>OZ018327.1:80658961-82145558 GCA_963969495.1 Ceratothoa steindachneri
CTATCATATATGGTATTTGGGTGGTGTTTTTATGTTTAAGCGCAGGAAGGAGCTTTGCCTGCCTCCGACGCCAGAACATGCCTTTTCTTATTTTGGTTTTGATTGATGGTTTTTGTTTCGGTTTGTGTTTTTGGACTTTTTGCTATTATTTGTTTATTTTTTCATGTAACCTAAGAATTAAGATAAATTTATTTCGGCAACCTTGCCCTTAGGAGCAGTTGCCGGTATATATATTTCTCTTGAATAAAAAAAACATAGGTATGAACGTATTCCTCTTCTCCAACTTTAGGATGAGGTGAATGACACTTTTACTCACAAAGAATTCAAAGGACATTCGAGGCAGAGATTTCCTTGTACTTACAACAAAGGGTGCCAATATAGAAGTATGTTTTGCTTCGCTTACAACAGTTTGAGATGTCATGAATGTGGTTTGTGGCAACCACCTCTCTACTCTTTTAATTTGCCAATCAGTTGTTTTTCGAAACATATTCTAGCGGAGCAGTAGGATTCTTGCAGTTGTTGTAATGGGGCTGGAATGGTTACCAATGAGGGAATCATGAAAATGATATCGAAGACCTATAGCAATTGAGGTATCCTCGATAAACCCTAACCCCGGTTTTGGATTGTTGAAATAGAAAACTAATATATTTCGATACACAAGAATCCTATCCCACAGCGTTCTCCTCAGAGTTGTAAATCTTGAAACTGCGAGTACATATAAATCTCTGTGGGACCGAACAATCCAAATGGGCTGTCTTATGACAATCAAATATTAATGTAGATTTAATGTAAAATAAACACAACTCAAAAATAGATTAGTATTCCCGAAGTATCATACAGACAGGACTAATCGGTCATGGCATCTTCTCGCACCCAGTATTGGCAGACAACGCAGTTCCATAGCAAATATCTTTGTCCTAATTGATCAGGAAGAGCAAAAGACAGAGTAAAATGAATTCTAATTTATGATTATAAATGAATATCGCTAACTATTTCAAGGGAATTCCAGCAACTGAAAGTTGATAGATATACTGAAAAAAATACTTCAGCTGCCTACGATGCGATTACCATGCAAAGTAATCGCATCCAACACAAATGACAGACTTTTATAATAATCAAACTTAGTCACGGTAAGTGCTCTCTCATGCTAATAAATTTACATAACTGACCTACAACACAATAAAAAACCTAGAGTCTAGAAATCAAGTGATAATTATGATTTATATAAAAAAAATTAGGAACCTAAATACTAAAATGCACAGCAGATGTTCAAGATAAATAAATCCGAAAAAGTAGATTGTTAAAATTAATCAAGATAAAAGATGAATCTCAAAATGAAGTAGCAGTTGACACTCGCTCCTCAAATAAAGTTAGGAAAAAAACAAGTGTTCCAAATAAAACAAGAACAAATACGCTGCCTTAAATAAAACAAGGACAAACGCGTTATTTATTAAAGCGAAGAAAATAAATCTCCTTAAATCAGGAAAAAACAATCATGCGACGCCTAAATGAAACAAGAATAAACAAATGTCCTCAAGTGAAGCAAAATGGCTTCTAAAAGAAATCAAAAGGATTCTTTAGATGAGGAAAGAGGCTTTCTTAAAGGAAGCAAGGATAAACAATCCTATTTACATGAATCAAAAGACTTCGTTAAATGAAGCAGAGAGCTTTATTAAAGGAAGCAAAGAAAACAAGCGTATTTAAATGAAGCAAAGGGCTTTCTTAAAGGAAGCAAAGACCAACAAGCTTAACTAAATCAACCAGAAGGCCTCTTTTAATGAAATTATTGAAAGAGCTTCTTTTAAATTAAGTACGGACAAACGAGCTTTCTTAACAAATATATGACGAAAGATCTCAATTAAATGAAGCGAGAAAAACGATCTCCCTAAATTATGCAATGAAGTTAGGCGGAAGGTTACGGAAAAGGAAGCATATCTGTAATTAATTATTGGCAAACCAAGTATAAATTCTATAAAAAATAATGAGGTTCTCAACCACACGATCAATAAGGTTGGATAACCTCGATCCGAAGTTTGAATTGAAAAGCAAATTTAATATATCATTCTAAGAATCTAAATCAAAATGAACCAGAATATTCACCATTATTAACATTGGGAAACCAGAATTTATGTATCATCGAAATATGAGCACCGAGTAGAGGTTCCCACCAAGTGTCGCAGATATCTAGACAACTACAAAGTTTCAAAAAATTAAACAAACAATTTATTGGTACTTACAGGGAGTTATATCATTTCATATGGATATTGAATTAACATTTTATTATTTTAATGTTATATTATTTAGTATTTAAAAGTTATTTTTCTTTTATTTTCTATATAAATTTATCAAGTTTATTTATCCTAATTTCGGAGCTTGAAGCGCTGACTACTCCTTGTGGTAGATTATTCCAGACATAAGCGATACGGTTTCTAACGGCAATTTTCCTCTATGATGTTTTGAATTGCAACTCTTGCATCAATTTATTGTTTCTTCTCGTCACTACCATGGCTGAACAAACAGATTTTCTGCAGTATCTGTAATGATAATCATTAAGTTATAAGTTTATCAGGCAATGGCTTCGTGAAACTTGCGATTCGCTACTAAGATTAATAATTAAAATCTAAAAAAAAAGCAGCCATGGTTAAATTTTTTGAATTTTCTGAACTTCGCCAATTATAATAATTTTAAAAAGGAAATCTAAACTAATTTTCCCCTTTTCAAAATATCACGTTGCTAAAATATAGTTATAGAAGAAGATATATAAAAATAAATTTTCTGAACTTCACCATTTGTAATTCTTTGGGTTTTAAAAAATTCAGAAGATTTCGATAATTATATTTATTTTTGAACTTTCCTAAAAAAACATAAGTCATAACCAAACTAAGATGAAATTAGTATTCAAATACTAAAAAAAATCATCTTCTTAAATTATAAAGTTAGTGATGATAATTCTTTTCCCCTTTTACTCTTCTGTTCGAGGGAAAAGAGAGTATTCTAAGCATCTGCTCGTAACTAAGATGTCTTATTCTTCCCATCAATTTTGTATAGTGACGCTGAATTTGCTCAATTAGGTCAATATCTTTAGTTAATTGTTGATACCAGAAGGGAGCAGAACAATCTAACATAATTTTAATACAGTGTCTGTTTTACTTGTTGAGCTGGACTAATGAATGATGCGATTCTTGTTTCTTTGTTTCTATCTGCTATGCAGTGATAGGAGAAATTTGATTTATTATCTATTTTAAGTACAGGATCTAGTTTTTATTTAACCTCGATGAGCTCGGTACCTTGAATATACTATTGAAAATTCAGGATTATTTTTTCTGCAGTAACCTTAAGCTTCATGCCCAAAACGTCGCACAATTAAACTAACGTATTTAGCGATTTTATAAATAATTTATCCCTTTTTATTATTTATTTTCTGCCCAAGTTTTGTCAGTAAATAATTGTTCGAGTTACTTCTTTCCAGAAACAGTACGAAGTTAAATTCTGCCTTTGCTTATGATCTGTTGACCAAACTTTATCCATGTTAACGTATTGTCGTCAAAGTGAATAGCTTTAAAATTTGAATGAATGATATTGAATGAGAGTTTGTCAAAGATTTTAGCAAAATATAGATATATTTTATTGTAACTTGAGCCCGAATTGACAGATTTTTAAACATGGTCTTAAAATATGACCAGACGAATGAAACAAGAACTCCCTTTCCTAAACTCTATTGATTCTTTAATAAATGTTTATTACTCTTCAAATGATTACATTATTATATGTCAATCATTGACTCCACTATTTTACATATAAGTGAAGTTGAACTTACTGGGTGATAATTCTCTTTCATCGCGTCTACTTCATTTGAATATAGGAACATTTTCCAGTCCAGGAAAACACAATTTACTTTCAAATATTAATTAAACAGAAACGCGAATATAACGGAAATTTCATTCTTCACTTCCTTAATGATTCATGCGTATATCTCGTCTTTCCGCTTGCTTTATTTCAATTCAATTAATTAATTGCATTTTTTACATGGTCAGCCGTAACTGTTATTTCATTCATTTTTAAAATGTTTGTGATTATGTTTACTAGGCTTTCATTATTTAAATTCAGAATATGTTTGTTAAAACCTTAAGCAAAGTAATTATTTAAAATAGTCGCCTTTTCGAAAGATTTTTTTAACTAATGTTTCGGCTTGCTTGAACCTGAACCGACTCTTTATTTTGTGTTCAATACACAGTAGTGAAAGAATGCTTTTTGATTTTCACACTACTATTCCGCTGACCTATTTTTGTACCTGCATTCAACCGTGTTAACTTTTCTTTTTTCTTTCTATGGTCAAGATTTTTTTTTATTTTTTAATTACTGGTCGCTTATTTGCCGTTTATAGAGAGTCATTCCCTACCTTATCTTAGTTTTGAGAAACGGACTAATCCAAGGTTTGTACCTTCCATATTTTAATTCGGTTTTATGGAAAGTATACCGAGTTCGTAGACATTAAGAGCGTCAATAAAGAGGATACAGGCCGAAGCCGGTGTCTTATTATCAAGTTATCTATACTAGCTCCACTTGCAATTGTTTTCAATGAGAACTAATGGTAAAAAACGATTTTGCTTAGACAACAATGTCCTTTTAGGGTGATACTTAAGCTAAGCCGCAAAAAAACATGTTACTGAAGGCAAAACACTTGGAATTAAGTTCTCTTTTTAATAGATATTAATATTAGTTATTTAAAAAATGCATTGAAAGAGTTACAGAGAGCTTTAATTTCCCGATACATCTAGACAATGATCCTTTGTTTGAACTCGCTTGAGTAACTGCCATGCATAAGCTTCGTTAAATTATGCCAGGCAACTTTGACAATGGCATAATTTGGGATAGGGGAGGAAACTGGTTTGAAGATTAGCCTAAAGCGTATCTCCCTGTTGGAGTTTTTCCTGAATTGGACGTGGTTGATAGTTTTTTGTAGGTGACATGCATTTCATTGCAGAGTGTCAGGCCAAGACCACAGAGGGACAAGCAGCCTTTCAACTCCATGCTGAATTCAACAATGATCACCTAGCCAGTGATGTGTGGTTGATTTGTCCACTGTCTATTATCAAGTACTGCATGAATCATCCCTATATAGGAACTATACAGGATTCATCCCTCTGTCAATTATAATTCATCTTGGCAGTACTTGCACAAGAGGGCTAGAAGATTGTGGCCGGGAGACAGTCCTAAGAAATATTTGCTATATAAAACTAAACCACTAATACTTACATGCGAAGAAACATTATTGCATCGATCTTTGGGTACAAGAAAAGAAAAAGGAGCAGGACCAAGTACTTTCCGATCCCCAGACTCAGTCAAGGAAAGGATATCCTTAGAAAAAGGGTTTCCCTGAGGACTGCCCCCCTGCCATAAGAGCTTTCCACCCCTAAGAACCGACTATAGAAGTGCTTTTCGTCGAATTATGGAAAACTATAATAGAGGTACTCAACGGATACGTCTGTTTTTTAGCGGAGACAAGGAATGTCGACAGACTCTCCTCAACAGAAGGAGCCAATCTTCTAAAAACACAGGACTATTAGCGCACCACCCCTCCCCAAGTAGAAGCCAACCGAAGCCCTATCTGTCGCAAAATATAGAGGTATGTCGGCCATATCATCCCGGCAAAGCCTAATCCCGAAATAGAAGATATTTTTTTAATTTTAGAAGACAATCTGGCGACTACCAACTTGGGCACAAGTCGCCGCACTCACGACAGCCTATCACTAGGCTACTTTAAAATATGAATATGAAAAAAACAACAATAAAAAGGGAAAATTGCATAGAGAACTCCATATGTGGGCTGGTGATTGGAAATGTCCCCGGGATAGTCCTGACCCCAAATGCCAGGAGGAGATGGAGCCGTTACACGCCCAAGCCATCCAGCTCTACCAGCAGACGCGCTTGAAAGAGCACCAGCTCATTCTCCAGCGCCCGCGCAGAGAATCCAGCAAGCGCGAGAAGAAGCTCAAAGACTTCAACGTTCGATTAGAGGTCGAGCGCAGGAACCGACTCCTCGAACGCAAGGAGCAGAGGTGCACGGAACAGCGCGAAGCCTTCTATTACCAGAAGGAGGAAGAGGAACAGTGCCTGCATGATGAACTGAAAAAGCAGCAGGAGATGGAGCCGTTACACGCCCAAGCCATCCAGCTCTACCAGCAGACGCGCTTGAAGGAGCACCAGCTCATTCTCCAGCGCCCGCGCAGAGAATCCAGCAAGCGCGAGAAGAAGCTCAAAGACTTCAACGTTCGATTAGAGGTCGAGCGCAGGAACCGACTCCTCGAACGCAAGGAGCAGAGGTGCACGGAACAGCGCGAAGCCTTCTATTACCAGAAGGAGGAAGAGGAACAGTGCCTGCATGATGAACTGAAAAAGCAGCACGAAGAGAAAGAAAGGAAGAAGTTGGAACTCTCAAAAGAGGAGGAAAAGCGATTAATCCGTCGCAAGAAGGGCAACCTGCAGCGGGGAGAAATTCCTACCTGCTCCCACGCCGAGCACAATGGCAAAATCGAAGAGGACAAGTTGACTCCTTGGCGCCCCACCAATAATATGGCGTGGCGCGATAAGAAAAAAGCAAAGATGGACACGTGGCGTATCAAGGACGAAGGGCGAGAGCCCATGTTGGAGCGCCTGTCGAGCCGGGACATCCGGTGCATGGATCCGCCCTAGGAAAAGCCCCCACCGCCCCGCAACGGCAACGAGCGCTGGAGGAGCGACGGACGAGACACCTTGGCGAATGGTTCTCCTCCCCGCAGAATCAACGAGAGAGGAGATGACTGGCGTAGTGCCCCACAGCGCGACTCGTGGGCGCAGGCCTCTCGCGACATTGGCAGAGGTCCTCAAGATTAAGGCTTTGGACGTGGGCCACGAGAATTTAAGTGGTCCTCCAGGGGAACATGAGTGACGAGGACGTAACCGGAGTTCCGATTGGCGAGAGAGCGGAGGGCAACGTGACTGCGAACCTCGGCGAAAAGACGACCGCCAAGGACCTTCTAAAGCGGACGAAGCAACCACATGGAGAAGATCGGAGCCTGTAGGCGAGCCCAAGAAGGACGGTTTTCGCAGTCAGCCGAAGAAGACTTCTAATGCCTGGCGGATCGGCGGCCATGGGTCATTACCCGCCGATCAGGATCCAACGTGTGTGTCTGGGATAAATTTTATTGGTAAATTTATTCTCAGTGGGGGGATATGTCACACACGTAATATCTGATAATTTGCCTTTATTTTCTGACGAGGGCTGTGACGTGATATCGTTGGACCTACGTTCGCTTAATTGAAGCTGACACGTCATACAAAGGAATTCTAGAATTTTCGTTCGCTTTGATGGGCCAGTTTCCCTTCTAATTAATTTATTGAATATTAAATTGGATTAGGATCATTGCGTTTTTGTCATGAAAGAAAGCATTTGATGTCTGGAGTTAAGAATTTTCATTGTATGTTGATGTAGCATTGGGATTTTGAATGATCCGTATTTGTTAGTGTTTCGTGGAATTCAATGTCAAGGCCTTCATTCTTCACAGAAGGGAGACCATTTTTTTGTTCTTGAAGAAGAAAGTTGTGTTCGGGAGCAGAGTGGATTTCGTGCACTTATTTTCCGGTTTCGTGCATCTCGGAAGGCTATTGCTATTTAAGGCTATTGTAATTTGAGGCCTTCCTGATTTAAGGCTATCGTGAGTTAAGGTTACCATGAGTTAGGGTTACCGTGAGTTAGGGTTACCGTGAGTTAAGGTTACTGTGAGTTAAGGTTACTGTGAGTTAAGGTTACTGTGAGTTAAGGTTACTGTGAGTTAAGGTTACTGTGAGTTAAGGTTACCGTGAGTTAAGGTTATCTTAAGTTAAGGTTATTGTGATTTATTGACTTAGTGTAAGACAACGGGCAGAGTTGTACCCCTTTTGTACTTTAGGGCGGGTTTACCGCGTGTTGTGCCTCTCGTGCATCTTTGGTAGGTCAACCGTGTGTGGTGTCCTTGTTTGTGTGTGGCCCATACTAGGCCTGATATTGGTGTTCGTGAGTGCCCCTTTATTTTTGTATAAGCCTTCATATATATATATATATATATATATATATATATATATATATATATATATATATATATATATGGTCGGTCATTGCGCGTAGGTACATTGTAGTTACGTTACCGGTGAGTGCTTCCCTCTGTGGCTCAACCTTCTTTCTCCGTGGTTTCATAGATAGGAATATCATACGTGCGTTATTTTTGTGTACATATTTGTTCTTGTGTCTTCCATACTCTAAATATTTTTACATATTACAAAAGGCCATTCTTTAGCTTGACCTATCAAAGTTGTAATAAATTTTTAGGTCCTTTCTATGATAATTTAGTCTTGGAATATATCGGCATTTTCAAGTCGATTCATTTATCAAACATTTGTAAATAAAGTTTTTTCGTTTTAAGTCGACGCATCTTCTATCCTTGGCTAAAAACTTTTGGGGTTAAAGAATCTGGGCATGTCACTTGACCCCAGTTTGTGTCATTAATGGAGAGGTCCTCCTGGCGCAGGAACGTGCGACCTACGAAGAAAACAACAACAACAAAAAACCTAGTTAAATAAAAGGGAGAAGGCCAGCCTCCCCCCAAAAGTCAACAAGTCCACCAGTCAATGTGCACGGACTCGTCCCAAGTACAAAGGACAGGCGGTAGCGACCCCACCCATCCCAATACCGGGACAGGTAACGTGAGCGAAGATCACCCAGAATGGGACATTCGACAATAATGTGCCGAACAGTCTGGGGGACGACGCAGTCGTTGCAATAGGGCGCAGGCGAGCGCTCCATCAAATAGCGATGCGTCACACGAGTGTGCCCGATTCGGAGTCCTCGCGGACTCTTTGACGCCCTCATCGGCGCGATCATTCCCCACAATTCCTACATGTCCAGGAACCCAGCAGAAGATAATCTCGACATCTGCCCAGCTCGCCAAAACCGTGGCGTCACGGATATAGCGAACCAGGGGATGCGGAGATTCCAATGCCCCGAGAGCACTCAGGGCGCTTTGTGAGTCGCTATAGATTACAATTCGGTCTCCGAACCGAGCACGTCGCATAATCTCCCGAACCGAGTGGTGTATTTCCACCAGCTCGGCCGTGAAGACAGACGCAGCGCCTGCAGAGCCCCGCTGACTTCAAACAGAGGGGATACGGCGTGGAAGCCGACCCCCTTTTCGGACTTGGAGCCATCCGTATACACCGACACGGTTCCAGCATGACACGAGGTGTGCTCAAAAAAGGTTGAACGCAATACTTTGGTGCTGTATAAACTTTGCGAGCAGAGGCCTGGCGCCAAATAGCCAAATGTGGAACCCACCAGGGTAACGTTCTGGGCAGAATAAGGGGCGCCACCAGCCCGAGAGCTATATCTAGCTCTCTAAGGAGTTTCCTAGCCCTAAACCAAAAGAGCTTAGGGGATGACTGGCATCCCTTGGTGTCATAGGCACTGTCGAAATTAGCTGCGGATGCAGTAAGAGCTGTTGGCGACTGAGGGAGGCACCGGGCTCGTGCGTACAGGCGAATAATGCACTGTTAACGGCGTAAAGCTAGTGGCATCTCCCCAGTATCGACTAGTAGGCTCTCAACTGGGGAAGTGCGGAAGGTACCAGTCGCCAGGCGAAAGACGTTGTGGTGAATCAATTCCACCTTCCGCAATACACGCTCGACTGCGTTGCATAAAACTCGCATCCGTAGTCGAGCTTTGTATGAACAAAGGATCGATAAAAAAGTAGTGCAGTAGCCCTATCAGCGCCCAAAGCGCTTAACATCACGGAACGGAGAACATCCATGGAGCGGGTACAACAGACCCTAAAGCTGCGAATATGAACCTCTAAGGTGAGGCATGGGTCAAATACAAGACTAAGGAAACGGTGCGTACCCCATTAAGAAACAAGTCTCGGTCAGAGTAGAGCCGTGGATGGCGGCAGCAGAAGAGTAGCACCTTAGTCTTGGCCAAGGAAAAAGGAAACCAGTAGGCTTCGGTATAGCGAGAGACGCGGTTCAAGCCCTATTGGAGTCGACGCTTCAGAGTTGGCATCTGGGATGCGCCCAAAGAGATCGGAATGTTGTCCACGGAGAGCGTAGCCAGAACATCTTCCGGCAGCACCGAGGTGATGCCGTTGATGCTCAGGGCAAAGAGTATGACACTAAGGACACTTCCCTGCGGGACACCCTCTTCTTGCTCCATTAGGCCGGAAAGGGCTCCCCTCACCCGTACGCGGAATTGACGATCTCGCCACAAATTAGATATAAAGATTGGGAGGCGTCCCCTCGCCCCCATCGTGTGGAAAGTCTCCATGATACCATATGACCATGCGATACCATAGGCCTTCTCCAGATTGAAAACCACCGTGGCGTAGTGCTGTCTACGAAGAAAGGCCTCGCAGACGGCATTTTCCAGTTGGAGCAGAGCATCCGACGTGGAGTGGAACTTGCAGAAGCCACACTGCCTAGAACACAAATGGCCTCCGCTGTCCAGGAAAAAAAGCCAAACTAACATTTACCACTTTCTCCATTAACTAGCACACGCAGGAGGTTAGAGAAATTCGTCAAAAGCCGTCCGGGGAAAGAATGATCTCTCCTCGGTTTGCGAAAAGCTAGCACATTATCTATTCGCCAGGAGTCTGGCGGGTTACCCTTTACCAAGATCCTATTGAACAAATCTAAAAAAAAGCCATGCCTCGCTCACCCTGGTGTCGAAGCATGGCGTATGGGAAATCGTCCGGACAATGAGCAGTGTCCGCGCACGATGCAAGAGCGGAACGCAACTCACTCAGAGTAAACCTGTCGTTGAAGAGTTCTCCGCTTCTGGAGGTAAAGTCCAACCGGCGGCCTTTCGCGATATCACGACGTGCATTGAATGCTGACGGAGCACCATCCCAGCTAGAGAATGCGAAGAAAGCGGTCGCGAAGGGTTCCTCCACAGAGGGGGGTGAGAGATTGGGGTCCCATTCTCCTGGAGAACGGGACGGGGGTCCTGCGAGAACTTGCCCCGAATCCATTCGACTGACCTCCACACTTCTGCTAGAGGGTTCTTTCCTGTTAAGTAAAGACACGTATGCCCGCCAAGAAGAGCGGCGGGCGTGCTTCGAAATATACCGGAACCTAGCCCTAGCCCGACGAAATTCACCAACAGTGAAATCGTTCGGGCGGCGCTTATAGAGCATGTAGGCATAACGCTTCTGTTCAAGGGCCTGACTACTATTCCTAGATGATCTGGGAATAGTAGTCAGGCCCACGGCGATGAGGTTGCCGAAGAAGAACTTACTGGCCTCATCTACCGAACTAAACTCCTCAGCTGAAATAGAGAACTCAGTCATTTCCTGAAATGCAGGCCACCGCGCCCGCACCAAGCACCACCGAAGTGGGCTTTCAGGTTGCAGCGGCCCAAAAAATGATATTCGAATGCGAAAGTAATCACTACCATGGAGGTCATCGACCAGCGCCCAATCAAAATCAGGCTGTGCATCCGGAGAGCACAGAAATAGATCAAAGCAAGAAAATGAAGCGGTTCTCGGGCCGTGATGCGTAAACTCATTCACATTTTAGGACACCTATCTCAAGCTCTTCGATCAGATCGGCAAGGACTTGTCCCCTGGGATTTATTTACTAGTCTTCCCAGAAAGAATGTCTGCCATTCAGATCTCCAAGCAAGAGAAAGGGTCTCGGCAACCGTCCCACGACGTGGCGGAAGTCCCCCGCGTTGAAGTCAGTTGAATTTACGCAGAAATAACAGTATACCTCCTATACAGGTGAAGCTACACAGCCACTGCCTGAAAGGAGATATATCAAGTGAAAAAAAGAGCGGAGACATCATGCCTGGTGTAAACCGCGCATCCCCCAGCCCGGCCCCCATCTCCTAGTGATGGGGTCGCAAAACCGTTATAACCCGAGAGGGCGGGTAGGGCGCACGCGCCTAGCATGGTCTTTTGCAGAAAAATAGCCAACGGGGAATGGGACGAGACGAGCCTCTGAAGCTCCTCCCACTTGTCCCGGAGTCTGCGGCAATTCCATTGAAGGAATATGCCTTCCAGGCCTAGCTCGAAAAAGACTCGGGGGGCCCTCTTCGAAGAGAAGATCATCACGAGAATGGCCGTACACTTCCCGGTGGCAGAACCCCAAGCGCTGTTGGTCAGACTATGCGCTAAAGGCACTGTCGCCTTCGAGGACTTATTGGGGGAGGTTGGGATTGCCATGCAAGTCTTTTCTTCCCTTATAGGAAAGTTGCGGCTTCGGAGGCGAGCGGTCCTCTTTTCGAGGATCCACCATCTCCGAGCCTCCCATCCCACCACTAGGCATGGGCGAAGGAGCCGAAACTCCTTTGTTGCTGTCCTACTTTCTGGGGGCAGCTTTAGAAACCCTGGAAGATGGCCTGGTGACACCCTTCAGGGGTGTTGCCTCTAATTAGTTTAAAGACGCTTGGAGAAGGGGAGAGAGCCCTAGGTTTACCCGGGGCTGGGTATGGACCCTTTGTGCCACTAGCTTTACCAGGGGAGCGCCTGGGTTGAGTAGAGCCCGCAGAAGGGCTGAAAATGGGCGTGAAAACAACCGTGCTCGTTGGCCTGGATGGGCCAGGAGCAGAGGGTATCTTTCTTAGCATTGAGGCGTAAGATGTCCCATGTAGAGCCAGGTGAGCCAGGCCCAAGTCCTTAGCCTCTCGGGATTAGAGACGATCCTGGGCCGAACGGCCAGGATTTTTTTCTCAAGGAGATATGCACCACATTGCTTTGAAGAAGCGGGATGCGGCTCTCCGCCATTGACACACTTGGCCACACACGATTTGGACTTATTGTTTGCGGCCTGGGGGCAATTTACACAAGCTTCGGGTGATCCCGACTTTGCACCTCTACATGAGCGATTCGTATGGCCGAATCGGTGACAGTAATAGAACCTTCGCGGCAGTCGCACGAATGCCTTCACACGGTAGCAGTACCAACCAACACGCACCGACTAAGGGAGCTTGTCACAGTCGAACGTGACGAAAAGTGTAGGAGTGAGTTTCTAGGCCCCTCCCTCTTTTCTCATCACACGCTCGACCTTGACCGCCCCGTGATCGGCAAGTTCTAAAGTGATATCTTCTATTTATTGAGTAGTCCACGAGTTTCCTCACATAAACTACGCATTGCACAAAGTTCATAGTAGAGTGCAGAGTCATATTCACTGGGGTGCCATGAAGTGTCCGAAGAGCACTTATCTTGGCCACCTCGAAGGGATCCGCCCCATTCTTAAGAAGGCTCCCGTTTAAGAAACGAGTCACTTCTGGCTCTCTACCAATCATACTAGCTAAATCCCTCCTCTGATGGATCATGTTGCCCTTGGCCAACATGGTGTAATTAAGGAGCGAATAACTAAGGACGTTTGAAGCCAGTGGGCTCGAAAACGCCGATTAATTTGTGAATGAGGGGCCCCAATGTGATCGAGGCTCCGCCCTGTGCACTTTTTTCTGAGTCAGGGGCTCTGCACCCGGGGTGGTAGAGGGGCCGGATGTGCCAATCTTCGCTTAGTTGCTTACCGAAGTGGCAACAGATCCATTCGCCTGAGGCTAAGTTGCCTCAAGGACCATGTCTATCTTGGGTGCTCTAGTTGGCCTTTCCCCCCCCCCCCTCAGGA
This sequence comes from Ceratothoa steindachneri, assembly GCA_963969495.1. NCBI lineage: Eukaryota > Metazoa > Arthropoda > Malacostraca > Isopoda > Cymothoidae > Ceratothoa > Ceratothoa steindachneri. Next base: position 80,672,600 of record OZ018327.1, read on the forward strand.
CATCACAGGTTCCATTCGCAGTGGTGTCACAAGTCGAGTCTGAGGAGGCAAAGGCTTTGACCCCTGCTAAGTTTAATATTCTATCCAGCAGGTCTTTTGAGGGAAGCAACCGAAAAGGCCTGGCTTCCCTCTCCTCTCTAAGGGGTTTTGCGCTACCGAGCCGCTTCATTGGGGAGCGGTCGGCTATGGGTTGCCTGCTGGCTTTCTTGGAAGTCTCCTTGGACAGCAGTAAAGGGGGGACTGCCGCTGGAAAGAGGGACGTGCCCGAAGGCACCTCCAAACAAGGGGATGATGGGAAGTCCCCTTCACCCGTAGGCGAAGGAGAGGAGCAAGCCTTTTCTCCAGTTAGAGAGATTTAGAGGGTTCCCTGCGAGAGCACAGGTGAGGGAACCTCTATTTCTTCTGTGGAACTACACGAGGGCCGCTCCAACGATGGACGAGGGGAAATTGAGGAAAGATTTGAAATTTTCTCATCATTGGGCATGGTGACCCTATTTTTTACGGGAAGCAAACGCTCACCCCTCGCAGTAGCCCGCCCTGCAAGAAGTGCGCACGGGGCTAGCAGAGCCAGGTGTCGACATTTAAGGCCACCCCTCTCGCCTGGTGACCCGGCAGCCCTTCGGCATGGCGGCTCCACCTTAGGCACGAGGTAAAATTGATAGTGTGAAGAGAGAAAAAAAGGGATGTGAGGAAGTTATGGGTCGGGATAAAGCAGGTTGTTAAAAACCCACCATCCCAAACCGGAGCTCAGGGGTTAGGGAACATTGTCCCCTCTTCCCTAGGCTCCGTTACGGGATAGTTGGTTGAGAAGGTCAGCATCTACCCTGTGAAAATAGAGGTCGACCATAGAAAGTTGTAGGAGAGGTTGTAGGGGAAGTGAGGAAATAGGAGAGAAATACAGGCTGTTTGAAAGATGGAGAAGAGGCTAAGTTGGGGCCTGACGAGGCGCTGATTCCCGTCAGAACGGCGGACAGGAAGGCAAATCGCCGCACCCCTTACGAGGGAAATAAAAGACGAAAACGTGGTAAAAGTGAAGGTAATTTATAAGGCTCAAAGTCTATACACACGTCTTCAAGATCACCTTTGTAATAACAGAAAAGGCAATAAAGGCAGTTGCTGAAGTCATCTTCGTTTTAGCATACGAATCCCCAATGAAAGTTATATTCAAATGTACTTCGTGTTCTCCAATTTGCAACACACAACTTCACACTGCCCTTAATAAAACCTAACAAACTATGAAGCAGCATGTGTTATGAAGGCAATCGGTGCTGCGATTGCATTTGCAAAACAAAATAGTACCTCAACTGTAAAGTTGAGTAGCAAACTATGGCATTTAGCTGCTCAATAAGAAAAGAATTTATAAGGTGAAGGTAAGAAAAGAGTAGACAAGACAAGACAGGATCCTCCGCGAGCGTCGTAAAAAGGAATGAAGAGGTACAACTTATTAGGGCACATACACTCCACAGAAACCCAGAAATAGACGCATAAAATCTCACCTGCATAGTGCATGACAACGTGCTAGACGCTATTAAGTATGGCTGTTATAACAAAATACTGAATAAACACTGTAAGACAACGGCCTCCCATCTGTGAAGAGGCCCAGAGGACCCCAAATGCCCCAAGGTCTTTAAAGAGACCGAACGTATTCAGAGATGGAATAAAATCCCCCGCATGAAGGAACGAAGAGGGCAAAAAGGTGAAGTCCAAATACCCCAATAGAAGCGGACCCACCACATTGCAACTCAACACAAATGGCTAGACTACGAAGATAATCGCATTCGATTTTTTTTTAAGAAATTGATGCAGATATGATCATTATATCAGAACACGGTGTTAACATACATAAGAAGATATGGAAGTATGATGTGTGTTGACTACGAATGACTCATATGAGCGGTACGACGGAGCAGTCATAGCGATCAGGAATGTGATTGGTTACAAGCAACTAAAAAAAAATCAAAGAGTCATTCCTAGCGATTGATGAGAAGCCGGACTTAGGAAATATGGAAATCGCCACTGGATAACAGCCTTCAGGAGAGGACTAATTTCTAATCCGAACTTTTATTGAATTATTCAGCTGGACGGCATCCAAACTTTGAATGGGGTAATTTAATACGAGGTTTCAGGAATCCAAATACAGGACGACCAACGGAATAGAGAGGTATCCTCACAACTTGCTGGAAATACACGGCCGTCCAGCGCCTCGTTCCCTACTCCCACCTACACCACAGTGAGAGCAGCCACAATGTCAGACATTTGCCTCACTAGTCCTCACTTACCTTTAAAATACTACATGGAACTATTAAGATAACAAATGTATATATAGGCGTCCGTACTAAGATCAAAACGAATCATATTTAAGTACTAGTGAAAAGCAGATAAAGCTACAAAAGAATTGACTGGACAGGGTAAAAGGAACTTCAGGACCACCAACCACTATCTTTAGAAGAGGAAGACCTTGAGGAAATTGAGGAAGCATACAGCGCCTTAAACATTAGACCTATAAATGCAGATAAAGAATCTATTCCTAACTCAGTGTACAAGTCTCTCACGACCTTTCGATGGAACCACTTACTGACGTACCACATCTACCTGGACTTTGCAAACCGACTAGATGATGAATTGCTGCCTTGAACTGAACGAGTTGTATGAGGTAAACATAAGAAGAGCATTAATAAATACCATTCAGAGAAGCAAATAAATAAAGGAAGAAATTCCCATTAATCCTGGAACAAAGGTAGAAACGATAGGACGAGGCAATGGAAGATCTCGAGCAATACGCCTCATCCACGTAATTTAGGTTAGAAGAATAAGAAGAACTCTATCTAAGAAGAAGAAAATGGAAATAGCAAAGGAAGGACAGATAAAATGGGAAGAAATTGAAATCAAAGTATTCTTCAGGGGATACTGGACAAGTATTTTTAGTATAAGTGAAGATGAGAATGAAGAATATGATATACAGATCGAGCATGCAATGATAGAGGAGCTTTGCAAGAACATACCTTCTAGAACGTAACCACGCCACAAGGTGTATTTTGGAATAAATATGTACACAGTGACGAGATAACATCAGGAGAATGACTAGATGCACTCCGCTCCTTCCGCCAAAAAGCCCCAGAACATTCGGGCTAACAAAATGAAAATATTTGTAGGTACCATCAGATATAGTAGAAAGAATGAAAAGAATATTCAACGCTGGTCTTAAACTGAATACTTCCCAACCAATTAGAATGAAAATCAAGAGCAAGAGTTACTCCATTTCGAATTAATTTATCATATTTTCATTATTAGTTTAAACAAGATGCAATATGTTATTCACACGTTTATTACGCTTAACTCTTTGCATTAAAAAGGATATCAGCATTCATAAAATTTAATATTGTTTACCTTCTAAAGTCCGCATTAGATATGAAAGTTAATATTACGATAGTTAAAATGGCCGAAAATAATGCAGTTATTTCCTTTGGTGTGTTTTGGGGAGATTGAAACATCAGAATTATTATTCGCGTTATTTTGCGAAGGGTGACTATAACATACAATAAAGATAAACGATATGTCGAGGGCATAAATTTCAGCGCATAATCTATTTGTAGTTCCAATATCTACAAACATTAACCCTCAACATGACAGTAATCTTTTTACTAAGGCATTTCCAAACCTCACCACATTTCTTATCATCTCTTAAAAAGGTTAATACACAGGAACATAAAATTCGACAAAGAAGATCTATTCTGTATATCTTTGTTCAGCTCTCGCATATTGATATTATATCGGAATTTTCTGTTGTAACCTCTAATATAAAGAGGTGGAATTTATTTCTTAGGCTGTGAGCATTGGTATTGTATACTTTTAGCAAGAAACTGAGCAAGTGAGTCAGTCGATACAAGTTCCCGGTGATTTATTCTTGGGGTCAGCACTGTCGTAAAAGAAAATTTTTAATTCTCTTCACTAAATATTGTGTGAATCATGGAATGCAATTGGTCTCTCAAATTCGATAACTCTTCCCATAGAAGTGCCTTTGCCATATTTTGTATCAATCGGAATGAGAGTGAGAAACAATATACAGGGTGTTTCAGAATTCTTTGAACAAACTTTAACTTAAGATTCCTTCAGGTTAAATAAGCATAATTTACTCTATGGAGGGGGTATCCAAAAATGTTTAGTTTGAAGGTTACTAAGACTTATAAGTAAGAACATCTCGTCTGGTAAATGAAAGATTAAATTCAGAATAAGTTTACTTTGTGAGAATACAAAGTTTGAAGTTATGTTAGTAGTCACAATTGGTGTTTGAAATCACGCCCATCTGCTGCGATGCATGAGTGGAGGCGCGGGCGGAATGATTGCTGAACTCGTGCGAAGACACCAGGAGTTTCAGCAATCCTTGCACAGGCTTCAATAATCCTGCCGATAAGTTATTCTTCGGACGGAACTGGTCTATCGTACGCTAAACTGTTTAAGGTGTCCCTAAAGGTAGAAGTCTATGGGTGTCATGTCAGGAGACCTGGTTGGCCAATAGATTGATCTGCCACGACCAATCCAGCGGTTTGGATACGATCATCCAATAACTTCCTAACTGCATTCGTGAAGTGTGCCGGTGCACGATCTTGTTGGAGCCACATTCCTCTGCAAATCGCCAGGGGAACATTCTCTAGCAACCCGGGTAATACTTCATCAAGAAACGCCTAATAATTGCCTACAGGGAGTCTTTCTGGCCATACATTTACGGAGGATCTATCTTGGTGACTGCTTCCTCGTGTACCATGGGGATTGATATGGGACCACAAATGCAGATTATACGTGTTGACTATTCCCTATCGCGTGAATGTTGCTTCATCCGTGAAAAGAAATTTCGATGCAAAATCGGGTTCTTGTCCATGTTGTAAAAGCCACGTGGCAAATTGAACACGCCGCAGATAATCGTCAGCATTTAAGCTCTGAACACGCTAAATGTGAAATGGATGTTGAAGGTTGTCGTGCAGCACGCGCCACACCGTACTGTAACTTGCAGGAAAAAATTTGCTGCAGCGCGTGTGGTTGTTGTTTGATCATTATGAAAATGTTGAAGTATGTCCTCCTCCATCTCAGGGTCTCTTACACTTCTAGTGTGGCCTGCATTAGGTCTTGCAACGCGAAATGGTCCGGTTTCACTCAGTCTCCTATGTATGGCTGCAAATGTTTGATGCACAGGAACATCTCCGCTGGGATATCTTTTACTATACATTCTCGCAGCCCCCCTAGAATTGCCGTTTGCCATACCGTAGATTAAGCGCATATCTGCAACTGCACTATTCGGTAGTTGGTCAATGGTCGTTCACTTCTCAGTGTAAACTACTGCTTCGAGTGGAAGGAGGCAGTAAAATTTTCCCTTGGTAAAGGAAACTTGAAGTAAAAGAGAGGTTCATTGCAAAACTAGACAAGTTATTTGATATATTGACATGCAAATGTCAAATTTCCATTTGTGGGGAAGTAGGTTGTAATGTTTGTGAGACTGAAGCCCACTTTAACTGCTGTTGTAGTAAAGAGAAAAGAATACCTACTAGGAAACTGGCCTTTATTAAAGGATAAAAGGAGAAGGTTAGAAGTAAAGGTACCATTCAAATTGGAAGTCCTGATATTCCAAAGCTTAATAGAAAATTAAGAGCTTCAGAAAGGAAAGAAAAAAAAAGGATAACAGAAAGAAAGAGAAAAAGTAAGAAGGAAAACGCTGTTTAACTTGAAAAGCAGCAGGAAAAGAAATCGAGCATTTTTTGGCAGAAGGTGAAGATGTGGAGGCAGAAAATTCTGATGGTGACAACAGTTCGAGTGATGAAGTAACTTTTGAAGCTGTGCAAGAGCCGGAATCTTCCACCAGGAATAGAAAGAATTATTCTGAAATTCCAAATATTGCTCTTGCTAGTATAAGGTATGGTGTCGGAATGAGACCAACTGTAGCTATAGCAACAGCAGCTTTAATAGATGCTGGATTCTTTACTGAGGAAGATACAAGTAAAGTAATTGATAAAAATAAAGTTAAGATAGCACACGAAAAGCTAATGGCAGTTATTGAACATGAGTTTGAGGAAAACTTAAGGAAGGATGGGGGAATTTCTTGTGTTCTCTTTGATGGATGAATTGATGTGACAAATCTTATGATGAAGGCAGAGGGAAGTGAAAAATGTTTCCAGCAAAACCAAAGAGGAACATTACACTGTCATCAGTGAACCTGGGAGCAATTACTTCTTCCACTTTGTCCCAGAAAAGGCTACAAAAGAAGAATCACATGCAGAGAAGATCGCTAAGGCTATGTTCGGATAGCTGAGGGAAAGGGGTTTAGATAATAGCTTAATGGCCATTGGAGGAGACTCCACGAATGTAAACACAGGTGTAGATGCTGTAGTAATGCTTAAAATGGAGCTCCATTGGGGAAAAAAGCTTGTTTGGTTGGTCTGTAACCTGCAATGGGGAACTTCCTCTCCGTCATCTAATTATCAACCTGGATGGCCCAACACTATCTGACAGCAGATATTCCGGACCAATTGGAAAGCTCCTTGACTCTGTTACAGGCTTGGATATCAACCCAAATTTCACTCAATTGTCTTTAGGTCCTCCTCTTACCAAGATACCTCAGGAAGTGGTCCAAGATCTTTCCACTGATCAACACTACGGCTACAGAATTGTATCGGCAATCAAAGATGGAGGGCTTCTTACAGGGCTTTCTCTATTGAAAATAGGACCAGTAAACCACAGTCGCTGGCTGACCACAGCTAACAGACTTCTTCGGCTGTGGGTGTCAAAGCATGAGCTCAAAGGAAAAGCCTTTAAGAATCTACGACTGATTGTTGAGTTCATCATTGGTGTATATTACCCATGCTGATTTAACGTTAAGATTGAGCACTCTTGGACCAAGGGACCTAGGCACATTCTTTATCAACTTCAATGACTTAAGTCTCAGAGGAAGGAGGTGTTGGATATTGTTTTCCCAACTTTTAAGAGATCAGCTTGGTATGCATACAGTGAAGCCATCCTCCAAACCCTTCTATGCTCTGAAGATTAGGCGGAGAGAACTGAAGGGGTAAAAAGAATACAAACCATCAGGGGAGAAGGGGACTCAGGTACTCAACTAGGAGACTTATTGGTAAGGCTTAGAAGGCCGCTAGACCTTAATTGTGAACCTAACAGGATTAAAGATCTGATCAATTGGTCAGAGGATGTCTCTGAGCCACCTCTCACTTGCTCTTTAAGTACTTTTGCATGGAAAAACTTCATTGACTTTCCTATGAAAGTACCTGACTGGCCTTGTCACACATAGAGCAATGAGGGTTGTAAGAATGGTGGCTGAGGCTTCTTCTAAGTATTTCTCACATGAAAAGAGGGATGGAGGAATCAGCGCACAAGAGACAAGTAGACTTCTGGTGTCCAGGAAGGAGTCAACGCAAGATTTGTTCTCTCTGGTGAAGTTTATCTTTTGAATATGACCCAAAGTGGCCCATGCAGCTATATGTGGAGCTTTGCATACACTTTTCTCACTTAATAAACATGTAAATTTGAGGTTACTTTGTGTTTGTCTATATTTGGATTAAACAAAAATAGGTTACATAAGCTGGTGACGAAAGGGAAAAATTTACTTTCATTTAAATGAAAATTGATGTAGGTAGGAGCAATTGTATAACAAAACAAAGTTCTTTTTCAAAATCTACACCGGAAAATCTATCATTTAAGCACCTCGCATTAAAGGATTTAATGAAAATATATGGTTACCCTAAATTATCACCGGCCCTATCGTAAGGGGCTGCTCCGTCTGTATTCTGTATGGGTAGGGCTTTACATCCATTACTAGCACTCTCCTGCAAGTCTCACGGGATATAACGAGGGACTGACTTCGATTGCGCACATAGCGTTTTGGACTCTGCTACACTGACTCTCTCACGCCCTCGACTAGCTCAGCTCTACGCTTCCTGGGGCGTCCTTTATGGCTTGACGGTTGTCACTGGCTGCATTGAGGTTCTCTCCACTGTCCCATAATTCTAGTATTGGTTCACCCAGTCCTGAATCATGCTCTTGGAGGGGTCTTTTTTCACATTCAAACTGATGCCCGAAAGTGTCCTGCACTTTTTTGAACGAGCCTGTCTTTTAGTAATGTTTGACTCAGTATATTCCTTGCTGGAGCTGCCATTGAGATCTAGTTGTGTTTACAGGCGTTGCCTCTGCCATGTACTGCAAAGTAACGGTGATTAATGAAGGAATGAAGGATATATCACAAAAAATGTGTGCATGCCCGTTTTTTTGTGGGCCACCCTGTTATAGATCTATAGTAGTAAAATCTATTCTACGTCATCTATAGGATTGTATACAAAGTTTTGTCTAAGGAATAGGCGCATTCTTTTATTCCTGAAGTATATGGCTACGAAAATTCTGGTAATGCTATAGGTGTGCTATCGGTTTATGGTAGGTCACCAGTTATAGGGGTTACGATTGATGATCCGATTTATTTAGTAGAGAAGGTAAGGCGGCCTTAGAGTCGAGTTTAGTGTGACTCGAAAGTTTTCTTTATGTTAATTCGATTGTAGACTGGGTTTGAATGGTAACCTGGTTATTACTTGGCAGAAGGAAGGACTCAGAAGGATAGAATGGTGGTTTTGTAAGCTTTGAATATTGGCATAGGGCTAAATTGGTTCAGGAAAGTGAAATTGATGAGTTTTCCGTGGTTCGTATGTGTGGTCAAGTCTTTGGCTGAGTAGCGGTGTTAATATTCAGTATTTCTTGTCAGTCTTCTTCTTCGTCAGATTTTTGATACTATGGACGAACGGAATGAGTCCGAGGTACTGTATGTCTCTAGCCCAAAGTCAATGCTAATAATTATAATCTAATGGATCCAATTATAGTAATAATGATATTAATGATGCCGTTGTATCTCTCTGCCCGCTTATTTATACTAAAGCAAACTAAGGGAGCGTGGCTTCGCTTCTCTAATCTGAACGCAGGGCGGAGCTTATCAGATCAAAAGGGTTGTGCGTGTGTTCTCTACTAAAACTGTTGGGCGGAGCTTGTTTGGTTAAAGGGTCTGTATGCATCAAGAGAGCATTTGAATTTGGGACATAACCATGCTATATCAACCAACATTTGTAGCAAGATTGATTTGTCTTTTCACGGAAGCATATAAATTCTGGCGGGTCCTGATCAGATTCCGTTCTATGATTGCAAGCTTTTTCCACCCTCTCTGCTTATCTCTGTGGCCAGATCGTCATCTGCACCTGTTTGCTAGTGTATGTATGTATGTATGTTTGTTTGTACGTTCGACTGTGAGCAGAACGATTTCACTTGCCTTATTACAAAATATTCTGTTTTTGTATTGATAAAAAGATAAAAAAAATTCCAATTTTACATTATTTACAAGTATTTGGGCGCTACGTAGTCTCCCCTAGAAACCACGGAATATTACAAATGAGGTTCTTTGATTTTTAATATACATTCTATCGGGGGTAAACAATTCAATTTGTTGCATCAGTAATTTCTACATTATATATATATATATATATATATATATATATATATATATATATATATATATATATATATATATATATATATGTGTGTGTGTGTGTGTGTTGGGAAATTTGGGCAGTATATTTTCATTATAGCATGTTTTATTAAAAGCGACCGCTAGCTTCGAATTACTAATTATTTTTTCAATCTTCTCGATTTACCATATATTCGCCTTTTCTTCATTGTTTAACCTGTGGATAAGCGTACCGAAGTTCATCGGAGACTGATGTTGGTTATTTTGCCAAAGGTAGAAATAAATTAATGTAATTTAGCACTTTCTTTAATTTAACTGACGCGTTTCGATACATCGAGTACCATCTTCAGAGTTACAATGAGGAATTATTACAAAATATTAAGTTTATATATGTTACAAAATGTATTAACAAAATTAAGAATAAAGCTATACACGCATGGGCAGGTTGGATCCAGCTGATAAAAGGTCGGAGAAGTAGGTAACCGAAGAGGGGGGAGGATTAAGCTGTCTGCCAGAGGGGATTAGTGGCTAGGGACAGCTCTGATACACCTCCTCCCCTGTTCGCTTTTCTTGCGCTGGGTAGGATTTCATTGATACGCTGCCAGGAGTTGCCTGTCGTATTGGGAGTATGCTTGCTGTGTCTTTCTTAATTTTCTCGTGAAAAATGCCACTGGTTGCCGTGATCCATTCACTATTGGTGAAGGGCAGCACCTGTCGCGTATTAGGAGCAGTGCATCAACAGTTGATATGGTTTGTCATTGGGTAGCGGGTCACAGAGCTTGGCGGAGTCAATAGGAGCTACTTTAGTATTATTCATTTCTTCTCGCGTAGCATCGTTCCATTCGAGCTCATGAGCCTCGGGTTGCAGAAGTTCGAGCTCGGTTAGCGGGGCTGCAATCTCGGCAAAATTTGGCATCATCCTTTTATAGTATTCCAACATGCCCAAGTATCGTCGTAGTTCCTTATAGTCTTTTGCTAATGTCATGTTTCCAATTGCCTTAATTTTCTTAGCTGGTGGGTAAATTCCCCTAGCCGAAATATGATGCCCTAGAAAATAAATCTCTTCTTTCGCTAATTCTCTTTTCTCCATAGATATCCGTAGAATTTTCTCGAACAGGAATTTGCATACCTGATCTAAATGATCCAAATGTTCGTCCAAATTGTCCGAAAATATTAGGATGTCGTCTATATATAGAAAAACGAACTCTAATCGAAACAGGCTATCTATGTGACGTAGGAATATGCAGCCTGCATTCATGAGGCAAAGGGTAATTTGATATACTCCTATAACCCAAACCGAGTTACCACTGAAGTCTTCTCTATGTCCGCTGGGTTAATCAGGATTTGATAGGAAGCACGAACTAGATCCAACCGAGAGAAAATTGTTTTAACATGAAGGTGGTTTGCCACACCTTATATACTCGGTAATGAATATCTGTCGGGTTTTATGATTGCATTAAGTGCGCGAAAATCGCCAACCACCCTGTAACAGCCTGGCGACTTCTTCAGGAACATGTGAAATGTCGAAGCCCATGGTGACTTTGACGGGTGCAAAATCCCATTCTTCAATAGTGTTTCGAACGTTGCTTTGGCAACTTGTAGCTTCTCTATTAAAGAGCTTTTGGTCGCGCGAATGTTGGCGGTGCACTGCCGGTCTTAATTGTATGTGTCACGAAGTTAGGCGATGGCGGGGCGGGATTAGTGGCCGGGGAGCTGTACAAGGCTTCATACTTCTCTAATACGGTCGTGCAGTTGTGAGTTAGATGATGGAGGTCATTAATAATTAATTAATACTACTGCAGGCTGCCGGGATTGTTTAACTTTTGACTTGAACTTAGTTTGATTATCGATAAGGACGCCGCGTGCGTAATACACCAAAAGATTAAGGTACCCCAGAAAGTCAATCCCTAATAATGGCGATGTGGTATCCGCAACCACAAATGACTACCTAAATGACCGGCGAAGACTAGGAATAGCTATATCCGCGTATCCTTCGCCTGCACTTTTATTTTTCCACCATTAGACGTTATAATGTTTATACTAGATTTACGCAATTCACCCTTTCGCACCAAAGTCATCGAAATTATTGACACACTTGCCCCCGTATCAATTATAAGTTCACATTGTATTTTATCTCCATACTTTCGCAGCGAGGGTGAATACTGACGGCATACCAGCAGTTACACTTGCAAAGGCATCCCGTGCTAGTTTTCCAATGGGGCTGGCGAAGATAGCCTGGAGTACTGTTGCATTTGAACGTTTTCCCCTCCTTTCGGCCTACTGCACCAAGACTTTCAGAATTTTGCCCTCTCTCCGAAATATAAATGGGATCTACATAACCCAGGTCTTTGGTTCCTGCGAAGCGGTCGCAGTCATATTGGTATACTATTGGCTGTATATTTGTTACAACGTGGTTCAAAGCTCGAACGGTTTGCATTAGGGTACATACCCATAGTCATTGAGCGCGCACTTCCCGTATTTCGCACATTATTTATATGATTCTCACACATATTTTTTATATCGAGAGTACTCATATTTTGGAAAAGATGTGGCACTACTTCCAACTGTATCACTGTTATTATTAACGCTAAGACACTATGCCATATAAAATGGCATTAGTTCGTCTGCATGGTTTCATAACTGGGCCTGGGTTAGGTCCTTCTGGGTGGCGATTATAGGCTCGATGTTTGATGGTAGGGATTGAATAAATTTGTGCCTCACGTGGTCTTCCCAACTGCTACCTGTAGAATTGTTCTCCGCTGTTCCTGCATGTTGATTGAAGGTCAACCAGTGAGTGTGGATGAGGCAATGAGCTTCTGGAAGAGCTCCGGTTTGGTTCTGTCGAACAGCCCGATTACTTTGCTCCTGATAAGGTGGTAGTTTTGGGCAGATAAGACTATAGCTGGAATTCGGAAGACAGTCTCGGGAAGTAGTGCAGCCAAGACGAAATTTTTTGTTAGTTCATTATTTATCATCGATATAGAAAACTGGGCCTCAACCGTCAAACCAACCTGATACTGCTGTCTCGTTAAAGATGGGTGGCTTGATTGTGATGACGTTTGCTATTTCCGATTCTCCTTGTCCTACTTGGTGATGGTACGATGCGTCCATATTTTGTGCTAAACTTTTTGTTGGGTCGAATGCGTCACCATTTTATAGGTGTGGCACCAGTTTATGGTATGTCTCCAGTTATAGGGGTTACGGTTGATGATCCGATTTATTTGAGAAAGATAAGGCGGCTATGCAGTCGAGTTTGGTCTAACTCGAAAGCGTTCTTTTGGGTAATCCCTTGTAGGCTGGGTTCAGATGGTAACTTGGTTGTTGCTTGGAAGAAGGAAGGATTGGAAGGAGAGAATGGCGGTTTTATAGGCTTTTAATCTTGGCTCAGGCAATTGGAATTGTTGAGTTTTCCGTGGTTCGTTTGTGTGGTCACGTCTTTGGCTGTCTATCCGTGTTAATACTGTGTTTCTTGTAAGTCTCCTTCTGCGTCAGATTGTTAGACTATGGACGGACAGATTAAGAACGAGGTATGCATACAAATTGTGAATTATATTCATTTTCCTCTCTTTAGATTGTGAGATTTTCTTTCCAGAAGTTACCTAGGATCATAAATTGCTTAGAGGGTTCTGCTTTTCAAATTTTCTTTCTCAATCTAACGTTGGACTCCTCCAGCTACAAATGGGTAGGATTATTTTAATAACAAATTTTTAACTAAGTATTTCCTGATAAATTAATAGAAATTCTATATATGCAGAGCCTAAGCATATCACTGTAGTGCCCAATTGCAAGGTGGAGTAGAGCTAACAAGAGACCTCTCAAATGAGCACCACGTTGGCACTATAAAATCGTGAAATTGAGCACACAAATCGAACATTGAAATAATATACCATCCTGTAATAATTAAGTAATGGAAGACAAAAAATACTTGTAGATAATGTTAAATTATAATTTAATAATCTCTGTATCGAAGCACGCTTAGATAATCAGGAAAATGAAAATTCTATGATTATCAATTGAATGATAAACCTAAATTAAGGTAAATTTCTGATATATAAAGGTAAATGACCTTATCAAACTAATGAGAGAACAAGCACCTACAAATAAAATCGAGACTATTGCCACATATGAAGTACATATCTAAGTATTTATACTTCTTTAAGATTAGGTTGTTTCACATTAAATGTTGCTGTTTTAATAGTAATTTGAAAATCTCATAAAAAATAATCAAAACATGATTCTCGCCTGAATATTTCAGAGTATTCGTGAAAGAATGATTAAATAAATACAACAGAGCAAGAAAGAGAAAACGGAATAATTTTTTCCTACTTCGGAAGAATCCCTGCTGGAGTGGGATTCGAACCAGGCAGATTGAGCAGCGAGCAACCGCTTTGATCTCAATTAAAGTGAGCCTTTAACCACTCGGCTACGCGAAAGACCCACCAAAATCTTCCGAATAGACAAACTTTCAAGACAGGTTTCACAACGTCGATTGAGACTGTGAAAGAGAGAGAAATTAATTCAGAATTTAAAGTACAAAGAAGAAATTGAGTCAAACACGCGGCGAATACACAATGTATATCTCTAATGGGCGTGAGAGAATTATGGAATAAATACAACACACCGCAAGAAAGAGAAAACAGGGTGGGATTCGAACCAAGCACACTGAGGCAGCGAGCAACCACTTGGATCTTAATTAAAGTGAGCCTTTAACCATTCGGTTGCGCGGAAGATCCCCGAATATCTTCAGAATAGACAAACTTTTAAGCCACGCTTCGCAAAGTCGATCGAGACTGAGGCAGCGAGCAACCCTAACACAGGACTTTTTAGAAGTAGAAAATAACAATTTCCGAAGGAAAAAATATATTCCATTTTCTCTTTCTTGCGGTGTGTTAGATTTATTTCTCTAATTCTTCAATCAATTTCTTGATATCAACTTCTTTGTTACTGTAATATGCGATTTCATCATATTTATTATTTTTTGTACTTTTAAATTTACAATTTTCTTCCTTTATCTTGAGGTTCACTTGAATTAGGTTATGATCTGAAATACCTATTACACTAGGTACCACTAGGTTTGTTTCTTTAAATGTTTTTAGTGTTTCTAAGGTGGTTTTACCTCTTGATTCCAAAAAATACCATTGATAATTGCATAGCATCGATATTTTGGGAGATTATTGGAATTTTGTATATAAAAGTAACCATCAATAGCTGCGACAAGTTCACTTTATTTAGCATATTCACATTGTCCATGAGTTTTGCTACCAGCTGCTTGTAGTTTGGGTCTTTATTTTTTACCGAGGAATTTATTTACTATATTTCGAACTGTAGACCACGCCTCACTTTCGACTTCACTCATTGCTTTACAAGTTGTACTGACTTCAACCTTTTTCTTAACTTGCGGTCCAGCTTGTGCTTCGCTACTAAGATTAAATTCAAAATAAAAAAAACAGCCATGGTTAAATTTTTATAAATTTTCTGAACTTCACCATTTGTAATTCTTGTGGTTTTAAAAAATTCACAAAATCTCGTTACTTATATTTATTTCTGAACTTCACCATTTTGTTTTTTGATATTATAAAAGAATTATTAGAAATAACTTTACTAAAAAAACATAAATCATAACCAAACTAAGATGAAATTATTATTCAAGTACTCAAAAAAATTCCTTTCTTAAATTATATCCTCTACCAGGCAATGGCTTCGCCACTCCCCGCTACTAGTGAAGCTTGCGCTTTGCTACTAAGATTAAAATTTAAATTCTAAAAAAAAGCAGCCATGGTTATATTTCTTTAAATTTTCTGAACTTCGCTAATTATAATAATTTTAAAAAGGAACTCTAAACTAAATTTTCCCCCTTTCAAAATATCACGTTGATAAAATATAAAAGATATATAAAAATAAATTTTCTGAACTTCACCATTTGTAATTATTTGGGTTTTAAAAAATTCACAAAATTTCGCTACTTATATTTATTTCTGAACTTCACCATTTTCTTTTTTATATTATAAAAGAATTATTAGAAATAACTTTACTAAAAATACATAAATCATAACCAAACTAAGATGAAATTATTATTCAAATACTCAAAAAATCCCCTTCTTAAATTATAGTGTTAGTGAAGTCATAAATATACAATATTAACTATAATATCTATACAACCTAATTCAGCACTAGAAAATACGACATTCTTCTACCCTTAAAAGAGAGAGAAGGCATAGCGCTAAATTAACCAAAATATTATATCCGCAAAGCTGCTTCATTTGAAAAACACTCAGTAGATTATTCTGTTGACCTATTTTCTGACACGAAGGCTCCACTTGAGCCTACGTACTTATAAATGAGAAATCCAATTGTATTTTAAAAAAATATCATCATTGATAATCAAAGAGATAACACTAGGTAACAAATTTTCACAAAATCTTTGTTTCTCTTAATTTTGGAGTGTTTTTAGTACTATGTTTGGCACTGATACTAAATATGTCCTTACTTTTTCTCTACCAACGACCGTTTAAAAGATATAACAAATTATGCTAATATAAAGAAATGTATGGGATACGGTTAAAGCACACTTACATTTGTCGCTAATTTATTTATTTTTTTTTTCAGATTTCTATGATAAATATTGAGAATGCAGAAATTCACCAGATTCATTCCATTATGTGTGTGGTTTCTATGTTGGACCTAAGCATGTATCGCATAAAATTTGTTAAATGTGCAAAGTACTGGATTGATTATAAACTGTACTTTGGAATGAGTATGGGTGACCAAGAAAAACCATGGGCCCCTCATGTCATATGTGGATATGTGGAAGTTGTTGATCAAATTTAGATGCATGGCTGAGAGGTGCAAGAAAAGCAATGCCATTTGCTGTGCCGAGAGTTTGGCGAGAGCAAAAATATCATCAGGATGATTGCTATTTTTTGCATGAGTGACATATCAAAGTACAGCAAAGTTAAGGGAAGAAAGTCCCTTCCATATCCAAACATTTTATCCTCTATTGCAACTGTGACACATGATGATACCTTATTGCTTCCACGGCCGCGAGAATATGTAAGTAAATCCTATCAAATTGTAAGCTATATTCTTTGTAACAGAATCATTACTGGAATATTTAAAACATCTAGCTAAGGTTTCTTGTAATGCGATTACACATGCAATCCATATTTATGCTCCAGCTATTAAATGCATCTCTTTTTATATATATTTTTTCAGGCAGAGGGTATGATGTAGGTCTCATCGGGAGAGTCGGAAAGTTGTGACAATGAAGAAATGGATGAAACGTTTGAGCCAAGAATGAGTAGCCGCCCACACTTTTCAAATCAATGTGAACTTGATAATCTCATCAGGGACTTTGGTCTCACCAAGTCAGGAGCTGAACTTTTGGCATCCATCCTTAATGATGGAATATGTTAGGGAAAGGCTGCAGATTAACAGTATACAGGAAGCGCTATGAGGAATTCGAAGTACACTTTGATATTAGTGAGGATCTCTTCTTTTGAAAAGATATTAATGGCTTGTTTACAACTATTGGAATTGGTTACAACCCTGAAGAATGGCGACTTTTCATAGATAGTTCTACAAAAAGTCTCAAAACTGTTTTACTACATAATGGGAATCTGCATTCATTCCTGCCTATAGCACACTCTGTCCAGATGAAGGAAATATATTTTAATGTAAAAAAGCTTCTCGAGAAGGTAAACTATACTAAGTTTAAATGGGATGTTTGTGGTGATTTTAAAATGCTTGCCTTCTTACTCGGATTGCAGGGTGCACCAAGTATTCATGTTTTCTTTGCCTATGGGACAGTAGGGCTGATCATGAACATTACCAGAAGGTTGAGTGTCCCTCTCGAGATGAATTGCAGCCAGGAAAACTAAATGTTATTAGGCAGCATCTTATAGAGACTGCCAAAGTTTTGCTACCTCTACTTCATGTAAAGCTTGGTTTGGTCAAACAGTTTGTAAAAGCATTAGATTATAGTGGAGAAGCATTTCAACAGATTCGTCTACTCTTTCCAATGCTATCAGAGGCCAAATTTAAGGGTGGTATATTTACTGGACCGCAAGTTAGAAAAATGTTAAAGTCAGTACTCCTTGTGAATGCGATGAGTAATGTCGAAAGTGAGGCTGGTCTGCATTTCGAAATATAGTTAATGGATTCCTTGGTAAAAAATAAAGACCCAAACTACAAGCAGTTGGTAGCAAAACTTTTAGAAAGTTATCAGTTATTATTCATGGACAATGTGAATATGCTAAATAAAGTGAACTGTCGCAGCTATTGATGGTTACTTTTATATACAAAATTCCAATTGCTCGCTGCGAATTGCTCGTTGCTCGCTGCCTCAGTCCCGATCGACCTTGTGGAGCGTGTCTTAAAAGCTTGTCTATTTGGAAGATTTTGGGGAGTCTTACGAGTAGCCGAGTGGTTAAAGGCTCACTTTAATTGGGATCAAAGCCGTTACTGGCCTCTCACTCTGCTTGGTTCGAATCCCACCCCAGCACGGATTTTTTCGAAGTAGGAAATAACTATTTCCGTAGAAAAAAAATATTCCGTTTTCTCTTTCTTGCGCTGTGTTGGATTTATTTCATCATTCTTTCGCGCTCATGAAAAATATACATTGTTCAAATGGAAATACAATGTGCCCAGTTTGTGAAGGTGAGATAGAGAATCTCAAGTACTTTCTATTGCACTGCACATCATACAAGTGTTTGAGAAGTGAGTTGGATTTAGAACAGTCTAAATCTGAAGATACAATTCTTGGAAAACTGCTTTTCAAGAAGATAAAATTGAAGGTACAAAAGAAATAATGTACAAAATGTGGTAATATAGAACAACCAAAATAAGAAAAAACGATTAAGAGAAGAATATAGCCTCAAAGGGAGTAACTGCTGCTGCGAATGGTAAGCTCCCGATCCTGAACTGAACTGAAGGTGGCGAATACTCTGAAATATTCAGGCGAGGATCAGGTTTTGATTATTTTTTATGCAATTTTCAAATTACTATTAAAAAATTGACATTTAATGTGGAACAACCTAATCCTAAAGAAGTATGGATGCTTAGATATATACTTCATATCTTGCAACAGTCTCGATTTTATTTGTAGGTGCTTGTTCTCTCATTAGTTTGATGAGGTCATTTACCTTTTAATGTCATAAATTAACCTTAATTTTTAATTAATTGTTAAGCGTAAATTTTTCATTTTCTCGATCAACTAAGCGTGTTGGGATCTGGTCTCGAATTTTTCAGAAAACGGGGAAAAATATCTCTTAACGCTCGCAGCAAATAGTTTAATATAATATTAACTCTTTAAATAGCATAAGAACTATGTTCTACTATTTATTAGGAGTTATAAAAAAATCCTCTGATCCTTCTTTACGTTATTATTTATGAGTATTTTAGATATAAGAAAATTCAGCAATAATCTACCAATAATTAAAAAGTCTTGGCTATGATAAACGAATCTTATTGATTTATCTCATGAAATTAATAATATATTAAGTTGTAAAAGGTTTAATTAAGCGAATAAAATATTATATGATGCGTTTTCATAGTAATTATAATAGAAGATTGGAATATAATACAACAGTTCTACGATGGTTGGAGGTATTATGTCGTGTTTCGGTAAATTAGTTAATTACTGTAAAAATTATTAGTACGATTTATGCATAGGTCTGTTTGGATATTGTGCTAATGCACCAGCAATAGAGATTCAAAGCTATACTTTTAAGTGCTCAATCTTGTTGGTTCAATTTGGAAATTTGCCTCATCTATATCTGTTCCTGCGGCCACAACGTTGTTCGCTTATAACTAACGGTCATTCACCCGTGTGCGTATACTGCCGGGAGCGCGGTGAAACGTTTACTCATTGTAATATTATATGATATCTGCTATTATATAATATTATATGATAATATTTTGAACAATATGCATCTATATATACTTGGATCGAGGGTGGTTGACGATTTCCATGACAATGATCAATTACCCACTTAAATATCTTTCCTGGGCTTCCATCTCTAGAAGCCAGCTCGGTGTTGTTTGGATCGTGCAAGATTATCATTGAGCTCTACTCTGGTATTCTTATGGCAGCAGGACTGATTTTTATTTCTCAAAGGACTGATGGCTTCGAGGGCCGTCTTCTTTCTTGCATTCATTCGAGTGTGAGACATCCCTGAGATAAAAGTTATAGGCATTTAACACTTCAAATGTCGTTCGAGCAATTCAGCTTGGATGAATTTTGTCGGTCAAGGCTCAGATTTCTTTTCGTTTTGAAGGTCACTTGCCGCTCTCTTTGGCAATAATACATGTCTCCATACGATTGGAGGACCCATCTTGGAAAGGTGTAGAATCGGTTTAAAAGTATTCGGTCTAAGGTTTTTCACAACACTCCAATCCTATTCTCCAGGAAGGACATCATTGACGGAATCTTTTGCGAACGTTTTCTCCATATTCTCTAGTCGAGATTCAACTCGGCCCATATTACAAGCAAGTCCCTATTTTTCAGCAGGCAGCAGCCTAGACTTCATCTCCAGAGGGGTAGATCCCTTGAATAACCTGTTTTTTTTGAGTGAGTTGTGCTTTGTTGTACATTCTTTCGCAGATATCTTGTATACTATGCTTGAAAGCCTAGGTGAACGAGACTTGGCAATTTTGCTAAATATACGTCCAACAAGATATGATGGGGGTTGTCTTCACAGATTCCTGGACAATATCTACTGTACTGGTTTTGCAAGCTGTAGTTGGATCACTCGACGCAAGCCGGTTTTATCTTAATTTCTCTGACAGTGTTTGCCCAAATTGATGGAAAATTTTGTAAACTTTAGGTTTGTTTATTTTTTGGATAGTGGTGGTCACGGATCTCCTTCCCAGTTCAACTTAGATGTTCCAGTTCAAGTCGCATGCTCGGCTCCGGTTATTCGTTGCACACACTATAATATTGCGTGGCGATACGATAGCATAAAAAAACATTCTTTTCTGTGAGTGAGTGAACGCTTCTCCAATTTTCTCAGTTTTTGGAAGATTAATGATTCCGCGTACGGGTGGAAAGAGCTTTCCCCAATCCGGTTCATCAGCTGTTTTCAAACATTTTTTTGTGTGCACAAACGATATTTCTTCTTTTGAATTACAATATTTTTCTGTAAATGGAAAAGTTTGGGCCCACTTTTCCTCATTCACTCTTTTTCATGTTTAATTTCCTTTTAACCTTCCAAACAATCACTTTCATGATTTCTTTTTTAATAATTAACTTGTCCTTCAACAAAAAGCTTAATGGAAAGTAAACAATCAAATTTCGAATATATTAAAAATGCGTAATATTGTAAAAAAATGTACTCAGCGTCAACTCATTATCAGTAAGCATAAACAATAATCAAGGATGTCCCGTGGAAAAATGTACTCAGCGTCAACTCATTATCAGCAAGCATAAACAGTATCATTCACCGCTCCCGGCGGAAGTTCTCGACACACTCTACATTAAAGAATGGATCTATGGTGCGGCTCAGAAAGCTACTCTAGAGCTTCAGCTCTACCATGCACTAAACTGTCTCGAGTTATTAAGAATGTACGAGTTTTGATTTTCTTTGTCCAATGCCAAATCGTTGCTGTTTTGCTTCCTTCTTGATCACCACGGCGAGCTTGACCTATTCTTAAAAGCGCTCTCCTTGACGCGCTGGATTACTATCGATTCCTTGAATTGTATTCGATCGACACCTCAATTTGGAAGAGCATATTCGCAGTATTATAAATACTCCATCCGCCCCATGGATATTCTACGATTACTGTAGTTCAGCACATGTGGTAGTGATAGAGATGCAGTCCTCAAATAACTGGGCTGATGAGAAGGCCTTGCGGGGTGCACAAACTGAACAATCTGACCGTCAATTTTCGGTCCCTAACACTGAATACGCCAAATTTAGTTGTCTTAATACTTGGTTGTTTCGTGGACGTCAGCTGATTTGGTATCGTGACCGGTGAGAGAGCCACAGCATTTTTCTAATGCTGAGATCCGATTATATAGCCAATCGCGCGCAACGATTTTACTAATGGAGATGATTTCCCGCTTGATATAACGATATATCCCGAATGTATGTGCATTTTGAGATCCGATAGTCAAGTTATCTGTTGTTACGGAATAAATTAAATTTGATCAAATCTACTCTAAGTCTTTTTAGTCAAAATGGTGTTTGTTTTTTCTTCTTCAATTTTTACATTCAAAACAAGCAATTTAACATATGACTTCCCATCAGACATCACTTTAACAAATTGCTTACCACTGAACCTGGTAAGTGTGAAATTTTGGAGCTTATATGGAGGAAAAGTTGTACTCATACCCATACGGTTTCTTAATTTTTTTTTCACCTTTCTTAATTATTCATGTTAAAACTTCTGTTTGTATCACCAAAATAACTTTTATTTTACTGTCCTGAGCAAAAAAAAGATAGCAAATTCTTGTAGCAGCTGTGCTTCACAAATAACTAAAGGCAACGGTATTGATGCGTGAATTGAGAAGTATCTTCGGCCCTGTCTTTATTAAAAGTGCGCTATTGTCTCATAAGTTAGTTTTTCCACCTAAATTCAAACATTAATTGTTTGCGGTTTGCTAATGCCAAGAAGTGTATTGTTATTATTGTTTAGTAGTAAAGCAAAAATAATAGTGTTAGCATCAAAGTACAGTAACATTAGCAGCAGTAGTTGAAGCAACACAATAGAAGTAGATAGATCAGGAGCTGTTGAAGCAACAACAGCAATAGCAGAATACCATAAGCAGTTTCAGTAACAGACTCAGTAGCAGCAACAGTAACAGTTGTAGCATCACTAATAGCAGTGTAAACCATGGGCAGTTTCTGTTTGCTAAATGGCTTGAAGAGAGTTTGATATAGAAATTTGTGAAGTAAAGAAAAATGCATCAATGCTCAGAGATACATCAAAAGAGAGGTCTCGGCATGCAAATGAGCTGGAGAGCGTGCAACTAAAAGCCAAGATCCTGTGAGAAAAAATGAAAATTAGAATCTGTCTCTATAAAATCAAATAAAGGTCCAATACAATTTTCTTTTAAATTTCTTACGTCATTGACAAAGAGCGTCTACAATAACCTTTCTTCGTTTTCTCAGTGCCCTAAGTTGCATGAAATATAATCAATGTATATTATTCATTATTTACATTTATTGATTGTTCCATTCTTTTCACCTTAACTATTAATAATGCGAACATACGAACCCTTATGCTAAGTTCTTGGAATCACCTCATTTATCCAGCAATAAATAAGTGCAGATGCCTTTGCTTACTTGTAGAACTATATAGAAAGTGGTGAAGAAGTGGAAATGAACATATATTAAAGCCAAAGTGGAAGCAAGGTAAGTAAAGGTGTTCTCCAATTATAATGAGGAATCCCATAGAAGTTCGAACCAATTATGCCAGAAAAGGTTGGGTTTCAACACACTTGGTGTGCCTGTCATCGCCTCTCATTCAATATAGATTTCACAAGACAAAAGAATTACCACGAGGAACTGCGGAATTACTTTCTTTTGAGCGAAGGAGAAACTCAGGTGTAATTTTGTTTAATAAAAATGTTAGTAATAATCAATGTAATGGGAGATAAATGTATAAAGAACCAAAGTTACTAATTATAATAGATCAATATTGTCCGTTACGTTGTACAAATTATTTGAGAGGCATAAATAGCAGTGGATCAAAGTCAATCGCAATTGACCATAATGGATAGAAATAACGATAAGTTAACGATTTATCTCAATACTCCGCAATGACTAGAGAATGACTATATAGAATAAAATGCAGTAAGTGTTATGGTATAAAATGATGAATGCAGTGGTTATGGCGAAATCCCTTTCTTGCGTCACAACGAGTCACCAAATGACAGTCCTGGTTCATAATTGACTCAGGGATTTCGTGATTTTAACAAAAAGGTAAGCAAAAATGTCTTAATCGAAAATATGAACCTATATAGAAATGTAAATACAGGATTTTATACAAATCTTTGGTATATAAAGAAAATTTACTCGCGAAAACCATCCGAAATTCCTCTCTGGAGATGGATATATGGAGTACCAAGCCATCGCATAGTGTTTAACGAATTTCTGCAGCCACAGACCTCATATGTAAGAACCCGAATATCGTTTATTTACCACACAAAGCTTTGTATACAATTCTGCGCAAATATTCATACAGACACATGCATTTATAGAATCTCTAGGACCTTAATGAACTCTAAAACACGTAGGCTAGCTTTAATCCACTCATCCCTAATCGGGGTTGAGAGGTCAGGTCACCTCTTTCCATCTTGACCTCGAGTGAAGATGCTGGGTTTTAGTCGCGTGCGACTCTATATCTCACTATGTCAGTAGGTCCCCGTTTTTGCTTTTTTTGTTTTTGTAATAACATTGTAAGTATTTCGCCGATTCTAACGAAATTTGAATCCCTTATGTTGTTTTACATTTTCTTTCGAATGTTATAATTACCAAGGTCTTCCAAAGTTTACTTCGGGAATTATCAGAAGTTTTGAAAGTCGTAAGGTCATAAATCAGAAAGTGAGAGCAAGCGACTTTTGGTCAGCAGACCTTGTTAATATACAATCCGGCCCCATTTTACCCCTTTTACTGCCCACACCTTTAGTTTCTTTTGTATCTTTTTAGCCCAGGTTCCGAAAGGGAATCATACTTAATGACGTTTGATCCCCGATTGGTTAATATGGTCATCAATAGTAGCCATCTGGTCAACAAACACTTATGAGCCTGCTCCTGATCATGTCCTCGTGGTGGGTGTTAAGTGGTTGCAATCCCTGATGAAAAATAAGTCTTTCAGTCTGATAATTATGAAAATATGACAAAAAAAACTTAGGTCATAACAGTGGAGTAGTTTTCTCCTCCCCAGGAGGAAACTTCTGGGAGCCGTCTCCAAACGGCTACCTTTCTCGCATGGAGGTGGTCACAGTATGCTCTCTCTAGGGACAGCTACAAAAGAAAGAAAACACGATAGGTTCCTCCGACATTTGCAATAGCCGGGTACACGATTAAATATCTTCAGAAAGAGAGAGTAAATGACTGATCCATACACTGAGGTCCTTAAAAGATTGTATATAACAGACTTGTGTACTTTTTGCAAGTTCGTATGGTGGCAGCACGCATGATTCCTTTTGGAACTGGTTGGTCGGGACCTCCTACCAAACGAGGTTCAGTATTCTGCTCCCCTCACATAGGATTATTCAATTTAGCTAACCGTGGATAAGGTACTTGATACATTAAGTGGAGGATGACTTGAAAGTGGCCTTCCTCCAAGCTGAGTCGGAAACACACTAAAAAAACTAGGTTGATCTTAGTCCAGAAAACGGGGCACCATTCCAATAGACTGATCAATATACGAATGATCACTCTATCCTAGGTGGAGCTAAGGGGGTTGTCGAATCTGTCGTCATCTTTGCAAAAGACAAGGCCAGGGCAGGGTGGTCCGCTATCATAAATATCTCAGTTAAGAGCGAGCAATGTGTCATTAGCGCCCTCTTACTCATCCAATAAAATAAAATGAAAAAAGGGTTATTTTTCTGCTGGGAAGTCGGAAGATGGGATTCTGCGTCGTCGATTCAACGGAATACTGGCCTGAAGGGCTCAGTAACCCTTTTGAGGTTGGTGTATAAAAGTACAGAACGCCTTCATCACCCCTAAAATCTCAAAATGACGTAAGAGAGTGGTGTTTCAGGTATCTCGTGTCTGTTCAAAGAGAGGCAGCCCTGAGTTTTCAACCCCACTAGATTCAATCGTTTTGTGGTCATTCCTGCGACTGATAGAAGATTTTGTCTGAAAGAAACATGCACCAGAAGCGCAATAACCTGGCTATGTTCCTTGAGAGGGAACAAAGAGTATCCGTTTTGACGACGGAGCCATCTGTTTTAATGTAGCCAACGATGTTTACCTAACTTGCTATACTGTTTGGTCTCAGGTCACTAAATGGCACACCTGTGCGGGTGAGTTTGAGTCTTAATATGAACAATGAATAGGGGGTAATGTATGCAATGTAACTAGTAAACTACATCCATACAGATATTACTGAAGAGAAGATCGACCAATGGGGCGTCAAGGTTGAGCGAGCATCGAAGTTGCAGGGAGGGATTTCCAGACTAAATCTAACGCTCATTTTCACTTTCTACCTAGATCGGATCCATGAGTTAATGCGTATTGTGTGGTTTCACTACCTTGATAAGGTAGTGGTACCATTATCGTGAAGGTGTTAGAATTGTAATCATTTTAGCCAGAAAAATAAAGAATGTAATTGTGCTATGGCTGTTCCACCCCAAATTTGCGTAAACTGCTCTAAGACCATACCCAATGAAGATGTTTCGTGCAAGTCTATGAATTATAGCGGATCTCATTCTGCTTCCTCTAATAAGCAAAGGATTTTGTCCTGTGGCCGTCTGTGCGATCAGGCACTTACTAATCATCTTAACCCACGAACGCAGGAAATTTTATTGTTTAGAAACACTAATTTTGTCTAAGTTTACCAGATAATTTACGTACTTTTTGTTGCAGAAGGTAAAGGAAACGTAACTTTTCTCAGCTGATGATTAATATTTAAGCACACGTTTTAAACAAAAAGTAAATGGAGGAAGGAAGGAAGGAAGGAAGGAGACCTACTTCATTGCTTCTACCAAAATGTCTGGACTTAGGTAAGTTATTGTTTATACATTACTGTATATGCAACTTCTTATAGTGAATGATGGTAAAAATGACACATAAAGACTTGTTTCAATGTGTGAAATTATTGATTTGAGGGGAAACCACATTCAGTTACTTTTATTATAAGTTAAATATGATGCCCATTTAAATTGGCTCTATGTAGCCAAAGAATTGATAAGGGTGATCAAGTCAGAGACAAACCGTGATCATCAAGTTAAATTTTGAGAAAGATTTATCTTTTACCCAAGAGGAACTACACCAGGTACTTGTTATCTTTCTTTTCTAAGGTTATAACCTAATTCTAAACAGACGCCTGTATTGGGAGAAGTAGGAGGACACCCGAAATCTGGCTGCAACTCAGTGTCGAATGGAAATAAACCGATTTGATGAGAGCGTGCGAAGCCTGCACTTTGTGAACAATTCAAAAAATCCTTCTGATGATAAGATATTTAAGAGTCCCACTCTTTTAAAACATTCCAACAAGCTCTCCATGGATATCGCTCAACCACTTCCTATGGCGTGGGCTATTGATGAAGCCATAGAACCATATTATGGGCGAAAGGGGATTCAAACAATTCATTAGAGGAAACCCGTGAGATTTGGCTACATGTTTTTGGTGTCTACTATGCTCTCGTGAATAAATGTTAATGAATCTCCGCTCTTATGAAGCAAAGGCTCTGGGTTTGAGGAAAGAATTCCTGTGGGTGAATCTGTTGTCCATGCATTGGCCAAATAGACACTACCTTAGGGTATCAGTCGAAATGTTGACAACTCTTTTACAAAGCTGACTCTTCCTTAGGATTTTCAGTAAACTAATATTTTTTCTGACAGGTATAATTCGTAAAAAAGGCTCAAGGATGTCCCAGTGTGAGACATGAAGAAAAAAAGAGAGAAGAAAAACTGAGCTGTATCAGAAAAAAGTAAGCAAGATTGCTATTTGTGCATGGAATGACAACAGGGATGTTAAAGTGGCAACAAACAGAAGAGACAGTGCATCTCTTTCAATGGCTAATACAAACGGATAGGAGTAGTAGATCTGTTTGAACAGTTTAGTGGAATGTATAGAGTTTCATTTAGGAAGAGAATGCGGTACTTTTCTCTTTTAAACTTTCTCTTTTTTGGCTAAATTGCAAATGGGGGAATTCTCTACAGAAAGATTCTCAAGGTTTCACAGCTAGAGGTTCTGAGAGAAATTGTCAATTTTCTGCTAAATCCATCAGAGAATCCTTGTTGACCTACCTGTGCCTCTAACTTCACCAGAGCATTTAGGCTGCAACAGAACAGATCTTTATGTTGTGATGGGAGATACTCAACAGCGGTTTGGTAGGTGTAAGAAGAATGCGAAGTCTAAGTGCTCCAAATGTGATGTGGCACTGCACATCCAGTGCTTTGTTGAGTATTACAGAAAGAAATAGGCATATTTATTTTTCAGTTAACTAATGTAAAAGCCTATGCCAAACCTCTTATTATTGCCTGCATATAATATACAGTCATAATTTATCAATTTCATAAATTTATGCTTCAAAATATATAAGAGTAAGCTTTCCTGTATTTTTTTTTAACTGATATGAATCTTATTATAGACTGATCTTTATATTTTGCGGCTCTTTCTTATAATAATTTCATTATCTATACAATTTTTTGTTGAAAATACTCTATAAAACAAATATATATTAAATGAGATGGTTTAAGACATAATTCTTTCATTTTATCCAGAACTACCAATAAATTTTATTACATCAATGCACAGTAATGAAAATTTAGTCACACCATCAGGGAGTGTTCCATAGAGCCCATTTAAATGGTCGTGCCATATTGGAGGAGCAGAATTAAAAAAATATGAAAAATTCTCAGGTTTAGATCAAAATCGTGAAGTTCTATAAGAACAAACCAATTTGGATGATAGAGAGGCGTATTCCGTGTTAAACTGATAAGTTAAAAAGTTAATCCGCTCATGGGTTTCCTATGCCTAAGAGTGCGGTAGCTCCTGCGCCTATTCCGTACCACTCTAAGAGCTCTAAATCACCTGAGTATCACTCGGTTTGGGCTGGCAGCAATACTATGTCTCGTTTTATCACTCCGTTTTTACTTTGTTCCAAGTGAATAGGCCGCAGGCCACCACATAGTCGCTCAATCTGGAAGAGAAAACGCCCATGAAAATGTCAGTGCTCCCCCACCCACTAACGTCGAAGAATGCTCCCTGAAAAGAGGGCATCAACAACGATCCGCCGCTCCCTTATTCATGTCTAACGCAAGATAAATCGCTACTACTACCGATTCCATCCAAAAGAAGGTGGGACAACGAAAGCAAAAGGGCCTTGCCAGCAGAAGTGTTCTAGGGTAGAGAAAAGGAAGACTCGTGAGTCAAGCCAGAATTTTCTCTCTGTTGAAGGTGACAGTGTCTTCAGCATAATTCACGATTAATAGTCATAAGAGGATGTATGAGGCGGCCTAAAACCACCCTCGTGAAGGACTTCTCTGCAAGTAATGCATCTGCAGTTTCTTCCATATCGACCTTAAAAGCATTTTATTGCGATGGAATTGCCGTGCTTCGTGGCCTAATTAGTATGAGCTAAGAAAGTTTGTTTAATTCCGTTCCCCAGTTATAAGTCTGTCTCTGGAAAAGCGTGTTATGTACGTGCCCTCTGTCCACTCTCCCAAAGTAGAAAGGCTTCCAGATCCCAGCACAACTGGATGTGTTCTCTTTTTTTTATTTAGATCTCCTTACGTTTCTTCAGTCGGTAACAGTCAATCTCATTTGGATAAAAGGTATTTATTCTCTTGCTTCTATATTTCACCGTCAGCCAGCTTTTATAAAGCATAGTTACGCTGCATCTTAGTACGTTTTCCAAGTTCCTTTCATTTTACCGAAGAACTGAAGGTTAGCGAGTCCATATATGGGAAACTCACGGTTAATCCGATGGGATAGGCCTTTTTCGAACTGGTCAAAAAGCTAGAGATCGGCATACTTAATTTAGAAGATTTCCCACATCACTCTCATAGAGCAGCTTCATTTTCTATCCTTAACCTACCTTTATGCTATCCAGATTCACACTCGGACTTAAGATATCTGGTACTCGACGGACCCTATGGTAGCTATCACTTTATCATTCAAATATCATTTGCTAGATAGCTGCTGTTTCAGAAAACACCTCGTATGTGTTTCGAACGAGCAAGGTGGCCAGCATTCAGGTAAATAATAAATCTTTCAATTGATAAGGCCGTTAAATTCTTATCAGTTACATATATTACCACATGCAAAGCATCAATTCCTTGAACGACCGCCATTTTGAACGCCGTTCACCTGCTTATTGGCCAGCAGAGACTAAGATGGCACTCAGAGATAAAACAAATGAAAATAAGCACCGCAGTAAATTTATAAACGATTTAACCCTGTATAAATTTTTCTGATCAAGATTAGACATTATTTTTGCTCCGAAGCACGTTTTCTGCTTATCGTAGCGGGCATACAAATCTTTACTCTTTGAGAGGAGCCCTCTTGTAGAGGTCTGGAATCGAGTCTAAAGAATTAAGGGTAATTTCTCTTATGACCTCTCTCCTTTCTCAAGTAGTGTCACTGCACATTAAATGATTTGGTCCGGCTGTAAATTGCTATCTGTGAGGCCTTAATTTCCAGGTACCATATCGTACTTTCTTTAGTATTGAAAAGGCTTAAAAAAGCTCATGACGATACAATATATTGAAGACTTTAACTATTATTTTTACGAGGTGATATCTACCAATTTTTCGCTTTGAGTTATTATTACAAGATCTTCGATTCTGCCTAGACGTTGAGTGGGGGCTCATTACCTATCAGAATGGTATAGCGGGTGTCTTTTATAAGAGTTCCCCTAGCGTCTCTCTATTTGCTTAAGTAGTGACGACCTAAAAATGTTGTAGCTACAGTATGCTCTAGATAGACGTTTTAAGTCACTATCTGTGCTGCTCAGATACTTACCTTCGAATACTGCCTCTAATAGGCTCTGAACTTCATCCTCCTTTATGCCGAAACGCCAGGTCTCGGTAAATTTGTCCTAAAACAAGATTATGCATTTTTGCTGCTGTCTTGGGTACTAAACTTTACCTCCTATTCTTTAACAGGATTTTACCCACACCAATTGCCTGGTCTTGTGTTCGTTTTACGCCTCAACTAAAATGCACAAATTTGCCGCCTAAAGATGACTTGTACCCGCACCATTGATATTCTACCTTTTCAGTAGTGCAATTCGTGAGTTGTTGATAGGGTTAACTTACTATTATTTTATCGGGTATTTGTTTGCACTAACATAGAGCACATATCTCAGTTCTGTTCTTTCGCATTTGAACAGCTATTTCGCTGATGGATTGAAACCACCACAGTGATCTCCGTTTGGCGACTAGTTCCTTATGCGAGTTTGATATAGATAGCATTGTCGCCGACACAGTCAATATGCAACTCGTATTACTTCATGCAAAGTGCATGATGCACATCTAGGTGCGAGTTATGTCTCCCCCAGTTATCCAAGTTATCATTATTTCTCATTTCGGAATCGGTCGATCTCGACGTTGCCTATACCATCGTTAGACGCCAATTAGGCCCTAAACCTTTCATTTTCGCAAATAGGAACTTTTTGAGAGCTTGGTGTAACTCTCGAGTTTGTGATGCCTTTTGCCTATGGTTTTTCCTTTGAATCTAGCCTGGACGATACAACTTCTTCCTACAAAGCTTTTACAGCATTGTGAGTACAGCGGTCGGATTTATTTAAGTATACATTTTGCCACACTGGGGCTGTCAAGAGGAAAAGGTTGGCTTCAACTCTGAAGGTGGCCACTTTGAAGATCGCCTGGGCTTTCCAGGTGCTGGGTCCCTTTTTTTTAACCTGGTTGCATAATATAGTTAGGCATGGGATATTATACTTTGTGACAAGTTCTGATCCTGTTTTGTATGTCATAATGTCTCACCCAACGTGAAGCCACAGCTACTTCTTGTTAGTTAGAAAACGAAATTATCTTCTGCTTAGGTTGGATATATTGAGGTAGCGTGGAACGAGCGCGCTGAAGAAAGAGCTTAGATGTTGGCACAGACTGAGCAACCGCACCGGCATTTCATTTTTCACTTCCTTGACTGCATTGTATGAAAAATGCATCTATACCTGCTGCACAGCAAGGAAGATAGGTAATAGTACCTTGGAGCAATAAGCTGCATGCGATAGCACTGCCACTGTTTTGCGCACCATTCATCCGGTGCTTTGAGGTCACTAAGTCATTTTTGCAGCCTCTGAATCGGACATATTATTGGTACGCAGCGTCATTGGATGAAGCGTTCTTCTTAACCTTGCATTCAAGAATGATTTGTGTCCTTCTGGGTAAGACGTTTTTTTAGTTGAATGTGCTATCTAGGGCATCCTTTGGGGATTACCTCCGAGTTTCCTAACAGGCAAGGACACTAGCGCCTCTCTTAAAACTTTAGATGTATTTCCTGCCCACCGAACTTTGGTGTGACTGATTTTGGGGAGGAGGACAGCGTTCTCCCTATTATCCAATTGTTGAATGTGTGGCTGCAGACTTAAGCTCTGGTAGGATAGTATGGTGTGGGCCTCCCTCAGACACCTAAGCATACTTTGTAAATTTATCTTGTTTCGACTGTTTTTTTTGCTGTCATATATTTTGTTTTTTAATTGCCTGGCTCAAAATAGGCTCTTTTGTAACTTCGTTGGTTGCGCATTTGTGGCCCCCACCAGAATAGATATAAAAATAAAAATATAGCCTTCGAACACGTAGTGAACTGTGAATTCTCGAAACTATAAAGTTTTTAATCCTTAATCAAATGAAAGGTTTATATAGTTAGAAAAAGGGGTACATGAACCCAGACGGCTTGAATCCAAAATAACTTCAACCAAATGAATCACCACTATGCACAAAAATTATTATGAGAAAATGATAAGGTCCCTATAGTCCAAAAAGCAAGGACCTTTAACACTTTTTTACTTTGTTCGTCAAATAGAATAATTTGACCAAACTTTGCAAATAATGATCAACCACTGATATGAATCTTAAATATTCTAATGTAGCGGATAGGATAAGAATAGCAAAGGTGAAGTTGGCACAACTAAGAAGGTTTTCACGGCTATCGCCCAGTCACAAGAGGCAACTCTACATGGCAATAGTCAAAGCCACCGTGCTGTCCTCAACTGTCCCGCTACATAGTACTCCGAAGAGTGTCATGATCAAACCCCAGAGGGTACAAAACCAGGGTACCCGATGGATTACAGGCACTAAGTGGATACACAAGACAAGAAGAGTTACATAGGGAAGTAAGAATGAAACCAGTCAATATAGTATTACATGAGAGGGAAGTCAAATTCTGGAGATAGAATGAGGAAGAACTGATTAATGGTTGGGAGGACAGCAAAAGCAGGAGAATTAACGAAGGCACCTGCGCCAAGGACTAGAACAGTGAATTGATTATGCGAGTAGATTTCATACTCTACATAATGCATGCTCACTACGTGAACATAGCGAACCCAGGATCCTACGCCACGAAAATTAACATGATATTGAAAAAAAATCGGCCTTATAAAATTGGGTTTCGGAAGAATCCACCCTTAAGAGAAATATATAACATAAATATGCAACCCAAACAAAAGGAAGAAAATGCAGAAAACGAAGAAGAAAAAAAACACAGATGGAGACATACCAGAACACCGAAGGAGACACAACCAACGAAGAGATTCTAAAAGTAGCTTGAAAATTTTCCGCAAAGCTCGGAAAACAAACACAAAAAATAACACAAGAACTAAATATAAATATATACGGTTCTCACACATGCCCCATCCCTGAAGCAAGCAAAAGGAGTTCGGCGACCACTTAATAACAGTGAAATAAATGGGATTACGACGCAGAAGTACAGTAACCTTGCTTACACAACGCACTCAAACAAGATATGATTTTAATCGTCCGTGAATACTGCCACAACTTATCGAACGAGAAATTCCAGAAAAATGAAAAGAACAGAAGTAAGCGCAAAAATTCATTATGTATACGTACCAGCAAAGTCTAAAAATATTCGCACTCAACTTACCGGATAGGAAGAAATAATAATAACTTATCAAATATAATAAGAAAAGAAGACTCAGACATCGTTTACTTAAAGAACACGAAATTAATACAGAAACGGAAATAATGAAAATAGCGAACTATAATGACCCAAATAAAAGGGCCACACGCGCACTTTTTGTGATACCTCGTACATGTATTCAGTAATCACCTCTATTTTGCAGAACATGGTAGAACCAACGTCTGTAAACTCAACTAGACCCCAATGAAAGCTCGAGCAAAGAATATATTGAGTCAAACATTACTACAAGAAATGCTCATTCAAGAAAATGGAAGAGACTTTCAAGTATCAGTTCGAATGTGAGAAGTCCCGCTCCAAAAGCAGAATCAGAATTGGGTGGCACACTTTCAAAAGTATGGTGTCAAGGTATGGCCAAGTGTACGTGAATATGCACACACAGGCTCTAAGGTAAGCCAAGCCAGGCGACAATTGTTATTGTTTCTAAGAGTGCGATTTAAGTAGGTAGCGGCAGCTACGTGACAAAGGAATATAAAAAACATAATGATGAAAATAGATTTTTAAGACACACGAAATAAAAAGGCACAACAATAAATGTGGATACATAAAAAAGGTACATTGATGAGTCGGACTTAAACTCCGAATACTAATTAGATAACCGTGGTTAGGGAATGATTATAATGGGAGATTGAGGGTAATGAGGGATTTACTTCCTTTGAGACTCGAGGGTAAATTGGAGCAAACTTGGGGAAGGTCTTGGTGACCTTGATTATTCACGAGAGGTAGCCACAGAACCCACAGCAGGTGGGGCTACTCTTCTCGAACTCGCGTTTGCGAGCTGTGGGCTCCTGTCCTCAGGAGGTCACCGAACGAACTTCGAATGGGGGGGGGGAGATGACTTCAACACACTCGGCTTGAGTGAGGTAATGGGCCTCTTGTCGTATGTAAGAGGTCACCAGAAGAACTTCGGAGGACGGCTTCTTCCATTCTTGATCCAAAGGTGGATGAGAAAGGGTGACGTTGCCTCACGAGACTCTTCTCCCTGACCCAAAGACACGGGTGTGATGTCCAACTCTTCCGTGGCTTGCGAACGTCAGTCACACTTCCTGGGAGAGAGCTCGTTGAATTGCACTCCTTCCGGGGAAGTTGCGTCTAACCGAATCTGTCCGACAGCCTGGAGCGGGTGCATATATTCCCAGAGCTATTCAAAATAGAGAGAGAGATTGAGACCTCCTTAACCTTCGTTATCGGGCGTGATGAACCGAGCGCCTCCTTACGAGGAAGTGTCAATGGATGGGATCAGCAGTCAGACGGGCGGCAGCGGCGGGGGCCATAAACGGGGTTCACGGCGAGTATACAAAGCAGTCTCCCGACCAGAGGGGGGAGGGAGGGAAGGTTGAAACGACCGGGAGGAAGCTTTGGTGTGAATTTAACGGGAACCTAGGGGCGGGTTAAAAGAGGCAGATGTCGGAAAGGGGAGAGGGAGTAACCACTCGCTTTCTCTCCCTAAATACTTCTTAGGAGGGGAGGAAATAATATTATTCAAAGGGGATTCCTCCACATATGGGAACGTGGAGAACCTCACCGTAGCCAGTGAAACCATCCAAGCCACTCAGGACGTCGTAGTAAGCGTACAGCCGAGCTGGTCGAGAGTGTGAGGGAATCAGTTTAACAGAGTCAGAGACGCTCTCTGCGCACGCGAAGCCACCCCCTCCCTATATCCGTGAGAGTTGCATGAGAGTACTACTAAACGATATAGAAGCCTTTCCATACAGAATACACAACAAGCAGACTTACAGATTTAGACAAACAGCAGATAAAGGCTATGCCAGTCAATTTAGTGGAAAATTTCCAGGAGACCCCAGAATTTCTTAACCTCCTTTGGAACTCAGATGAAACCCACTTCCATCTTTAAAAAAAGTGAATGGTGAATTTAATGATAAATGGCTTCGGGGGGAAGGGGGCATCCAAAATCCCCTATGTACATCGTATGAGCTGCAATCTAAGCTTGAGGCATAATCGGACCATTTTTCATTGAGGAATCTGATGTGACAGTGTCAGTCACTAAAGGAAGGTATGTTGAGTTCCTCATAACCTTCCGGAATGAGTTACAGACCCTCTATCTGTCGCTTATTAGAAATATTTGGTTCCAGCAAGATGAATTAAGTATCACACCTCAAACTTGGCCTAGGATCGGCTCAAAGAGAACTTTGGAGACCGTGTGATCAGTCTCAAGACTTATTTTGAGTGGGCACCTCATAGCCCGGACCTTAGCCCCCCCTCAGATTTATTCCTTTGATGCTATCACCAAGACTGAGGGGACGCCGGGAGACTCATGACCACCACTGAACTTTAGAAAACACTCACAGGGGAGATAAAAGCCATTCCTCGGTCTGATTGGAACGAAGTCTTGAACAACTTTGTGCTGCACGGAGCTAAATTGAGCTCATCTTAAACACATGCTCTAAAATGAAGAAGAAATGCCTAGAGACTAGCATGACTGAATTTGATGATTTAAACTCAATAAACTAGTTATTAATGAAGTTTCATTTAATTCCGACAAAAACTTAAGAAATGAAGCATATATAAATTTAGAGCCAGGTTTTGGTGCCACCCTGTACACAACATCAAACCATACATAGACGAGATACGATGGTTTAATTTTTGGCGTAATAACTGGGATCCATTACACTGAAGTGAAAGATCTCGAAGAAACCTACATTGCCGTCAAGATAAGAATGACTACAAGTGACCTACTAGTAGCCGAGACATACCAACCCCCAAGGTGCTCGTAGCTTCCAGTTCCCAACTTCATTAAGTTCTTTG
Organism: Ceratothoa steindachneri; assembly: GCA_963969495.1. Taxonomy (NCBI): domain Eukaryota; kingdom Metazoa; phylum Arthropoda; class Malacostraca; order Isopoda; family Cymothoidae; genus Ceratothoa; species Ceratothoa steindachneri. The sequence continues at coordinate 80,708,658 of OZ018327.1, forward strand.
GTCGTCCAATATCAACCGTATTGGTCGGAGAACTCAACAACGCCAGATACAAGGAAACAGGGTTTACCAACCTTACAAAAGGAACAGGAAGATCACTACAACTGCTAATGCAAAGAAATCTGGTCCACAGAATAGGACCAGAATTTCCAATCTTTCGCACTGATCGAACATCCACTACTCCCGATATCGTTCTAACAAACCACAATTTCAACCTTTATCTCTATAAAAAACCAGGATACACAAGACGATCCGACCACATAAGATTGTTACTACCTTATCCACCTCCCCATCCAAATTAAGATCCCACAGAGAATACCAATTAGTAAAACAGACTGGAACAAATATAAAAAAACACTTAAACACAATAGAAATCTCAAAATAAGCAAGAAAAATGAAAAAGAAACAACTAGAACTAATAAACGCAGAAGTAAAAGAAGCCGACAAACCGTACACTCCAAAAATAGAGTAGATAACCTTACCTGCACCACGATGGGATGACGTCATCAAAGAAAAAATGAAATCCGTCAAAACGATATAGACAACGATTTGACGGAAACAAAAAAAAAACACCTACAAAAATTAACCGATATATAGATAAAAGAAAGAAAAACAAAACTACAAATAAATCAACTGAAATTGATAACTTAACCAGAAAACCAAAGTAGATAAATGAAGTTGAAAAACTAAAATAGAAAACCGATGCGATCAAAAATAAAAAAAGGATAATATGAAACCCGAAGAGAGAAGAAAGAAGGAAAAACAAAAAAATAAATAAAAATAATACAAAACATAAATAAATGAATGCGAATAAGCAAAATTGCGATTAAAAAAAAATAAATAAAACAAATAATACAAACGCTCAAATTGGTAAACGATAACAAAGGCTCGAATGCTACCAATAAAAAACAAGAGCGTTTGCCCAGAAATCTGGCATAAAATCATTATCATCATCACCCATATCACCCTCATAATCACCACTTATTCACATCCATATAATCAACATTAAGCAGCACACTATATTTTCTAACTATCCTATCTTATTTTCTCACACATTCACCTATTTTTATATCATTATGTACAGATCAATTGTCATTCATGCACTTACCCTCGCTCCACGTCAAGTACCAGCCTTAACATCAACTTCCAAGAAGCTCCCTATCCACATAAGCTTAAAGCCCGTCGACTTTACGTTACCAAGAATAATTCAATTTATAGACCTCAATAAATATAAATTGTGAGCGTGTTTGTAGAATAATTGCTAGCTTTGAATAGTGATGTAATGAAACATGTCCCTTATTCATTAAATATAGAAGATGAGGTGAGTTGGTTGATGCTTTGATTGATTGTGGCAGGGTCACCAATTCCGGGTTGAAACAACATTCCATCTCCTATGCATGATTTACGTTCGTTTTTTACGGTGTCCACCAAATAAGTTCGTATTTGGATTTTTATAAACATTTGATGGAAAGTAACTTTATTTTTTAATTTTATATTTAATGATGAACGGCTGGAATTTGGTGAATCCTATCCACCGAGGTCGGTGGAATTGATTCAAAACGATGAAGACGAAGTAATGTCAACGACTGTCGTAATAATGTGGATCTGTGTTCTTTTATTTGTGTAGAAAAGGTGGGCGTGACCTCTGAGGTTTGGGGGAGGGGGAGTTTTATTTAAAATAAATATCTGTTTGAGATAGAGAGAGAGAGAGAGAGAGAGAGAGAGAGAGAGAGAGAGAGAGACGGAGACAGAGAGAGAAAGAGAGAGAGTTAGAGAGAGAGATGGAGAGAGAAAACAGAGATTGTGCATCAAGGGAACCTGACCGATCTGGAGTCAGGGAAAAAGATAAATAGAAACAAAATTATTTGTTGGTGTTACAAGCCAGGGCTAATAAATAATAGTTGAAGAAGAGATGAATGAACAAAGAGAGCTCACATAGTCTAGGAGACTCCTAAGTGTAAGAGTACATCATTTTGTGCAACTTTTTTTGTACATGGATCTCTACAAACAACACTCAGTCCTTCTTAATTTGAAAATGTAGGGATATTTGTGTAGGTACTTATAAAACATAGAAATTATAAAATAAGATGAAAATAGCAATAATTAAGACCTTTCGAATCAAAATAATGATATAATTGAATCGGAATTAACCACTTAAGTAAAATACAATAATGAAGATTAATTAGCATGGTAAATAGAATAATAAAAGTATAGAGTAGGGTGTACAATAATTCGCTTGTTAAAATGATACATAAGTACAAAATGACATTATTTCTTTTGGACTACATACTAATTTAATATATCATATACATTAAGTAAAATGATGATTAAAATATTTATACATAATATTTCTGTCAAATTGGTACAGAGTGCGTAATAATAGTCAAGTCAGTATTTACATGATAACACTAATTCGTTAGGTAAAATAACACATGATTAGAAATGGTATTAGTTCTTGTGAATTAAATATCAATTCGACACATCAAGCATTAATAAGTAGAATAAGGATTAAAATACCTATAAAGAAAAAATAGGTAAAATTTACAAAGTGGCTGATAATAATTAAGTCGTTATTTAAAGTTTAAATATACAAATGATAAGTTTAGAAATCGGTGATCAAAAGGTCATTTTCGTATAGCTGTAGGTCACTTGAACGCGTGTGTATCAATTTATTGTGAGCTTAGGCGAACAAAAATGAGTCGATTGAGTGCACACATTTTCTCTTAATAATACAATGAGAGTAAACATGAATATATTGAAATGGAAAAATAATTAGTTAACCTAAACAAATAATTTGATGAATGAAATAGTCGAGCAAACTTGGAAATCTTGAGTGAAATGAAGTGAAAACTATTGCCGTTGCATAGCTTGTGTATTTGCAAGTTGACTAAGCTAGTCTGTCCCTTAGATGAGAAGCATATCGCTTTAGCGTTATTCGAATGCTAATGATAAATTGTGGCGCGTTGTCATAGCACTATGTGAGATAAATATATTGATAGCACGTTGCCTTATCACTATGTTCGTGTGAATGAATAAATTATAATGAATTAATGCAAAGTGAAGTGCGCATTTAATTCAACGATCTAGGAAGTCGTCTAGTGAGACCATATCTTCAGCTGTAAGTTGAAATCTTCGAATTTGCGTCACCTAATGAAGAGTGGTGTGAATTAGCGTGGGAGAGTTGCGCGTCGCGGACGTTGAGCGTCCCGTTAAGTCGAGTTGGTGCTTCGGTGAGATGAATGTGGCTCCTTGATGAAAAATTGAATGAAGTCTATGGTTGTACTTCTTTCCGTTCAAAGAATTCGATGACGACTCTAGAAATGTGTTGCGATGGTTTCGTATGATGAGGAGAGTCACTACGCTCGATGATGATGATTTTGATGTCAATCCATGGTCAAAACTTGTAGCGATAGAAGTCGGTTCTTTCTTTGATACTTGTAGCGAGAGACAGAAGTTGGTTGATGCTTTGATTGGTTGTGGCAGGGTCACCAGTTCAAGGTTGGAACAACATTCCATTTCTGCTGTATGATTCGAGTTCGTTCTTGAAGGGGTCGACCAAATATTTCGTATTTTGATTTTATAAAGAGCTTGATGGAAAATAACTATTTTTTAATTTGATATTTGATGATAGGCTTGAGCTTGGTGAATCCTATCCACCGAGGTCAGTGGAATAGATTCACAACGATGAAGTAATGTCAACGACTGTCGTAATAATGTAGATCTGTGTTCTTTTATATGCGTAGAGAAGGTGGGCGCGACCACTGGGGTTTGGGGAAAGGACTTTTGTTTGAAGTAAATATCTGTTTGAGAGAGAAAGAGTAAGAGCGAGAGAGAGAGTAAGATCGAGCGAGAGAGAGAGAGAGAGAGAGAGAGAGAGAGAGAGAGAGAGAGAGAAAGAGAAAGAGCAGAGATCGTGCATTAAAGGAACCTGACATGGAGTCAGGGATAAATTGGAAGCAGAATTATTTATTGGTGTTACAAGCCAGGGCGAATATATAATAGTTGAAGAGGAGAGTAATGAGCAATGAGAGCTCACATAGTCTAGGAAACTACTAAGTGTACATAATTGTGTGCAGCTTTTTTGCACATGGATCTCTACATATATATACACACACACACATATATATATATATATATATATATATATATATATATATATATATATATATATATATATATATATATATAGCATATTCGGCCTTCCACCTATTCAGAAGATGAACACTTCACTCTTTATAAAAGATATTCAAAAATATTAATGACTTGAATTACCTGCTGGAACAAGACAGCCAAAAATTCCTCCGCGAAGAAATATACATAAAAAATAGTATCACGATGAGAAAAGAAATGTAAAACAAAATAGTCACTATGTAATTAATTAAATAAAAAATATATATATATTTCACTGTGATCCAGAGCTATAAGAACTTTCGGGATTAAGATATACAATTCATAAATCCAATTTCCCCTTGTTCTTTCACACCCTAGGATAAACAAAATATGGGTGCAAAAGGATAAACACATGTATAGTTATAAAAGGATAAACCCATATATAAGTCTATGAAGGAAAACTCAAATGAGAGTGTGAGAGGATAACCCCAAAATGAGTGCGAGTGGATAAACCCAAATATGGGTCTAAGAGGGTAACCCCAATATAGGTGCAAGAGGATAAACTCAAATATGGGTGTAAAAGGATAAAGCAAATATGGGTGTAAGAGGATAAAGCCAAATCTGGGTGCAAGAGGATAAACCCAAATATGGGTGTAAGATGATAAAGCCAATATGGGTGTAAGAGGATAAAGCCAAATTTGGGTGCAAGAGTATAAACATAAATATGGGTGTAAGATGATAATGCAAATATGGGTGTAAGAAGATAAAGCCAAATTTGGGTGCAAGAGGATAAACACAAATATGGGTATAAGATAATAACGCCAAATATGGTTACAAGAGAATAAACCCAATTATTGGTGCAAGAGGACAAACCCAAATATGAGTGCAAGTGGGTAAACCCATATATGGGAGCAGGTAGATAAATCCAATTATGGGTGCAAGAGGATAAACACAAATATGGATGTAAGATGATGAATCTAAATATGAGTGAAAGATCTTAAAACCCATCATGTACGAATTAACCCACCGAAAAACAATGAGCGTGGTCAATGCCATTTGTACCAAATATTGCCATTTAAATGACTATCGGCAAAGTCGCCCTTTATATTTTGTTACTGAGTTGCACTTTATGCAGTTTCGATCCGTTATTTATTTATTATTATCGTCATCAACTTATTTCCCGCAATCTAGTGGTGGGTTGGTAGAATCAATGGCACCACTGGCCTGACTTGATGGGATCCTCTTCAACCCCCCACCCTAAAACCTAAAACAAAAATTTCGGCTGCTCGGCTTCTAAAGCTAACGACACCATGTGTAGGATTAGTCTCTTTTTGGGACACGCTGGAAGACGGTATTGATATTGTAGTATATTTAGTTGTTCAGTTGACTTAAAACCATCCTTAAAATGCACTTGAGTACTCAAAGAGCACAAATGTGCTTCGTCTTTGTGGGCGAGAAGGCAATCATCGCGATGAGTTGAGGATGTAGTCATCTTTATCTCTAGGAGGTCGAGATATTTTTTTTTGCCTCTTAATCAATGATTACTTCGTTTATTCATTTTGAGTTCCTTTGATATGCGACTCTATCGCTCTGCGCATCGTTCCTTCCATTCGCGTCCAATCAATTATTAAACTTTGCGATAAATGCTGCGGTATTCTCATTTTGTTTCAATATGTTTCGCTCTATGGGGTTATCTCCGCTCTGTACTTTACACCGTATTAAAATTGCACGCTTGGTTGAACTTAATCCATATAAAATATGCACGCACATGCTTACCTTTTGTCTGGCGAACGTGTACGCAACACATGTACATACAAAATACATACATAATGATTAAGAGAACAGACCGCGGGAGGGAATAATTAAATGAAAGAACTCAAGTGCGGGGGACCTCATTTATGTTGTGGCCACAGGGTTCGGTGTAGGAGTCCACGAGGAAGCCGCGAGCGTTCGATCCCATGCTTGCCCTCCGTGTGCGTACTTTTGAGTGTTGGTGCCCTTTGTATGAACTCTTCCTTGGAGATGTCCGTTATTTCTGTCTGGGAAGACATATCAAGAGATAATTGGATAAATAGAACAAAGAATTAAGTACGAACTTGAAACCCAAAGTTATGAAGGGGTCGTTGCGGAAGGATTGTAGGATGGGAAGAATTGCACTTCTACTGGTCCTTATTAAATATAGACGTAATCTGTCATACACCTTTCACACATATTCCCCTATCCTAACTTTACCTCAAGCTTCTCAAAATTCCTTTTGGCAGAGAGGCTCTTGATGGTCTTTCATTAGAAGTAATGAAAACTATTCTTCAGCAGGCATCTGAAGGGTGCGTGCCCTCCTTACCTCATTTGCAGCAGATGGATATTCGGTTATATATCTTCCACACATTTTTACTTCGGCATCACCAGATATTAAAGATCTCAACTAAAAAATAGTCTGGCAAATTTCTCGTTGGTTTTCGCTTAGTTTTAATTAAGTCACACATGTCCAATATGGCGAGAAATTTCGCGGTTGGATTACCGTTGAGTCAATCTTTGACTGTCGCTCTTGGTCAAATGACAACATATTTTACGATGTGTCATTTATAAGTTTTGGCCCTAAGGGACTAAGATTTCTATTCACATGAAATGATGAAATTTTCTTTTTAACATTTCTTTCAACATACCTCGCATCTTTACACAATCGGGTGGTCATGTAGCATACAGGCCCCTTCTTCGTAAGTCTTCTAAATAGCGATCTAAAGCACTAAGGATGTCATATTCTGTAGCAAAATGGTGACAGCTAATCTTTTTTCGTAACTTAAGAAACTTATAGCGATTTAAGGAAGCCAAATAGATTGGATGTTCAAGAGGTTGGTAGGCATATTCCTGAGTAACAGCAAGGACCAGAGAGGATTTGATGAAAACCCCGATTTCAGATTCCCAGAAAATTTTCTTTATTTCATCTTTATCTTCCATAAGAGATTAGGGTAGACATCCTTGAGGCTCGCTTGACCCTTTTCCATCAAATTCACTAGCAGCATCCTCTGTGTTGCCCACGAAATCGAGACTATTATCTCCTCTGCATTCATCACTGTCTTGGCTTTTTTGGAAGCTGGAGATCCTCGATGTTTCCATTATTTTGACTGTTCTTTACTTTCTGTCTGAAAGGGTAAACCTGTCTCAATCATAGTAACAAATCACCAGAGAAATCCCTTGAGAGCAGCAGCAAAAAATAGCAATATTTTTCTTTAACCTTTTGCGCTGAAGCAGTTCTGATCAGATCTGAGAACTTTGGGGCTGAGGAGCGGAAATCTTCGTCCTCAGGGTTCATTGTGGATAACTGCATAGACGCATTCATGAGAGACACTTATATCTGTGCCAATGTAAAGCTATGTTAACCGTCAATCTGCGATTATCATGTCATGGATTTTGTCAATGGCTTCCTATGTGATCATCTTTTTAGATTGTCATTAACAAGGATCACCTTCTAGGTCCTCCTGACCCGTTTGAATTCACCTCCTCATTTCTTAACCATACTATAGGAATGGTAATTCTCCCTTGGTATAGAGACATAGACCACGAAAAATTCCTTAGGAGATAAGTCCTTGCCAAAGACTTTGAGAATGACTGTAAGATGGCCTATTTTGTTCCGTTTCTCAAAAACTGCTGACTTGTTGATTAAATTTTATGAAAAAAAGAAATAAATAAAGCAGGTGAGGACTTAAAATGTCGTATTTAATCATTCAAAAGATTGTAGTGTATGCGATTTAAGCTGTGTAACTTTGGTTATTCTACCTTAGGCAACGACCTTATCTATCACTCCTAGTTATCTTTGTAATTTCATCTAAGTCATGCAAGAGCCTATTTATTTCTTTAGTGAAAATGTGGAAAACAATGTTGGCCATCTCTGACAAATTTTTTGGCAAATAGTTTCGAAAAGTAGCCAAATGAGAGTAGGTAATGGTGTGTGGAAGATTCTTGTTCCGAATAGCCAAAATGGATGATTAATTGGGGTGTGAGGAATTGTACCCTTCAAGGGGTGCCGTATCTTCCTTTTGTGAATTTGCTTTGGAGGTTTTGAATCTACCCTACCGTTACCAGCGCCTAATGTTGAGTTAATTTGATACGCAAGTCTCTCCCCAGGGGATTCTCTTATTAGGAGCAAACATGAGGAATTCTGCAGCCGAAAACCAACCAAACGGAGGAGGTACTGTTATCCTTGAGGAAGCGTTGAGGATCTTGTTGATTCGATGGAAGATTTTACAAGTGGAGATACCCAAGAAACAGCTTATATATATATACATATCGGTACTAATAAGGTTTTATCTATAAGGTCCGATGAACTTCTAGCAAGGTACCGTCTACTGATGAGGAAGCTGAAAGAAAGGAGTGAGAACGTGGCTTTTTCAGGTATCCTTCCCAGAATAGGTGTGGCGAATGTTTTGTATTGAAGAGTATCCTATATTAAAAACTCTCTTTAAGTTGTTTTCCGGGAAGTGGGAGTGTACTGCATCGATTTGTCATTTCATGGCTCTAAATGGGTACAATTGAACTTTACTTCTTTTGAAAAAAAGCGACACCTTGATCTGGCGCTTCGCCGCAGGTAAAAATCATATTAGTTTAACCGAAATTAAAATAGACTCTCATAAAGAAGTTGACGTAATATGTGCCGAAATAAAATCGAAGGGTTTTCCACTAAATATCTTTGTATTGTATAAACCCTCACTACAACAGTTTGAGATTGCACTTTATTATTTGGATTTACATTTTACAAATATTAACTATAAAATGTTAAGTGCAAACGGGGAGGGGCAGAGACTATTGGAGTTTATGGAAGTAAACTACTTAACACAATTAGTCTATGAACCAACACGAGGGAAAAATATCCTAGACGTAATTCTCACTAACAACGCTAATCTTATCTCGGGTATTAGTATTGGGGAAGGTATAGTTTTTAGCGATCACAAATTAAATAGACTTCGATATTAATATAAATTCTAACAAGGAAAATAATAGTGAAGTGCCAAATTTTAAAACGTGCGGACTTTAGTTGCTTAAACCGTAAGTTGAGAGAGAACAAGTTGTATCTAACGTTAGGAAATGTCAATCAGTACTGGTCCTTTTTCACCGAGTATTTTAGAGAATTAGATTAGCAATTCATTCCGCGAAAAAACAAACGAAACGCCTCAAGTAAACCAAAATGGTGGAATCATGATATCGAATTCAAATTGAAGGATAGGAACTGTACATACAAGCGTAAACCATCCGAAAAAAATAATCCAATTTACGTAGCCCATAAGAGGGAATGTTAGAAGGAAATACGAAGCGCTAAAAGGAAATATGAAATTAAACTTGTCAAGGAAAGTAAACATGACCCTAAGAAGTTTTTCAATTATGTATCTAATATAAACCCGATAAAGCAAACAATAGGACCTATCAAAAATGACAATGACGAATTAGTTTAAGATACAGAAAAGGTGGCCAATATATTTAATCATTTTTGGCATCGGTATTTATAAAAAAATAACCTAATACACCACGAACGAACGACGTGATAAACTTTAACGAGCATAACCTTTTAATCGATATTAAATTCTTCGAAGGAAAAATAGATTTTTAAATCAGTAAGTTAAAATCCAGTAAATCTCCGGGTCCTGATTTAATCTATCTGACGCATTTAAGAGAAATTAGAAACGTGTTCGTAGGACCGCTAACAACTTTTTTAATAAATCTTTAGAAGAAGGTGTTATGCCATTAGATTTTAAGCTAGCGGATATAACTCCTATTTTTAAGAAGGGCATAAGATAACTTCCAACCAATTAATAACCCATAAGTTTATCATCTATCGTAGGTAAATTAAGGGAATCCGTCATTCGCGATAGGATGATCTATTATTTGGTAGCGCATAATCTTATAAATGATAGGCAACACGGCTTTAGACAACAACGCTCATGTTTATCTAATCTTTTAGAATTTTATGACAGCGTGATTAAAACCTATGACGAAAGTAGATCTTTGACACCATTCCTCATAGGGGAATACTAACTAAACTCTTTGATCATTGAATTAGGGAAAACCTCCTACAACGGATATAGTCGTGGCTAAGTAATCATAAGCAGAGATAAAAATTGCCTAGGCTTACGTTGGTCGAAGTGCAACGGACATAAAAACTTACCGCTTCACACCTCTAAGCAAAGAGGATGGGATATATGTGCCGTTAGAATGTTGTGCTTTGAGTTCCTTCTTCTCCAAGCTTCCGAACTCTTCTCCCCGACAGAGTCCGGGTTTTAGTCGCTTTCGAGTCTATTCGCGAGCAACTCTAAATCTCACTAGGTTGGTCAATTGGTCGGTTGGTCCCCGTTTTGCTTTTCTATTGTTTTTGTAATAACATCATAACTATTTGGCTGATTCTAACGAAATATGAAAACCTTATGTTGTTTCACATTCTCCTTGGAATGCTATAATTGCCAAAGTCACCCGAAAGTTAGCTGGGGAATTATTTTGTTTTGGAAAAAAAATCATAACTATTCAGCCGATTCTAGCGAAATCTGAAAACTTTATGTTGTTTTACATTCTCTTTCAAATGATATAATTGCCAACGTCTTCCCAAGTTTAGCCCAGGAATTATTTTGCTTTGGCAATAGCATCATAACTATGCGGCCAATTCTAACAAAATTTGAAACACCTATGTTGTTTTACATTCTCTTTCGAAAGATATAATTGATAAAGTCTTCCAAAGGGTAGTCCTCGGATTATTTTGTTTTGACTATAACATCATAACTATTCGGCCGATACTCTGTTAGACTAGACTAAGCTATAATATGCTATACTCTGCTAGGAAAGCCTAGAATAAGCTATACTATGATAAGATATAATGTACAAGCGTAAGATATACTATGCTAATTTAGGCTTTAAAATGCTATGCTAGGATATCATATAGTATGTTAGGCTAGACAATACTAAGCTATGCTTGACTAGGGTATAATAGGATAATATAGGCTATACTTGTCTAGGATAGTTAATGCTAGGCTAGGTTATACTCTGTTAGGCTAGGCTAAGCTATGCTAAGCTATACTAAGCTAGATAGGACTACACTATGCTATGCTAGGGTAGGCTAAAGTATAATAGGCTATGAGGGCTATGCTCTGCTATGCTAGGTAATACTATGTTAGGGTACGAAGCCTTGCTAACCAAGGCTATAATTGACTAAGCTATGCAAGGTTATTCTAGTCTAGGTATAGCATGCTATACTAGTTTATGATATACTAGGTTAGTCTATAATATTATATGCTTAGCTATATTATGTTAGGTGTGGTTATGCTAGGATAGGCTATAGTAAGCTAGCCTATAGTATGCTATGCTAGGTTAAGCTATAGTGTGCAAAGATATATCGGCTAGGATATAGTAACCTATTATAGTTTGACTATACTAGGCTAGGCTACTCTATGCAACGCTAGGCTAGGCTCTGGCATGCATTGCTAAGCCATACCTGGTTCGCTTATGCTAGGCTATAGTAAGCTAGGCTACACCAGGCAATGCTGCGCTAGGCAAGGCTATACTAGACTAGGCTGCGCTAGGCTACACCATAATAAGCTAGGTAGTAGACTACGGTCTACTAAACTAGACTAGGCTATACTAGAGTACGATAGGCTAGGCTATACTAAGCGAAGGTAGGTTAAATTATGCTAGACTATGCTGGGTTATACTATGCTAGCTAGATTATACTAAGCTAGGCTATTCTATTTTAGGCTAGACTATCCTATGTTTGGCTAGGCTTGACTATACTAGGCTAAAACAGGGCATTTTATACTATGCTATGCTGGCGATGATATGCTATGCTATACTAGGCAAGTTTACAGAAGGCTTTTTTAGGCTATACTAGGCTATGCTATGTTAGACAATACTACGCTATGCTAGGCTAAGCTGTTCTCTACTATGCTATGCTAAGGTATGTGGCTATACCAAGGTCCTCCCATGGTTACTTCAGGAATTATTTTAAAGTTTTGAAGGTGGTAGGTCATAAATCAGAATAAGTGAGTGCACCTGACTACTTTGGTCAGCAGACCATGTGTTTTCTGCAAATGGGTTTTCAAGGAACCTGGGAGGAGTGGAGGATGATTAAGGTGGGATAAGAGGGTGGGCGGTAGGTATTCCTCAATCCACCAAACAGATGCGAGAAACACCCTCTTTCCCCTTTGTATAATCTTAAACCGCTCCTGATCTATGTTTGATAGCCAAGGAAGAGCGCGGCCAGAGATAAGAAAACTAACCCACGGCGCAAGGAACTTAATCCCAAGCTATCCTCCCTTGACGGATATGCGTTCACGGACATACAATCACATGTCTAAGACGGTTCAAGAAGTTGCGATCTTAACATGGGAATCAGGGTTCTTCACCTGGGAATGCTGCTTTCCTATTATCACCAAGATCCGACATTTCAATGTAGACTTTATTTGTGGATTCAAACGAATCCACAAATAAAGAATCTTCAGTGATTCAATTCCAGATAAGATGTTTCATGATTCTATTTTAGTCCTATAAGGGCGGGAGTACACGAGCGACTTTGTGTCCGCCACGCTGTGGTGCCAGAGCGTGGTGTGTTTAAGCCACTGTCTTGACGGAGCCACACCACAGAGTGGCCCGTGTGTATGGGTACAAGGCCACTGCGGTACGCGCCGTGACCTTCGAGGCCGCAGTTCCAGCATGGACTCTAAATACGAAGTAGTTGCATTACTTCTGCTTCTGCGGCGCCGTCGTCGTCGTCGTGAAAGACAGAGAGCCCCTTGGATGCACCCAATAAATTCATCGAGGCTTACTCATGGACAATTTTACGCCATAATGGGTGATTTGAGAGCAGACAGTGCAAAATTCTTCAACTAATTCAGGATGTCTTAAGAAATTCTTAATGAGCTTAATACAGAAACATACCTGATTTGTTTTTTCCTGCAGAATCCATCTCTGAAGCCGGACACGAAGATGTCATATATCCCCTCCCATGCCTTGACTTTTGCAATTTTATTGCTGTAGTCATTGCAGCGTACGTCCCATATCGCTGGTTGGTATTCACTTTCAATAATAAATCTATCTAGATCGAGTGTAGCCATGGTATAGTAATATGTGTCACTTGTAAACCATTGAACGTTAGATATGTGACTGCAAGGCAAAACGTGGCCGTCGCTAAGCCACAGTCGTTGGTGTGTGCAGGTCCTCGACACAGAGCCGCGCCACTCTGTGGCGGGGATCAGCGACAGCTCGCCACAGTCGCTCGCCACAGACGCTCATGTGCGCGGCGTGGCTTCAAAACAATGGAAACCTATGTGAATCCACATACCCGCCACACACCAACGCGACGACGTGGCGCCACAGCGTCACTCGTGTACGATGCGTAGGTAGATGCGTCCACCACACTGAAATAAGAGTCGTTTAGATTGTTTGTCGGTCCTCGCCAGATTCTTTGAATGAGAAACAGTTTTCTTTTGTAGAATGTGACACGAGCAGACAATGTTATATATATTAATATAATTGATTTTTTATGGAACTGAACAAATATTTAGGCCATGATGAAAAGAGTGCTACCATCGTATTCAGCATTCCAAAGATTTACAAGAAACATGGAAAACTCGAGTGAACTCATTAATTTTTGCCTATTTTAATCATGTTTTCAATATTTAATATAGCTTTTTGTATTTGTAATGGTATCGTAATCTATGCGGCCAAAACTGAGCGTCATTATTTATTTCCCGTGAGGTCTTGCTCCAATCTAAGAAAGGCTGAGCTGATAAATGGTTTGTTAGTTTGAGGCAAATCTAATCCAATGCCCGTGACTATAATGCAAACCCTAACATACTATAAAACTATGGTATAAAAAAAATAGAAAATATTCTCTAAAAGCAAACTACTTAACCTAACTGTGGGCACCCTTGAAAAATTATATTCATAGGGGATTCATAAAATCCATGCCTGGAATTGTCCGGGCGGAGAAATGTTGCTGGATGGTTGCAGCTAACATCTGTTGAAAGGCTTGCACTCACGGTCTTAACAACTGCAAGATCTTCTGTTCTCACGTTTTTTCAGTCCTATCTCACTTCCTCGTTCTTTACGACCTTCTTAATAGATCGCTCCATACAAAGTTTCGAGTTCAGTACCACTCGTTGGTTTGGGCTACTTAGTTTTAAGCAACTAACAACAACAATCAAGCTTTCGCACTGCCATTTGGAAGTATAAATAACTTGCTTTTGCCTTTTGTTTTGAAATGCTTTTCTTTTCTACGATTGAGCTATGCGTTTGTGTGTGTGTGTTTATGTCCGTATTCACATTGGCATAGCGATGAATAATCTTTTTGAGTATTCTCCACAAGCAAGTCCTTTTAATGAAAGAAATAAATATCATAATTACTATCACGACTAAAACACATAACTCAAATTACCTTCACCCCACTTTACATCTTCATCAACGAGAATATTAAAACTGAAAAAAATAAACATTAAAACAAATGAAGTAAAGAGAGGAGGTAACTAAGGAATTTGACATCTATATCTCGTTTGGAATGTGTGGATCTCAGATCTAGTTTTGTTCGAGATGATTTTATTTTCTTAACTCATTATTTTGTAGCAAAATTTTAATCAGTCTGTCTATTTTCTCTACATACCAACATCTTTTAATTCGGAATTCCAAATTTTTATATAGGTTTCGTGAAGTAAGATGTCAGCGTGGAATTAACTCAATGATTTATGGCTGATATTAAAAGGAAATGTACGGGCAATTTTGCCCTTCTAAATATGAGATATCTCATCCTTAGTCTTTGTATAAAATAGCTCCGAGGAAGAATTGTTTACAGAAGGTAAGCATACAATTTGATAAATAAAAAGCATATATATATATATATATATATATATATATATATATATATATATATATATATAAATGCAATGTCCCGCAGGTAAAAAGGAAATGGTGTTTACAGTATTAAACTATTAACCACACCACATAGATTTAAATATTTAATCAAACTTTTTCTCATTTAGTATATTATTCGGAAATATGTATGATAAATATGTGTATTTTGCTGATAAAGTTGAATATTTTGTTAATTAATAAAATGGTTTGTTTCCTAAAATCAGAATTTAACCAATATTTATTATGTTTCAGGTTAAATTTATAACTATTGGGTATTTATTATTATTCGAAATAATAATAAGGCTAGAACAAAAGAACTAACTGAAGCACAGATAGCACAAATCTAACATCTCCCTAGCCAAGGGTTATCACAGGTAGAAATCGATTAAAATATAAAATGTTCAAGATATGCTGTCCAAACCTCTACAAAACGATATCAAAAGCCTTGTATCAAGGAAGAGAAGTGGCAGAATATTTCATACAACACCAAGAGAAAACATCTACTATTTAGGTTTTAGTTGAGAATCGAAGAAAAATATCTTTGGAACTTGTTAAATAGTTCAATGACATAAAGATGACGGGCAAAAAAAAGCCATGCGACAAAGAAACTATGGATATTGGAGGTCAACAATAAAATATATCTTCAGTGGGCCTAAGATCACGAAAATTGGACATATGGTAAAGGGTCTAAATTTATGTGGTTAGAAGAAAATAATTATCAGGTATGTAATAAAGACTATAGTACTGTTGTTTTATATGTAATTTATGTTTGTAGTTAAATTTTAATATATATATATCCTTAGTTTATTTAAAATTTTAACTTTTTGTAACCATTTTCCAGATTCTCAGGACTTTTTGAGCTAGGTTTGCGAGACTAGCTGGAGAGGCATTACCACCTGCTTGTACGATACCGACTGTGAAGCATATAGGTGCGTTCTATTATAATGTAGGGCTGAATGTTTTAATCGAAGCCAGGGGTGATGTTTTTAGGCCAGGGATAAATGGACTCAATAATATCTACTACAATGTTGTAAATGTTTTTTTAGCCATCTATCTATAAACTGGATCCCACTAGACCAAGAAAGGAAGTATATTTAAGATGAGCAACGGCCCATGCCATACATCTAACAACAAAATTTGGGATGAACCGTATAGAGTGGCATTCACAAGCACAAACTTAAATCCAGTCCAACACCTGTGGGAAGTGCTTGGTGAAACAATAAGAAATAAAAGTACAAATGAAAGAGAACTGTATGAAAAATTACAAGGGAAGAGGGGATTTGCTGGAAATTTGGTGAGATCTATGGTACGAACAATTTTTTAAGCAAAAATTATCTCAACTAAGTAATCTTGGGGAGTAACACCCCCACCCCAGACCCAAATACCCCAAGAGGAACCAGTTTACTCGCTCGGGTCATATTTTACACTTCTTTTAATTCACTTACTATCTGTTTCGCGCTTGTTTAGACCCAGCAAGCGTGAAAGAGGGGGTTAAACCTTCTTTAAAAAAAATCTCAACCAAGTGGTTAACGATCCATTACGCGAGCAATACATTCCCCTTTTGATTATACCTAATTAATTTTTTAAGTGTCTCTGTCGGCAAAAGCGACCACAATGGTATTGGTTTTAACTTAAAAGAGGCTTTTCAAATAAAGAGAGAATAAGCAATACTGCTAATTTCAGTGTGGCAAATCTCCATGGTTCTCGCAGTAAAATGAAGCCAGGTCGAGTGAACTAAATTATTCAATATTAACAGTATCGCTGCGATATACGACAATTTTTTTTAAAATATATGTTAAGTCTATTAAATATACTTTTCCCAAAAAAGGACGCAGCCCTTTCTCGAAATAGATGCTCGTATCAATAATACTATAAAGTTTACTATAATAAAAAGAAACTTCTATTCTCACTTACTGTAAAACCCTCGAAAATTACTTTATTTTTTGGCGTCGAGTAAAGATCAAATAAAAAAATAAAAACATATTACAACATCGATCTTTCTAAAATATGTAAAAAATAAATTCCAAACAGTTCTACGCGTATGTAATAGGAAACCGATGTGAAACTCTATAGGGGGTATTCAAAGTAATGAAGGAAAGCTGGTTAGCGACACAGATGATGCACAAATCATAAATCGGAAATTTTCTCAGGCGTTTACACTGGAAGACATGTCACATTTCTGTTTCTCCAGATGTAATTCGGTTTAATAAAGAATAAAAATACTTGCCAATCTGAAGTGCTCGCAGATCCTGCGCACAAATTATATCGAAAATTAAAAAATACTAAATCTCAGGGTCTAGATAATTTTCATCCAAGGCTTATTAAGAAGTTAAAAAGCGAGATCATAGTACCATTCAACAATTTTTTTAATAAATCTTTAAAAAGAGGTAATGATCCTGATGATTAATTATTAAAAAGGAGGAGAAGAGTGATTCCAGCAATTATATACCTATTAGCTTAACATCGTTGAGAGTAAACTTTTGAAGTCAATTGTAAAAAAAATCATCATCGAGGCTCACTTAGATAAACATAATTTAATTAAAGATAGCCAAAACTCATTCAGATGACGTCGCTCATGTTTAAAGTATATGTATCTTATAATTTTTTCACGATATGAGGGAGAAAGATGATTGTCATAAAGCTATTAACATTATTTACCGTGATTTTAATAAAGATGTTTCATTCAGATCTCCATAGGAGACAGTTGGAAAAGTTTAGAGTGATGGATCGACAACTGGTTTACAATCCGTATAAAACAAGTGGTGATAAATGGAAAATAAAAAAAAACATAGATAGATTGAAGAGAGTACAGCGAAGTGTGACAAGATATAGACTTAAAGAATTAACAATTTTCTCGCTTTCAGATAGGCCTCTTCGTGTCCAATTGAAAGAAGTCTTCAAAACCATGGGAATTCCAAAATTCAGACACCTCTTCTTGCCCTTGATTTAACGCTGCAAATACTCGGCCATGTCTTGCATACCATGTATGGCGCTCAAGCTTTATCCTGGTCACCAAGTTTCATACCAAATAAAGCATGGTAAGTAAGCTTTATAAAAACTGTAACTGGATTCCTATTAGGAACAAAGGTGTATTCACCGCAGATGTAACAGAATACATCGGACTTATTTTTGCAAGATCTCCATTCAGAAGCAAAAGAAAAATTCTAGCTAGTCAAAATTTGCCGCATGTAAACTATTAAAGGAATAAGATTTTATTTTGCATTATATAAATAGAAAATACGCGTACATGTAAAATAACGTAATTGTCAGGAAGCAATAAATCAAAAAGTTGACCGGATTGAGCAAAACTAATGTAACTTTTCGATTCGTCACATCAAAATTGTCCTAAATCAGCTAAAAAAAAATAGACAATAAAGTTGGTATTGGCCAATGTTATTTTTATCATATTGTTTTTAATTTATATGTATAATTTTATTCAGTTTTCAAGTTATACCTTTAATAAATATATTTTTTAGTTTTGTGTATACATATTTGTTCCATGTGAGAAATTTACTTTTTGTTTAAAAAAAATATAAAATCTAAAATAAAACAATAGCGATCAATTACATGATCCTAAAACATCGGCGCATAGTAGAAAAGTCATGTTTTTTTCTGTGAGAGGTTATTGACTTTCATGTAGCTATGAGGGATAACTCTACAAGGCTAATTTGGCGCCAATAGATAACGCTATCTTGAAATGCGAGGATAATTTTGGCGACAAAACTCTCCTAAAAAAATTGCCCTGAAGGGTAGAGGTCATGTTAGCATTGTTAATTTCTAAAAGGTTTTAGTCATTGTGACTAAAATGGTAAAAAAAAATTAAGTTAAGCTAAAATTAAGTAAAAAATGTGAAGAATTTGCTTTTCTTATAATTGGAATTATTTTTTTTTATTTTCTCACACAGAGCTAATGTAGGCAATTATTATATTTTAGTTACATAATTATCGACATAGATATTCTCTATTTTTAAATTTTATCAACTGAGATGTCACCGTTTGAGGCAGAAACATTTGAATGAAATATTTAATGATCGCTGTAGTTGCTTGTCTTCATATAAGAAACACAGAGTAGCGCGTGAGTAGAGCAATAAATGCAAGAAATTCCACAGGAAAACAAAAGGCGGATTCCAAGTACTTTCGAACTTGTTCAGTTCGTTATCAAGGAATGAACTAAATATATATATATATATATATATATATATATTTATGCGTTATCAAAGTTAGCAGCTGCGGCAGCGTTATTGATTTTGACTTGCAATTTCTTGATTTGCCTTACAAGTCTCTTAACAGGATCTTTGAGGAGAGAGTAAATAGCCACAAAGGAAATAGAGATCCGACTCGAAGACATCCTCAAACTTGAACAAGACCGAAAAGTTGATGTCAATCCCAACCTCGCCACTGAACTCTCTGCAGAGGCAAATAAACGCCGTGGTCACAGTCACAGCTCCCTCATAACACCTCGATTGAAACAGGCTGCAAAATAAATCAGAGAGAATAAGGATATTGTTATCCGTAGAGCTGACAAATCCTCAATTTATGTTATCCTGAACCAAGAAGAATACCTCGCCAAGATGAAGGCAATACTTCACGACACCACCAAATTCAAAACTATATCACGGAGCCTTACAAACGATCTAAAGACGAAACTCAACAAACTAATTAGGAAAAATAACACCACCACTAATCCTATGAAGATGCCCATAATTGAAGGCGACTTTCGGATGGGTTACGCCTATGGCAATGTTAAAACGCATAAACGTGGAAACCCCTTGCAACCTATCATAAGTCAAACTCCAAGTGTGACTTACCATTTGGCGAAATTTCTCAATTCCATCATCGCTCCCTACACCCCATCACACCACACGCTTCCCTCCTCCTCGACTCTCCTGGATCTCCTCCAAACTTCTCAACCAGCAGCCGTACTAGCTTCAATGGACGTTGAATTCCTTTTCACAAATGTTCCCGTGGATGAAACCATCGAATTAATAACCAAGGCCATCTACCATAACAAAGATAACACATTTCTTACCATCCACGAGGATATACTGCGTCAGCTCCTTCAGGCATGCATAAAAGAAGATCCATTCTACCGTCCCGATGGGAAAATGTATGTGCATATCGATAGCGTTGCGATGGGGTCACCTCTTGCTGTCCTCTTTGTCAATTTCTACATGGGCTCACTTGAGAACAGGATTTTCTAAAACAATATAACACCCAAGCATCCAATCTACGCGCGATATATCGATGATATATTCCTGAACACAGATAACTTCGACCAAGTGAACGACCTCGTAGAAACATTTAAGTACGAATCGTGCCTAAACTTCACCTACGAAATTGGAGATGAAGGATCACTTCCCTCCTGGGATATCAGTATAAGTGCCCAAGACTCTAAATTTGTAACATAGTATACGTCAAAGCTACGAATTTGGGGTTATGTTTAAACGGCTCTTCTAAGTGTCCGTAAAGGTATAAGAGATCAGTCATTAACGGCTTAGTTAACAAGGCTATCTCCCATTCACCCTCGTGGGTGGCCGTTGACCTCGAACTAAAGAGGGTATCCCGAGTCCTTATCAACAATGCCTATCCACAAAGATCTAACGACGAACTTATAAAAGAAAAAATGGACTTGACTACCAGTACTAACGTCCAGTCTACCCAAAAGAAAAGCAATATCGACCGTTATTACAAGGGTCAAATGAACACCGGCTATCGTAAGGACGAAAAGGCTCTAAATACCATCCTACATCGGAACGTGACACCAATCGACACGAATGAATACAAATATTAACCTAATTATATTCTACAAAACCAAAAAAACGAGCAGCTGCATAATGAAAATTAGCTGCCTTCCGCCTATAAGTGAGCTCCAGGAAACCAACTTCGTATATAAATTTTCGTGCAAAGTCGGTGACTGCGAACACCGCAACTCCAAGTACATCGGCGTTACATCCACAACCCTCTCAAGGCGGTTGACAGCTCACCCTCAAGACGGAGCGATAAAAAAGTACGTTCACTCCCATGGAACAGTCTTGAAACGCGAGGAGCTAACTAAGAACACCTCGATCATCATTAGGTTGAAGGATCAACGAAGGTTAAGAATGGCCGATGCCATAATTATACAAGCAAGGAAACCGGCAATCAATGTGCAGCTCCAGCCAGAAACCGTACCCCCAACATCTCGACGTCCCCGAGTTGAGCGCCATTAGAAGAAACACGCACCGACACTTAATTCCGGTGGTAGCGCATAGTTTTCCCGTTCCCCGTCTTCCATTTATCTTTGCCCCCCCTTTACCTAAAATTTAGATATAAAATCTCACCCTCCCCGTTATATACGGTTTTGTAACGCATAGTTAACCCTTCTATTTTTTCATGTGCAGTTCCCAGAATTTCCTTTGCCATTATCTCCTTTACCTAGAATCTAGATATGATGATGATGTACTCAGTTTTTCGAAGAGAGATAGTATAGTGGAAGATATAGTGGGTAAAAAAAAAAAATAAAGATGGGGGGAGGGGATTTTGCCCTAGTAGTGAGGGCATCACTTTATTTTTATTCTATTTCATTTTTCCTTTATTTGTGTTGTTATTTTGTGTTTTTTAATGTCTATTTGTATCTTCATGTGTTTGTAATGTTCTTCTTATTGTATTTTGTTTCTTCTTCTCTGTCTTTTGACTTTTAGTAAAATAGTGTTGTTTGTAGCATTCAAACCTTTTATAGCTTTTCTTGCCGACAATGCTTTTTTAGTGTTATTTGTAGTCTCATTTTTCGTGAGTAACTGTATGGGACTAGATGTGATGTGTTGTGACGCTTTTTATGTGTATATTGGAGTGATATTATTTCGTGTACACAGTTTTGTGCTCGGGAACCGGCTTCTGCGTGAGGCTTTCGCCCGTAGCCACGCAGGTATATTCAACCTGCCGCCTGCTCCCTGGAGTTCTGGAATGACATCATCCGTTAGAGTGGACCAGATCTTTTTGCCCAGTTTCTGGTTGACGACATTGATGGGCTCCAAGCATTTCCTCCGATGCAGAACGCTTTGCTTGACATGGTCACGCCTTCTTACTTTGTTGAAAAGCAGAGAGGCAGTGTTCTGGATACGTTGGAGCCTTTTCATCGAAGTTTTATTAGCCGCTTAGGACACCACTGCGGGGTATATCAGCATAGCCCGGCATACAGCATATAAAATTTCCTGATGTTGGCCGAGCTGAGATCTCTAAACCTGTAGAGCTTGGAGATTTCTCTCTTCGCCAGGTTTCGCCTCTCCGTGTGGTGTCTCGAGTATCCATGGTCAGTGATTTTAAGGCCCAGGACAAGGACTTCGGCGGAGTAGCCGTACCTCCTCCTATCTATGAGGATGGGACATGTCAACTCGCGGGGTTCACCGGGACAATTGTGAACTTGTCCCTGTTGGTGTTGATTTTCCATCGTCTCTCGACTGATGTTGTTGATTCTATACACACATACACACTCATAAGCCCAAAGCTTTGTAAACACCAAAAAAAAACATGACCAAACCAAGAAGATTTGCCCTCCCCGGACAGAGGGGCTGCAAAAGCACCAAAATGGCGGCCAACCTAGCCACAAGTGTTCCGTTAAGGACTATAGGTGGGCACCCTAAACCGGACCAAAGCACGGTGTTTGTGACGATCTTCGGAAAGCTGAGCGTGTGGATCCCGAAGGCTGATCGATAGCCCAGTTGGCTGCTCCGCAATCAGCGAAAAAAGGGCAGATGTGGAGACGCTCAAGACAGAGGAGGGACAAAGAGTACTTAACGAAATAGGCCTACAACCGAGTACCCCTCCTCAGATCCAGGCTCACCGCAGCGTGGTGTGCAGGCAATTAGATCCGTGGATTGGAAAGCACAGCAAAGAAGAGAGAAAAGAAGAATTCAACATGAACCAGTAGGGGGCTAACGTGGTGGATATCGTGAAATTTCGAAATAAGCGGGATAACAATGAATACCAGCACGTGTTCAAAGTCATATTCAGTGACACACAGATGGCACAGAAAGCAAAAGAAAGGGGGCTACTACTCTTCAACGCTAATGTATGTGCAGACACAATTGAAATGGAAGAGTTAACCCCCATACTAATGTGCTTCAGGTGCTATAAGATGGAACCAAACGCAACGAAAGATTGCAAAGACCAGACTGTCACGTGCTCCAGGTGCAGTGGGAAAGGCCATGGTTGGCGCGAATGCAAGGCGCCGGAAGAAAGATGCATGAACTGTGGACTTAATCATGGGGTGATGGCCATGTCCTGCCCCCAAAAGAAGGACATTATAAGGAAAAAGAGGACAAAGGAAACAAGGAGGAGCTCCAACTCGTATGCCCAAGCAGCTAGAGCGGCACCAACAAAAGCTGCAGAAAACAGCCGTCGAAAACTTATTTCAAACTTGAGAATAAGAATTCGACGAAGATACTCACGTGCATATTATTTGCGCAGGTGAATAATCTCACCAACCCAGAATCGTTCACAAAAACACTGAATCTCATGCTAAAGAAAAACGGCATGTCTGAGATGTGGTTTCCGAACGACCCACCATCCGGAGACGTGCTGCCTCTGCAGTTTCTGGCGAAGAAAGCAACCGAGGCACCAGCGACTCTATTTTCCCAAGAAAACAGAGCGAAGGAGCCCGCAAAGGAAACGAAACTCACGACTGTGAAAGCAAACACATCTAGGACAGACCCAAGGCTAAAGGCACAGAAACGTCGTGAGAAGAAGGAGAGATACAGCCAGAAGAATAAAGGAAGCAGAAGGCAACCTAGCGAGCCAATCGTCTTCGGAGTCTGACGCTCCGTAAGCTCGAGAAGTAGGTCAAAGACCTTGAAGCGTACGTACAAGTACGACGGAGAGGAGATTGACTTCAAAATAATAACAATCGAGCTAAACCCACACCCACAGAAGCTCTCCTCCAAGGAGATATTTCAGGGTATCCATCATACAACCTTCAAGTGGACCTACTCAGCACCAGAAAAAGAGTCAGACATTAAACAAGCAATGCTGGAAGGCGCCATAAAACTACATAAAGAATCCTGTATTACCCTAAGTAATGCAGAATTCAAGAAAGTGAAAAACTGCAAAGAAAACTACACATACAAAACAATAAACACCAAAACACAAGTACAAGAAAATATGGAAAACAGAAAAACGCTCTAAAAATACTAACTCTGAATGTGAACGGATGGAAAGCAAAGTCTATTTTTTACGGCAACATCTTCCGGAAAGAAGACCCAGACATCATTCTCATATCACAACATGGAATCAACACAAACACTGACATTTTAAAAGTACACAACTACGCAGTTATACAAAAAAAAAAACACACAAGAAAGATACGATGGCTGCGCCATCGCAGTCCAGAAAAACATTAAATTCAAAACGCTTCCGGACTTAGATAAATCATTCGTGGCTGTCAAAATCCCAACCCTGGTTAGAGGTCTAACGGTAGCGGCAGCCTATCAGCCGCCCAGGAAACAATACCTGCCGATTAACAACTTTTACACCCTCTTCGGGAACAAAAAGCTAGCGTTGCTAGGTGGGGATCTAAAGGCCTGTTGCCGTGCATCTGGCTACAGGCACGTTGACCCAAAGGGACAAAACCTGAAGCTGCTATTTGAGAGAAATAAGCTCAAGAGAGTTGGACCAGACTTTCCAACTTACCTAACACGGTGTTCGGCGACAAAACCGGACATTGTGTTGGCAAGTCCAGAATTCCCCTTCAACATGGCCAATGCCCCAGGCCCTGTAGCCCCGAGTGATCATATCCCAATTATCACCACCATTTCGCTTGTGCCAATGCTCAAGCTTCTCTCACTTAGGAAAAGTTACACTACAGCTAACTGGAAGCAGTACAGAGAAATGCTCAGCACCTACCAGCCAGCTGACCTGGGCGATGCTAATCTTAGGGAAATTGATGAGGAGATCGACGAGATCATTAATCTCCTCATTCAAGCTGACAAAAGATGCGTCAACAAAATCTCGTACAAAATGTTCCTGCAACCTTGTTGGACGGACGAAATGAGGGATATCGCCAGGGAACACAGAGAGATTTATGAGGAAGTCGGCAGGACAGGCCCGAACAGGGAAATGGCAACCCAAATAAGACAGCTGAGCTAGGAACTGAAAAAAAATAATACTCGAGAAACAGAAAGAAATCTGGGACGATATCTTAGGCAAACTAGACAGGGAGAAAAATCCTGTAAGTTTTTGGAACAGTGTCCGAAGACTTAGGGAATTGCCTCCCAGGCCAATAATAAAAATAAAGGAAGGCGAAATCTTCATATAAGATCCGGTCACTCTTAAAGAGAGATTCAGGAGACATTGGAAAGAGGTCTTTGCAATCTCACCTGAGGAGAACGACGATTTCGACCAGGACTTCGAAGACCGACTGCTCGACGACCTGGGAACAATGATACATAAGACCCACCCACAACTGCAAGGTTCTATATAAAGAGAGATGGTTGACGACGGACGCCCGATCACGGTTAAAGAGACTATGAACACCATTAGGTTCTTCAAACAAAGGGCGCCCGGCTGGTCTGGGTTTGCCAAGAACAACCTGGTGAATGCCCCACAGCAAATTATTCAGGACATGGTGAACACCATGAATGCATCCCTGAATACAGGCTACTTCCCTGACGGGTGGCTAAAATCATATCTATCTCGAAGGGGAACAAGCCTCCAGACCAGGTGGCCAACTATCACCCGTTGGATATAACCTTCTCAAAGATCTTGCAGGAAAATTCTAGGAGAGAGATTGGGCGATAGTTGGCCACCTGGTCTGGAGGCTTGTTCAGACCGAAAAGTTGCATGGAAATGGCCCTGGCGCTCCTGACCGAAAAGATCGCGAACGGCCGAGCAAAGGGTCAATATGTTGACATCGTGATGAGGGGCGTGCAGAAGGCCTTCGACAAGGTTTGGCTAAGTGGACTACAGTACAAGATCTTAGGTCTCCAGCTAAACCCGGTCCTGGAAAGGGTCCTTTGTGACTTCATGATGGACAGAAAGGCGCGTATCATGATAGAATAACACAAAGGAACAGAGGTTGAGCTTAAAGCGGGCATTCCCCAGGGAAGCTGCCTGAGTCCTTTGCTTTACATTGTCTTCACCATTGACCTCCCTACTTCTATGCACTGGGACACGATGTATCTGCAATACGCAAATGATGTCACGCAGATCGTCCCCAGTAGGGTCAGGAAAGCGAGGGATCAGGCAATCAACACAATTTCAGAGATCTCTAACATCAACCAATATGAGAAGTCAAAAATCCGGACAAATAGGGAGAAATTTAAAATCCTTCCGTTGAGCCAAGAGTCAACGTGGCCCATTATGATAGATGGAAGGAGATACGGCTACTCCGCTGAAGGCACCATCCTGCGTCTAAAGATCTCCGACCACGGATACTCGAGTCGCTACAGGGAGAGGCAGAATATGGCTAGGAGAGAAATCCCCAAGCTATATAGGTTCCGTGATCCTATGTTGAAGAACATCAGGAAATTATACCTGATGTTCATCCGGGCTAAGCTCATCTACCCTGTAGTAGTAACTCAAGCAGCCAAAAAGACCACTATAAGGAGGCTCCAGCGAGTGCAGAACTCTGCATCCCTCTGCATCAATAAAACCAAACGAAAAGAGCAACTTCGGCAGAGGGTACTGCACCGCAGACAACATCTGGAGCCCATTAATGTCGCTACGCAGAAACTGGCCAAAAAAGTCTGGTCTACAATGGCCAATAATTTCATCCCAGAACTAAGAAGAACTCGCGGCAGGATTAGCATCCCTGCCAGATTACGCGGGAAGGTCGCTCGAAATCTGCGCTTCCCAAGTACGAGACACTGCTCCGAGGAGAACATAGCACACTTATACACATGAACACAGAAACCACAACACACAAATTATACAACTATAAGACAGACAGCAAACCTACAAGTAAATAAGAAATGCATACACAACAGAACAAAAACGCGAAGTATTGAACTATCTTTGAGCACTCATAAAGGCTCGAATGCTCAACATCGCGCCAACACTAGAGTTTAAGACAAAAAGACAAACACAGAGAAGAACACTAAAGAAAAAAACGAATACAAAGACAAACAGCAAACAAAAACAACAAAACAAAAAGGAATAATGAATAATTAAAAAAAATATATAGACACCTGCGATGCCCCTCAAACAAGGGCAACCCTACTCCCCCTTTCACCATATATTATCTACCACTATCCAAATATTTCCAAAGAGTGAATATACCATCAATTATAAGAGTTACTACCATATTTCCTTGAAGATGATCCACCTCGGTCTAAAGACGTCTAGGAATACAATATGTCTTTTGTGGCTATTTTCTCTCTCCTCAAAGATCCTGTTAAGAGACTTGTAAGGCAAATGAGAAAATTGCAAGTCAAAATCAATAACGCTGCCCCAGCTGTTGACTTTAATAACGCATGCATACAACATGGCCTCCTACCTAAATAAATAAATAAATATATATATATATATATATATATATATATATATATATATATATATATATATATATATATATATATATATATATATACGTATTTTTAGGATAAATAAGCGAGCTAAATTTAGGAAGTTCATTATTATATATTAATTTATTGGTACCGACGTTTCGAGTAGGAACCCATTCCTAAGGATATGAAATTATTGATATATGCAAACAGAAGAATTTTTTAGAGAAGTTATCAGAAATTCAGAAATTAATTACATATATGGAAAATGAGAAGCAGCAGAGGTGGTAATATTCAAATTATAAAAATGCAGGGCTTTTAACTATTAGGGAATAGAAAATATGTTTTTAAAATAAAACTGAGATTAATTTGCCTTGGTTGTCTTCATTGTAAAAAAAGGGCGATAATAGAAATATTTGAAAAATAGGGATTGTTTTATAAGGAGTGGTTTGGTGTGCGTAATTCATGGGTAATTAGAGTTGTAGTAACAGTGGAAATGAGCTTGTGTCAATGTTTAAAGTGGGGTTTTTAAATCTAATATAAAGAGATTCCAGTGTACGTAGTTGGTGTTCGTTGTTTGCTATATCTTTAATTGAAAAATTATTTAAGTTTGGTTTATGGTGTGGATGTCTGTTTTCGTAGTGTATTCGGATAGGGAAGAATTCGAGTGTAGTTAGTGGGGCTCCAGTTCTATTGCTGATACCTAAATGTGCGCAAATACGGGTATGTAGTGTGTGCTGTTTCGATCCCAAATACAACTCGGAATTACATCTCGAGCAAGTGAATTCATATATGATGGAGGATTGAAGCAGGGTTAGTATTTTGACTTTAATGTTGAAAAGATTTATTTTGCGTGTGTCTTGAAAAATTGGTATAAAATCTGTTGCATCCTTATCAAGTTAACAAGCAAGATTTTGAAATTTATTTCAATGATCTAATGAAAGAGATTTTTGAAATCATCAAATCTTACTTTCTTGTTCTTCAGTATGTCATCCCAAAATAACACCAAATATTCTCATTCGTTCTTCTTTAATTGAAACTTTCTTACGAGAACTCACTCTGAAAGATATTCATACTTTACCACCAAATCCTCGAAATTTTTGTGCACATCCTCAAACAAATTTATTGTTTTATTAATTCTCTTAATGCAGTATTAAATATTTTGGTTTTAAGACATTGAAAAGTGTCAGTTTTAATGGAAATTTCATTATAAACTATCAGACAAAAGTATGTTGAGTCTTTTGTTAGCCACTCATAGAATCCATTGCTTCTCGCTAAAGTTTCTGGATCACAAAATTTAAGATTATTGTTCATAATGTTGAAGAGCTTTCAAAGGTTGCCATGGTATTGTAAATAGGCTGGATTAGTTTTAAATTCGAATTCCATCTCGTTGATGCTGCCTTTGGAATGAGTTTTCTCACTATCTCATCAAGAAATTGCGCTCGTTTTGTAGACTGATGGAAATATGAGAGGGCAAGTGCCTCACTGGTCTTGGAAAAGCTTGTAACTTCAGGTATAAATTTTGCTGACTAACGTAGAACAAAATTTAGCTTCTGAGCATAGCAATGAGTAAATAAAGCTGATTGTGCCTTTTCTCTTACTTTAACATGAATGCCATTTAAATGAGATGCCATCCTTATTGCTCAATCGTACGTCTGTTCTACAAGTTTCTACACCTACAAGAGTTCTTTCCTTAAGAATGTCAAATCCTATAAATAATTCTTTGATATCAGAGTCCAACACGTACCTCAATACTGTAGAACACCTAGCTGTACATGAAATATCTGTCGT
Organism: Ceratothoa steindachneri; assembly: GCA_963969495.1. Lineage (NCBI taxonomy): Eukaryota > Metazoa > Arthropoda > Malacostraca > Isopoda > Cymothoidae > Ceratothoa > Ceratothoa steindachneri. Next base: position 80,737,903 of record OZ018327.1, read on the forward strand.
TTTAACAACTTCTAAAGCAATTAATGAGGCTTGGGCGATTTCTCCTTTAATATTCCTTTTTACAATCGTGCCTACTGCTTCAATCAAGTCATTTTGTATCTTATTAGAAAGGCACGAAAAAACTTATGAATTTTGTGAATGTTGTGCTAATTATTTATCAAATTTTACTGTATATTCAAGTACTAGACATAGTTTCCACGATTTAGCGATGATTTCTGTTCATTTTCTTCGCGAGAAGCAAGTTCTTGTTTAATCAAGAAACAAGAGGAACAAATTGTTTTTTAATATATCTCTCTTTTCTTTAACTTTTTATTGTGAATTTCAATGGTGACAGACTTCTGTTTATCTAAGAGCAAGTCGACTCGTCTAGATCCAAAAGTTTTTATAATATTTGGCTTTCATAATGTGCTGCTGATTATTCGTGTTTACTTAAAGCAATGGGCAAATTATTTAAATCACAATATCCTTCCTTTAGCCACACACTTTTGCTAGATACAGAAAATAGCAAAGATGGGAAACAAAGGAGGCTTTTAGTTGTAGTACAGCCGAAAACCCATTTTCTCTTGCTGTACCAAGCAGTTTAAAATGTTCTAATAATTTTCGTCCCTTTTTGATGTTTTTAGGTGCTTAATTTCTTGTTTTGAGCTACCCTTTTTTATAAGTCGTCTCCTTTCCTTATAAGCTAGTTTTGGAAAAGGTCGTAATATATTCCCTCTTCATTGATGGAAAGGTGATAAAATGTAAATATATGGAAAAGAGCTAAAGCTAAAGAAAACAAGCGAAACACTGGCACGCAACCTTACTATGCGGAAGATGTCAAGCGACTGAGATGAAGGCAGATTTAGTTCTGCCTTTATAAAGCGTATAGAAAGCGGCGTTGAAGGGGCTTATGCAGCACGTGGATTACACTACTACTATGCGTAGCTTACATACTTAGATTGTAGGGCAGGGCCGAATTATGTCTATTGCCTACCTAAGCTGCCAAAAAATACAATATTTGCATTTTATGCATAATAATCAGAGAAACCTTCATAATATTGTTGAATTAGGTATATTTTGCTACAGAAGAAAAATATACCTACTGAATTATTTTATTCAGGATAGGCGCTGCCTACCTTGCATACCTAGCCTGCACGTCCCTGATATATATATATATATATATATATATATATATATATATATATATATATATATATATATATATATATATGTATGTAATTAATAGCCCAACGAAACGAAAACTAGTAACGAAATTGGGTAAAACTCTGATGAATATATTACGTGAACAATTAAATCCTTAAGAAAAAAAATGGGATTTTCTTTAGAAACGAACAAAATTGGGAAACTATTTTGCCCGCTATATAAAGGTGAATAAAGGAGTTGGATTCGAACCTGTATCATCAAGCGCACTTCGCTATCCGAGCCACGACGCCCATCGGCTGAGGAATGATGCTACACAAACAATTTTGTCTTTTTATGAAACCAAATAAGGAAGGATCATACATAGATTAAGCAAGAATGAAGAGAGAGAGAGTAAAAATATAGGTGTGGTTCAAACCTATGCCATCAAGCGCTTCTCGTTTATCACGCCAATACGCTAACTGCTAAACCATGTGTTTGATAAATAATTACTCACTGGCCTCTGTAGAAAAACAGAACTCTAACTAAGCGTAGAGAGAAGAAAGGATGGTTTCTAACTATGACGAAGTGGTAAAAGGAAGCAGAGATGTTATGGCTATTCGATTAAATCCTCTAGAACTAAAAGTTATTAGTGGGAACTCTTTACCGATAAGTTTTAAAAAAAAATGATATATCATTTCGTAAAGCTTGTAGAATTGTATAAAACATACATAGCAAAAGAATGCAAGAAGTCGGATCTAGTGCATAAGTTATGGCCAGAACTGCATTTTTCTATGGAAGCACAAACTACATTACTTGGATATTTTCAAAACAACCCTTGCACCTCCATTTTGAATTTAACAAAGTTTGCAAAACAGTCCGTTACATTTTACTATATCTCATATTTATGATTTTTAATGTTATTTTTTCTCTCTATAGGTGTTTCTCTCCCTTTAATATGGCATATTTTGATCAATTAAAATTAATTAATCAACTTGGTTAAGTTCTCGTCCGCTTATTGGATACGAGTTGGTTTTCTCTAATCGAGATAACGGATTGAATACCAAGCGAGAGGGGGCACAAACGTCAACGCACGTAAAGCTCTGAGCACCGATTGAAGGACGGTCCGTTCATACCCGCACGAAGTTAGAGAACCGAAACACCGGTCTTTCCTCTTAAGTCTGAACACTACAATACACACACCTTTTTGCCCAGTTAGAAGGAATTTTCCCGAAGGGTAGTTAGATCCACATACCTCTGATATTCAATAACGCACAATCACCCAAGGGTAACAAAGGTTTCTCCCTTATATCTGGTTGTTTTCGAAATCCAAAATACTTCCTTACACCCCCCTCCATTCAAACAAAGAAGGTATATTTGTATCCTTGCGTTCACCAGCGATTTGTAATCTTTATGTTGTTTTCATTATTCCTTCATGGGTTGGGAGGGGGGGTCAGTCTTAGTCAAGCAACGGATGGTGTTCTCTACCTGCAATGGAACTTGTATCACACTTCGCTTGATGTAAAGCATTGAGGATGATATAATTCTGTCGTAAATCGGGCAGCCATTCTTCTGAATGTGGTGTGGTATTAAGCATTTTTTACTCTCAATTGACACGATTTCTGGTCAAAGGAGAATGCAGTTATTAGCATCGAACTCAACGTAGAATCTTCGAGGTAACAGTTCATAAATCCGGGAGAGAGTTGATAACATTCTAAGGTCATTTATGTCTCGGTCAATTAATGTGTGAGCGTCCTTTTGTTTGTGTACCAAAGTTAGCTTACAAGGGAATGTGTATGTCTACAGTCGGAAATGAAACCGCGTGTCTGTGTATGCTTGGTCGGTTAAATGTCTGTCATAAATGGACCAAAATACTTTTTAAAACGTCATTAAAATAAATTGAAAGGAACCAATAAAATAAGGAGAAATGGATAACAAAAGCCTTACTCTGTATTTCCCAAACGACGAGCGTTGTTCCACTAATGGATGAATCACATAAAAATTACCCCAATTCCTATTTTTCCTTCGTTTTCGCGACGACATTAAAATCTGTCGCTCGAATGGGTCATAAAAGAAAGTTTTGCAAATTCTGGCGAAAATCGAGGACACCGAGGCTGTGTGACTCTCCTAAGTTACCCTTACACTCTTTCGGTAACCATTTTTGTCCTGATAGTGACTCATTCCGCCATTTAATGCATTTGTTTTCATACTTTACGTGTTTTGTTCGATTTGCCACTATTTAATTCTTTTTTAAAGATCAATTAAGTCAAGGTTGGTGGATCGTTCGAGAGAACCCTCAGAACCGTCATTTCCCTGATATTTAAAATTTTCACATAGTTTAGCTGTACCATTACACTGCGCCGTCCAAATGGCTTCAATTAGGAAACGCAATTTGAAATCAAATGTTCGGAATAATATCTCTACAACTAAGAAGCCCTGACTGAAACAAACTGATTTTGCGAGGTAAGTCACTGGTGCGAGAGTCTTAACCGTCGCTGCCAGAAATAATGAAATAAGCCGAGAATAAATGGGAAAAACCCAAGTAAATTCGTCATGCCATCAACGAAAATCGATTTACAAGTTGATTTATAACTTAGTCGTTAAAATATTTCCATCACACTTGATCTTCACCATTCACCTCTTTGCAGTTCTTCTAACACAAGGCGTGAAATTACCATTCTCAAAGATCATACCCAAACAGTGCTGCCTTTTAATCATCTGTCTTCTGAACTTGCTAGCGTCTCGAGGAGACACTGCTTCTCAGACTCACCAAACGATCTAACCATGCCAAAATCTTGCATCATTAATCATCTTCCGTCATCACATCTGCTTACCAAAATGCCGTATACTATACGGACGTTTTAATCCATGTCCTGGCAAGTTTAACCACCCGACTAATGGTCAGAGAACGTATATACTTTAATATAATATATGAGAGCGAATCTCGAACTCGTTATCTCCGCCAATATCGCGTATGAGGTACAGATGCTTCTTTTCTTTTTTTCTTTTTTTTGTGTGTGTACATGTCGTAGAGTTAAGGTGTGCTGCCCAGTCTCCTTTATGAATCTTTGTTTCATCAACAAACTGATATTGCTTATTTATCGAATAAAAGTGAATACTAGTGATTTTAACTGCGTTGAATACTAAAAATTATAAATCTAACTATGTAAGTTTAATTTATTTTGACATATAAAGTGATATCACCGCAATAGTCAAAAATTCCCATGTTCCCACTGAGTCTGTTTTGGAAGCCATTAAGCCTAAACTCAACTGAGTGATTAGAAGTGCAGCGCTGCCACAAACATCTTGTTTAACTAATCTCTTCACTCTTTAAATTAATAAATTAAAAAAAAAATCACTCATCAATCAAAACCTTATAACCTCCAAAGTAATAATTTAACAATTAAACATTACTGTTCCTCCCAGTGAATTAAACAAATTCCCATAGCACATAAGCAGGGTTGTCACATTTCCTCCATTCATCCTCAGAAAGAATGGCTCCTCCTACTCTCAGAAAGGCAGACAAAGAAAAAAATACTCCAACTAGAAGAGGAAAAACCTAATTAAACGATCCAGTTAACTTTAATGAACTGCAGGCCCTTTCCTCATCTACGCTATCAGGTGATGCCAAAGACATTATGAACGTTCTTTATAAGTTTTCCGAATCATATTTTGCCAAAAAAGAACAAAAAATCATCTCTCTCCAAAAATCTAACAAAAAATGAGATCAAAAATCGAAAAATTGGAAGAAAAGGTTGATTCTTCCGACGTTTAAGGAAGACGAAATACGATTATATTCTCCGGCAATATACCTGAAGCCACCAATAAGGAAAACTGCAACAATATCATCTGAGAACTTATTAAAGATAACTGTCACATACAAATGCAAGAATCCGACATCTCTGTTGCTCATCGTCTAGGTCCCAAGCCTAAAGTACAAGGTCCCGACAAAAGAACATAATTTTGAAGTTGCGCAGAAGTGATCTGAAGCGTCACATCTTCTCAGCATGCAATGAATTTAAACCTTCATTCTATGTAAATGAACAACTGACTCTAAATCGCAACAAAATATTTTTCTTCCCCCGCCAAGCTAAAGAGAAATTCTCCACAAAGATCTCCGGCTTCACTACCAGAGTTGGCTCCATCAACGTTTTCCTGCCATCACCCTCTGGTCGCCGTGACCTACATATAGTCGTCAATACACGAGCTGCCCTGCAAAAAGTTCTGTTGGAACACCTCAATTCGACGCCTGCAGATTTTTATGGTAAGAATCTCTGGAACGATCAGTAATAATACCTTCAGCGATATTACTGCTTTAGATGAGAAAAAAACATAAAACAAACAAACTATGTTTTGACCTAGCATTCACTTACTTTTCTTTCAATCGTATTACATACTTTATTCCTTTTTTTCTTATTAAAGTTATCATAAAAATAGAATTTTAACTATTTATAGATATATTTATACGTAATTGCAATTTTTAACCTTTAATTTTTAAATTCCAATTGAACTGCGTTTATATTTAAACAACTTGATCACTTCAATAATATCGATCCAAACATAAACCATTTTGATGAATTATATCCAAATTTTAAAGAAAATAACGTAAGAAACCAATACTATGATTATGATCAATTTAACACTACATTTTCATTTGAAAAAACAGACCTGTCCATTTTAAATCTTAATATTCGATCATTGCACGCAAACATTGATGAATTTTCAATATTTTTTTCAACACTTAATTATAAATTTTCCGTTTTGGCATTCACCGAGAGCTGGCTAACAAATAATAATAAGTACCTTATCAGTTTCCCAAACTATAACTCTTTTCATTCGCTACGCGACGTAAACAAGATAGGGGGAGGTATAAGTGTGTATATATCTGACAGACTCAATACTAAAAAGGTGGACGAAATTACTATTTCCTATAACTATATTGAAACTTTATTTATCGAAGTAAAATCAAATGGTAAAACAATAATCATTGGAACCGTATATAGACCTCCTTCTGGTGACCCTGAGATGTTTATAGATAAGATGGCTGAATGAATCAATTACTTCAATGATACAAACTTTGACGACATAATAATTACAGGAGATTTTAATTTCGACCTATTACACTTTGAAAACCACGCATCAACACAGTCCTTCCTCAATACTCTTTTATTCTCATTCATTACTTCCAATTATAACAAAACCGACAAGAATAACCCCAAACTCAGCAACATTAATTGGCAATATGTTCAGAGTTTACCTCGAAAGTTACTCTTCCGGTATTCTCTTTTGTGACATCGGACCATCTTCCTATTTATGATCCAAAAGTCCCTTTTCAACTCGAATAATGTTCATCAAAACCGGACAATAACCTACCGCATAATTAACGAAAATACCTTAACAACCTTCTATAACTATGTTTTAAATCAGAATATATATGAAATTTCCCATATAAATGACATCAATTCTACTACTGAAGAGTTTATTTCACGGCTAGACGATGCTTTTAACCTGAATTGTCCTCTAAAATCTAAAACCATATCATATAAATACCAAACAAAACCTTGGATAACAAACGCAATTATAAATAACATCAAAAACTTCCAAAATACTTTTCTCTTTATAACCTTAGTCAAATTCCAGAACACACATATAAAAATTTTCGGAATCAAGTTACTAACCAAATTAAAATAGCCAGAGAAAAATTATTACCATGAACGATTTAATCAAATGAAAAAAATATAAAACAAACTTGGAAATTAATCAATTCTGTGATAAAACCTGAAAATACTAAAGGAACAAACCAAATTAAACAAATTATCGTTGACGGCAAACCAGTTGATGACAACAAGGACAAGGAAAATGAATTCCATAATTTTCTTGTCAACGTAGGTAAAAAAATCTCAGACATCTGCAAAATTGTCGATAAATATTTTCTTTCGTATTTTAATGAGATTAATGGACCAAGTTCCTTGAACTTTTCTCCTGTAAACGTAGCCGATATAAAAAAATCATTAGTTCACTAAAAAATAAAAATCAGTTATTAATTAAATCTCCACTAAAATTTTAAAATAGATCTCTAATATAGTTGCTCCAATTTTAGCATCAATAATTAATGAATCATTTATGCAGGGTATCTTCCCAAGTGTATTAAAAGTTGCTTGGGTAACACCGTCACCAAAGGCCGGAGACCTCACAAGCGTCAGCTATTACCGCCTTATTTCATGATTTTCAATGTTCAGTAAAATATTTGAAAAAAACTTCATAATTTTCCGGAATCTATTTCACTGTTGTATAAACACCAATATGGTTTTAGACGTCAGAAATCAATGATTCACGTGATAATTAACCACCTTCAATATTTATATGATAACATTGAAAAAGGCCACATTGTATTCTCAATTTTTCTCGGTTATAAAAAGCTTTCAATTGTGTTAACCATAATATTCTACTGTCAAAATTAGCTAGAAACGGAATAAGAGGCAACTGTCAAAATTGGTTCAAATCATATTTAACTGAAAGAAAGCAATTTGTCTCCGTCAATGGTCAAGACTCATCCAACCTTAATATTACAACTGAGGTCCCACAAGGCTCTGTGCTAGGGCCACTGTTACATTTAATCTATATTAATGATATTGTTAAATCCTCCTCTCTGTTTAAGTTTATATTATTCGCGGATGATAGTACCTTATCAACTCCCTTGCCATATGACAAACCGAGCAACATTGCATCTACAATAAATAAAGAAATCGAAAATGTCTTCATTTGGCTTAATGTTAATAAACTATCAATAAATGTAGATAAAACCAAATATATTCTTTTTTCTTGCAAAAAATCTATTGAATTTGACCCATATTAAAATGGGTGACGGAATAATTTATGAAACTAATATCAAATTCCTAGGTATCTTTATTGACAAAAATCTGAGTTTTAAACAACATATTACGCATATCTCAACAAAACTATCAAAATCGATTGGAATATTATATAAATTAAATAGGTTTCTTCCTAAATCTATTCTCCACTCTTTATATATGATGTCGTAGAATGACTCCCGACGATACCATATATTACACTATTCGTTGAGGGAACTTCCTTAATTATCTTTAGAGTGCGTTTTACTGTCTGGCGGCCGGTATTATGTATCTTCAAAATGCTTAAGAAGTGGAACTGAGCTCAAGGATAATAATATTGCTATCATTAATAAAATAGAGTTTTATTAATAATAACTATAAACAAAACACAAAAACGGAAAATATTGACAAACAGAATGGAAAGGGTCGTGGAGACTCGGGCTAATCCAAGGATTTAAGGGATCAAAAAAGGTAAAACAAATATGGAGTTAAAGAGATGGGATGGTTCGATAAACCATTTAAAGCACAGGATAGAATTGACAAATAAGGGATCAATACTCAAAAGGTGACGCTTGGCTTACGTAACTTCATTAGGGTGCAGTGGAAGGTACTTGAAGGAATATTCGGTCCGCTGGCGAGTTCCAGCCGAAGGGGGGGGGGATAAAAGGATCCTGACGTGGCGTCTTGGAAAGGAGAACCGTTACTCGACGAACGGCTTGACGAACAATGGCTGTTCTAGGTTGTTCTCTTCTGAACAAAGAGGGGGGATGAGAACCGTCTCTTGTCTACGGGCTCAAGAACAATGGCTGTTCTAATGTTGTTCTCCTTTGAACAACAGGGGGGGTGAGAACCGTTTCTTGGCGAAGGGCTCAAAACGAACAATGGCTGTTCTAATGTTGTTCTCCTTGAACAACAGGAGGGGGGGGGTGATGAGAACCGTTTCTTGGCGAAGGGCTCAAAACGAACAATGGCTGTTCTAGGTTGTTCTCTTCTGAACAAAGGGGGGGGGTGAGAACCGTCTCTTGTCTACGGGCTCAAGAACAATGGCTGTTCTAATGTTGTTCTCCTTGAACAACAGGGGGGGTGAGAACCGTTTCTTGGCGAAGGGCTCAAAACGAACAATGGCTGTTCTAATGTTGTTCTCCTTGAACAACAGGGGGGGGGATGCCTTGGGGACTTGGCGTCACTAAAGGCTCGAACCTTTGGCACTCAAGGAATATTGTCCTCCTTCTGGACAAGTGATGGTGAATCTCGAGGTCGAGGTCTCTTGGCGCACAAAGGGAGAGAGGGTCGTGGTGATGTTTCGCGACGAAAATCTGGATCTCCAATCTGATCTTAGTGGTAAAGTTTCCATATAAATAGCCAGGACATCTCCTTGGCGTGGGGGAGAATGGGGTGGAAGCTTCGAGGGAACGCACAGCTGGGCCGGAGAAAAATGCCTTATCTGTCCATAAGCCTAACTCGATCTGGCGAGGTCGGCGTATGGGGGCGAACGGGGGGGACGATAACCTCCTTGTTTAAACATTGGCGTCCGGTAGCTGTTGATAAGACTCCAAGCCTCGAATCAAAGATGCACGTGGGTAGCCTCATGGTTTTAAGTAAAATGTGATAGAATTTGAAATGAATGCAGCTCTGAACTCGTTCTATCACACCCCTCCATTCCAGGGGAAGTTGTCACTTCGAAAAAAAAAGAGAGAAGGGACAACGATAGAGCTCCGTTGTAGGGAACTCGTTTTCTTGTACCAACCGTATCTTCCTGCACCTAACTATTATTACCTCAATACATGATTATTTTGATCTTTAGATTACAGGGGAAAATAACCTTTAATACAAATAAAAAAAAAGGCATGGAACAATGAAATGATATAAACTTAGGACATACGGGTCAAAATAATTTATACGTAAATTAATAACAAATATATAGACATACAAAAAATTAGACATTGAGCGTTACAAAATTCAGACATATACATTAATTAATTATATTACAAAAGAATCTTAAATTAAGTCGTACAAGACGGTATATACCTACATGGAGATACTAATCCTATGTATACAATTATTCTACGCTATTCGGTAACGCATTTCTACTGAGGGCGTCAGCGACCTGGTTATCGGAACCTTTAATCTAATTTATTTTAAACTGATACTCTTGCAAGAGTAAACTCCAGCGCATGATGCGGCCGTTTGAGTGTCTCAAATTCCTAATATAGGCTAACGGACGGTGGTCGGTTCCTATTTGAAAATCTTTACATATCAAGTACAGCTTGAATTTGTCTATGACCCAGATAATTGATAGAGCTATCTTTTCTCTAGTGGCATATCTCTTTCCGCGTGGTAATAATTGACGACTAGCATATGCAACTGGATGACTCGTTCTGTCATCCACGTATTGAAGGAGTACACCTCCAATGCCTTCGTTGATCACGTCGGTCTTAACCCCAAAAGATTTTTCCGGGTTGGGCAACTTTAAAATGGGGGCAGAAATGAACTTACTCTTGAGCTGACTAGACTGGGAAACAGCGACATCATTCCAACGTAAACGATCGGAGAAATTCTTTTCCTGAAGGGGGCATAGGGGGGCCGAAATTGCAGCGAAATTCGGAACAAATCGCTGATAGGGAGAAGCTGATCCTAGGATCGATCTTAATGGCTTCTTTGTAATCGGGAGGGGCATGTCGGCGATTGCCTTAATCTTGTTCTCGTGGGGACCTGACTTGCTTTGTCCTATTTTGAAACCCAAATATTTGATGGTTTCGTGGGCAAACTGGCATTTGCTGGGGCCAATGGTGAGGCCATTTTCACGCAGTTGCTCGAAAAGAGCTAATAGGGTGGGTAAATGGTGATTCCATTTAATTAGTTCTTGGAGCTGACTCTTCTGACGTGGTGTCAGCTGCGCGTCACTATCCAGGTCAGAGGGTTCCAAAGACTTGCCTGGTAGGGAAGGAGGAGGGTAATCGGCATCAGGTTGGATGCACACTGTCTGGATTACCTTAAGGGACTCCGCGGGGCAATCCTCTTCAAGCGCCGATGCTTCGTCCAGTTCTACGAAGGTATCTCCATGGGCGCGTTGGGGGTTCTTTTTTTCTTGGGGTCCAGGGACAGTCTCCATGTCCTTGTCTGGGGCCTTATCACCTAAGGGTTTTAGTGATTCACACTCCTTTTGTGCCGTCCTAAAGTCCTGGTTAAAGGTTTCCGAGAAATCGGGCGGTATCGGGGTTCTGATGGGGACGGGCTCCTGGGCTTCTTTCTTATCTCGGCCTTGAGGAAGGGCGGCCTGAAACACAGGGTCGAAACTTACTTGGGGGCTCTGTCCTATAAGTACGGAACAGAATTTTATGGGTGCTACAATGACTTCAGCCCAGCCATTATAATATTGACACTGCAGGTAACATCTAGCGACGGGGAATCGGTTCGCCCGCCCAAGTTGGTCATGTACCACCGCAAATTTTTCGTGGTTAGAGGCCACTGGGAGGAGTTCGTCGGACACGATGAAGCATGTACATCCTGTGTCCCTGACGAGAGTCAATACTCGACAGCTGTCCACGCTGCCCTCCTCATATTTCAAAGTTCCCGATGAACTTTTACCAAAAACAAAATTTACCTGGTGGCCTGACGGAGGGGGAGAAGTTTCTGCTTGGGTCTGCACCACAGGGGGAGCCGGGGTTGCATTAATCTGGTGAACTTGGTGGGCTTGTCCGCTTTTAAGCCTAGAATTTTGGGGGCAATTCCAGCTCATGTGGTTTTCTACACCACAGGTGAAGCATATCGTTGGTCGCTTCGGGTAGAGAGATGGAGGAGAAGTCTTAACGGGAGGTTTGGAGTCCCGTTGTTGGTTTTGGGGAAAGAAGTTTTGGGGTTTTACGGGGCTCGGAAACTTTGTCAGCTTTCCTGGGAAGGAGCGCGAGTCCGTCCTTCTTTCTTCTCGTTGGATTTCTTTTTCTCGTTCTTCTCGATTTGTATTTTTCCTTCTCGTTCTTCTCGTTGGATTACTCTTTCCCGTTCTTTTTCTACCTTTTTTCTTTGAACTTCTGCTTTAATCCGAGCTAATTCAATCTGATGGTCAATTTCTCTTCTTTGCTCCTCTTGAATGTACTTAATTAGTTCTTTTCCGGAAAGTCCACAGGACTCTCCTTGCGCTTTAAAGATTTCAGACTGAGTCATCTTTGCACTTGGGGCGCACTAGTCAACCAACTAAAATTCCTTGCAACAAGAATTATGCCTCTATAGAATTAGCCTACCTAAATATGGGCACTGACCTATTCGTACTTGGTTTCTCAATCTAAATAACCACTGACTAAAATCACAAAAAAACACAAACAAATTATTATAACCGTTCCTTGAGCTACTCCAGCTTCTTAAGTTTCAAAAAAAAGGGGATAGCAATCGTTAAAACAAAAGGGAACTACTATATTCTATTATTATAACGAATAACACTATGCTTTACTCGACTGAGACCAGTGTTTGCAAAGATATAGCGTTAAACCTTACACACCTGATACCAAATTAAATAGTATATATATATATATGTCGTAGAATGACTCCCGACGATACCATATATTACACTATTCGTTGAGGGAACTTCCTTAATTATCTTTAGAGTGCGTTTTACTGTCTGGCGGCCGGTATTATGTATCTTCAAAATGCTTAAGAAGTGGAACTGAGCTCAAGGATAATAATATTGCTATCATTAATAAAATAGAGTTTTATTAATAATAACTATAAACAAAACACAAAAACGGAAAATATTGACAAACAGAATGGAAAGGGTCGTGGAGACTCGGGCTAATCCAAGGATTTAAGGGATCAAAAAAGGTAAAACAAATATGGAGTTAAAGAGATGGGATGGTTCGATAAACCATTTAAAGCACAGGATTGAATTGACAAATAAGGGATCAATACTCAAAAGGTGACACTTGGCTTACGTAACTTCATTAGGGTGCAGTGGAAGGTACTTGAAGGAATATTCGGTCCGCTGGCGAGTTCCAGCCGAAGGGGGGGGGGATAAAAGGATCCTGACGTGGCGTCTTGGAAAGGAGAACCGTTACTCGACGAACGGCTTGACGAACAATGGCTGTTCTAGGTTGTTCTCTTCTGAACAAAGGGGGGGGATGAGAACCGTCTCTTGTCTACGGGCTCAAGAACAATGGCTGTTCTAATGTTGTTCTCCTTTGAACAACAGGGGGGGTGAGAACCGTTTCTTGGCGAAGGGCTCAAAACGAACAATGGCTGTTCTAATGTTGTTCTCCTTGAACAACAGGGGGGGGGATGAGAACCGTTTCTTGGCGAAGGGCTCAAAACGAACAATGGCTGTTCTAGGTTGTTCTCTTCTGAACAAAGGGGGGGGATGAGAACCGTCTCTTGTCTACGGGCTCAAGAACAATGGCTGTTCTAATGTTGTTCTCCTTGAACAACAGGGGGGGTGAGAACCGTTTCTTGGCGAAGGGCTCAAAACGAACAATGGTTGTTCTAATGTTGTTCTCCTTGAACAACAGGGGGGGGATGCCTTGGGGACTTGGCGTCACTAAAGGCTCGAACCTTTGGCACTCAAGGAATATTGTCCTCCTTCTGGACAAGTGATGGTGAATCTCGAGGTCGAGGTCCCTTGGCGCACAAAGGGAGAGAGGGTCGTGGTGATGTTTCGCGACGAAAATCTGGATCTCCAATCTGATCTTAGTGGTAAAGTTTCCATATAAATAGCCAGGACATCTCCTTGGCGTGGGGGAGAATGGGGTGGAAGCTTCGAGGGAACGCACAGCTGGGCCGGAGAAAAATGCCTTATCTGTCCATAAGCCTAACTCGATCTGGCGAGGTCGGCGTATGGGGGCGAACGGGGGGGACGATAACCTCCTTGTTTAAACATTGGCGTCCGGTAGCTGTTGATAAGACTCCAAGCCTCGAATCGAAGATGCACGTGGGTAGCCTCATGGTTTTAAGTAAAATGTGATAGAAGTTGAAATGAATGCAGCTCTGAACTCGTTCTATCACATATGACAATGGTGCAACCTTACTTGACATATGGCATAGAGAGTTGGTATGGGAAATAACAAAATTATCTCAATAAATTAGTCATATTAGAGAAAAAAGCAATTCGAGCCATCCATCAAATCGAATACAAAGAGCACACTAATCGATATTTTAAAGAATCTAGAATTCTAAAATTAAATGATTTTTTGTTTTTAAAACATCCTTATTCCTTTACAAAACAATAAATTGTTCCTATAATAACTATATATTTAATATGTTACAAACAGCTGATAATACCAATAATCACCAAACCCGCAATAGAACCAAATTTATTTCACCCTTGTATTCAAAATCAAAATCACAATGTAGCTTTCTGTACAAATCTATCAAAATATGGAATGGTTTTGACGACAATATCAAATCCCTTACCAATTTAGCTCAATTCAATAAAGCTCTTAAAAACAATATAATTTCGGCTTACTAAATTTCTATTACAGTTTTTGTTATTGTGTATTTATTGTTACTGTACACTATTATACTGTGTACTAATACTCTAATTTACAGATTTTAAGTATATTATGATTTATATACGACTTTTGAATATGATAACTACAGATCTTTTTAAATACTCACTAAAAATAAATCTTTTTTTAATTTATTTCTAAATTTAAATACTATAACTATTCGTTATTTGCAATCTATACAATGATTAGGTTCTCAAATGTATACTAAGTTTTTTATATTTTTTATAACAAAGACGTTCTCTGTTCGTAAACATGAAGGGATTTTTATTCTTAATAATGTTATGCTTATTTACCCGTTAGTCTTAAGTTTTAAGTTTCTGCGCTAAAAGTCACTGACTTATTTTGGGCCCATTACCTATCTTTGTATGTACGAGGGGCGGTCAATAAGTTTTGCGAATCAGTAAGGAAAACAGAGGAAGGGGAATGGCTGTTTGTGGGGGCGTTAGGACAAATCATGACAAGTCAGGACCTACAGCCGCACGCTCCTGCCTCGTCTATTTAAGAAGCAGTAGCTGATCGCAGATCGTCAGTCACAACTTTTCAACAATGGAGAAGAAGGTGAGCACCACGCAGTGATCAAATCTTTGGCCAAGGAAGGCAAGAATACAAAAGAAATCCATGAACGTATGGTTGCAGTGTACACCGACACCGCCCCTTCCTATGCAACCATTGCTCGCTATAATAGAGAGTTCCGCCATGGTCGTGAGTCCCTTGAAGATGATCCCCGTCCAGGAAGCCCGTCAGACGTGACCAACAAGGACAATTTGGCCCGTGTGGAGAGGATGATCCTCGAAAATCAACGGGTGAAGGTCGAAGAAATTGAGCAAGAAATTGGGATATCACATTTAAGTGTTATCAACATCATCTACGACAATTTGGCCATGACCAAGGTCTCTGCCCGTTGGGTGCCTAGAAACCTCACGCCTCATGATCTACTTCAACGTCACCAAAGTCCACAAGGCCAGAGTTGCACAAGCTGCCCTGCGCGAGTGCGGATTCGCGGAGCTCAACCATCTCCCCTCCAGTCCAGATCTTGCCCCTAGCGACTACATTTTATTCCGCCAGCTCAAGGCTGCACTGCGCGACGCCGATTTTGGGTCGATGAAGATGTCCAGCTCGCCGTCCAGGAGTGGATTGAACAGCAGTCGGGAGATTTCTGGTCGTCGGGAATTCGAAGCCTCAGGGACAAGTGGCGCAATAAAACACTTTTCCTCATATCTCTTTTCCTTATATCCGAATTGCAAAACTTATTGACTGCCCCTCATATATATATATATATATATATATATATATATATATATATATATATATATATATATATATATATATATATATATGAGGAATTAAACCACATTCTCCAAAGACAAGAGATTGTATGAACACAAAAGAGATATTAGAGTGGGCAGCGAAAGCAGTGGAATATTTTGCTATGTTAGAGACAAGAATCATACGATCGATTTCAATGGAAGTAAAATGGTATTTAAATCGGCTAACTATGTTAAGAGAAGAATCGTAGAATCAAGCTTGATATCGTTAGTTCCTAATTTAAATCTATCTGAGGGTCAATTTTCTTTTAATCCTGTAATAAGAAAGCAAATAAACAAAATAGTAAAATGTCAGCCCTTTAATATGTTTAGGCTTACCCCCCCTCCCTCCAGATTAGCCACAAGTAGGGGATTGGGGAAAAAAGAGGGGTTCTTTCACGACCAGACCTTGTGTTATGCTTATATGCACTTTTCTTATATTTTCTATCCAGTGTCAGTTGAAAAAGGGTGTGAGATACACCGAAACTGTTCTGAATTAAATTGTCTTCGGAGAATGTGGTTTAATTCCTCATCTTTTCTTGCGATATTGCATTCATTTCCATCATATATATATATATATATATATATATATATATATATATATATATATATATATATATATATATTATATTTATACTGTACATTAGATTAATAAGGAATAAATAAATAAGCTTACGCTATACTGATGGGATTCTTACTTTACTACAACATAATTGTATAAACAAAATTAAGAAATAATCTTTGATAATTATGGAAAAAGCAACAAACTTACTCTAAAACAAACCACTTATCCGAAACCAATAGCGAACCTGATATAAGTGGTAAATCATTTATTTATTCATGTAGCGAACTTAATGAGTTCTTCTGAGCAGAGATTCACGAACAAACGTCAAAGAGGTTAAGCTATTCAACTTGAATGTGTGTAACATTACTATCTCTATTAACAAAAAAATCATTCATTCATTCACTGACTGCATCAGTTAGTGCAATTACACGACACATAGTTTAATAAAAATGTTTAGTTTAGTAAAAGATGCAACGTCTCTTATATTACATGTATCCATTGATTAATTCGAGGTTGAGAAGGAGAGAGATGTGCGCCAGCGACTCTTACACAAATCTTATAACCTGTCAGATCTTAAGAAAAACAAATTTTATAATATGCTGGGTCTTTAAAAGGACAATGTGTCCGCTGAAAAACTCTTATATCTTGCCGGGTCTTAAAAAGGACAATTTGTCCGGGAAAGGAAATCTTAAAACCTGCCAGGTCTTAAAAAGGGAGACAAATCTTATACCCTGCCATGGTTAAAAAGATAATTTGTCCAGAAAGTAACAAATCTTATAGCTTTTCTGTTCTAAAAAGGACATTGTGACCGGTAAGAGAAATCTTATAACCTGCCGGATCTTAAAATGTGCGATTTGTCCGGAAAGAGACCTATATTATAACCTGCTGGGTGTGAAAAAGACAATTTGTCCGGAAAGTAAAAAAATCTTATAAACTGTCTGATCTTAAAAAGGGCAAATTTTATATCTTGCAGGTTGTCAAAAATGACAATTTGTCTGGAAAGAGCCAAATTATATAACCTTCGTCTGGTGTGAAATGCTCATTCGCGAGACATTTGCTCTCACGCTGTTTTTTTTTATATATTTTAGAGATTTCTTTTTAGAAAAGGACATTTTAATACTCAGATTTATAATTTAAAATGAAATGCAAAGGGGGCATATCGCAAAGAGATGTTAGAGAAAGATATCACTAAAGAAAGTAGTGAAGATTGAGGAAATGAAAGTGTCGAAAGACTACAACCAATGGTCCAACTGTGCACGTTGAGCCGGAAGGTTAGGTTAAGTAGGTTAGGAGTGTTAGATTAGTTAGACTAGAGTGAATAGGTTAGATAGTTTGGGTTAAGTTGCTTAGGTTATATTGGTTAGGTTGGAAAAGTTAGGTTATTTTAATTAGGTCAGTTTAGGTTAACTATATTTTGGAAATTAAATTAAATATCGAACAATAAAGCCTAACCTAACCGAACTAAATTTCGTAAAGCTAGAATTATATATATATATATATATATATATATATATATATATATATATATATATATATATATATATGTGTGTGTGTATGAGTATACCACGTAAGGAAAATTGAAAGACTCAATATTTTACAAGATAATGATACACAGTATTTATACAGAGCAAGGTTCCCTATGAGGTCGGATATTTATGATCTCTGATAAGGGGGATTTAAGAAAGAAGGATAAAACTGGGTCTAAGAAACACAAACCGTATCTAATATTTACATTTTACGCTTTTGTGCTTGAGATTAATAACGATTCAAGGGTATTTTTGTGGGTAAAATCATTGATATGCATTATGGTATCTGCTTTTGACCAGTTAATCTGCTGACCCATCTTAAGCATGTGGACGCCCAAAGCATTATTGGAATATCCCTTAGAGACTGCGTTTCTGTGTTGCTTGGTTCTTACAGAATTTTTTTTAGATGTTTGACTTATTTTTTAACATATTTTTAACGTCAAATTGTATTTACAAACTACACTTATATTAGGTTGTTTTAAAATTTGCAGTTCATACTATAAATTATCATGGTAAGTTAAAATAATATGTTGCAATAAGCTTCTGTTTTCCTTAACTTGGGATTATAGAATGTCTTTTTTGGCTTTATTCATTGCGAGGGAACCCCACGTGGAATCTCTTGAGCAGACGGAACTTCCATGCGCTCCAGAACACCCGGTTAGGCCTAAATTGGTATGCATACCCCCCATCCCCTTCCACAAGCGGTAGACTAAAACCATGTCCACCACGATTCACTTTTACGCGTGCAGAATAGCCTCTGCAAGAAGATTCGAGGCCATTTGAGAGTAGAGCTGTTTCCCGCTTACCCCCCCCCCAACCCCGGGGAGAGCCTCGACATAAATAGCGCTTGACTACCATGAAGAGACACAGAGTTGAGAAGTCTCGCCCGGACCCCAGAAGATTCCCCATAGTTCCAAGTCAGGTGCTAACAACAAATCAAAGTGACAGCTGAACTATTTTGTGTATTTGGAATTAGCCCCAGCCAGTGAGGTAATTACACTTAACGATCGCCACTGAGTGATTTTCCGGCATTCTCTCACCAACTCCTGTCTAAGCCCTCCTTCGTTCGCCCCTCGTATTCGAGAGGCCGAAATACTTTCCCCTGGACCAGAAGTTATCGCCCCCCTCCCCTTGTTTTTGGAGAACCGTCATCACTTCAAGTTCTCGCTCAGAAGTTCCGAGCGGCCTCATCTCACGGGCAGAAGACATCCGTAAGCCAACCCCTCTCCCCCTTTAGTAATCCAATTGAGTTAATTGCCCCCCCCCAATTTGAATAGTTTCCTCCTGTAATACCTTAAGTTCTAACTTCATAGTCTGATTTATAACTACAATTCCCCCCTTCTTTAACTCAAGTGATTTTGTCCGTTAATTCTCTGAGGTATTTTACCCATCAATTCTCTCATTATTCTTATGTAAAGAAAATTAGATTTTTTTTGTATATGCCTTTTTGAATAACTTTGAGCTTTGCCATTGCCCATTTGTTACTTGACCTCGTTGCACTCTCATCTCTCATTTCAGCCCGTCTATACTAGCAGTGTTCCGTCCCTTCGTCGGTTCCCCTGTAAGTTATCGGTGCCTCCCCAATAGATATAATATAGTATTTATGTAATATAATGTCATACCATGACATTCATATAGTTTTCCCCAAAATATTTTGGGTAGGATAAATTAGATGGAATCTCTTTTTTTAACTCTTGATCTATATAGGCAGGACTACATATTCTGAGTGCCTTAAGATACATGTAAGAAAATACTGATGATATAATATTTTTAGAATGACCTGAATAAAAATGGACATATGATAAGTTATTTGTCAGTTTCCTGAAAATAGAAAATTTAAACTTATCTGGTTGTCTAATAATTATTAGAACATCTAGAAAATGAAGTATATCATTTTCTTCTTATTCTAAAGTAAATTTAATTGACACAACCAATGAATTAATAATAAAAATAAAACCATCGCGGGAAAAATCTTCCTTTAAATTTCCCAGGACCAAACCAGTGGGATCAACCTAGTTTCAAAATATTACATATATAAATATTTGACAATAAAGGGAGATAAGAGATTACCCATAGCCATATCAAACACTTGGTTATAGAACTTGCCATTGAAACTCTAAATTTACATTCTTTAATGCATAAACAAATAAGCTCAATGATCGAGTTGGATGGTAAAGGCAAATCGTAAGAGTTTAGAATACCGGCTAGGAAATGCAATAGGGCAACCACAGGCACTTTAGTGAATAATGAGGAAATATAAAAACTGACTAATCTTAGATCTGATGGTACACTCATATTGTCTAACTTATTGCAAAGATCAACTGAACTTTTTTGTATGTGTGGGTGATATGGATCCTAAGATCGGAGAAAGTAAATTTACTAAATATGTTTTTTGAGGGTTTATAGTGGATTGACCCAGTTGCACTGATGACTGGTCTTATTGGATTGCCTTGTCTATTGTCTTTTTTATTAGGACAAACGAATAAGGAAAAGATGATCCACTAGAAGAAATTGAGTTAATAATTAATTTGGGCTTTTTAAAAATATTTTTATGTCTTTATTAACGGTAAGTATGTAGTAGTATCAGATAACAAAGTGGCCATTTTTAATAAATACGATGTTTTATTCATTATGACACTCGTGTTGGATTTATCAGCTTTTGTATTATGCAAATTATTTTCCATTTATAATGATTTAAGGGCTGTGTTAAATCGTTTGGGAAAATTATGTAAACTCTTATTCATATTATTCACTAGTGAATAAACACGTGTAATAATGAATAAAATATCGTATTTAGAAAAAAAAATCACCCCTTTGTTACCTGATACTACTACATACTTACCGTTAAGAAGCAATCTCTTAGATGACATAATTAACAATTTCAATACAGACGTAAAAAATATTTTTTTTAAAAATGTGACGTCACAGAGACAGGGTTGCAAGAATTGTGTTTTCAGATATAATGATCCTTAGATCACATTTTTTGTAAAGTGAAATAGGAAACATTTAGTTGACTCTCAAAAACAAGATACTCATACTAATCACATCGGAAAGATGTTAAGGCTTATGTTTTTGTATTGTATCAAGTGCCTGTAAAAAGTATTTGTCGTATTTTTATACCTCCATGATGGTAAGAAGCACACGTTAATAGGAACTCTTGACAGCATTTCATAAATGATGTGGAGATTCTTAATGTAGGAATTAAAAAGATAAATTATACCTGTATTATTTTGTAATCTAGGGTCTATCCTAAGGTAACTTGATTATTTTCAATTGGTATGAAACGAAATTTTATACAATTTATATAAGTAACAACAAAATAAACTATCATTTTTTTGTCAAAGCGTAATAAAGCAGAGCAAAACCTGAGTTGTGCATTTTTTTATTTTAGGGGTTAACCTAAGGTTACTTGGTTTGTTACATTAGGCGTTGCTTTTCCTTATTACGTTTGCACAACAAATAAACACTAGTTTTTTTAATTGTTATATCTAATAAGTGTAAAAAACAACATCGTTGTATACCATATCATGAGTGGGGGAAAACGAAAATTTACCGGTTCTTCCTTTAAGTTAAAAATAATCAAAACTGTCAACTACTTCAACTTTCAATCGCTCTTACACTTCTCAAAAATTACTTAACATAGCCCGAACTCTCTTAACATCTAAATTCTAGTTCCTAATTACCGGCTGACACTTAATTTGTTCTCGGGTTTTTTGTTTAGGAAACAAAGATTCTTTCCAGGTAGATTGCTCCAGGTAGCTGAGACGCCCTCATTGTCTTCATAATAACTGACTCCATCCCTTGACTACAATCTGGAGTGCCGCGGAATGTTTTTACCCGACAAACCATGGTGTTAATTGATAGTCTTTCAGGACCTGTATCATCCATCATTTCATCATGTTTGGTGAGGAGCAGAATCTCTGTAAGATGCTGGTTGTTTCTGTTCTAATGGAAAAATTTAACTCTCTAAGGCTAAGGTTTTGCGAGAGTATGACGATGTCAATATGAAGGGTACAACTAAATACAACGAGAAATTTGATTTTTTTAAATTTAATGCAATTTTTAGAAACACCATTTTGTACTTGTCTTTCGAGAACTATAAATTTCGTTATTTTAAATTTTTCTGCAAGGTTTGATAATGATTTTGAAAATTTTCAGTGATGTTTTAATTAATATCCTAACCCTCGTGTTATTTACTAGGTAAGTCTTTTAGTTATTCAGCAGTATTAGGTGTCTAGTAACTATGTAATTAACCATACAATATTTATCCCTTTTGTCATGAAATGAATCCCACCAGCTGTACAGTTATGTAACAGTAGCCAGGTTTTTAAAACTTCCGCAATGAGATTCAAATTACAGCATGGAATTACTACGTTCTGGTATAAGTTTGTTCCTAATCGACTTTGATTGACCTCATAACTTAAACTCTATATTGCTTTACCTCTTACTCTGACTAATCTGTCTTCTCATTTTATACCCCATTATTATTAATCATAATACTTTAAAAATCACTCATCACAAAAATCCCTTGGTGTATATTTAAAATGCCGGAAATTTAGATTGCAATGAAGAAATATTTGTTTCCTGTCCATCTAAATGAAGTATTTCTAAACTCAAGTATTACCTAAAACTATAGAAACTACTATAATTTGTCTTAGGTAAAGTATTATGTTGTCTGGAGTAAAGTTCTTTTAACATGCATATGTTAAATCTAATAAATTAAGGTAGAATGAAATTAATTTTAATATCAGAAAATAATCCCCCTGAAAAATAATCTGAAAGGTTTCAAATATGATGTTTGTCGAAACTGCACAAGAGTTAATTCATTTAATTTGATGAAAAATGAGGTCATCTTCTGTTTCAACTTATTATACGGATTTTTTGCCTACAGATTTTCACAAAAGAAATGGCTTTTCTATGTATATAATATATATTTTAAGCTATTGCCATTCAAATTTGGGAGAAAATTGTAAAAAACTCCTGCAAAATCATTCCTTAATTGCAATATTACTTATCGTTAATGTTATAAAAATTTATATACAAAGCTTTGCCCGAAAAAATAGCATTTATTCAAGAAAAACATCCATATTTAAGATTCAGTGTTACATAGATGTTGGAAGTAATTACTTTTAATTGCAATACATTTTATTCATTTCCAGGCAATTTCCTTATATCATTTCAAAGGAATATCCTTTCTAGTAAATATATCAACCGAATTTTCTTAGCCTAAATCTCATAATTACAATAATATCAACCATATGTATATATATATATATATATATATATATATATATATATATATATATATATTAGTGTAGATGGGTAGCAGTCTTTTTTGAATACAAATTTTGTTGAAGACCATGGTATATTTCGCCTTAGTCAATTTTCTTTGGCAGTTTGGTAAAGAACAAACTAAATTGCTGATCTTTCGATCTTATTCGATCATTTTCGGAGCGTCTTTATGTATTATTTCATCCTCTACCGATGAAATGTGTGGAATCAGAATAGAACTGAATGAAAAGAACAGTTTTTTAGGGGATATTTATTTCGCCTGGCTTGAGCGATACGTTGGCTCGTTTCCTTTAACGCATCACTCAAGCCAGGCGGAATAAATATCCCCTAAAAAAACGTTTTCTTTTAAAAATAATTCCTGCTTGTAAGTTAAGATAATAAGATAATCACTGAAAAATAGGAATAAACGTTAGTATCACACATTGAATGGCAGAAGGTCGCCCAAACCACCTGTGCGCAATATGCAAAAACGCATTAAAGCGGTTATTATAGCAAAGGAAAGATACATGAAATATTAATTATTAATACAATATCCGCAAAAGTGTCTATGGTATTGTCAAATATGAAATAAATGAGTTTAAATCATATTCCTCACTTTTCATATCTGCCCCAGAATATTAGGCGAGGCTGTATTGTTAACTCTATTAAACCAGAAAAATGAAAAATCCTTTTGTAATGAGGAGAGATTCCTTTCCGTTATATTTAATGTTTCTTTTGAGGTGAACCCATTCTATGAATAGACAAGTAAAGAAAGTGGAAAGCGAGTGTAATCATATTTTTCTTCCTGCCGGTGATTTACATTAATTAAAATCCTAAAATAACTATAAATGTGCACGTATTTATTTTCTAATACGCTCATCCAGTTACATATAGAAGAAATAACAAACAGTCGAGTTCCAAAAATCAATTACTCAATACATTTTGCTATTACCATCTAAATACAAAAAAAATTCAAACTAGTGGAGTTCACAAATTAAATTAATCAATACCTTTTGCTATCTCTACCTAAATACAAGGAAATTAAAATATAGTGCAGTTAGAAAATTCAATTAATCAATACTTTTGGTATTACCACCTAAATACAAGGGAATTTAAAATATAGCGGAGATCACAAATTCAATTAATCAATACTTAATGCTTTTGGTATTACCAACTAAAATCGAAAAAATTCCAAATAGTGTAGTTGAGAAATTCAATTAATCAATACTTTTAGCTATTACCAACCAGAATCGAGAAATTTAAAATAGTAGAATTCAGAAATTCAATTACGAAATACCTTCTGCTATTACCAACTATAATCGAGGGAAATTCAAGTATCAATACATTTGCTATTACCACCAGTAAATCGAGGAAATTCCAAATACAGGAGTTAAGAAATTCAATTACACAATACCTTTTGTTATTACCAACAAATATCAAGGAAATTCTAAAACGTGGAGTTGGAAAATCCAATTAATCAATACTTTTTTGCTATTACCACCTAATAATCAAGGAAATATTAAATTGAACAATACTTTTTGCTTTTACCAACTAAAATCGAGGAAATTCAAAATACCGGAGTTTAT
The DNA here is from genome assembly GCA_963969495.1 of Ceratothoa steindachneri. NCBI lineage: Eukaryota > Metazoa > Arthropoda > Malacostraca > Isopoda > Cymothoidae > Ceratothoa > Ceratothoa steindachneri. The sequence continues at coordinate 80,762,616 of OZ018327.1, forward strand.
AAAATCAATTAATCAATACTTTTTGCTATTACCACCTAAAATCGAGGAATTTCAAATTCTACCAAATCCTGGAACAGATCCAATGTTGTTTGAAATCATCAAAAAGAATAGGATCCATGGACCCTGTGTTTCTGTTAATCCAAATGGAGGATATTGATTCGCTGTGAAAAAAAATGGAAATTATATTATTGTAGACAACAAGTGGGTGGTTCCGTATAGTCCTTTGCTTTTCAAAAAATTCAATGCCCACATCAATGTAGAATTTTGCAACAGTGTGAAATCGATAAAATATGTTAACAAGTATATAAGCAAAGGTAGTGGTCAAGCAGTTTTCGGTCGCCTAGAGATATATTTCCAGTAATAAGGCAGTTTGGAGAATGCTTTCTTTTCCTATTCAAACAGAAGTCCCTCAGGTCAGCACCTGGATTTTGAAAATGGTCAGAGAGTCAATTACACTGAGAAAAAGGCAAGAGAGCTCGCTGAAAGGCCAAAAACCACTATCCTAATAACGTTTTTTACCTCTCCACAGAAGATGAGTTTGCCAAAACACTTCTATATCCTGAAGTATTTAAATATTTTACCTTCAAAGCAGGAAAATTTCCCAGGAAGAAGCAAGGAGAACCACATCCAACAGTTCCAGAAATCAGATGCAATGATGTTCTTGGTAGGGTATATACTCTTTACCCAAGAAATCCAGCATGTTTTTTTTTCAAGATTATAATTCCACCATGTGAGAGGACCAACTAACTTCAAAATACTTAGAACGGTTAATGGACATGAAATAGAAACCTAAAGAAAAGTATGCATTGATCTTGGACTAACAGAAAATGATGAACATTGGGACAAAACTGTGGAAGAGACAGCTACCAAACAAGCTCCCAGACAATGAGAGACTTATTTACTGTGATGATTGTCACTTGTGAGCTATCTAACCCATTGGCTCTCTGGAAAAAGTATATGGAAGATCTATCTGAAGATATCCTCCATCAGTTCATGTTACAACAACCTGGAGCAGAAATAAACCCAATAATTGCAAATATTGCACTCTGTGAGATATAGGAAAAAAAATATCCTTAACTAAAAGGTATTTGAGTCAATTTGGGATTCCGTAACCAAAAAGATATTCACTTTCAGTGAACAGAGAAACCTTGAGAGAGACGAGCTACAATATTGAGGAAATTGCTGTCATGGTGCAGATCAATGAGCTACTTTTAAATCAGAATCAAAATCAGCATATGAAATGATCCTAAGAAATGTAAATTCCACTGAGGCTGAAATATTTTTCTTGGATGCTCCATGAGGCACTGGAAAAACTTTTTTTAGAAACTTAATTCTATCAGCTCATGTGGCATTGCTGCCACACTTCTATCAGGAGGCAGAACAGTCCATTTCACATTCAAGCTTCCATTGAATTTAAATGTAAATGAAAATCCAATCTGCAGCATCAAGAGAGGAACCACTGTGGCAAATCTTTTGCAGGAAACCTCAGTTATATGTAGTTTAGGATAAATGCACTATGGCTCACAGAAAGGCTTTTGAAGCATTAGATAAAACAATGGAGGACATTAAGTAAAACAACCAGATCAACCCTTCTTTTTTCAGGAGATTTCAGACAAACTCTGCCAGTGATTAAGAGAGGAACAGCAGCTGATGAACTCATTGCCGACTTAAAAAATTCTTACCTTTGGAGTCATGTTTAAAGACTGTCCTTGAATAGAAATATGAGAGTTCCCCTACATGAAGATGTCAATGCTTGAATATTTGCTTCTCAACTTATGTATCTAGGAAAATCGTACAAATGAAAATAATGCAGATATGGATATTTCACTTCCAGGAGGTTGTGGAATTTTAGTGATGGATATTGAAGAACTGCAACTTATGGTTTATTTAGACCTACAGCATATCACTTCCAAAACAAGAACTGGCTGTCAAAGGGCAATATTAGCTCCAAGAAATGAAACAGTGCCTGCCATACACTGGAGACTTCTTCAAAAATTGCTAAAAGAGATAAAAAAGTATTTCCCTTATGATTGCACTAATTAACCCTGACTTAGTAGTTAACAAGGGAGTTCCTTAACTCCCTTGAAATTTGGATTCTCCGAAGCTATGTAATGGAACAAGACTGATTGTGAAAAAAATGATGCCTCACCTTCTTCAAGCTCAAACTTTAACTTGTCAGGGGAAAGGAGAATTGCTTCTCATTCCAGGGATTCCACTGGTACTTCCAGGTATGCCATTTGAATTTAATAGACTGCAATTTACTATTAGAGTCAGCTTTGCAATGTCTATAAACAAAGCCCAAGAGCAGTCTCTGAAGGTCGTGTGACTTCATTTGCTACAGCCTTGCTTTTCTCATGGTCAGCTCTATGTTGAATTCTCAAGAATTGGAAATGGGAGAAATCTATTTATTCTCACTCCTAATGGAAATGGAAGGACAAAAATTATTGCATATCCTGGAGCTCTGCACTGGTTGCAATTATTTGGTTTACCAAATTTAGTAATGTCTATATGTTTTATTAAATTTAAATCAATACAATTGCGTTGGGGATTAACAATTGCTCTCATTTTTTAATGTTAAATCAATAAATTTTCCAGTGCTTTTGTGATTCAAATTTTCGATCCTTTTTACAATAGGTTTCGGGCCAGAGGTATCTGGTTTGCTCTCAGCAAGATATATCGTTAAAGTCAGCCTGGGATGTGTTAGAAACAAAAGCTGTCTCAAATAATATAAGTAATATATCCATGAATGGTTTCTTATTTCGACGAGGGAGTACGTGTAAATTCAAAACAGAAATTACACCCCCAAAAAATTAATGATGTTGGATATCTACTTCTCAGAGTGACGGAATGCAAATTGGCCTCGGAATGATACTCGTATAATACCAAATGCCGTCATCGGGCACCAAACTCATAGTTACCAAATAAAATCGAGAAAATTAAAAATACTGGAGTTCAGAAAATAATTAAGAAATACTTTTTGCTAGTACTACCTAAAATCAAGGAAATTAAAAATCGTGAAGTCTAGAAAATTAATTGATAAATACTTTTTGTTATTACCACCCCAAATCTTAGAAATTCAAAAGACTGGAGTTCAGAAATTAAATTAAGCAATACTTTTTGCTAGTACCACCTAAAATCGAGAAAATTCAAACTACTGTAGTTCAGAAATTTAATTAATCAATATATTTTCCTATTACCACCCCAAATCGGGAAAATTCAAAATACTAGAGTTTAGAAATTCACTTAAGCAATACTATTTTCTATTACCAACTAAAATCGAGGAAATTCAAAATACTGGAGTTCATAAAATGAATTAATTAATACTTTTTGCCATTACCAATTAAAATCGAGAAAATTTAAAGTAGTGGAGTTCAGAAATTCACTTAATGAATACTATTTTTATTACCACCTAAAATCGAAGAAATTCAAAATTCTGGAGTTCAGAAATTCAATTAAGAAATTTTTTTGGCTATTCGAACCTAAAATCGAGGAAATTTAAAATCGTGGACTTCCGGAATTCAATTAATGAATACTTTTTCCTATTACCACCTAAAATCCAGCAGATTCAATGTACTGGGGTTCAGAAATTCATTTACGCAATACTTTTTGCTATTTACCCCTAAAATCTAAGAAATTTAATTAACCATTACTTTTTGCTATTATCACCTAAATTTGAGGAAATTCGAAATAGAGGAGTTCAGAAATTCAATTACGCATTATTTTTTGCTATTACCACGTAAAATCGTGGAAAATCAAAATAGTTGATTTTATAAATTCAATTAAGTAATACTTTGTGTATTACCACTTACATTGAGGAAATTCAAAATACTGGAGTTCAGAAATTAAATTAAGCGATACTTTTTGCTATTACCACCTAAAATCGAGGAAATTAAAAATAGTAGAGTTCATAAATTCTATTAAACAATACCTTTTGCTATTACAACTTTAAATCAAGGAAATTCAAATTACTGGAGTTCAGAAATTAAATTAATGAATACTTTTTGCTATTACCACTTAAAATAGAGGAAATTCAAAATATTGTATTTCAGGAATTCACTTAAGCAATACCTTTTGCTAATACCAAATAAAATACAAGAAATTCAAAATACTGGAGTTTAGAAATTCAATTAAGAAATACTTTTTTGATATTAATACCTAAAATTGAGGAATTTCAAAATCCTTGTGTTCATAAATTCAATTAAGACATTTTCTTTCTATTGCTACCTAAAATCGAGAAAATTCAAAATACTTGTGTTCAGAAATTCAATTATATAATTTTGTCTATTATCAACAAAACCGAGGAAATTCAAAATACCGGAGTTTATAAATTCGGCGCTTTTTTGTTTAGGGGACACAAACCAAAATGGCTGGTGACGTCGCTAGCTGCCTCGCTTGGACTTGGCTCAGCAAATTTATAAAACATTAGAAATTTCAATTCTTTAAATTAATAGATTTTTGCGGCTACTTTACTTCTCATTTTCACTAATATCAAAACACGGAGTGTGTTCAGCAAATTTATAAAGACATAAGAAATTTCTATCCCTTAAAATAATAAATTTGTGCTGCTACTTTACTTTTCATTTTCCCTAAATCAAGTTCAATCGGTCTATTACATTTATTTTTTAGGTTAAGGTCAGATTAGGTTATATAACCCCCAATGTACCAGAACCGGGAGTTTTGTCTTTATAAGAAAAACGCGTTTTTAAGCGTCGATCACATGGCTGTCTCACAGGCAACCACCCTGGTGACGTCACAGCCATTTTTAGTTTGTGTCCCCTACACCAAAAAAGCGCCAGAAATTTAATTAAGCAATTCGCTTTGCTATTACTACCTAAAATTGAGGAAATTAAAAATACTGGATTTCAGAAATTCAATTAACCAATACTTTCTGCTAGTACCACCTAAATACGATCGGTAATTTGAGCCGATGCAAGCAAGGCCAAGTGCACACGTTCAAATAAATGAGAACTGCACAGAAAATATCGGAAAACGAATAGAAATGAAATAATACTAAAAAAATAGATAAAGCGCAAAGTGAAAAACTACAAAGGGATAAAATTAAAATAGTGACAGATAATTACAGTGAATATTATAAAATGAAGTAAATTAAAACAATATAAAGTGTTAAAATAATAAAGTGATTAATATTAAGTTAATTAACCTAAAAGTGTATAAAACTACTAAATTTACGAAATTTTAAGTATTTAATTAATATAAAACGTCTAAAAATAGAAATTAAAGTAAAAACGAATCAGCGTAAAACGATGAAGTTTCGTAAAATTGAAATCCTATTAATAATAAACTATAATATAAATAAACTTTTCTTGGACTAATTATAAAGTAAAAAATAAAATTTAAATATTAAATTAAAAGTACTTTCAAACAGTCATAGTGTTTAAAAGTGCAAAGTAAGAAGTTATTTAAATTGAACAGAAACTTTAAATAATAAAAAAAATGTATAGATACCAAAACTTAAATAAATATTTCATTTTTTAACAATCATTTTAAAAAAATAATTCTAAAATGTAAAACTTTAAATTTTCAACTATAAATTTTTATATTTCAGAATTACTATCATATAATAGTTAAATAGTTGATTTCCACTGACTCCTAGAAGCTTTACTACTCCTACTTCGATTCATAGCTTTCTTTTCTCCTCTACAATTTTCCTTTTCCCTTATTAACTATCCTTATATTTTGCAATTTATTATGCATTTGGTAATTACTTACGTAATTAATAAATCTTATCTTATCCTATAAGCCACATGACAAAATCCAATCCCCTGGTACTTTTCGATCTTCAACTATCCTATGTTTATAATTTATCTTTTACATCAGTAGCATTATAAATAGGTTTTTCCAACTATATATAATTGATGGGTAGTGGTTAGTAACGAGTAAGTACAATGCGAATATCAGACATGCGCCAATTTAGAACTGGGGTAATGTCCGTGCGACAACTAAAACCTGGATGAAGGGCACACACAGCCTCCAGAAAAGCGCGTCAAGGAAAAGTCGTGATCTTTGTATCGAAAGAAGTTGTCGTCTTTGTATCAAAAGAAGAAGTTGTAATCTTTGTATCGAAAAAGAAGTTCATGTGCTTATATCGGAGACTAGTACGCAACTCTCTCACACTGTAATCCAAGTCAAGCGCGTCAAGGAAAAGTTGTGATCTTTGTATCGAAAGAAGTTGTCGTCTTTGTATCAAAAGAAGAAGTTGTAATCTTTGTATCGAAAAAGAAGTTCTTGTGCTTATATCGGAGACTAGTACGCAACTCTCTCACACTGTAATCCAAGTCAAGCGCGTAAAGGAAAAGTTGTGATCTTTGTATCGAAAGAAGTTGTCGTCTTTGTATCAAAAGAAGAAGTTGTAATCTTTGTATCGAAAAAGAAGTTCTTGTGCTTGTATCGAAAGATGAGCATCAAGGAATGAGAGGTAATTGGGCATCCCCCTCACTTTGGAGCCAGCATTAAACTAAACGTGTTTGTTTTAGCGATAAATCCAATATTCTTGGACTTCCAAAGCTGCTTTGCTTTTATTATTTCCCCGCAAGGAGGACGATTCTCCCGCTACAGCTGAAACTTGGAGCAGTAGTACGCCCTTCTGATCTCAGAGCGGTTGCTGTTTCTCTGATCATCTTTTCCACCTGTTTTAATCTTCTACTATCTTTTTCGCGCCTCTTTAGTCCCAGCATAGAGTGAAAGAGGGTGTTCAACGTTCTAAAATAATTTATTCTTTGGATATCGAATTTTCACATCATATTATAGATAAAATTATATTTATTAAAACTTTGGTGTTTACTCAATTTAATAAAGTGCAATAGAATGAAATGTCTCTCATCGCTGCTCACTAACTCATCGTTAAGTTGATCAGATGGTCGGGGACTGAACAAAAAATATTTTTGGACTAAAATCAAAGAATATAAAGTTTTTAAAAAATGATCGACGGAAATATGGTAAAGTGATGGAAAGTGAGGAATATATGTGAAGTAGAGACTGTAAATGTCCCTAAAGCATCACTAGGAACAATAAGTGGTACGACATCTTATTTACCTGAACCTACTCTGCAACGAAGACAGGAGATCATGCCCATTGCGCTAATAGAAACAATGACATAACAGACGTAGTAAGAACAAAACGAGGGCAAAGAGAATATATGCAAATACATCGAACACAATAATTACAACAACAAACAAATAAAAAGACAATCGACTAAACAATCTCCTTCTTTAGGTCATAAATAAAATAAAATCAGATAAGCAAATTACATAATAAAAACATCCAAATATTCTCCACATTTTATCAATATTATAAGACTAAAATGTTAAAGAAAATATTTTTCAGAATTCCTGGAAACGACCGCACCAGCGAATGGAAAAACATTCCGCTTCGACGATTAAATTTAAAGAAATGCCAAATAAAAGTCTTTAAGGCGTCAAAATGGCAGTTACTGATAGCATTTTGGTCTTTAGGGGAATAAAGGTGTATTCTTTCATTTCTTATCAGGTAAACTCCTGTACCTGGAAATGAGAATTACTTCTCCTATTTTGAAGCTTAAAAGCAATACTGTGCTCTTTCTGTTTTTATTATTGCCGTGGTAGATATGTTTACATACTATTCATTATTTGTATTATGGTATTTTATTTTACGTCGGGTATTTATTGATGCAGGACGCAGACAGAAATTAGGCGGTTGAGGTCCTTGTTTTATTAGCCACTTTCAGATCATTTATCTAAAAGAGTTTACCTGGATAGAGTTCTATTGATCCTTCCAACCTTGCGTATAAGATGAACTTCATTGCCATTTAAACCTATAAAATAAATATTCACCTTAAATTGTATGACACTATCATGACTTGGCTGATACCAGGATTGTGTTTGTTTCGGTGGATTCTAATCATATGGATAGCCAAAATTAGCCTCCCAAGGCTTCTATCTTAAATCTCACCTTCGATTGCGCCATCTAAAATTGTTTCAGCAAGTAAGGAGGAAGGGGTTGGAGTAGGAGGAGCAAACCTCTACTACAACTAAAATCTGGACTAGCAGTGCGCCCTACTAACCCCACTACCCCTAGAGAAACTAGTGTTTTCCCTCGGGTCATCTTTTGCACCTCTTTAAAATCTCTCACTTTTGCGCTCCTGTTTAAACCCAGTAAAGTGTGAAAGAGGGCATTAAACATTATAAAAGAATCAAATTACGTATTGATAGTGTCTATTCTCGGCGGAGTTTGAACCCCCTAAGATTCAATTTATGGGTTTGTATTGTTGAAACTTTACCCACGCATTTGGAACAATCCTTGAATAAGATATGGAGACGTAAATATTTGTCTCAATCCCTTTATTTCAATGGTCACTTAAAGCTACATCGGTGCCTTGTCCCATTACTAAATAAATTTAGTCAAGTTCTTCAAAATTATCTATTTTAATTTAAATACATCCTCGTTTGTCCATCCTCCAGGTTATCTTTTGTCAGGAAAGATTTTTTTGTCTCTAAGTGCTGCTTGCATCTTCTACCGTCAAAAATCAAGTCGTCAACCTCACATTGGTTTTGAAGTGGTTTTCAGCATGGCAGTCATCCTACAGTTTCCTCATAAACTATGTCCAATTTATCCCTTCCTTGCCATACAAGGATTAAAGACAATGGTAGAGAAGAAAAAGGAATCTATTTTATGATTTCACTACTTCTCCTCCGTTTAATTGAACTATGATTTCACTACTTCTCCTCCGTTTAATTAAACACTCTCCATTTGGGGATACTCCGCTACTATCCACTTTGTCAACGTATTCACTTAAATCTACTCTGTTATTCTTCTATTGTAGTTTATTTTCTCCTTAATCTCTATGAATTCACATCATGGTAATTTAGGTTTGTACTTTGGAGGGCATGTGTTGCTCGTACAAGTAAGTTTGTGTGTTTGGTCTTAGCCCGTTTTAGTATTCCTTCTTTTCTTCATCAATTCTTTTCCTTGAACTTTCGGCCTGTTTCAACATGTGGCGCTAGTGAGTGAAAGAACTTTGGGAAGTCGAGTAGTTTTTTTTTTGGGGGGGGGGCAAAAAGAAATAGAATTCGAGCCCCATTGGCGGAAGAAATTATCATTTGAGCGCCTTTTTCTAAATAAAATAATATTCGAGCCCCAATGGCCTAAAATAATATCATTCGACCCCATTGGCAAAATAAAATAGTACTCGAGCTCCATTGGGTAAAGAAACTGCTTCCTTCCAAGCACAAACTTACAAATTCGCTATAAGTTGTTTCCTAGGATTCTTAAACCATGCTTTTGAATGTGGTTTTGACTAGAATGGATGAAGCCTGCCGATTCCTCATCTCTATTTAACTTTTAGAGACCACAAAATTTGCTTTAATGGGTTTTCCCATATTATTTTGCGCTTTTCCTTCGATATGTTCACATTTGTATTCTTCTCTTTCTCCTCCGATCGAAATGTGCGAGTAAAATTACATTTTATTCCTACCGCCAAGGCAAATAGTGCTATAATGCAGTCCTTCTCTGATCTAAAACAGCGATCGGAAACCCTTTCGTTAGGATATGCGAATTTGAACTCCATTTGAAGTTGTGACGACGCAAACAAATGAGTCTACAAAAAATAAGTTTGCACATGTTCGCACACACGAGACATTGATTAAGTTTGTACATGTTCAAACACACATGAGACATTGGTTAAGATGCACATGTTCACACACATACGAGACATTGATTAAGTTTGCACATGTTCGCACACACGAAACATTGATTAAGCTTGTACATGTTCAAACACACACGAGACATTGATTAAAATGCACATGTTCACACACATACGAGACATTGATTAAGTTTGCACATGTTCACATACACGCAAGATATTGCTTAAGTTTGAACAGGTTAAATAATACTGTTATATGTAAATGCCTAATTATTAATAATGAAGAAATATTTTATATTGTGCAATAATCATATTCTTAAAAAAATGGCCTTAATGCGATCGAAATCTCTCTATTCCAACCTCATTGGTGTGCGATTAAACTCTCAATTCCGCGGGGATGTCCCCCTTTCCTAAATCTAATTTATTCTTTTTTCTGGAAATTTAAAGTGCAATAGCAACGAGACTCCATCCCGAAGAAAGGTAGTAGGTAAATATCCCTAGGGTATTGAAGGTAGACGAAGTGAAATCAGAGGGAGATATATTGTGGCAGGTTCTACTGCAGGTACTTGGGCCGGAAGGGCCACAACTCCGGGCACTAGGGCAGTTATAGCAGGGGTACTATACACCAGCTTTACCATCCAACCCCTTACGGGTGATAAGAGAAGACATGGGGACTATGAAATAGAGTATGAGATTTAAAATAGGGTCACATGATGACCCGAGAGTAAGCATCAGTTTCTTTCTGTCGGCCTGGGGTATGGAGGGTGCGCTGCTCTACCAGGTACTAGTAATAATAGTCTAGGCAGGGGAGACTATTAGGCAAAACGTATGAGGTTGTTTCAAACCTTTGGAAAACCTCCTCTCACCACCAGCAATCCGAGGGCATAGTAAGGAAGTAATTTAGCTCCTATATCCGTCCCTGGAGGTGGCTGGCCTCTTCCCTTTTATTTGACTCGCTTTGGTGTTGGGCGCATGATCTTTCGCCGGGAGAGCCGGACCTCTATCTGACGCCGGAGCGAGCTTCCACCTTCCTCTTGCTTTTGTTTCGTTTCTTGTCGTTTTGTGCGTTTTTTCTTTGTTGTTTGGTCTTTGATTTTCTTTGTTTTGTGTTTGTTTTGTTTTTTTCTAGAATTTCAAAGTAGCCTTACGGGTGATAAGAGAAGACATGGGGACTATGAAATAGAGTATGAGATTTAAAATAGGGTCACATGATGACCCGAGAGAAAGCATCAGTTTCTTTCCGTCGGCTTGGGTATGGAGGGTGCGCTGCTCTACCAGGTACTAGTAATAATAGTCTAGGCAGGGAAGACTATTAGGCAAAACGTATGAGGTTGTTTCAAACCTTTGGAAAACCTCCTCTCACCACCAGCAATGCGAGGGCATAGTAAGGAAGTAATTTAGCTCCTATATCCGTCCCTGGAGGTGGCTGGCCTCTTCCCTTTTATTTGACTCGCTTTGGTGTTGGGCGCATGATCCTTCGCTGGGAGAGCCGTCTTCTATCTGACGCCGGAGCGAGCTTCCATCTTCCTCTTGCTTTTGTTTCGTTTCTTGTCGTTTTGTGCGTTTTTTCTTTGTTGTTTGGTCTTTGATTTTCTGTTTTGTGTTTGTTTTGTTTTTTCTAAATTTCAAAGTAGCCTAGGACTAGATTGAATTTTTAATTACACCAACTTGTGCCCTTGATAAAAGTCACCAAATGGGCTACTAAAAAAATCTATGTTCAGCCCGAAATTATCTTCGGGTTTAAATACAAAAATCTTTTCCAAAACCAATTACCTGAAAAAAGTTTGTTTTTTTTTCAGTTTTAGATGCGAACAACCACTAATGAATATTTACACCCTCGTTTGGTTTTAGAAATGGGGTATCTTCCCCCCTCAGCCAATCCTCCTCTTTATCAGCCGTGTTCGAGACCATGCTAAGGTAGAATTCTAAAGGACTTGAATTCCCCAAAATGTCTTCTAAATTCCAAAATCTTTAGTTTTTTAATCCCCTTCGCAAAAGCAAAGCAAGTTCGTCATAGTGTTTTAAAATTCACTAGAAGGCAAGCATTTTATAAATGTCAGATTTAAAATAACTGGTTTTCGCAACCAAAAAGAAAAGAAAATAGCAAAAATTAATAAATAGATGTATAATGCGAAAGCTCAAGGATGGAAGATAATCACTGTCAATGCTATTAAGTACTGGGGCAAGAAGGGCTTATCAAAAACATCTCAGAACGAATGAGTACGAGTAAGATTGACATTCAAAGATACAAATTCAAACCCGTTTCTTAGGGGGTGCACATATAAAATAATGTCAATAAATTCCTACGAACAAAATGAAAATAAATTCAAGCTAATTTAAAAATATCTAAAATAAATCTTTGACACATACTAAAGATTGGAGCCGTCACTTGTGTTGTTTTCTTATAAAGCCCCAAATAAAGAAGCTTTCGTGACATACAATTTCAGAAAATCATTTAGTAAGAAAGTGGTGAGGTTAAGTAAGGAGACCAAGAAAGAGGAAACTAACGTGAAGCCTTCGAGATTAGAAGCGTCTTCACTCTTCCGCACATGCTTCGTTTATGAAGGCAGTTTCCTATCATAAATACGAGTACCATTGTAGTTAAAGAAACCACGCTCGTCAATAAGATGCTGACAGTAGCTCGTGAATAAGGTCCTGGCATTTGCTCATGAATAAGTTGCTGGCATTTTCCAGTGAATAAGGTGCTTACCTTTGCTTGTGAATAAGGTGCTAGCATTTGGTGGTAAATAAGTTCCTGGCATTTGCTCATTAATAAGGTCCTGACATTGAATAAGGTCTGGCCATTTACTAGTGAATAAGTTGCTGGCATTTGCTTGTGAATAAATTGCTGGCATTTGGTCGTGAATAAGTTGCTGATATTTGCTCATGAATAATGTCCTAGCATTTGCTCGTGAATAAGTTGCTGCTGGCATTTACTCGTGAATAAATTGCTTGCATTTTCTCGTGAATAAATTGCTTGTGAATTAGGTCCTGGCATTTGCTTGTGAATAAGTTACCGGTATTTGCTTGCGAATAAGGTCCTGGTATTTGCTCATGAATAAGATCCTGACATTTTCTCTTGCATAAGTTGCTGGCATTTGTTCGTGAATAAGTTGCCAGCAATTGCTCGTCAATAAGTTGCTGACATTTGCTCGTGAATAATGTCTTAGCATTTACTCGTGAATAAGTTGCTGGCATTTCCTCGTGAATAAGGTCCTGACATTTGCTCGTGAATAATTCCCAGACATTTGCTCCTGAATATGGTTATGAAATTAACTCTTGAATAAGCTCCTGAAATTTGCTTCTAAATATGGTTATGAAATTTACTCCTGAATAAGCTCCTAAAATTTGTTCTTGAATAAGGCCATCGAATTTTTTCCGAAAAAAAGCTCCTGGCATTGTGTTGAATAAGCTCCTGACATTTGCTCATCTCCGATGAAGATTTTAAAGAGGCGCACCTCATATTAAATGAAAATACATTGCTGGAGAGCTACACACCAACCGGCCTCCTTCGTCAAACTGGTAGCAAAAGAAACAGAATTATCCATTCTTTATTTGTATGCGAATACAAAATAAAGTGGAATCCAAGGAAAGTCTTTTCCTCGTGTAGTAAAATGAAGGAGACAAGAAGGAAAAGAAGGGAATGGAAATAAAACGAAAAAATAAATGATAATTGAAGGCCATTTAAAGTAGACCTAGTCGTTTCAGGATAATGGGAGCATGGAAGCTTATTTTCAGGTCTTATGAGGTATTCAAACAAATGAAAACAGACACGCAATTGTACGTTCTTCAACCATCCTTTGAATGGAGAAAATGGAAATTTTGCTCACAGTTGAATCCCTAAAAGAATTGTACGAAACCATTGAAAAAAAAGAGTTGAAATGAAATTAAAATAAGACCTTAATTAAACAAATATAAAACAATATTGCAAAGACTTTAAAATTAATATTTCTAAGGGTTTATGAGAAGCCGTTAAAACGACTAGATCCTGGATTTGCAAATGATGAGTGAAACTTTACAAAGAATATCCATTACAAGCACAACTTAAAATAGGATTGGGTCTATTACCTGTGTGCGTATGTATGTTTCATTAGCGTGTTTGTGTTTTACTTGAATTCTCTCTGTCTTTGCCGAATCGGCCTGGTTAGCCTTTTTTGAGCAACCAGCAAAACCACCTGTCAATACTGCGTCAAAACGTCAAGACATCATGATAAAATTAACCTCTTAATAGTCGGAATATTTTTGTTATAACAATTAACGACCAAACTATTTTTTTTAGTTATTTATTGCTAAATTATTTTAGCACACAATAATCGCTGAATCTTATTTGAGGCTGAAAACAATGTGTCTCAGTCATCCCATTTCTTAACGAGTAGTTCTATTCTCATTAGATGACGGCTAATCTTCCATATTTATTACGCCTAAAAGCTTCTAATATATGTATTTTAATTAGTTTATAAAGTAAAAAAAAAATAGAAAAGGTTGATAGCGTGTATTTGGTGAGAATTCTGGACTGATTTATATGGTGAATTACATAAAGTTTGTGAGTTGGGAATATATTTGTATACACGAATATGTAAGTGTGATGTTCTGACATCTCTTTATCATACTTGTTTCCGCGTGTCCGCTGTGGTTATAGAGGTACCTCTGATCAGAGCTGATATAGAATCTTTTGCATTCGCAAAGGGGTTCACTAACACAATGTCCAATCGACGTTCGATATAATTAATAAAAATTTTATCCCTTATAATTTAATTAAATTGTAGACCAATTAATTATAATTTCCTCGATACTAATCTCACGAACGTAGTGGTTCCAGGAACTACTATGCTTACGATTTTTTAATAAAATTCATATAAAATATAGATCATATATTTGTGTGTAATATAAAATGCCGATCATATATTTGTGGATGTCATATAAATTATTATAATACCATGAAATTCAGTCACTTAATTTACCTATAAAAGAAAAGAAATGGTCAAAATAATAATATCAAAGATTTTCAATAACACTCAAAATATTTTTAAGAGAATATCGAACGAAAATAACATCTTAATAAAGTAAGAAAAAATAAGAAATTGATGAGATTCCTTCCATGTCATATCTTTCTAAGTTTTTTTTTATAATTCCAAACATAATTTTTTTTCATTATAAATAGATATGAAGTAAAGGGAATCTGATTTCCCCGCAAGAGGGAGGCATGGTGTAGTGGGGGGCAATATACGAGATACAACTGAAACGCGGAGCAGTAGCTCGCCCTCCTCACCCCAGCACCCCATGAATAACTGATGTTCTCTCCCTCGTGTTTGGCAGTTCATTTAAATCTCTTGCTCTCCATTTCGTGCCTGCTTAGACCCAGCTAAGGGTAAAAGAGGGCGGGAAACGTTCTATAAAAAAGGGATCTAATTCACTATACACAAGTTATTTTTTTTTGTTTCAGCGATATATATATATATATATATATATATATATATATATATATATATATATATATATATATATATATACATTCTTATAGTTTGGCGATAGATTTTCTTCGTAACATATTTTATTGAAGGCGACTGCTAACTTATTGTTAATTGTTTTCTTTTCTAGTCTCTCTCGATTTGTCTTATATTCCGCTTTTGGTCTTGGATTAACCCGTAGATTAGTTCTCTAAAATTTATTAGAAAGTCGTGACGGACGAGCGAGAAAACTGGTTCACTAAGCAAAGGAAATTCTTTATTGGCCTGACGCGTCTAGATATATATACATATTATTTTCAAAGACTAAACAATTGTGACTAGGGAATAAATTACAGAGCTTTTATATATGTGATCAGTTGTGTTAACAATTATAAGAACATATTTATAGGAAATAGAAATTATTTAAACGCGTGAAGGTACATGCAAATGGTTAAGACTTTATAATGGGTACTGGATTAACAGTCTCTTATTTTACAAGCATATTCATATATCAAGTGAATTCTCTGTTTGGGTGTTAGGGGAGGTCTTGGGTTGTTTTTCATTATGAAATTGGAGGTGCGTTTGCTATTGTAGTTAATTATCAGGGATACATTATTCTCATTTTGTGTTGCTTTGACTCCTCTGTTTATGATTTCCTTTATGACGCTTTCATCTGTTTTGTTGGTTATGCTCATGTTGTTCTTGTAGTAGAGTTTAATGGTGTTTATTTCTGCATGTTGATTTCTTATTGCCATTAGGTGAAATATACCAACTTCCCATTTTTTTGCGAGGAGCGGCGTGTATGTCTCTCTTTGTGAAACCATTGTTTACGAGTACTTATGTAGCACGCTTGAGTTCTTTGTTTGTACATATCTTTCCATGTTGAACAATAGGTGAACGCAATATTGATGTATGAATTCAAATGAAGAGGTGGGATGACATCAAAGAGTATTATAGAGTAAAGTAATTAGCAAAAAGGAAGTGGAAGAGGCAGTGAAAAGGACAAAACGTGGAAAGTCAGTGGATATGGATATGATGAAGTGGGGGTCAGTGTGTAGTAAAGTGTTTGGTAAGGTTACTTAATGTATGTATGGACCAGGGATGTGTGCCAGAAGATTAAAAGAATGCATGTATTGTTCCTATTTACAAGGAAAAGGGAAAGGACTGAGTGTAGAAAGGTACGAGTATATGGACGCGTGTTTAGTGAAAGAGTTAAGAGGTGCACGGAAAATCAAATTGGGGAGGAACAAGGAGGGTTTAGGAAAAGAAGAGGGTGTGTGGATCAGATTTTTACCTTGAAGAATATATGTAAGAAGTATTGGAAAAAGAATAAGAGTGTATTCATGGCATTTATGGATCTGGAGAAAGTGTATGACATAGTGGACCGAGAGGGGTGTGGAATGTATTGAGGATGCATGGGATTAAATGCACACTAATAAGAGCTATCAAAAGCTTTTATGATGACTGTAAATCATGTGTGAGTGTTGGAAGAAAGTAAGGTGACTGGTTCTGTGTAAAACTGGACTCAGACAAGGATGGGTGATGTCACCCAGGCTGTTCAATCTGTATATGGATGGCGTGGAGAGAGAGGTGAAAGCAAGATTTGGAGGTAGGGGTGCAACATTAGTGAGTGAAAATGGAGAGAATTACGAGCTAGAACATTGTTGTTTGCAGATGATTCTGTTCTAGTGGCTGATCTAAAGAGAAACTACAGGCGCTGGGTCAATGCATTTGGGTTTGTGTGTGACAAAAGGAAGCTCAGCGTGATTGAAGGCAAAAGCAAGGTAAAGGGGTGCAATGGGGAAGGAATGAGTGGGCTTCAATTGAGTTTAAATGGGAGGAGGCTGGAAGAAGTGCAGAGTTTTAAGTATCTGGGTGTGGATCTGGCAGCTGATGGAAGGGGTAAAACGAAATATTGCAACAAATGGAAAAGGGAGTGCAAAAATATGGTGCGATAAGGAGTCTCACAAAAGGGAAGCAAATGAGCAGGCAGACGCAAATTGGATTGTATGAGGGAATGCTGTTTCTCGCTGCTCTTTATTGATGTGAAACAAAGGCGTTAAGTGCGAAAGAAAGGGGAAAGGTTGAAGTTATGGAAATTAAATATTTGAGAAGTATTAGTGGTGTGAGATTGCTTGAGAGGGTGAAGAACGAAAGAGTGCGAGCGAGATGTGGAAGTAAAGTGAGTTTGCTTGAAAGAGCTGATAGAGTTGTGATAAGATGGTATGGTCACCTACAGAAAATGGAGGATGAAAGGCTGGTAAGGAGAGTGTATGGATCTCAAGTGATAGGAAGGAGACAGCCTTGGCGTCCAAAAAAGGGGTGGATGGAGAGTACGAGAGATGTCCTTGCTGGACGGGGCCTGAACATCCAGGAGGCAGAAATGCTTGGTCAAGACAGGAATGAATCGAGCTGTGTAGGGTGACACACAAACGCAGGTAATGAAATTTTCAGAGGAAACCGGATAGTCGGACTCTGGTGATGGAGGGGAAAATGTAGTAAGGTGGGTAATCTTGGTTAAGCAGCGGATAATGTGTGCGAATGGTGAAGTGGAAGTGTCTGGCTATCTCTGCGCAACCCCGTCCGAGGAAGATATGCGTTGGGTATAATATATATATATATATATATATATATATATATATATATGGTTGGGCAGAAAGTCCTGATTCATTTAGGAAATGGAAAGAAAACAACAAAATTTTATGGAGCATCATGAGTCTTTTCAACGGATTCTGCTTGGGATTTCGAGTTCGAGGCCAAGTCTCCCATTACCTTTTACCTATTACATCAGGGTTCCGAACTATGTTGCATTCGATGATTGATATATGCAAAGGTGTTCAAGTTAATAGTTACCTAATTTAATTACAATAAATAATCATACTTACATTAACGTTTAATCAATTGTAAACTACCTCTTTGTGGATAATCTCTTATGTACAGCATCTGGAGCATCCTCACTAAACACCAGCATTAATCTGTCGTCATATTTGAGTCCAAACTACCTTGATAACTTCTTCAACCATTTTAATATCCGGGTCGAAACGTTCACCTTATTCCTCGCTTACATCTCCAAGGTTATCTGGAAATTCAATCAGAAATTTGTGCAAGTAATGCACCTTTATGCTCATTCTGCACCCAAGCGGTTGCAGACAGAGAATAAGCTCTTCCACATTCTCCCGTTAGTTGTCATCTCTCTTGTTCCCTAGAAAGTTGTACACTACATTAGCGGAGGCATTCCACGTCGGAGCTACATCAGCGAACATCGTTAAAACAGAGCATGGCCTGAACTAAGGTCCGTTGAATATCCTTGTCTTTTTCCTCTCATCGCTAAACCTCGGAAAGGTCGAACATATGTAGTCAAAGCAGTTTCCAGGATAATCGAGAGCTTTAACAAACTGCTTTATGAGACCGAGTTTGATGCGCAATTGTAGAAGGATGATCTACATATTTTCGATCAACCAGTGGTTCATTAATGATGTTCTTGTTACCAGGAATGCGCTCTGCCCCTGTAGCTATTCATTTCTAGCCCACTGCTCATGTTTAGTCTTAATTGTCCCAGTAGCATAAGAAACAAGGGTATTTGCTGTAACCTCCTTGTTGCCTCAAAAGGAAGTTCACCATTTTAAAATCCACACAGATCAACCATTTATGATTGCAGTAACTCAATCGTTTAAGTACAACGTTGATGTTTGTATATTCCTAGAGGTGTCTTAGAACATTAATAAAATTCCTTGAAGGCCAAAATTTAGGTAGTTTTTGTGAGAATAATGAAGATTTCCTGTTTTATCACTCCCCAAATTACCTCCCTTTATGGTTAACTTTGGCAAAAATCCATGGATATGTAGCATATAGATATCACAATAACTTGATGTCATAGCGCAAATAATAGATCGGATTTGGACTGCCGCAAGTTCAATGACTGACATGTACACATGACACGTCATTTGTTTTTAGTTTTTGTAGTGAATTATTACATTTGTATGTTTTTTTATATTGTTAGGTATACAGACTAGTAAATGTGAGTTTTCCTTTGTTATTTTCATTTGAAATTATTTTGGGTTAACTTCAATTATATTCATAATTCAAAAATAAACTATAAAAGTTATTCTCAAAATACTAGAAGATTAGGACAATTAGTGATCGTAGATAGGACTAGTTGTAATGATAATAAATAAAAATTAGGTATAATAAAATAATTAAATAAATAAATAAAAATAAATAATAATAATAAAAACAAACAAATACAAATAAAATAAAGATAAATATATATAAGAAAATTTTTTATCGAGAAGCAAGAATTGTTAATCTAAAATGAAAGTGATACAAAAACAAGCAACAGAGTTTAGAGCTTACAAGAGATGCCCTCGACACCAGGGCACACCTCGTTATGTATCTCCGCACACATTTTTGTACTAAACCACTATCATGTTTTCACCAATCTTATTCCATCGAGCATCATTCCATTACTGTTCATTCCATGAAGATGACCTACCACAGTCGAAAGACGTCTCGGAATAAAATATGTATTTTGCGAATGTTATTTCTCCCCTCAAAGCCCCATTCCAAAAACTTGTAAGAAAAATAAAGAGAATACAAGTTAAAATTAATAACGCTGCCATTGCTGTGGACTTCAACAGCGCATGTATACATGATGGCCTCTTACCTAACTATATATATATATATATATATATATATATATATATATATATATATATATATATATATATATATATATATATATATATATTTATTTTATAAATAAGTGCCGATTCAATTAGACGCCTATGTATATAATTGTGAGAATTATAAATTATTTTGGCATTATCTATGTCAATTGAATGGTTTTCATTGGACATGTTGGGAAAGAAATTAGAAGAAAGAAATCCACGTCGCATATCACATTTATGTTCCTTCATTCTCTTGGAGAATCTGCTGGTTTCCGTCAAAACCTGGTTACCGAATAAATTGATCCAACACTGTGATTTCTTTCCGACATATAATAATAAAAATGAGTCTGTCTATCTGTGTATTTGTGTGTGTGTTTGTCCATTTATAGGAATCAAAAAATCCCATTCTTTCTCCACCCCTCTTATCGTTGCTATTTACATATTGTTTTCTATAATATAACCTATTAGTAGGCTTTTGTGTGAGTAAGGTGACTTCTGCCCTATCAGGCAGTTGCCAGATGGGCCCCTAAAATAAAAAAAAACATTCTCTCCCCCTCTATCCCCCTCGGCCACCACTCTCTCTTGTCTTCTCCCTCTATCCCCCCCTTCTCTCTCTCTCTAACTCTCTCCTCCCTCTCTCTCTCTAACTCTCTCCTCCCCTTCTCTCCTCCCCTCTCTCTTCCTCCCCTATCTCTCCCTCTCTCTTTCACCTTCCCCCTCTTCCCCCCTTAAAAAAAACGATATACAAATCAAGAGTAAAAATAAATGAAAAATCCCGTTCTTAAAATTTAAAGTTATTGCTAAAAAAATATTTTTGCATTTAAAAAACAAATTTTGCTTCCAAAAAGCTTCAAAACGTCATTTTTGGTATTTTAAATGGCTATAACTCGGAAACTAAACAAAATCATTAAAAGATAATAGGTAACAAAAATAAAGAACAATTACCCTCAATACAAAGCCAAAAACTAAAGGGTGTCATCGAAAAAGAATTATCGAGTTATTATCCTAGAAGGATGAGAAATTTACATCAAAATTTGACCACATTTCCTGATTTTTCAGATATGTTGGATTTCAGGACCAAAAAATTACATATAGGAGAACCAAAAATAGAATGAACCTTAAGCAGGCTTTACTTGAATCTACAATATAACTACAATTTCATCCATATGTAACTTTACAATTTAAATAAAAAAATATAAAATATGTATAATATAACGAACATTCATTAAAAGATCTATGCCTTTCATATTCCTGTGCTGTCAGCTGACTAACTTAAATCCAAATTATTTCATTTTAATACCAAGTCTTTTCCCCCCAGAAGGCCCATTCTGAGCCATCTAAGCATAATGCCCAACGAAAATTTCCTATACATAGGATAGAAGGAAACAGTTCCATCATCTGTGATTACCAGATTCCAGATTACCAGTTCGATTTAAGGTGATTATTACCAGACTGGGTCTTTTGTTTAGCTACAGATGTTGTTGGTTTTGTCTGATTTTGGGGTCCTTGATTTATTCGTGGTAGTGTGTTGTGAAGAATATGGTGGTTAAAATGAGAGATGAGGCTCTCAGATGCTTTTGTTTGAGCCGCTGTTCCAGTATGTTTATGTACTGTTGTAGTGCTTTGTTTGTGTATAGTTAGAAGGATGTTGTGGAATAGTTGGGATATCATCTGCGTAGGCTTTGGTTTTGATAATTTAGGATTGTGGCTGTGGAATATCTAGTGCGAATAATTTGAAATCTAGGGTGAGAATCGGGCTCCTGGAGGGACACCACTGTGAAGTGGCGGGAGTCCATGATTTGGATTTGTGCCGAAAATGAAGTTGTTGTTGGTGGTTTTGATACTGTGTAAAGGGCTTGGTTTATGTCTGGGGTGTCCATGAATATGTGTAAAAAGGGTGGTTACTCGTTGCAGCCATCGACTATGCATTGTGTGAAGTCAGTGAGGAGGGTTGTAGTTGAATAGTCTTTTCGGAATCCTTGTTTTGTTTAAGATGTGATATTTGGATTTATTCTGCTGTGTATTAGTTTTTCCAGTAAAATGGGCGGTATGAGTTAGTTTGTGCTAGAGGTCTCTTAGGTATGAGGGGCTGTAAGATGGAAGCTTTTGGATGGATTTAGGGGGTTGATTAGTTTACCCAGGAGTGGTTGAATATTGACAGGATGGCGGAGATTGCGGTGTTGTCAAGGTGTTTAAGGTGTATGTTGCAGATTTTGTTAGGGCCGATGGCTGAGAGTTTTTGAGGAATTTAATAAATTGGCTAAAATAACTGCGCGGAAAGAAGCTGGATGGTATTTGGTCATGTTTATATATATATATATATATATATATATATATATATATATATATATATATATATATATGTCAATATATGCAAACACTGTACCCAGTGCTCAAGTTGTGAAATAAAAATGTAGGATAGTGTATTTTATCATATGGGGACACAATTTGTGCTGATAACCGTACAGAGGACTAACAGTGTACCGTACCTTTTATGATTGTAACTTCTATGATAATTTACTTCTAAAACAACATACATATTGGTATGTATATGCTATGGATGTTAGGGGTCGGGTACTCCTGTCTATCATTGCTCTTGACAAAGGAACATCAAAATTTGATTTGGTCCCTTCTTGGGCTGCCATAGCACCACTGCTTTTATAGTTAGGGTAATATGCAGCTGTCATGGAAGTACCAAGGTTCCTCTTTGTTGGATTGCAATCTAACATTATACAAAAAACTAAAAAGCCCCCAAATCAATCTTGTAGTTGATTATTCAGATGGATCAGTTGATGATACTTATAAGTTATAATAATTAAACTTATTAAATTTAAAAGGTTTGTTTTAATTGTGATTAATTAAATTATTATGTCCAACAAAAAACCTAGATTAAAGAATGGAGGAATGAGAAAAAAACCCATTTATTTATCATCTTATTTCAGTTCAAGTATGTTTACATTCCCCAAGTTTGTTTTCGAATAGGTCATCAAATACTATTTGAAACTGATTATAAATATAAATATATTTCAAGTATATACACTACAGATAGTACAAAAAGGATCAGTTTTGTCAATGGCTGCTTAACAGGTCATCAAATGCTAATTACAACTGCTTGCAAATATAAATATGAAAAAGAATACAGATAATCTAACAAAGGATCAGTCTTGTCAATGACTGCTTAAACCCACTTTCCCTCATCTCACAGATGTTTCCAAAGATTCTCATAGTCATGCTTTTGGTTCTCCTTGTTTCTGGCTCTTGATTTTGGGTCATTAGCTAAGCAATGGCTTTGTAGCCAATGCTTAACATACACATCTGGTCTGAACTTTGTTAATAATGGCCTGACACATTTGTAGAGAATCAAGCCTGACATGCTTTTAAACTCCCGGGTGCTTTTATGATTTGAGGTTAAAATATTCATTTGACTAATCCCACGTTCACTCTCAACGGTGGAGATGATCAGTGTGATCACTGCTTGGAGGAGGGGCTTAAGCTCTTCTGGTGCTGGTGCTGTTCTTTCATCAGTTTAGATTATAACGATGCTAATGTATTCCTTTATCCCTTTCTGAACTTGTCTACTATCAAGCTTAAACAAGGAGCAGAGTTCCTGTACAGGCTTTTCAGCATAACAGACCACACACTCATCTGGCCAGCTAGATGGCTGCAGGACTTTGAGGTTGTTTAGAAAGTTTTGATATTCTTCCTTAGTTTTTTGTTTATCCGGCAGGTAACCCATTCTCGTTTACATACTAGCAGCCAAATAATTTAAAAACTGCTCAGTATTTGATTCTCTTCTGTGCCTTTAGTTTTTTGTCAGATCCACACCTTTGAAAGCCATCAACTCCCTTGATGTCTGAGCCTCTTCTGTCCCTGATCCATGTTACTCTGCCATGGACTTAAGCACACGGGCCTGCCGAATGAGATTTACTTCGACCTTGGGGAGCGATATTTTTCTGTCTTGAAGGGAAAGATCAAATTAAGACAGCTCTCCTAATGCATAATACACGATGCCTAGATTCTGGTTAAACGTTGCATTAGAGAGGTGGTTTGCTAAACTACTCAACATGCATCTCTCAGTTAAGCTCCTTTGAGGATCAACTGACGCATCAGAAAAGTGCTTGTGTAGTGCTGGATACTGCTACCATACAGCTTTAATGGTTCTGTAACTGGATGCTGCTCATCTAGGGCTGAGGATTCTTCCTATGTTCAGACATTGTAATGCAAACTCTCCGCAAAATTCAGTGAGCTCACGGCGTTTGAGGGGATGCGTGGTAGAGACTATACACTTTATCTCCTACAGTATCTCCTACACTCAGCCTAATCCGGTGATTTATGCAGTGCCACACCATAACGTTAGGAAACCTTTCTACAATTTTGGCTGTTACACCTGATTTGCTTCCAAGCATAACAGAAGGTCCTTCTGAAGCGAAGCAAACTAAGAGCTCCTTCATAATAGCTTCAGTGAAGCCTTGGTGTACCAGGGTAGTCATAAAAGCATGATTATTACATCAGCATTGATAGCAGAAAGCTCAACTAGATCGAAGAAGAATGTTAGTGGTTTTTCACTTATACCTAGGCTTGCTTTAATATACTTATCAAGACTGATTTTTTACTGTCAGTTGTGGATTCATCTATGAACAGAAAATTTTGTTCTCTTTCCGACTACTCTATTTCTCATCTCAATTCCTATGTGTCGGCTGATTGTTGCATAGGACCATTATGAATGCAAAGTTCTTCCTAAGTCAATTTCATTCATGACTTAGAGATCAATATCAATTGGTAGATATGTGAAAGGCCTTACAGATTTCCCTATCTTTTATACTGTGCGAAATACGCGATCAGTACTTAAAAAGTGATCCCTCTGCATATCTGCAGTCAATCTTTCCATTCTTGTTTCTTTTGCCATTGCCATGGTTTTCTCAGCTGCCTTATGATAAGCTGACATTCTGTGCTTGTGTATGCTCTTCCGAAGAGACTGCAGCTGTGCTGCTCTGGTAGCACCATAGGTTTCATTTTTATCTTCAACCACTCATCAGCAAAATGCCCCTGACTCCCACTAGCACTTCGATAGGCTTTGATATTTTGGCAGGTTAGACAACCAAGTTTTTGTTTTGGCATATTAGCCACGGATATAGTTTGAGTTTCTCTCTGATAACAGCTTTAGCAGCAGAAAATGGGAGTCTTGTCTTTCTTTAAAATCACCTATTAAATATTCATATAACAACATATTTTGTGAGACTCCAGAGATTAATAGAAATGCTGAGAAAGAGTTAAATTATCTTAAATTAATACTAGTAGCCATCGAAACCGTCAATGAATTCATACTCCGAATCCTCTCTAGATACTCTTGTCCGGACAAAATCTTCTTGGTACTGTGTGTCATCTATGGAGAAATCAGCAGTAGCCAAATGTAGATTATTTATTAGCTGTTTGGTTACTCTCAAAGCAGTGAGCATATTTTAGGAGACTAGAACATTCAGCATGTATTACTTACTATAATTCAGGCCAGTTAACTGCCTAGGTGTTCTGATTGTACTCTTTTGACTAACAAAATATTGTTTGATTGTACAGATAGGGGTGAGCTAAACAATTATTTTGGTAGTCGATTAATCGATCAACACAAAAATAACAGTTGATAATTCTACAACCACTATTTAGTCTAAATTCTAATTCTAACATCACTATTTACTCCACCCATTACCAGATATTGATAGAAATACCTCATAATTAGTTATATTGGCTGCAAAATAATTAAATTATCGTAAAATATCATAGTTATCAAACTTTCAATTTTGTCATTCTCTGAATCTTCAAATCCCTTCGAAGTGCCTGCATCTTCTTGATCATGGGTAACGTTATCGTCTGGAGAAAAAGCAGTGGCCATTTAACAACGTTAGCTACTCAAACTCCCCCCACTCCCAAAGCAGTATGCAAATGCCTTCGCTCTGGTGTTTGCTTTCTTTAATCAGCTAATGGTTCACTTCTCCTTTTTAATATGATTGGCTGATAGTGATACTTGCTAGCCTAGTGAATGAAGTTCAAATTTAAGTAAACTTTTAGCCACCTATGTAACTTATCATTAGTAAGCTGTAACTATTTAACGTTAGCTAGCTAGGGCTAACATTAGCTAGCTAGCAAGCTAATCACAATTTCATATATACAGAGCTTCCACATATGTTAACTAAAATAATGGCTCGTGACTTACCTGTTGTATTATTTCTTGACTTTCTAAAAATGTTTCTCAAATCGAGCTGTCGTGGTCTCTTGGTTATCATGGCCAATAGACCACGCTAGCTGCTGGTAACGTGCGCTCGCTCCATTATGCAGATTACTACCTCGTCAATAAAACAAGCACCAACTGCATCACAGAGATCGGTTGCCCACTATTGGGTTCTCGTATTATAGCTGATCTGACTTTGTAAAAAATGTTTTTGCATACGGACTTGCGGTCATTTGCCTGTATCAATATGCACAAATCTTAGTGTCAAAATAGCATCAGAAATACCTTTTTTTTATGAAATCACATTAAGGATGTGGGGATGGAAAGGGTGGATTTTAGTGTTAGAAGGGGGATGATTTTAACCACTTTTATTTGAGGGGGGATGCCATTCCCCCTCAACTCGACCCCTGACTGTACCCTAAAAAACAAGAGAACAAAATACCAAACTTTCATTTTCTTAAAATGACTCATTGAGTTGAATGAAAATTGAACATAATATTTTTATAAATTTCTCTCTGATAGTGACGAAGTTACATTTTTTGGAAGTATGTTTAAAAGAAATATGGGGAAAGTAAGTTCTATTTGAACTAGGATCTAAACAAGATAATGATAGCTTATAGCTCTTATTTTACATGCAAAGTCCTTAACGTATGCATGCTATCACTTTCTTACGTGATTGTATACTACCTTGATGTTATTACTTACTTATTATGGGCAAGGAGATAAATTTAAGGCAAAAAATTCTTCAGAAAGCAGGTTTTCCAGTAGAAGAGTGAAGATTGGCACTGTTTGACTTTTTGAGGCATTGTAATCGGCCAAAATGTGGAGTCCTACAATTCAACGAAGAAAACGGATAGCCTTCGAATAATCACTATCAGAGGAGATCGCACGATGTAACGAATCACTATAAAAGGAGCGATTTGAGAAAGCAGCCTGTCTTTCACGTCAAGTGGCCAATAACATTTGTCTCTCGCCAAAATGTGGCCACTCTGCTAAGATATCCTTCATAACTAAAAAGAAAAAGCGGCTAGGTTGTCCTTCGATATTGAGCATTTCCTGTAGTGTTTAAAAAAGGGAAAGTGTTTAGAAGTGACAAAATTTATTTTAATTTGTTTGAATTGGGTGCAAAGCTACATGTAAAGCTTATTATCATCGAAAAATTGATTCCCACATGTAAATAAAAGACGATTAAATTTGTGGGTGGCAGCCTCTTGGTGGCGGGCGAGTATACATGCTTTGGAATCTTTGCGGGTATGGCCGTTAAGCAATTAAATAAACGCTGCTGTATAAAAGAATCTGCTTCACGAACATGTGATCCTTTCTCTTCGAATATCAGGAGTAGGTGGACCTACTTTTATGCCGGACAATGCTCCCTTCCATATTGCGCAGACGTTGAAGCAGTTCTTGGATGCTTAAAATATCGAGTTTTTAACTTGTTTGTGCAATGTCGTGACTTAAACCTAATAGAAAACCTTTGAAAAATATTCAGCGAGAAGTTTATGGATAAAAAACGAACGAATAATGCAGATGCTTGGCAAAGATTGTCTGAAGAATGAAATAATATTCAAGTCCGAACAATCCTTCAATTTGAAGTTCTGCAGTCGAAAATCAAGTCATTCAGAACAAATAATTTCATAATTATTGTAAATATTTTGTTCAGTGGCTTGTAAGGTAATAAGCATTTTATTGCATAGAGGTAGGGAGTTTGTTTGACATCGAATTATAAGTGTTATATAAAGCAGTACATTATATATAATTACATGGTCTTATGAGGGGCATTGAATACACAGAGGAACAATTTTCATCACATTTTCTGGTGACTTGGATTTATCTGCCAATTTTAATTCGATTTTTCATGCTGATTTCAAATATATAATCTATTTGTACCTACATGCTATAGTCATTCTGTAATTTCTATTTTCTTGTTTCCCGGAAACCTCCCTCCAGAGGGACAGAGAGGGTGTTTGTAGAAAGCAAATACTTCACAGTACATAATAGTAAGATAGTAATAAGTGTTATTTTGCAAAATATTGACATTATTGTTTCTTTTTTCAGTTCTCATGTTAGAGTGATCACTTTATCAAGAGGAAATTGCGTTAATGATCAATAAACCTCCTGCTACATATGTGGCTGTTACATGCTAGTTCGTCAAAGGCGCAATATATCAAACTTTGTGATCCTCACTTATAAGGAATATTTTGATGTTCCTCTTGATGTTCCTCTTGCCATAGATGTGTGGAACATCTTCGTGAGTAGACGAAAGGGAAGAAAAATAAGCTTTCTTTTTGAATCTCCATGGCGTAGTGAGAGCCAAAGGATCATGTATCAGACAGTTATTTCTGTCTCGTGAATACTAAAGGGATTGGCAACAAAAATCGGCACAAGATTGACTACCCCAACATTCCCTCAGAGATCCGGCCAGTACCTCATTCTAAGTCTTTACCAGTTCCGATTTTCCTTGGATATGCTTCCTCTGAGAATGAAAATGATGTACCTGATATGGACATCCACGAAATGGATTCAGAGTTTACAGATTCATCACCAGATGCTGAACAGTCATTAGCTCCTCACTGTTTCAATCAGAGGATTTGAATGAATTGATACGTGACTTGGAGCTCTTCAAGAAAGTTGCAGAACTTTTAGCCTCCAGGTCGAGTGAAAGACATATGCTTGACAGGTCGGTACGGGTACCATATTACGGAACAAAGGAGAGTACATTTGTTAAGTATTTCTTTAAGGACAAACAATTTGTATACTGCCACGATGTTCCTGGTCTGTTTAGCGAGTTGGGACTTGGCATCTATAGCTCTGCTGAGTGGAGGCTGTTTTTGGATAGCTCCAAGTGTAGCCTCAAATGCGTCCTTTTGCATAATGGCAATGGCTTTGGTGCAGTTCCTCTCGGTCACTCTGTCCATCTGCGAGAAACTCACGATGACATAAGAATGGTCATGGCTTTACTTAAGTACCATGAACACAATTGGATCATATGTGTAGACCGTAAGATGGTCAACTTTCTCTTTAGCCAGCAGAAGGGATATAAAAAGTTTCCATGCTATATCTGTATGTGAGACAGTCGAGCCCGTGAAAACACGATCCCCAAAAGATTAGCCAGTTCGGGAAACTTTGGAAGCAGGAATGCCAAACATTGTTAATGAGACAATCGTAAGTCGAGAGAAGATCGTTTTCCCTCCACTTCATCTCAAACTGGGGTTGAGGAAGCAGTATTTCAAGGAATTGAGCCCTGACAATGATTGTTTTCAACACATAGTATCAGCGTTTCCAGCTTTTTCATACGAAGAAATAAAAGCAGGGGTATTTGATGGTCCCCAAATTCGAAGATTTCTGAGTGATTCTAGATTCGTGAACACCATGAATGAAAGAGAGAAGGCAGCCTGGCTCTCATTTTCTGCCGTTGTTCGTAACTTCCTGGGAAACAAAATAGCGCATAACTATGAGGATCTTGTTACTAATCTGCTTTTAGTATATCGTGATCTGGGATTTAACATGAGTGTGAAGCTGCATTTCCTAAATAGTCACCTCGACCGATTCCCAGAGAATCTGAGAGCCGTGAGCGACGAACAAGTGGAACATTTCCATCAAGATTTGATGACGATGGAAGAGCGCTACCAAGGTCACTGGGATAGACATATGATGGCGGACTACTGCTGGACGATTAGAAGAGATCAGCCAGAGAAGAATTACAAGAGAAAAAGTTACAAACAAAAATGTTTGCCTGATTGAAATCAAACAGAGGTCTTCCAGCCTGATGTATGGTCATTAATAAATTCGCATTTATTTGATTACAGTATTTGTAATCCTAATGTGTAATTCAAGTTTCTTCTCATATGCAATGAAATGTTTGTTCAAAAAAACTGCTTTATTAGGAATAACGCAAAAAGATGATTCAAAATTACTTCAGGGAATGATGGTAGGCGTGATAAAATGAACATTATGGAATAATATTAGTTATTGATATTACGAAAAATCTGTAGCATTTAGAGAGAATCTAATTTCAGATTTGAATTCAGTATGTTCGAATTAGGTAGGAAAATGTACTTTTATCAATTCACCAAATACATTGTTCCACAGTGTTATTATCGTAAAAATATTGCTATCTCACGCCCTCTACAGAATTGCCAACATGGAATCGACGGGATGTGGCTCTTCTTGGCAAGTATCTAAACACGTCAGCATTAAGATATCGCTTTTCGTGGCAATTATAAACAAAACAACTTACTCTTTTGGAATTACTATATCTGTATCTAGAAGATGCTCGATCTCTTCCTGCGAGCACATAGTTGTTCGCTCCTAAATAACGGGCATTCACACGTGCGCGTAAATTGCCAGGCGCGAAATGAAACATTCACTCATTGTAAGTATATTAGAGTTCACAACCTTCCTGAATTGCCTTCACTCCGCAAATAATAATAATAATCCGAAAGTAAAGATATTTTTGTGCCACAATATAAGAATTGCAAACAATATTCACCTGTATTTATTTGCCACAGAACTTTTTATCCGAGTCAACGCGGAATACGTATGAGAGCAAGATATTAAGAAAGTTCAAAACTGTTAAAGTAACATCCACAACACTTTGTTAATTTAATTGAGAAATCAGTTTATAAAAATAAGGATATAAACTTAAGAGTATACGAAATGAGGTAAAAAAGGAAGAGGAACAGATATAATAGAATGCGGAGAGTTGGGTGTTCAAAAAGGGTGACCACAAGGACTGTAAAGATAAGGAGGAGGTCGAACCTGGGTAGGTAATCTTATACAAGATGAAGTAGATTATTTTTAAGCTTTTATGAAAGTTATTAATTGACCACACTATACCCAGGTTAGCTGGTAGTTCATTCTAAACGTTGATACCTTTATAAGAGGCAGAGCGTCTCGTCCATTGTACAGGTGGTCCGAAAGCTACGTCAAACCATTTAAATATTGTTTTAATTTTCTATTGAAAATATTGTTTTAAATTTCTATTTTAAAAATTGTTTTAATTTTCTATTTGAAATATTGTTTTAATTTTCTATTGGAAATATTGTTTTAAATTTCTATTGGAAATATTGCTTTAATTTTCTATTTGAAATATTGTTTTAAATTTCTATTTGAAATATTGTTTTAATTTTATATTGGAAATATTGTTCTAAATTTCTATTTGAAATATTGTTTTAAATTTCTATTTTAAAAATTGTTTTGATTTTCTATTTGAAATATTGTTTTAATATTCTATTTGAAATATTGTTTAAATTTCTATTTGAAATATTGTTTTAATTTTATATTGGAAATATTGCTCTAAATTTCTATTTGAAATATTGTTTTAATTTTATATTGGAAATATTGTTCTAAATTTCTATTTGAAATATTGTTTAGATTTTTTATTTGAAATATTGTTTCGAGTTTGTATTTGAAAAATTGCTTTAATTTTCTATTGGATTGGAAATATTATTTTAATTTTCTATTGGAAATATTGTTTTAAATTTCTATTGGAAATATTGTTTTAATTTTCTATTTAAAATATTGCTTTAATTTTCTTTTTGAAATATTGCTTTAATTTTCTTATTGAAATATTTTTTAATTTTCTATTTGAAATATTGCTTTAATTTTCTTTTTGAAATATTGTTTAATTTTCTATTTGAAATATTGTTTTAAATTTCTATTTGAAATATTGTTTTAATTTTCTATTGGAAATATTGTTTTTAATTTCTATTTGAACTATTGTTTTAATTTTTTATTTGAAGTATTGTTTTAATTTTCTATTGGAAATATTGTTTTAATTTTCTATTTGAAATATTGTTTTAATTTTCTATCGGAAATATTATTTTAATTTTCTATTGGAAATATTGTTTTAATTTTCTATTTCAGATGATTGACATTAGCTTGTACAATATGGAAGAGAGGTTGATTGCAAGCGTATGGGCACAAGATCGTATGTATTCTAGCAAGAGCTTGTCTTTGATATTTTTCTGTTGTTCCTTATTGAAATTGAATACATTGAAACCAGTACTTGTGTTTGATATTATTATACTGTTTCTCTACTCTTTTTATTACCTTTCGATAGGGGGGTGACAAGACTTTCGGACCGCCCTGTACTTAAGTAAATAATTTGATTTTAAGATTGAGATACAATCACGTCTCAGGCCAAGGTATCCTTTTCTCGCGACTGGAAAATACGTAGCGATTAGAGGCACTTCAGGTATTTAAAGACTACAATTATTCTCAAATCATTTGTATACAAAGTTCTGGTACCGATATGATTTCAATTTTCCGAAATAAAGGGCTTGCTTGGGCAAAAAAATCTTCATTAAAGTGTTCGTTCGTTCGTGTCAATTGGATTTTACACCTCCTTTTTTTCTGAAAGTTGGTGTGGGGCCGGGAGAAGTCATGGCATTTTTCGAGCTCCGGGGTTGGATTACTCTTAGTCTGGTTTTCTCTTCCTCGCCCTATTCAGCGTGGTAAGACCTATCTGACATCGCACTTGGAGTCATTGAAGCACACAAGCCTCCGCACGACGACAACGGGGTAATCCAGATCGCGGTGTGTTCTGCCGTTGAGGACTTGGCAGGGTTTTAAAACCAGAGTTATCCTTCTCTTAGGTTGACTGCCTCTCATGGCTACGAGCTCCACCTACCCGTCCCCACCGTGATGCTCAGACACAGAGGTAAGCTTTTTTTGTTTCTTTTAAAGAATCCGGACAGAGATTCAAACTACCGACCCAACGATGGCCGGGCATCCATTAGTCCATATTGCAATTCCGTAGGACATAAGCAGAGAGGGCAAAAATGTGTACCTAACCTTTTGTATTAATATGGATGAAGTAGGGCAGTTATGTTTACAAGTGTTTATGATCCTGAAAAATTGAGTTTATTTTGAATGTCCAAATCAAGAATTTTTATCTTTTCGAGTCGTCTAATTGTGTAATTACTATTGTTTATATGTAGGTTGCGTTGGTATTTTTTGTTTTCCTGTTATAGCTGCATTAATAATTATCGTTCTCTAGTTTTGGAAGTTGCCTTTCTTTTAATACAGCTTACTTTTTTCAATTCGTTTTTTAGCCGCTGTTGTATGAAATGAATCTTGGAGACCAACAGAGGCAAATCTCATTCTGTCCAATTTCCATAAAAATACAAGAATATTTTCAAGTAAATGTAGAGTTGTGTATTTTGTTTCATAGTTTTGTATACGTGAAATACACACCATGAGTCTACACATAACGAAAAGCATATAAACTTTCACGTATATAAATAAAAATTATATGAAAAAATTATATTAGAAGTTTAATTGTGTTAATATGAGTACTTCTTTATGCATCCAGTTACACGCACATACGTGCTGTAAGTATTTAGTCATGAACGTGCTGAGTTTCGAGTATTTGGAATAATTAATGGATGGAATTCTTTTAGGATCGGGTTAGTCAATTAGAAAGCGAAGTCCACCGATACCTCATCTTTCAATAATGGCTGTCACATGCAAGTGATGAATGGGAGATGTGGGTAAATACTTATCTAATGAAGAAGACGATGAAATTTGCGACCCTCTAGAGTCAGTAGCAGATATCCCACTGTAAAAGGAAATCTATGTCTCTGCCATTCTCCCTGTCTGACTTTCAAGGCTGCAGCGGGAGTTTGTTTTATTTAGTTATTTAAAAAGGGTGAAACAACAACGTGAAATTCCCTCCACCCATAAGTTCAGAAAGTTTGAAAGGAAAAGTAGTGAAATTAATTGAAGTCAGAAGGTACAGATCCTAGTCTCCAAAAGAGGCTTCTACCTCGCTGCTCAAGGAAGGATACTTCACAAAGAATCCCGCTCCCATTAAGAAGAGAATACCTTAATTCAAATAAGTTTTCTCTTTTTTGATCAACTTTTGATAAGCTTTTAATAAGCTTTCATACTTTATTGACACCTTCAGATATTCGATTCGATGGCCCTCTCGTACCCTTAAAATTCCTGTGATATCGATGAGGATTCCTTCTGGCCAATTAACAAACTTGATTGTAACTTAGTATGTACGGATCATAAAATAGCCGCCAGCATTCTTTTAAAACCTTTTTAAATAAAATACCATGTCAGGAATCTGGTTTAATTTTGTCTGATTTTATAAAGACATATAATAGCACTGGATCCTATTAGAACGAATAATAGCAGTGGATACTAATAGAATGCAAATAATAACACTGGATGCTATTAGAATTCATATAATAGGACTTTGTGATATTAAAACAAATATAATAACAATTAATGTTTTTAGAACTTATGAAATAGCAATGGGTGCTATTTGAATGTACGAACGCATATAATATTACTGAATGCTATTCGAACGTATATAATACTACTAGGTGTTTTAGAACGCATATACTAGCCTTAGATGATATTAGAACATATATAATAACATTGGGTACTATTAGAATGTATATAATAGTATGAAATGCTATTAGGACGTATATAATGCACAACAATGGCACTGCTCGGTTTCCCCATCATCTATGATAGCCTAACGTATCTTTCAGATGTGTGCGTGGGTGAGCCCTAAATTAGTTTGTTGCAGTAGTAAGTCTCTCCCAGTAGAATAATACTCAATAGTAGGCTGTATTAAATGACTAGACTCTAGCTAACCACTAGAAATATGTTTATCCCGGAGAAAATCTGGTCAGAGACATGAAACAGTCTTATTAGGTGTGGGGATTTTTTTTATTTATTTATTTGTTGAAAACGAAAATTATCCGTAGCATCATTGCCAGACAGTTTTAAAAATAGGTTTATAAATAAGTGAAATTGGACAAGTGTGAAAGCTACATACCCTAATTGGTAAAAAGAGTTGGGAAGATTACGAAAATTGATCTCAGATTGTATTTGAGGTCGAAGACGGAAAGAGAAATTTCACTCTTTGACACTTTGCGAGATTGAATTTGACTGGGAGATTGATCAGCGCGATTGTGGAAATGGGATTCTTCTGTGCCAATTCTAAATTGATTGACAGAGTGGTGGAAATAAAGCATAACAGTGAGCAATTACAACAAAGTGGTAGGTGCGAAAGAACAAAGAAGTAGGAAAAGAGTAAAGCAAATAGGAAGCTGGGTTCAGAGGAGATCCCATTAAATGGCTCCTCAGTAGCTAGTGTTTGAATAGAATCCTCTCACTTAAATACTCATTATACCACGAGAGCTTCATTTCTGAGACTATATTATGTAAGATCAAGTAAGAACAACAGACCAAATGGATTCAAAAGTACGATCAAAGAACTTTTTGAGGGGGTTCGTTTGAAAGTCGAAATTGCTCCGTGTCAATAATTTTGAGCAATTGGATTTCGTTTGTCCGGACGCCCGGTTCCTTCAAAACAGGCGAAGGGAACAATGGTCTTTACACTAGCTTTCTTCATTCTCTTTATTCCTTTGCTTCTTCCTTTATTCCTCGCCCCATTTATTTATATTTTTATTCTTCTTTTATACACCGCCATATTTCTTTGTCATTTTCATTTCCTTCATTTTACACCCCATTTCTTCATGTTTGTATTATTCTTTCACCCCACCCGCCATTTATTCAGGGTTTTCTTCTTCATTCGATGTTCTCATCCCTTTTTTATCATTTTTTCTCGTTATTTCACTTTTCTTGAAAATTTTGTTCTTCTTCTTCTCTTCCTTGCCCTATTTCTTTAACATTTTCTTCTTTCTTCATTCCTCACCCTATTTCTTTGTCAATTTTTCCCTCTTTCTTCTCCCTATTTCTTGCTAAATTTTTTCTTCTTTTATTCTTACCATTTTTTAATTATTTTTCTTCTTTCATCTCCCAATTTCTTCCTTCCTTCATTCCTCGTTCATTAGTTTGCTGTGACTGAGCCGAGTGGAAAGAGCGCCCCGTGGAATGAAGCCACGCAAGGTGGCGTCCGAAACCGGAGCGAGGCTGAATCTCTGGTGGACTGCGTGACATCAAGGGGTTTGCTTCTCTTGTTAAGATTTAGCAGTTTTTATAGAGTTGCGTGCCCCACGTCCCAAACCTTCCACGTATTTTCATCTTCCTTAACTCCACCACTGTCATTATCAACATCTCACAATCTTTCTTACGTCGATGCTCTCGTTGGTTTCCTTTAAGCCACACCTTGTGTGCTTATTCACGATAACGTTAACCTTTTTAGAGCATTTGTTGCCAGCTGAAATCACAATTTCAAGCCACTTTGACTCTAACTATATATTGATTTAAGGGTTATTATATTTTATATAGTCCAATTGGATATCAAAGGGTTGAGGCGCCTGCATAATTCTGCAGCCAGATGAGGTTTGGATCCATATTAAAATAGGTCTGCCTCATTGTTCTTAGGGACAGAGGGAATGGGAAAGATAAATTTCACGCCTGGTAGAATTAGTACAAACAAGTGATGGGAAGTAAAGCATTGAGTACTCATCTTTCATTTGTTTCAGGAATTCCTTCTATCTCTCTGTCTCCTAAATATAACTCCACGTGGAGTAATCTCTGAACCCTAAGAGAAAAAAAGACGAAGAAAAAATTTGAATATCCTTCAGCCGGCTCACAGGTGCAGTTAATTAAGTTGGGTGTGTTAAAAGCTTTTACCTCGCCGAGGAACAGTTAATCTCCGTAGTCGGGAAACTGCTAGCCGAAAGTTTCCCGCCCACATCGTAAAGGCCATTAAGACTTGGTTCAGGCGACAAACGCTAATCCATCTGCCCGCCGGAAGTGGTCAGCCAGGCGTTAGGGTCTGTCAATGAGGAGAAACCAATATATGGCCGTTATATAAATACCCTGGGTTTTCGAATATCGAGAGATTGAGTTTGAGAACCAGTCGCCTTCGGTTCAGATTGTGTATTTGTTTCCCCAAGTCTCTGGTATTCGCTTATACCAGCGAGGTTGGACCTCACCAGGCTTACTCTATTCAGAGCAAGCCTCGAATCGTCTTCTTCCCCGAAGGATTGGCCGGGATTCCTCTCATCTCATCTGTAACCCCACCTCAAGGATCCCCAGTTTCCCGTGTGTGACTTCGCGCCGAGACGCTTCATAGTCTCGATTTTTGGAGGTTGCACTTCTCTGGAGCAGAGGTGCCATCGTCCGTCTTCAAGGAGGATCGTTAACTCGTCTTCTTTTCCCTCCCCTTCATCCTCGTCACCGTCAGGATATTCGGCCGAGAATCACGTCCATTGTCCGTCTCCATTTCCCCACGCCGTCTCGCTAAATGATTCCCCTTCCTCAAGGTGACCCCATTGATTTAAAACGCCCCTTGCTTGTATCTCCCTTTAATCGACCCACTTTCCGGCATATAAATATTCCCTCTGTATAACTGATTTATAGTATCCCATTTAAAAGCTGATTAACGAGTAATTAACGTTACCCGATTGCCAATTAATCTATACTCTATCAGAATTGTCCCTATTTACATCACCTATATTTCCCGTATCTATATATATGTTAACTAGTGACTTATTAAAATTATATTTTTAGTTTTGACTCTTTAAATATATCCTTGATCTGCAACTTGTTAAACTAATTTAACGCTATCGGACCGTGTATTAAATCGCACTCTTATACCTCGTAATCAACAAATTACTCTTACGAAGTGAACGTACTTGTACGTAGCGAAGGACACGTACGTACATTAGAGGATACATGTATATATAACTGTATATATACATCTTCTTGTGGCTTTTATCTCTTTCCTACCAACCAATAGATACATATATGTATATATAGACGTATTGTCTAGGGAGGTGACCTATTCCTCGACAATCCTATTTGATGTTGGACAGAAACCTTTTTTAAGTGATTCTATTTGATTTCGAACAGTCGCCTTTTGATAAGTGATCCTTGTCAGAGAGAGAGAGAGAGAGATAAAGAGAGATTCACGTGGACAAAGAGGCCTAGGAGGTATCTCATGGGCGAACGGACCGTCAACTGGCTTCTTTCGGTAAACTTCCGAGGCGATTATGAAGCGAGACGAGTCAAACTGGAGCCCGGAACCCAAATCAGCGAGAGATCGCTAAGCCCTTCCTCGCCGCGCCTTGAATCTGAGTGGGACCCACTTCCGACGCCAAACAACATCGCTTCCAGCGAGGTCGTATATACTTCCCAGCGCAAAAACGAGCAAATTAGTCTTCAACCAGGAGCCAGGCACTGCTCATGCAGTTTTCAACCAGTAATCGAGAGTATTCATTTGAACCAGCCAAAGGACACAATGCGCCACTTCACAAGCGACTCTCTGGTAGCCTAAGGACTCGCAGGATAGAAACCAGTTGTTCAGAACTACGGCAGTCAAAGACGTAAGGACTCATTCTGAATAATGCGCTTTGCTCCGTGCCCTGCAAAGATACTCTCTCGAACAACCACGCGAGGCCCCCTCCCCTCTTGAAAAATCGTAAGCCTATTACATTTTTCTCTATCACCGTCGAAGAGGCGTGTCGCTTTCGGACTACGAAGCTTCACCTCATCCTCTCCTCGTGTTTTCTTCCGGGTAAATATTGTGCTACTCCTTGCTCGTGCTGAAGCATTCATTGTAAATTAATTTCCCTTTGCTGAACGATTAGTTTTCCCATAGTGTACAAATTATTGTTAATTTCTGTTATTTCTTTGTATAACAGTAAAGATTATTTTTTGTTTCTCTTGTTTAAATCCAAGAACCAAATAAAAAGCCATTGATCTATTTTCTAAGTCACTCGAATATCCCCTGTGCTTAAAAGGGACCTTCCTCACGTCTAGGGAGGGCAAGCGGAGTTCAATGAGCCTACCTAACCTACGACAATCCTATTTGATGTCAGACAGAAGCCTTTTGTTAAGTGATCCTATTTAATGTCGGACATAGCCTTTTGTTAAGTGATCCTATCTGATGTCGGACAGAGCCTTTTGTTAAGTGATCCTATCTGATGTCGGACATAAGACATTTGATAAGTGATCCTCTACAAACCTTTAAGTTGTTGATTTATTTAAATACCGTACATTTGGATGTTGATATTTTACAGAACTACGGCAGTCAAAAGGTGATTTTCTTTTACGAATCTCTTTAATTGCTTTCTCGCAAAGATGCTCTAGTTCGTTTTATACTTATTGTCTTTTCAATAAATACATATATGCGAAAGATTAGCGTGTTTTTCACGGTAATTATCGTATCAAACACATTCCCTCTGAAATATACTCAAGAAAAGAGCTTTTATTTTAATAATCGCTAAAATTCATTCTCATTCTAGTGTTTTAAAGTTAATTTTAATTTAGTATTGGAATATTTTCATGTATATTTTTTGCATTTTATTTTATTTTTTCCTTTGCATGTCTGCCAAAAAATATATATAAATCAGGGGCTTATACCCAACTTAACGAAAGGATGTCACCTTAAACCTATTTTAACTTCCACGCATGTGATTGTGAACTCGAAGTAAACGACGAGTAGAAATTTCACCGGGGAAAAATTAACATCATTAGAACTCTCCCTCCCACTACCTTAATTTTTTAGCCCGAACGTCCATAATAGCGCAAAATGTGAATCATCAAAGAAGGAAAGCGCCTTGTTAACCGATTAAGTTCTCAACTTTAAGACATTAATTAAAAGACAGTTCTTCAGATCCTTTTCTTGGTTCTTATCTGACATTAATAGCTAAATATTTTCATTTGAAAATAAGGATATTTTTGTATTTTTAGGGTATATTAATTTAGAAGCAACGTATTAAAATTTGGATTTCTCTTTTATATCCATGGCAATTTTTTGTATAGCCGATGTAAAAACTCATTATTATCTCTAATCCAAGCGTCAATCGGCTTTAATAAAGACCTTGAAAGAAGCACACAAGTAATTCGAGTTTTAAACCCATTGATTTAAGCAATTGAGTTTATGTGGGGGTAATTGAATTTTCGATGTCCATGGCATTTGTGCTATGGCCGGTCAAGGAAGAGTATTCAATAGAATCTGTTCTCCCTCTAGGTTTTTGATTTTGTTGTGTATATTAGTAATAATCATGTTTCCTTCATCATTAGTGGACTCATTATCGTAAACTGACTCAAACTGGATTCGTCGTATACATATTACGCAATTATGTTTGCTGCACGAATTACCTGTTCCTTCCTCTGAACCTATTTCTCCATAGGTTTTCATCGTCAGATAGAAACATCGCTCCCGAATCGCTCAAGCCAGTGATCCGATTCGTCACACCCAAATTAGAGGATTTTGACAGGTCTGCGTTCCATTTCCGGGAAGTTTCTGTACTCCAAGACAGTTTTCAACCCTCCCCTCACTCCTTAAGTTAGGTCCAACACGCGGAGTAACTATAATTTGAGTGAAAAATCTCTGCTGTTGATGTTAAGCAGAGAAAGGTCTTTTATTAAACTTCTTATACATTTGGAGTTGATGTTCCTAATACTACTACTCTTGCTCCTGTTCTTGGCCTACGGCATCTTAAGGAAGGTCAGAGAGCATCGCTTAGGGCGGGAAAAGGTGGAGCAAGGAAAGAGAAATGATGCAAAGAACAAAGAGAAATAAAATCTTACTCTTTTTAAATATTGTTTTGTATTCTCAGCGCCTCTGTAATGCCTCCCTCACAAGTGGTAGCAGTCAATTTAAGCATTGAAAAGTGACATGTAATAGTTTACTGAGTGCATACTAGTAGGTATTAATGATTAAGTGAAGTACCTTAGGTTACCAATCAGTTTTCTATACCTAACAAACAATTGATACAATAAATTATAATATAAATGAGATCAAATACAACACACATTCATCATATACCCAGATGTCTTAAGAAGAGAAATGACTTAAGATATTAGTGTTTGTGCGCTTTTATCTAGAAATGAAACCAATAACAAAGCTATATTTCATACCTTTTTACGATTATATGTTGCATAGGAAAATATTTTTTGAGTTTGAATGAAACAGATAAATATCTCGGTCTAGTGCACAGTTGATTGATTAAGTGCTTAGAGTTCTTAGCTCGAGGTTTACCACTTTGCAGAATGTCGTCAGGTTCGTGAAAATTGCGTGCTATTCCAACCCCAAAACATGAATTAGTAAATATGGGTATGTACCTTCACATAATTCAACACGGGATGAGTTCGTACACACATAATTAGGAATAAGTAACCTTTTGGCGGAGGTTGGCCTTAGCTATATTATTTGACTCACTTTGGTGTTGGTCGCCAAAGGAAACCTGGCCTCCCCCACACGCGGGAGCGTGCTTCCTTCTTTTCTTACTTTTGTCTTGTTTCATGTGTTTTTGGTTTTTGTTTGTTGTTTGCTTATTTTCCTAGTTTGATTTGTTTTTTTTTTGTGAATTATAAAGTTGCTTATAGTTTAAATTTTAATTACGGTGAACTGTTCCATTTATTGCATTTGCCAGATGAGCACTTGAAAAGACTCCATACTTTCCTCAGATTCCTGCTATTTCTTTGCTTTGGAAAACTGTGTATATGATAGACGTGTACAGTATTTGATCTTATTTATATTATAATTCATTCTCCCAAATTTTTTTCAGTTATAGAAACCTGATTGGTAACTTAAGCTACTTCCCCCACACATCAATACTTGCCTATCATATTGCCTGTTACTTGTGTGAGTGGCATTACAGAGGCGCTCAGATAATCTATATGAGTATATAATATTTATAGGTTATAATTTTATCAAATATATCGTTCTGAAACAGAAACGTTTTGACATTTGTATTTCAACACATAACAAGCGTGAAAGAATTTTCCTATTTTAATATAACCCTTCCTATTATCAGCGTTTTTGGATTTTTATGGGTCTAATGAATTATTTGTATAATTTGAAATACTTAAACCCGTCGATGAATAGAAATGTA
Organism: Ceratothoa steindachneri; assembly: GCA_963969495.1. Classification (NCBI taxonomy): domain Eukaryota; kingdom Metazoa; phylum Arthropoda; class Malacostraca; order Isopoda; family Cymothoidae; genus Ceratothoa; species Ceratothoa steindachneri. The sequence continues at coordinate 80,804,366 of OZ018327.1, forward strand.
TGGAATCCTTCATATTGAAATGGAAAAAAGAAAATATAAACCAAGAGTTTTATGATGAAATATGTTTATTCCGATTTTTGTAATTATTTCCAGTACATAATATTTGTTTCCACTTTTTTAGAATTTAATATTGTAAATAATAGACATGACTAAAATAAAATTTTCAAAGAGAACTTATTGTTGGTCAATTTGAGAGTGTTCTGTCTCAAATACAAAGTATTTTGATTCGTAGAATACATATTTATTCCTCTAACATAATTATAGTTCAATTTAAAGAAAGGGTGAATCGTTATTGGTTTCGGGACTGTTCGTCCGAGGCCTTCTGAATTATGTCTTCTCGCTGTTTGAAGATCCATTGAAAACAACCCTCGGTTACAAGCTCCTGACATGGCAGAAATGTTCCGAATCAGCCCAAGGACAGCAGTGAATAACTGTACTCTCATGGATATTATCAAACCCTAACCAGATAAACCTCTTTTAAATATTACCATAATTAAGAAGAGGAATGAGTAAGCTGAAGAAATGAGCGACAAACCTTTGGATTTTTTGCATAGCATAATCTTTTGGTCCAATCAAGCTTTGCTCAATTTTCAGACCGTGGACGGATATGAGTGGAGATTACTCCCTTCAGGTGTCTGGCATAAACAGGTTGCAATCAACCTTCACGTTTTTTTTTTTATCTTAGAGTGTAGGGACTAATTTGGAATGATGGAAGGCAGGAGGTGTTTGAGTGTGTTGGTAATATCAACTTGAAAAAATATCTTCCATTCTTAAAGAGGGAGTTGTACCCGTGATTTGAAATTTTCAACCTGGAAAAATAAAGTTATTTATTCACGGAAGATGGGTCTCCGTGTAATGCTGCAGAAAAAATGAGAGAACCAAAACGTCATCAAGGGTCTTCCTTGATTGAGTCAGTGCCTGATATGAACCCAATAGAACACGTGAGAGGAATAGTCAACAAAACCAAAAATGCTGTCAGAATATCTGAATGTCATAGGACAAACATGGTCGGAAATACCACAAGGTGCAATCTTAGTACTTATTAAACTTATGCTTTGGCGATTTGAAGTCTTAAAACCTGCTAAAGGGAAGTTCGCATAGTATAATTAATATACATACTTTAATTGTTTAAAATATATTTCATTCTTGCATTTACAAATAAAATTATTTCAGTAATTAACTAGGTATAAATTTACTTCTTGCGCGTCATTGTATAAATAAAGGCTATGCAAAAATGTTAAGTTCAGAATAACTAGTAAAATTTTAGTGACTTTTTTTACAGAAATGTCAAATGTGAAACATTTTAAGAAATAATAATAATAATTAGATTATTTTTTTTTAAATAGGTATATATTTTAAGAGATTTTCTGAAAAAATACTTTCTTCGTTGTTGTACAAAATATTTATTTTAATTTTCAGTAATTTACTCTAAGATAGCCTAAAATTTCTTTTCTTATAAATTAACACAAAGTTGGAATGACTTACTTAAGGATGTCGTTTAAGAATAGAATCAATAAATATTACTTAAGAATATGACCATCTAGATATTTTTTAGTTAAGAATTTAATTCTTTTTACTTATCACCTCCTCCTTTTAACATTTCTTCGCCTCTGACTACCATCTTTTCTCTTTTTTTTTAATTTAACCGCATAGATATTAGGGAATTTGCTAGTATGTAAGTCTTTAATTGTTTCTATTGATTTTTCTCTTTATTGAACTTGATTGAAGTTCATAATAAAATTCATAATGGCAAATATACTCTATGGCATGGGTGGGGAAGCTACCACACTGTGGAGGAATAAATATCAGGAAAAACAAACAGTCGCTAGTTGGTTTAGACAGCGTCAATGGTTACGCTCCACATGGGCCGATACTTTACCCCCCCTCTTTTCTTCCACGCTGCCCCAAAGACCCTTCGAGCGTCGCTCGCAAAGAAGGATTGTAGTCAGCAGATTTCGTAGTCTGTTAATATAAACAGAAGAGGGAGTGAGAGCTTTTAGAATAAAAATCTATGAACAAGATCAACGTCCTCTCCGATTTTTTATGTCTATTTTCGCCAACTACAATTCTTATCCAGAGAAAATCCGTTATTTCGCTTTTTCTGAATAAAAACACAGATACCCCTCACCATGGAGGAATACCAACGTGAATTCGTGTTCTGGGAAAAGATTCAACCCTTGGTTAAGTCTCATCATCGAGAAGCCCGCATTTGTAACAGAGAGATCGGAATAACTTCTGTTCATCAAAGATCTCCTCATTTACATCTTCAAGTCAAGAAGTCTTGCCTCATGTCTCCACCTCTTCGGTATAGGAATCAGTTGTTTTTCCTGAATAGACTCCCCAAGCGTCTCTTTCACCCAGTGAGCAGATCAACTGTTTTTTCAGCTATCCTCACGCCAGCGAGGAAGGCTCCAGTCCAACTAGCCTTTAATCATCTCATCGAGGAGTTTCTTCTTCAAGGTGACCCAACTCCTGACTCTCTTTTAGTTAAATGTAAAAAGGAATCCAAAACCTATTCATGTTTGTATTTACCATTCTGAGCGAAAGTGATTTTTGCGTCAACCATCGCATATTACTCATTTATAGTGTTAATTTTTTATTAGATCCTGTTATTATAGCATTAGCATATTTAAAGATTTACTATTTCAATTTTTATGTAATTAAAAGTATATTTTTGTCAGAGTTGTTTAATTAGATCCTCGAACGCTGCAAATGGCAATAGATATATAATAATACGAATCCTCCTTAGTTAAAGAATTAAATTAAAGCACTCTTAGAGAAAAGTGGAACGGATACACTCATGTGAGAATCAGACTTACATACGTACTCGGCCGTATACAACGACACACACTTAAGCCTTCTTGCCATAAATTGTGGCCATCAAAATGAATTCAAATTTTGTATATCAATTCATTGTATTTCTTTCCTATAAAAGTGCTGGTAACAAAGTCATTAAAAAGTTACTTAACTTTAGAATAGATCATATTTTTAATTTTTTAGTTAATGCATAATAGTTATCTTTATACATACATTATAATGTGCGAGTCTTAGTATATCTAATTAACATTTTAGGAATGTGACTTACGGCTAACTTAATACGGCCTTCAACAGAAGAAAAGTTACCCTGTCCCTGCTCTAATGTATAGGAATTCTATTTAAAGGAACCTACAACCCTCTTTCACCTATTTTACGATCTACAAAGACGTTGGAAATAATGAGAGATCAGTGGAGTAAATAGAAAAAAATAGTACTGAGATCCGATCTTCAAAACTGGATTAGTGTTTCTAATTATATTCAGAATTATTTTGGGGGGAGGGAGAGAATATCTAATAATTTTATTCTTTTGAAAGAAAGAATTGGGAACATATTTTACCCCATTTCAACTTGAAGATAGGTGAGATAAAGTACTACTATAAATTCCTGAAATAGCTTGCATTACAATTACTTATCAATTATAATTGCATTTCTTAAATTCACTTAACCCAACACATGAGAGAGGAGGCATTGCTTAATCATCTTGATCGCCTGCCAGTCAAATAAGCTTAGACATTGTTCCACTGCACTCCTTTATGTTACAAACCTTTATATATTTCAATGGAAAAATTCAACCGATCAACATTATACTTTTTAATTCAATACAAAAATATATTTCTAATTATATATTGTTTCGGTAAAAACTACGATTGAGAAACGGGAAATTTTATCATCCGTCTGGAAATATCCCGTAACTAAATTCCTCTCGTCTTTTAATTGGACCTTTCTGCTCTCTCTGGAGTGTATATATTTTTCTCAGCATAGGAGAAAATGATTTAGATCACTTAAACAAGAGAAGAGCGAGGAAGATAGGAAAGTAAATATTGATAATTTGGTCAATTGCTTTTCTGCCCTCTCCGTAGTATATGTAAATCTACTTTTCAGAATAGGTGAGAGTAATTTGGCCAAATTCTGCCACAAATATGAGAATTAATTCATTTACTAACCATTACTTAAAGTAATGCGGTGATGAACATCCTCAAGAGGAAAGAAACAGTGAATATTTTAAATCTGTCTCATCGACTGTAAAGGTTCTGTGTTCTTTCTGATGCCGTAGAAAATTATTCATCTGACTATAATTCAAATGATTTGCTTATCTATTCAATTAGACTAATAGGGAATGAAGCAAAAAAATAGAAACAATTGAGCAAACGATTAGAGGAATAATATAGATGATGAAAAGAAAAAGTGTTGAAGATAATCTTTAGACATTAGTCAAGACCAATTCAATATTAAGGTGGACTAAAGGAAAATTCTACGAGATTGTTTCAAGAGAATTGGAAGAAATCCTCAGAAAAATTAATCAAAAACGACTGCGAAGAATCAATAATAAATGCCTTTATTTTTTTTTATTACTAAGTATTATTTATTAGTGGAACAAAAAGGTTTCTTTTACTATAAACGCGTCTTGAACTAGGCCATTTGTCGGAATGGCTGGCTTTCTTATTGCTCAATAAAGGAACTTATTGTCTACCCTTAGCAGTTCGTGGAGCGGTAAAAGGTGATAATTGGGTAATAAAAAACAGCTTTTATAACAAAATGACTGTCACAGCTCAATTTTTTCTGTCATAAACTCATTTTCTAATCATGACATTTTCTCTCGTTTTTTAAAAAAACCGCGAAATTTTATTTGTAGGATCGAAACTTTAGATAAACAAAGATTTATTACTAACAAAAAATGCCCGTAACTTATCATTTTACAAGATTTTCCTTTTAAAATGGCTTTCGAATCGGGGAAAATGATTGGAGACATGATATATACACTTACCATATGGAAAGTATGGTAGTGGGGGCGGTTAGTAATTTTTAAATGAAAAGATATGCTAAGCCATAAGAGTGATTTATACATCTTTACCTCCATTAAAGACGTCTACCACTATTTATTGTCTCATTTCTTCGAGATCTATCCTTTCCCTTTAAAGGCATATGACTGTACTCATCAAGCTCAAGTTAATTGATCACTCGAAAATGAGAAAGTACACATCCATAAGTGAGTTTGGGCTTGCTTGAAGGAATTCATTAAGATAAAGAATAAATGGCGTTTAACACTTTAACATAAAAAGGGAAAAAATGCAGCAACAAAGGCAATAAGTCACTAAGATAACAATAAAACCGTAGAGTGCAATAACCATACCATTCCGCATGTCTAAAACTTGGAAATAGGATTTCTCAAAGGATGAACAGAAGGTATACTGGTTTGTTAAATTAGTTTATGGGATATTAAGTGACCATGATTCTTTTCTTTGCTGAAATTTAACAGAATAAGTTATCGGGATATTTCCCCAGAATTGCTGTAAAACAAATGTGCGAAAAATTAAGATCTTTTTTATTAGTAATCGCTAAAATTCACTTTATGCTGGAGTGTTTTGAAGTTAATTTTAATTTAGTATTGGGATAATTTCAGGTATATCTTTTTAGGATTTTCTATCATTCCTTCTTTTACATCTTTTAACCTATTTTGACTTCCACACAGTGATTTTGAACGTGAAGTAAACAACGAGTAGAAATTTAACCGGGGAAAGAATTACAACATTAGAACCACCCCCACTACGAGTACCTTAATTTTATGGCCTGAGCGTCGACAATAGCGCGAAATGTGAATCATTAAATGAGAATCAAAGAATATTTTTGTCAAGCCCGTTGTTAAGTGATTAATTTCTAGACTCTGACTAAGACATTAATTAAGAAACAGTTTTTTAGATGTTTATCTTGATTGTTCTCTGACATTTATAGTTAGCAAAATATTTTCATTTAAATATATGGAAAAGAAAATTAGCGAAGACATATTCTTAATTAACCTAGCTTTCTATTACATAGTTGTTTCTTTTAATTTAATATTTATTTTCCCGTGTTTACAGTGTTAATTTGGGATTTGTCCAAGATTGATCCCATTAATGTTTTTATAATTTAATACTTCTATTTTGCCTTAATATAAGGGTTAATTACATTATACTTATTTAGGGTTAAACTGAGTCACGGTTGTTTAGAAAAGTTACTTCTAGTTTCAGCATATGCAATTTAATAGGCGCTGTTTATCTTTCTTGGAATTATCTTTAATATTTAATGCAATAAATAATTCCTCATTCACTGAAGAGGATTTTTGAGCGAAAGATCAGTATAAAATCTCTGTTCAAATTCATTTGTCTCTCTCCATCTTCGGCAAGAAATGAAATGCTCTAATAATGCAACCAAATGAATAAAGCATAGTTGCTAAATCTGGTGATCATAGAGAAAGGAGATACAACATCCTTTTATAACTATTTTAGTCTTTAGGGAGTTTGTTTTTTTACTCTTAGCCCCTGCATTGCAATGCGAAGGAGAAACATTTTCTATTAACTAAAGTGAAGCACATGATAAAATCAATAAAGGCTTGAATTAAAGGTCTTTCCTTGTCACAGTAACTTATAATGAGCAACGCGGCCATGAGCCACCGGAAGAATAGCAAAGATTTCGGTGGATGAATTCGTTTTCGTTGATGAATTCAAGTTCTCTCATTGATAAACACTGTTTTTTAAAAACCCTGCAGGAAATTGGGCCTATGGATTATGCAAATCTCGTGTTGTGTTCATCTACTGTTCACAACGAGTCTTCGGCTCAATTTAGCCAGCTAAAACAAATGCTACCAAAGATAATTGTGGTCACTGAGTTCAAATATGATATAATTCACCACCAGGTGGCACCATCTAGTGCCTAGAGGTGCTTAATTGGTCATTTTAGCCGCAGGTCCATTAGATCATGTCCCTCTAGTTTTTTTTCTTTTCAAATGTGATGCCTATTTTTCTTCAGTTGTTACAATTAAGAGCATTTATGAAAGGTTCCTTTTCCTAATCAATGGAATTCTACTATCTCGAGCAATAGTTCATGAGGATTTCAAATTTCTTTACATTTCTCCCAAATTTGTTTTAGAGTTTCGAGTGAAGATGAAAATGCCAATAAAATTTTGCGCACAATTCCGGGTGATCTGATAAGTATCTTATTCAATAGTTCATTCCGAAGATTGATATCCAATGGTTCGTCTTACAGGACGATGTCTACAATAAACGTTCCTTATCTTTGTGTGATATTGATACCAAGATCAACGTAATAAGGCTTATGTTATATTGATGAACTTATGGGATTTCCAATCCAATACTTGTATTTTATTATTACTACTATTATTATCAGCGTCATATTTTAAATAATATTTTATATTACTGATTAATACTAAAGATAATCTCAACAAAATTGTCCTCAAACGCATAGCCAAAAACATTTATGTAACATGATTTCAATAAAATTATTAGTATTATTGAAGCTCTATATCAGATTTGCTGCTATTCTTTTTGTAAGTTTAGAAAAAGTCGCATTCTTCGTGGAAATGCTAAACAAGCTACAGTAGATGTAGAAAATTTGCGTCTTGCTTAGTTCCACCCATAATGACAAGATGCAAAAGAATCCCTTTAGTTAATATTTAGTTTCCGTTCTTCTTATTTCAGTTTTCATGAAATTATTTTTTAATGTATAACAATTTATCTTAGTAGTATATAAATGATAAGCGGACGAAATCCACAACTGTTTATATAGTCAAATTTCCATTTTGCCGCAGAAACAGAGATTCTCTCTGGACAAAAGAGAAAGTAAACATAAAATAGTACACTATGCTGAGAAATTAAATGATCTTTGTTTTAAAAATACCCATTTTTATGTTTGAATTCCATCGCTAATCACCAGTTCTGTTTTCTTTTTTAATTTAATATTTTTCGAATTTTTCCGGATAATTTAAAGATAGGGTTGTGTGATACTCAACTTTTTATGAGGTTCATTGGTCGTGATGATTGAATCGGTATATAGATTTGCTTTTTCTCGTTGTATTGATAGTTTTGAAATTACATGTGTTTTTGAGGATATTTACGTAAGATTAGCCTATAATGGAGTGGATCAACTCAAAGGATCCTAGATAGATTTACTAGAACTTTACTGTATTCTTTAATTAAGGTCGTAACAGAGATTTGTAATTAAGACATTATTCTTTAACCTGCAAGAAAATATTTGCTGAAAAACTTTGCATTTTGCTTTAGTTTGTGATGCACTTTTGGAACACGCCTCAACATTGTGGAACTAAGTTGTTTTCTTGGACCAGTGTATAAAAGATTATATATTTCTACAGGGAACTTTATTAGCTACAAAACTTTTCATTGAACAAACATTTTAAGTGTGTGTTTACAGCTTATTCTTGTCTTTACTAAATTCCACGAAGTTCACTATCCTCCTCAAATTTTGAGGTTTTTTACGTAGATAATTAAAAAAAAACCCTTTATAATTAAAAAATAGGGACCTTTCGGCGAGGGCAGATAAACTACTTCTATAATTTCCCGAAATAACATGCACTACAATTCCTTCAGAAATTATGCTACATTCCTTAGGTTTACTTAATCTTAAGCATTTCATACATGAGTAACTCCTAATTATTTCGCTTGACTACCAATCAAACATTTCCTTGGTTTCACTGCTGCCCTTAATCTTACAAAATTTGTATATCGTAAAAGCAAAAGTTATGCCAATCAACATCATACTTTTACTTCGAGGAATTTTTATTTTTACAATTAGTTGGGGTATAAAAGAGAAAAGTTTTATAAGCGAGTCCCAACTTTTATTTGGCAAAAAGAACTTCAAACTTTAAAATTTATTTACTCCCAACCTTCTTTGATAGGAAAATAATTAAGGAAAGATAAAATCCAACTTTAGCTCTACTTTTCTCAGGCCTTCGACGTATCCACAGCTTCATTAGACATTTTAATTAATCGGTAGAAAATCTCAGCCTCCGGAGTTTTATGAAGCGTTAATTCCTTCCTGTGTAATTCTGTAATTTTGGAATGTCACTTTTTATTCTCGACACTTATGACTCGGTTATGAACGATATATGAATATCTCAAATTTTCTATGATTTTCAGCCAAATAATTTTCCACACAAAAATAAGCTCATTGTACTCATCCTTGAACTAATGGTTTAAATAATGTAGCTAAAATTTTAAAACTTACCATTTGTGGCTCATAATTGTGATATTTTCGTTCACTAATATGGCAATAAGAAAGATTTCAATGTTATTGATTTAATAGAATAAACTTTTAGCATCTATATCAAAAACCTCTTCGTTTAATTAGGAGTCAAATTATTATTTTTAGGCATTCGCATTTGAAGGAATATTAGTTGAAATAATCAGCTATTTCTAACTTACATTCAGCGAGTTAATTTGAATCGATGGGAAAAAAAGGGAAGCCTTTTGTTCGCCTAATATGACTTAGAAAATCTGAGGAGAAGTATCAGTTTATCCATCGCAGCCATGATCCTGATGACTCCCCTAAAGTCGAAAATATAGAGCTTGATTTTACTTAAGCTATTCAGTCCGCTTCTCCACTAAATCCATTGTTTCACCTAATGCCGTAAAGAGACTGACCCTGCTAGTGGAATTAGGCATAGCTAAAGGAAGTCGAGCATCATCTTAAACTTTGAGCTATGTTATATTTTTCACTCTCTAATTTAAATTAAGCATACGAACCTCCGTTTTATAATTTTAGGTTGAAATCTACTTTTCGGTTTCTTTTGCCTTATTCCATTAATAAATAAATAACTAAAAACTTTTTACATAGTTTTGCATTCCAATTTAAGCTCCAACTTAATGTGTATACATTTATTTGCTCCTCTCATCACCTTTTTCAAAAGTTCTTAATCGATGTGATTAATTTCTTCAGCGATATTATTTTTAGGTTTTTGGATACTTTTAGGATTATTACGGTAAACACGATCTTTTAAATATGCCCATAAAAATCCAAAGGTGTTAGATTGAGGGATCTTGGAGGCCACTTAAATTCACTGTTTCGAGAAATGATTTTTTCTCTGAAGTTTCGTCTTAACAACTGCATTGTTTCATTCGATGTATTTGATGTTGCACAATATTGCTGTAAAAACAGTTGTCATCTATTTCGAAGCCTTCTAAAGTTCGGTACAAAACGTTATTCAACCATCTGTGGTGTTCTCGCACACCACATAGTGGTTTTGCAGGATTCACCTCTTCCTGTGGTATAGCTTCTGGGTTGTGATCTGACCATATTATGTTGTTCTGCTTATTATTTTATCCGCTGAGATGAAAGTACGCTTCGTCAGACATTATCACGGACGGTACATCAACTTCAGCCCAAATTTTCGTCTAAATTCTCCTGCATACGATTTTATTTTCGCGAAATGAAATCGTTATCTTCTAATTTTTGGACAACCTGAATCTTTTATGATTTAAGTTTCAGTCTTTTCATCATTACATTGTATGTTGCACTTTTTGACAATCCCTCCTTTTCTGATCTTTTCAATAATTTCTGCGGGACCGTTCGACGTTTTAACGCAACTCTTTAATTTTATGTTGTTGTACGCCTTTTCTGTAAACACGCTCTTTTCGTCCATCTTGTACTCTACCGGTGTCCCGACTTCTTAATTAGTCTCCATAGCGCTCGTCGTGATGGTACATCTTAAGCTCCCTCACGTCTCCTCCGTTCTAGTGTTGAAACCACTGAACAGTTGCATCTGAAGTATGTTTCAACAATTTTTTTTCGTCTAATCATTTCCAGGAGCTTCCATGTTTTCAGCTTGAAAAATTTCTTAATGATTTTTGCTAGAAAAATTTTCTCCTTTTATAGTCTAAGAATGACTATTATGCTAGTAAATTTGTTACTTTCGAATTTTCGCGAGAATTTTGCTAAAAATCGAGCATTCCAAAATTCACTTGTTTTAACAAAACTTTTTACGCTTTCTGTTTCTAGGAAAAAATGACCGATTTACTAAAAGTAACATAACTTCTCAAATAATAAATACACCAATTAACCATTTTAGGAAAAGGAAATACAGCTATTACCAACAAATTTACAAAGTTTCATTATGATCACAAAATTATTCTTGATTTAATTAAACTTCAAATGATGAATATGTAAGCCCAGGCTTACAAATGAGGTGAAAATAGTGGGAAAATCGGTTATGCCAAAATAAGTCGTTCCCTGTGCCTAATGGGCTGACCTCTTCTCTTGCACTTTTCTCAGATGCATAATGCTGTACCACCTATAGGGGGGAGTCTTTACTGCTTTTTTGGCTGCCAGCTGAACTAAAAGTTTCAGATAACTTCTCTGGGTCCTTGTTGATTACTTGTAAGACTTGTTCCCTGCCTCTCTAGCCCCTTTATAGCCCTCTATAGCCCTCTATAGAGCCAGTGAAAGCTAGGGAAAATCCAAGATAGGATAGGCTAGAGTGGATGGACATGAGATCTACCCCAATCCTCCATCCAGTACGCAATGTGGTTACAAGCTCTTGAATTTCTGTCGTTTGGTTCATATACAAATTTTCAGTTTGTATCCCAGATCAAAAAACCTTTGCCCAACTTGGGGTTTGTAAGGGCATGAAAACACCTCTAAATTAGGCAAGTGATCCTCTTTAACTACACCAATTGATGAATGTGTTTTCCCTGTTCCACCTCTGGAGCAGCCCTCAATCAGCTCCACCTGTGAAATAGAGGTTCCCGTTCTGTGCTTGCTTAGGGACCCCTAAATGTTTCCCCTAGGTGTGATGGGCTTTCTTCTTCCTCTATATTCACAGATGGGAGGTTACTTTCATTCATTCCTCTTTGTTGCCCTAGGACAACTCTCTTATTAGACAAAGAGCGGCCGCACCCCTTAACTTTCAAAAGAATCGATACTTCGGCAAAAACCCTCGCATATAGATCATCAAATCACAAAAGTAATAGCATGGGGCCTATCGAGACCGGCAGAGGATATATATGGGCGGTAGACCCACTTGGATCCTACCCCTACCTCTTAGATCCTCTAATAATGGTGTGCTTTTAACGAGCGTGCCGGATCCACTTTTTAGCTGTTGGAGGCCGAAGAGATCCCCCCAACTCAATTAATTTCATACTTATGTAGAATGGGCCAGGAACCCATAGAGTCTTCGGTTGAGATCTCCGACGACACGCAATTTGATTGTAAAAAGGAAGCCCCTTTCTAAGGCTTATGCCAGACTCACGGTCCGCTCGAATCTGTCGACATGGTCTCCCAGGCAGAGAATGATGACGCGATAGGAACCACCCTCAAATCAAAGTCTATTTTCCTGGCATGGTCACCCTAAGTAGACACGGGCCCATTAGGAAAGGAATAGAGATGCGGACTCTCTTCCTTTTGATGGAACCTCGCAGATGGATGTGTTCTTAAGTGAATTCGACGAAAGACCAGGCCGAGGCTGCGATATCCTGCCTCGGAGCTTCTCCAAGACATGATGTCTCAGTTCATATTTTGTCGGCCTGATATATCTCCTTTATAGATCTAGTAGTGGAGTTATACCTAGATGAGAGATTGCTAAGATCTCCATGTATATTCCACTGTAAGTTGAATAAAATATTAGGGTTTCTTCTCCTTCCAGAGCGTCAGGGGACGGACAGGTTCTCTGCCGTTGGGGCTGTTGACCAAGGTAAGGATAGCTTGTCTGGTTTGGGTGTGCTATTGGACAGAGGCGATCCACTCAATGGATAGCCGATGCAAGTGAGAGTGCAGTCTAACATGGACTTTGTAAAAGCATTATATTTTAGGGAATTCGTTGACTACACATAGAGAGATATCACAGGAGAGCGAGCCAAGCAGGGAGAATAAGAGCCTCGAGACTCATCTCTACACTTTTCTTCACGTTGAGTCATGATAGGCACCCTGTTTGAGTGCTAGTAGGTACATATCAATACCACGTCAAGTCATTCGCGCCATTTGCATGGCGAGGCTACCAATGGCGCCGCTTCGGTAATACCAAGTGAACCTGTAGGGCCAACCTTAAAGTGTTTATAAACTGCTCCATGCTGTACACGATAAAACTGTACCGTCTAAGACCATTTATGAAAATTGCCGCAAAACCCACCCTACTTTTTAGAAGCATTATCAATCCTTTTTTTGGGCGAAGTTTTTCTTTGCTCTCCAGGATGTGGAGCGTACTTCATTAAGAGAGGCGAAAGAATTGGACCTATGATTTCGTACGCGTCTAAGGTTAAGGAAGCGCTTTCAGCTTCTGCCTATTTCTGTTTCTACGCGCAAGGTAGCTATCGAGCCCAGTGCGAATCATTCTGCTGGCTCTACCTACTCCGGCCTCACCTTGGTAGATCTGGCGGCAATAGAAACCCGACAAAACTTACGGTTAAAGCCAAGCCTCCACCCTCACTACATCTCACGATTTCGCAAAATGCATAGCTGTCTCGCGCCTCCATCGACTCGTTATACTCACAAAGGAATCCACCCTTGGGGTTTCAAAAATTTGGTTTTAGAAGGGAGAGAAACAACCAAAGAGCTTCGGCTCCCTCGTCACTCTCCTAGGTTGGACTGTGTGCCCTGAAAATTTGACGTTTCTAAAGGATGAGATGGCAACGTCACCAAATCCGCGCTCAGCGCCAAATGTTTGGAGGCAGGACGAGAGAAAGAATCACACGCCGAACCAAGCTTTTTTTCATTAAGCTTTGGAAGGCAGCAGCGCTGACAGTGTTTTCCTTGACCAACAAATCCAGGAGTTCATTCTCCAATAAAAAAAGAGTATGACAATTTACGTGACGGCCCTCCACATTATTGAGTAGATGAGTGATTGGTGTACACCCAAACCCTGAGGAGGGGCCCTTCCTCTAGCATTAAGAGTATCTTTCTAATTTTTGCGTCTATTTTCATCTTCGTCTTTTTTGTTCTCCTTTTGTGTTTTGTTTCTTTTTTAACTGCGGCTAAACAACAAGTCTATGGGTCATGCAACTCTCGTGTTGCATGAGTTGCAACGAGTCGCTGGCTCAATGTATCCAGCTAAAACCAATGCTACCAAAGTTAAGTGAGCTTGCTAAGTTCAAATATGATATAGGTTGACCAGCAGGTGGCGCCACCTAGTGGCTAGAGGTGATAAATAGGCCATATTCACCGCAGGTTTACAAGATCAAGTCCCTTTAGTAAATTAAAAATAGGCTAAAATTATTTCGGGGCGTCATTACCCCTACAGGCAGTAGCCAACTTCCTTGGCCTAAAATTACAAAGAAAGCAATGGGTCACTACAAGATCCTTGTATAGGTAAATACTTAGTCAACCCCCGAGGCACTGAGCCCTTGATGTATTAGCCCATTGCACCCAATGAATCGAATTTCTCGCTGTACCCTTCTTAATTTAACAATGATGAACAGTTTAATCATTTTTTTTTCGAATCACTCGCAATGTATACTGAAAGACCCTTTAATTTAAGAGCGAGTTATTGGATTATTATATTATAGATTGCCTCTCTCAGCCTTCTCCAACAAATTTGGTTTTCCTTATTTTTCTCAGCATTTTCCAACATAATTTACCTTCCTCAGTCTTTCCCAACACATTTGCCTTTCTTATCCTTCCTCAACGAATTATGCTTTATCAGCCTTTCCAACAAATTTGCGTTTCTCACCCCTATCCACCAAATTTTGGTTTTCTTAGCCTTCCCCCCAAAATCTTTCCTCTTTCAACCTTCATCAACAAATTTTGCCTTTCTCAGCCTTTGCCTGAAAATTTGCCTTTGTGGGCCTTTACCAACAATTCTTTCTCTTTACGAGCCTTTCTCAGCCTTTCAGAATAAATTCTCCCTTTCTTAGCCTCTCACCACAAATACTTACTTTTGCTTTTATCAGCCTTCCCAACCAAATTTGTCTTTCTCAGCCTTCTCAACAAATTTTGCCTTTATCAGTCTTTCTTAGCCTTACACAACAGATTTTGCTTCACGTAAACTTTCCCAACACATTTTGCCTTTCTCTGCTATCCCAACAGACTTTAACAAAAGAAAACTGAGGCGTGATAACAAACCCAGTGTGGTTTATGGAGCGAATGAATGGTGACAGAAATTTCACTTTTGTTATATAGAGGTCTCTCACACATTAATTACTTCCTTTTATTGAAATTTGGTGGAAAACCTAAAGTATTGAGTATATTTTCCAAGTGTTTTTCTTAGAATTTTCCTTGACCAGCGTATTTTATTTCTTATATTCAAGTATGAAACAATTATACTTCTGCTGTTTCTTTTATCATCAAGTAGTAAATATTATATATTAATGATGACCCTAAATTAAAGCCAAAAAGTAACCGGCTGATCTCAATCAGATAGTTTCGGAAAATATAATCCATAGAGAAAATATTGAAGTAAGTGAGAGTGCAAATGTGTGAGAGGAGGGAGAGTAGAGCCATACTTCCTGGAAGGACTTGGCTAAAGAGTTTATTTCTAGCCAGGGAAGGTATATTCAAAGTATCTTTCTAACATTTCCCCAAAAGGATGTATCAATCTTTATTACTCCTTCTTTTGCAGAATATGGAAATCTTTCTCCAATTATTTCAATTGTTGTCTTTGTTAAATGTCATTTTCTTAAAATATGGGTAAAATTAGAGAAACTTCAGACAAGTAGTGCGGTTAGTATGGAGCAAAAATTGAAAAGAATTAGAAGATTTCCATTTACTGTGAAAGTAGGTGGTAGGAAATAGAAGGATTAATTTATACACTTTAGGGGGATGGGAAGATTTCGCAAATACCTTGAGCATAACTTTTCTGGCGAGGACGATACCAAGCCCCAAGGGGGATTGAAGCAGTGTCATTGTCAATGCTGCTATGTACCAACTGTACCACCTGTCTTGAATTTCACGAATTTTACCCTTCAGGTAAATTTTTACTTAAACCTAGCATCAAAGTTTCCTCTGCAAATAATTAAATCCTCTAAGTGAAAGAGAATTCAATCAATCTTCGTGTTTTAGGCTTTGCCTTCTTGATTATAATTCCATATTATCATATTGAATATCAGGCATGAGACCTCGATTGCCATCTTTGGGAAAGGGGTCAGACTTTTATACTTAGGGCTTGGCCAGGAATACAGAGCGACACATAATCGTTTCTTTTGATGCTTGATGCAACTCAGATAACTAATCCCGTGAAGAAGTGTCACTTTGAACTGTAGAGGTTGAATATGTCATAGCTCATCATCAAATTCATCATGAGTTATCCATCTAGAGAAGCCCTACCGGATTCATCCATCCATCATATTTCATTTAGGCAGTGCTTTAGCAAGAGAGCAAGAGGGTTGTGGGTGGGAGTACCCAACAAACATATTCTAAAAACCTAATATAAACCAGACGGGGAAAAAAGATTTAACCACAACATTTTCGAAACAGGAAGGACAAAGACCAAAAGAACAATGAGCAGGAATACAAAATTTTCCCACGAATACTTCGGGGCATGGAAACCCTCCTTAAAAGGGTCCAAGTGAGGACCATCCCATGACAAAACTCCTCTGTTCTTCTTGAAGCATCAACTGTGTGAAGGGTTATTAGCCGAAATATGAATATGGCTAGCATTGGTCAAGCGCATAGGGGTTCAAAATGGCTACATCGCGCTATCTGGCCAAATAAGAAACATAAATCTTGCAAAACATAGTGCTAGAAGCAAGCAACCCCTCTCCATTCAATTGGCAGCCAGCAGTAGCGTTATCTACCATTAAGTAGAAAGCTGGGTAGGCGAACGTTGCCCTGATAAAATCAGAACTCATATCGAAAAGTAGCAAAAGTGGGCACGGTTAAGGAAGTTATAAAATTCAGGAATCACATCCATGTCTTGAAAATTACATTTATCTCAATCGAAATGTCAATAAAAGATGCCACCGAAAAGCACTAGGAGATAAAACAAACAAGAACTCCTTTTAACTTGAAAAGAGGTAGAAATGTACGATTTTCATAATTCGCGCATATTCGTCAATCGCGGTTAACCACGCCAGTAAAAACAGCGTCTTTAATGTGTGACTTAAGGAAAACGGTCTCCCAACTCTTAAGATACTTGACAAAACAGAATGCTCCAAAGTATTCAGAGAAACAAGACTAGACAACAACTCAAGAAATTCCAATGAACCTACTAAGGAAGAACTCTTAGTAGGTGAACCAGAAAAAGGAACAAATGACAGAGAACATGATAGCACAAAGACCAAAGAGTTAACGAACTCAGAGCTTGAGGTAGAATTAAAAGAACAAATCCAAAACACCAAGTGCCCAATCGGAAAAGGGAACTAAGGAAAACCCTTATGTCGAAGGTCAATGTCAGATCCGTGACCTTCGTTCGCCTTGATCCGGCCAAATGGAGCGTGATAAATTGGGGGGAATTTAAAGACCCAAAGTGCATGTATATCAATAAAATTAAGTAAGAGTGCGGTTGGCCAAATTAATATATGAGGGGTGATCAATATGTTTTGCGAATCGGTAAGGCAAAACAGAGGAAGGGGGATGGCTGTTTGTGGGGGTGTTAGGACAAGTTATGACAAGTCAGAACCTGCAGCCGCACGCTCCTGCCTCGTCTATTTTAGAAGCAGTAGCTGATCGCAGATCGTCAGTCACAAATTTTCAACAATGGAGAAGGTTGAACACTGCGCAGTGATCAAAGTTTTGACCAAGGAAGGCAAGGGTGCAAAAGAGATCCATAAAAGCATGGTTGCAGTGTACACCGACACCGTTCTTCCTATGCAACCATTTCTCGCTGAAATAGGGAGTTCCGCCATGGTCGTGAGTCCCTTGAAGATGACCCCCGTCCAGGACGCCCGTCGGACGTGACCAACGAGCACAATGTGGCCCGTGTGGAGAGGATCATGCTTGAAAATCGACGGATGAAGGTCGAAGAAATCGAACGAGAACTTGGAATATCACATGGAAGTGTTATCAACATCATCCACGACAATTTGGCCATGACCAAGGTCTCTGACCGTTGGGTCCCTAGAAACTTCACGCATCATGAACGACTTTAACGTTGTTTAAAGTCCACAAGGACAGAGTTGCACAAGCTGCCCTGCCCGAATGCTGATTCGAAGAGCTGAACCATCCCCCCTACAATCCAGATCTGGCCCCTATAGACTATTTTCTATTCCCCCAGCTCAAGGCTGCACTGCGTGGACGCCGGTTTAGGCACCATTAAAATGTCTAACTCACCGTCCAGGAGTGGATTGAACAGCAGTCGGGAGATTTCTGGTTGTCGGGAATTCGAAGCTTCAGGGACAAGTGGTGCGAGTGCATCGAAGTCGAGGGTAGTTATATCCGAATTGCAAAACTTATTGACCGCCCCCCGTAACTTCTTAGAGGTTCTGGGCAGGGAAACTGGTGAAACAAAAATATATTTTACTATTTACGGGCAAATTACAAATAAAAGAATAGATTCGCCGAGTTACAATTTTAAGGTGAGAGGAGCTTGAGAATTAAAGGAAAAACGGGATCTGGATGGCGCGCCGACAAACTAACACACAATTCAAAGAAAACGGGTCACATAATACATGACAGAATTACTTGCGAAGCCTACTTTTGGCGGTATGCTCTGGCGAGTTGTCGGGGAGAGAGAGATTGCAAAATGGGATTTGCAATCGTCACGTTTAACCTTAAAGGAAAGTATCAAGGGAGTACTACGCCGGACGGGAACGGAGCCGATTCCAGAATAATAGTCACTTGCCGATAGACTATCGTTTAATCTATAGAGAATTCTTGCCTTCAAACTCTAGGGGTGGGGAGCCGAATCGAGAGTTTACGCATCGCGTTAAAGGGTCTGGTTGATACTAATTTCTTAAGGCTCGCATCTGATATTTTAAACGGGGCTCGCCTAAACTGATTTGCCTCGAGGTCCTGAAAGGGAGTCTGCCTTATCAGAAGCGGCGCAAACGGAAAGGAACCTTAGCTTGGTTCACACTACCTCGCGGAGCTTCTGCCGCTATCCTCTGTTTGCTCGGGCCATCCATCACTCTTGTTATCGCCGAAAGTGGGTCGGTTTGTCAGGGCAGTGCTCGAAGATTTCCGTCCGCATGGCGCTTTTCTCTCTAAATATGACACCTCACATAAAGTAAAAGAAAACTGTCCCATAAAAAGGAATCGAGGAAACTATAGGTTAGCACACTACCATGCCTAAAAGCTGGACAACAAAAAGAAAACTCTAAGGGACATCTTTAGATAAATTGATGCAGATATTATTCTAGAATCAGAGCACGAAATTAAACAAATAATTAACGTATATAAATTTGGAATTATAATGTTTTAACAACAAATTATTTACGAAAGCGGTAGGACAGAGGCACAACTGCGGTAAAAAAGGGATCATGTACAAACAAATAAGGAACAGCTAACGCTACTATTTTGCTATTTACATAGGTTGAGCTTGACCTGGGATAAATAATTATAGCCACCGGATACCTGCCACCAAAGAGAAACCTTTTAGCTATTTAGTCTTTAGGTGACTTATACAATATAAGAACCTACAATTCCCATTGTGGACCTCAACGTGAAGTATCGGAATCTGATAGCAGAAGGACCAGTGTCTTAGATTGATCGGTGATATATATATATATATATATATATATATATATATATATATATACTATATCTATCCCGGGGGGGAGGTCAAGGTCAGCGGCGTGACCTTCGCTCGTCTCTGGTCGAGCCAGACGTGGGAGAACCTAACTAGAGGGGATGGAGATAACTGACGCGTGCGTGGAACTAAACAACTATAGGAGCAAGTGCGGTTGGACGTTAGGATGATGATGAATGCTTGGCGGTTCTGGTTACAGAAAGTTGCAGTACAAAAATAAACTTTAATAATTATAAAAACACAATATAAGAATATAATGAGATTAGATACGCAATGAAAATGGATACTCGTTATTAGACTAATGATTTCGAGAGAGTGAATAGCCTCAGTTAGGAGTCAGCGAGCGGCAGTTGATGAGCCAATGTGCGAACAAACAATTCACGGGATGGCTGGATACAGATCCATGATTTAAGTCGTCGTGAGCCTAGCTTCGAGTTTTGAGGCCGTAGGAAGACGACAGGGGGTGGATGGGGGGGGGGGATTGCACAGGCTGGTCGTAATGGATATTCGAGGGAGTATTCGCGCCAGACGAGAACAAAGCCAATTTCAAGAATAGCCAATTGACTGGGGCTGTCTTGCTTTTGCCCTAAAGAGAGGAGGGGGACGGACCCGAATCGAGTAATAGTCGTGTATCGTTCTAAAAGGAGGGCCTATACTGTCTGTGCAGGCCCCGGAAGGGCTTTTTCTTTATCAGACACAACGCCGGAGGAGGATGGATTCTCGCGGGGTTTTCTATATCGCGCGGTGATGCAGCGGTATCTTCTCCGTGCTCTCGAGGGTCCATGCTTCTGTTTTATTACCGAAAGTAGCTTGATTCTCTCACGATCTGGCTTGTCGTTCCTCGACCTCGTGTGGCTTCTTGTTCCTCGTAATGGTTTCACTCTTTCTTTCTCACAACCAATAAGTTTGGAAGGTGTCTTAACACACTGCTGGACCGAAACATCCTTCAGCGCCTCGGTCTTGAATTTTCCACCTACGTCACAGCAAAAGCTGGCACTAAAACTTACATTTGGCTAGCTAGTCATCATGTACAATTTAATTACAAAATGAATTCAAATCCAAAACCATGTTGAGATCACATATTGATCCTACTCATTATTAATAGGAACCCTATGCGAGTCTCAACCTTCGACGTTTGATGAGGCAGTACTTGAGGAAAGTGACGAAGTACTCAAGAGGAAAGGACATAGTTGATCATAGAAGAACTTTAAAGAAGGTAAAAAGAAACAATCTAAAATCTCGAGGAAGATGCCTCTCCCAGGCAATTTTGGCTAAAAATCAGAAGACTAAGAGTAAACCAACCCAAGAGAAAAAATTAAAAAAGAATAAGAGAATGGAGATATAAAATCCGAGGAACAAGACATTGAAGAATTCTCCAAAGAGTACTGTAAACGTATTTGCATTATCACAGACGGAGTGAAGGAAGATTACTCTCTATACTTTGTACATGAAATAATAGACGAACTCAATACATACATACATATCATGCAGATACACAAACCAGGTTAAATACGTAAGCAAGAAAAAGACAGCCTAATCGAGATGGCGAATTGAGATCAGAAGAACTACAAGGCGGGTTCCGCTCTTTTGGCCAGAAAGCCGCAGGACACTCACGGCTAACAAAACTGAACTAAGAAAAGGCTTCCATCGACCATCATTGACAGGATTATAAAACTAAACAACGCTTGTCTCAATACAGAGTGCTTTGCCAAAGCTTGCAAAACGGATAAAATGTTCTTCATAGCCAAGAAGAGGAAGACAGCAACAAGGCAGGAGAGCTACCACCCTGTTTCATTGCTTGAGTCTGTGAAGAAACTCTTTGAGAAAATACCAAAACAGTGTCTTTTCACCCACCTGGAGGACACCTTCTATATGCTACATTAATTTAGCTTCAGAAAAAGATGGAACACAGATATGGCAATTATTTTAAATAGAGAGAAGATTACTAAAACTACAAGATAATGGAGTTGTGTACATTGTATGTGACGATGTGTCAAAAGAATTTGACATGGTGTATGAAAGCGGGATACATTTAAAATCTTTCAGTAAACACTAGATAAGTAAAGACTTATCATTCTCTGTTATTTCGTCATGGAGAAAAATGCATTCATCAGTATTAGGGGTATTGGATGGCCCAAAATCCGACCAAGCCCTCAGGTGGATGCTTGAGCCAAACCCTCTTCTCACTATACAATGCAGATGCGCAAGTTCCAGGAAACCTCACCCCCCTCGATATTCAATTCGCAGAAGATGAGGTCACATCATACAGTGTCTCTTCCGTAACGCAGCTTTTTAAGCTTATATTTCTGCCCCGGAGATAGAAAGAATAAACACCTACAAAGCCAACTGGAAAATAAGAACCATCCAAGAAAAGTTCAAAATAGTATTAATCAGAATGAACTTGCTATTAGATGTGGGAGTGGATGATATACTTTATCCCTATGCCACAGAGTGCAAAGTACTCGGAATGAAGATTACTTCAAATGGGAACAGGAAGCACATCATAAATCGAATTTCAAAGGGCTCAGCGGCAGTCAGTACTCTATATTCATTCAGGAACTTCCAAGAAAGCAACAGAAAAAAATATACACTGTTTTCATAAATCATACTCGTGCATCTCGCCTTTCCGCTCTTCTGTGCTTTGGAAGCACAGATGACACTACTACAGAGACTGCAGAATAAATGTTTGTACCTAATTACGGACACAAGAAGTTGAGAAAGACAAAGACAACAAGAAATTCACAGGAAGGCTGAGTTGAAACCCCTAAATTAAGTAATAGAAGAAAAGTCAAATAAAATGAAAGAAGTAATGGTAGGAGACTTGGAAAAGAGATTAAGGAATTGATCAAAAAGAGTAGAAGAGTGAGAAACCATGCAAGAGTCCCGAGCTCCGTAAACCTAATAGAAAACGAAGAAGAACCACCATTCTTTGCAAAAGGACGTGCAAAGAACCCACCGTACGATCAACACCAAATCAAGCACCAAAGAGCAATACTCCCCCGATTAAGACAAAGGAAGTGGAAACTTAAACTCACGATTACCACCAAAAACTCGAATGCGAAAGAATAACCCAATTACGACCAAACATCCTAATATGACACCCAGATAAAAAATATACGGAAACGACAACCAAACTACATATAAACAAATCTACAGCAAAAACAATGTAACCCGAAAAATTACGCAACAACGAGATGAAAAAAATAAGCACAAAACGAAAACAAATACAAACAAGTAAGTTAATTATAATAAGAAATTACATAAAGGCTTAAAGGTAAAAGTAAACTTAATAATAATACACGGAAATTGTAATGTAAATAATATATAAAGACAGCGATAGGCTTGATCACCAGGTTCGACCTTATTACTTCACATTGAGAAACATCATGAACACTCGCATTTGTACTTAATTGGTTATTTTATAATTACTAAGTTTTTTATGTTGATTTCAAATTCTGAGCCCGTTTCGAATTCATGTGCATGTCTAACTAATATTGGCTAAAATAGTAAAACTCAGTAAAAAAATTTAGGTCGAAGCATAGAGACGGTTGCCTCGGAACAAGTTCATACATTACCTTTCCTAATAATCACAACGTAATCTTTGATGTTTATTTTCATTTTCTTTCTACCATCTTAAGTAATAAGCTGCTCTATATAATTTTACCTGCTGTTAAACTTATCCTCAATTGTAATTTCTTTAAAATCAGCAAGTTATTGTCGATTATTTTTTGTATTTGATTAGTTCATTTTCCGTCTGTGAGACTGACTTCTAGTAGCTCAGTTATCATTAATTGTAATTCATATTGACTTAAATAAAATGATTGAGCCAAACGAAGGTTACTTAAATATCTCTCTGGCTCGCTATATATTAACGATGGAGGATTAGTTTCCTTTAATATTTTATATCGCTTGGGCAAGATTCATACAATATTTTTTACTTGTCTTTAATTGAATGTTGTGCCAAGCTTCTCTCAGGAAATCGGCCAAATTGGTCTTATAATATCGAGATAGACAAATATGCAGAGAGCAAGTCTCGGTGTTAATGTAAGTGTTCTTTAAGCCAGGGATCATCTGTGCTGGTTGTGTGTTCAGGGTCATTACCACCTTGAATGAAGTCATTATTGGAAGGCGAAATAGTGGGGGTGGGGCAGATAACGAATATGACAGTTCTATGATGTTAATGTTTGGATCAGACAAATACCAGGCTTTAGCTATTGTAATCATATATCCGTGCAATAGATCTAGTGTTATTTTGTATGACAACGGCTGCACAATGGAATTTTATTTTTCCAGATCTCTCTAAGTTGATGTCTATACTACTAAATTTATCTTTCCCGTGGCAGTTCATTGGTGTATAGCTGAAATACGTTCTTTTCATTCATGGTGAGGCTGTGTTACTCTTTTTTTTTCTTTGTTGATGTTTAAAAGGATTTTCTAAATAATTGGAACCATGAAGAATTATACCGTGAGATACTAAATAATATAGAATTATTTAATCGCGTCGTGCTTTCCAAATGAATACCAATAATTTAACATGGTTTGAACTCTAACAGCTCACCCATTTAACCTGTAATGCATGAGGGCTATGAACTAGCCGAATCACAATGTAAAGTGCGGATCTGGGTTAAAACCTTCAAAACAATGAAAATGCAAATGAGTGGAAAAAATACACAAGAATAAAGAGTGTAGTTCAGTTGTAAAACCACACTAAAATGAAGAGTACATACTGGTGGTAAACTCAAACAACAAAGATAAATGCAGCTCAGTGGTAAAATGTACGGAACAAGTATTCTTTATTGTATACCGGAATGACAAAGGACAAGGAATAAAGAGAGGGAGAATGAACCATATATTCGATGATTTCAAATTAATAAAAAAATTAAGCAATTTTAATTGGAAAACCAAAATGTTTTTGACAGAAAGAAACAATCTGTTTGAAAGGAGTCAACTCGATGGAACAAAACCAGGTAAACAGCAATACTCAATATTGTATATTATTATTTTTAATTCAATTTGTTTTGTTCATCCTTATTGGTTGTTTTTTTAAACAAATTCGCTTGTAATCCCCAAATTCGGAGCTGCTAACTGATAAGAGATATTCTTAGCTAACGAGGTTCTAAACATAATTACATTAATTTAAGTTTGCTAAGATTATTTAGTTAAAGAAATAAAATTTGATCTCTGTCCACCAACAGTGAATGGAATGCTAGTTTCTTTTATATTGCTATAAATAGTTTCTTATAAACGAATTAATTTCATTTCGGTTTCCGTGGAGACAGAAATTAGAAAAATGAGCGACTGATAGGGCGTTCTTTGCCTTAGCAACAAAACAGACTAGAAGGAACTCTTAAATGAAAAGAAGTGAACTTAATTAAAAGGTTGAAACGTTTGTTCATTTCGCGTTTCCATGACAATTAAAAATAAACGGGTAATTGTAAGAGTTCTGAGATGATTTCTACACCCAGAGCCAAATTACCTTAAGATTACGTCTTAATTTTAATTTCTATATATATATATATATATATATATATATATATATATATATATATATATATATATATATATATATATATACATATATATATATATATTTGGCTGTATCACATAAGGAAAAAGAAAGATTGATTGGAACTAGTAATTTCATTACCTTAATAACATTTTCAACCTCACAATGGTTTATGAAATAGAGAGACACTGTATTTATACAAAGTAATGTTTTTCCTATAAGCTTAGATTTTTTTTACGATCTCTGATAAGTTGGATTTGAGGAAGAAAGATAGGACTGGATCTAAAGAAAACAAACCGGAGCTAATATTTACATTTCTCTTCTTTGTGCTGGAGATTAGGAACGATTTAAAGATATTTCTGCTAATCAAATCATTTATATGCATTATGGTATCTGCTTTTGATCAGTTAATCTAGTGACTCATCTTAAGCCTCTGGACAGCCAAAGTATTATTTGTATATCTCTTCGATACTGCATTTTGATGTTGATTAATTTTTACAGAGATATTTTTCGAAGTTTAACCTACATAGACTAAATTACAATCCAAACAAGGCATACTATATATTACATTATTATCGTTCCTTGGGCTCTGTTTTATTAACATGTTTTTTAATGTATAATTGTATTTAAAAGTTACATTTTTATCGAGTTGTTTTAAAATTAGTACTACATAAGGGAAATTATCATGGTAAGGTAAAAGTAATATGTTGTGTAAAGGTTCTGTTTTTCATAACTTGCGGTTATAGAATGTTTTTTAGCTTTATATATGAAGTTTTCCCCAAAATATTTCGACTAACACAGATTGAAGGCACTCTCTTTAATTTTTGTAAATTCTTGGTCTATATAGTCAGGACTACATATTCTGAGTACATGGAAGTATTTTCTTCTATGTATCTTAGTGCACTCTCTATTTGTTTCATTGGCCTTGCCCATCTTTAAAAACTTTAACATTTCAGTTGCTTTTAAATACGAGTTAACTATAAAAAAACGTTCTAGTTCATAATAATTGTAATAATATTGGGTGGGTCTATTCGGTTGAATGTTCTGTTTGTCCAAGTAAATCATGGAACAGACAGGAAAGCATTTATCTGTAAGTATTAATCAGCATAAATACAATGTTAGGAGAGCTGTAAATAATAATGCGTTTTTTGTGCATATGTCCGAAAATAACCACTTAATTAATTGGAATTCAGCAAAATTGATATTTTGCCCAAATGACTCAATTAAAAGAAACCTTGTCGAATGTTCATGTATAAGCCAATTTAATAACTTCATCATTTCCCCTGGCCTTTTTAAAATTGATGTTGTTATGAAGAAACTTATTCTTGAAGAAAGTAGCTTTGACTTATATTCCCAATTTTTTTTTGAGATGGGGGCAATTTTCATTTTTACCGTAACCCGATGTGTCAATTTAATTATACCATTGATTTTGTATTCACATTATTTTATTTCTCTTCCTCTCTCCTTCGTTTCAATTTACTTCTCATGTCTCTCTTAATCTCCCTCTTTAGACTATATATATATATATATATATATATATATATATATATATATATATATATATATAAATATATATATATATATATATATATATATATATATATATCTATATATCTATATATCTATATATATATATATATATATATATTACTTCCCCACCAAAAGACTCATGAGTTCCTTTTCATTTCATTTCATTTCAAAAGATAAAGAAGTCGAACGCAGTTTACACTAGGATGGAAGGCATTTGGATTGGAAAGGCAGGCGTCATCTTTAAAGGGAAAATTCCTGGAAAGAAATATACAACCCCTGCCTAATTTAATAAGAAACTTGGAACATGACCAAAAAAACTTATATTTAAACTTAGAATAACATAAAGAACACATGGACGCGGTATGGCAGGGATAACCTGGACTAAAAGAAAATCAACCACTTGGATACGTGAACAAATCAACATTCAGGATATAGTGGAAGCTCTAATAAAACTGAAGGGGATTTGGCCAGACCATGTGGAAAGATATCAAGAAAGGAGAAGTGCCAGAAAAAATACCGATTGGACTTAACTTGAGAATTACGAGCGGAAAAAGACAAAGAGATGTTTCCTAATAATTGGAAACAAATTGCACAAGATCGACAAAATTTCAAAGAGATGAGAAAGTGTTTCTCGAAACATTTTGACCCTCTTTTGTTTTGATTATATCTATAAATCTTTTTGGCGTGAATTTCACCAAATTTTTTATAAATTTCCGTCAGAAATTATTATTGTTTTTCCAAACAATCCCAGTGTCTTATTGGATTTAAGTTTTGTGTGAGTGGTAGCTACTAGCTATAGGTGATCCCCTTTCTCGAAACCAATTTTCAGTTAAGTTGGTTGTATGGCATCAGACATTTTCCTGTTGAATAAAAACTGCAGTGTTTGGTGTTGTGAGATACAATTTCTTAATAGATGGCTCTAAAAAACTGACAATATTGTGGTATAAGTTGTGGATTTAATTCTTCCCTGGCCTTAAAAAATTCCACTGGCCATGATTAAGACATGCAGCTCCATATCATCATAGAACCAGCCCATGTTTAATAGTTGGTAGCAGATATGAAAGGGAAAATGTCTCTCAAACGCTTCACAACACAGCTGTATCCTAAGAAATGTAAAAAATATGCAAAATTTTTAGAAAATGTTAAATTTTTAAATAATTTACTTTCAAGATAAATTCAAAGTTAATTACATAAATTGTAGGTATAGTAATACAATAGCCTTTCTAATTTAACTGATAATTATTTTCATTTGACTAGATAACTTTACTCCATTGCTTGTTTCTCGCCTTACATCATATCGACCCTTGCTGTTTAAGTCCTCTTCTGACAAATTTGGATAATATTTTGGAACTAGAAGCATTAATTATCTCCCTAGCAAATCAGTAGATTTTTTTTTTATAATGTCGAGAAGCATGAATGAGAGATTTGTCTTTTCTTGGTATTGTAAGAGTGTTCTGACACTTCTATTCTTTGATAGAAAAGATCTTGGTCTCTTGATATCGTGTTATAATCGTGTTCAAAGCCATATCTTGAACAGTCGATTTTCTTAGAAATTTCTACTTGTGATAAGACTTGCGTATAGAGAATTTGGATCTGTGTTATTCGTGCTCCTGTAAGTTCTTTAGTTTTAGATATATTACTTTTTTAGGAAGATAATTATAAATTTATGGTAAAAAATAAATAGTGGTTAAATTCTGAATTTTAAAAAATGTTATTTTAGTAATTACTTACCATTTAATAAAATACAAATAATTCTAACATATTAGCAAAATACACATTAATGTCACATATTTATGAAAAAAGAATAAATTCTATTAACGTTTGATTAGATATGTTAAGTTATAAAGATATTAGTGGTGCTTTATATTTATGCAAGGGTATATATATATATATATATATATATATATATATATATATATATATATATATATATATATATATATATATATATATATATATATATATATTCATCATAGCATGTTTTATTTAAAGCGACCGTTAGTTTCGAATTAATAATTCCTTTATCAATCTTCTCGATTTGTCTTATATTCGAAAAGATCCGTGCAGGGGTGAAGATCGAACCAAGCTCACTGAGACAGCGAGCAGCTTCTTTTATCTTAATTAAAGTAAATCTTTGGACCACTCAGTAACGAATTAATAATTCCTTTTTCAATCTTCTCCATTTGTCTTATATTCGCCTTTTCTTCATTGTTTAACCTGTGGATAAGCGTACCGAAGTTCATTGGGGACTGATGCTAAAATAATGTAATTTAGCACTTTCTTTAATTTAACTGACGTGTTTCGATACATTGAGTATCATATTCAGAGTTACAATGGGGAATTATTACAAAGTATTCAGTTAATAGATGTTGCAAACTGTATTAAAAAAATTACGAACGAAGCTATACACGTCTGGGCAGGTTGGATCCAAGTGATAAAAGGTCGGAGAAGTAGGTAGCCAGAGGGTAGAGGAAAATTAAGCTGCTTGCCAGAGGGGATTAGTGGCTAGGGGCAGCTCTGAGTACACCTGTCCCTCTGTTTGCTTTTCTTGCGCTGGGCAGAATTTCATTAGGGTTAGTCTGTATGTTTAAATTCGGTTGTTTCTTTTGGATATACATATATAGCTTCAAGAAAGAGCAGTTGATGCCTGTTGGGAGCATAGTCTAAAGTTTTGGTGTTTAAAAATACAGTGTAACTCCACTGAAATCCTGCCCAGCACAAGTAAAGCAAACAGAGGGGCAGGTGTACTCAAAGCTGCACCTAGCATCTAATCCTCTCTGGCAAGCAGTTTAATTCTCCCCCCCCTCCCTCCTCTGGCTACCTACTTCTCCGACATTTTAGCACTTGGATCCAACCTGCCTATACGTGTATAGCATCGTTCGTAATTTGTTAATACATTTTGTAACATATATAAACTGAATATTTTGTAATAATTTCCTATTGTAACTCTGAAGATGATACTCGATGTATCGAAACGCGTCAGTTAATTTAAAGAAAGTGCTAAATTACACTAATTTACTTCTACCTTTGGTAAAATAACAAGCATCAGTCCGCAATGAACTTCGGTACGCTTATCCACAGGTTAAACAATAAAGAAAAGGCAAATATAAGACAAATCGAGAAGATTGAAAAAAGAATGATTAATTCGAAACTAGCGGTCACTTTTAATAAAATATGCTATAATGAAAATATACTGCCAGAATTCACACGTATATATATATAAATATATATATATGTATATATATATATATATATATATATATATATATATATATATATATATATATATATATATAAGTTAACAAGAATGATAAATATAGCTCTGATTACTCACATGAATGGATTATAATAACTATAAAAATTAGGGTAAATGCTTAATTCACTATATGCAATAATTGAACACTTAAAATAAATAATACCACAATGTTATACAAAGGTTTTGGTAACTATAGTGAAGAACACACTTTAACACTTAGCGGTGAAATATTACAACTGAATAATAGTTGAACAATAATATTGAGTATGGTTTGGTAGGTTAGGGGTTTTACAGAACATGAAAACGTACTGATGAATTATTTGAATTAAGAGTTGTTTTTTTCAAGATTTAATATATATTAATTCTGCGATCTTGAGTGTGGTCGGTCATTTATTGCTGGCTAAAACTTTAAAGTTTTTTATTGTTATTGCTGTCTTACAAAAGAATAACAAATCTACCAATAATTGCACAGTGCTGCCATATATGACTCCGAGGAACAACCTGAACAATTAAACGTGTAGAAAGCACAACTGCGCAAATATCGGGAACTCTTTCCTTGAGCAGGGAAAAAATTCGTATTGATTTATCATTTACAAATACGAATCTACATTCAATTTGAGAGAAATATTGTTCAACAAGTAATGAGAATTTTCATCGGCATAATTTATTTATAGTTCCCATTCGGGAAATGTAAAATATTGGATCTGTTTAGGGACTGTAAGTATATTTATTTTGGGTGAATAAATATTGTTTAGAAATATTCGAATCATTTTATCTATATATAAAGACGGTTAGCTATTATTAGTAGAGTATATTTTAAATTTTAAGAATTCATGATGCATAGAGTTGTAAATGGAGGAGAGATAGTAACCACAAAGTTTTATGGCTGAAACTTTGTATTTAAAATCACACGAATTGAAAAAGTTTATTCCCAACCCGTGTACGTAGGCTTTTGGAAAACCTAGTGACAATGGAATCCCTCGTCTTACGGTTAATAAGGTCTAAAAACTGTAAGATTAAGTTTGTTTCTGTTTGTAATGTATATGTTATATTTAAATGAATTGTATTTAGGTATTGGAAGAATGCTTCAGCTGGAATTTTATTTTGGAATACTGCAAACGAGTCATCAACAAAACGCCTATAAAACCGAGGACAACAGTCTGATGGAAAATCTTGAAACATTTTAGATTCCAGGTGGGTCATGAAAATATCTGCCGATAATGATCTAGCGGTGATCCTATAGCCTAATATTATTTTTGTGGGCAATTTGCCTCTCTTGTTTTCATTTTCGTCTATTATTATTTTTACTTTGTTTCTCTTTCTTATTGTGGGCACTTCACCTCTTTTGTTCATTTTTTACTTTATTCGTATATTAGTTTGTACTTATTTACTTCGTTTTTTTTTATGGGCTCTTCGCCTCTTTTATTCATTCTCATTTTATTTTAAATTAGTTTGTTTGGTTTGGTTTGGTTCGGTTTTCTTGTTTTGTTGTTTTTGTTTTTTCCCCATTGATGGGCTCTTTGCCTCTTTTGTTTAGTTTTATTTTAAAAAGAGGTATTTCGCCTCTTTTTATTGTTTGTCCTTTTATTTCTTTATTTTATATGGTCTTATTCGTTATGTCTTTGTTCGGATTTCATTTGGGTTGTTCTTCTGTCTTTATGTTCGTATTTGTCGATCTTGATTATTTATATATTAGGTGTATTTCCTCCCTCGCGCAGTTTCTTCCGTTCGGGAATAATGCTGTCCTTGCAACTTTGTGTCGCTTCTGCTGTGGGATTTCAATGTTGTGGTTGTCGAGTGTGGGTATAATAGTATGCTCTATCTTATATCAAGTCTTTTTCCCTAACCTTTGAGCTTCCGCATTAATTGGCTTAAGCCCTGCTCTTGCGTGCAGGTCTATTTTCCTAATATGGTCACTTCTTCTACCTCCAGCTATTTGCAGGGTGGCTTTATTTTGTACTCTTTGCATAATCCTAAAGGAATTACAAATTGTCAACTGCGTTATCGCTGCAGGGTAAACCAGGATGGAGCGTACCAAGGCAGTGTATAGCTTCTTCTTGTTTGGAGCGTTAAGGTTCCGGAACCTGTATGGTCTCCGAAGTTGCCTTTTGGCTAGGGAGACTCTGGTGTTGATGTGGATTTTGTACCCAGACTTGGTGAACCGTAAACCCAGGATGGTACCGTCTTTTGAGTACGGGTATAGGTCGTCGTTCACGATGACGTCATTTATTTTACGGCGGTTCACTGGGATTATTTTAAATTTTTGGTGGTTGTTTTTTATTTTCCACTTTCTTTCATATCTATTTATGTTGTTAATTTCGGCAGCTGTATCCCTTACCTGAACTTTGGCGCTGTTATATGAGCTGGGGATGATTTGTGTGATGTCATCTTCAAATTGGAGATACATCGTGTCGCACCGCACCGGAGCAAGGAGGTCTATTGTGTACACGAGGTACAGCAACGGACTCAGACAGCTGCCTTGTGGAACTCCCGCTATGAGTTTGAATTCGAGGCCTGAAAGCCGTCGATGGAGATTTGGGCTTTTCTCTCAATAAAATATTCACAGAGAACCATTTCCATGAGAGGGTTCAGCTGAAGATTCAATATGTTAAATTTGAGACCCCTCAACCAAACTTTATCGAAGGCGTTTTGTACATCGCGCAGCACCACATCTACGTATTTTCCCTCTGCTTTGTAGTGGGCTTTTTTCTCCGTTAGGAGGGCAAGGGCAGTTTCCGTTCCTCGCCCCTTTCGGAACTCGTGTTTCAGGAGGTTGTGAGCTTCTAGTTCGGCTAGTTGTTTTTGAAGCCAGTTTGCTAGGATTTTTTCGTAGATTTTACCCACGAACTCGAGAAGGGAGATTGGTATGTAATTCACCAATTGATCTAGGAGCTTACCATCCTTGGGTATAAAGATGATTTTGGCCACCTTTAGACCGTCGGGGTAGTAGCCCGTATTCAAGGAAGCGTTAAAGATGTTGGTGATTCCCTGAATGATCTGCTGTGGAGGATTTTACAGATTGCTCTGGTGATGCCCGTCCAGCCTAGTGCCTTAGTTTGAAGGATTTCACAGTAACCATAACGTCCTCAGTTTTTATTGGACGACCATAGTCAATCATCTCCCTTCTCATGTCCCCTTGGTGGTGCGGATGCATGTGGTATATTATCTCATTCAGATCGTCAATCAGACGACCCACGAATTCATGGTCGAAACCTCCATTGTCTTCTTCGGTGATAGAGAAGACTTTCTCCCAGTATGTTCTGAATCTTCCATCCAAAATTGCCGGGTCCTTTATATATTTTCCATTCTCTTTGA
The DNA here is from genome assembly GCA_963969495.1 of Ceratothoa steindachneri. Taxonomy (NCBI): domain Eukaryota; kingdom Metazoa; phylum Arthropoda; class Malacostraca; order Isopoda; family Cymothoidae; genus Ceratothoa; species Ceratothoa steindachneri. The sequence continues at coordinate 80,837,408 of OZ018327.1, forward strand.
TCTGAGCCTTTTCCTTTCTTTGTAAACCTTTTAGTTTCCTGATTTTGTGCCAGAATTTGGCCGGCCACATCTCACTGTCTATTCCGTCTATAAGATTGTCCCAGATCTCAGCCTGTTGGATGCTTATTGCATCCTTTAGTTTGGAGCTTAGCGGTGAGTAGCGCGCTTCTTTCCCGTTTTGGACCTTCCCGTCTAATCTCCTTGTACACTTCTCTATGCACATGTGTGATCCTCTTCATATCATCTGTCCATCTGGGCTGAGGTAGCATTTTGTATTCATTTCTGGGAACACACTTGCGGTCAGCTTCGATGATATAAGTTGTTATTCTTTCGATTTCATCGTCTATCTCCTTCAATGTAGCTTCGCTCAGGTCGGCTGGAGCGTATTGTCGGAGTAGATTCTTGTATCGGTTTCATTTGATGGTGGCGTAGTTCTTACGTGTTGTGACTGGCAGCTGTATCGGCGCGAGTGAAATTGTTGTTGATACCGCAATGTGGTTGCTGGGAATTGTTCGTCTCGGCTCGCTATGGTAGTTGAAGGTATAGCCTCTGCTCGTCATGATAATAACAAGTTTGTTTGCTGATCTGTAAGTGATGTATGTCTGGAAACTTGGCCCTATTCTCAGGATGATTTTCCTGTCCATTTTCATTTGCAAGTTTTGGCCTCTTTTGTTGGTTCTACCATAGTTGTCCGACATTCCGAATCTAGAATTGAGGTCACTTCCCAAGAATGCCATTAGCCGGTTCCCGAAAAGTGTACAGTAGTTTGTGACGGATAGATAGACTTCAGCTATCATGAGGTTCCTTAACAATGTGGGAAGTTGTATCGCCACAAAGGATTCGTCTAATTCTGGGGACGCTTGAATGTGAGGTTACCTCTAACAACTATTGCAGCACCATCGAATCTTTCCTCTGAGTGATTCTTCATGAACACTCTGTATCCCGGTATTTATACCGTGCTCCGTTATCAGTACTATGTCAAGCTCAAGCACACAGAATATGTTTCCGTATGCCGTTGCTTTCTCCTCCCATCCATTAACGTTGAGCGGCAGAATCCTCAATCTATTGTTTACCTTCTCCATGCTGGTCTTTCTCTAATGGTATTTCTGGGCGAAGTTTCTTTTTCTTCTCTTCCTATTATTTTTTAAATTCTGTATTGGAGACCTGCTCACACGAATCCTCGTATAAAGTAACGTTATGGCGTTCTAGGGCCTCCTTAACCACTTCAAACTCGACCGATGCGTCGTACTCCCATTTATATACTTTCTTATTTATGTACTCTGTTAAGAATTTTTGTTTCGTCCATATTTTCAGGGAAGGGAAATTTCTCATAAAAGGCGAGATTAATCCTTTCCGCGTCGAGCGGTTTTTGGTTTTCTTCTCTTTTTTAATTTTCTTATTTTTAGGGTCTTCTGAGTCGGAAGAGTCCGAGTAGTCAGTGGATTCCATTGATGCCTGTTCCACTGTTTCGCTTCTCTTCGTAAACTTACTATTAGGTTGAACCTGTCTAAATTTTCCTGCCACAGCTTTAATTTCTGGGTTTCATTGTCTCTGACTTCCTTGTTAGTGTCCATATGCATAGTGTACATTTGCACTTTTATGAACCATTTACAGCTGGAGGACCACTCCTGATGGAGGGTCGTCCGGGAACCACATTTTGCTCATTCCGTTTTTTGGCCAGCATTTTGTTAAGCTCTTTTGTGAAGCAACCAGTTTCGGTTAGATTTCTAACGTGAGCATAACGGATGCTCGTCAGGATTTTTATGGACTCTTTGTTCTTTATCTTCAAATATGTTTTCTTTGTTATGTGTTTCTTTGTACGCGGCTTTAGCTACTTGTGTGTAAGTAATGTTTGATCTGCGTACCTCTTCCTGTTTCTTGTCATTTTTCTTTCTGTTTATTATTTATTTATTAACCGGGCATTCCATAGCAATTGATCTGTGGCCTTGCACGCAGTTGGTGCAGCTCTCGTAGTTGTTGCGGCAGTCCTTCCAGTGACTTCCCTTCTCACTACACTTGTAGCACGTTTGCTCAGACTCTTAACAGTCTTTGGTGTCGTGCTGCTCCATTTTATAGCAGCGAAAGCAAATCAAGACTGAAAAGAATTCTTCTATCTCTCTCTAGTCTCCACTCTCCTTGGCGTTGAACATAAGCAAGCCTTGTTTTTTCGCCTTTTGGGCCATCAAGGTTTCTGCGAAGATAACCTTAAATGCATGGGTGAAGTTGCTATTGTCCCGCCTGTTCCTGGATTTCTTGTCTCTTACTTACTTGTTAGTGTCCATAGGCATAGTGTCTATTTGCACTTTTGTGAACCAATTGCAGCTGGAGGAGGTCTCCTGATGGAGGGTCGTCCTATTTTTGTCTAAGGTCGATTTCTTCTTTTATTTCTGCCCTATTATGTTTTCCGATCTAAGGATCGAGTCTCCTGGAAACAACACTGCGATGCGCTTGTATTTTTGGAGTGATAACAGGCTATAGTACAATGGTTCTTAGTATTTCCAGAGCTTCTTCTTTCGTCATAGCTTATACATCCTTTTCTCGTTTGCAGATTGCAACATACCCAGATGGGATGTTTAGGAGCCTCTACAAGAGCGATGTTTAGTGTACCGAACCTTAGCTCAAATAACTTATCCTTGTTGGGCTTGTGCTGCCCGTTGATCACCCGCAGGGGGGATTTTTGTGGTATTCTCTTGGCCCACTTTGCACTCAGTGAGGCCCCAAGAGGCCCTTTCTGATTTTTGCCTCTTTACTTTTTCTTCTGGTGTTTAGACGATGGTTGAATATCTTGAGTCTTCTTCTTTGAGGCTGTGATTTTTTGTTAAATGGGTTGAGTCAGTGACTAACCCCCTCCAAGTAGCAGCGCAGTATTAGTGAACATAGATTGCCGGATGGGGATAGGATGATGATGGGTTAACCCAGGGGGGGGGGGTGAAGTGAGATGTGATTGTACGGCGGACTTTTTGTTGGATAGTGTGTAATCAACCAAACCCCTCGCGGGTTTGAATGTCAGCACTGAATCCTGGCATACCATAGAGACGGGTGTACTGCTCTTTATGTCCCGGCTAGTGTCCATGCGGTTTTCCCCGGAGATCGTAGTTCTGAACCTTCTCCGGGTGCCTCAGCCGCCGAGTTCCACAGTGGGCTACTCCTCAAACTTGCTTTGCTTGGCAACCTCAATCATGTCTATCACAGATAACGACACAGTTGGGAAGAGACTAAATGAATGGCAATCCATTTCACGTCCGCCTGGCTGCCCTTCAGAGGGGGGTAGTAGGGGTGTTTAGGCAGACATGTGTCACCTATTCACAGTTCCAAATGTATTTTTCTTTCTTTAAATTCTCTGTAGGTATAGTGAAAAAATTCCAAGTTTGTGAATTCGCTTTCCCTCTACTCCACCTCATTTATCGGGTATGAACTTGCTTCTGAGTTAAGGTTGTATATTCAATGAAGTCTGAGCAGTCTAGGTTGAAATCAAGTTCAAGTTTAAGTTAATGATAGTGATAAAATGCGTGGTAGATTTTCCTAAGTGTGAAATTGTTTACTAGTTTGCCTTGGTGTTAAGGGCATCACTAGCATACTTTCTTCTTGTTTGTTTAAGAATTATTTTCCTCTGTCAATAATGTTGCTGACTATCGATGACGGAGAGGTTCTTTGATTGTGATATATATATATATATATATATATATATATATATATATATATATATATATATTTATTTATTTATTTCATTCCATTAATAGGTTCCTACGTCGTGGCTTTCAAGCCTTTCAATTAGTTTTTATTTTGATAACTATTCTCTAGTTTCATATGGGCATTTTGCCTCTTTTATTTGTACTTTATTATTTATTAATTCATTGTTTCTTTCTACTTAAATTATAGCTATGCTTGTTGTTATTGGATTTAATTATTCTTTTCTCATTTTCAATTTGCATTTTAGATCTTGTTTGTGTTTTAGTTAAGTTTTAATTTGGGCAATTTGGCTCTTTTTATTAAAGTTTTGTGCTTTTGTTTTTTGTTAGGTGTAGATGGGTCTTATATTTTCTTTTGCACAGTTTCTTCCGCTCAAGAATAGAGATGTTATTTCTACTTGGCATTGTCTGTGTTGCGGTATATCTAGATTGTTGTTGATTGTCGGGAGTATTTCTTGTTCTACTTTGTCCCATGTCTCTCCCTAGCTTCTGGATCTCCATATTGATCGGTTTTAGTCCAGTTCTATCTTGTAGAACTGATTGTGGAATATGGTTGAGCCTTTGCGTGCCAGTTATAAGCAGTGGGGCTTTATTTTGTACCCTTTGCATCGTCCTGTGAGAGGTACAACCTGCCATTTGCGTGATCACGCCCGGGTACACCAGGACAGAGCGTACCAAAGCCGTGTAGTGTTTTCTCTTATTTGGCACGTTGAGGCTTCGGGAACTCTAACTACAGTTTCTTCAGCTCTCTTTTTGCTAGGGCACCTTTCACTTGTTGGAGTACGGATAAATTTGAAGTAAACGACGATGTCAACTAATTTCCGGCTGTTCATCGGAATTATCAGGAACTTCAGGCTTGTCTTTATTTTCCCCCCTTTTCATAACGATTGATGTTATCAATCTCGGAAACTGTCGCCCTTGCTTGACTTCTAGCGTTCCTGAATAGACTTGAACGATTTGTGTGATGTCATCTGCGTAGTGTAGGTACATCGGATCGCCTCTCACTGGAGCAGGGAGATCAATTGTGTACACAAGGTACAACAACGGACAGAGACAGCCACCTTGTGAAACTTCCGCCTCGAGTTCGAATTCGGGTCCTTTGTAGCCTTTGATCGCGATTTGGGCTCTCCTATTCGTGACATATTTATAAAGGACCCTTTCTAGGATTGGGTTTTGCTGAAGGTTGAAAATCTTGAATTGTAGCCCTCTCAGCCAGACCTTATCGAAGGCCTTCTTTACATCCCGCAGCAGCACGTCTAAGAATTTTCTCTCAGCTTCCCTGCATGCGAGTTTTTACGTTAGGAAAGCGAGGGTGGTTTGCGTTCCTTGTCTCCTGCGGAACCTGTGCTGCTGAGGATTGTAGGCTCCTAGCTGGGCTAGTTGTTCTTGAAGCCTGTCAGCCAGGAGCTTCTCATAAACTTTCGCAACGAATTCCAGTAGGGCTATTGGCCTGTATTTGTCCAGTTGATCAGGGGGTTTACCTCCCTTAGCTATGAATATTATTTAGCAATCTTAAAACATTAAGGAAAGTAACCCGTGTTCAGGGAAGAGTTGTAAACGTTTGTGAATCCCTGAATGATCTGCTGTGGGGCATTTATCGAGTTGTTTTTGGTGGTGCCCGTCCAGCCTAGTGCCCCTTGTTAAAAGGTTCTCACATTGACCATGACCTCGTCTAGTGTTATGGGGCGGCCATGCCAAGCCATCTCCCTGCTTTCTTCTAATTAATGTTCTGGGTGCGTGTGGTATATAATCTGATTTAGATATTTGATCAGTTGGCTTTCTAATTCCTGATCGAATTCTTCCTTGTCTTCTGGGGTGATCATGATGACGTTTTTGCAATAATTCCTAAATCTATCTTCTAGAACCGCCAGGTCCTCTATATAATATCCGTTCTCTTTTATTCGAGCCTTAGTTATTACGGTTAATCCTTTTAGATTCTTGACTTGACGCCAGAATTTAGCCGGGTTCAGCTCGCTATCGATTTCGGCTATCAGGATGTTCCATATTTCCTCTTGTTGGAGGTTGATAGCCTCTTTTAGCTCAGTGCTTAGGCGCCGAGGAAGCAAACTTCTTTCCCAGTTAGGACCTCCCCATCTTATCTCCTCGTACACTTCCCTGTGTACACGAGCGATCTCTCTCATCTCCTCTGTTCATCTGGTCTGAGGAAGTGTTTTGTACCCAGTCTTGCGTATGCATTCGCGGTCCGCTTCTAGTATGGACGTAATTATCCTCTCCAGTTCTTCGTCTATCTCCTCCAAGGTTACGTCGCTTAGGTCCGCTGGGGCGTATTGACTTAGTCGTCTCTTGTAATGTTCCCAGTTGGCTAAGGCATAGTTTTTGCGGAGAGAGACTGGAAGCTGGATCAGAGCGAGAGATATTGTGGTGTGGATAGCTATGTGATCACTTGGGACTGCTAGGCCTGGCTCACTCTGGTAGTTGAAGGGGGATTTTTCACTTCTTAAGATCATGCCAGGTTTGGTGGCTGCTGTGGAAGTGATATAGGTCGGAAAATCCGGCCCTATTCTTTGGATGTTTTTTCTAATCATAATCAATTCCAAGTTTCGGCCTCTTTCGTTGGTTCTACCATAACCCGCCGCACGGCATCCGATATTAAGCTCGCCCCATAGGATTGCCCTTCTGCGGTGCCCAAACAGTGTGTAAAAGTTATTTATCGGTAGATAGGCTCAACAAGGGGGTTGATAGGCTGCAGATATTACGAGGTCTCCTACTAATGTGTGAAGTTCAACCGCCACTAAGGATTCGTCCAGTTCTGGTAGATGTTTGAACGAGATGTTTCCGTTGATAGCTATTGCAGCACCATCAACCTTTCCTGCGAATGATTCTTCACGACCACTCTGTAGCCCGGTATTTTAATTTGACCATATGTAGTGTCAATGCCGTGCTTCGTTATAAGAATGATGTCGGGGTCAAGTACCCAGAATATGTTTCCATATGCCTTTGCTCTCCCCTCCCATCCGTCTACGTTGAGTGTCAGGATCCTCACTCTTTTGCTAAATCTTTTCATGTTGTCTCTTTAGTGTTTCCGGGTTACGTTTTTCTTCCTTTCATTTCTCTTCTTCCTAAACTCGGCGTTAGAAATTTGCTCTCAAGTTTTGTGATGTAGGGTCGCATTGTGGTAGAGCAGAGCTTGTTCTACCGTTTCAGCGTCGACTTCAAAGTTGTATTCCCATTTAAAATTTTTTGTTTTAATTCTATGGAATATTTCATTGGGCTCCATCCCTTTAGGAAAGAGAAACTGATCACATGCATATATTTTGAGATTCATGTTACCTGCACGCAATCTTTTGTTTTTCCGTTACTTCCCGTTGGCCTTCTTTGTTTGTGGGGCTTCTGACTACGATGAGTCTAAGGACTCCGAGGAACCAGTAGTAGCAGACCCAGCATTTACTCATTTTTCCTTATTTTCTTGTCTCTGTTTAAGGGCAGGAGTTTTCACTTCGCTTGCTTCTATTTTCTCTTTCTTGTTTCCAATTTTGGGGTTGTTTTGTGCACTTGTTTGTTGGTTTGTGACCATCCGCAATTGAAGGACATCCTCAGAGGAGGGGGATATCCAGGAACCACATTTGGTCCATACCGTTTTTGGAGAGTATTTGATTTAGCTCTTTAGCGAACGTACCAGGGCACGTGAGATTCATGACGTGCACGTGAAGAATGCACATCATAATCTTTGTGGAATTTTAATTCTGCAGCTTGAGGTGTCTTTTTTGTGTCAACTTTTGAGAGGGCCACTTTTGCTGCTTGAGCGTAGGTTGTATTTGCTCTACGCGTTTCCTCTTGTTTCTTCAGTTCGAGTTTCTTTTTTATTACTTCTTTTTGGCATGCCATGGCCATTGACCTGTGTTCTTGCCCACAGTTGACGCAGTTTTCGTAGTTATTCTTGCACGTCCTCCAGTTGTGACCCTTTTCGTTGCATTTGGAACATATTTCCAGTGGCTACTTACAGTCCTTTTCGCGTGTTCCTCTATTCTGTAACATCTGAAACAGAATTGAACTGGGGTGTACTCTCTTTTCTCGTAATATGGAGTTCCAGAGCCATGCTCTCCGTACGGTATGGGATGCATACACCCATCACACAGATGTCTGCGATGGTCGTCGGAATTGTGAAATTACACGGAACCTTTAGGCATTTGTAGATATCTTTCATCTTTTTTTAAGAGAGTTGATGTTTTCGATTTCCAACGCCGTACTCTGTGCCATGTAATTCACATTCCGATAAGGTGTCGTACAGATCATCTTTATATCATCCGCAAATTGGACGTATAAAGAGCCTTCAGTCAGAGGTTGAGGAAGGTTGATAGTGTATGTATATATTATAAAGAAGAAGGCTTATACACGCACCTTGTCGCACCCCTCTCTCGAGATCGAACTCGGGGCCATTAAAATCTTTAATGTTCCAAAACGTCCTCCTCTCCATTACGTAGTCGCATAGAATCCTTTCAAGTATGGGATTGAGGCCCAGTTGTAATTTTTGTATTGCAGGCCTCTCTTCAATACTTTGTCAAAGGCCTTTTTGACGTCGCTTAGTACAAGATTTGCGTGGTGTCTTTCAACTTTTACCTTTTCACAACTTCTTTGTAATCACGGCTACCGCCGTGTCCGTTCCTCGCTTCCTTTGGAAGCCATGTTGTTGGTTATTATGAGAATTATTTTCCTTGAGGAACGTATTCACCCTGTTGGCAAATATCTTTTCCAAGATTTTCCCTGCAAATTCTAAGAGAGATATAGGCCTAAAGTTAGCTGGACTGTCCAGTGGCTTACTGGCTTTGGGAATGAATATCATTTTTTATACCTTCCAATGATCAGAGAAGTAACCCACGTTCAGGCTCACCGTCTTATATACGCATGGGACTGAACTTAACTCTGACCATAGAACTAGGTTGTCGGTGATTATTCGGTTTGCTGAAGATCTGGACCGGTGTTTGGGCGTTCAAAAGCCACGTAGTTGTTCTTCTGCATCTTTTCACGGTGAATAAGGCGAGGAAAGTGAAAAAACGCTTGTTCGGTCACGTTCCAACCTATGTTAAAGAAGCCGGAGTTGGTGTTCAAGCATTTTTACGTAGCTATGAGTGCCGCTTCCAATGCCTTCCTTCTCCTCTTGTTGGATGCATACGCGATTGCTCTCGCTTGCCTCCAGGTGATGCGGTGGTCAGCATTTTGCAGGTGTTCGGTGAGAGCGTTTCTAAACCGCCTTGCCCGAATGTTCTGCTCGTACTCCCTCACTCTAGTGTTCACGCCCCTGTGTGTCTCACTAAATAAGCCTGGGGGCAGTGGCTGCAGGGCATCGGATATATTACGGAGTTCCGACGCCAGACGGAAGCCGTGGTGAAGACCGACGGAAATTTCATTGAACAAAATGAATAGTACATTCCTTCAATCTTTAACAGGTAATTTTGATAAATATATCTGAAGATATTCACTTTGTTGTTATTTTCCTTTATGTTGAATTTAGTTGACAAATTAACCATTTCATTTTGTGTATGTATATATAGTATATATATATATATATATATATATATATATATATATATATATATATATATATATATATATATATATATATATATATATATATATATATATATATATATATATATTTATCTTAGGAGTTTTTATGCACTCCATATAAGAGCCGTATTAATCGGTTCGTTACGTTTCGTTAAGAACATTATCATCTATTATTTGAGAAGACAAAAACAGAAAATTAATAGGTAACATCCTTTTGGCCGCATCTCAAGTAATAGCTGCGTCTAGTAATTGGGATCCACTCTACAATTTGCAAGGTTAACGCCCAAGATGAACGAAGTACACAAAGCTATGAGCTCAAAGTCTTACACAATCATCTTCAAATTTCTTTAGCCCAATATAATCCATCCTTTTGGGGGTCAAATTCTATCTGCCTTCGTGGATGGGATTTGATCAAAACCGTAATTAATCTTTAACATCTCGATGATGTTAGTTTGGCTTAAATGCAATCATTCAATAATCCAAGTATCCACACACTCAAAAGACTTAGTTCAAGCATCTTTCCAAAACAAACAATTATTGAATTTTTATTACTTTAAATACACGCTAGCCAAAGTATACAAAGGATTTTATAGAGATTTAGCCTGTATAGTAGAAGATGATATCTCTTAAGTTTAATAAATGAATCAGATAGATTGATGTTTTATAATATTCTATATATCTCAAAGTAAACCAAGGGCTTCAGACAGATTAACTAGTTATATTGCTTGAAAGCTCTCACTGTATATAATTAACAAACAAGTTCAGAGAGATTAAGGAATTTTACTGCATAAAATGTATCAAGGTAAACAAAAGACTTGAGTCAGATTATGAGCTTATCTTGCGTGATATATTTCAGGGTAAACAAAATATTTTAAAAATATTGATGATTAAAAATGCGTACTAAAAACATCACAAATTGAGTGGGTTATAATATTTGATATATGTATCTCAAGGAAAACAAAGAACTTCAGAGAGAATGTAACATTATAATGGTTGATATCTACCATGGCAAACAACTGACCTCAAAAAGATTGAAGGTTTACAATGTATAATATTTATTTTGGAAAACAAAGAACTACAGTGTTTAAGAGCTTATAATGCATGATATCTATTAAGGTCAACAAAGGCCTTGGAAAAGATTGTGGGCTTATGATTTTTGAAATATCTCAAAGCATACAAACGACTTCAGATATATTGAACACTTATAATGCTTAATATCTCTCAAGGTAATCAAAGGACATCAAAGAGATTGAGAGCATATAAAGTTTGAGTTTTTTCAAGGTAATAAAAGAACGTCAGAGAGTTTGAAGGCATATAAAGTTTGATATCTCTCCAGGTAAACATAGGACTTCAGAGAGAATGAACGCCTATAATGTTTCATATCTCTCACGGTAATCAAAGGACTTCAGAGAGATCGAGAGCGTATAAAGTTTTATGTCGCTCAGGCTAATCTAAAGAGTTCAAAGAGATTGAGAGCATATAAAGTTGATATCTTTCAAGGTAATTAAACAACTTCAGAGAGATTGAAAGCGTATAATATTTGATATCTCCCAAAGAAAAGAAAAGAATTCCGAGAGACAGGAAGGAATATGTTGCACGATATCTCTCAAGGTAAACGGAGGATTTCAGAGACATATAACTATGGGAGTAAAATACCTTTGTTCTTTCACATCTTTCTCTTTTTTGTCAAATTTGTATTAATACCCCCTTTGGCATATTTGTATATGTAGTAATTCTTTGTATATTGTTTGTGTTATAAATCACCGAAAGGATTTTCACCGGTTAATGAAGCCAATCCTATAACGAGAGTGGTTTCTCCATTCCGAAAAAAATCGATCAGTTTTCTAGGTAATGGTGTTATTAGTAGTATTGAACTGGTAATACTAAAATGCATGATGGCTTAATTGAATTTAAAAAATTTACTTCTTAAAATCAAATTCAAATTTTATTTGGAAATTGAAATTTTAAAGGTAATAAATTAAAAAAAAAGTATAACTAAATTTATCTGATTTCCTCAGCCGGTAAAATAGCGGTCGGGTGGAACCAAGAAATGGAGAGGAGAGTGTGGCTACAGTATTGAGCACTCCTAATAGACTCTTTATTTATCTATTTTTACTATCTATTTTTGATAAACTTTTATATGACCTCCACTTTTATTCTTTTTCAGCTAGCATCTTTTTAATTAAAGTGATCGAAGATGCCCCCTTAGGATTTTATTTTGATAAATCCTCATTAATAAATAATATTTATGGATCAGTAATTCGAAAAGAATTAAATACAATAATCAAAATTTCCGTTAATTATTTTCATTAATCCATCGCTAACTTATCAATTATGGATCTAAAAATATGTGTCGTAATTTCAGACTAATTTTGACTTTGATCAATGTTTTCGTAAAAGCTCTCTCTCTCTCCCCTTCCCTCATTTTCCCCATCTCCTTCCCCAACCCTAAGCCCCTATGTCTCCCTCCCCCTCTCTCTCCCTCCTTCTCCCTCACTTTCATTCTCCCTTCCCTGTCCCCTCATTCCCCTCCTCCTCTCCCTCTCCCTCCTCTCCCCCTCCCTTTACCCATCCATCCCCCTCCTCTCCCTCTCTCTCTCTTTGGAAGCAACAATTTAAAATGAGCCACAATATTTTTTTCGTATAGATTTCTTCTTTGCTCACTTATATCGTGGTCCGTTTATTAGAAACCAGTAGGGTGTTGCAGTTTTTTCCTAATTAATTAGAATTATTGTAATTCCTTAGTCTTTGCTACTTAAAATTTTGAAAATGCCCGTAAATGCCTTTCTTGTTTTTTTTACCGAATTTGCAAAAATATATGCCAAAAGCAAACTCATTTTAAAGGAAATTCAAAGATGTTTGCAAGTATTATAAAATAATAAATTACAATAATACTTTATAATTTAAAATATATCTAAAAATAAATTAAAACAATCCCTGAACTTTTCTTTATTTATTCCGCTAAAGCTTAACGTAGGGAATATATATTTTAAATCCTATTAAAAAAATTTGCATAAAGAATAGCAGTTTTTATATATACCTCAAATATGACTCTCTTTGACTACCATAATATTTAAATTTTATAGAAGAAGTTTAATAAACATATCTCTTCGAAATCATAGAGGATCGAAGCGACTAAATTGAAGCATTCAAGTCCTCGTGAAAATAGACTAAAACTTAACTAAATCAAATTGAGTTCCGAGCTAACTTGTAATTTTTAAGGATTTGACGAAATATTTGGAAATAATAGCTTATAAGACAAATTTTCTCTACCTTACATACACATTCAAGAAATGTAATTAACTCATTTGCTCTGAGCCGAAATTAGGAAAAAGCCTTCAATTATCTATTTTAAAAAATAAAACCTTACAGTCATTAGGATTTAGCTGATGCATCCAGCCCTACTATATGTTCAATGTTGCCTTTTCCGTATAAGGTTCCATTTTTTTGCCTTGAACTTTTATATATTCTGTGTTATAAATTGATTACAGTTGAATAAGTTTATATAAAGCTGATCCTAGTTCCTTTAGAAAATTGATGTCAGAATTAGGTTTGATATGTATCAAGAAATTTGAAGCTTTACAACCATACCTAAAGAAATTCAGAATAATATTACCTCTAATATGAAGGTTCTGTATCGATGAAGCAGATGCGAAAGAAAAGTAAAAAAGTTAAAAAGAGTAATGCTATAATAAAAACACGTAAATGGAGTATTTGAAAGTATTTATTCTCCTCTCACAAATTGTAATTATAAAAGTCCTAAATTCCTACATAATTGGGTGCGTTAAGCTTTTACACTCAACGTCTTATTCTCGAACCAAAAAAATTCGAGCATTATCCCAAATGTAATTCAAATTTGAATCGATAGCGATTCTTTGGCAAATTGGCTTAACCAGATAGCAGAAAATAAATGCGTCCAAGATAATTCAGCTTCAGATTCTTTCTCGCTTGTTATAACTGCTCTCCAATTATTTATCATCTCCGCGTTTACGTCTAAGTGGGGGTGGGGAGGGTAAGTGTGTATCTTTATATTAATATACTTATAGCAAGAGTCATACATACTACGTATGCATGTATACTTTGGTTCAAAATATTAAAGGTATACGAATAATTACACGGCACAAAATTGCTGCCTTAAGCAACACCGTGATAAGTAAATAAACTTATGAGATCTACTTTTTAAGTTCATGCTTGAACAAGTGTGGTATAACAATGTAAATGTTTATTGGTGCTTAGTTAAACCAATCATGTCTTCATATAATAAAACATAATTATTAAATACATATGTATCTAGAAGAATCTTAGTAATTTTGTTTGGGTGTTCAACGCTCTCCTATTCCTTCGAATAATTGTTCAGCGAAAGATCGTCAATTCGGATAATCGCTTATTTGATAGGATCGAAGATGAGCATGTGAGTTTAAATATATCCCCCATTTACTGTAAGCTTTTGTTTATTTTATTTTATTATGGTAGCTACCTCGTTAAGTTTGTGCAGATTGGTAGGTATATACTCGAGTTTAATTAAGTGAATCCACTAAACTATAGCATTTATAGTCTCCTTTATTCGCACTATTTTCAGCACCCGAAAAAGATTCGGGAGCTAAATGATGATGACTCTCTTTTACTCTTAGAAATCTCGCGTTCATCTCTTAAAATTCGTTGTCTGAGGTCGGATGAGGCCTACTTATTACCGATAAAATCAGTCATCCATTTAAAACGAGGTATTGTAGAAGGTTGGTTGTAGTATTTGAGACGATCGATTTAACTCTTTCGTAAAAGATTCGACCTTACTAGAGAAAGAGTTGCCTTTCAATGATAGAAACCAGCGCAAACAATATAAATGATGGCAAAAGGATACAAGTATTTCTTATTTTTAAAGCCTCGGTAAGTGCCCAACCTCTGAGACTAAATAGTATTTAGTATCTCAATTATTCCCGCAATATCGCATGAAAAAAGATAACATAACTTTATTCTTAATTAGATGTTTCCTGCAATCGTTCCAATAACTTTTCGTCATAAATTACAATGCATAACTTCCATACGAAGATTTGCCTTTGTTTTATTGAAAATAGTGAATTTACTTTTGATATTTTTTACACAAATAGACTCGACGAAGTAACAAAGGATGCATACAGTTCTGGGCCTAGAAATGATACCTAACTTGTACAAAATTCAAGGAGTGGGATGAAAAGGAGCTTGATTAACCTAAAACAAACTTTGACTACGAATGAGAGAAAATGATTTAGTCAGTTATATCAGCTTCCTATCTTTTAGGCCAATAAAATTATTTTACTTGGTTTTTCTATACTAGAGACAAGTAATGCATTTAGTGAAAACAACTTATTTTGTTTTGTTTAGCATTTCTTTTGTTATTTTGAAAATATGGAAATTTTTTTTCACATCTCCTCGGCGAAGTTCAATATTAGTTTAGGTAAGCGTGTGTCATTGGATCCTCACAAAATAATGTTGATAACACTCTACAACAAATTTCAGTGTGAAGAAAAAACATAGATCTTATGTGCATTTTATTATGAAGTTGAGTGTGCTAAATTCTAATTTGATAAGAATAATTTCCCATCGCCTAACATTTTCTTGTAAATTGCTGATTTAATAATTATGCAATTAATACCGATTTCCACGACGATACCATCAATCTATTTCGCTACCAAATGTGTCCATTGTAATTAATTTCTGAATATATAATGAATCAGCATGTTTGTCAGCATTATAAAATATTATTTTACACTTTAGTATTTACTTCGTTTGTAAGACTCTCATGTGTGTCACACTTCAGGTTCCACCAGAAATCAGCCAGCAGAGCAGGGCTCCATTTTCCCTTATACCTGTTTTCCATTGACGCTATATTTTAATGGAACCTTTCCATCTTCATCACTCACATATCCTGCATTCTCTGGAAAGAAGGACATATGAGAATGAAGTGTATCTTCAGGAACACCCTGTTATAATTATATCAAAATCTGTTTATAACTTTTAGAGTTGTCAGTTTCGGCCCAATCCGGTTTGCATTCAATCCCTACGGAACCATCAGTGTATTTAACGTAAGTAATATGGTAATTTACGAGAAACTGGAGGGTCGCAAAAAGAGACGGGTGTTATATTCGTGATTTACACAAAAAAAAATACCTCGAAAAAAGGTTATTCTCATTTCCGGGGTTTTTTCATCGTTGTACAGTGTAATTATAGTATTTTCCCCAATTTTGTGTGTACTTATTACTTGAGGAGTCCAGTCCGTGATTCTTCAATCTCTCTTCGACTCGTTTTGTACTTACACTTTTTGTTCAGACTGAATGAGTACTCCTCTTTGTACCAAATGGTATTATTTATACATTGTAGACATTCTTTTTCTTCCTCCCCAAACTTTAGTACTTCAATTATAAAACTCATTTCAAAATAATTCCTCCGGTTTCTCATGTTAGTTTCAACTTTATTTCCCAAATAAATATATAAATATAGGAATGTAGATCGGGGGGGTATAATTCCTACCATTAGAAAATATATATATATTTTTGCGCCTATTTTTTAAATAAATTTATTAATTTTCGAGGATAAAATATCTTAAACTAACAATGAAATAATGTTTATTTACACAATATTTCGTTAATAATTTACAAGAAATATCAAAATTTGATAATAATAGAAATATGGGGAAAATTGAATGAGGTATTACTTGTAAAATTACCACTTTCTTAGCAATTGCCACTCAAACTTTAAGTCTTGATTTGCTCAAACATACGGTAGTAATCCATCTTCAAATAGCTCAAGGAATAGTGATTGTTATAATTAACCAAGGTCCTTGTCTTCTTTGTGGAACCGAGACATCTTCACCAGTTGCGCACCGTCCTGTTCCCTTACATCTAACATACTTGGAATATCTATTTTCCACACATCTCCACTTTCCTTGAATTCGCTAATTTCATTATGCACCTCTATTTTCAATTATTTTCTTCCCGTTCCTTCGATGGATTTCATTTTTTATTACCAAGGAAATAAATTAATGCCATAATAATACTATTGAAACCCTAAAAGTTCCAGGAAAATGAGAATTAAGAAAAAACCTACCTGAAGGACTACTGAAAGGTTGTCTTCGTAAGCGGTCTGCAAAGATCACTCGTTTTGCCCGAATTTCGCTTTGCCTGAATTTCGTTTTGCCTGAATTTCGCTTTGCCTAAATTTCGCTTTGAAAGAATTCCGCTTTGTCTGAATTTCGCTTTGCCTAAATTTCGTTTTGCCTGAATTTCGTTATGCCTGGATTTCGCTTTGCCTAAATTTCGTTTTGCCTGAATTTCGTTCGCTTTGCCTGAATTTCAATTTGCCTGAATTTCGATTTGCCGGAATTTCGTTTGGCCTGAATTTCGCTTTGCCTGAATTTCGCTTTATGTATTTAGCAGACAAATATCTTACATTGTTTACTCTTTAGCTATAGAATTATAGAATTAAGTGTTTTATGTAAAATAGTTCTAATTTAGTGTCATTGAACATAAAATAGAAATGTAATGTATTTTGATTATGTCCTTTATTCATATTGTCTTGTGTGGTTTATTCAACCTATGTAACTGTGTTTTAGTGTAACGAGTGTTTAGTGAACAAATTTTATTTCATTGTTTTATTGGAATGAATAGCGGCTGCAAGAGTGGTTATCTTTTGTCTATATATTTCTATTAAATTTTTCCTTTTTCCTTTCCCAATTTGGAATGGAATTTAGCCGATATCGTTTGTTCAATAATTGGATTGTTATTCACTGTTCTACTTTTAATTTATTCATTTTATTTAGTTCTTAACTTATTCATTTTCCTATTTGGGGGGCACGAGCACCCTGTGCTTGCAAGTTTTTAGCTCTTACATAGCTGGTAGACTTCAAAGTAAAAGTAGCCATTCAAAACATCACATTATTTTAAATGAGCGAAATACCTTAGAAATTGAATCCATTTTCGAAAAGCATTTGTTCGTAACTAACTCAAACACTAATTTGTAAAGGGATTCTAGAAAGTCAGATGCGCGAAAAAAAATAACTATTTTATTTTCCCTTAATATAGTCATTTTTTATATTATAAATAACTTTACTAGAGATAAATCTATATAACTTATATTTTTCTCGATTTAAATGTTTTACTTCTTAGGGCACACACATAATTCCTTTGTGTACTTGAGTTTGTATTTTTATTCATCTTATCTACATTGTTCCACGCGGAAGAAGCAGAATAGTTAAATCATTTGCAGCTTATTAAATAACAAAACTTTTCTCTCTTTCCCAATCACATATAAAACTTTTTTGTTTTGTATTTCATCATAATACCCATTACCCAATCTAGATTCAATTATCTTTCGAACGAGCAATTAAAATGAATTCCTAAGAAATGATTCTGCCACTGGCATTAGTTAGGCCTCATCTTGTTTATGTGGTGCAATTTTGGTCTCCATATCATAGGATGGAAATTGCCTTGTTTGAGTCTGTGCAAAGAAGTATGACTAACATGATTTATGGGTAGAGGAGCTTACCTTATGGTGAAAGGCTTAAGAGACTAAAAATTCATACATTAGAACTCAGAAGAATCTGAGGAGACCTGATTGAAGTCTTCAAGTGGGTAAAAGTTTATAATTGGGGAAACATAGGTAAGGTTCTTATTTTTAATGAACAGGATAGGACACGTAACAATGGGTTTAAGCTAGATTAGTTTTGGTTTAGCAAAGAGACTGGTAGAAATTGGTTTACAAATCGAGTGGTAGATGAATGGAATAGGCTCACTAGTCATGTGATAGATTAGTCTTCCGTGCGGAGTTTTAAGAATAGGCTGAATAGATTTATGGATGAAGATGCTGCGAGGTGGGACTGAAGTGGGTGGTGGGAACAGGAGCTGCATCATATAAGCTAGTGATTATCTTTTTGCAGATTCCTTTTCTTATGTTCTTATGTTGACACTTCATCAAGAAAACTGCTTATAGCTTACTTTAATGGTGGACTAACTGATTTGGTGTGTGTTAATCCTATCCTCCATCTCAAACATAGTTATAACTTGCAATATATATTAATAAATCCCTTAAATATTTTTACTGATTCGTCTACTTGTCCGTGTAAGAGTCTAATTCCATGGAATAATAGGTTTCAAAAAGAAAGACTCTCTTCTTACGGTTTATTTCTAAGCCCAGGTAATAGGTAAGTCCAACAGCGCTAAGCCTTTGGTAAGGAAAGAACAACAAAATTTCTGAGTATATTAGAGATGACGTAGGACAAGCAATTCATATGCACGGAAAATTATATTCTTTGACTACAAAGTAAAGTTTAGAGCAATGTATCCGCGACTATGGTTTGCTTCCTTAGTAGCTTATAAGCATTGCTTCGACATTTTGAAATCTCCAAAAATTAAAATACCAAGTTTCCTTAATAACATTGGTGATTCAAGAATTTGAGCGTTCAGTTACTGATCTGCATTTAGGTTACGACATCTGAAGTGGATCATAGCCTTGCAATTGCGAATGCTTAGAGCTCATCTGCCATTTATCCGGCAATTCAATTTTATCAAGATCTTTGGGTATTTCTTCCATATCGTATCTAGAATGGTCTTAGCTTCTCAGCTAAATAACGGGTGGTCCAAAAGTTACTTTACATTTTAAAAAATTAATACCACAAAAACTAATTAAGTTATAAAAGTGGGTAATATATATAATAAAAGAGGGGATCCTGGATTTTTATTATTTAAATCTAATATTATTCAAATGTTCTCCATTATTGTCGAAACAAAGGCGGATTCTTTGCACCATATTTTCCATGACATTTTCCAAAACATCAGGAGTGATTTTGTCGATTTTTTCAATGATGTTTTGTTTCAATTCTTCAAGATTTTTAGGTTTATTGACGTATACCTTTTCTTTAAGGTATCCCTCAAAGGGTTAAATCTGGAGGGGTAAAATCAGGTGATCATGGTGGCCAGGAAACGTCACCTAAATGTGAAATTAACCGACCAGGGAAGTGTGCTCTTACTAAGACTAAGAGATAAAAAAAGCTAAACAGAGAGAGGGTACAGAGAAAGATAGTGAAAAAGATAAACTGAGATCAAAATAGGTTGAATTGGAAACAGAGAGAGAAATATAAAGAAAAAGTGATAAAGAAAGAGGTAGCGAGAGAAATTGAGGGAGAGAGAAATACAGAACTAGTAACAGAAAAGACTCGAGGGTCCACTAAAGGTCAGTTTGAGAGATAAGAGAATTAATATTCCTTCGACCTAGGAAGTGCACTGCATGCATTTAATATATCTATCAGGCTAGAACGAAAGTAATGTCCGATTTTTGTAGAATCAACTTTTAGATGTTATTTAGCAAAGTAGTTCCTCTTGTTATCGTTTAGGAATGCGACAATGAGTAATTTCTTTCCGTTAAAGGAAAAATATTGTTCATAATCTTCTGTTTTCACCCCTACGTCGTCCCATCTGAAGATCATATTAGACATGGTTTACTCTATTATGAGTTCCATAAAGGGGTCAATGCAAGTACAGCCGCAAAATCCTTTCAGATAACTTATGATGCAGTAAATGAAAGAATTTGCAGGAGGTGGTTTACCAGTTTCCAAAGTGAAGATTTCACTCTGAAAGACAGACCCAAAGAAGGTCGTCCAAAAAACTTGATTTCGAGGAGTTGGAAGCTGTTGTGACAGCAAATCCCGATGCAGCTCCTAGAGAACTCGCAGAACAATCTAATGTAACTTATACGACTAACCTACGCAAACTAGAAAGGATTGGAAAGGTTTAAGTGATTAGAAAAGACGTCTCACACGAACTGCCCAAGGTTAATTTGCAACAGTGCATTGCATGCTCTGAGTCATTGCTTTCACCTTCAGGCAGTTTTTTTGGACAGACGTTTTACAGTTTGTGAGGAGTGGATCTTTTATCATGACCTTAAACGCCGCCGTTTGTGGATCAGTCGAGAAAGCCGAATTTATCAACGATAGAGAAAAGGACTTCATCTAAAAATGATCATGTTGAGTGTATGGTGGAGTTTAAATGAATTGTCCATTACAAACTGTTATACAAAAATCAGACCATTAATTTTGATCTCTTCTACAATTATATTCTTATTTAAAAACCCCCTTTGTCCAAAGGCGTTTCTATTTAGTCAACAGAAGGGGTGTCATCCTCAATCGCGATATTGCCTATCCTCACACAGCTCGAATGACCAAAGATCAACTGGAGGAGCTCAGTTGGGAAATAGTGGTTCATCCTACACATTCTTCTAAAGTTGCCCCTTCTGATTAACACTTCTCTAGGTGATTACTGAACCATTTGAATTGTAATAGGTTGGCATCAAGAAAAGAGGTTAATAACGAGTTTCCTCATATTTTGCATCACAGCCTAACGAATTTTCCAAGCGTGGCATTAATAAGCTTGTTGAAAGATAGAATGATGTTATGTTTAAGTTAAATGTTTCCATAGTCATAAGACTTTTCATTTTTAATATATATCCTAAAATCATACATTACTTTCGTTCCAAACTGATATAGATATATATATATATATATATATATATATATATATATATATATATATATATATATATATATATATATATATATATATATATATATATATATATATATATAAATAGAGGTGGGCGGTCCGATTCGGGAGTCCGATTATTCGATTAATCTGACTAACCCCCGCTAAACGAATCGGATAATCGCAATCGGACTACCGAAAATTTAAACCAATCTGCGATTAATGCAGGTCGACGTCGGCTTTGTATTTTCCAATAGCAGTTTCTTAATAAATTTTTCTATATTTTTCTCAAGTAAATATTTTTTCGTTTTATTCTATTCTATTCACACTTTGGTATTTTCTCTATAATATAATGCGTAAAATATTATGAGTAATTATTAAATCATATATAATAAAAAGGTTATATTTTACAAATATAAAGTAGGTATAATACGTGTTTAGTTTTGTTTTTTCGTACGCGTCTCATATCGATTAAGTGACTCACCGCACCAGTTTAGAGCCAGTCGTCGTGAGGTAAGCTGCTGCTGCGCTGCTCCATTGCCACCCCTTGTGAACGCTTCGAAGTAATCCTTCTGTTTTCACTTTCCTGTTATTGCGGACCCCAACTGCAGTAAGTTGCACCATTAATATTCGCATTTAGTATTTCTATTTCTTTCTACTGGTATTCATACGATCATATCTAGACTATTAGTTTATAAACTAACAATAGATCAAGCTTAAAGTTCGTGAATTAGCCATTTTATACAAGTTTCATCATGTATTCGTGCGCACTTGCTTGTTGCTAGTTAGCATTTATTTGTACATTCAACTTAGCATTTATTTGTGGGTTTCGTAGTTTTGTTTCTAAATACTAAATTTTTGTACAGAATTTAGCGCGTGCCAAGGAAGTATCCTTGTGGAAGACGGAGTTTTATTCACACCTTTGATAGCGGACGAAGCCTCGTCCGTTACATCCAGTATGGAAAGATTTATGACTCCCCAGCCCAGAAACAGGAACGAGAGCGGCGCAAACCAGAAGTCCCTGGGCTCCCAGCACAGCGACCAGGCGGCGGCGACAACAACAACATCATAGAGGGCGTGGAAGATATTCTGACCCTTCCGCTCTCGCCCAGTGAGAGCAGGATGTCGCTAGACTCGAACAAGTCGGCTGAGAGCAAAGCCACAATGGAGACAAACAGCTCTAGCCTTAGCCAGGAGAAAGGTTGGAGGCACATCAACACTGTTCTTCAAGGTCGTGGACAACAACAAGGCTACTTGCATTAATTGCTCAAAGACACTCAAAATTCCGCAGGAAACAACTTCTAACCTGGTGATTTTAAATTTATTTTATTTAATAATTTATTTAGACTTTTTTACCAGGATTCATAATTATTTGACAAAGACTAAACAGACTAAAATTTAGGCATTTATTTGTAGTTTTTACTATATGAATTTTAATTTATTTTTGTTTTTACTTTTTAAATACACTACTAGAGGTACCACCCTGGTCAAGTCCACGAGCTCAAGGCAGCTCTCTAGGGCGCCAGCAAACACGGCCGCCACAAGTCCTCCCAAGACGCGACCGCGATCAGGAGGCAGGCCAGCATCGAGGAGAGTTTCAAGGAGAAGTTCTCTTAGAAAAAGTGCCTCGACCTGTAATATAGGTGAGTAGTTTCCATTTTCTAGTTAAAGTATCAATATATTTTCATTTTTAAGTGTGTTAATTTTAAGACTGTGAAACTCAGTTTAGACACTTAATGATTGAATAATATTAATAAATTCTTCAAATTGAATATAGATGGTTTAAACTGTTAACAGTTTTCTGTTTTTACTTCTTAAACATGTTTTAACAATTTCTATGTCTCATACACTCATAAAAAATGAAATGATGAATACAAAAAATCTTGTAATTTTAAATTTATTCTAAAACTTTTAATTTTTCTTCAGGTCCTTCATTGGCTGCATGAAGCCTGGCTCAGAGACAGAAAATGAACACAATGAGGTCCTGTGGGCGTATGACTGCCCACCGTTCAAGGTCACCTCCAGGTGGAAGCTCACCCGAGACATCAGGGCGATGTAGGGAGCAGACCAAGGCCGATCTGATAGACCTTCTCGCCAAACAGGAGATGGTCGCAACCACGGCCGACAGCTGGTCGGCGAGCAACAGGGCCTTCCTGGGGATGAAGGTGACATGCCTGGACAAGGTCACCTTCAAGATGCACTCTGCCGTTCTCAAGATCAAGAAGATCACCCTGAGACAGACAGGGACCTACCTACCTGGCAGAGGCGAGTTCTGAGCTGCACGACAAATTCGGCATCAAAATAAAGGTGTGTAAACTCTAAGAATTTTTGCATACTTGTCTTTGTATTTGCCCAGGTATCCAGCAAATTTCTATATTTTTGCTTTATAATACTGTATGAAATTGATGCTGTAGTCTGCGTGAAATATGTTATGTATGTTTGTCGTTAATACTTTGAAGAGAACTGAGGGAGTCTGTAAAAATAACGAAGTGATTACTATTATCGTATTGACTTTGGAATCATACTTCAAGTTCATACTGATAAATGAAATTAAAATTTGTTTTAAAACATTATTTTGCTTTTCAGGTTGTCAGCACCACCACTTACAATAGCGCGAACTACATTAGCGCATTTAACCGCAACGTCAAGCGGGATGCCGAGCAGCAAGGACAAGCTGGGGTGGACCAAGAGGTGGTGCACCATCCTGGTGACAGACGCCCTGGAGCAAGTGATCCACCAGGAAGAGGTCGTGCAGCTCCCAAGCATCGCCGCTGTACTGCACAAACAGTGAACCTGCTGTCCTCCAGGGATGTGGAGAACTTTCCCGGATGTACCACCCAGCCCACCCGGCCTTAAACAAGCCGGCCGCCAAGGCCCAAAGCGCGTGGAACGCCCAGAACCGAAAGAGAGTGACTGCCAATGACATTAAATCCGCTCTGGGCAAGAAGCTTGTTACCACTGGCATCCAGATGGAATTCTAGCCATGACGCCTACAAGTGCCTACTGACCGAGGGGCTTGACTTGGACAAGAGGAAGAAGCTGAACCAGATCTGTTAGCGGCAGCACCCCTGCCCCCTACCGCACATCACGCAGGACGACTTGCAGATCTGGTCGGAGTACGTGAAGGTGACCGCATCCCTTGCCGCCGACCTAGACGTACTCTAGGGCAAGGAGAAGGCATACATGGGGTGCCTTTTCCCCCAACTCAAGGTGCTCAAAGACTTCCTGGAGGCGCTGTAGTGCTACGACAGCATTGTTCATGCCCAGAATCTGGTGGCCCACCTCCTTCACCAGCCTGGAACAAAGGGCTTTTATGGCAGGTTAGTCATATTATGATATTATTATTCATTATTATTATATTTGATCGCAGTGAGTCAAAACTTAATAAGTGATTTTTTCTTCTTATATTATATTATTATTAAATGATTATAATCCTTGCTAGTCAAATGATTCATTTGAAATGAATTAAAATCAGTGTAATAAAATTTAATTTTTCAATTGACAAATCTAATATATTTTTAAATTTGTTTTAAAACTTTTCTTCTACTGCAGATTCAGCCACCTCTTTGCGGACATGGACCTGTTGATGGCTACGGTGCTGCACCCCTACCACAAGCTCGCCACAGTCAGGGCCGTCTGCAGGAGACAGAACAATGAGGTCTACTGCGACATGGTGAGGGACAAGCTCATCAGAGACATTCTCACCCTCGTCTGTCCTGACGAGCACCTGGACCCTCCCCTCCAGCAGGGGCCCCAGCCAGGCTCCAGCAGCAGAGACTACATGTTCACCATGGATAATGGGCAGCAAGAGGAGAGCCTCGAGGAGAAGGTCAGGGAAGAGTTCAAAAACTGGTCGAGGAAGGCACTGAGGAGGAACCCGATGCTCTCACCCAATCTCTTCCTACTCTAGTTCTGTGATGCTTGGGTAGCACTCTTCCTCAAGTATAACACGCCATTCCAGAGCTTCGCCTCGGTCGAAAGCCTGTTCAGCTATGAGTTGGACATTCTCAAGCCTAAGAGGGTGGCCCTCGCTGCACCAAACTTCGAGGCCCTCGTCTTCATGAAGGGCAACCTCCACCTCCTCAAGAAGACCCACGAGGTGGAGGAGGAAGATGAGGACTAATCTGGCGGGCTTAGAGTAGAGTAGAGTGGAAAACCTTAACTATTATGAAGTATAAATGGAACAAAGTTGTTAGTGACCCAATCTCTTTTTTGAGAGAGAGAATATATTAATATTACTGTGTGTATTTTGTTTAATATGTACTGTATAGTTTAATCTTTTGTTATATTATATTTTAATTAAAATAAAATGTTTATTTTTCATCTTAAAAGTTTGTTTACTCATTATATTAGTTAGTAATGGCTTATTTAGAGTAATAAAGCATTAAATTCCCTTTACACACATTAAAAATAGATTTAAATAGATTGAGTCGCTTTTAACAATATCGAATCGCATTTAAGACATTAACCGAATCGGTAATCGTTAATCGGACTTCAATTTTTTCGAATCGCGCCCACCTCTGTATATATATATATATATATATATATATATATGTATACAGTAAACCCTCGATATAACGAACCAAATTTCCTCGCCGAACTCCATCGGGTTTAAAAGGCAAGCGTTACGACTAGCCTGAGTAAGTGTTGGTGTGTCACATGTCTCCTACAGTGCAAGGTTCGTATCAATACTAGGTTGTGTAGTCTACTTAACTTTATTAGTAATTACATACGTATTACATATCCATAACGAACTTGGTTTGTTATTTCCATTGCTTTTAACGCCCATCGGGTTCAACGAACTTTCAGCTTTAACGAACAACCCTCCGCCCCATATAGTTTGTTATATCTAAAGTTTACTGTATATATATATATATATATATATATATATATATATATATATATATATATATATATATATATATATATATATATATATAGTGATGGAGTCGTTCCTTGGGAACCTTATTCGTAGCAGGAATATGAAGACATATGCGATGGTTTTGAAAATTTAATTTTCCGGACGTTTCGGTCATTGACGATGACCATCATCAGCGAATTCTAAATACAAAAAATTATTTTTATAAGAATAACTAAACACAGAAATAAAAACATTACAGGAGTCAAAAATGATAACCGAAAGCAAGAAGTTAAAATGAAATATATAATCTTAAACAGTTGAAAGCAAATTGGTGAAAATCTATTAATAAGAAATTGATGTAATATCTTAAAAAAAAAACTAAATTAAATAATAATCCCACGAGTTTAAAATATGCATAATAAACATGAATTAAATGACTATCGAAATACAAAAATTATAAACTATAGCAATAAAGTCGTAAGCAAGGCATGAAGAAATCGATTAATAAGACTGAGAAAAAAAAGAAGATTAAATAATCCCATGAGCAGCAAATATGAATAATAAACATGAATCAAGCTGAATACAAAAAATTTACTATAAACCACAGCAAGAGAGAATTATATGGGCAGGGCGAACAATCGAAAATAAGTTAGATAAGCGGGGTATGTAATCGAAGCGGATATTAATTAATAAGGCTAATCAAGTAATTGAATTAAGTTAAATTACAAATTACCAATTAGGTTAAAGTGATGAAATTGTGTGGTAGGTATATAAAGGTGTGAAGATGTTTTCTAGTTGGCCCTGGTGTTAGGGCATCACTGGCATTCTTCTTATTTGTATTTTTAATATTAAGAATTCCACCGTCATTAAAGTAGCTGACTGTCTTTGACAGCCAGTTTCCTCCGTTATAATATATATATATATATATATATATATATATATATATATATATATATATATATATATATATATATATATATATATATATGTGTGTGTGTGTGTGTGTGTGTGTGTGTGTGTGTGTGTATTTGATTATTTGTGTTTTTCCAGTCGAAGCATTCAAGCCTTTCAAAGGTTACTCTTATGCTGAATCTCAAGTTTTGAGTCTTAGTTTATCTCTTTTATTTGGGCACTTCGCCTCTTTTTATCGTTTATTTTTAGTTCACATGATTTTACTTTCAAATGGGAATTGGGAATTGGGCACTTCGCCTCTTTTTATTCTAAAATGTTATTTATTTTTCGATCAATTGGTTTAGGCACTTTGCCTCTTTTTCATTTGTTGTTTATAGTTGTTGAGTTTTTGGAATCATAATACATCGGAGTAGTGGACTACTACTACGTATACATAGGTAGTACCACTTCTCTCGCGCAGGTTCTACTACTAGGGAACAGAGCAGTTCTACCTATAGCGCGTCTACGGTTCGCACGTATATTTAGGTTAAGGTTCATCTTCAGGAGTATCACTCGGTCGATCTTATCCTAAGTCTTTCTCCCTATCCTTTGGATCTCCGTATTGATCGGCTTTAGACCGATTTTTTGGTGTATAACCGATTGCCGAATACGGTCGATCCTTTGCGTGCCAGTGATCAGACGAGTGGCATTATTCTGCACCCTCTGCATCATTCTGAGAGATGTGCAGCTTGCCATCTGCGTGATCACGGCCGGGTACACTAGGACTGAGCGTCCTAATGCCATATACAGCTTCTTGATTTTTGGCACGCTGAGGCCTTGGAAACGGTAAATTTCCTCAGCTCTCTTTTGGCTAGGGAGACTCTGGTTTTGATGTGCGTCTTGTATCCCGTTTTGAAGAGTTGTCAGCCCAGGACTTTACCCTCGTTGGAGTATGGATAGATTTTGGTATTGACGATAACGTCGTCTACTTTCCGACGGTTCATTTGAATGATAGTGAACTTCTGGCGGTTGGTTTTAATTTTCCACTTCTTCTCATATCTGTTGATGTTTTCAATTTCGACAGCTGTCACCCTCGCCTAAATTTCAGAGTTCCTAAATGGACTCAGGATGATTTGGGTGATGTCATCTGCGTATTGCAGATACATCGAATCGTACCTCACTGGAGCAGGCAGGTCAATCGTGTACACTAGGTACAGCAGAGAGCTGAGACAGCTGTCTTGTGGAACTCCCGCCTCGAGTTCGAATTCTGGTCCTTTGCAGCCCTCGAATGCAATTCGGGCTCTTCTATCAGAGACATAGTTGCAAAGGACCCTTTCCAGGAGTGGGTTAAGCTGGAGGTTGAGGATCTGGAACTGTAATCCTCTCAGCCACCCATCCTTGAAGGCCTTCTTTACATCTCGCAGCACCACATCTACGTACCTCCTCTCAGCTTTACTGCAAGCGAGTTCTTCCGCAAGGGGGGCGAGGGCTGTTTACGTTCCTCGTCCTGTGAGAAATCCGTGCTGCTGAGGGTTGTGGGCTCCAATCTCGGCTAGTTATTCTTGAAGCCTGTCAGCTAGGAGTCTCTGGTAGACTTTCGCAATGATCTCCAGCAGGGCGATTGGCCTGTAATTTACCAGTTGATCGGGGAATGTACCTCCCTTGGGTATGAATATTACCTTAGCAAACTTGAAACCTTCCGTGCAGTAGCCTGTGTTCAGGGAAGCGTTGTAGATGCTAATGATTCCCTGAATGGTCTGCTGTGGGGCGTTAACCAAGTTGTTTCTGGTGATACCCATCCAGCCTGGTGCCTTTTGTCGAAAGGCTTTTATAATGGCCATGACCTCCTCTGATGTTATGGAACGTCCGTGGCCCGCCATCTCCCTGCCTTCGTTGACTTGATGTCGTGGGTGCGTGCGTAAAATTTCCTGGTTTAGTTCTTTAATCAGTTGTCTTCTAATTCCTGGTCGAACTCGTCGTTTTCCTCAGGGGTAATCCTGAAAACGTTTTTCCAGAAGTTCCTGAACATGTCCTTGAGAACCACCGGGTTCTCTATGTAGATTCCGTTCTCCTTTATCCGAGCCTTAGGTCTAGGTGCAAGTCCCTTTATGTTCTTGACTTGGCGCCAGAACTTAGCCGGGCTGAGCTCGCTGTCGACTTTGGCTATCAAGCTGTTCCATATCTCCTCCTGTTGGAGGTTGATGGCCTCTCTAAGCTCTGGGCTTTGGCGTCGAAGGAGCGAGCTCCTTTCCAGGTTGGGACCCTCCCGTCTTACTTCTTCGTACACTTCCCTGTGAACGCGAGCAATATCTCTCAGCTCCTCTGTCCATCTAGGCTGAGGAGGTGTTTTATACCCTGTTATGGGTATGCTCTCGCGGTCCGCATTTAGTATGGACGTTTAATCCTTTCCAGCTCCCTGTCTATCTCCTCTAACGACGCCATGCTGAGGTCAGCTGGCGCATATTCACTGAGTCGTTGCTTGTAACGATCCCAGTTGGCCAGAGCGTAGTTTTTCCGGAGAGAGGCTGGGAGCTGGATTGGTGCGAGAGATACCGTGGTGAGAATCACTATGTGATCACTAGGGACTGTTGGGCCTGGCTCATTATGGTAGTTGAAAGGGAAGCCTTCACTTGTTAGAATTATGTCAGGCTTGGTTGCTGATCTGGAAGTGATATAGGTCGGAAAAACCGGCCCTATCCTTTAGGATGTTTTTTCTTCCCATAATCAGTTCCAAGTTTCGGCCTCTATCGTTGGTGCTACCATAGCCCGCCGCACGGCATCTGGCATTGAGCTCTCCCCCTAAGAATGCCATTCAGCGGTGTCTGAACAGTGTGTAGAAGTTGCTTAACGGGAGATATGCTGGTCGAGAGGATTGATATGCTGCAGCTATCACGAGGTCTCCTACCAGGGTGTGTACCTCGATTGCCACAAATGACTCATCGAGTTCTGGTAGTTGTTTGAAGGAGATGTTCCTCTTGAAAGCTATTGCAGCACCATCGAACCTTTCCTGGGAATGATTCTTCATGACTACTCTGTAGCCCGGTATTTCAATACGAACAGCTGTAGTGTCGATACCATGCTCTGTAATGAGAATGATGTCGGGGTCAAGCACTCGGAATATGTTACCATATGCCATGGCCTTCTCCTCCTACCCATTCACGTTGAGTGTCAGAATCCTCATTCTGTTGCTTACTCTTCATCTTTTATCGCTTAGTGTTTCTGGGTGACATTCTTTTTCCGCCCATTCTTTTTTTTCTGAACTCAGCGTTCGAGATTTGCTCGCAGGTACTATGATGTATAGTCACATTCTGTGCGAGCAGTGCCTCTTCCACTGTTCCAGGATCCACTTCGGAGTCGTACTCCCATTTGTATAATTTGGATTTTATTCCTTGGAATATACTCCTGGTTTCCATTTCCTCTGGGAAGAAGAATTGATCGCAGGCGTATATTTTCAAGTTAATATAGTTCGCCTGAAATCTCTTTACTCTCTTTTTCTGTCCCTTCTTTTCCTGGGGTTTTGTTGTCTCTGTGTCTGAGGAATCTGATGATTTCGAAGAACTTCTTGTGTCTGAGTTGTCATGTACGGCCGTGCTTACATTGCTTTGGGTGGGCGCAGGATTTGTCGCCTCGACTGCTTCCTTTCTTACCTTCTTGTTCGTCTGTTTGCAAGTTTTTACTTGCTCTGTTGTTGTTGTCTGTTGCTCTTTCGGAGTTATCTGCAGATTGAGCACATCCCCAGGAGAGGGATTGTCCGGGAACCACATTTTCTCCATCCCGTTCTTTGCCAGCATCTAGTTCAGAACTGTCGTGAATGTGCCCAGGCGAGCCAGGTTCATGACGTGCGCATGAAGGATGCCCGTCATAATTTTAGTGGAGCCTTCGTTCTCAATTTTGAGGTATGTCTTTTTGGCGTCCACCTCTGAGATGGCTGCCTTTGCTGCCTATGCGTAGGACGTATTCGCTATACGCGTTTCCTCGTTTCTTTTAGCTTTTTTTTTTCTTCATAACATCCTTTTTAGCAGGGCATGACATGGCCATAGTCCTATCACCCTGCCCGCAGCTCACGCACTTCTCTGTATTGCTGTTGCAATTGCGCCAATTGTGGCCCTTCTGGCTGCATTTAGAGCACGTCTTTTGTGGCTCTTTGCAGCCCTTGGTGGCGTGGGATTCCATCCTGTAGCATTTAAAGCAGAATTGAACCGGAGTATACTCTCCTTTTTCCACCTGCTCCCCGCTAATTTTGGCGTTGAACATTAGAAGGCCATGTTCCGTTGCCTTTTGTGCCATGGTAGTCTCCGAGAAGACCACCTTGAACACAAGGGTGTACTCGCCACCGTCCCTCCTATTTTTGAACTTAATAACTTCGGCTGCCTTGGCCCAGGCTTGCCGAAGCTCTATCTCCTCTCTAATTTCCTCCGCGGTATGCTGCCCGATCCATGGGTCGATACAACGGCATACCACGCTCCTGTGGGCAGGATCTGGAAGGGGTACTGCTGGCTACAGCCCAATGTCTCGTCGGACTCCCACTGCCTTCTCTTTGGTTATTTATTCTATCTCCTTCTCCTTCTCACATATCGCGATATAACTAGATGGTATATCCAGCAGCCTTACCATGACAATGCCTAATTTACCGTACACGACCTCGAATGTGGATTCTCTGCTAGGCTTGGTCTGCCCGTCGACAACCCGCAGAGGTATCCTGGTCGTGTGGTCCTGGGCCATCTCTTCTCAAGAGTGGCCCTTCAGCCCTGCTTTTGATTGTCTTACACCGCTCTCGTTGTGAGGGACTTATTTTTTCTCAGTATGATGCACCTTTTCTTTTTAGGCTTATTATTAAGGTTATTTGGTGCCTCCCGCTACTTCGTCGTCAAGCTTACGTGAACGTGAACTGCCCAATGGGGGTGGATGAATGATGGTGGGTGGACCCGATGAGGCCCCTCAGATGTGTAAAGTGTGGCGGAATTGATGATGGGTGGTGATAGAATCAACTACCACCATCCGGAGTCCTGCCCCATCTGGGGTTTGGATATCGATGCTGTTTCCAACTTACACAGGGACGGTTGTATGTCCCCCTGTGGTCTTGGCTGGAAGCTACCCTTAGAGATTAGAGCGAACTCTTCCCCAAAGCTTTAAGCATCGCCTCGTAACCGGGCGGTCTCTACCGTAGAGTTCCACAGTGGGCTAATCATCAAACCTGCTTTCCTTTACGTCCCCAATTATGTCTATCAAAGTGGACCGACATAGTTGGAGCGAGACTAGATGAGTGGCAGCTCAGTTCATTTCAGCTTCGCAACTCCGTCGAGGGAGGGGGGAGGGGGTTAGCACGACATTAAGTCGTCTTGATGCCGGTATAAAATTCTATAGCGAATTATCCCCGTAGGGTTGATGAGGCAAAACTTGGCGTTTTGAGCCTCCCTCCGTCAACCTTTTCCTCCTTTATCAAAAATGAGATCTCTTCAGCGTCAACTTTTCAAGTGAAATTCTGCTGATGGTATAATAATCACTCTATGTGAAAAGATAGTAGAAGGTAAAAAAGTTGGTGAAGTGGGGGGGGGGGGCCCTTGTTTTAGGGGCATCGTTAGCTTGCTTCCATTTTTTATTTATTTTTCCTTTGTTTGGGTATTGTTATGTTCTTATGTTTTCGTTCTGTGCGTGTTCTTCTTGTTGTTCTTCATTGTATTTGTTCTTTGTTTGTCTGTGATATTTAAACTGTGTACTTGAGCTTTCAAGCCTTTGTAAGCTTGCAGTTATGTGTGTGTACTTCGTGTCAATGATCTTCTTTAGTTTTATGATTCGATTTTTTGTGTCACCATGGTGTGTGTTTCTGGTGTTTTGTGTTTTTAGGTGTATATTGGTATTATGTTTTCCTCCGAACAGACTTTGGTGCTCGGGAATCGCCGGTTACGACCGACTTCCCCGTGCAACCTGGCAGGGATGTTTATTCTGCGTCCAGTTCTTCGTAACTCTGGTAGGATATCATTGGCCATTGTGGACCAGACTTTCTTGGCCAATTTTTGGGTAGCGACATTTATCGGCTCCAGTTTCTGCCTGCGGTGCAGGTCCCTCTGCCGAAGTTGATCCCTTCTTCTGCATTTGTTCATGAAGAGGGACGCAGAGTTCTGTACTCGCTGGAGCCTTTTCATAGATGTTTTGCTGGCCGTTTGAGTCACTACTGCGGGGTAGATAAGCTTAGCCCGGATGAACGACAGGTATAATTTCCTGATGTTCGCCGAGCTGAGTTCTCTGAACCTGTATAGCTTAGAGATTTCTCTCCTCGCCATATTCCGCCTCACCGTGTAGTGCTTCGAGTATCCGCGGTCGGAGATTTTTAGGCCCAGAATGTTGCCTACGGCGGAGTAACCGTATCTCCTCCCATCAATCATGATGGGCCACGTCAACTCACGGCCCAGCGGGAGAATTGTGAATTTCTCCCTGTTTGTCCGGATTTTCCACTTTTTCTCGAAGTTGTTGATGTTCGAGATCTCCGCGATGGTGTTGTTTGCCTGGCTCCTTGCTTTCCTTTCCCTACAGGGGACGATCTGAGTGATGTCATCTGCGTATTGCAGGTACATCGTGTCCCCGTGGATTGGAGTAGGGAGGTCGATGGTAAAGACCAGGTAAAGCAAGGGACTCAGGCAGCTCCCCTGGGGAACGCCCGCTTTAAGTTCGAATTCAGGACCCTTGTGATCTTCTATCATGATACGCGCCCTTCTGTCCATGATGAAGTCACAAAGAATCCTTTCCAGGACCGGGTTTAGCTGGAGACTTAGGATCTTGTATTGCAGTCCACTCAGCCAAACCTTGTCGAAGGCCTTCTGCACATCCCTCATCACGATGTCTACGTAGTGACCCTTTGCACGGCATTGCGCGATCTTTTCTGTTAGGAGCGCCAGGGCAGTTTCAGTGCCCCGTTTTGGTCTAAACCCATGTTGTGCCGGGTTGTGCGCTCCTAACTCGTCGAGTTGATTTTGTAGCCTATTGGCTATAATCTTCTCGAAGATCTTGCCGGGTACATCTAGGAGAGAGATTGGGCGGTAGTTGGCCACTTGATCTGGGGGCTTGTTCCCTTTCGGGATAAAGATGATTTTTGCCATCTTATACCCGTCTGGGAAGTAGCCTGTATTCAGGGAGGCGTTCATGATGTTGACCATTCCCTGAATAATTTGCCTAGGGGCATTCACTAGGTTGTTCTTAGTGAGCCCAGACCATCCTGGCGCCCTCTGTTTGAAGGACTTGATGGTGTTAATCGTCTCTTCAACAGTGATTGGGCGTCCGTGGTCAACCATCTCTCTCTCTCTAGACACTTGCGGTTGTGGGTGGGTCCTATGTATCATCGTTCCGAGGTCGTCGAGCAGTTGGTCTTCGAAGTCCTGGTCGAAATCATCGTTTTCCTCAGGTGAGATCGCAAAGACCTCTTTCCAGTGGTCCCTGAATTTTCTTTCTAGGGTATCCGGATCTTCTATGAATATGTCGCCATCTTTGATTTTAATCCCAGGCCTGGGAGGCAATCCCCTAAGTCTTCGGATGCTATTCCAAAAACGTACAGGATTAGTCTCCCGGTCTAGTCTGCCAATGATATCATCCCAGATGTCTTTCTGTTTCTCGAGGATTGTGTTTTTCATAGCCTCGCTCAGTTGTCTCATTCGGGCTTTCTTTTCCCGGGTCGGGCCTGTCCTACCGACTTCTTCATAAATTTCCCTGTGTTCCCTAGCGATGTCCCTCATTTCATCCGTCCACCTAAGTTGCGGGAGCATTTTGTACGAGATCCTGGGGACGCATCTTTCGTCAGCTTGAATGAGGCGATTGGTGATGTTCTTAATCTCCTCATCAATTTCCTCCAGATTTGCGTCCTCCAGGTCAGCTGGGTGATAGGCGCTGAGCATCTCTCTGTACTGCTCCCAGTTAGCTTTCGCATAACTTTTCCTATGTGGGACGGGCCTGAGCATTGGCGCAAGCGAAATGTTGGTGATAATTGGGATGTGGTCGCTCGGGACTACTGGGCCAGGTTCGTTGGCGATGTTAAAGGGGAATTCCGGGCTCACTAACACAATGTCCGGTTTTGTCGCCGAACAGTCTGTTATATAAGTTGGGAAGTCAGGTCCTACTCTCTGGACTCTATTTCTGTCGAATAGTAGTTCCAGATTTCGTCCCCTTTGGTCAGCGCACCTGTAGCCAGATGCACGGCAGCAGGCGTTTAGGTCTCCGCCTAGCAGCGCTAGCCTTTTGTGCCCGAACAGGGTGAATAAGTTGTTGATCGGTAGGTACTGTCGCCTGGGTGGCTGGTAGGCTGCCACCACAGTTAGGCCACCAACCAGGGTCGGGATTTCGACTGCCACGAATGATTCATCTAAGTCCGGCAATGTTCTGTACTTGATGTTTTTTCTGATAGCGATGGCTGCGCCATCGTATCGTTCTTGGGTGTGATTTTTCTGTATAACATTGTAATTGTGTATTTTTATGTTTTTTGTGGTTGTGTCTATACCATGCTCCGATATGAGGATGATGTCTGGGTCCACTGTACGGAAGATGTTGCCGTAAGCAATGGATTTTCCCTTCCATCCATCCACATTCAGAGTAAGTATTTTCAAGGCGTTGTTAGTGTTTTCCAGTCTGAGATGTTATGTGTTTTAGTGTACTTCTTGTTGTTCTTATGTTTTGAATCTCCCGTTGCGTATTTCCTTAAACTCTTGATTGTTTAGGGCAATACAGGAGTCTTTGTAGATTTTAACTGCGCCTTCATGCAGTGCCTCTTCTACTTCTTTTTCCTTTAAGCTCGCGGCGTAGACCCATTTTATACTCCCTTGTTGGATTCCCTTAAGGATTTCCGTGGGGGAGAGTTTTTCTGGGTGGGGGATCTGCTCATTTGAGACGATTCTGAGGTCGTTCTCCTCTCCGTCGTACTTGTATGTACGCTTCGAGGTCTTCGACCTACTTCTGGAGCTCACAGGGCTCTTGGTCGCCCTGTTCACTGCTTCGTCCGCTTCAGAGTCCGAAGAAGTTCCGCTGGACAGGTTTCCCTCGGCTTCTTTCAGCTTCCTTGCAGCTTTTTTCTCCTTCTTCTCGCGTCTCTTTGCCGCTTCTAGACGGGGGTCCAGCCGGGACGTGCTGGTCTTCGTGTTTGATGAGCTTTCTGTCGTTTGTACTTCTGCCATGATCTTCTCTTTGGGGAACGGGGTTGCTGGGGCCTCTGCTGCTCTATCAGAACCGAATTGGAGTCTCAGTACGTCTCCCGATGGTGGGTCATCGGGAAACCACATCTCCTCCATGCCGTTCTTTTTGAGCATGAGATTGAGGGTTTTGAAAAATTCCCCGGACTTGTAAGATTATTAACGTGCGCGAAGAGTATGCACGTTAAAATCTTTGTCGAGTTTTCATTCTCGAGCTTGAGGTACTGTTTTTTCTGAGGTTGTGGGGTCTCTGTCATGTTTGGGGTTCCGCCGTATTTAGGCACCGAAGGTTGCAGTCCGTCCCTTGTCCGGAATGTTTCTGACATTGTTCTCTACTGTGGGCTACTCCTCAAACCAGCTTCCTCCAATGCCCCCAATTATGGCCAAGCAACTGCCTGACATAGTTGGGACGAAACATGAATGGCAATTTCACTTCACATCTGACGGCGGTTCACGCGGGGAGGAGGGCCGAGGACTTAAGCAGTCATCCGCTTAAGTTGGGCCGCTGAAAATAAAGGGGGTGATGATGGTGAAATTCTGCTGCCTTCAAATTAAGTTAATTTTTAAGTGATTGAACATTAAATAATACGAGTAGACCAAGGCACGAAAGTTTAAATAGTAAATAATCAATAATGGAGCGGTCAAAAGGACGACTAAAACATTAAGTTAAGGAAAAGTCAATAATAAACCAGATCGTTTAGATATTAATGGGACAAACTAAAATAGAAATACAAATTTTTCTGCACGAGTACTAACCTTATAACGGTGAAGCTGGGCGTAAAAACTGATAGTACGGACAGAATTAGGCAAAAAGAAAACTATTAAGGGAAATGTGGCTGGTTGTACATTTTTTTATATAGTGTATAATTTTAGGGATGATAAATAATCATTGAGTTTGTCCCATTAATATCTAAACGATCTGGTTTATTATTGACTTTTCCTTAATTTAATGTTTTAGTAGTCTTTTTGACCCCTCCATTATTGATTATTTACTATTTAAACTTTCGTGCCTTGGTCTACTCGTATTATTTAATGTTCAATCACTTAAAATTTAACTTAATTGAATTACTTGCTTCGCTCCATTTATTAATGTCCACTTCGATTACATATCCCTGATCTAACTTATTTTTGATTGTTCGCCCTGCCCATATAATTCTCTCTTGCTGTGGTTTATAGTGAATTTTTTGTATTCAGCTTGATTCATGTTTATTATTCATATTTGCTGCTCATGGGATTATTTAATCTTCTTTTTTTTCTCAGTCTTATTAATCGATTTCTTCATGCCTTGCTTTCGACTTTATTGCTATAGTTTATAATTTTTGTATTTCGATAGTCATTTAATTCATGTTTATTATGCATATTTTAAACTCGTGGGATTATTATTTAATTTAGTTTTTTTTTAAGATATTACATCAATTTCTTATTAATAGATTTTCACCAATTTGCTTTCAACTGTTTAAGATTATATATTTCATTTTAACTTCTTGCTTTCGGTTATCATTTTTGACTCCTGTAATGTTTTTATTTCTGTGTTAAGTTATTCTTATAAAAATAATTTTTTGTATTTAGAATTCGCTGATGATGGTCATCGTCAATGACCGAAACGTCCGGAAAATTAAATGTTTAAAACCATCGCATATTTCTTCATTTTACTGCTACCTATATATATATATATATATATATATATATATATATATATATATATATATATATATATATATATATGTATATATATATATATATATATATATATATATATATATATATATATATATATATATATATATATAATATATATATATATATATATATTAGATACACACTTTTCTAGGAGGGTAGCTGCATATCATGCAAGTTTCTAAGTAAGTACACACGTATCTATGAATGTTACTATTACTTCACAAGTTCTAATAAGCATATTACTTGTTGCACTCATATCAGCTGATAGTATACCTCTTTCTCCCTCCAGCATCACTTTACTACTGTTGAAACTACTAATGACCGAAAAGCCTGAAAGGAAATGAAAAACACTTTTGTAGTCATGCTCTACAAATAAATATCAGCTACCATCATTTATAGCAGGCCACTTTTGTATCTATATAGTCCGTTCAGGGAGAGCTGGGAGAAAGAGAGAGTGATAGAAAGGTATAGAAAGAGAGGAAAGAAGAACAAAGGAGATACCTAGAGAAAGAGAAAAATGAGAGAAGGAGATTAAGAAAACGAATCAAAGAGAGAGGGGATAGAGAGAAAATATGAGGGAGAAAAAAAAGAAAGCGTGAAAGAGAGAAATCGAGAGATAGAGATAGATAGACAGAGAGAGAAAATACAGCGAGACTGAAAGTTAGAGAGAGAAAGTGATATATAAAAAGAGTAACTCAGACATACCTACAGATTAAGAGTCACAAGGAGAAGTACTACAGTACCTCAAAGGACATTGCTGACCATACCTTGGAAGTACAATTTTGGGAATGCCCTAACCTATAGCATTTTCTGAAAGCGTAGCATAGATGAAGGCTCTCCCCACCCACCTCTCCCACCCGCTTTTGCGGGCCACTAAGCGGAAACGATACCTGAATGTGCTGTGAAAAAGAACACAATCAGCAATTTTTTTTAGAAAAGTTGAAACCTATTTACTTGCGTCTAAACTATACACATAGTATAATCTATATAAAGGTGGTACCATCTCGGTCAAGTTGTGGATTATCTCATCAAATCGAGATTTGAACTGTTCGACTGACGAACTAGTTGTTCACCACTTCTGGCGGTAAACGGTTCCACGTTCCGAGGATTTTCTACGAGATAAAGATGCCGCAAATGCTAGTATGGAATTGCGGTAATTCCAGTTTGTAACCGTGGTTAGGTGTAGCATTTGCGTTCAACGTGAACATCCTCCCGTGGTCTGCGTTTTCAACTGCTCGTATTATTTTATAAGTTTCAATCAGCTGGTCTCTTAACCGAGGCGTCTCTACGGAGAACAAACCCATTTCTCGTAGCTGCTTTTGATAACTTTAATGTCTAAGGGAAGGGATCAATTTGATGGCTCTGGCCTGCACCCTTTTCAGCCGTTAAATGTCCTTCCGGAGGGTCAGGGAGCAGAATTGAACTACTATTTCAAGGTGTAATCGGACTAGAGAGTTGTACAAGGCGAGAACAATCTGCCTATTTCAGGAGCGAAAATGACTTTTTATGTACCCAATGCATTCGCTGGGCCCTCTTTTCTACCTGGAGGCACTGTTGATTAGCACGCCTAAATCTTTCTCAAGGTCAGTGGTATCTAACTGTTTGCCTAACAAGGTGTAGTTTTTCCTAGCATGGCCGATGTACATTACCTTGCCCTTGTCAAGGTTAAATGGTATCTACCACCTCTCGGATCACTCACCTATCCTGAAAAGACTATTTCGCAGGCATTCCACTCTTTACTACGAGCTTACACTACCTCTTAACTTGCTATCGTCGGCGAACTTGACAATCGAGCATAGTAGTCCTTCCTTTATGTCATTGATGTAAACAACGAACAATAGAGGCTCGAGCACTGAGCCATGGGGCATCCAGCTATTGACTAGCGCCCTTGGCGAGGCTACCCCGTTGATCTTTACTCGTTGCCTACGCCCTGAAAGAGAGTTTTCTATCCATTTGGCTAACTTGCCGGGAATGCCAAGAGTGCAGACCTTATTCATCACCCTGCAGTTTGGTTCCTTATTAAAGGCGTTTTTCAAGTCCAGGTATAAGATATCCACAGCTCGACTACGGTCATACTCACTCAAAATACTGAGGAAAAATTCTCGTAAATTAGTGAGATTTTTGTTGGTTCTTGCAAAATCCGTCCTGGGAATCCAAGATTAAGAT
This sequence comes from Ceratothoa steindachneri, assembly GCA_963969495.1. NCBI lineage: Eukaryota > Metazoa > Arthropoda > Malacostraca > Isopoda > Cymothoidae > Ceratothoa > Ceratothoa steindachneri. The sequence goes on from OZ018327.1 coordinate 80,876,892, forward strand.
GCAAGACGCAAGTATTGCACTATACGGTCAGCGATTATTCCCTCGAGTAGTTTGCTTACAATGGATGGCAGATTAATAAGCCAGTAATTACCCAAGCATTTGCAGTCTACCTTCTTGTAGATGGAGGTTACATCTGCTATTCTCTAGTCTTCCGCTACCTCTCCACTTTCCAAAGACTTGTTAAAAATGGTGGTGAGGTGTGGAGTAACCTCTTCGCTAACTTCACAAAGGACTCTAAGAAGAGGGCCATTCGGGCTTAGAGGGAGAGAAATAAAGACATAAAGAGACAGGAATAGAGCAAGAGAAAGAGGTAGAAAGAGAGAGAGAGAGAAATTAAAGAGAAATAGTAGAAAGAAATAAGAGAGGGATAGGCAAGAGAAGCATAGGAAAGAAAGAAGAGACAGATTGGTAAGATAGATAGCAGAGATAAGATATATATATATATATATATATATATATATATATATATATATATATATATATATATATATATATATATATGAGAGAGAGAGAGAGATAGGAGAGAGATAAATGAAAGAAGCAATAAAAGACAAATATATTGGAGATGCAAGATCACTGCGAAAGCCGGATGATGTCGCTCTTTGAGTTACTGCTTAACCCTGGCACTACTTGAGACTATAGTCTTCTCATACATAATGACACAGTGTGATTCCCCTCATTAACAAATTGTATTTATGAAAATCAACTACAAATATTCATGTCTTTGCACAAGAGCGCACTGCTTAAACAACAAAATGAATGAATTGATGGTATTACCTTTGTTTTATATTATTGGAATGACAGATACATGGATTGAAGAGTAGTAAAATACTGCATTATGGAAAGCTTACCCTTACAGGCTACATATTCTTCTATTGATAATTCTAGACGAACTGGCTGAAGTCATGTTTTATAGATTAAAAACAAGATAGCCACTAGAATGAATGATATCAATATATCTCTTAGGAATGGGATTTTAGATCTCTAATTGGCAATAAATATTAATAAACTTAATTCCATTGTTTTCTGTAGACAACCAACCAACTAGAAATTCTGATATTATTCTAACTTCCCTAATGTTGATTTTTTAAATGTGAAAGCTGAATATGCATGGAATCAACTTCTCGATTTTTCAAACGACAATTTTTTCATCCAAAAGTAGACAGACCTAGACGCAAACATAACATACTAGATTTAATTTGTAAGTAAAAGCCTTGGAATTAGGGATCATAACATAATTTGATTCGATTTAAATATTTCCAGAAATATTTGCTAGATTCTTAACATATCCAGACTTTAAATTATGCAACTTTGAACAATTTTGCTCACTTTTAAAAGTTTTAAAATGGAATGAAATTTAACCTTTTAAAAATTCAAGGAATTATATATTAAAATGTGGAATAGTGCACGATAAAATTAGAAATTCTTATAGATTATTTCATGTGACGTGGATTAATAGTAAAATTAAAAATAAACAGCAATATTGTCGAGAATCTAGAATGTTACCATTACTATCGTCTCCTTATCAAACGCAAAATAAGAATAGCTAGAAGAAACTATGAAAAGGCCCTAGATTCTGACTCAAAACCCGAGCCCAACCAATTTTGTATATATATATATATATATATATATATATATATATATATATATATATATATATATATATATATATATATATATATATATATATATATATGATCGTAAGTCAATTAGAGAGTGCATCGAATATCTCCAGTGACAATCCGGAACACGTAGCGGGGACACTAAATGAACATTTGCAAATGTTTTACAATGAAATATATCTTTAATTTATCGACAATAAAAACGTAATAAATTTTAATAAAGCATTTCTAGTTCTAAATTTCGACCAAACTTAAAATGAACTTAGTCTTGATAAAATATATCCAACCTACCTTTAAGAGTCAGAAAGTGAACTATTAAAAGCAATGTATAATTTAAAAAAAATACGTCAGTGAGGTAATCGTTCCTGTAGAGTTTAAAAACCAATTTTCGAAAAAGAAATAAAGACCGATCCTGGAAGCCTTCGTGGCCCATTCATTACCCTTACCAGGATCGTATATATCTATAAATCAATAAATTAATGATTGCCTCGCAACATGGCTTGCGACGCGGACAGTCAAGCATAGTTAATTCGCTCGATTTTCTTACGAAATTAAAGCAACGTTTTACCTGGATAAAGCTGTGTATCTAATATATCTTGACCTGAAATCCTTTGACACAGTTTAACACATAAGATTTTTTGCAAAAGTTAAAAAGGCACGTAATAGTGGATAGGGAATAGAGAGGGATTTAAGATTCCCAACATAACTATAGATATAGCGCTGTTGTAAATATAAATAGTTCCTCATGGATATCGATTATATTAGTGGCGGTGTTCAGGGATTTTTACTCGGAATCTTGGTATTTTTACTATATATAAACTATCTTAAAAGGGACTTATTTTGTAAATTTTCTGATGATACCTACCTTGATATCAGAGGAAAATAGCAAAGAGACTACGCAAACTTGCAAAAAAGAGAGATTAATGAATGGTCGGGAAGATGGCAGACACAAGTCAACATGAGAAAGTGTAAGTCAAGTTAATCAACTAAGTGATTGCCATATTAGAACGACTTCATTTGGAATATGCGGGGCAATTCTGGTTCCCATACATGCAAAAGGACTTTGCTATACTGGAACACGTCTAGAGACGAGCAACAAGATTAATTCTTGAACTTAGAAATAGATCGTACGAAGACAGAATGAGGTATCTTAATTTTCTGCCACTGGATGATCTCGATTTGCGCGATCAACTTAACGAAGAATTCGACGATAATAAACGGGTTTACTTTATCTACACTATAGTTCAATATTTGAAATAGATAATCAAAAAACTAGGAATAAAGGTTTTAACCTACCCTTAAAAATAATATAACAATGTAATACTAGAGACGGTTTCCTTATAAAATTGGTCAAACATTGAATAATTTGCATACACTGTAATAAAAAACGTTTATTTTACAGTATTTTTCCCGTAAATACTAACAGGAAATAACTGTAACCGAGAATACAAATCCGACTGTTGTATAGGACATGAATTTTTCTTGTGGTCTTGATTTTATTGACTGAGTCTTTGTCAACATTTACAATGCAATATTGAGCGTTTGCTGAGAAACCATAGCCCTCCATATTATTTAAATAATATTTTAACATGATGGAATGAAGTACAAATAAAATACTGCAATTCGAAATAGATAGTGATTGTAAATGTTGAAAATTTATCTGCGTTGCTAAACATTTCTTTTCGATGTTATGCTTTGTGAAATACTTGGGATGTAATATTTATTCGTTACCGATGCACCATTAGCCTTGAAAATATGCTTTAATTGCTTTTTTCATGCTATTTGTCTACCATATTGTTTATTGAGACATCTGGCAACGTTAAAAAAAAACATTGCCAGGTAACGCTTTTGTATGTCAATGCGTATTTATCTTATTATAATGAAAGTTATTCATAATAAAATAACCAAAAAAAAGAAACTGGGACGTTCCACCCTTATATACTTCAGTTAGGCAAGAAGTATGATTAGAAGAATATAAACAGAATATTAGTACATGCGCATCATGAAGTGCAACTGACACTTTTGTTTACACTCCTAACCTAGCCCGCGTCCACTACCCTCATTCTTCACATCTCTGCCAGCTTTTTCTTCAAGCGTTAAGTGGTGATATAATGGTTGCTTTACCCTCAGCTTTATGTCATTTCACATGCACGCCTATAAGCAGATAGCTAGGCTAGGCAAGACAGGTTAGGTAAAGTTAGTTACTTAGTTTGCTTACTTGGTGTCGTTTAGAGGTTAGGCTTCATAGTGGTGGTGGTCCACCACTACCTCCGGTCTTGTTATCCTTGTATAGTAGGGCTAGTTGATCAGGTATCGTGTGTGTTCCTACATTTAGCAGTATAGTCTACCACCGGGGTCTCATCTGGTAGTTCTTGTGGTAATTTTTCTAGGCCAGTCTTGAACTTCTGCACTGCACAGTTTGAGGTGATCCTTAGATCTTTTTGGAAGCTGTTAAAAATTCTTGGCCCTTCATGGGCAAGGAGGTTCCTGCTTCGACCTGTTGCTTTTGAAGGGAGGGTTTTCCTGCTACACCTGCGTCCAGTGCGCTGATTAAACTGTGATTGCACATTTTGGGTAGGAACACTCTCTCTCTCTCTCTCTCTCTCTCTCTCTCTCTCTCTCTCTCTCTCTCTCTCTCTATATATATATATATATATATATATATATATATATATATATATGAGGAATTAAACCACATTCTCCGAAGACAATTTAATTCAGAACAGTTTCGGTGTATCTCACACCCTTTATCAACTGACACTGGGCAGAAAATTTAAGAGAAGTGCATATAAGCATAACACAAGATCCCCTCTTTTTTCCCCCAATCCCCTATTTCTGGCTAATCTGGGAGGGGTGGTTAGGCCAAAACATATTGAAGGGGGGACATTTAACTATTTTGTTTATATACTTTCTTATTACAGGATTAAAAGAAAATTGACCCTCAGATAGATTTAAATTAGGAACTGACGATATCAAACTCGATTCTACGATTCTTCTCTTAACATAGTTTGTCTAATGTATTTTTACTGAATTATAGTTTAATTTTTCTTTATAATCTCCTTGAGTTACCGCACATATATTTATCTATCTTTTATTATAGACTATGTAGTATTTATATATATATATATATATATATATATATATATATATATATATATATATATATATATATATTATAGTTTTAAGTTTTTAAGCATTCATGTTCCCATGTTTCCTATAACTTGAATGCCCTGCTTCCTTGAAAGGATGACTAAAATCTTTTTATTTTATAAGTATTCACCTACCCTGTTGGACATTCCTGCTATTTTTCAATTGTTATATTCCTTTTATGCCATTTTCTTAAACACATAAAGTTCAAATAATACCTTCTATATTTTTTCTAAGAACATTTTTAGACCCTGGGATCGGTGAATTTTATCTTAATATACTTTGGTTCATGTGATGCGATTCCACCCTGAGATAGGAAAATATTTTTGTTCTTTTGTATTTTGACACATCAGGTAGTTCTGTAATACTCAAGATCTTTTAATTAAGAAAAGAATATTTCATATTCAATAAAGGTCCTCTAAGTGCACTATTAAATGTAACTTATTCTACCTCCTGAACTTTAATTTTAGTAATTAATTATGTATTTATATTGTTAGTAATTTTACAAATATCTCGAGTGCTGAATAATCATTTTTCCGCAATCCACTAATCTCTCCAATATCCGGACTGTCAATATCCGGATTATTCATATACAGACTTATCTGGTTTGTTATTGGGACGGTGAGTCATTATCCAGATATTGGTGAGATTACTGCATTTTTTATGGTTACTGTGGTCATAAAAACATCGCTGTTGATTCAAGATGTAACCTCAATATATCAAATTACTAGAAATTCCTTACAAATTCATATTGATCAAGTTCCTATAAACCTCAAATTACGTTGGCAAGTACTGTAATTCCAGTGAAATAAAATAAAATTGAGAAATACTTTTTCCCCAATGTTATTACAGAAAATTCCTGTAAATGGTATACAGAAATACTCCCGTAATACTTAACAGGGCAAAAGTAAAATTAACGGATCATTTACAGAAAGCTGGAAATTTTACGGATTATTCTAAATTATACAGAGAAAGTTTGGCAAACTGGTTGCAAGTAAATTTTCTGTAAAATTTGCAGTATTTTTTTAAAAGTGTAGGAATATCTGGGAAAACACTACACTGAATGAGTTTAAATATAGGATTAATAAATAATACCTTAAATTTTACCTTAAAGGAACATGGGTTGATAAATTACATCCCTTTGCATATCCTCTATCCCTTTTCATCATATTCCATCACCTCTCACTTTAACTCTCTCTTACCTCTGGAGTTAACCTCAATTGGAACGTAGTATCTATGCTGGCTCGTAATTCTGAAATTCATGGACATTCACAGAACGTCTATTTATTTGTTAAAAGTCTGTGAGAATGGGTTAGTCTTCAAAGCAAGTTTGAAACAAATACAGGATGGCGATGAGCATATCTCATCAGGTAGATCCTTCCCCATTCTCGGAACAAATATAAAGCAAGCAAAATCACCAATAAACAAAGAGATACTACTAAGAGAAACAATCAGAGTGTAGAGTTCTCAGTGGCCTGGTTAGGGCCAAGAGAAAGAGATTGTTTCTGTTACTCGTACCTCTTTGGCATTTGTGATTTTGCTTGCTCTATATTTGCTACGAGAATGTAGAATGACCTGCCTTGTGAGATACGCCCATCGCCTTCCTTATTGCTTTGAAACCTGTATTGAAGATTGAGGATCAAATGGGAAACATGACAAGATCGCGAACCTAACCTAATATAACTAACCGCACTCAACCCAACACAAACTAACCCAAACTCACACAGCTCGAGCTAACCTAACCTAACTCAACCCAACCCAACCCAACCTAACATATCCTAAACCCAAACCAAGATAAACTTCGAGGTGATTCTGTATCTAATGGGAAACCAGAAAAGTTCGCGACCCAAACCAAACTTAACCTAAAAATAACCCAACCCCAAACCAAACCAAACCCAAGCTAACCTAACCTTAAATGTGATTGTTTATCTAATGGAAAAAAACAGAGAAGTTAGCGAACTTAACCTAACTTAACCAAAGTACGCCAAACCCAATACAATACAACCTAACCATTTGAAGAGGTGATGAAGGAGAAGCCTGTGATCCAGCGAGAGAGAATTTGTTATATTCAAGAAGTCTTTGACCCGAATTGAAGTTAAGAGATTTGGATGGTTATTCTGGGGGAGGGGGGGGGGGTGACTCCTCCGAGAATTCCATATGTGATAATGCCTTCATTTAACAGAAGTCATGTTGCTCAAATGAAGGCTCTTTTAACCTGATGTTTCTTCCTTTGTTGTTTTCGTTGTTGTTGTTTATAACTTCAGGAGCAGATAACATCTCCCTCCGACAGCTCAGTATATTAAAGGAGAAAGCTTTCATCCTACAGGTTGTGTTGAAGGACACCGTCAACGTCATAGCGAGTAAGTGGAGCGGTGCCTCTCTGAGGCTGGCCTAAGGTACAAGGATTAAGTGTAGTGAGGTTGTTGCATGCTGTGAGAATTTTATAGCAGCGGTCCATGCAACACGTTGGAGGTGGAAGTTCTCTTGCATCTTAACCTCACGTAGAATGCATCCAAGTGTGGGGGTCCCACTACAGGAGTGCATCGAGGTGTCGTGGTCGTGTCCTATATACACTTGGAAATGACTGACCACTACGATTCTTTTTCTCTTTTCCTACAGGTTGGCTAGAGTTTAAAAAACAACGCGTTGCCTGCTGGGCCATTTTATTCCTTTGTAATCAATTAAATTACTCCATGTGTCTACTCACTTACCAGAGGGAGTTTATCTCAGTGGATCTGAAATTAAAATTCAAATGTTTTTTTTCTTAATTCGCATTTTCACGATTTTTTTGGATTTCCCTCACTTTATTCGCTTCTTGCAGGCCTTGAATTCACTGTTCCATTTATAATATTTATAATTAATCAGAAACCCCATTACATTTCTTTTGCTATTTAGTATATTTTTTAATATCAGTGTTTTTCTTACTTTTTTCGATTTTTTTGGCCCCCCTAAGTTCATTTTTCCCAAAGTGAATAAAACCTCATTGGATTACCATTAATCATCGTCTCTTTTCCCCATTAGGCTGTTAACAATCGCAATTTTATATCATATCTTTCCAACAAATTATATTCGATGTTTACCAATCTTTGTCATTTGATATCTGTTCATAATCTCAACTTTTTACCATTAAGTATTAATGGTTTCGTTGGATATATAAGGTTGTTTTTCTCGGTATTATTATTATTAGCCTTTTCAATAATGGGCAAAGCGTCAAAGGTAAAGCACACGGGGAAATCGGAAACCGTAAATGCTTCTCATATATCTCATCCACGGAAAACTAAACTTTGTAACTCTTAACTTCCTTATTACTTAAAATGCCTTACAAATTAGTATCAAGCAATCAATGTAGTGCCTTTTGCTTACTTTATTGCATCTACAAATTTATTTTACTAACTAAGAAAACGAACTTTTAAGGGATACACGACTTTTGTCAATGATTTAATTACATCCCCCAAGCTTGTGACAGGAGAAGCATCGAGAATAATGCTACAGCTCTTTGGATTGTGTACCCACCAGAGAGACGGCCGAGTGGAAAAGGCGCTTTCTTTATTAGTGAAGTTAAGACACATTAAGTGGGTTAGTCGCTATATGGACTCTAATTAGGGTTGATCTCCCCGGCCGCTGTCATAGGCTTTAGAGCCCGGAGGTTCGGAATCTTAAGTTAATTAGTAGGTTTTCACTGAGATATAAAATCATCTTAACTGAAGCCAGATTGTTGGTAAACCCTTATTAATAAAAACAAATTATATTCCACAAATCTTCGATTCTTCTATGTTCGCCACTTTACAAAATACTGATTACAATTTCCTACGAGAGATACATACCACCGTTGGTTTTCAATATAAAACATTCGATACAAAGCTATTTGTTTGCAATGGACGCGTATCATTTGTGCCTTTTCCTTCTCAGACACAAATCCTATTTTCTTCTTAAGCGATCTTATTGGCGTCAGTTTTGTGTGGTAGAAAGCGAGTAAATATAAACCTACCCATTTAATAAGCGAATAAAGTGCGTACACGCCGAGTAAGAACTCCTTCTATTATATAAAGATCCCATTCATATATCAAATTAACTTGGATCTTGTCTGCACAATCGCCGACTGTAGTCTACCATTATTTGACCTAATTACTCCTTTTAAATTCTCTCTCCTCCTTTTGTTCATACTAATAAACGTATGACAACAGATGAAAAGGAATCAAAATGTAAGGAAAAGGAAGCAGAATCAATGGAATATGGAAGTGCTTGGGATATTTTAAAATCAGCATTTGTCATTTATCTCATGAAATCTTCATATAATTTTCTTAAGTTTTAATCTTTGTTTACAAACATAATCTATATAAAAACAAACCTCTCTTGTTATCTTGGCTTGTGATCTTCTAGATACATATTTCCGAAGTGATATAAAAAGTTCTCCCTGAATAATGAGTGCAATAAATACCATGTATTTTATTTTAGAGAGAAAACACCCTTATCTAAGCCTCTATTCTAAAGTAGAATTCAAATTTACCTACTTTCACATCATGTAACTTATTCATATTTTTGTCCGGAGCAAATAATCGTATTGATAGATTCCCTGTTCCGAATGTATTCGGAGCATGTGTACGATTAGCTATTGTAAAAACGCGACGCTAAATACCACCTAACCAAGACTAAATATACTCTGTTGGTACTTCACTCGAGGAGTATTCTTTATAAATCTCATAATCTAATCTACAAGGGTTGTCCGTTTTCAGGTGATACAAATGAGGAAATACAAACCTCACTTTTCTCAAAATATCTTGGTCAATTCGATAAATATTTCGCTCATCGTTATCAACGATATAAGGATTAAAAGTACCCTTTACACTATCACTTAGATGAATATTAAGGTCTCTTTTGAATGGAAACAAGGTCTCTCTCGAATGTAAGCACTCATTAGTTTTCACTAAATTAAAGGCCAAATTGTCGAAATAAGGTATGGGCGGTGAACAGGGAAAATGAGGGACTTTGTTTACTGACACTGTGGCCGGGGCTTTAAGCAACTTTAAACTGGTCATATATTGAGTCGTGCTCGGTGGTCGAACCTGCGCACCGCCAGGATTTTTAGAATGATATGTGTCGATACACCATGATTTTCGACGATCCTGCAACGGGCGCTCTAAATTGGGGATTGGTTCTCCGATCACCAGCGACTGAACGTTCAAGGTTTCAGGAACTTCTTTGAGATTATCGCCCAAATGCCCCTTAACTGTGTTAATATCACCTTTACGCTTTTTTCTTTTCTTCCTATTAGGGAGTATTTCGCAGACGGGCTCGTCTGAAGAGTACGAAAGCGGTGATAATGGGGCCTTAAGAGGAAAGGAACTTTGGTCACAACGGCTGCTATTAAAGGCAAAGTTTTCGATCACTGGACGACGACGCTTGTGGAACGCTTCTTTCATAGATAATCTACATAAAGGATCACATATCTGAAACGTTGATGATGAAACATCGGACGAAATGGTCGAAACAGATGGAAACTTTGTTGAATCCCCAGAGACCTTGGGGTTTTTGTCCAGGGTTAATTCGGAGTCCGTATCGCTGGGAGCATTAGCATTTATGTATAACTCTTCTGAAAAGTCTTCCTTTAATTCAGGTGAAGGAGGTGAGCGACGGAGGATAGAGGCCGTTTCTTTCTTGTCTGTCCATTCTTGATCAAGATCCTTCTGTTTAGTTTTAAGGGGACCAGCGTGGGGTGTTCCTTTCTCTCTGATTGTCTCTCCTTGTCCGCCATTAGTGTAGTTTCCAGGTCCTACTGAAAATATAGATAAATAGGTCAGATAAATAAAATGATATCTTATACAAAGGAAAAGAATATGCTGCTATGGAATTGCAAGCGGAACCATAATAAACCTTACATCTGCAAATTGAACATTGATAAGATCGAATATATAAAACTGACGGATTAAAAAGAATAAAAAAATAAATTATTTTAATTATGTCCGAGAGTATTAAATTGTTTTTATCACACAAGATAATATGCATAATAAGGGAGGGTTATATTTTTCCCTTAGTTAATTTAAGCATCCCTATCACTTGAAATTATTGAACAAACTCTTAGCATTCCAAATTATCTCTCTATACAGTTTCTCAATCCTTCTCTATAGTTTTTTTTATACAGATATTGACCGTACAAGGTTTTTGCCCATGTCATAAATCAAATTAACACGTAGAACAATTAATTATTTTACCTTTAACTTCCTCATGCGTTGTCTTCTTCCTGCCCCAAAATATGGGAAAATATTAAAACTTTTAGTTTGTAGTTTATTTTACAACGCCTATGGCATTGGATAATGATATTAATAATATGTACCCTTTCCAATATTCAGGAATCAGAGCAGTTAAGGAGAATCGCATTTTCAGAGGGCACTTTTAATAAGGAATGAGGTCACCTTTCTTAAACCCCATTGCTCTGCGATTGCCCAGATGAGTAAATGATTGAAAAGGAGGGATTTAGAGTAAATGTTACATAAATCAACCTAAATCTAGGAGTAAAAAATACAACTCATTTAATTAATCGTGTACAAACACTTTAGAACTTAATTATATAACGAAAAATGCAGTGATTCATGAACACCAACTTTTGATTTCTTATTTAAATGAAGACAGGCAGTTTAAGTTTCAAATGAAAATTGAATTAGGAATTGAATCTTGTAAAGGTGCTTTAGTAGTCGAGTAAACAAAGGGTGAAAATTCACCCGAGATGGTTCTACTTTACCTGTTTACGTGGCGAAGCTTTAAGAAAGCGCAGGTGAGACAGGCACCGAACGTGGCTGATATGAAGGCGACTCCCAACACTGTTTCATGCCAATACTCCAGTCCAGTTACCTTTACTATATGGAGGAAAAATAGGAGTTATTTTGGGTACACTAAAGGGGTCTGCAACGGTTGCAACTGACTGTGTCATTCTGTATTTTGGGAGGGTAGTAAATCTCCCTTCTTTGCTACCTTACTTTTTTAAAATTTATTTCTATAAGGTATAGGCTGACGGAGAAATCAGAGAGTTTTTGAAAAGAGGTTTCATTTGAGTTTATGTATGTATCAATATTCTTTGATAAATAAAGTTCTGTTATAAAACAGCATACAACACCCTCCCTTCACTCTATCCTGGTCCCTCAGGACAGCCTCACAGGAAGCGCGGCTCCACATATTGTGGTAACGCTAGTGGAGCCTACAACACCGGTTAGGTGATCAAATGTTTCTTCCTTAACTTTCCAAGTGGTCGGAAGGAGCAGAGGTAAACAACAACAATCCGTAACACGACCTCTTGTTGTTATCACCGTTCACTAGAATAATTTCCTATTTATTCAGAATAAACTACATTATGTATCAATAATCTTCCTTTATATTAATTTATTTTTATTATAAAATTGAATCTTTGTATTAATTTCATATCAAATGCAAAGTAAAGCGCAACACCTTGTCCAAACACCTTAAAATAATGCAAAGCCTTTATCTCCTAAGTTATCTATATTCTACATAAGCTTAATTTTTCGGCTACTGTCTCATTTTGTTTCGCTAGAGAATAAATGTCCCTTGTTTGTCATTGAAGTTTTCTTTATTTTTCAGTTAGCAAAAGTCCAACAAACGTTTTCCCTAACGGATTAATCCGAGATTGAGATATCACTAGAATTCCTATTCATCATCAGAGAATTGGGTCCAAATCCGTAGTTTCGAGAGGCTGTGGCATTCTTTAAGAGGCATGATCGTAGCGTTTTGGGCTCGACATTTAGGAGTAGAGAGATTTTAAATTACATTCTATCTCAACTTTGATTTTCTTATGACTTAAGCTTTAGCTTTTTATTTATTATCTTCCGGCTATCATTCCTCATGTCATCACAATTTCAATCTTTTCTCAGATATTAAATTTATATCATTTTATTTACTAGAAGTATCTCATGGATGTTAATAATCTTCGTAATCAGTGGTTTAGTTCCCACTGAAAATAAAAAGCATCTTAAATACGTGTAGATGGGGGGAAAATTCCCCCAATTTTCTTACTTTCATTAGGAAGTTAAAACTAATGCAGAAAGAACAGCTTTTAATTTTAGTGTTTGTTTTCTGTACCTGATTTTTTTCTGATAAATATCTCAGATACTGAGATAGGTTGTGACAAAATCTGCTTTATCATTCCTAAGCTTTATCATTCCTAATGAAAGCCAATCTAGTTGTTATTTCATTAGGTGGCATTATTCTTGCGTCTCTCACAAATCAAACCACTTTTGTTATTATATAATTCTATTTGCCTACTAAAAAAAAAGGAATAACAATTTTTCCTACCAAAATTTTGATCTACCCATCTAAATTTTGCCAAAAGCAACAAGACCTGAACCTATGGCTGGTGAGTTTGTACTAGCTCAACATTATTAAATTTTGCTCACGCTTCTATGAACTTTTGGTGAATTCATTAATGTATTCCTTTGCTTCGAGTTTCGTATCTATTTCATATATCTTTTCTTATAATACTCTTTCCTATTCTGCCATCCTATTATATTGTGTACTTTCTCCAATATTCGATAAATCTTCCTATTTTAATTGATTTTCGTAAAACTTTCTCACATTTCTTTTTTAAATAAAGCCCCGACATTTCTATTGGCATTCAGATGAACACAATCACGAGAGAACACTACATCCTCCTCCTTTTTACCACTACGTCACGCTATGAATCTTTACTATCAGTATACTACTTTGGATTTACTCCTTAAAAGGGGAATTTAACCATGGAATTACAAGGTACAATAGTAATGCGTTAAGAAGGGGAATCAACATTACATTTCATGATTCCTTCATGAGCACCCATATAAGTTTATGTATAAAATGCCAATAAATTCATCATATGTTACACCATGATATTTTATTTTACTCCCTAACTTCAGTGTCTGTATAAATATTTTCCCTCTTTTTAGCTTTATTTTCTGCTCATAAATTGTGAGACACATTTTGGTCCAAAGACTTATCAACCATCATTTTTGTTAGTTGCCAAAAATACGTGAAAAGAAATATTATTTAAAAATATAAATTCATTTTCTTTAAAGCCTACATTTAGGACTTGCGTTAATATCTTATCATCATCATGCAATTTATTTTTTTATTTGTTTTTCAAAGAGTTTTTAGAAACAAAAATTATCGAACGTGTGAGCCAACTCCAGACACTCAACTCTACCGTCGGAAAAAATAAAGATGGCAAAAACCCAAATATCCAAATAACTTAAATTTTATATCAGCCAACAATGTAAAGAAACCAAACTTCCTAATGGATAGGTAGTCATCTGATTCACGATAATTAATATATCCAACTAGATGCCAAATATTAATAAGCTACTACTCAACTTCACGAAGACTTTCCCTTGAGAGTAACTAAACACAAAATGAGAAGTGTAACCATAAAACTAAATTGTGAATTAATCTACCATGAAATAGATTTCTTGTCACTGTTTTTTATACTAAGCAAAGCTTTAAAAACAAAGATAAGAAATTACTCGAAGTTGATTAAACTCATATATTTCTAAAAGATATTTGGCGTAGCATTAAAATGCGGTCTATAGAGATGTTTGATGTTCTAACATCCTGTTTACCTCAACTTCAACCTTTTAAACATTGCTCCTGCAGAGGTTGTGAAAATGGCGATTAATTTTGAAGGTTAGGGGATTAGTTAGAGGTTAGTTTTTACTTGGAATAATATACCAGGGCAGAAGGAACGATTTTATTAAAATATTTAAAACTTACGTCCTTTAATTAACGCCTCCAACCTTCTTTTTGTAAAACACCTATTCGTAGGGAAATAGCACCAATTCGCGGACCAAGCTTCAATGAGGCTTCCAATGTGGCTTCTTTGGCCGCTCCACTTCAATTCACATCATACAAGAACAATTTTCAACTTGACAAGCGAGGCAAATTCGCTCCTTAGGTGTGAGTGGATTTTTAAGTGATGAACTTAAATGAAAAGTGTTGTACCCATCTGTGGTTAAGGTTCGTAATCTGATCTTTTTAAAGCCAATGTATACTTGGGTTGCTATTGAATAAAAAGGGCTCCTTGGAATATTGTAACGGCGGAGATATTATGAGAAAAGTTTCCCAAATTAGCTCCCCCCCCAATTTTTTTTTATATAATACCATTAAATTCGCATACTATAAAAAAAACAGCGGAAAAATTACTTGCATTTTAGATCATAAGCGGATAATGTAATATGTATACTTATCTAAATTATTGTTAATTGGAAATATTTTATATAGTCTATAATTATGTTAAAATACCCTTTTACCTCGTAACAAAAAAAATCTTTTTTTATTCTACTACTTATTTAAGAAACGCGTATCACGTACTTTTAATTAAGAGCTTAATATATAAAAAAAAAACGTTGGGGAAAAATCATATGGTAATTTAAGATGCCTTTCTGAAAGCCATTTCATTGATACAAGTAAATATTATCTTGAAATTGATGGATCAATGCGCAGTTAACGTATAGATTCGAAGTCATCTTAGGAAATGTTGCCTAACTGATCAGATGAGAGATATTGTTATTGGCCTTGTAGTTTGCCATCCTATTATTTGATACGCTACGGAAGACAATTATCTTACCCCTCTGCATAGACATTAGATTTAGCTATAGAAATGTCTTCCCAGGACACGATCTTTAAGGAATAGAGTTTGAAGGCGTTAAAGCCACGGGATTAATTACCTTGTGGGGCCTGCATGAATGTGAATAGAGGTTGCATAGATTCATTCCTGGCCCAATTGCAAAATGAACACTCTTGAAGGTCGCTTGCGGAAAGCCATTCGGGATTGATCCGAACAACAATGGCGCCCTCCCCTTCATTATCTTCTCGTTGGAACAAGTAATAGCTTCTGAAATTAAACTTCTTCACCTGAAGCCCCCAATTTGAGAAGCCAGTCTCACGCTTTGGCCAAACTTCCAACTCAAACAGGAACAGCGGAAACGGTGGGGGCGGGACTAAGTCGAAAACGTCACGGGGCGGAGTCAACGAGAAGAACTCCTCACAGGAAAGCCCCACTAGACAAGACGAGTCTGATAGCGTCCTCTGTTGATCATCTCCCGAACTGCGGTTGAGGCCGATCTCGTCGTCAATGGCAACACCATTGTCTCGGTCGTGCAGGGAATAGGAGGAGGCGCTTGGGGGAGGGTTGGTATCTTGGAGTGTGTTTTCTCTATTCCCTTTGGACGAGCTTCGTGGCGCCGGGGGACGAGTTAGAGGATGGAGTAGGGGGATGGGAACGACAGATGAGTTCGAGATGTTGGCAGAAGTGGAATAATTGGAGATAATTGGGGAATTTAGCGACTTCGCTCCACACGCTGGTAACAGGACACTGATGGCCGCGATAACACACCGCAAATCCTGCAGTAAAAAGTCAAATCTTAATTATGAAATATTTCACTCGACATCATATTGTGAGTTTCTCATATCCATATATATATATATATATATATATATATATATATATATATATATATATATATATATATATATATATATATATATATATATGTATTTAAAGGCCCAAGCTTAAGAAGGAAAATGGGAGATGTAGAGAACGGAGAGATAGGACAAACTATTTTAACCGTTATATGAAAATAAATAAAGAAATTGGATTTGAACCTGTGTCAGTAAGCGCTCATCGCTTATATGACCAAGACGCTGATTGCCAGAGCTACAATCTTCAACCCCCAAAAAGGTTGATTCAAGAAGCCTTTTGAACAACGAAGTGTAAAGTTATTATGCAGTGAGAGACAAAACAAGTGATTTAGTAGGAGGGGGAACGGGCTTAGTTTGTAATAAATTGAAAATCACATGACACGTGATTTTATAGATGTATTTAAAGGCCCAAGGAAATGAAGAGTCGTAACACAACCAGGAAAACCACCTAGAAGAATATCACATGAACCAATAAAAGCTTAAGAAGGAAAATGAGAGATGTAGATTAGAGAAAGATAGGACAAACTATTTTAACCATTATATGAAAATAAATAAAGAAGGAATTTACGACCAAGAAATCAAGATTTCTTTTCAATAAATTGCATCTTCCATATGATTTCCTAGAATATCTGGCAGCTCAGTGGAAGCATCAGCCTAGCTTCAGGGCTACAAAAAGTTTCATCAGCACATTGGCTGTCACCAAGAATCACGCTGAATCTACCGTTGCCTTGGTCGAGGATTTCTCTGGCCGTCTTACAAAGGATGAGGAACAATTATACTTTGTCCCGAGTGTCGTTGCTGGACACCGCAAAAAAGTTCCCTGACGCTCGCAATCGGCCCTTACTGAGCAACACTGAGTGATATTTATTATCCCGACACTCCTTCCAATGAGCAGCTATACCTCATATGGGGGAACATCGGATCCATTGAGCCACCTCTAAATATTAATACATATCAACAAAACTTTGCAGTGGGTGTTTTCCACCCAAAAGGAACACTTTGGTGAGGTCAGACCAGTGAAAATTACTTTTTTTTACAATAAAGACCACCCTAATGTATATATCTATATATTTATATATATATATATATATATATATATATATATATATATATATATATATATATATATATATATAGATAGATAGATAGATATAGATATAGATAGACATAGATATTTATATATATATATATATATATATATATATATATATATATATATATTGTCGTAGAATGGACTCTCGACGATATACCATATATAACTATTCGTTGAGGGAACTTCTTTAATTATCTTTAGAGTGCGTGGATGTCTGGCGGGCAGATATTATGTATCTTCGATATGCTTAAAAAGTGGAACTGAGCTCAAGGATAATAATATTGCTATCATTAATAAAATAGTTTTATTAATAATAACTATCAACAATACACAAAACGGAAAATATTGACATAAACAGAGAATAGAAAAGGGTCGTGGAGAGTCGGGCTAATCCGAGGATAAAAGGATTTAAAAAGGTAAAACAAATATAAAGTTAAAGAGCTGGGATGGTTCGCTAAACCAATTAAAGCACAGGATAGAATTGACAAAAGGGTTAAGTACTCAAAGGTAACGTTCGGCTTACGTAACTTTATACTAGTGGTGCAGAGGAAGTCGACGTGAAGGAATTTTCGGTCCGCTGGCGAGTTCCAGCCGAAGAAAGGGGGATAAAATGATCCTGACGTGGCGTCTTGGGAATGAGAACCGTTTCTCGACGAGCGGCTTGAAGAACAATGGCTGTTCTACGTTGTTCTCTTCTGAACAACAAGGGGGTGAGAACCGTCTCTTGTCTACGGGCTCGAGAACAATGGCTGTTCTAATGTTGTTCTCTTCTGAACAACAAGGGGGAAGGGTGAGAACCATTTCTTGTCTACGGGCTCAAAAGAACAATGGCTGTTCTACGTTGTTCTCTTCTGAACAACAGGGAAAGGGGTGAGAACCGTTTCTGGTCAACGGGCTCAAAAGAACAATGGCTATTCCACGTTGTTCTCTTCTGAACAACAGAAGAAGGGGTAAGAACCGTTTCTGGTCAATGGGCTCAAACGAACAATGGCTGTTCTAACGTTGTTCTCTTTCTAAACAACGAGGGGGAAGCCTTGTAGACTTGGCGCAACGAAAGGCTCGAACCTTGGCACTCAAAGGATACTGTCCTCCTTCTGGACAAGTGATGGTGAATCTCAACGTCGAGGTCCCTTGGCGCACAAAGTGAGAGAGGGTCGGGGTGATGTTTCGCGACGAAAATCTGGATCTCCAATCTGATCTTAGTGGTAAAGTTTCATTCTAAATAGTCGAGACACTCCCTCGTCGTGGGGGACAATGGAGTGGGAGCTTCGAGGGAATGCAAAGCCGAGCCTGGGAACAATGCCTTATCTGCCCATAAGCCTAACCCAATCTGGCGAGGTCGGCGTATGGGGGCGAACGGGGGGAAGATAAACCTCCTTGTTTAAACATTGACTCAGGTGGCTGCGATAAGGCGCCAAGCTTCAAAGCGAAGATGCACGTGAGAGCATCGTGGTTTTAAATAATATGGGATAGGGGTTGAAATTAACGCGGCTTCAACCCGCTTTATCACATATATATATATATATATATATATATATATATATATATATATATATATATATATATATATATATATATATATATATATAGAGAGAGAGAGAGAGAGAGAGAGAGAGAGAGAGAGAGAGAGAGAGAGAGAGAGAAAGAGAGAAAGAGAGAGGGGAGAACTGGGAGGGTGGGAGGATTCGGATAGCTCCACTCACTCAATAGTAAATATGATTCAAGCGTTGACTCTTGCTTTTGAAAAGTGGAAATCATCATAACAGTTGATGCTCAGACTTTGACGAATGTTTTGTTGCAAGATTTTCTGCAGGTGAGAATTTCATTTTTTTAACATTTAGAATGTAACTTTTGGTGGATCTTGTGTAAGGTGTTAGCTCCTCCATTTTTATCATATTAAATTAATTTTTTTTCTGATTCTTCAGTTATCAATTGAACAATTTATATGGAATATATGGTATGCAGCATTTACTTTGGAAATGAGTTATTGATAATTTTCCTGAAAAATGTGGATGAGGTTTGATTCGTCCAGTTGTGTCCGCATCTCCTGATACTAATAAAATTTTAAAATGTATGCATTACATTAAATATAGATAAAAGTAAATGCTATTCCACTGAGTGTCTATATTTATACTAGTCTATGCACTTATAAATATGTTTTCCGAAATGTAAAATATGTTTTTTCTTCAGATGAAGAAGAATTCTCTGATGAATTTGAAAGCTCTACAGTAGTGAGCCAGTTTGTTGAAAAATCACTATGGAAAGATGATTTTGTCTTGATTGAGTTGGAAAAAGAAGAAAGTCAAGGTTTGTTATGTAGGCAAACTGCAAAGTAATGAAGTTGATAACGGGGATTTAAATGTAGCATACTCGTATCTACGACTATCTCAAAACTGTGGCACAGGAAACACATTCAGATATCCTGATATTCTGGACGAGTCTGTCGTAAATAAACAACACATTTTGGGAGTGCTTCCTACTCCTCATACTCAGAAAACTAAAAGATCTTCTGGTATATAGATTTGGCATTTCATTTCAAAATTATACTATGAGATTCGCCTAATGGTTTCTGTTCTGAAATTGCAACATGAATGTGGAAAAAGATTCTTTCCTTTTTTTTTACTTAATATGAATGGGAAAAAAATATATATTTTCTTATTTTTATGCCAATAAACAATTATGCCTGACTCCCAGTTATGATTTCCTTCTAACTAAAACATTAGGCCTTCTAAAACTAGAATGTTACATATGGACGGGACCACCCGCCTTCCCAGGAGCATCCGGAAAATATTTAAATAATTTTGTGGAAATCATCATTCTCTTATTTATTGGCATAAGACTGTCGTGGTATGACATTATATTACATCAATACCACATTATATCAATGGGGTAGGGACCGATAACTTACCGGTGAACCGACGAAGGGACAGAACACCGCTAGTTTAGAAGGGCTGAAATGCGAGATGAGAGTGCAACGAGGTCAGGTAACAAATGGGCAATGGCAAAGCTCAAGGTTATTTAAAGAGGCATTACAAAAATATAATTTTATTTACATAAAAATAATGAAAGAATTGATGGGTAAAATTACCTCAGAGAATTAATGGACAAAATCACATCAGTAAACGAAGGGGGGAATTGTAATTATAAATCAGACTATGAAGTAGAACTTAAGGCATTACAGGAGGAGACTATTCAAATAGGTGGAGGGGATTAACTCAAATGGGTTACTGAAGGGAAGAGAGGGGTTGGTTTACGGATGTCTTCTGAACGCGAGGTGAGGCCGCTCGGAACTTCTGAGTGGGAACTTGAAGTGATGACGCTTCTCCCAAAACAGGGGAGGGATGGGCGGTAACTTCTGGTCCAGGGGAGAGTATTTCTGCCCCCCGAAATAAGGGGAGAAAAAAGGAGGGCTTCGACAGGAGTTGATGAGAGAAGTCCGAAAAATCACTCGCTTCTTTGTTGTTAGCACCTGACTTGGAACTATGGGGAATCTTCTGGGGTTCAGGCGAGACTTCTCAACTCTGTGTCTCTTCATTGAAGTCGAACGATATTTATGTCCGAGGCTCTCCCAGGGGTTGGTGGGCGGTATGCGGGAAACAGCTCTACTCTCGAATGGCCTCAAATCTTCTTGCAGAGGCTATTCTGCCCGTGTAAAGTAAATCGTGGGGGACACGGTTCGGGGCTACCACTTATGGAAAAAGGAAGGGGGGGTAGGCTTACGAATTTAGGCCCAACCGGACCTTCTGCAGCGCATGGAAGTTCCATTCTGCTCAAGAGCTTCCACGTGGCATTCCCTCACACATCTCGCAACCGCAAGATGATGCATTGCAGAGCAGTTACGTAGGAAAGGATCATCTTAACCCGTCAAATTAGAGTTTTCAAAGGTCTAGGGAAATTCTGAACTGCTAAGAAAGGTGTACACACACAAAAAAAAACGTAAATCTGAGCTCAGCGGGGAATTTACGGACATAAGCCTTAAACAGGTCGATTCTAGACAATTTAACTAATACAATTTTAAACAACAGAAAAATCACAGGAGAACATTAGCGACATTTCAGTGCCCCCCCCAAAAAAAACAAACAAACAAAACAATTAAATGGAGGCATAAATATGGGACTAAAGACTAAACAATTTAGTGGACCCCCCCCAAAAAAATCATAATTAGGAACATTGATGATATAATATATATATACAATTCACGTGGAAAACCTTTGCTCCCGCCGGAGTATGGATGAGGTAATCCACGGGTCGAAGACGGGGTAGGGTCCTCTTACGCTGGGTAAGGTTTTGTTGCTTCCCATGGAAAGAAGCACCAGCACCTTCGCGCCAGGATGGAATTTTTGTTCTCGTTCCTTAAGTTCCAATTAGGTCTCAAACCTCTCAATAAGTCCTTCTTCACGGGATACAAGACTCGTTTGTTACCTCGGATGGACTCACACTCGAGGGCTTTAGTTTTCTCCCAAAGGGGGGGAAAGAGTTGCGCACTCCTGGGCGCGGGAAAACTTATCGCTCCGGAGGGTTTGGAACTCCAGGTCGATAGGGGTTTTCAGGGGAACAGGTGCACGGGATTCCAGGGCTGCCTGTGTACGGGTAATCACGGGCTGGGCCACGGGATGGTCGTGAATTACGGGGTTTTAACCGAATAAAACGGAGAAGAACTGGATTGTGGCCGCCACCAATTGTGCCCAACCGGACATATAGTCACACTCGATGTGACAACGAATTACTGGGAAACGACTGGCCAGGCCAAGGTAGTCGTAGACCACCGCAAATTTCTTGTGGTCCGGTCCAAAAGGGAGGAGTAGGTCCCCAGACAATATAATACAGGGGCACCCAGTGTCACGGACAGGGGGGATACTCGGCGACCGTTCACAGTGCCGTTCTCGAACTTCAATCCACCAGGGTTGTTCGCATTAAAGATAAAGTTTACCTGATGGACTGGGTATTTGGCGGGCGAGGGAGGATCGGGAGTCTCCTGAGACGACGGAGGAGGATCAGGGGCGGCCCAGATTTGGTGCACTTGGTGGGAATGAGAGTTTTCGAATCGGGAGTTTTGAGGACAGTTCGCTCGGTAATGGCCGGGAACTCCGCATGTGTAGCAGACGATCGGGTTCTTTTGGTACGGCACAACTGGGAAAGAAGAAACTAGAGGCTTAACGTCTCGGTGTTCCGATGGCTGGAAGTTTCTTGGCTTCGAAGGACTAGGAACTTTGGTAAATCTTGGAACCAATTTCGAGAAGGTCGTAGGGCCATACAATTTAGTTTTGGGGGGTGATTAGCGGAGCCTTTTTAACATTCTTATGGTATAAATCGTGACTACCCGCGTAGACATCTGCCTCTTCCAAGCACTCCTTGAAAGTGGCACAACGTTTATCCTTAATGAAGGCGCGAATTTCGGGAGCTACGACAGCTAAAAGATGATCCCTAAGGAAGAAGTCCAAAAGGGACTCGTAGACCTGGGGAATCTTGCACGCATCCAGCCAACACTGAAGGTGTCTTTGGAGGATGTACCCGTTTTCTCGAAACGTTTGGCCAGGGCGGATTCTTCCCTGGTGGAATCGGAAGCGGTAGAATTCGCTATTCAAATGAACAGCGGCAAAGAATTCGGACTTAAACGTGGAATAGTCCAAAGTTGCTTCCGGGGAAAGGGATACGAAGATATCCCTTAACTTGGCATTTAGGAGGGAAAGTAAGCGAGCGACGCCATCATTTTTGAGATCCCGTCTATTGATCTTACAGATTCTCTCAAAATGGGCCAAAAATGAACCAAAGTCCTCTCCATCATTAAAAGCGAGAAGGTGGACTGAAGGTGTTTGGGGAATTTCAGCCTAAGAACCGATAAACTGAGAATCCATTTGATTTCAGCTCATTTCCAGCTCATGCTGCCTAATTTGTTCACGTTCTTCAATCTCCATCTTCATTTTGTTCTCCTCCATCTCCATATCCATCTTCAGGTTGTTCTCATCCATCTCCATCTTTAGTTTGTTCTCCGCCATTTTGTTCTTCTCCATCTCCATCTTCAGTTTGTTTTCCTCCATCTCCATCTTTAATTTGTTCTCCTCCATCTGCATCTTCAGTTTGTTCTCCATCTCCGTTTTTCTTAGTTCCTCTTCCCTTCGTATGCCTGTTCGGTCCTCTCTTCTTCCTGTACGTAATTCAGCAGGTCTTTGCCAAAAGACCTACCATTTCACCCTGATTCTTGAATTTTTCGAAGGATGATATTTTTACGCAGTTAACTGAAGGAACAGTGATAAGCGAACGAGCTAGGAGACTACCCACGTGAAACGAATACTTGAATATTCATGAAGGTCTTGATCACAAAAAAAAATTAAGATACAGCTACCTACCTCTGCTATTTCTAAGCGGGGAAAAAAATAATTAAAATGGTCCTACCGGAATTAGGACACCAAAGACCTTAACTCCCTTCGATTAATAACCAGGAGAGTCTCCAAAATTCGAACACCATAAAAAGGTAATAACTTGGAGTCAAACACAAAGTCTAAATAGATTACGTTCCACTTCTCTTCAATTAACTTGAACTTGCCTTCTGCCAGTACAATACAAAAATTACAATAAAAGGGATGTACCTGAATAACAAGGGAACTTCTAATGTCGAAATTAAAATGACACGGGTTCGTAAAACCCCAAACACACTTGACACCAGATTATATAATATGTATATTAATATATATATATATATATATATATATATATATATTATATATATATATATATATATATATATATTATGTCGTGGTATGACATAATATTACATCAATACCATATTATATCTATGGGGGAGGGACCGATAACTTACAGGTGAACCGACGAAGAGGCGGAACACCGATAGTTTAGACGGGCTGAAATGCGAGATGAGAGTGCAACGAGGTCAGGTAACAAATGGGCAATGGCAAAGCTCAAGGTTATTTAAAGAGGCATGTACAAAAATATAATTTTATTTACATGAAAATAATGAGATAATTGATGGGTAAAATTACCTCAGAGAATTAACGGACGAAATAACATCAGCAAACGAAGGGGAGAATTGTAATTATAAATCAGACTATGAAGTAGAACTTAAGGCAGTACAGGAGGAGACTATTCAAGGAGGGGGGGGGATATTAACTCAATTAGGTTACTGAAGGGGGGAGAGGAGTTGGCTTACGGATGTCTTCTGCACGTGAGGTGAGGCCGCTCGAAACTTCTGAGAGGGAACTTGAAGTGATGACGGTTCTCAAAAAACAGAGGGGGGGGGGTAACTTCTGGGCAGGGGAGAGTATTTCGGCCAACGATATTAAGGGCAAACGAAGGAAGGCTTCTACAGGAGTTGATAAGAGAAGTGTGGAAAATCACCCGGTGGCGATGGTTAAGTTGAATTACCTCACTGGCTAGGGCTAATTCCAAATACACAAAATAGTTCAGCTGTTACTTTGCTTTGTTGTTAGCACCTGACTTGGAACTATAAGGAATCTTCTGGGGTACGAGCGCGACTTCTCAACTCTGTGTTTCTTCATGGGAGTCGAGCGCTATCTATGTCCGAGGTTCTCGAATCTTCTTGCAGAGGCTATTCTGCCCGTGTAAAAGTGAATCGTGGTGGACACGGTTCGAGGCTACCGCTTGTGGAAGGGGGGAAAGGTAAGGCTGACCAATTTAGGCCCAACCGGGCCTACTTCAGTGCATGGAAGTTCCGGTTTGCTTAAGTCCTTCCACGTGGGGTTCCCTCATAAAGACTACATCAGTATTCACAAGTTAGAGAAAGGGTGATAGAATATACTAATTAAAAAATAAGTCATATAATTTTATTTATAATATAATTGCAATTATCTCTTCGAAAATCGTACGGACTCTCCTGGTTCTCCATATATATATATATATATATATATATATATATATATATATATATATATATATATATATATATATAATTGAAAATCACATGACGCGTGATATATAGATGTATTTAAAGGCCCAATGAACCAATGAAAGCTTAAGAAGGTAAATGGGAGATGTAGAGAACGGAAAGATAGGTCAAACTATTTTAACCGTTGTATGAAAATAAATAAAGAAGTTGGATTTGAACCTGTGTCATCAAGCGCTCATCGCTTATATGACCAAGACGCTCATCGCTCTGACGATTTGGCACAGGCTCAAATCAAACCTCTTTATTTATTTTCATATAGCGGTTAAAATAGTTTTCCCTATCGTTCCGTTCTCTATATCTCCCATTTTCCTTCTTAAGCTTTCACTGGTACATATAATATTCTCCTAGCGTTTTTCGGGTTGTGTTACCCATTTTCCTTGGGCCTTTAATTTATATATATATATATATATATATATATATATATATATATATATATATATATATATATATATATATATATATATATAATTTATTCTGGTGTCAGGTCTAGTTAGGTTAATTCGAGGTCCCCTTTTGTTTTCAAGTCCCCCTCCAGTTGAATTAATAACAAACTTTACCCAGTTGCGTCAAATAAATTTAAATATAGGAAAAGAATCTTTTTTCACTTTTTTTTCATTTTGAGTCATCGGTCTTTTGTGGTGTCCGTGGGTGTGTGTTTGTGGTTTGGGAGAAAATCTTTCAAACTCCCCTCCTTGTAATTCCGTGCCGGATTAAGAGGCCCTTTATCACGTACTGATATAGAAATTCATTCATTAATTATAATTTATTGCTGTTGTCTGTTTGTGCGATCACAAGGGTAAGATTTCATTTGTTTTTTGGGGGGAACTATTGCGGGACCCACATTTTCTTTAACGTGAAATTCTTGAACACGTCGAGTAGCTAGTGCTCGCGTAAGGAAACATGATGTCGGCCTTCGAGAGATTTAGGCAACAGGGTGAGATGCGTGATCTCTCCGGTAGAGAGCTAGTTGCCTATATCCTGGATGAAGAGAAAAACGAAAGATCAGAGAAGAAAGACCAAAGAGAAGCTGAAGACAGAAGAGAAAAAAAGAGAAGCTGAGCAGAGAAGAGAAAAAGAACAAAGAGAAGCTGAGGAGAGAAGAGAAAAAGAACAAAGAGAAGCTGAGGAGAGAAGAGAAAAGAACAAAGAGAAACTGAAGCTGAAGAAAGAGAAATGGTGAGGCACCATGAAAGGGAGTTAAATAGGAATCACTTAGAAACCCTCTCAGTTAGTTCCGGGAGTAAAGCCCCGCAGATCTCCGCTATAAATCTGCCAGCATTTAAGGTCGGTGCGGATTTCAATGCTTACCTCACTCATTTCGAAAAGATTTTTTAGGTAAACCTCTAGGATATCGAAACTGCTGAGGTAGCCCTACTTCTGCCCCTTCTTAATACTCAGCTGCGCGATATTTTTATTTCCCTCCTCGCCGAGGCCACCCTTGACTATTCCACCATTAATGCCAAACTTTTGCTGCGATCAACATGAATCCGGACTTCTACAGGGCAAAGTTTCGTCAGGCAAGGTTGTTACATGGCCAGACTTACCTCCAGTTCGGATTCACCATCAGAAAAAGTCTACATTTTTGGCTGGACTCCACTCAGGTCAACGGTGACTATGAGTCTCTGTTGGACTTCATTTTGCGGGATCAATTCATGCCTACGTGGCCGTCTGAAATCCGTGCATTCGCCAAGAACAGATGAGTTTGTTCCTTCAAAGAATGCATCGAAGAAGCAGAGTTTCACGCGTCAGCCACATTCTCTACCCCAAAGATCCCAAGAAGAGTCATCCACCGTCCCTCCAAAGTAAAGGTCACTTCTCTAAATTTCTGCAGAAGAACGCTCACAAATTCGTAAAGGTTTCTGGTCCCTCTAAACCGAAATATCATCTCCCCTCTGAGTCTGGAGATGTTAGGCCACCCATTTTTAATCTTCCTGCGTCGTATTACCCGAGAAGATCTATCATCTGTTGAACTTGCGGAGCCCCCGGACGTGTAAGGACTAACTGCCCCCCAAATTCTCAACTCCGTTCTTCTCTAAGCCACCAAGTCCACCGAGTAAGCGCCTCTTTTTCTCCTCAGTCTCATCGCTCGAAACACCTGCTTCTCTACCAGCGAATAGTCCCTCGGGACATGAAGTTAATTTTTTATTTAACAAAACATCCCCCGGTGGGCTCGAATTTGAAACCGGTTCAGTTAATGGTTGCCGGTTTTTAACATTGTCAGAGATACAGGATGTACGTGAATTGTGGTATCGGAAAAGTTGCCCCAGCCCACTGTGAGCCCCAACCACGATAAATTTGTAGTAGTCTAGGACTACCTCTGATGAGTCAACCGGTGCCCAGTTGTTTCATCGAATGTCAATATTTCACTGGTTAGGCTGACGTCGTAGCAGCCTCTATTAAATTATGTGCCGTATTAATCGGCCAGAGCCCGCAGCTCTACCCTAGTACCGTTGGTCAGCCCGTATTCACGAGGACCCAAGCCAGGAAGAATGAGGCACCCCCATGCCTTTAAAACCACCTTTATCCCCGAGTACGAGACTTCTAACAATGTCTTTTGTAAGCGCCCAGAAGCAGTGTCCTTCCATACAGCCCCTGTGGGAAAAGGCGAGGACCGACGAGCGCAAATCCGTTTGTGGTAACAATGAGGTCTCCTACCTCGTTGAGGGTGAACTGGTGATCCCCTCCACCTCTGTTCCTAACCACTCCCCTACGCGCTTGCTATGTATCTCCCGCTTAAAATTGCCCACGATTGGTTGTTAGCTGGCCACTTTAGCCATAATAAGCAATCCCAACGAATCTTTCGCCATTTCTTTTGGCCTGGGGCTACCAAAGAAATCGCCGACTTCTGTAGGTCTTGTAACATTTGTCAAAAGGCTACGGTTAAAGGCCGAATTACTTCAGCCCCCCTGAAGGATACCCCAATTGTGTCGGAACCCTTTTTTTATATTAGACATTGACCTAATTGGCCAAATACATCCCCCGTCGAGCGAAGGGAATTCTCATATCCTAAAATTTTCTTAGCAGATAGAGGTAGACAATTTACCTCGGTGCTTATGAAGTATATGGGAAAACTCCTATTAGTCAAGCGTCTCCTCACAACCCAATTTAACCTCGCCGATAACGACGTCTGTGGGAACTTAAATCGGACGCTGAAGACCGTCATTAAGAAACTGTGCCATGCACAGCCTCGGAAAGGGCATCGATACCTACTGGTCGCCCTCTTTTCCTGCAGGGAAATTCCCCACTAAACCCTGTGGTTCACTCCCTTTAAACTCCTTTGCAGCCGAAATGTTCGCTGCCCGAGGAACATTCTCAATGAACTGTTTTCGAACCCCCGGTTAAATGAGGAGGTCAAGTCCTCATACGCATATATATTAGAACTTCAAAACCGTCTTTAGGAATGCGCGAACCTTGCGTACAAAAATGCGAACTTGAACCTGAAAAATTACAGGACCTATTTTGACCTTAAGTCAAAGGCAAGAAAGGTTCAAGCCCTGTGACGAGGTCCTGCCTCTCCTGCCCACGAAGGCAAATAAGCTTATTTCCCAATTAAAAGGTTCTTTTTCAGTCCTCGAAGCCTGTGGCCCCATAGACTACGTGATTCAAATACCCTCCACTAACAAATTGTTTCACGTCAACATGCTCAAACGTTACCACCGCCGCGCCTGCATTAACAATATTGTTGCGTCCTATCCTCCGGAGCCTTTAAACCTAGTACAGACCGTTTGCATAGAATCTGACCATGATTACCCTCTCCCGTTGCTCTCCGGTTTGTATAAGAACTCCCTCACCCCTAGAGGTCGCTCAGAAAGGCCAGTTATTCCATTTGTTAAAGACCTACCCGGACTTTACTTCCGAGAAGCGTGGTTGCTCAACCCAATTCGAGCATGACATAGCATTGACCTTACAAGAGCCGATTCGATCCAAACCCTATCCCTTGCACATTCATTTGCGTTCAGCGTTCAATGCTGAAGTCGAAAATTTACTAAAATTAGGACTAATCGAACCCTACTCGTCGAATTACTGTTCCCCCATTTTTATAGTTCGGAAGCCAGATTAGTCATTTCGAATGTGCGTGGACTTTCGAAAACTTAACGCCGTGACGGTTTTCGATGCCGAACCGATCCCGTTGATAGACCAGATCCTATAATTTTTAGAGAACGCCAAATTTATTTAAGAGATAGATTGATGCAAGGCGTACTATCAAATTTCTCTCAAGGTTAGTGTTCGGAAATACACTGCCTTCCCTACAGAAAAGGGGCTAATAAAATTTAAGCGTCTGCCCTTCGGTTTAGTTACTGCTTGCAGGAATTACAATAGAATGATCCGCCGCATCTTAGATGGACTGAACAATGTTGTCATTCTATTTTGATAATGTGTATGTAGCTGCACGCACATAGGATGAACATATTATTTCCCTTCGTTCCCTCTGTAACAGGCGCCGTGAGCAGAGTCTGACCACAGGCCCCTTCAAGTGTCATTTTGCTTACAACACTATAAAGTACCTTGAAATTCACATCGGGGAAAATCGAATAACGTCCCAGCAAGAAAAGAGTTCCTTCTTGGCTTCAATTTCCTTCTACAGGCGCTTCCTCCCCATACTCCTTCGTTTGGAGCCCCAAGGCAATTTCCAACTTCCAGCACATGAAAGAAAGGTTAACTTCTGCCCACATATTGTGGCTCCCGAACCCACCCCGAATAATTTTTTTAGAATCCGTACTGCGTGTTGCTGCAGTACGAAGAAGACTGGAATAGCTATCCTATCGCTTATGCAAGCCATAATCTGTTACCGTGCGAGAGAAATAATGCGTTAATAGAACTTGAGGCTCTTGTAATAGTCCTCTGGCGTACATAAGAAAATGTAAATACCAAAACAGAAGGCTTATACGCTGGAGTCTGCTATTGATGGAGTATCAATTCCGAATTTTGTAGTTAAAAGGTAGTGAGAACTGTGTAGCAAACAGTCTTAGTAGAAATCCAGTAGAAGACCCGACTCCCTTAAGGTAGAACTCCATATATAATATAAGTTCATGTATATATTCGAGCTCGTTGCTTGCACATGTAAAATTTCTTCTGTGCGTGTGCGCGTATACACGTATTTGAGTGCATACGTGCATATGCACGTATTGTTTTTAAATACGTGTTGTCATTATTTATTTTTGTGTTTATTTGCTATTATTTCCTGGATTGTCCCTCCGCTTGATTGATTCCTTATTTTTAATTGTGGTCTTGTTTTTACATGAAACTGTATATATTTTAATTAGTTAATTGCCCATTAACCCCAATGTCTGTGTAAATTTTATCCGTCGCCTGGGATAAAAGGAAGCTAAACATTTACTTTGATGGCCGCTGTGTCGGCTGTCATTTAATACCGATTGTTTTTGGTCGAAATGCCCTTTTCCTTCACCTTCGCGTCAGGAAAACACCATCTTTGGAAGGGAGGATGTAAGGATGTCAAAGAGGAATATCCCCTTAATTTTCCCCTTAAATTTCTTTCCTAACGCTGTTATAAAAATTTAACTCAACGTGTAGTAACGGGAGAGTCTAAAAAAGCCGGAAAAGAAAGAAAGAATTGGAATATCTGCCAGCTTGCTTGTAGGTGCAGTTAATTAAGTTGAGCGCGCTGAAAGCTTTAATCCCTACATGAAATCGCTAATCTCAGTATTTTGGAGGCTGCTTGCCCAGTCTCCCGCACAAATCGTTGGAGACTATTAAGACCTGGGTCGGGTGACAAAGGCGCCAGAAGTTCTATGCCAGACGACCGTGCCTTCCAGCGATTGATCATAAAAATGTCCGTCATATAAATACCTGGGGTTTTCGAGTATCTGGTCAGATTGAGAACCAGTCGCCTTCGGTTCAGATCGTTGTGTCTGTTTCCTCAAGTTCCTTGGTATTTGGTTATACCTCGAGATCTCATCAAGCAGAATCATCTCTTTTGTGAAGCCTTACTCTGTTCAGAGCAAGCCTCGAATCGTTTTCGTTTCCGAATGATTGGCTGGGATTCCTCTCGTCTCCTCTGCCATCCCCCACCCTTTCAAGGATCTTCAGTTTTCCGCATGAGACTTCGTGCCGAGCCACTGCAGAGTCTCGATTTGGAGGTTGTACTTTTTTGGAGCAGAGGTGCTATCGTCCGTCTTCAAGAAGGACCGTGAACTCGTCTTCTGGTCTCCCCCAACTTCATCCTTATCACCATAAGGATATTCGACCTGGGGCACGTCCATTGACCTTCTCCATTCCTCGCGTCGACCCGCTGAAGGATATTCACTAGAGAGCCGCGTCCGCTTGCCTTCTCCCTTCCTCAAGCTGACCCCATTAAAGGTAAAACGACCATTTGCTTTAATCTCACGATAATCGACCCATTTTCCGACATTTAAATAATCTCCTTGTATAACTGATTTGTAAAATTCTATTTAAAAGTTGATTAACGAGTAATTAACGTTCCCCGATCCCCATCAATTTGTATTCTGTCAGAGTTCTCCTATATTTACATTACCTATACCTCCCGTATCTATATATGTGTTAACTAGTGACTCATTAAAAAATATATTTTTGGTTTTCATTCTTTCAATATACCTTTGAGCTCAACTTGGTAAAGTCAGTTAAACGCTATCAGCCCGTGTAGTAAATCGCACTCTTATACCTTGTAACTAACGGATTACTTTTACGAAGTGAACGTACGAGGTTGCAAGGACATGTACATGCATTAGAGGAAATATGTATGTATAACTGTATATATACAGATCTTCTTGGTCTTTATCTCTTTCCTCCCAACCAATATATGTATATATATATATATATATATATATATATATATATATATATATATATATATATATATATATATATATATATATATATTATCTAGTCAGGTGACCTATTCCTCGACCTGGTATTAAAGAATGAACAGTTTTACCGTTCCAAGGAATACGTGCAGATTTCAAAATTTTT
This sequence comes from Ceratothoa steindachneri, assembly GCA_963969495.1. Classification (NCBI taxonomy): domain Eukaryota; kingdom Metazoa; phylum Arthropoda; class Malacostraca; order Isopoda; family Cymothoidae; genus Ceratothoa; species Ceratothoa steindachneri. The sequence continues at coordinate 80,909,074 of OZ018327.1, forward strand.
TTAATAAATCACGGTCTTATGATACAGACTATTCACCGGGATTTCTCGTTTAAGACACGTCCGCAAATATTCTGACGATTTCGTGGAATTTATAATGTAAAATCCTACTCACGAGAACACGCTTCTTAACACCATGATTTAAAAAATCATCAAGCAAGTGTCTGAACCTTTTCGATTTTTATCCTTCATATTATTGATTTTTTTAAAATTTTATATTTATGTAATGACGTTTCGTTGTATTGTTGCTAGGACTGAACGATACTTAGCTAGTAAACACTGAAATGGGTGTAGCTTGCGCCTGGCCCTAAATTCTCAAAAAGACCAACTATTGAATACAATACATATTTGGCTGTTGACGTAAGTATATAGTTTTCGAAATTGCGAGAAAAAATAAATTATATAGTTTTTATCTTCTAACCATATTGCGTTAAAATGAAGCCTACATATATAGGTTTATAGGTTATTGAATTAAGATTTGTTAGAAAATGGGGACATTTTGTAGGGTCAACGGATAAAAGCTGTAAATTTAAAAATTCTTCTTTGCTATTTGAAGTCAAGAAGATGAAACACTACTTTTTCTAATACCAAATGAAGGACCAGGTGAATATAGTTTACAACGAATTAAATTTCTTTCTTATTTACCCCTTAAATTTCAAACGAGTTAGTGGTGTCATAGTTTAAGAAACAATGAAAAAATGTTTGACGAATATATTTGAAATTACAGCAAATAAAAAACCGAGAGTAAGAATGAGCTTGTGAAATTAATTATGCTCAAGTAATCATTGACAATAGCACTAAAGCTACAGCTCTTTATATGCGCACCTGAAATTTGCATCATCTATAAAAATGCATTCAGAAAAGGAAGAAAGCAAATCGAAGTAAAGTGAAGTGGAATAAATAACCTCAGCTACTGAAAAAAGAGAAATATGATGATGTTTACAAAATCATGTCATTAGGGATGAAAGATGAAAGCAAAAAAATGCGATTGAGTAGAAGAAACAGGTAGCATAGTCAAGTAAAAGAGAACTAAGGTAGGTCCACGGGCGAGGCCAGGTTTTTAGAGAGAAATAAGTACCTAACATGGCATTTATTTTCGACTCAAATTTATTTCTATTTTAGAAAGGTCATTTGTCAAGACTAAGAGTAAAGACAAAGATTTCCATTTTTTTCTTCACCTCAGCTTGACCCTGCAAATAAAGATCCGTGATACATTAAAGTTATAAAAGAGTGGTCCGGGCTCTCAGAAGTTTTTACAACCTCATCAATTCTACATTCGAAAGTATTACCTCTGTCCATTTAGTAAAGCAAGATTAATCACTTTATACATTTAGCCAATGAAGTTTATAGATGGGTTCAATGATTTAAAGTCTTTGCTTTCCATTCATATAAATATCTTTTTTAGTTAAATCATCGTTACGACCATTGATACGCTAATCAAGACACGTTGTAGTGATTGAATATCATTTGTTTGATACGTCACAAGGTTTACTTGAGAAAGAAATTGGCTTATTTCCGATCATGATTGATTCAATTTATTACATGAAGGATAAATTGGATTCACTTGATAGATGAGCAGGGCAAATGTTTGAATGGAAATAAATCGGGAGTGGTAATAAAATTTGGTAGTAAATTTCTTGGTTATGTTAAGTTCTCAAGGTTTTTAATGAATTTGGAATTTGATTCCGAAATATTATTTTGTATCGACAACTGTTAAAGAAATTTGATCATTTTTCTAATCATTTCCGATTTACCTTCTCTAAAAAACCTCGGGACGGGTTCGTGCACACAGACTTGTTGACTGACCTTTTGGAGGAGGTTGGCCTCCATTTTATTTTAATCTCTTTATGGTAGGTCGCATCTTCCTGTACCAAGGGAGGCGGACCTACCCAGCCGCTGGAGCGTGCCTACTTCTTCTTCTTGATTTTTTGCTTCTTTTGTTGTTTATTTGGCTTTGTTTTGTTTTTGCCTTGGGGATGAGGGGGTGTTATTTGTTTTTTGCATGTTTTTTGTTGTTTTTTAATCTAGCCTAGTAGGAGGCTGGGACGTGATTACGGAGATATTTGCCCTAGTAGGGGGTCGCCAGATGGGCCCCTAAATAATTCTCTAGAGTTAGATTGTTACGGCATCTGTCCCTTATTCAATTGTGGACGAGATCCCTCCACCGGATAATGCAATGCACATAATGATCAGAGTGACATCTCCGAAAGGAAAAGGAACACCCTGGGGCATTCCTCGTTAGGGGGTGGAGGGTGTAATTGTGATTTGATACCAACCAGTAAGCTGAGAACCCTTTGTGTCGTAGGTTGGCAGGACACCCAATCCTCGTCAGGGTTATGTAACTATTGAGACCCATTCGCCAGGCTCAGAGACAAAAATGTGCATATATTCTATGAGTGAAGAGGGGGATGGAACTACAGCGGTGTTGTAATCACATATTGCGTGATTAGGTGTATAATAAGCCTCTCTGCACCACGAGCAATCCAGGTACGTCAATCAAAGGCAGACTGTTTTGTTCTTGCGCTGAGGTTTTGTGTCCATTCCCACTAGGATTGAACTCGGAACTTTGGTATTGGAAGTCCAACCTCTTATATCTAAGCTAACTAAAATTAAGTTAGATTCAGGATTTTTGCACATATTATTTTTTCACAAAGAAAATATTAGGATTATTCAAGAAGAAAATATTTTTCATAACATAGATTCTGTAGTTGGAAATTCTTAGATGTGAGGAAGAAAAGCCTTGGTTTTGTTCCTTGCTAAGTGAGAGACGGCGATTTACTTTCAACGGGTAGATGCGAGGTGCTTTTGCAAGAGTCCCTGATCCATTACAATGATGTAAAACGTGGTAAATTTTACAACGCAGAGGAAGGTAAGAGCAAGGAAGGGGTTTTTAGACATTTTTTTTTTACAGTTCATTGTACTTATGTCGAAATTTGACCACAGACACTATAATTTATCATCCATAATTTGGTTACAGTTCAAAAAGTCATACTTTTTTTCTTATTATTAGGCAGTCTCTAATAGTAGTTTTTTATCTAAATATCAGAAAAAAACCCTGCATTATTGCTGGTTTTAATTGAGGAATGAAAAGGTAAAAATTAACTGGCTGCATCTCTTGCAATGGGTCCACTTTCATGGACAAACATCGGCAGTCAAAATAAGTATATAGATGACGTATTCATGTCAATGACTTCTTTCGATCAACTTTATCCAAATTATAGAGCACTGGAGCTGTGAAGTTTACCAATGAAGCGGTTGGTTATGCACACACACTTACAATTAATAGGTCTTCAGATTGAATTTCCCTTGGTTGCGTCAAGTTAAAGAGATTGCAGCTGGCTTGGATGGAGAACTTGTTTGGAGGTGGATGTTAAGGCTGGCAATTGGCGTTGAGTGAAGGTGGCAGCCAGAGCGTTGTGTATATGGCAATTGGTGTCTCTTGCTTGTGCCTGCCAGCCTAGTCATCCTCGAAAGGCGTGAGGTTGCCACCTAGGCGTCACAATAAGGGTGACTGGCGAACGATGGCTGTGCCAGTACGTCACAATTTGTCAGAAAGAAAATATAAAATTGTTTTTGAAGTATTTTTCTCGATAGATGTTTGATGAAAACAAGTAATAAATAGAAAACGAGGAGAATTTCGACCTAATATGAAAAACTGGATACCCAGAAAATAAATTGAAGGTTAATGTCCGGCATAACATGAAGTACATATAAGTAATCAGCCAAATGAATCGCGCATACAAACATTTTAAAATTGTTAACTTCTTCTAAATTAAATGAAAGATTAACCTATCCGAAAGTTTTTGTTTAGAGAATTATACGAAAGGCGAGAAAACAACGAAAACCCAATACTTAAACCAATAGGTAAAGAGCAGACATGTAAGAGCAGCCATATGAAATAAAAAGTGTGTTAAAAGAAAAATGACGAAGTTTAATAGAACACATAAAATTGCTCCTTAAAGAGCTAAAGTGAAAACGAGCACGACTTAACACTCAGCCCTGGAACAAAGAAATCCTGCATCAAACAAACTAGAATCCTTAAAGACGGAACTAGTATTAAAGTTGCAAAGGTGGTTCGCGCACTGGTTAATAGAAGGTAATCAAAGAAAGAAACTTACCGATGTTTTTTTCGGAATGATGATGAGTGACAAATGGAGTTCCGCAATAGCCTGTTTATGATCACCATTTTTTAATATAATTATCAAGGATAATGATACTGAATTTGAGAGAGGAGATAAAGAGAGTGAATAAGTTTGAGTATATTTAGGATCAAGACTATCCAGATATGGGTACCTGGACCAGGAGGTAACACATAGAATACACCCGGGTTGGAATTTTTTGAAAATATATTAGATATAATATGTGACAAAAGTTCAAATGTAAATCTTATAGGACGGGTTTATAAAATTGTAGTAAGGCTGAAGATGATATATGGAGCAGAGATGTGGGGCATGAAGAAGACGCAGGGTGAGAGAATGGATGTGACAGAGCAGAAGATGCCTAAGGGGATGTGGCGGATCACGAGGTTTGATAAAATCGAGAATAAAAAAATCAGAGGTAGAGTAAAGGCGGGGGAAATGCAAGAAAGAAAACTGGCATGGATTACGAATATTATGAGGAAAGACGAAGTTTATGTGGGAAGAGATTCGTGAGAATAATATTTGTGAGGGATAATAATATTTGTGACCGTAGAGTATATACCTATGCCCGTTGGTAATTGTCAAAAAGATCATACTACTAATTACACTGGGTTACAAAATAACATCTTGATAAGTTGTCTAAGTTTTTGAACTGATTTACGACAATTTGCATCACTGAAGCAGAAAATGACATCCGTTTCTGACGATCAGGTCAAGCTTTTTGTGCTAAGTTGTTTTTACAAATCCGATCTTATAACTAAATCAATTACATTTTTGTGACATCCAAAATTGGTTTTAAAGATAAAATCCATCTTTTTCTAACACAATTTATTAAGTAAGTGTTAAAAAAATTTTTTTAGTGTACATTGAATAGTATTGATAAAAGTAAAGACATGTAAATGGGATATTGAGTCATCATTTTAGTAGGCACTTAGTATCTCTTTGCTCCCTACCACACTTCTTTCTCTTTTTGCCACTTTCTATTTTAAACTATCTGTCCCCATGCACTTTCTTTGTCCCCTACCCACACCTACCCACTTACTTTAGAAGTCATCATTGCTCAGGATTCAGGGCATGAACTTCCGTTTCTTCGAACTCCTAGAATGCTCAGTGGTATGGAGGTCTCTCATCAGAGTCCAACAGTAATCAGCCATCATGACTGCATCCTAGCGTCTCTAAAACCTGGTCTCCATCTCTTTCATGCCCTGGTGGAATCTCTTCCCCTGCTCGTCCCTTATTGATCCCAGATTCTCAGGAAATCGATCCATATGTGAGAATAAGTAATCTATTTCGATGCTAATGTTCCAACCGAGGTTTCTGAAAGCATATTGGTGACAAGTTCTGTATAGTACCTGAAAGAGTGAGTGAGTGACTGAGGCGGAGAGAGTGCGAGAATGAGTAAGAACTTTGAGTGACAAAGAGTAATTGATGAAGAGAGAGTTGGTGAGTGAGTGAGTAAGTGAGGGAGGAGAGGAAGGGAGGGATAAAGAGAGTGGTGAGTGAGTGAGTAGGTGGATGAGAAAAAATGGGTGAGAGAGAAAGAGAGCTGAACATATACTGTAATTATTACTTAAAGTATTATTAGAGAATAAAAAGAAGGAAAATATAAATGAACCAGAAAATTGAATGCTATGTAATATTCCCTCGAAGCTCGCCAGCCAATAACTCCCATTAAGGCGGAGAGAGATGGGGAAAATGGAATAAAAGTTCCCCACCAAAAGCGAAGCAAACGAGGCTTTTCTGAAAACAGACTTGTAAATGAAGCACTGGTGTTAGCTGAAAAGAAAATGTGACGAAGATGCCTGGCTTGGGTAGATGAAATAGGATATTTCTTGGATCACAAAGGAGTGATATGGCACATAACCTTCCTAGAATGACTCCGGTTTTCCATAGAAGACAGATGTCTTGTCGGAGGAAAAAAGTTCCGTTAAATCAGTTTTAAAAAGGTCGCTGAAGCGTCAGTGAAAGAGATAATCAAATTAATCCTTCGTTTTATCATCCATACTATATATATATATATATATATATATATATATATATATATATATATATATATATATATATATATATATATATACATATATATATATATATTTCATTTAACTTTTAAATTGATTGTCAAGAAAAGCGAACTAAGTAAAGTATTAGGGTGTACAGAGCGACGCTAGTCTTCAACCAAAACATGCTTTACACACCGCTAAATTCGCGATCTCTAATTTCGCGTTTATCTTAATTTGTACCTCGAACTTCATGTTAAGTTTTTATTAGCCCCCACTGAGGTTCGAACCAGACATCTCTCGCGGGGGAAGTGCGGGGGTTACTGGAGAGCAGCGTTGGGAAAAGGAAACGTACCCCTCCTACCCAAATGTGGCCGACGGGAAGACGTGGAAAAGACCTCTTGGCCATTGATTTGTTTTATTTTTTTCGGAAAGATAAACAAGATTCGGGTTGCGTTTCCTTTCAGTCCATCGTGGTTCAGTGGTTAACACCAATGCCTCACACGGGAGGGGCCTCTGGTTTAAACCCGGGGCAAGCTGATGTTTCGAACGCCTTTTTACTGGGGTCTTACCCATAGAAACATACATACTAGTTTTCCGAAGTCGAGGGAGGGGGGTGTAAAGGGCCCATTTTGCGACTGCTCTCAATTGCATAGGCCACCGCAATTAAAATTTTAGCCTTCGGCTAGTTTATAATTCACAAAAGCCAAAGCAAACAAAGAAAAAACAAATAAAAAACAAACAAAAAACGCAAAAGATAGGAAACAAAACAAAGAGAAGAAGAAGAAGCAAGGGAGCCCCGGCGTCCCCAGCGCAGGATAATGTGACGCACACCAAAGAGTCAAAATGGAAGAGGCCAGCCTCCCCCAAAAAGTCAAAAGTCGCCAAGTCTTTGTGAATGAACCTAGTTGAGAAGTTATTATCATCCCTTTATAATGGAATTCCTAATAAATAATGACACGCTCTAGAATATCGCAATTCAGTAGAGTCAATTATGAGTAAAGGTGAATGACTCGGCATAAATAATTCTCTTTCAAAGTGTGAAAAATAAAGTATAAAAAAATATGCCTCTTCTTCCCTTACCCTTAGCTTCAGTCAGCCATGAAAGGTAACGTTTTAAATATTTAAATTTCATTGACGATGCCTTTGCAATCTTTGCTCGTATAAGACCAGTAGCGATTAGTAATTCTAGAAGGGTTACTTCACTGAGCTTAGCCCAGAGGTGATGTCTTCCGTCAGTTTCCGCCGGCCAATTCTAGTCTCATCTAAAGAAAAGGATTTTAAAATGTGATAACCGCTCCTTATGGCTTTTAAAGGTCACATAGGGCGTATCTGTGTCCATATGCATGAAGTTAGGGTAGAGAAGGCAAGGTTTTTCGTTGCTCAAATTTTAGGGTCATATAGCATCGACTTGGGTGGCACCTATCTCAAGGGGGAAGCTATATAGTTTTAATGGGGAACTTTAGTTAGGGCCATTATTTGGGAAGTGAATTACATAAAAGCATTAGGCTCTAACAAGAGGGCACGACAGAAATCCGCAAGTTAAGCCTTTTCTTAGCTATTCGTAGGCATATAATTTTTTTAAATAACACAGGTCGAGGTTTTTCAACTATACTTATATAATTTGTACATTTTAAATTAAAAAATAAAACTAGTTTTAATCAGGTCAGGTATTTTTTCTCGGCACCAAACCACTATATTTATTGACCTATGTTTTACCGGTCCATTATGATGCACATAACGGGCTGCATTAAGCATGTAATCACCACTCTGAGGCAGTAAAGAAGACAACCAGTCCTATAATCAACGAAACTGGTCAGTATGACCTAAACAGAAACAGCTTCTTACAATGTTTCAAAACATCATCTTAGCAGAACAAACAATGACAGCATCTTAAACAAAACTTTTGAAAACAGGTTCATAGCAAAAGCAGTGAAGGCCTAAGTGAAAATCTCCTGAAGATAGATTAAATGAGTAGACTACTTTAGTGTACTGGGGACTCGGAGATCTTGCAACTCTTCTATCAGTAACAAGGGCAAGGCAACTTGATCACCCTCTTTAGGGTCACTTAAGGAGCTGAAAATGGTATGAAGGTAACACTAAACGGGAAAAAAGAATAACGAATAAACAATAAAAAATTAGCTAAAGGGTTAAGATATAATCGAATATCATTTCAATTAACTACTAGGAGCTAAACAGCGCATTTAAGGCCTCAAGAAGTAAACTGATGCCAAGAAGACTGGTTCTCGAGAGCAAGAATCTGAATCCCCCTTGTGGAAGAGCCGCGCTGGCAGTTTAAGGAAATTTGGGAAGGATAGACAGCAGATAAATAAATAGTACATGAGCGATGAGTAGATTAATTAAGCCTTGGGAACGATCCTTGTTAAATATGTCTAGTAAAAAATAAGTTGGGTTGGTCTATCCTGAGGTTGTCGTCCAAATGATCTTGGTTAGACCAACACTAAAGCCCTTTTGTGTCTTGTTTTCCAAAAGGAATTTTTTTCGCTGAAGGTCAGGAAATTGACAGCAAATGGTTTCTGGCGAAGGTCAGGAATGGTTTCGCTTGTACGCATTTCATTTAGAGGGATGTAGTGCAACCATCAAAGACCAAATATGGAAACACTATAATACAAAGAGGTTATATTTTTCTTCTTGAATTCTCATCTGGTGCCCACTCTACGAGAGCACTGACGCCCAAAACAAGAAAATATGAAAATTGAACAAAGGGCTATTTCAAATTAATACAAATAAAACAACAAAAAAACAACCACAGCAAAAGGAGGGAATTAACAACCAAGAATCAAGTGAGGTCTTTTATATCAACGGCCAAACTCTTCCTCGATCTCATTCTCGCATGCGAGGACGCATTGTGTAGTTATTCCCTCCGCTACGACCTGAAGCTGCTCTCTTATATTCTTCTTAATCTTAACCATGTGTCTTCAGCTGCCTTCACTGCTACGAAGTAGAGCTGCCATTCTTGGACGATGATTCTACCACAATTATGTGAGGTAGTAGTGGTAGTAATGGCTCGCCACCCTGGCCTTATCCAGGCGGATCCAGACCGGATAATGAAATAAACATAAAGGTCCGTATGACAATCGTGGATGAGACCTAAGGCATCAGGAAACGGTCCTCTTTGGGAAAAAAGCCATGAAGTATTATGTTTTTTTACACCAAGCAGCTTTCAGGTGGAACCTCCATCGCCCCGGGGCAGAGGGACCTGTTCCGCATCAGAGGTATGTGGATATAGATCCTCATCGCCAAGATTCCTTAGAACAAAGAGAGTGTGAGTGTTATGCTACGAAAACGGGAGATGAAAGAAAGCAGTGTTGTAATAGCTATATGTGCGATGAGAAGTGTAAGATCTACCAACCCCAGTAGATGGCTTAGAACAGCGCGTCCACCAATTGGTAGCCAGATCTCTACATGCACTGCGTTTGTGTCCGCTCATGCCGGGTTCGAACCCGGTATCACGACGTGAGTGGACCAACGGCGTATCCACTCAACTAGCAAGGACTCTACTGATTTTTGTTAGTTTGCGGCCGTCGTCAAATTAGCGTGAGGTTTTACTCCGTTTTGGTCTCTCTCTTGCTAAACAATTCTTTGTTTCTGCTACGAAGTTCATCACCCATTTTCAATTATTTGTGGATGCCTTTCTCAGCGAGGGTCCACAATTAAACATTTTATCCGCACCATTACTTATATATGTCACCCGTTTCGAAGTAGATCCGAGTTCCAATCTTATCTGGCGACTAACCAACGCCTATGTAGCTTAACTAAGCTAGATCCCATGATTACAGACTCAATCACCTTCGACAATATCGTTATGCCTCAGCCATTTGTAGACCTTGCGATTAATTGCAAACTGATTGTTATCATTTCTACTAATTGCATTCTACATGATTTATTGCTATTCTGCCGTTATTCATTTAGTTTGCCCCTGCTAAATCTTCCAACAGCACCAGTGATTAAAAAACATAATGATTATAGGATCGGAATGATTTGTTTTAAAATGAATAGTTATTTAATTATTCAGTAAATATATTTATTTTTTTACCATGACAAACCGATTTTAAATAGTAAATAAAATGATAATGTTAAGGAAAGTAACAAAGTGTGAAAAGTAAATAGGCCGAGAACCCCCAAAATGAAAGCAGCTGCGGCGGTAGGAATAGTAGAGCCGAGCATCTATTCTAAATTGGCCCTTCTTCTGCATGAACCTGCAAGGGGATGCAGCTGTAGTATGGACATCATTAAGCCCTACAGGCACTAATGCCTGTGGGAGGATAAACAGTTAAATATCTTACCTACATTTTCACTTTCCTAAGCTTCACTCTTTTCCTTACAGAGCTTTCTTAACCAACTCTCTGCGGGGTACGCCCTTGTTGCTATTGGCTTTGATATTCAAGGACAAAAGGCGATTCTTGTGAAAGATCGGAACAAGTCCAATGACGGAGGATGAATTTAACTTTCCTAATAATTATAAATAAAATCATTCCATGATAAATCCAAGGATAATTCGGTAACTACTTAATCTATGGGATAATATCAGGTATGCTAGAGGGTATGCTATTTACTTTAAGGATTTATTGCCATTTTTGCCCTATAAGGTATGCTACCCTGGTATACCAGGTAGTGGCGAGGGTATTGCCGTCTTTGTAATCACTAACACAGATGTGGTTTTCCTCATAACCATTTCTGTTTGTTGATGATGAAGATATGAGTGATCCTGCATTCGATTCAAGGTTCAAACACTTTAGTATAATTCGTGTTTTCCGTGCGCTATACTTATTAAGCCCATTGTACTTTTGGTAGATACAAAGTTGTCGCTCTATTGTGTTTCTGGGTGAGGTAATTTCCCCCAAGGAAGGTTCGAGCTCGGGTGCCCGGCTTGTTTCTCGAAAGTTGTTCCTTGAAGTTCTTAAAGGACATTACGATATCAACACTAACGTTTAAACATTACGACTGTTCTTATTTTATCTTTAACCCTTGACACTGGTCTTGTTCATTCTCCTTACTTAGGAATATTCTTCAGATGTCTGTTCTTTCCCTCAGTATTGGTTAGAATGCGCCCACCTGGTTATACGATTTAGAACTGTATCCCCCCTTCCCCTTGCTCCTCATTAGATCTAGTCAATAGTGGTGTACGCACTGTAATGGCCCCCGCAGGGGTAGGTAGATCTTATACAGATCATCATACACTCAGCCAAACTCAACACCGCTATCTTTCCTCTCCCATCTTCACATCACACAATCATCTCTGTTCCGAGGAATCCTGCTGATGGGCAATTAGACGCAGAGGGGTTTCACTTTCACTCTGAAGTAATGAAGATCCTTACAAAGAGTGGCCCCTGATGTCCACAGGTTCACCAGCGATCGTCATGATAATCTATATGTTGCTTTCACTAATGGATTGTAAGATATCTCTTGTTCAGGATGATGGGCCTCGTCCATGAGCTAAAGAAGGATGCCTCAATATAAAGCCTGTAGTAGTAGTTATGCTCATTAGTAGGATGTCACAAATGGTCTTCCTACCTATTTCTTCACACACACAACGCATCACTCACTCGCCTTGTAAGCAACGAAGAGATTTTCATATCTACTTCACATTCCTCTCAAACAAGGATGGGGGAGCTCATTTTGGCCAGAAACAGTTCTTCCCTGTTCGGTTGCTGGTGGCAAAACGGGGTTCCATCGCTCAAATGCATCATTTTCTCCAACCAAAGCGGCCTCGTGCCTACAGCGAAGCGACTGGTTGTCGTTCTGATCTTAATGTGAACCTTCTCTTTCAATTGGCAGACTCCGGGCACGGTTGAAAAGGGGTAGGAGGAGCAATTAACTAACCTGTCAACAGGGGACTCCAGAAACTCATATGGACCATAAACCTTAAAGACAGAAAAGTCCATTCAACCTCAGACCAGCGTATGCCATAGTTTTAGAAATGACGATTACGATAAAATTTAAACCCATTTATTTGAACCTACATATTTGGCCTTACTTATTCCAGCCCATTTACTCGAGCCTATTTATTTGAACTCATTTACTCGAGCCCATTTATTATAGCCAATTTATTTGGACATTTATTTTAAACCATAAATCTGAATTTATTTAATCGAACACATTTATTTGAACTCATTTATTTGTACCCATTTATTTGAACTCATTTATTTAGACCCCCCTTTTTTAACCCATTAATCTAAATCCATTCATTCAAAGCCATTTTTTTAAACCCATTATTCCGATCCATTCATTTGAACCCATTTATTTGAACTCATTTATTATAGCTAATTTATTTAGACATTTATTTCAAACCATAAATCTGAATTCATTTAATCAAACACATTTATTTGAACTCATTTATTTGTACCCATTTATTCGAACTCATTTATTTAGACCCCATTTTTTAACCCATTAATCTGAATCCATTCATTCGAAGCCGTTTATTTGAATCCGTTAATCCGAATCCATTCACTTGAACCTATTTATTTGAATTCATTCCTTCGAACCCTTTTATTTAAACTCATTTATTTGGACAATTTATTTGAACCCATTTAATCTGAATTTATTCATTCGAACCCATTTATTTTAACTCATTTATTTATACAATTAATTTGAACCCATTAATCTGAATCCATTCATTTGAATCCATTTATTTGAACTCATTCATTTAGACCCATTTATTAGAACCCATTAATCTGAATCCATTTATTCAAATGCTGATTTGTGGAAAACCTTTATCAAAGTGTACGATTGCCTATAGTAAATAACTGTCCGCAATCTGGAAAAAATTCAAGACTTCAACATCCATCATTTTTTCACAAAGTGGGGTCGGTGTGCTCTAACAAAGCCCCTAAAACTACCCGCCCCTCCTTGCCCATTTATTTCTTACTAAGCATAAGGAAACCCATCACTTTGTCCATGCCGAAGGCCCTACAGAGTGAGAAGTTGGTGGTACGTATTTTTTTTTAATTATAGGTATCCAGTCTGGCGGCCACCTACGCTGGCAAAACCGCAAAAATAATCACTTCTTTTAGATAAAAAAAAATATCTTAAGGAAACAAAACCTAAACTAAAAAAGATTAAGCATAAAGAAAGCACGATTGGGCTCGCGTGTTTCCCGAGGACAAAGGATAGGAGTTAGCGACCCAGCTCGTCCCGGTAGCAGTCTCAATTCCGGGACAGGTAACATTCACGGAGCCCAATAGGAATAGGACACAACCGTAAAATGGCTTACATTCTGCGGCACCAGACAACATTCACAGTAAGCTTCAGGGGAGCGGTTTATATATGACATTACACCCCACGACAGTCTCTCAAAATCCTCGAGTGACATTTTTTTTCGCCTGGAAGTGGGGGAATCGCATTGTTTCCTTGGTCTTGTTTTCGACCGACGCTTCACTTTGGAAGACTTATATCCATTCTTAGGGTCTCTTGTACACGTTATGGGCATTCTTTGTCATGTGACATTCAGTATCTGGTGTTCGTTCGAAGCTCGACTATGGATGCGAATCTTTTGTATCTGCCCCCGAGCCAAGTAGGCAGTTGACAGATGGTCTCGTTAAAAAAAATCAAGCGACACTTTCAAAAATCCCTATCCTTCACAGCCAATGCAGCATATATCAACATAGAGCCTATTCGTCACGATTTCTCATCAACCCTATAACAAATCTCGTTATTCTCTTTTATATTTCTTCTAGTATTCCATCCCAATTGACAGTAAACATCTATGGGGACATCATCTAGTCTTTTCTTACTTCCACGCTGTATATCAAACTACCAAATACCACTAGCTTTCAATTTAAGGCAACCCATACTTTCAGCATAAACTTACTCCCACAATATTTAATAGTTTATTATCCATTCTAGCACTTACAAAAGTGATTTTCTTTCTAAGCAATCATAGAATTTCTTCACATCATTTAACCCAGCCTAAATTTTCTTCGTATCCTTCAACCCAGCATAAAACTTTGAGTGAAATAAGGATTTTACTCAACTTCGAAAGTAACCAATTTCAATTAATTGTCAAAAGTTTTCACTAAATTTTATATTCTTAAAGTTTAAATACAAATATTGGAAACTTTTATCCGGTGATTAGTTTTGAAATGTTCTGCTATCTTCTTAAGTCGCAGTAGCCTGACCAAAGATTAATGGAACTATCCTTTTAATGCGATATCACTTGAAATGATCATTGAAAATGCAAAGTTTTAATCAACAGTAGGTTCAAATTTTGAAGTAGACAATTCAATTTAATGTTATTTTTTAGAAATCAGCGTTGTAGTTTCTCATTTTGATATACTTGTGGGCAGAATATTGTATAAAAGTATTGGATATCTTAAGGCTATGTTCAAAACCATGAGGCTTCACAGAACGCCTATAAACCGATTAAGTGAAAGTCTGCGAGAATAGGTTTCTTCAAATCAAAGTCTTGATACTATTCGTCTTTGGTCACTCTACTTTGACTTAGCCAAAATCTTTGAAATTTAAGCATCGAATAAAGTGTCTACTACTCCATCTTCGAGTGGATTAAACGCAGTTAAAGAGTTAAGACCTTTTCTTCTTGTCCTTTGTGGAGTACGAGCAAACTCCATAAGTTTAAATTCTTGAAGAAACCCTTTTTAATATTTTCCTTGGAAAAAGACAAAAAAATTCTACTCTTGTTACATCCAACAAGAATTTGTATGGATCAACTATGAATATTGGAATGGTACAGGAGCGAAGGTTCTTCTGTGGCTCAAATCTTCTTAAAGGTCATCGCCATCGGACCGAGATGGATAATGGGACAGAGATAATACGTTTTTTTGATTATCAGTAATTATTTAAAATAAATTGGAAAGGAAAGTTAAAAAAGATTGAAAGCATCAGGAACCATTGGTTTTGCCCTTTAAAAGAGGTTGAAAATTAACCAAATTTAATTTTTGCTAAAATTGTCAACCCTTATCTTTTTTTCAGATTCAACGTTGAATAATAACATTTTGTTATTCCTTCTCATCCAGTTTTTAGTTTTAATGAATTAATTTGATGAATTTTTCATTGCACCCACACAACACCATGGTTAGTAAAGCTCTTGAAAGCCATGGAAATTTGGTGGCGAGAATTACAGTAAAGAAGAATGTTGAAGTCCTCTTTAGTTTCATTTTCGTGTTGTTTCTAGAAGCACCTTCCTTCCCAAATTCTGTTGATCTCTTTAGATCGCGACATTTTATTGAATGGTGAAATTCTACTACTGATTGACGACTTTAATTTACCTTGAAAGCCTATAGCTTTATTTAAATTTGCTTATATGATTAATGTTATCTGAGTTTGGCCGTTCCGATCTCCGGTTCCTCTCAACAACAATTTATGTCGTAGAGATTAGAATTTATGAACAAGAGACAAACTAAAAAACAGTGGCTCCATTAAAATAAAACATTTGTACTTAATACCAACAAAATTTAGATAAAATTTGTCCGTTGAATGAGTAAAAAAATTAGGGCAGCCAATCACTGTATATTAAATTATTATAATCTAGCTAATCTAAATAGAGAGGAAGTTTGACCAAATATTTAGACGTTCAAACAATCTATCTAAATTATCTCCAAATGTAACTTTTGTGCATCATACAACAGTTATATTATCAATTCAAACTTTTATTACATTTAAAACAGAAAATAAAGTAATTCTTCAAATCTATGTGACACTATACAAAAAAAAATATATATATAAAGAGGAGGGGAATAATTATGTATTTGGACACTAAATAGAGAGAGCCTAATATTTCCTTGAACAACCATTGTTTGCTCTAACTGAAACCAGACATTTATTAAAGACTTGACCAGGTCTTTAATAATATCTCTACATTCTTCCTTCTTATGGCTTTCAATTGGGCAAAATTTTCGGTTATCCTATTTCAGATTTTAATATCCAATATTCGTTAGGAATTTTCCATCAGGTTCAAGTCAGGGGATTTATTAGTCCACGGTAGAACATTAATTTTGTTCTGCATGAACAAATCACGTGTAGCTGTTGCCGTGTGGTGGTGATCATTTTCTTGAAGAAACATCTAATCATACTGCTACCTCCCCTTTACAGTTGAAGTTAGGTTATTGGCCAATATTTGCCATTACTTGGCTCAATTCATTGATTAATCAGAGATCCAGTCCGTTAAGAGACAGGCAACCAAACACTATAATGCTACCCCCATCATGCTTGACTGTGGCAATAGTGTTTTTAGATCCTAGACAGTTGCATCAAGGAGCCAAACATGGCGAGCTGCATTCCGGCCAGAGTTCAATTTTGGTCTTATCAGACCAAAACAGATTCATTCAAAATTTATTTGGCTTCTCTCTGCGCCAATGAGCAACCTTCCGTCCTGCTAACAAGTGAACCTTCTTCACTAAAGGTTGCCTTCATGGTAATCGAAATCATAGAGCTTGTTTATTGAGTTAATTACTAATTGTTCTTTTCGTATTTGTTGTCCCAGCCGGACGAAGATTGTTTTACAGTTCTGCCATAATTATAATAGGGTTTTTTGATACCGATCTTAGTATCGGTTGACTAGCTTGTTGAGATCATTTATTTTGAGCTCCATTGCAATGGTCCTCAAGTTCTTCCAATTTTAGCAATCCATTCTACACTGATGAGGGAAATACGTTAGAGTGTAGAAATAATTTTATAGCTTTTACCTTCTATATAGTGATCAATCATCATGCTTTTTAAATCATTTGAGAGCTCTTTACTTTTAACCAAGACTGCAGAAAGTAGCAGTAAGACGGTCAAATGCTAAATGAGATTATGCAAAAATCAATGCTTAAGTAAGCTCTTGTTGGAACCTATCGAATCATTCTAGATCTTTATAAAACAATCTAAACCACAAAATTCTATAAATAAGATTCTAAAGAGATATTTTGCATGAATGTCTAAATAGTTATTTTCACCCTTAGTTTTTCGTTGAGCCAATTAAAGAAAATATACTCTTCATCATAATTTTCCATTTTCTTTTGTTAACAAATATCAAAATACTTTAGTTTTAAGATTACTATTCATTTTTAAGGCTGAAATATAAATTGAATAACTATTTAAATGTATCCAAATCTATGTTTTATCGCACTGTATATATATATATATATATATTAGATTTTAATATGCAAGTAATTGTCATCACAAAGAAGTTTTAATACTTTTATTGGTCATTCAAATATTATCGAATAAAATGATCACAATTAAAAATGTAAAATTTTACGCAAACTCATGTAGTAATATTAAGAAGTTTATTGCTTATTTATATTGATAAGAGGAAGGTTGGGAGGAGCGAGAATTTTTTAAAATTAAAAACACCAAATAGATGCAAATGAGGACAAGTCGGAACCATTAATTACTTTTGAAGGTTTCACTTAAAATTTCGAACCACTTCAATTTATAAAAATAATTCCAATTCTTCTTTAATTAACCGAAGGGGTTATTACCATATATAGTATTTTGTAGGTAAAAACCCAACAATAGTTTACGGTTATTACTTTATTTTCAAGCTGTGTATTGAGAAAGGAGTTGTGATAGAGAGTGAAAAGTGTGTGAAAGATAGCTGGCTAAGGTAGCTAGAGGAGGACACCCCTTGAGATAAGGATTGCTCGGGTTGCGGAGGTCTTTATTAATGATAGTAATCTCTTTTCAAATCAACGGCGAACGATATCTGAATTGTATTATTCAAGTGAGGTTAAACTTATGTACTAGAGGGTGGCCTAGAAGTCAAGCAACCCTAAGAAAAATTCACAACTATCTCATTTGATAAATAAAAGGTCATTCAGTCTTTTTAAATCATCATTTAATAATATAGTCAATTTTTAATTAAAGATTTCAGTTAACAAATGGTTGTCGAATTTTGGTCCACCATATCCATAACGAATTAGATAATTGCTTATTCTTAATGGGGTGATTAGGCTAGCCAACATAATTCAAACAGCTTTATCTTATAAATGTCTTGGAATGATTTTATCTTTCATGAAACAAGAGTTTAAGTATGATGATTTCTAGTTTGCCTAATTTTTGAGAGCCATGATTCCTAAAAGGTGTTTAAACACCTGTTTATTTAAATTTTACTTGTATCTTTACCTTTCATAATGTATGTATATAAATTTTATCAAATGTAAATCATAGGTAGCTCCTACAAAAGCTGAACTATAGTTCAGGATCCTTTTTAACTTCTTCAACTATGATAACCATAATTTTTCTGTGTTTTTCTTTTCTAGTATATTATGGGAATTAAAATCTAAGTTTGTACTGTTTTTATTCAGGCAAAACATGGCTTGTTGGTGTCTAGCAGGTATACCTTGCTACGTATCAATAGCTAAGAGAGAGCAATAGGACCACTATACTAACTCCTACCTTAGTCTTACTATCACCAGAATGTATTTAGTTTCAAATTCTGCATCGTAATTATTAAATGCGCATCAAAATCTTATGATCGTAATGTATGGATAGCAATCTTCAATAAGATATTTAAATAAAACACCATCATATAAATAAGTAGAGTTGTATAATATTATAGGAGAACTTAACCTTCTCAATGATAAAAAGTGACCTGCTTAAGAGCTTAAGTCTACAATTTTTATATGGAATTTGTACCATCTAATTTCCACCACACTTTAAAAGTCTTTACACTACTTCTAGATAGTTAATATAACACTTTTGTATGTCTTGTGCTGATAGACAAAGAGGATTTTATTTTTAGAGATTCTGGAAAAAACATGTTGAAAACATTTTTTCTCCATAGGGGTAAGTGGTTTCCTTCAGTAAAGTTCACAAGTTCATTTGACTTCTACTGTTCTGACAATAATGATTTGCTTGCATCTTTTCTTTTCCTATGAAAATGCAATTGACTACATGCGCACTATATGAAGATTTTGCAAGACACCCGTTTTTCTTTGTTTAATGGACAATAAATCAGTCACAAAGCATTTGGAAGATAGTAATATCTGGAGTAGCCGAAAGATCTGACAGGAGGGTTCAACTAGATCCTAAAAATCTTGCTGACATTGATAAAGTATCCATAACCTCACTTAAAAATTCAAATTTCGTTTGGGAAAGAACTTTTTAAAGTTCTAAGATTAAGACAGAGGTTGTTTTAGCTAATTCAAAAATATTACATTACGTTGTAAGCACATCATCTGAGTTAAAAATGGACGCCTTTCGTAACTTTTCGGCTCTTAAAAAGAATTTCTTAAGAATTTTTAAGCTTAAAGTTTTGAGGAGAATAAAGTCCTGTTAAGAGTCATCAAGCACTTAGTGTTTGAATCTCCTGCAAAATGCTTACTTTCTATTATCCCACAAATTTCTAGTAAAACATCATTTAGTTTCTTCAAACATTGCAAACCACTCACTAAACTTTGGCCACCCCATCAACTTCAATAAATCGTGAATTATCTCCGTGTAAATACAACAAAAAATGGAAAATCACAAACCTCAACCAGTCCATTGGAAATCTCTGCCTTAAACTCTCCTTCCATACATTTATGTTCAGCTAAAAAACCTAAATTAAACTTCTCTGACCCACATAATTAACACTGCCCTTACTTATTTGTATGCTACCTTTATCTCAAGACACTTCACTCCTCAGTTCAGTTGTAGTTTACTAAAAAATATATAAAAATTACAAGGGTAAAAATAGTTCAAGGTGTTGAAAAAGGAAAAGTATAAGTAGAGGAAGTACTGCGCAATTGGATGGCAGGAAAAAATAAAGTTTCCAAGTGACTGAATATTAGAGGTTTAACAAAATATTGCATTTATATTACAAGTTATTTTCACAAATGTAAATAAATACATATAATTAGCTAATTCTTAATTTATAAGTTTTTTTGACCTCTACTGATTAATTCATGCTTTTATTACTATTTGCAGACTAGTTTTTTTTTACGTTTTTTTGGTAAAATCTGCTTGTAACTTTTCCCTATCTTAATAATCCAGTATTGTTATCAGAATGACTTGTTCTGGGTTTCTTTTTCTAAATAAGCCTTACATCTTTGTATAAAGCTTCTTTAAAAAGGATAATCGAGTTAAATACCAAGTACAGAGAAGAAGAAAGAATTGCTTTCCGTTGGCTGATTGAAGAAAACTCCTGTTTCCTTGAAAAAATTAATACCTCAAAGTGGTATCACTTTTTTTTCTATTTCACGTATTTCGTCCAATATACATATAATCTTCCAGGACGTTTGACCTGCTAGCACAGCATAACTCGACCATCGGCAAAGTCTGAGTTATAATTCACCTAGGTTAGAGTGAACCGCTGCAGGAAACCCTGTTAGGTGGCAATAAAAGGAGGGTCGGTTATCAGTACAAGGCTGAAACCAAATTGAACTGCAGGTATAGTTATACCTATTTCGGTAGGGTAGTCGAGGAGTGCACAAATAATTATAGGTAGGGGAGATAGAAATTAGAATAAAGAGTAAAAACTTCTCACTAGAGGAAAACTTAATATTTATAGACACGTTTTTTTCATAGAGACAAAAATAATGATAAAGAGAGAAAGAAAAACAAAGGTAGGCACTTAGGCTCTCAAGGAAAATTGAGATAGAGTGCAAACGAATTGCATTCGGAGGACTGGGAAAACTAGAAGACCACACGACGAGTAATTGCAACGTAACACAAAACAAGGTGTTCTGAATGCTTGAGAGAACATGGATGGAGAGAATGCACCTCCACTTATAAAAAATGCTTAACTTGCGAAGAAACACATCGAACCTTAGCAATGAGCTGCTCGAAACGGAAGAAGATATTAGCAAGCAAAGAAAGGAGAAAACAGGTAAAACAAATGGTAAAAAATGTCACGTATGCAGGAATCACAAAAGCAACAATAAATAAGATGAAAATAGCTAAAACAATTATTACAATACCTCGAGGACTATGGGCGAGCATACTATATGCTCGCGAGGTGTATATAAAAATACTAGTTACCTTCTCAGACACATTTAATCAAGTACTTGTTTTAAAATTGAATCAAAGAAATGTTTATCCCAAGGAATCTAGAATCATCAGATATACTAATAATAGACATAGTAAAAATAAGGAGAATAACACATCAATGTAACTCCAAAAGAAAGGAGCAACCACCGAAAAAGAAAATGAATAGAAAACATATTATACTAAAGTGAAACGGAGTAAAAACAATCAAAAATTGATCTATACAAGAATAAAGGAATGATTGTCTAAGCTAAAGATCTTAATAGGAAAATCTGCGAAAGCGACGTCTTACCAGTACCATAAAAATCAAAATAAATAGATATTGTGCAATAACTGAACGAATAAAAGTGTAAATGGACCTATAAGAGCAATGAAAATGAGAAACAAATAGAAAAAATATTGATGGATGGTAGAATTAGAGTATACCCAAGCGATGGGGTAACGCTCTAAAATTCTACTTATGGAGAAGATAAAAATGGAAAATTCAACCCTTAATGTCCAGTTAGCAAGGAGAGCTACGCGACAAACTGCTAACAAAGATAATTAAGATCCTACAAAGAAACTATTACTTAACTCAATTACGGAAAAATTGGAAGCGAAATATATAGAAAATACATATACTGCAAATAAATAAGAACGGATGGATCGGTTAAGAAAAAGTAATAGGATATAACATCAGAAAGATCGATCCAGATATTCTATTCATCTTGGAACATGTAATAATTAAGAATAAAATAAAATAAAAATATACAATTATACTGGTATAACAAACAACCCAACAAGAAAAAGAAATGATGGGGAAGTTAGAGCAATAAGAAGAGGGCTTAATTACACCTAAGTACCAATTGAAGAAGAAGCATATATAACTGATAAAATAGAATTAGAAATAACTCCATTGATAATAACGACAAGATATCAACCGCCAAGAAGAAATTTTTACCAATAACTTCATAACGATATTCGGACAATGGCATTCAACAATATTCATGGGCAAACTAAATAAAAGATGCCAAGCAAGTGGATACAGAACAGCAAATAAAGCTGGCAGAAACCTAGAAATGTTGTTAGAAAGAAACATTCTAGAAGAGTAAGTCCAGATCAGCCAAACCTATATTACAGCAAATAGTGCTGCAAAACCAGATATATTACCCAGAAGTTGTAATATGCCACTAAATTTTCATATGAAACCGGTACCAATTTCGAGTAGTGACTATGTAGGTACATTGCTTCAGATGAAATAAAGAAGCCGATATGGTACCTGTAATAATTAGGAAGCAATATCACAGAGCTGATTGTAAGGAAATATACAGAACAACGAAATGTATTTATTCCAAAAGAACCGGTAGGCGCTTCATATAAGTGGACCACCGAGATGAAAAAAAAGAACAAACAAGATAATGTATACAGATCAACATGGCCAGGAGTCGCTAGCCTCGAAATGACACTCAAACTAAGAAGACTTAAATCAGATATGATACACTAAATATGTGAACAGCAAGAAAAATCTGGGAGGACCTAATTAAGCAAATAAATTAAAACAGAATGTGAAAGGAAAACCGGCGAACAGTAAACAGAGCAAAAGGTTCTAAACCAACAACAAAAAGAAAAATAAAAGACGAAGAAACCCAGAAAATAGAAGAAAGTTTCAGATATCACTGGAAGTACGTTTTCTCAATTTCACCACCTGAAGAAAATGAGGACTTCCGTGATGAAACTGAAGTAATAGTGCATGTGTTCCTATGAAATAACATTGATTGGGTTAATCCTGTCCATTCAGTTGATCCAATCAGAGAAGAACAAGTGGCACCAGGGGCAATAACAACAAAATAAGAGATAGTGAGCGCTATTCACTCTTAAAGCAAAAAGCGTCAGGACTATCAGGACTCACAAAGTCCAAACTTAACAACGCCCCAAACAACAGCATTAAGGCCCTAAAACCAATCTTTAATGCGATTCTAAGCACTGGATAATTCTCTGCTGCAATAAGAGCTACGAGAATATTGCTTTTTACAAAACCAGAAAACCTCCAAGTCTCTTAAATAGCTACAGATATATATAGCTGTTAGATTTTACCAGTAACATATTTGAAAAAATAGTCACAAGAAGATTAGTGGAACACATTGATGAAAAAACTAATAATAACTTCCAGTTGTTATTCCGGAAAAACCGGGATACTACCATGGCCGTTTGATTAATAGCAAAAAATAGCACAAGCGTTAGGGAACAGAAATCTATTTACTTAGTGGTAAGAGACGTAGAGAAATCTTTGGTAAAGTCTGGATCAGAGGCTTGCAATACAAGATCATAAATCTCCAAATGAACAACAATTTGGAGAGAATTTTCTGCGATTATATCACAAAAAGAAAAGCCAAGCTCGTAATTTACGACGACGAGAGGCGAGACACCAGAATTTGAAATAGAAGCTGGAGTGCCACAAGGAAGATGTCTGATTCCCACGTTATGCTCAAAATATACAGCAGACATGCGTTTATCAGGGAAAGCAGAGACGCAGAACATCAAGTTCGAGGAGGATATCAGCCAATGTCTAATATCCCCTGGCAGAAATAAAAGACTGCAAGCAAGGTTAAGGGTTTTTTTTTTCTTTTTTTAAAGAGCTCATCTGGTGACTGCCTACTTGGGCATTAGTCGCCGTATTAAAACTGGCCTAGTTCTAGGCTACTTTAAAATAAAATTAAAGAGAGAAAAAAAAAAAACACCCCAAAAGGGGGAAAGGAAGCAAGCTGGTACGTCGGGGAGAGGTCCCCCCTGGCGCAGGAGCGTGCAACTAAAGGAAAAAAACAAACAAAAAACAAAACAAATGCAAAAAAACAACAAAACAAAACAAAAAAACAAACAAACCTTGCTTAAATAATGGGGAGAAGGCCTGCCTCCCCCAAGAAGTCAACAAGTCCACAAGTCAATGTGCACGAATCTGTCCCGAGCACAAGGGACAGGCGGTAGCGACCCCGCCCCTCCCGGTACTGGGACAGGTATCGTGCGCGAAGATCACCCAGACTGGGACATTCGACAAGAATGTGCCGAAGAGTCTGGGGGACGACGCAGTCGTTGCAATAGGGCGCAGGCGAGCGCTCCATCAGATAGCGATGCGTCACACGAGTGTGTCCGATTCGGAGACGACAGAAAGCAACCTGAAGCCGCCGCGGCATTGGGGGATAGGTCCATGGGAACAGTCGCGGCGCAATGGTACGCAACTTTAAGTTCCCTTCGACCGTCTCCCATCTTCTTTGCCAAGCAGTCCGAAGAGCTGCCCGTATTCCTGCCATGTAGTCGGTGTGAGGAAGAGCAAAACGCTGGTCCGGTCGCAGAGTCCTCGCGGACTCTTTGGCGCCCTCATCGGCGCGCTCATTCCCCGCAATTCCTACATGTCCAGGAACCCAGCAGAAGATAATCTCGACATCTACCGGCTTGCCAAAACCGTGGCGTCACGGATATCGCGAACCAGGGGATGCGGAGATTCCAATGCCCCGAGAGCACTCAGGGCGCTTTGTGAGTCGCTATAGATCACAATCCGGTCTCCGAACCGGGCACGTCGCGTAATCTCCCGTACCGAGTGGTGTATTGCCACCAGCTCGGCCGTGAAGACAGACCCAGCGCCTGGTAGAGCCCCGCTGACTTCAAACAGAGGGGATACGGCGTGGAAGCCGACCCCCTCTTGGGACTTGGAGCCATCCGTATACACTGGCACGGTACCAGCGTGACACGATGTGTGCTCCAAAAAGGTCGAACGCAATACTCCCGGCGCAGTACAAGCTTTGGGAGCAGAGGCGTGGCGACAAATAGCCAAATGTGGTACCCTCCAGGGTGGCGTCCTGGGCAGAACCAGGGGCGCCACCGGCCCGAGAGCTATATCTACCTCTCGAAGGAGTTTCCTGGCCCTAAACCCAAAGGGCTTAGGGTATGACTGGCGTCTCTCGCCGGCATAGGCACCATCGAGATCAGCTGCGGATGCAGTGAGAGCTGTTGGCGACTGAGGGAAGCGCCGGGCTCGCGCGTACAGGCGAGTGATGCACTGCACGCGGCGCAGAGCGAGTGGCATCTCCCCAGCATCGACCAACAGGCTCTCAATGGGGGAAGTGCGGAAGGCACCGGTCGCAAGGCGAAGGCTGGTGTGGTGGATTGAATCCACCTTCCGCAATAAACGCTCGGCTGCGGATGCATAAAACTCGCATCCGTAGTCGAGCTTCGAGCAAACAAAGGATCGATGAAAAGGTAAAGCGGTAGCCCTATCAGCGCCCCAAGCGCTGAACGTCACGGAACGGAGAATGTCCATGGCGCGGGTACAAGAGACCCTAGGGCTGCGAATATGAGCCTCCCAGGTGAGGCATCGGTCGAATACAAGACCAAGGAAACGGTGCGACTCAACCACATCCAGGCGCACCCCATTAAGAAACAAATCTGGGTCGGGGTGAAGCCGTGGATGGTGGCAGAAGTGCACCACCTTAGTCTTGGCCAAAGAAAACCGAAACCTGTGCGCTTCGGCATAGCGAGAGACGCGGTTCAATGCCTGTTGGAGTCGACGCTCCAGAGTTGGCATCTGGGCCGCGCCAAAAGAGATCGAAAGGTCGTCCACGTAGAGCGTAGCGAGAACATCTTCTGGCAGCACCAAGGTGATGCCGTTGATGCTCAGGGCAAAGAGTGTGACACTGAGAACACTTCCCTGCGGGACACCCTCTTCCTGCTCCTTTGGGGCAGAGAGGGCTCCCCCCACCCGTACGCGGAATCGACGATCTCGCAAAAATTCAGATATAAACATTGGGAGGCGTCCTCTCGCCCCCATGGTGTAGAGAGTCTCCATGATACCGTATCGCCATGCGGTATCATAGGCCTTCTCCAGATCAAAAAACACCGTGGCGTAGTGCTGTCTACGAAGGAAAGCCTCGCAGACGGCATTTTCCAGTCGGAGCAGAGCATCCGACGTGGAGTGAAACTTACGGAAGCCGCACTGTGCAGAAGACAGATGGCCTCCGCTGTCCAGGAAATAGGCTAATCTAACATTTACCAATTTCTCCATCAACTTGCACACGCAAGAATTTAGAGAGATTGGACGGAAACCGGTCGGAGTAGAGTGATCTCTCCCCGGCGTGCGAAAGGCGAGCACAGTAGCGATTCGCCAGGAGTCTGGGAGAAGACCTTCCACCCAGATCCTGTTGAACAGATCTAACAGAAAGGCCATGCCTCGCTCACCCAGGTGTCGAAGCATGGCGTACGGGACATCGCCCGGACTATGGGCGGTGTCCGCGCACGAAGCGAGAGCGGAACGCAACTCACTCACAGTAAACTTGTCGTTGAAGGGTTCTCCGCCTCTGGAGGTAAAGTCCAGCCGGCGGCCATCCGCGACATCACGACGTGCATTGAATGCTGGCGGAGCAGCATCACGGCTAGAGAATGCGGAGAAAGCGGTCGCTAAGGATTCCGCCACGGACGCGGGGTGCCAGATAGCGGTCCCATTCTCCTGGAGAACGGGAGGGGGGTCCTGCGAGAACTGGCCCCGAATCCTTTTGACTCGCCTCCACACCTCAGTTAAAGGGGTCTTCCCGTTAAGTGAAGACACGTATGCCCGCCAAGAAGAGCGGCGGGCGTGCTTCGAAATATACCGGAACCTAGCCCTAGCCCGACGAAATTCAGCGACAGTGAAATCGTTCGGGCGGCGCTTATAGCGCATGTAGGCATAACGCTTCTGTTTGAGGGCCGTCTCACACTCGGCCGACCACCATGGGAGTGGTCGGCGTGCAAAACAGTCAGATGTCCTAGGAATAGTAGTCAGGCCCACGGCAATGAGGTTGCCAGAGAAGAACTCAACGGCCTCATCTACCGACCTAAACTCCTCGACTGAGATAGAGAATTCAGTCATTTCCTGAAATGCAGGCCACCGCGCCCGCGCCAAGCACCACCGAGGTGGTCTCTCAGGCGGCAGTTGCCCTGAAAATGATATTTGAATGGGAAAGTGATCACTACCATGAAGGTCATCGACCACCCCCCAATCAAAATCAGGCTGTGCATCCGAAGAGCACAAAGATAGGTCAAGGCAATAAAATGAAGCGGTTCTCGGACAGTGATGCGTAAACTCATCCACGTTTAGGACGCCCATCTCAAGCTCTTCGATCAGATCGGCAAGGACTTGTCCCCTGGGATTTATGGAGTAATCTCCCCAGAGAGGATGCCGGCCGTTCAGATCTCCAAGCAAGAGATAGGGCCTCGGCAACCGTGCCACGACGCGGCGGAATTCCCCCGCGTCGAAGTCAGCTGACGGTGGAATGTACGCAGAAATGATAGTATACCTCCTATCCAGGTGCAGCTGCACAGCCACTGCCTGAAAGGAGGTATCTAAATAGAAAGGAAGAACGGAGACATCATGCCGGGTGTAAACCGCGCATCCCCCAGCCCGGCAATCCCGCGGTGGTGGGGTCGCAAGACCCTTATACCCCGGGAGGGCAGGCAGCGGGCACGCGCCTAGCATCGTCTCCTGCAAAAAAATAGCTAACGGGGAACGGGACGAGACGAGCCTCCGCAGCTCCTCCCAGTTGGCCCGGAGTCCACGGCAATTCCATTGAAGGAATATGTCCTCCAGGCCTAGCTCGGAGGAGACGCGGGGGCCCTTCTCGAATTGAAGACCCTCACGGGAATGGCCGTACGCTTCCCGGGGGCAGAACCCCGGGCGCTGTTGGTCGGACAAAGCGCTGAAGGCGCTGTTGGTCGGACAAAGCGCTGAAGGCGCTGTTGGTCGGACAAAGCGCTGAAGGCGCTGTCGCCTTCGAGGACTTATTGGGGGAGGTTGGGCTCGCCATGCGAGTCTTTTCCTCCCTCCGCCTCGAAACCTTAGGCGGGCGTTGCGGCTTCGGAGGTGGGGGGCCCTCTTTTCGAGGAACCACCGTCTCCGAGCTACTCGCTCCACCTCGGGGCGTGGGCGAAGGGGCCGAAGCTTCTTTGTTGCTGTCCTTCTTTCGGGGAACAGCTTTAGGAACCCCGGAAGATGGCCTAGCGACCATCTTCAGGGGTGTTGCCTCCTGTGAGTCTAACGACTCGGTGGAGGCGCGTGGCCGTTTCGCTTTACGGGAAACGGTCACGCTGGGGGAAGAGGGGGGAGCCCTGGTTTTAGTCGGGGCAGGGTATGAACTATTTTTGCCGCCAGCTTTACCAGGAGAGCGCCCAGGTTGGGTAAAGCCCGCAGAAGGGCTCCGAATGGGCGCGGAAACAACCGTGCTCGTTGGCCTGGATGGGCCAGGAGCAGAGGGTGCCTTTCTAACTATTGAGGCATATGACGTCCCAGGCAGAGCCGGGCGCGCCAGGACCAAGTCCTTTGCCTCGCGGAATGAGAGTCGATCCTGGGCCTGAACGGCCAGGATTTCTTTCTCAAGGAGATATGCACCACATTGCTTCGAAGAAGCAGGGTGCGGCTCTCCGCAATTGACACACTTGGCCACACACGATTTGGACTTATTGTGTGCGACCTTGGACCAATTTACACAGACTACGGGTGACTCCGACTTTGCACGTCTACATGAGCGATTCGTATGGCCGAAGCGGTGACAGTAATAGCACCGCCGCGGCAGTGGCACGAATGCCTTCACGCGGTAACGGTACCAACCGGCACGCACCGACTCAGGGAGCTTGTCACAGTCGAACGTGACGAAGAGTGTAGGGGTGGGTCTCGAGGACCCTCCCTGTTTTCTCATCACACGTTCGACCTTGACCGCCCCATGGTCGGCCAGCTCTAGGGTGATGTCCTCAATGGAGTAGTCAACGAGTTCCCTCGCATAAACTACTCCTTTTACAAAGTTCATGGTAGAGTGCGGCGTCACACTCACCGGGGTGCCATGAAGTGTCCGAAGAGCACTTATCTTGGCCGCCTCGGCGGGATTCGCCGCATTCGCCAGAAGGCTCCCGTCCGAGAAACGGGTTACCTTCGGCTCTCTCCTAATTGCACTAGCTAATCCTCTCCTCTGATGGATCATGTTGCCCTTGGACAACATGCTGCCATCAGTGGAGCGAATAACGAGTAGGCGTTTGAAGCCAGCGGGCTCGAAAACGCCAGGTAACCTCTGAATGAGGGTCCCCGATTTCATCGAGGCTCCGCTCGGTGCACTTTTGGTCTTTGTCATCGTCAGGAGCTCCGTACCCGGGGAAGCAGAGGGCCCGGATGTGCCGATCTTGGCTTGGTCGCCTTCCAAAGTGGCAGCAGACCCATCCGTCCCCGTAGCCCCCGCGGATTGAGAGGAGCCCCGAGTCTTCTTCGTCTTTTTCGTCTTTTTCGTCCTTTTCTTTTTTGGAGAGGAGGGCGGGGAATGAACCCGCTTCTCACCCCCGCCGGTAGAAGCCCCCAGGCCAGATGGACCGGCCTCAGCCAGGTCCTTCTTTGAAATGGAGAAGGTCCTGGTGGTCGCAGGGGCATCATCCGGAGGAGATCCCTCCCCTCCTTGTACTCCTTGAGAATCCACAGCCGTTTGATGAGGACCTTGCATAGGGGCGGATTCGGGTTCGGTGCTTGGCGCCGAGCCCGGATTCCCCCCCATGGAAGGCCCTACCTTCTGAGGCTGGTTTTCCTCAAGGACCATGTCTATCACAGGAGGGGCCTCCAGTTGGCCATCCCCTCCCAGGACATCGCAGGTCCCCTTGACAGCGTCATAAGTCTTTAGTGGGGAGGCACAGGCTTGACCCCGGCAAGGTTTAATATTTTTGCCAGCAGGTCTTTTGAGGGAAGCGACCGAAGGGGCCTGGCTTCCCTCTCCCCCCTAAGGGGGTTTGCCCTACCGAGCCGCTTGTACGAGGGGCGGTCGGCAATGGGCTGCCTGCTGGCTTTCTTGGCAGTCCCCTTAGAAAGCAAAGGAGGGACTGCCGCTGGAGATAGGAAGGTGCCCGAAAGCACCTCCAGAGAAGGGGGTGAGGGGGAGTCCCCTACACCCGTAGGCGTAGGAGAGGAGTAAGCCTCCTCTCCGGTTAAAGAGGTATGGAGGGTCCCCTGCGCAAGCACAGGGGGGGGGGGGACCTCCATCTTTTCTGTGGAGCTGCACGAGGGCGGCTCCGTTGTTTTAGGGGAAATTAAGGGGAGATGTTTTTTTTTTCATCATTGGGCATGGTGACCCTCTTTGTTTTACGGTACGCAATCGCTCACCACCTCTTGCAGTAGCCCGCACTGCAAGAGGTGCTTACAGGCCCGGCAGAGCCAGGCGCCGCCATTTGGGACCACCCCTCCCGCCTGGTGGCCTGGCAGTCCTTCGGCATGGCGGCTCCACCTTAGACACGGCGTAAAACAGATAGAATGTGAAGAGGAGAGGAAAAGGGATGTGAGGAAGGTATGGGTGGGGATGAAGCAGGTTGTTAAAAACCCCCCATCCCGAACCGGAGCTGAGGGGTTAGGGAACAATGTCCCCTCCCCCCTCAGCCCCCATCCGGGGTGGTTGGCTTGAGAAGAAGGTCATCATTCTACCCTGTGAAATTAGAGGCTGACCAGATAAAGTTGTGGGAGAGGTTGTATGAAAAGCGACGAGGTAGGGGAGAAATCGGGCTATCTGAAGGAAGGAAGAGAGGCTAAGCTGGGGCCGGATGGAGCGCTGGATCCCGTCAGCACGGCGGCCAGGATGGCAAATCGCCGCGCCCTTACGGGGGCAAGGTTAAGGGCACTTGACATAGGAAACATCAACATATTCGAACAAAATTGGAAAATACAGACAAACTTCCAGAAATTCACCCTAGAGCCAAGCGCAGCAGACGTTGTCGATATCATGCATGAAGGATAAAGGTACTTTTATAGACCAGAAGGTAAAGTTTTGAGACTAAAATTAATATAAAAATTATACATAGGACATCGGTAAAAAATCGTAAGAAGAACAGTTCTAACTCCACAATTACTTTATTCACTCCGAGGAATCTCGATGAAAACGAGAAAAAATACATATGACATTGGGGGGTACTAAAGTACCCCTCAATTCCTTTGAAAATGATGGCGAAAACGAGAACAAAAAAGCCACAAGATTAATAACTAAGTCCAAGTAAATAAAATAAAATGAGTGACCTACATGAATCGGCCAGATTACAACCAATTAAAAGGTCCTCATGAAAAAGGCAGAAGATATTTGTGATAAAATTAGTATGACAACCGAACATGAAACACGAATATTGAAAAAGAGCGAACAGGGAATAATCACGATTAAGAAAACAGAATTATGGCAACCAAAACGGAACTCCAAAATGATAACAAATAACCAAACATGTAAACAGGTAGAAATAACACAATAAAATGTTACAAAAAGTCATTACAATGGCTTGAATGCCATAACACATATGTTATTAAACAAACGATAAAAATGTGTGAGAATAATCAGATATTAGAGAGTCGTGTGCGTGAAAAAGAAAGAATGAATGAAGTAAAAATGAAGTATAGTTTTTCAGAATCCATATTAATCAGCAAGTCCCCCAATTCCTTTGGGCATTGAAAACATTCCTCTTTTACCTATGAGTACCAAGGTTGCTCATCCTGGCTCCTCTCTAATCCTTACCTCTATTATTTTAAACTTTCTCTCTCTTCCTAAAACCTTTAAACAAAACCTTTATCCTGACTTCTTTACGAAGCAGTTACCCCTCGGCTCACTTGAGTTGAGGGCCAGGAGTGTGTGAAGTTTCTCTAAGAGCAAGTCAACCGCGGGCCCCCGCCTTTTCTGTGCCTCTTCAATCGTGGGTGGGGGACAGAGAGGAGGAGGACCTGCGACCGTAATTCATCCCTCCTCTAAAATAAGTTATCAGCCACAAGTTATCATCTTCCAAGACGGAATTTTATTTAAATACACAATTTCGTGTTTATCTTCGACACAGGTCTATAAAAATATTCTTGTGATAATTGAATGCAATGTCCAGAATAATTGTCCACCAGCGAATTCGTTGTTAAAATTGATGAAAACTTGGAAATCTTGATTGAAAGACATAAATTGAAGAGAATAGGCAGACTTTCCACCAACGACAACAGGCATAACATTATACAGCCATTATATGTCATACATCAACCTCATGCAGCCCGTCAAATTTGTATGTAGTGACCATGTTGCAACTCTATTGATTCGCAATCAGAACCCGATACAAGTGCAAGTACTGACAGTAAGAATTACAACGGAGCGAACTGGAACAGTAACATGGCGCAATTCTTCAACTTTGTCGCAGGTTGATTTAATAGATGGTGACTAATAATAAATCGACGGAGAAAACGAGCGCATGAAAACATTTCTCGTTGTGGCAGAAAATACCATCTGTTCTAGAACGCGACACCGCACACTCACTCACTCTCATTGGATAGAGGAGAAGAATAATAAGAACAAACACATAGGAGACACATACGATCAGATCTGTATTCCTGGACTTAGCCGCACAAGATATGCGGCGCTTAGAGAAGAATTACACACCACCAGTTGTGCAAAATAAAATGAAGCATTAATGGGAACTGGGACCGCATTAACAAACGAAGAAGTAAAAAGTGCCATCAACTAATTCAAGCAAAGAGAGCCACCGTAACCAAGTTACCGACAATATAATTTACGCTATTAAGAACATCCACAATGTATCCCTAAACTCCAGATGCTTCACAGACGACTACAAACTTGACAAAATGAGCTTCGTCACGAAACCATGGAATCTACCTAATCTGCTCATCAGCTGATGACTGATATCGCTTCTGAAGTTCATAGGAAAATTCTTCGAAAAGATCTTGAACAAATGACTGAAAGAATATATTGAAGAAAACTTAGACAATGAGCCCCAGTTCAGATTCTGTGAAAGACGAGACACCCAAATGGCACTTGGTAGCATCACTGTGAATATAGCCAAGGCCAAACCAGACAAGTAGATCGACCTGGTCAAGAGAGATGTCAAAAGGACATATGATAGAGTCTGGAT
The DNA here is from genome assembly GCA_963969495.1 of Ceratothoa steindachneri. NCBI lineage: Eukaryota > Metazoa > Arthropoda > Malacostraca > Isopoda > Cymothoidae > Ceratothoa > Ceratothoa steindachneri. The sequence goes on from OZ018327.1 coordinate 80,942,033, forward strand.
CAAAATCGTGCAACCAATGGTAGTAAATTTTATATCTACAGAGAGGCAGCAAAGAAAATTATTATTTTATTATTAATTATTATTAGCACGCTAAAGGGTGATTGATTTTAATGAGTACATGTGTAAGTAAAAAAGGGCTAGGTGAGGAATAAGTGGATGATATTTTAAGGAAGAAATGTGGAAAATATGCTACAACACATATACCTCTATAGCTATAAACGGGTCTATGGAAAAAAAGATTAATGGATTTTTTTTATAATTTCTCTGGTGGGAATTGGAGGTGGTGGTAGGGATTTTTTTAGTATCATTGATACATGTCACTACACTTTATGAGCAGATGGTTTCAGTTAAAGATTGAAATACTGGGCCATCAGCTGACACATTTTCTCAAAATTATCAAATCCTTGCTTAGTTATAAAAACCTCCTCTGAAGCGAGAAGATTATTTTGCTTCGTTAACACCCATATTCAATTTCAAGTAGATTCGCCCAACCCCCCCAAAAAATATATATCCTAGGAGTGTTCTCCTCTATTTATCAAGATCTCCTTTAGTGAATGGACGAGAAGGTCAAAGATATTTTTCAGTGGAGACAGCGACTAAAGAGCCATCATTCTTTACAAAAAGATTTTAATATTTGGGACTTTGGAAAGTTAATAATTAATGGACCGAGGCTGAATAATCCAAGGTACTTGTTAAAGGTCGGCTGGCATGCAATACATACACATTAAAAAATGTTTTCGAGAGACATCCTTTTTGGATTGCATAGCTGATTCAGCATTGCCCCAATTAATTGCATGATTAGATTAATGCTGCTTTAACTTATGGGAACTTCCATACTTTACAATATTGCTCGTTTTTTAAAGAGGTGTTCTCTCTTTTCGCCTCTCCAAAATGCCTAACCTAGAAGTAGGGAATTGAGATTTCTGAGCCGGAAAGTTCCATAGAAAGGCAGAAAAACTTTTATTTGAAAGTCAAAGTCAACTTAATTGCGATTCAGTTGATATTCCACCCCATTTTAAAATGTTGATTAGTAAAGATTGACTAAAGACTAGAGAAATCCATGTTTGTAAAACTTTTAATATTTTTTATACTTTCGAGTTGATTTCGTTTACGGGGATTCGATTTGAGTCTGAATTTTGAACGTCATTTCTCTCTTTCCACACTTGTCAATGGAGATTTTTAAATAATACCCCTCCTAGATTCTAATACTTAGGGTTAAAGTGAGTTAGTATTCATTTCAATACTACTTTTTACTTTCAACAGCCTTTCTTCCTTCCTTCTTTTCCTTAGTTATAAACTCGGGGAGGTGGCGGGCGGCGATCCCCACGACAGTGAGCGTTCTTCCTTTCTCTTCTCGCTTTTGTTTTGTTTGGGTTTATTGTGTTTTTTTTTAAATTATTTGTTTCATATTTTAATATAACTTAGTATTAGGCTATAAATTAAGTACGGCGACTTATTCCCACGGTCGCAGTCTCCAGATGGATGCATCCTCCCCCACCCGTTAAATGTCTCGAAAACGATAAAACTTGAACGGTATAAAGAACAGAGGCCTCGGACTCTGCTTATGAGGATCAGCAAACCCATAAAATGGTGGTATAGATAAGCTTTCCCTGGAAATGTCTATTTGTGGGGATAAATAAACTTAAATTATTGAATAAATCAGTTGGGCAAATAACACACGATAATATAACAATCGAAATAACTCAATAAAAAATTTAGTCGAATTGAGATATAAAACTATTATTATTATGATTTATTATTATAATATTGCCTTCTTTATTTCTTACTCTCTTAACCAAACTGAATCAAGCTCAGCGTATGAAGACCAGCCCCCCTCCCCCCACAAGTTTGGTGAGCCTCCCTTCTCTCGATAAGTCGTGGAAGGCAACTGCGCCTTGTACGGCCAACAATGGCGGGAGTTCTGCCTCCGGGAAGCGTACGGCCATTCCACTGGGGTCTTCTCTTCGAACAGGGCCCCACGAATATCCCCCGAGCTTGTTTGTATCATGGAAATTATGAAGTTTTGACAGGTGGGGAGAGTGTTTAGTGTATTGTGCGCATGTATACTCATCTTTCACTACTTCATTTTTAAATTCACTGCTATTTCTTGTTTGCTTAACTCACTCAGGAGCAGGTAGGGCGTTTAAACGGCTCTGCAAATAAAGGAAAGGGGGGGGGAGGTTTGCGTCATAAAAGACCAAACAAATGGAATGGTAGCTGAGGAAAATCGACACGAAAGGCAATAAAATGTTAAGAAAAAAGCGAAACAACAAAATAAAGGAAAGGTAGACGAGGTAAAAACTAAAGAAAGAGAAGTAGTAAATAATGGAAGAGAAGCAAAGTTGATAAAGTACAATAAGCGAAGAAAAAGAAAAAAGGAAAAGGCCACAAAAAGAAGTCTCGCTCTCCTACTGTATAAAGGGTTGGAATTCCCTTGCCTAGGTATCGGGTTATACCCCAGCGGGGTTTCGTTTTAATTAAACTTCGCTAAAACCAACGAGAGCATCTCCCGCAGAACTAAAGCGAGATCTATAAAGGAAGTGGTGAAGTTGGAAGAAGTGAAATTCTGTGGAAGACAGAGTCGTGGATCCTTCTGCCGGTATTATGGCAGAGATGGCACACAATCACCCAGATGTCAGCTTCAGCAGGCTATAAATGACATCCCGCTTCGAGGCTGGAAGGGTTGATCCCAGTGAAAACGGACATAAATCTTCAGCATACAGTGGGAAATGGTCACTTATTGGCGGCACGTTGAACTTACCAGCGTATGTATGGAGATAGATGCACACACAAGTCGTCATGCACATAGCCAACCAAAAAAATCTCTTTCTTTTCCTTCCACCGTTTGCACACACATAAGATGACCACTCTTCCGCCTCGCTACCTGTGGAAGGGATATTCATATCTAACACCCCTGTCATTTAAAGTGTGCCCGTCTACCCTGGACCAAGAAAGGGTCTCTGCTGGCTGATTGGTAACGAGTCACAGTACTGCCCTACTCCTCCCTCCCCACTACCACCTCTAACAAGGACTGACCCTTGGTGTCCTTGAACTTGCCAGCGATTTTCTTCCTGATCTTTATGCCAATTTCCTTTCTCGTTTGGCGGATCTCGTCCACAATTGAGAAGGGACGGATGGCCTAACTAATTAAAAGGACACAACAGAGGATAAACGAAATACAGACAAGAGGTGACAAACTCAAGGCAAGTTTGATCTATTTTTTCATTAAAAGATGAGGAAAACCAACGAGGGAAAGACAATGTTCAGGTATATATTTGTATTACGCTGTGGAAAAGGGTGAGTGAAGTGGAGGGAGAGTTTAGAGAAGAAAGGAATAAATATGGGAAAATACGATCGAATTAGGGCCACCCTCCTCCACAGTAATCGCTTTTCCACAATTTGTGGTCAGTGCCTATCAATGCCACTAAAAATACCCTTAACGTCCTATCCACCCAAGGTGATGGTGTTCGAGGTGGAGGATCTGGTAGGGCATGGTATTAGAGTCAGTGGTGTTGCCCTTGAACGAGTGCGCTAACTTTATCGACTTGGATGTGTAGTGAAGGTTAGTGAAACATAGTGATGTGTAGTGATATATTGTGAAGTATAGTGAAATATAGTAAGCTATAGTGAAATGCAGGGAGGTATAGTGAAGTATAGGCGAAAATAGTGAGGTACAGTTAAATATAATGAAGTATAGTGAAATATATTGAAGTATAGTGAAATACAGGGAAGTATAGTGAAATATAGTGAAGTATAGTAAAATACAGGGAAGTATAGTAAAATACAGGGAGGAATAGTGAAACAGTGAAGTATAGTGAAATAGAGCGAAGTATAGTGAAACATAGTGAAGTATAGTGAATTACAGTGAAGTATAGTGGAATATATTGAATTATAGTCAAAGATAGTGAAAACTAGTGAAAAACAGTGAAGTATTGAGAGAGAGATAAGGCAGATTGTGACCACAAGGTTTGAAATGGTTGGAAAGTTTGGGGGGGGGGTGAGTGAATGGTAAGTAAAGTTTGTGTGTTGAAAAAGCTGGGAAGTTGCTTGATAGCATCCTGGAGCCAATGATAGTGTATGAGATTGAGGCAGTGGTATGTCAGAAGGAAAAATCTTGAGTGAGAACAGTGCAAATGGGCTAATTGATAAGCTTGGACGTTGGTAGGAGGATAGATAGGGTGAGTTACAACTGGATAAAATGTATTTAGGGCAAATAGAAAAAAATAAATGAAATGCAAGGAAGGGTGTAAACGTGGAGTTGACTGAGAGCATTCCCTGGTATGGATATATAAGAAGAATGGATGGACATGGACTTGTGGAGAGGATATAAAAGAGTGAGTGGGAGGGTGTGTGAAGGAATGGAAGACGGCAGAGAATGTGGGTAGATTGCAGAGGTAGACAAAATTTTAACTTTTTTTGCTTAGCTAAGCTGATCTTTACTTTCTTTGGGTTTATTTTTGATTCGGATCTCGAATTTACAGTCCATTTTAGTGTATCACGTAGCGTGTTTTATTTAGATCACTTACTATTTTCAGCCACCACCGTAGTTATATGCTTAAGCGAACGTAGAATAGAGATTAATTGCAGAAATTCAATCCTACCAGGTAGTAAGTATACACAAATAAGTATGAAGATGGAGAATAATTAAAATCACAAGTGGTACAAGGTTCTTCATTACCTTCGTTCCTCTGTAGCTTCCTTAGAGTAACAAGAAACTAATAAGCTCCAAAAGAGCCAAACGACATAAATAAAGAACCTGGTACCATTAGTGGTTTCTCTTAATGTCCTTTTCCATTTATTGTCAAATACACCCATTAATACATATAAGTATACAGGGATAGTAAGTATACAATAAAACAAACTTAATACATTATTGCTAACTGGCATTTCAAGTAAAAAAAAAAACAAGGTCAGTTTTGACGTGCCATGCGTTGGACTTAACAGAATTCAACACTAATCTGCTATCATCCCTTCTTTCCAGACACCTTTGTATCGATGCTCCATAGCGCTGATATCTTGGTGGACGCGCTCTCATTGTTCATCAGACCTTGCTCCCAAATTTTATTAACAACGTGTAAATGTGAATAAAGGAAATGAATTTTGAGAGATATCCTAAATCCAATAAAATGTAAGAAGTCTTTTAAAGCCATTTTTTAAAAAAAAACCCGGTGACCTCTTGTTCCTCAATAATTTTTCACAAAGCCAACCAAAATACAGGCCTCCAACCTCAAATCATCTATACGTGTGCTAAAGTTTGATCTTTTAGGAGTTCCTTAATCCGTGTCCCTGAAGACGCCTTACCCTCAACTTTGCCTCAGTGATCTTCGGAAATTTACTTTCGGAGTCATCAAATGCCTTCGAGTTTCTATTTCCTTGTGTTCTCACGAAATTCTTGACTAAACTTAAATTATAGGAAGCGATTGGAACATAAAATTTTCTTAAGCAACTAAACTCTATTTTCGATCTTTTGAAATTCTAAGTTATGATAATTGTTGCAAACGCCATTTCAACCTCGACATGTGTAGTAGTCGGTTTGTTATCCCAGAGGCTTAGAAACGGCCTTCTTTTGTGAAACCTTGACTTCAGTTCCAGCAAAATAATAATGACTTTCAAGGCATCACAATTTTATAATTGTATTTCTGATATTTAACGGAATCTAAAGTTTTTTGATTTTCTCAAAAATACATTTTCATGTGCACGGAATGCCCTACATGCCCAGAGGGTTTCTTGTTCTCTTCGATGAATAAATGCCACTGGGAGGGATTATGCTCTTGTGATTGGTGGTGTAACAACCAATTAATGTCGTTGCAAAACATAATGGTCCGTTACATGTAAAATAGTGACTACGGGTTTAATTAATTTTCCTAAAATATGTTACCCCTACCTCCTGCTTCAATAGACATTTTCGTTCGACACGAGATGTAAACAGTTCAATTTTTTCCATTCGGAACTGTTTTGATTCTTCTTCCTTACCAGGTACAAAATACGACTACAATCTTATTTCATTAACACCCCTATAGCTTCAGTACCATACTCATCTTCATTATCGCTACTTTTGACGCCATCCTCCGGTGGTAACGGAATGGGAAGATCATTGTTGTGCGTCACCAGCAGTATCGGCGATTTCAAATAAAAAATCGCTCACGTTGACTCTACAGAAATAGCAATCACTAGCATGGTGTTTTTCCTCTCCCCATATGATGGAACGAAAAAAAAATTGCTTTTTTCGCTCATGTTGAGCCAGTCTTTGGAGAGCCAAAGTACAATCAATAGATCTTCTTATTTCCTTAGTGATGGTTCACTGCTCTGGTGACTGAGCCGCATACATATCTAAAAAAGTCAGGATTAGTCTCGCACTACCTCGATATTACCACCGCATATTATTATAAATCTGCAAATAAAAAAATACACCAATATTAATGGAGATCACTTATATAAGGGTGGGCCGTCGACATTCAGACCCAATTGTTATCATGAAAACTAGACGTGATATAAAGGGATTGAATTCTCGAAATCAGCGCACTAATTATATCACACCCACCAGCAAATAGATGTGATGAATTATGATTCTCGACCAGTGTAATATGAAAGGTGCTTGGAAAGAGAACAGCTGATTGGAAGGCGGGGGGAGTGGAGGATATTGTGTGTTGGGTGTGCGTAAAGGGAATTTATCATGTGTAAGTGTGCATGGGGGTGGGGCGTAATAAAGTCCATCTGCCTAGGATCGAATCCATATTGGACGAGATGCTCCAGCGCATATGGGAGCCCATCTCTGACAAATAGCAATTTGGAGTGGTAAGGATTGGTGGTAAACTTTCTAAAATGAAGATTTGTAAAGACTGAAGATTATCAAAGGAAAAATCTGGAAAAAGTAAGAAAAGGAATAAACAGGAAGCAACGAAGGAAGGACACAACCCTCAATCGCCACAAGAGTGGGCGAAGGGTGAATGGTACTCAAGCTGTTTTATACCTATTCAATTTTTCGTGGTTCCGTGGTTACGAACTTCGTGAAAAAAAAGACAGCTCTACCAGTCCCTTTAGAACATATAAGCTTTGAAATCGAAAAGATTTAATCCTAGATATCATATTTTAACGAAATAACGACCTATTATAAACGAGTCGGGAACAATTTGAACATAGTTTACACATATTATTGCCCATTTCTCCTCTTTTGCGAGGCGTTATGATATAATATCTTCATCAGTTTCTTTATCTATCGTTAACCAAATTGTTAGCAACAGTTAGGTTTCAAAAGCAGTAAATCTACTTTAACGTCCTGCAAGGTTCAACGCGCGGCTTACTGTCATCACCAAAGGATAGCATTTTCTAAATTATTTTTAAGGGGGCTTACGACCTATTGGGTCAGTACACTAATGATAGCCTGATAATGCGCAGGCGTAATCGTAATTACTTGGGAGGGAGTAAACCTTTATGGGGAAGGGTTAGAGGAGTAAAGTTATATTTTCATTGTAAGGCAAAGGCTATTTTACCCATATAATTAGCATACAAATTCTTCAATATAATTCAAAGAAAATATGTGTGGATAAACTATCGCCTAACATTTTTTTTCCCTCCCCCCTCTGAAAGCACATATTTTCATAACGATCATTTGTTTGAGAAGAGGGTGGGGGTGTCAGACTCACCACAATTCAGTTGTATGTTAGGAATTTACATATTTTTGTTAACAGAATAGGATTTGGAAGTTAGAGAAGCCTGTCGTATCTTTTCTTACCATTGTGTTCCCCTGGGGGGAAAGTCTCATCTTCGCTCTGATAGAGAATCTGACAATATTTTCACCAGAGCCACTTTGCCGTTAGGCAACGCACGCAATGTTTTGAAACATAAGCCATAACGCCTTTCAGAAATAGAGCCCAGATATTGAAATCTGAGAGCCAGCGAAAAACGACCCTTCCCCTCATCCGGCAAGATGCACACTGACTACCTACGGAAAATATCCTTATAACCTTTAAATGTGAAATTTTATACCTGCAAACCAGTTCTATCTATGGTGTTAGTTTAGGAGCCACAGAAATACGAAGAATCTGATGGAATTTAACAAACGGCTTAAGGTCGATAAGTTGTTATTAGCGAAAGAAAGTTAAACCTCATTTCATTGCTGTATTGTGCAGCGACCAGTCGATTAAGTAACTAAATACCACTTATACTCCCAATAAAACAAGAACTAGCTACCCCATGTTACGGGAATAACTTCATTAAGTACCACATCATATCTCATTGCACGATTAAAGCTGAACAGATAAGGTATGAATTGTTCTTGCTGCATATGAAACCTGGCTTCAAAACACCCAAACCTTTCATCTTCGCCATCCTAAGTAGAAGAATAAATGCAGAACGCCAGTACTAAAATTGCTCGAACCGTGATCCGAGAGGAGTTGGCCAGGAGAAGGGGAATTTTTCTGTGTGGGGGAAGGGGCAAAGAAATTTTCTTGTCTATCTGACAATGTCGAAGAGGAGTTCGAAGCACAAAATATATGGCGAATTCTTTAAGTTTGGTAATAAAATAAAGACAAGGACGACTCGGGTAGAGAATGACAAGATTAGGGAGGTTTCTTAAAAATATTCAGAGATAAGGTGACGCACGGATATGGCCTCAGGAGAGTTACGGCGACATAGTCATACGTGTAGACAGCCATGCAAAAAAAAAAAACGGTCACTGATAAAAGATGTAACACAAAGGTGGTGTACATATATACATACGTACATACATCTTCAATATCATGTAGATGAAAAGGCGTAACTTTATTTTCAGAGGTAATTATTACTACATATATTTTACCATATATTTCTTCTTCCACTACCTAAACCAATACTTCTTAACATACTTCCACTCCTTGGAGGGTAAAGATGAAGATTTCCTATTCCTTTCACCCATTTATTAACTAAAACTATCGAGTATATTCCTCTCCTTTCTTCTCCTATTCCTGTTTTTCCACTTGCCATTCTTAAATCATTCAGGTTTCTTTGTTTCTCATTCCTAATTACTAAAAAAAATTTTGTACTTTTTTACTTCAACCACCATTTATCCACTGATTCTGTATACTGTGATTGAAACCTACAAGTACTATTCTTTGCCTACACCTTAATCCATTTCATGCTTTTGCCTTACCACGTACCGCATTATTCAATCGTTCTCTCCCTTCATGTATCAGTCTTCTATTTCTCCTATCTTCCCAAGGCCGCACATACTTATTCACATATAATCCTTCCAACACAACCATACAATGTTCTCCTCTTCTAGGCAATGGCTTCCTTCTTTATTACTTTGGTCAGAGTGGTCGCCTTAGAAAGGTCTCGAGAGACGGCCCATTCTCAATCAGAATTAGGTTTAATGCGCCACTAAATCACTAACAATCGAAGAGGGATTCCACAAGGTCGTTGTTGTTCCCTTAAGAAATTACCTTTAACATTAAATCCTTCTTTTGAAGGTACAGGTATATAGACTACGCACATATATATGTATACATATACTTATGGTTATCCAATCTTTCGCAATAACAGAGACAAGTCCAAGGATTTTCGTGTTTACATCTTCCCAAGAGATTGAACGGGGGGTTTTCTTTGTTCTAGGATGAAGATACGAAATTACTTGGGTTTATCTCTGGGTTATTTTTCTTCGAGAATTTTTGTTAAGGATTGTAGATAAATAACTTTTGTGATTGTTTATTGTATCATTACCAGCAAGGAGGTATCCCATTTAAACTTTTATACTTGGTAGTGAGGAAGCAGCACCCACTTCCTACCCCAATGCCCCTGCTAGTCTCAAATTATCCCTATGAGACTTGAAGAAGAAGCACACCTTCCTTAACCCAAAGCCCCGGTAGTGTCAAATTAGATTTGAACATCTTGGGCTTTATTTTTTAAGGACTTTTCTATTTTATTTTTTGTAGCTACTCTACTGACATTTTCTTTCTTTGACAGCTGCTAATCTCGCAGGCTAGTTAGTCTCCGACCAGCTTTCGTCCATTCATCTCTTGTCCCGGCGGGAGGATGGAGGTCCGCCTTCCCACTCAGCTTTTGGTTGGGAGGTGGTTTTTAACATGCCTGAATTTTCCCCGCCTTTTTCCTCTTCTTCTTACGACTTCTTTCTTTCAATTATATGCATAGATAATTGACCATAATTTAATGCACACGAAGAGGATGTCGGTAGTGGCATGACCCCAAAAGTTTTAGACTTTGGAAATTACATTCAATTTTTGGGTGACAAATTATATTAAATTTTAAGGGCAAAATTAATTAAATTATACGGTGGTAAATCACATTACAATTTGGGGCGGCAAATTACATTCATTTTTCTAGTTGGAAAAAAGGTAAATTTTAGGGTGACAAATTACATTAAATTTTAGGGTGACAAATGACACTAAATTTTAGTGGTAAATGAATTAAGTTTTAGAATGGAAAATTGCATGAAATTTTATCGTGGCAAATTACATTCAATTTTATGATGAAAAATTACATCAACTTTTAGTTTCAAAATTAGTTAAACTTTAGCGTGCCAAATTATATTAAAATTTAAGGTGGCAAATAACATTAAATTTAACAGTTGGACAATAATTAAATTTTAGAGGGGACAAATTACATTAAATTTTCGGGTGACAAATTACACTAATTTTTAATGGCAAAATACAATCAATCTTCGGGTGGAGAATCACATTAAATTGTATGATGGTAAATTAAATTGAATTTTAGGATAACAAATAACATTATTTTTTAGTGGCAAAATTAATTAAACTTTAGGGTAGCAAATTAAATTAAAATTTAGGGTAGCAAGTAACATTCAATTTTAGAGTGGAAAAATAGTAAATTTTAGGGTGACAAATTACATTAAATTTTCTGCTGACAAATTACACCAAATTTTAGTGCGAAAATGCAATACATTTTAGGGTGGAAAATCACATTAAATTTTATTGTGGCAAATTATATTAAGTATTATGATGGCAAATTACATTATAGTATTGAGTGGCACATCACATTGAAATTTATGATGTTGAATAACATTCAATTTTAGAGTTGGAAAAACTAAATTTTAGTGTGACAAATTACATAAAATTTTAGAGTTGTAAATTACATTTATTTTATTGTGGCTAGTTAAATTTAATTTTAAAGTTGTAAATTAACTTAAATTTTAGTATAGCATGGAGGAAAATTCCCCCGTTATGAACATTTCCTTCTGAAATCAGAGAGAAAAAAGGTTAGTCAAGGGCCTTTCCTTCAAATGACCATTTTGTCCTCATAATTGATGAATTAATTCTCTAATAATTTATTGGACCAAAAAATGTATTTATTAAATTAAAATTCTCATTTAAGAACGTTTATTATGTATAAATAGAATAATTTCATTTCGGAAGCTATTTTATTTATTTTTTTTGGCCTTTATCTCTTGATAGTTTAAAATGATATTTCAATGTACAGTTTTGAGATTAAGTTACATTTAAAATAATTAATTTTGTAAGCAATGACACTGTCGTGGAATGGCTAGACTCTCTCTCTATATATATATACGTAGGTACTTTGGGGCTCGGGGCCGAAGTTGGTTGAAGACCGTTAGTGAAAGGGGAAATTGTTATGAGTCCAGTTGGGATGGTTTATTATTAACTTTGCGGGGTCCTTTTAAACAAATATTTCAGAGTAAATGTTGGCCAAAGATTAACAGGTAGCTGGTAGGCCCAGGAGTTGCAAAAGAAAGACAATGAAGAAAATATATCTTTACTAACAACAAAATGATACTTATATTTACACTAAAATTGGATTTAAAGGGAGTGGTCGCCTAGACGGAGTTAAAGGTCCACACGAGATACAGGTAGGTTAATTAAGGGATTAAAGAGGTCAGATTCAGTTTAGTGATTTTAAAGGGAGATTTTAAACTAGGGTTTTCACACAAATAATGAAGCAATGGGGTAAGCCAAATTCAAGATCAATCTGCAGGTGGCAATGGTTACGATTACGTTACGTGCGCGTTGCCGAAAATGGGCCAGTTGGGGTACGATGAATGCGACGGAAGAAGTCAAGTTACCTCTAGCTTCAGACGAGGGAGCACTTGTCGAGCTTTCCGAGTCAGGAATCCTTGTCAGGTACTTGCCGATTGACTATGGCAGAGTTCATTGATGTCGAAGCTTGCTGATTGACTATGGCAGAGTTCACGGATAGGGATACTTGCCGATTGACTATGGCAGAGTTAATAGATTGATTTAGCCTTCAAATCGAATCGAAATCGCCGCTGGGGGGGGGGGGGAGCGTCCTACTGCTCATTCGCGGGAGTAGGTGGAAGTCTAACAGTGCTGCTCTCTAAACTCAGTCGAAGCGTTATATAGGCGCCTGGGGAGATGGCTCAAGCCAGAGGTGCGCGAATTTTGGGAAAAGTCGGCGAATCCTTCAGGGGAAGGGGGAATCGTGATAATGTTGGTTGGAATGTCCAACGGATTTTAATTTTTGAGCGGGCCGTGGGAGACGATGACATTGGTCCTAGGCAAAGACAGCTGGGGCGTGTGTTAGCGGCGTCGGCCGCCTCCTTGCCCAGGTTCAGCCATGCTTTCACAGCTCCATGTGGTGACCTAAGGATCCACATGGGTACAGAAGGGCACGTGGTCGCCATTTGACCTCATTCTGCTACAGAAGCAATTACTATTGGGTATTTACCGACTACTCCCTTCACCATTATTAGTAAATAATCAGAACTAATAATCGTATTGAAAATATCGATATTGTTCCATCATTATGCTTTTAGGGATAAAAAGGAGGCAGGTGCCCAATTTCCTAATCGAAAATGGATTAATCAAACGCTTCACCCTAGTAATGGATATGTTAAAAGCAATTATAAAGAAGTACACGAATCTTGTTGAAAGATTGTAGTCTTTTAGAGCTGTCCTAGTGAATGATGGGTAAATGCAATAACAAAAAAGAACACACAACTTGCTTACAGATGTTAGACCATTAGAGCTGTCGAGTGAAAGATGGGTAAATAGAAATTGTAAAAAACGACTTCAATTTTGCTTGAAGATGATAGACCATTAGAGCTGTCCCAGTGAAGGATGGGTAAATAGCGATTGTAAAAAAGACTAGAATTTTGCATAAAGATGGTAGACCCGTAGAGCTCTTGCAGTGAAAGTTGGGTAAATATAATTTTATAAAAGGACTCCGATTTTGCTTGTAGATGGTAGACTATTAGAGCTGTCGCAGTGAAGGATGGGTAAATAGCGATTGTAAACAAACCCCCAAAAACTTGCTTACAGATGGTATACAATTAGAGCTCTCCTATTGAAGGATGTGTAAATAGCGATTGTAAAAAGGACTCGAATTTCGCTTGAAGATGGTACACAATTAGAGCTACCCTAGTGAAGGCTGGGTAAATAGCGATTGTAAAAAAGGACTCGAATTTTATTTGAGGATGGTAGACAATTAGAGCTGTCATAGTAAAGGATGAGTAAACAGCAATTGCAAAAATGACACTCATATTGTCTAGAGCTGGTAGACCCTTGAAGCTTTCGTAAGAAAGCAAGGATGATATTTCGGAACGCACTAGAATGAGACGCCGATGTTAGAGTTAAGATGCGAAAATCATTTTAGAGACGCTCTATGAGGTAATTCATTGTTCTAAAAATCATAACTATCTAGAAATTTTCCGCTTAAACCTTTTTTCAAGGACTTTCGATGGTTTCATCAATAACCATTAATTATAATTGAATGTTTTTTGTCAATTCTTTTGCATCTCTGGACATTGTTTAATTTTTTGCTCTCAATCTTATGGATGAATTTTATGTGTCCCGACCGTCGACTAAATTTTAAAAATTGCAGGATGTGGCCATTTTCATTTAAAGACATTGAAGAAATTAAACGCTATCAGCACCTTTTTAACAATTTAAATCTATTAGAATATATATTTGTCTTAGTACTTTTAAAATGATATGGGTTATTAAAGAGGTGCGTGCTTCTGCAACAGTGCCTATTAACAAGTTTTACTAAAATGTTATTCAATTTCTTTCTGACCCAGAAAATATGATAGAGACGTCTGATTTATTGCTGTAAAACACCTAAATGAATCTGGGGTTTATTTTTTGATGGGAGATAAGCAAATGAACATTTGGAAGTGATTGTTAAATTTCAAAGTGAAAACAAAAAGCTACATAATAAGTTTCGGCATGATATTTGAAACAAATTATTCGTCACCATACAGAAACAATTCTTAGGTAAATTCAAAAAGAATTTTTAATATTCGAGCAAAATGTTATACACAACCTTGTAGATAATTCAACAAGCTTATTAAAAATACTACGGATATAATATAGAACATAAAACACTAGATCAGTGGAAAAAACTAGCAAAAACAACAAATCACTGAAACAAATAAAAAATACTGAGTAATATACTGGGTGGCAAATTATTATACCGATAACTTTTCATAGAATAATTTGACGAATTCTTTCATAATCTACATGATATTAAAGACAATCATACATTCACCAGTCCAATTCTGAATAAAGGAGAAGCAATCATACCAGGAAAGACTGCTCCCACTTAATTGCATGAACGATTATAAAGCGTCTCAAAATACAGGGTTAAGACAGAAAAAGTTACTAACCTACTATCGCTTCTATTAAAGCAATCGATTTCAATTTCGAATTGAAATCGCATTAGCAGAAAGGCTGCATCAGGAGAAAAGTTTGGGAAAAGAGATTTAGAAAGAAAGTGAAACTAAAAATAGCAAAAATTGGTGGAAGATATATAACCAAATATTTTCTTGCAGGTATGATAGGCCGAGAGAGCTGTTACGGGTGTTGGAACCTAAACAACACAGAATACATAATGTATAAGGAGAAGTATGCCTGCAAGAGGATATTGCAACTCTTTGGTTATACTTGTTTATAACAAGGTGGACTGAAAAGACTCGATGAACTACAGACCAATCAGTCTCCTATCAAGATATAAACTACAAAGTCACAACTAACAAACTAAATCCAGTATTTAGTAAGAGCTATAGAACGTCTCATCATCACCAGGCTGTTCAACACTTATTTCATAAAACAAATAAATACGAATTACCCTTCGTTATTTCGTGAGAATCAAAAGGTTCCTATCAGTAAACACCTCTTTAGTTCTAAGAATTATACATGAAAAAGGAACTAAAACCTCCAATGATATCCACTTTTACATATAGAGCCATGGAAGATCATAATTTAGGATAAACTTGTTCAGTAATAAAATAATAGAACGTAGAGAGATAGGAAGTTCATCTTTTCGAACCTAAACTATCATATAGCCTTCTTAGAGGAGAGTTTTGGAATTTAGTTTAAAAAAAGCAATTAAAAAAATATCGAGATTTTGAAGTGGCCTTTGTTTTTATTTCTGTAGACGTATTATATGCCTCAAATACAGAAAAATACAGTCAGTAATACTTAATTAGTACAAGCTAGTCTCACAGTTGGAGTGAAATGAAGTTTTCCAAAAGTGAAAATAAGGATTAATAGCTTGTGGGTGAAAAGAAAGTAATTAGAAATAACTCTAAAGTATTAGAGGAGGAACAATACTAGGTATACTATATAATGGTATCTTGTAATAGATTCTGGTACCACAAAAAATTGAATTTAGTTGAAAATCAAAATTATGGTGGAGAGAAGTAAGAAAGTTAAGCGATAGCAAAGGAAGAGACGCCTTTATGCTTAAAACAAAAATATTTAATTTATCCTAATAGTTTTTACTTACTCGTATAATAATGAAATTTGGATTCCAAACAAAAAAAACATCGAAATTCTGAGGAAAACTGAGAAAAACAGATCAATATATGTTGGTTAAAAAGAATAAATGTTATTAAGTGGAAATTAGCATAACACGATACTAGTACATAAATAAATGACAAACTTGATGGAAGAAATATTAAACTAAACACCTATATACATAAAGAGACCCGAATCTCGACCTCCCAGTAGGTGTAATGATGAAATTCATTCAAGTGAAGGAGTTATATGGAATAACCGAGCGATGGATCGTAATCATAGAAACTTCATAGAAACAGAAGGAAGATATATGACCTTATCGCTTATGCTAAAGAACGTGTGAACACGAGAGCAGAAATCTTTGGATTGATTTCGAATTTAATGGGAATGATGCAAAATCAAGATTAATTCCCCACTGCTGTTAGATTCCTCCTGTCATTAGTTGGGCAGTCGAATTAAAGCCTTCTATTTTATCTTAAGCTCATTAACACTATCCTTTTCATAAAACATTTTTAATAACGCATCGTATTTATAAAGGCTTACTTCTCATACCATGGTTTCGAACTTGATATTTACGAGAATTGATCAGTAAGTATAGTTACTAGATTTCCTCATCATACATACACTGGTTAATTCAAAACAGAGCTAGATACTAATTGTGGGGTCTAGCATGGTTCAGCATTTTCTATTTTAGTTAACATCATGGCCTCAACCTGCATAGGACATGATGAGTGCCCAAAACATTGTGAGAATATTGTGTCAAAAGAATTGCCATTTATATTGATATATATTATAGATAATATCATTTATAATTTATTGCCATTGTATTCAAGTGTTCAGAAATGGTCTATGTTTAGCTAACTTAATTTTTAGTCGCGTACGACTCTATATCTCACTTTGTCGGTCGGGAGGTCAGTCCACGTTTTGCTTCTTTTGTTTTAACAACATTGTAACTTTTCGGCCGATTCTAACGAAATCTAAAACCATTATGTTGTCTTACATTCTCATTCGAATAATATAATTGGCGAAGTCGTCCGAAGTTTAGCCGGGGAATTATTTGGCAATAACTTCATAACTATTTGGGCGATTCTAACAAAATTTGAAACCCTTATGTTGTTTTTCATTCGCATTTGAATGATACAATTGGGAAAGTTCTAATAAGGATAGCCGGGGAATTATTTGGCAATAACATCATAACTATTTGGGCGATTCTAACGAAATCTGAAACCCTTATGTTGTTTACATTCTATTTTGAACGATATAATTGCCAAGGTACTCACAATTTAGCCAGGGAATTATTTGGCAATAACTTCATAACTATTCGGCCGAGTCTAAGGAAATTTGAAAGTTTTATGGTGTTTTACATTCGCTTTTGAATGAGATAATTGGGAAAGTCTTCATAAGGTTAACCGGGAAAGAATTTGACAGTGACATAATAAATATTCGGCCTATTCTAACGAAGTTTGAAATCCTTATGTTGTTTTACAATTTTTTGAATGATATAATTGCCAAGGTCTTCGCAAGGTTAGCCCGGGAATTATATTGTATTGGCTATAACATCATAACTCTTCAGCCGATTCTAACGAAATTTAAAAAACCTATGTTGTTTTACATTCTGTTTCGAATGATATAATGTCCAAGGTCCTTCAAGGTTAGCCCGGGAATTACATTGTTTTGACAATAACATCATAACTTTTCGCCCCATTCTAACGATATTTGAAATCCTTTTTTGTTTTATATTTTATTTCGAATGCCTTTATTAGGAAAGTCCTCAGATGTTTAGTCGGGAAATTATTTGGCAATTACAGCATAACTATTCGGCTAATTATAAAAAATTTAAAACCTTTACATTGATTTATGAGTACATTCTCTTTCGCATGATATAAGTTCCAAAGTTAGCCGGGAAATTATTTGGCAATAACATAATAACTATTTGGCCGATTCTAACGAAATTTAAAATCTTTGTTGTTTTACATTCCCTTTCGAATGATATAATTACCAAGCTCCCAAGTATAGCTCGGGAATTATGTTGTTTTCGCAATAACATAATAACTATTTTGCCAATTCGAACGAAATTTGAAACACTTGTGTTATTTTATATTCTTTTTCAAATTTTCTAATTGCCAAAGTCGTTCCCAAATTAGCCTGGGAATTATTGGGCAATAACCTTATAACTATTCGGCTGATTCTAAGGAAATATTCAGCCCTTATGTTATTTATATTCTTTTTCGAATGGTATAATTAGTCAAAGTCCTCCTAAGGTTAGCCCGGGAATTATTTGAAAAAAAAACCATAACTACTCGACCTATTTTAACGAAATTTGAAGCACTCAAGTCTTTTTACACCTTCTTTCGAATGATATATTTGCAAAAGTCCTCCCAAGCTTAGCAGTGCAATTATTTAGCAATAACATCATAACTATTCGGCCGATTCTACCGAAATTTGAAATTCTTATGTTGTTTTAAATTCTTTTAGAGTGCTAAAATTTTCATGGACCTCCTAAGGTTAGTCCAGGAATTATTGAAAGTTTTGAAGGTCGTGAGGTCATAAATCAGAATAAGTAAGAGCACGGACTTTTGGTCAGCAGAGATTTTTAAGTCTTTTCTTTCCTTGGTGTTTCATTTTCACGTTATTTTTACTGTTTCTTAATTAATTCGCTTCTTCTTTACATATTCTAAGCCCCAATAATTGCGTGACGTAGGTTAACTTGTGTAAAAGAAGTGGATGGCATTTTACTTTTGATTATGTCGCGTTGTAGTCAGCAGAGGAGTTTAAAACTTGTTACAATGAGTTACAAGCAAAGAAAGTACCCTAGGAGACCTCACGGTCCATTCAAAGAGGGTACCTTTGGACTAGCAATCGAGCGGGCACATGGCTGCTCAATTGTTTTGCGTCCCTAAACGGCCACTTTTCAAGATTTGTCTAGTCTTGACGACTTCCACTGGAAGTGCTTTCCACTTACCGCAGATACTGTAAGGGAAAAAGTTTCCCCACAGATTGCGGTTGTAACGCTTCAGTTCAAGTTTGAAGCCGTGATTGCGCGTTCTGTTCTCACTCAGTGTGAAAATATCCCGGTAGTCAACATTGTCGAACCCTCGAAGTATTTTGAAAACTTCGATGAGCTGACCACGCAGTCTACGGGTTTCCAGCGAGAACATATCTAATTCATTTAGTCTATCCTCATAACTCTTATGTCGGATAGAGGGAATCAGTTTGGTTGCCCTGGCTTGTCTCTTTGTTCACTTTTATTTTCTATTATTTGTTCTTGGATTATTATAATACTGCTTCATGATTCTTCCAATTATGTTTGGTAACGTTCATTGTTATAATTGTCTCGGTTTTAACCTTATCGCTCTTAACATTATTTCTATTATTCTTCCTTTTTTCCTTCAATTTTCTCTCTTTTTTTATTCTTCAGCTGGAAATGTTGTTGCGGGTTATACCAGTCATTTTTATTTCTTCGAATAAATTATTTGTTGTTATTGTTCCTCTTTGTTGCTCTTGCGCTCCTCCTTCTTTGCCATTTTCTTTAACTCTCTCTTTCTGTCCAAAATAAATCAATTATAGCCTTTCTTTTTCCCCTTCTTTACCACACTCCTTTATTCTCCTTTCCAATTCCTCTCCTCAAAATGATTGGTGTGCATGTTATCCTCATTCTTTTCTCTTTCCTTCTTCTACTCCTCCGTATTTTCCATTCCCTTTCTCTTTCTTTGACTTTACTCCACACAAGTAAATTTCTGTCGCCTTTCTATTCCTTTCCTTTTTTATTTTATTTCCTCCAATAATATATTTGATTCACTTATTCTCCTCCTTCTTTTTCATTCCATGAGTCGTTCTTTTCATTTCTACCAATAATTTAATTGTACCTTTAGTGATCATCCTTCTTCGCCATTCTCTTTTATTCTTCCTTCACTTTCCTCTTCCTCAGTAACCCTTTGTTGTTGTTCTACTTTATTTTTCTTTTCTTCTTCATCTTCTTTTCTCAAGAAAATATTGTTTCCACAAGTTCTCCTCTTTCCCTTCCATTTTATCTCCTTTTCTTTCCATTTCCCTCAATATATCAATTGTTCCTCTTGTTTTCTTTCTTCTTTGCCATTCCCTTTTCGTTTCTCTCCATTCGTTCCCGCCTCCCCCTAGAAAATGATTGTTGTTGTTTTTTCCTCCTTCATCTTCTCATCTGACAGATACTCATGAATTACATCACCTTGTCGAAGTAATTTAGTCCTATTTCACTAAAGTGTTTGATTTAGAGCTTCATTTTAGACCACTGGGAAACAGAGCTCATTGGATAAATGCCGACCTACGAGGAATAAAAGAAAAGAGGACTTTGAGGAGGTTAGCACTCTGAGTGATATCCTATAACCAGTTGTCTCCCGCAGGGTTGCATGCTGGACCGAGTCTTATTTATTGTCTCTTTAAATGACATGAATGGTGGATTATTATCGAAAATACGAGAGCTTTAAAAAAATTAGGTATTAAAATGCCATAATACAATTTAGAATATGTTTTCGATCTGTACTGTGATTGTACTCAAATGTAATTAAGTAGAATAGAACATATAATATCATGTGTATCTGTAGTAATAAGCATAAGAAAGCATTAACTTAGATATAAGTGTAAATGCTATGAAGGATCAGTGAATGCAATTTCGGGTGACTTTCAATTTAGGAGACTGAGTTTCTGTGGCAAAAAATGGTTATGACCTCATATTTTGAATATAAATCTAAAGATATAGTTATCTTTTGGTATATATATTTTCTTCCCCCCATCCCCAATTGCTCTACCTTTTTTTTAAAGTTGGTTTCCCTTCCTCATGAAATAGTGCAGTTTCAAGCTAACAAACTTGTCTCTTAGGATATAAATTTAGCGAATAGTGATTTAAGAGATTTGAATTTTTATCATTAAAACATCACAGTGTCAGGATTTCTCAAAGTTTTGGAATTATCTTACACTACAACTTTGCGAAAGGTTGCGTGTGTTTACGTCGTTCTGCCCCTTTTCAGTACTCGGCGCTTGTGGTTTCGATTTATTACTCGGAGCTTTGTTTTAATTAATTTAGGAGAGTTGTTTTGCCACGGAATGAAATTTGGAAACAGAGACTGTTTATAAGGACCATCAAAAGTAAACTCATAAAGTAACGCGTCAGGGTGGCAATGAAAGCATTATCCCACAGGAACAAATTGCGATGATGTTTTTAAGGTTTTTCCAAGGTTATTCATTTCATTCTTAAGGAAAACGATAATAAAAATTCTTTGTGAGTTCTTCATTAGGAATCACCGCGTCCATTAACTAAGCTTATATTTTACTCAACGTTTTCTGAAATTTACCTACCATTGAAATGCGGTTAGTATAACATCCAGCATGCATTGGGTATCTTTTTCACCCACGCCAAGCAGCGTTCCCTCTGGGCGCTCGATACATTCCGAAAGTGTTTACTCAATGCTATATTAACTGGATAATGGATAACATTACGGCGTACAGTAGAGTTTACTTAACTACCATTGGAAACCAATTTTAGATAATATCGTATAGCTCTTCATTCTGAAAACGTATTTACTTAATCAACCAGAAGAGTGACATAAACGCTAAAGAAATTAATACTAGACGCCACGAATTTACTGCTAAGAACCCTTTGAACTAGTTTAATGTGATACAAGACTCAATCGTCGCCACTCTTAGAATTACAGCGACAGGACTGGGACATAAACTGGGCCGGAAACTTCAAACATCTATCAAACGGAGCAGTTTGAAAAAGAACAAGGTCTGCTGACCAAAGTCGGTTCTTCAAAACTTTCAATAATTCAAATTTCGTTAGAATCGGCCGAATAGTTATGACGTTATTGCCAATTAATTCCCTGGTAACCTTGCTGTTCCTTTGGATTCATCATCGAGGGATAAATTGGAGACATGCAGCATTAGCAACAACCCGTGCTCCAGATTATAGCACTCAGGTTTACATGCGACCAAGATGAATCACTCTCATTGTGACGAAAAACTACGGTACAGTATATACTTCACTAACCAAAGGAGGAAGTTATGACGAGGTTTCAAATTCAGAAAGGCCCACACGAATCTCTGTTGATTGGAGGCAGTTGAGGTTTGTGGAAAAAAAAACGTACTGGAAAGAAAAAAGATATTTGAAAAAGATGACCTGTATCTCCCGTTTGCACGGAAAATAATGTAGTCGCACAAGATGGAACAATACAACAGGAGCATAACCATCACAGCGAACATTAACCAGAGATTACTACCAGGCTGATCACTCCTAAAACACCACAACTCACAACTGACAGACCACAGATGGATTGCTAACTCAGAAAAATAATTCCTTACTAAGTAGCACTAGTCGTTAGCAGAACGGCTAGGATATGAAGATATTTTTAATGTAAGAGGGGTTGACCGCCGATTAACGCAAGTGCATCCCAATCATTAAATGAATATATAATAAACTTGTCATCAGGAGCTGATTCCGTGTACCAGTAATTAATAAAGTCAAACACGCACCCTGATTCCTCTACCTCAAGAGTGAAACGGGTGTGAATGAAGAGGCGTGCTTCGAGCACACTACCCACGTGTTAAAAAGGGCCAATTGGCGTGGAAAATAATGGATTCCTTTGTGCTTATAGGTTCACCAGTTAGTTGTTAAACTTCACGCTTCTGCTCAATGATAATTTGCAAGGTGTCCTTGGTGATTCTGTCTCATAATTCTCTTTTTTAATTTTATGGTAACTGACGATAAACACCTCTAATTTGAAAGTAATTTTTATGCCATTTTCCATGGAGCAATTATTTTTCTCTTTCTACGAGCTTTTCATCGAGCATCGTAGATTAGCGGATGTTATCTGCCATTTAAACAAAGGAAAAGCTCAACCAATAATGAAACTTTTAAGGGATAAGCAGCTGGCATGCAGTGAGGTAAATTAATTAGGCAAAAAAGTAATGGAAAGTGAAAAATATAAATGCTGCACACACTAGAGTATAATGAAGTTTTGGGGGTCAACACTTGATACAGGGGTTGCATTTTACATAGGTCATTTTGGGGGTAAAATGCAAAATAAATACATTTTCGGCAATTTAAAAAAACAACAACAATCATGTGAGCTAGAGTAAGCCTATAGTAAAGCTGCCAAATTAGACACAATCTGGTTAATTACACATACAGGTTTCGGAAATGTTAAACTATGGAAGCACTTACTAGTATTCCTTAAAAGGAAGGGTCGCATTGACCTCGAGGTCTAAGAAAAAAACATAGTATTTTTACCAATGAATTCATAGGTGGCACTATACAAGAGGTAGACTTATACAGGAATATATACACTATGCATTAAGTTTGCATACATACCATCTTCTGTATTTCGACCATTCCTGTATATTTTGACATTCATTGTTGATAATTGGAGCAACCCTTAAACAGTTAGTGAAACATAAATGCTTACACAACTATATTTGCTAAATTATAAGATGTAAGATAATAAATGGATGAGCAAAATTTTGAAATAAAGTTATGGCATAGAGGAACCTACAAGGGGTGTAACTATGAAATCCCCTTGGGCTCTCGCACACTCTGAATTATTAATTGCATAATATATTTAGGATGCGTGTATGATTCGTTGACCAATTGTTCACGGTATCCTGCAGTCCGACCAAGTGATTTCATAATCATCTAATTCAAAAGTTGCGGAAAGTCAACCAAACACCTAGTATTCTCTTCAAAGCAAATTAGTGTCAGTGGTAACATTGGAAACCATCTTGTAGCTGGTTGGGACAGATCAGTTTCCTCATTGTGTAATACCCAGCCACATGCTTAGTTGATTTTGAGATGCATATTCTTCTTTCTTTACTTTCCAACAACAGACCTCTCTCTTCTCTCCGCTTGCTTTATTATATAACCTAAGCAAAGGGCAAGTGGAAGGCTTTGGTCGACAAGAGGTAACCTCAAATGACATCTGGATGGTCATGTTGTTACTCGATGGATTAACCTTTCCAAGAACGAGCTCCTGAGGGATAGTGTTTAATGGTACTTCCCGAACGCTGTTTCAGGTCTCCATGGCCGTTAATGGACATTGGAAAAAAATATGAAAACTGGCTCAAAGATGGTGTAGTGCCTTTTTTTCCATCATGAGAGCTCGATAAATGGGCGTGCGCTGTACCATCCCACCCCTTTACGAACCATCTCTAAGTGGCTGCTCCACCCCTTATTTTTTATATGAACGTTTCAATGCGGTAGGTGCCGCTGCATGAGTTCCGGTGGCTCCGTTTGGTCGAATCGCTTCAATAGGTTAAATATTTCTCCTCTCAGCAGTTAAATTGAGGCTTCGGGCCCTTTTTCAGGTCCTTCTGTTATCCGGCGGCTGAAGTACTGGGCCAGTTATGTTGATGACAGGTGAGAGCGCGCTCTTCCCTACGGGCTGATGTTATCCACAGCAAAGCGCGTTCTGCAAGGTGGCTTTCATTGACGTAGAGGAGAAGAATATAGAATTGCATGCCCCAGAGATTGAACTTGAAGCTAAGTACATAGCAACCTCAACACCAATCCAGGGGTGATGTGGGTGGAAGTGGTGGCAGCTCATGAAAATAGGAAATATAAAAGCAGAAAAGAAAAATAAAGAGTTCTTCCATCTGAGGAGGCCTCTGGATCGGACAGGAAACCTTTCCACATCCCTAGAGGTAACTTAACTAAGGCAAGGCTAATTGGCATTAGGGCCTCTTTAGGGCATTCATGTGAGCACCTTGAAGGAGAATGAAACTTATCCCTTTTTTTCCTTTTCACCGTGAAAACTCCCTCCTTGGTTACATCAGTAAACTTCTTTTCAATAAAAACTCATTTATATTCATTAATGAATGCCTTTACAATGAAGAGTGCCATGCAAAAGCGGTTATTATTATTATTAGCATAAGGAAAATCTTGAAAACAAAATTGAAGAACAGCAAGGCATAGAAGGAAACACTTGTTGCAGAGTTCATTCATTCAAATTCTTTCGTTTCCCCATATTAAATAATATTTTTTCTAACTAAAATATTAATTGAAGGAGAATAAGTTTTTGACATGTATAGGTTTAATTTATTTAATTTATTATGCAAATTGATTTTGTAACTCCTAAGCTTGGTTAACATCCCCCCCCCCCCAAAGAACTCAAAACATAATATGAAATTTTTTTTCCAGTCAACCAATCAATCAGGAAACAAAGGCTAACATAGTCTCTAACACATTTGATAAATTAGGCAGGATTGGTAGGTGACACCCACTGATACTCGTATCTGATGGGAAAAAAAGGAGGGAATTTGTAGAGGTTATAGAATTTAAAATATCGATTGGAAACCACAATTTTTGTGCATGAAAATAAGAGCTAGGACCTGTAACCAATTACTAGGTATACCTATTGCTAATCCTGCAATTTATTTAGTGAAAAGCAACTTAAATTCTTGTTGATCTCCATTCAGACATTCCGCTTTTAGTGTTTTAGGTTCTGAGGATAAATCATTGGTATTTAACATTTCAGAGACGTTACTTCTAGAAAATTTAAATCCAGAATTAAACTTAAGCAAATCATAAACTCCAATTTCTCTATCTCAGTCTAAATGTTGACTGTGATAGAACGAGTTGAAGCTGCGTTAATTTCAACTCCTATCCCATATTATTTAAAACCACGATGCTGCCCACGAGCATTTTCGATTCGAAGCTTGGAGCCTTATCGCAGCCACCGGATGTCAATGTTTAAACAAGGAGGTTATCGTCTTCCCGTTCGCCCCCATATGCCGACCTCGCCAGATTGAGTTAGGCTTATGGGCAGATAAGGCATTGTTCTCCGGCTCGGCTGTGCGTTCCCTCGAAGCTCCCACCCCATTGTCCCCCACGCCAAGGAGATGTCCTGGCTATTTATATGGAAACTTTACCACTAAGATCAGAGGGAGATCCAGATTTTCATCGCGAAACATCACCACGACCCTCTCTCCCTTTGTGCGCCAAGGGACCTTGACCTCGAGATTCACCATCACTTGTCCAGAAGGAGGACAATATTTCTTGAGTGCCAAAGGTTCGAGCCTTCCGTGACGCTAAATCCCCAAGGCTTGCCCCTTGTTGTTCAGAGGAGAACAGCATTAGAACAGCGATTGTTCGTTCGAGCCCCGTTGACAAGAAACGGTTCTCACCCTTCCCCCTTGTTGTTCAGAGGAGAACAGCATTAGAACAACCATTGTTCTTGAGCCCGTAGACAAGAGACGGTGCTCACCCCCCCCCCCCCCCCTGTTGTTCAGAGGAGAACAACATTAAAACAGCCATTGTTCTTGAGCCCGTAGACAAGAGACGGTTCTCACCCCCCATTTGTTCAGAAGAGAACAACGTAGAACAGCCATTTTTCTTCAAGCCGTTCGTCGAGAAACGGTTCTCCTTCCCAAAACGCCACGTCAGGATCCTTTTATTCCCCTCCTTCGGCTGGAACTCGCCAGCGGACCGAAAATTTCTTCGCGCCACCTTCCACTGCACCACTAGTGTAAAGGTTAGGTAAGCCAAACGTCACCTTTGAGTACTTAACCCTTTTGTCAATTCTATCCTGTGCTTTAAATGGTTTAGCGAACCATCCCATCTCCTTAACTCTATATTTGTTTTACCTTTTTAAATCCCTTAGATCCTCAGATTAGCCGAGCCCCCACGACCCTTTCAATTCTCTGTTTATGTCAATATTTTCCGTCTTGTGTTTGTTGATAGTTATTATTAATAAAACTCTATTTTATTAATTATAGCAATATTATTATCCTTGAGCTCAGTTCCACTTCTTAAGCATATCGAAGATACATAATATCGGCCGCCAGACATTAACGCACTCTAAAGATAATTAAGGAAGTTCCTCCAACGAATAGTGATATATGGTATCGTCGGGAGTCATTCTACGACATTGACTAACTTTAATTTTATGTCGATTTTTAATTAATTTTACATCACCCTTTGGATCAGACTACTTACTCATAGAGCTTACAGTTTAATTGTTCGATTGGTTGGTTTTCCATTTTTAAAATTATTCAACTATTCTAATTTACATGATAGGATATTCATTTTGAGATCATTTGGTTCAATGTCTTCACGGATGCTACAAAGTTTTTTTCTTATAATTCTGATAGTTTTAATTTTTTTTACTTAATTGTAAATTGTATTTGTTTTTCTTTTATCTTTAACTCGATTATATGTTGTAAAAGTGCATATGATTTGCATTATTTTGATATGTAATTTATTTTTCTCCATTCTGTATGTTAGTGCGAGTGTAAGGTTCTCTTTTACAATTAATTCTTTCAAGGTAATTTATTAATTTTTTGTTCCATTGATTGCTATTTATGTTTAACTATGCATTTTAACTTTGAATTTCTTAATTAATAATTGGAATATTTTAATCTATTATAAATGTTTGCCGATTATGAAAAATGGAAATGGTTTAATGTCTTGCAGACGTTCTTTTCCTGCTTTATGCTTTAATACAAGGTGACCCCCCCAAAAAGGGGCTTGCACGCACTTTTTCTGATATATCCTTCATTCATTCACTAATCACCCTTAATTTGCAAGACATGACAGAAGCAACGCCTGTGAGCAAAATATGATCTCAAGGGGAGCTCGAGCAAAGAATATACTGCGTCGAACATTACTACAAACAGGTTCGTTCAAGAAAGTGCAGGACACTTTCGTGCATCAGTTCGAATGTGAAAAAGCCCCCTCCAAGAGCAGGAGTCAGGACTGACTGGACCACTACTAGAACTAAGGGACAGTGAATAAGCTCAAGGCAGCCAGTGACAACAGTCTAAGCCATTCAGAACGCCCCAGGAAGCGTACATCTGAGCTGTTCTAGAGCGTGAGAGAGTCAGTTCATCAGAGTCCAAAACGCTCCGTGCGCAAGCGAAGTTAGTCCCTTGGTATATCCCGTGAGACTTGACGAAGAGCGCTAGTAATGGATTTGAGGGCCTACCCATACATAATACAGATGGAGCAGATTCTTACAACCTCAGACAAGGAGCAGAGAAAGGCTATGGCAGTCAAGATACTGGAGAAGATTCAGGAGACCTTAACTTTACTTAACCTCCTTTGGACCTCAGATGAAGCTCACTTCCATCTTGAAGGAAAGGTAAACTCGAAGACAAATGTCTTCTGGAGAACCTCCAATCCAAAGGAAGTAGCCAATAAAACCATTCACTCCCCTGAGTGCACGGTGTGGACTGCAATCTCAGCCAGAGGCATCATTTGACCATTTTTCTTCGAAGAATCTGGCACGACAGTGACAGTCACCTAGGAGCGGTATGTTGAGGTCCTGTAAGCCTTCCAGAGGGAGTTCCAGACCCTTTCTCCGTCGTTTATGGGCAAGTTCTGGTTCCAGCAAGATGGATCAAGCTCTCACAACTCAAACCTGTCGTGAGATTGCCTGAAAGAGAACCATGGTGACCGTGTGATCAGTCTCAAGACTGATTTTAAGTGGTCACCTCACAGCCCAGACCTTATTCGCCCCAGATTTCTTTCTCTGATGCTACTGTCATTGTGTGACATTATATTATATCAATACCATATTATATCTATGGGGAAGAGACTAATAACTTAAAGGCGAGCCGACAAAAGGGCGGAACGCCACGAGTTTCGAAGCGCGAAGCAGCGAGAATAGAGTGCAAAACGAGGTCAGGTAAAATTTGGGAAATGGCACAGCTCAAGGTTATTTAAAGAAGCATGTACAAAAATATAATTTTATTTACATAAAATAAGAGAATCAATGGGCAAATTTATATTGGTAAATGAGGGGGGGGAATTGCAGAGTTATGCATCAGACTCTGAAGTTAGAAATTAATGCATTACAAAAAGAGACTATTCCAATGGGGAGGATTAACTTAAATGGATTGCTATAGGGGGGTTGGGAGGGGTTCGCTTACGGAGGATTCCAGGTGAGACGTCAGGATAAGGTTTGACGGATGTCTTCTGTAGGCTTTAAACGTGAGGGCGAGGGCACTCGGAGCTTCTGAGTGGGAAGTTGATGTGATGACGGTTCTCCAAGGAGGGGGGGCGGTAACGTCCGGTCCAACTTGGAACTAGGGGGAATACTTCTCGGATCCTGGCGGGACTCCTCAACTCTGTATCTCCCAACTAGAAGACGAGCCCTGTATAGCCGAGGCGCCCCCCGCAGGGGTGGGGAGAAACATGGGGTGTTTGGCCAGCTCTACTGTCGAATGGCCTCGAACCTTCACGCTCAGGCGATTCTAACCCGCGAAAAGGTGGTCCGGAGTGGACGCGTTTCGAGGCTACCGCTTGTAGATGAGGGGAAGGAGGCTTACCAATTTAAGCCGAACCAAATTCTAGAATTTTCTTTAACGCATGGACGTCACTTCCGTGCTGGAAAAGAAATTCCATGTGGAATTTCCCCACACATCTCCCATCCGAAAGATGATGCTTTACAGAGCAGTTGCGTAGGAAAGGATCATCCCACCCATTGAACTAATATTATTAAGGGTCTAGGGAATTTCTGACTTGCTATGACAGGTGTACACACAAAAAAATGTGAATGTGAGCTCACCGGGGAATTTACGGACATAAGCCTTAAATGAGTTAATTCTAGAGAAAATTTAAATAGCACAATTTTAAACTAAAAAAATCACAGGAGAACATTGGCAACATTTTAGTGGGACCCCTCAAAAAGATGCAATTAAATGAAAGCATGAATATGGGACTAATGACTAAACAACTTAGCGGACAAAAAAAATCATATTTAAGAACATTAATGAGATAATATATACATAAGGCATTATAATTTTGGCAAACTTTTGCCAACCATTTAACCTCTAGGTTATAGGAGAAATACCATATTTACAGTTATTTAATTTATTGGCTCGTTGGCTTCTTCTGCCACCGGGTTACGACTCAAATTGTCTGCAACACAGTTGTCACTGCTACGGACATACAATATTTCAAACTGATATTGTTGGAGTATCAGCAACCACCTCATGATGCGCCCATTCTGACTTTTTGTATTTCTCAGAAACGACAAGGGGCGCTGGTCTGTTTCCACTACAAAAGGCTTTCCTATTAACTACATACTGAACTTAGTAACCCCCCAGACTATTGCCAAGGCCTCCCGTTCTATTACTGAATAATATGGCTAGGGGGGGAAAAGCTTTCTACTCGCGTAAGCCTGGGTGGCTGTCTTCCTTGTCTGCATATTGAAGGAGGACACATCCAATTCCTTCATCACTGGCATCGATCCTAATGCCAAAACGCTTAGTAGGGTCCAGGAGCCTCAGAATGGGAGCGGACGTTAGTTGGTTCTTTAGCTGTTAGAACCTGGCAGGGGTTTCGGGGTCCCACGATTTTTTTTAGGCAGAGCAGTTATCGGATCGTCGATTGACGTGAAGTTGGGAATGAAGCGGCGGTAAAATGAGACCGATCCCATTAAAGAACCTCAATTGTTTCTTCGAGTGGGGGAGAGGCATCTTAACGACGGCCCGGACCTTTTCTTCCTGGGGGCTCATCTGATTTTTACTGATCTTGAATCCCAGATACTTAATCGTATCATAAGCGAAGTGGCACTTAGTAGGCTAACTTAGTAGGAGAATAAGTGAATCAAATATATTATTGGAGGAAATAAAATAAAAAAGGAAAGGAATAGAAAGGCGACAGAAATTTACTTGTGTGGAGTAAAGTCAAAGAAAGAGAAAGGGAATGGAAAATACGGAGGAGTAGAAGAAGGAAAGAGAAAAGAATGAGGATAACATGCACACCAATCATTTTGAGGAGAGGAATTGGAAAGGAGAATAAAGGAGTGTGGTAAAGAAGGGGAAAAAGAAAGGCTATAATTGATTTATTTTGGACAGAAACAGAGAGTTAAAGAAAATGGCAAAGAAGGAGGAGCGCAAGAGCGGTCCCACTTAGCGGTCGCTACATACAGGTTGTCAATATAAAAAGAGACGTGGGGCTGTCCGTCCACGATCCTTGGCATCATTCTGTTATAATTGCTGTATACAGTGACTAGCCCAAAGGGGACTCGTTTGAAATGCATATGGCCCTTATATGTGGGAAAGGCGGTATACTTGCGGGCGTTTCGACGAAGGGGAATTTGGTAGTACGCCTTACAGAGGTCTAATTCGGAAATTAAGTTTATTTCCTCAAAAAAATGGAGATTTTCATCTATGAGGGGAATGGGTTCTGCGCCGAACACCGTTACCGAATTCAACTTGCGAAAATCAACGCACATACGGAGGGTGTGGTCGGGTTTGCGAACTATAACAATAGGGTAGCAATAATCGGACGCCAAGTGTTCTATTATATCCAACGCTACCAGATTATCCACCTCTTCGTTGAAAAGCTTTGCTAAGGTAGATGGGGAGGGGATATGGCTTGGAGTGGACAGCTTCTTGGGTAATAAGGACAATGTCGTGCTCAAATTGATTAGAGCAGCCAAGGGTGTTAGAAATAACATCGTCGAATCCGCTCAGCAACTGATGCAGCTGACTCTTAGAGTAGGGAGCTAGCCGGGGGCAAACGTCAAGTGCGGTAGCCTCAGATGGATTTGGAAATTTGGGTAGTGACTGAAGGGGATATTAATTATCTGACTCAATCCAAACTACTTGGATGACGTTGAGGGAGCCAGCGGGGTATGCTGCTTCCAACGGGGATTCTTCGTCTGGGGCTACAAAGTTGTGAGTACCTGCGCGCCCGTGGTACCCTTTAACATATTCACGGGGAAAACCTTTGCTCCCGCTGGAGTACGAATAAGGTAATCCACGGGTCCTCAAACCTCGAGGACAGGGAAGGGTTCCCTCCACTGCCTAAGGAGTTTGTTGGTTTCCGTGGTAAGTAGTAACAGCACCTCACGATACCAAGCTTGGTATGAACGTTGCAAAGGATGGAAATACTGTCCGCCTGCAGGAAGATCTTGGGAAGATTGGGGAGTGGTCGGACACGTGGCAAATGCCTTTTAACGTGGGCAAATGCAAAGTGATGCATATCGGCCACAGAAACCCCCAATCTCAGTATATCCTTAAGGGTACTGCTCTTGAATCGAGTGACACTGAGAAGGACTTGGGTGTAACAATCACTAGTGACCTCGAGTTCTCGAAACAGTGCATTGAGGCGGAGAAAAAGGCCCAAAGGATGCTAGGCTATATTAAGCGCCAGTTTGGTTATCGGAACCAGGAGATTGTACTGTGCCTGTACAACTCACTTGTCCAACCGCACCTGGAGTATGCCGTACAATTTTAAAGTCCTTCATTGCAAAAGGACATCGCGAGATTGGAACGCGTACAAGCCAGGGCAACCAAGCTGATTCCCTCTATCCGACATAAAAGTTATGAGGATAGACTAAGGGAATTAGATCTGTTCTCGTTGGAAACCCGTAGACTGCGTGGTCAGCTCATCGAAGTTTTCAAAATACTTCGAGGGTTTGACAATGTTGACTACCGGGCTATTTTCACACTGAGTGAGAACAGAACGCGAAATCACAGCTTCAAACTTGAACTGAAGCGTTACAACCGCAATCTGTGTGGAAATTTTTTCACGTACAGTATCTGCGGTATGTGGAACGCACTTCCAGTGGAAGTTGTCAACAGTGAATCTGTTGACCAGTTCAAGTAAAGACTAGACAAGGTCTTGAAAAGTGGCCGTTTAGGGACGCAAAACAATTGAGCAGCCTTGTGCCCGCTCGATTGCTAGTCCAAAGGTACCCTCTTTGAATGGACCGTGAGGTCTCCTAGGGTACCTTCTTTCCTTGTTGTTACTCCTTGTTACCTCTGCACCAGGCTTGAATTTTCGTTCTCGTGACTTAAGGTCAAAGTAGGTCTTATACCTCTCTAAATTCACGCCCGCGTTCTTATAGGCTAGATCAGCACATTTTTCTAACCTTTTTCTCAAATCTAGGAGATATGACTAGGAGGTTTGTATTTCCTCGTCCAGTTGGGGATTAGTAAAGAGTTCATTCAGGACGCTGAGGGGGCTGCGCACGTTCCGTCCGTACAATAGCTCGAAAGGGGCGAATCCAAGGGTTCTATGAGGGATCTCTCTGCATGCGAAAAGGGCAACCGGCAAGTATCGGTGCCATTCCCTGGGCTGGTAAATGCAGAGCATTTTGATGATTGATTAGAGGGTCCCGTTTAATTTCTCGCACATACCGTTCCCAGCCGGATGGTAAGGGGTGGTAAACAAAGGTTTTACCATCAGAAGCTTGCCTACATATTTCATGAGTTCGGAATTAAACTGTCTCCCTCGATCTGACAGTACCTCCTTGGAAATTTCCTTGCGCGAGAATATGGAGATCAGTGCTTCGGCGCACGTGATACTATCAATCTTCTTGAGGGGGACTGCTTCTTGGAAACGGGTAGCGAAGTCTACCAAGGTGAGGACTTAGCAATGTCCTTCACGGAAAGGGGGTTGAATAGGGCCAATCAGGTCGATAGCCACTCGGGAGAAGGGGTCGATGATGATGGAGTCTCTCTGAAAAGGGGCTTGCTTAACCCGCCCTTTTTTTTGCGGACGTCTTTTGGCAGATATCACATGACCGACAATATTCGGCGATATCTTTGGCTGCACCTGGCCAAAAGAATTACTTGAAAACTCGTTGTTCGGTCTTATTATAGCTAAAAGGGCCTGCGAATAAACTGTCATTGGAGAGCTTCAGTACTTGCGGGACTTATTCACGGGGAACACACAAGACATGTGTTTCTTGGTCTATGACTTCCGAGCAGGCATGACACAATAAGTCCTTCTTCACGAGATACGACACTCGTTTGTTACCTCGGGTGGACTTACGGTCGAGGGTTTTAGTTTTCTCACAAAGGGGGAGGAGAGTTGCGCACTTCTTTTGAGCGCGGGCAAACTTGTCGCTCCGGAGGGCTTGGAACTCCTGGTCGATAGGGGTTTCCATAGGAACGAGTGCATGGTATTCCAGGGCTACTGTGTACGGGTAATAACGGGCTGGGCCACGGGATGGTCGTGGATTACGGGGCTTTGACCGATTAAAACGGAGCAGAACTGGATTGGGGCCGCTAGCACTTCGGCGCAACCAGACAAATAGTCACACTAGATGTGACAACGAGTTACTAGGAAACGACTTACCCGGCCAAGGTAGTCGTGGATCACCACAAACTTCTTGTGGTCGGGCCAAACAGGGGGGAGTAGGTCCTCAGACAATATAATACAGGTGCACCCGGTGTCACGGACGAGGGTGGATACTCGGTGACCATTCACAGTGCCGTTCTCGAACTTCAATCCACCAGGGTTGTTCGCATTTAAGAGAAAGTTTACCTGATGGCCTGAGTCTTTGGCGGGCGAGGGAGGATCGGGAGTCTTCTGAGGTGACGGAGGAGGATCAGGGGCGTCCCAGATTTGGTGCATTTGGTGGGACTGAGAGTTTGCGAATCGGGAGTTTTGAGAACAGTTCGTGCGGTAATGGCCGGGAACTCCGAGGGGGTAGCAGATGGTTGGGTTCTTTTGGTACGGCAGAACCCGGGGAGAAGAAACGAGGGGCTTAACGTCTCGGTGTTCAGATGGATGGAAGTTTCTTGGCTTCGAGGGACTAGGAACTTTGGTAAATCTTGGAACCAATTTAGGAGGGGCCTTAGGACCATAAATTCAGTTTTGGGGGGCGATTGGTTGAGCCTTTTTAACATCCTTATGGTATAAATTGTGACTACCCGCGTAGACATCTGCCTCTTCCAAGCACTCCTTGAAAGTGGCACAACGTTTATTTTTAATAAAGGCGCGAATTTTGGGATCCAGGGCAGCTAAAAACTGATCCCCAAGGAAGAAGTCCAGAAGGGACTCGTAGACCTGGGGAATCTTGCACGCATCCAGCCAACACTGAAGGTATCTTTGGAGGATATACCCGTGTTTTCGAAATGTTTGACCAGTGCGGATCCTTTCCTCGCGGAATCGGGAGCGGTAGAATTCGCAATTCATATGAACAGCGGCTAAGAATTCGGACTTTAACGTGGAATAGTCCAAAGTTGCTTCCGGGGAAAGGGATACGGAGATATCCCTTAACTGGGCGTTAAGGGTGGAAGTAAGCGAGCGACGCCATCATTTTTGAGATCCCATCTATTGATCTGAAAGATTCTCTCAAAATTGGTCAAAAATGACCCAACGTCTTCCCCATTATTAAAAGCGGGAATTTTGACTGAAATAGTTTGGGGAATTTCAGCCCGGGAACCGATGGACTGAGAATTCATTTGATTTCCTGCTCATTTTCAGCTCATGCTGCCTAATTTGTTCACGTTTTTCCATCTCCCTTTTGTTCTTCTCCATCTACATCTCCATCTTCAGTTTGTTCTCCTGCATCTCCATTTTTCTTAGTTCCTCTTACCTTCACTCTGCCCGTTCGTTCCACTGTTCTTAATGTACGTAATTTAGCCGGTCTTTGCCCGAAAGGACCTAACATTTCACCCTGATCTTAGGACTACATCCTTCAAATGATGTAATTGGTGAGTACCTTTAAATCTACCATATACTAACCCGTCTATAACATATACCATATACACATCTTTGGCGAATTCATTTCCCATAGTTGTGTATATATGAACATCTGCTTCTTCACACAATAGTAATTCTATGCTCGTCCTCTCGCTCTCGATTTCCACTTTCTTTGCTACTACTTCCTTCTTAAAATATCTTAACTTGTGCCGGTGATCACACCTGGGATCATAGCTCAACTAGCAGTTATTTGCAGACAAATAACTTCTTTACTTCACTTGTCCCTGCATCATCTACACATTCTTCACTTTCTAACTGAAGTGAATGCTTCTGAGTTTGCATCCTTCCGCTTTTTTTGCTTTTTCTTCTTATGCTTTTTCCTGTTTCTTACTCTCCTCAACTGTTGTACTTTCTTTTCCATTTTCAGGATCCTCCTCGACCTCCTCCTTTGCGATTATTTTAATTTCAATTATGTCTCTTGATTGAGGGTTCTCCGGGAATCACAACTTCCTCTTTGGCCTATTTTTTTTCGAGGAACGTGTTGAGTTCCTTTGAGAGACACCATGGATTTGAAATATTGGGCATATAGGCATACATTATCATGGTCATCATTCCATAGATTGGTTCTGAATCATGAGGTATGGAACGTGACTCTTACACGGTGCTGGGGCTGCCTGGGGGCCTGGGGTTACCTGCGGTCCCGCTTTCGCTACCTCTGCGTACGACAAATTTTCTCCCCTTTTTTTCTCTGTTCTTACCAAGTCTTTCTTCTCTATTATGATTTGTCCCTTTGCTGAGTGACTCATTATCATTGCTCCGTGAGAAACCTGACAGTTTGGGCATTTCTTTATCTCACTCCTACATTCTTTATACTCATGATCCACTTGATTGCATTCCTAGCATTTCTTTTCGGTCTTGCAATCCTTTAATTCTTGATCCTCGATTGCGAAGGAGTTGAGCATATCAGGTTCTGAACAAATTCCTCTGTAGCTTTCTAGCAGTCTCTACATTAGCGAACGTAATCTTTAACAGGTTATTAAATCTGCCTAACTTTACCTCTTCAGACACCGTGGCCCACGATTGTTTTGCCTCCACTTCGT
Source organism: Ceratothoa steindachneri (assembly GCA_963969495.1). Taxonomy (NCBI): domain Eukaryota; kingdom Metazoa; phylum Arthropoda; class Malacostraca; order Isopoda; family Cymothoidae; genus Ceratothoa; species Ceratothoa steindachneri. The sequence continues at coordinate 80,978,272 of OZ018327.1, forward strand.
GTTTGATCCTCTCGGCTGCATTATGCCCGATTTGCTGGTCAATTTGTCTGCAAATAACTGCTCTTTGAGCCATTATCTCAGGTGGGATCACTGGCTCCAGGTCGATCTTTCCCAGCACCTTCATCGCTTCTTCACCTATTAGCCTTTCCCTATCCTCGTCTCGGTATCACATTGCCACGTGCCATCACTCTCTCCCTCGTGGTCTTTGTCCCACCCTTTAATACCCATAAGGACAGCATCTTCCACTTTTCCCTATCCATCTTTCCTACGTTAGTAGAACATGTTTGAAGTCAAGGGTGAAATAGTTAAAGGGACGAAAACGTTAGTAACTTCACACTACTTTAATTTTGTTCTTCTTCTGTATACTGCTGATCTTTGGCACTTTTAATTAACTGTTACTTTTCCACTTAGGTATACTTTTATGACTTCACTATTATACCTTACGATTTCACCCCAAAATTTTCACGTTTGGCCAAGTAATTTCCACTTCACCTGGCTGCCTCTACCGAGAACTGACTCCTCGAACTGCGGAGGTAACATTATTATCTTAACATAAGAATATGTTTTAGGACCAATCAGAAGTGACAAAGGTTATAAAGCTAAAATAATATTTAGATAAAGAAAGAAAAAATATTTAATCTTGACATAAAAATATTTGTTTTTGCCAGTCAAATTTAAGAAATTTATAAGTATTAAACAATATTTAGATCGGCAAAATAAAAGCGTATACAGAAATTAAATGATCAGCAGACTACATACTCCTGGACCACTCAGACGCACGGATATTGAGTTCTCACATTCGAAAGACAGCTTACGCTACTTTCGCTTTACAACGCCTGACCTTCTAGAGAACAAAGTAAATGAATATCAGAGAATTACAAGGGAATTTTTGCAGATCGAGCTTTACGGAAGAAATCTACTCTCTCCAACGTCATCTTTTTCCCCTATGGGGCACTTTAAAAAGAGATTTTTATACCAGGTGGTCATAATTAATTCTATGGGTGCCTAAAATCATCACCCCCTCCGATCTCGCCTTATAAGGCGTAGCCGTGTGTACTGCCATTCATAACCTAGTTCAAACTACGCCCGTCGCTTGACAAGACATAATTCGAGGCGGTTGGGAAAGCAGGTTTGTGGACTAGCCCACTGTGGAACCTTCCGTCATAGGCACCCCAGGCAAGAGGCGAAGCTTTAGCCATTGGGAAAGAGTTGTCTCTATCACTGATGGAACGGCAGTAATCATAGAGGGACATAAAAAGTCTCTATGTGAGCTGGAAACAGCCTCGATATCCAAACTCTAGGGGAAGCGACACTCCAGGTGGTGGTAGTTGATTCAATCACGACCCATCATCAAGTCCGCCATGAATCATCCGTCTGGAGGGCCTCCCTAGGTCCATCATCTCATTCATCCATCATCTTCACCCATGCAGATATACCGACTACACTAAAGATTGTGGGGGCGGAGGGATCCTTCTCATTTTTCATCTCAAAAATTTAACATACTTTTATCCCAGGCAAATCAATAGGTACAAAGAAGAAAAAAACACAAAGAAGAAAAGGGTTCCTCTCCGCATCCTTCCCGACCGGGAGAAATCATCTCGTGAATTTGCACTAAGGAGTATCTACGCTGATATTGGGGTCATACTCCTTAGACTAAAAGAACACACAACGGATATGTGGCGCTTTGTGACACAGGAAAGGACCTAGATCTCCTTCTGAGCGAAAATGCAGCAAAGAAACTGGAAAAGATCGGACTCGCACCTCGGACCCTACCGGACGTACAAACGAAAAGATCCGTGATTATCAGACGACTCGACCCCTGAGTCGATGAGCACACTCCAAAACAAATCGAGGAAGAACTCGAAAAAGAACAGGATCGAGCAAAGATCGAAGAGGTAATCAAATTCAAAAATCAAAATGAAAAGAGCAGAGCCATGTCTTCAAAGTAGTATTTAGATCTACAGAAATGGCCAAAAACGCCTCGGAACATGGACTGCTTGCCTTCTAGACTAAAATTTCACCTGATTAAATCGAAAGGGAAATATTTGTCTCCGTGCAAGTATGCTTTTCATGTTACGCCCTCGACAAACATCCGACCAAAGACTGCAATTACAAAGGGAATGCATACTCCGAATGCGCAAGCCAAAAAAACAGGTGGGACCAATGCAGGAGCACGGTAAAGAAATGCTTAAACTGTGTAAATGCCCACAGAACACTGGCTATGTCTTGCCCAATAAAGAAACATCTCATACGAAAGAAAAAACTCGAAATAAGCACAGAAAAATTACCTCCTACGCTATAGCAACTGCAAGTAGAAACACCGCAACACCAGTCACACCAACCACAACGGTGAACGTAGAAAGAAACATGAGCCCAGATTTAATTATCTGCTTAATGCACGCCCACTTCATAAAAATCGCGAAACCAGGCTCATACGCAAACGAATTGAACACCATGATGGAAAAGAACGGGTTTAAAGAAATGTGGTTGCGGGAGAACCCTCCTTCGAGCGAACTGTACAAAATATACATGACTCAAGAAGAGACTCCAAAAAATACGAACCTGGAATAAGACGGAACCGAAATGGATACCGATTCTCCAGAAGAATCCATCGACGAAGAAACCCCGAAGATGACCCCTGAAAGCACAAAACAGAAGCGAAAACCGAAAGTGAATACCCAAGATGCTAACATAAAAATTTAAGGTTCTCACGCCAACCCGATACCTAAGCAAATTAAACAAAAAGAAATCGTGGACGGACTAGTTAAAGGAAAATACAGATGGGAATATAAGGTTAACGCCGAAGAGAGTGAGGTTCACAATGCTTTAAAGCAATGCATGATACATATCACCCCACAATCATGCCAAAACATCTCAAAAGGCGAATTCAAGAAAAAATGTAATGGACCCACTCGTTTCCCAGGCCAAGGAAATTCTGAAGAGAGAATAGGAAACTCCGAGGATCAAAACCAGTTTACAGAATAAAATTGAAAATACAAGGCCAGGAAGTGCAAGAGCAATAAGAAATCCAAAAGCACTTCCAAAGGCACTGGAAAAAGATATTTTCCTCTGCATCTTACCCTCAATAAGCCTCCCATTCACCATGTCGTAGAATGGACTCTCGACGATATACCATATATAACTATTCGTTGAGGGAACTTCTTTAATTATCTTTAGAGTGCGTGAATGTCTGGCGGGCCGATATTATGTATCTTCGATATGCTTAAGAAGTGGAACTGAGCTCAAGGATAATAATATTGCTATAATTAATAAAATAGAGTTTTATTAATAATAACTATCAACAAACACAAGACGGAAAATATTGACATAAACAGAGAATGGAAAGGGTCGTGGGGGCTTGGGCTAATCCGAGGATTAAAGGATTTAAAAAGGTAAAACAAATATAGAGTTGAAGAGATGGGATGGTTCGCTAAACCATTTAAAGAACAGGATAGAATTGACAAAAGAGTTAAATACTCAAAGGTAACGTTCGGCTTACGTAATTTTATACTAGTGGTGCAGTGGAAGGCGACGTGAAGGAATTTTCGGTCCGCTGGCGAGTTCCAGCCGAAGGGAGGGGGGGGGGGATAAGATGATCCTGATGTGGCGTCTTGGGAAGGAGAACCGTTTTTCGACGAACGGCTTGAAGAACAATGACTGTTCTACCTTGTTCTCTTCTGAGCAACAGGGAAAGTGGTGAGAACCGTCTCTTGTCTACGGGCTCAAGAACAATGGCTGTTCTAACGTTGTTCTCTTTCTGAACAACAGAGGGGGGGGGGGGGGTGAGCACCGTCTCTTGTCTACGGGCTCAAGAACAATGGCTGTTCTAATGTTGTTCTCTTTCTGAACAACAGGAGGGTGAGAACCGTCTCTTGTCTACGGGCTCAAGAACAATGGCTGTTCTAATGTTGTTCTCTTCTGAACAACAAGGGGGAAGGGTGAGAACCGTTTCTTGGGAACGGACTCAAAAGAACAATGACTGTTCTACGGTGTTCTTTTCTGAACAACAGGGGAAGGGTGAGAACCGTTTCTTGTCAACGGGGCTCGAACGAACAATGGCTGTTCTAACGTTGTTCTTTTTCTGAACAACGAGAGGGAAGCCTTTTGGACTCGGCGTCGCAAAGGCTCAAACTTTGGCACTCAAGGGATTTTGTCCTCATTCTGGACAAGTGATGGTAAATCTTGAGGTCGAGGTCCCTTGGCGCACAAAGTGAGAGAGGGTCGTGGTGATGTTTCGCGACGAAAATCTGGATCTTCAATCTGATCTAAGTGGTAAAGTTTCCATCTAAATAGTCGAGACACTCCCTTAGCGTGGGGGACAATGTATTGGGAGCTTCGAGGGAATGCACAGCCGAGCCTGAGGACAATTCTCTATCTGCCCATAAGCCTAACTCAATCTGGCGAGGTCAGCGTATGAAGGCGAACGGGGGGACGATAACCTCCTTGTTTAAACATTGACATCCGGTGGCTGCGATAAGGCGCAAAGCTTCGAAGCGAAGATGCACGTGGGAGCATCGTGGTTTCAAATAATATGTGATAGGGGTTGAAACTAACGCTGCCTCAACCCGTTCTATCACACACCACATCTCCTTCTCCCTCTTCCTTGTACCATAACATTCTTTCTTCGTAAGTTACAACGTATTTTATTTCTTTTTATTTTACTTTACTAATTATTTATTCTTTCTAGCTTTATTTATATTATTTTTTTTCATTTCCTAAGTTACTAATTTAATGATACCTTTAGATATTATTGGAAATTTTTTGAACATTTTTTTTAGGTATGGTACACATTATCTCATTTTACAGTCATCACGATGGGAAAAATTGTTTGGGCTTGAGTGTTTCACATTACGAATTATGCACGTTAAGCGAGTTACACTATCTACCTATATATATATATATATATATATATATATATATATATATATATATATATATATATATTGGGGGAGGACCACTAAGAAGGGCAATACGCTCGCTGGATATGTTCACAGGTCCCTAAGAGAGTAGTGTGCGTAATGCATGATTGTTTGAGGTTTTGCCAGTCTATAAGTAGGTTTGTGATGTTATCCGGGCTTTTGGTTGCATCTGGTGCATATTTGTGTCAGAACGAAGTTTATTCTGTGTTTGTCGGTAGTGTGTAGAGGTAGCTTTGGATGTATTTAATTTAGTTAGGGTTTGATGCTGGAGGAAGAAGCTTATTGTATAGGTGTTGAAAGTAGTGTGCTGAGGGCTTCTTTCTTGTGTCTGGGAAGTGGAGTTTTGTTGTCAGGTAGTGGTTGTGATGAGAACGTGTCAATGATGAGATGAAGTGTTTGGTTACAATAATGTCTAGGTGTATTTCGATCTGGAATATTTTTTTTTAGGTCTGCGGTGGGTGTACAACCTGTACATCCTTTGATTGATTGTTCTGAGTGCATTGTTCTGTCTGGTTTTGAGATTGTTCGTGCGAGATTTGGCTGTGGTTGGGTGCCAAGCTAGTGCTAAATAGTTGAAAGAAGTGCGAATTAATGGTTGTATATGTTGGTGAGAGGCATTTTCCGCCCACTGTTTATAAAAACTCTTTCTCATCTTTCTTAATTTTTAGCGATCTTATGCAATTTATTCCAAATTTAGGCTTATCTTTGAAGATCATCTCTCAATCTTGTTTTTATCGGTATAGCTTTAATCCCTCAGCCATGCAAACGAAATTTACTATTAATGTAATGAAGATTGTTTTTTGGGATAGCAAGGATGATTTTTTTTAAAGGAATTTATGTCTAAATGAGGGTTAAGTAGAAACAGCAACTTTAATAATACTCAAAATAGCAATAATACGGCTAAAATTATACTAATAAAAATAATCTCAATAATAGAAGTAATACTATTATTGAAATGTTTTTGCATGGCGTTATAAAGTTAGCAATTTTGATGTGACCAGCAAAGTGAGGTTTGTTCCAGTACTAAGTTTCCCAATACTCTCTTCCTCCCTTCGTTGTCTCTTCTGATGACTTTCACCCCTTGCTACTCCATCTCTTGACCTTGTACCATACAGTGTGATACAGTTAAAGAGAGTGGAGCCTTTCTTCTAACGCCTCATCTGTTTTTTGTATTCGTGCTTTCGACTCTTTTATAGTTTGTCCAACGTCGTTTTCTCGGCAACCACCGCAATTGACCTTCTAGATTACAACAGGCAAATGCATGGGTTCCAACTTGTCTTTCACCCTGGTCAATGTAATGCGTATATTGCTGGTGTGTTTGTGGGACATCTCGTGCCCATGAGATCAGAGGAGACGAGCAGTAGTATCCTCGGTTATGCTAACTTATAAGGGCCAAACCCTTTTAATATTTCTAGCCCCCGTTGTCTGTCTTCTGTGTTTTCACTTTACCTACAAAACTTGAAGCGTAATAATTGGCCTCGAAAACCGTTTTTAATTACTTTTCTTCCTCTGAACAAAATTTAGCATTGCTGTGCTGTGTAGTGGCTTTTCCCTATAGGGTCACCACGGTGCTTTTCTTGTGTTTAGGTGGATTTAAAATACTAGAATGTAGGGTGCGATCGGTGTCATTTTTTTTGTAAGCTGTGGTTTCAAGTGATCCGTCGATGACTATCAAAACCACAATAATGAGGAATGTTAGTCTATTGTTTTCTTCTCTTTTCTTCGTAAACTGAATTTCTGGAAAGCTGTTAATGTGTGCGAGGAAGTTTTCTAATTTACTTTGTTAGATTTCCTTGAACTTGTTGTATCTATAAATTGGAGCCACATTCGTGGGCAAGCGTTGAGAAAAGGGCAAGCTGTCAACGCTCTGCATCATTAGTTTCGCGATGACTGAACCGGATGAGCCCAATGGGGCTTCTTTCTTCTGGTAGCGAATTCTTCCTACTTAAGTAAAGCATAGCTAAGGCAGAACCCAGTAACTTGAAGTATTCCCTTTCCCTCAGTCATTTATTCCTAAATTGTATAGTGTTATTAAACGTATTTCGCTGTTAACCGTGACAGATGTAATGGAATGCTCGGGAAGCATTGAAACAATTTGATGGATAATGAAGAGCAGAGATTTACGCCATGACGAAACCACCACACTCAGCAACCAATTTTGTGATAAAAATCAGATGACACAATTCTTTCTTCTCGACTTTGATTCCGGAGGAAGCATTTGCAACTCTACCCTCAGTCCATCTCCTCATTTTTTCGGTTGCACTTTTTTCCTTAGCTGTCGCCGCATATTCACAAGTTAAACACAAATAGTAAATGTTGCTTTTGCCTCGAAATAAATCTACCCATATCCTTCTCTCGCATGACAACCTTACTGCGGCAGAGTCGTGCCGTTTTCCCCTCTAAAATATCTGCTTTCTACCAATATTACCACCTTGAGAGTTTGGACTTCATCAGTCTATTTAATTGAGAACGTAAAGAATAAGTAGATACATCATGACTATTGACTAAGGCATGTCCTCCTGAGATTTGAATTCCAAGCGTATTTTGGGAAAATAAGACCAACTGTATTAATGCCTTTACGAGTCTGTCAAATGCAGAAATGACTATAAATTATGATCCATTAAGTTCTTTTACTGTTTTCTTCGCTTTATTTATCATTTGGACTTTTTATTTTTGCCCAGTTAAAACTTTCTAAAAATAAACTTCCGAGTATACATTAATGATAGAAGAAGAAGACAGAGAAAGAAAGAGAGAGAGAGAGAGAGAGAGAGAGAGAGAGAGAGAGAGAGAAGGTTCTATTTATTTTGGGGGTATAAACCCTGTGAATCTCATTACCCACCTATATCATTACAAATGCCCCAATCTTCCTTTGAGGTTTATTCTTATTATTTTAAGCCTAAAAGGATGCATGGATATGTTGTAATTTCATGAAGCTTTGAAGAAACAGGTCTAAATATGTTATCACATATCTCCAACACCCATGCCCTAATTATCAGCATTCTATTCTGCTCTACCTATTTTTCGTTCCCTTTTCCTTTCTTCTTTTTCATCTTTACTACTAAAAATCATCGCCATGTAACTTTGTCAGCCCCTGCCCAATATCAGGACAGGGGCAACTTAAACTGAATGGTGTAGTTCTTTCCATAGTTCATCTTCCACCGCTGTCATAAAGGCAACACAAAACCTGAAAAATCCTCTGTTATATCTGCCCCTTCCAGGTTTTCGCGCCCAGACCTTCTGGTCCACGAGATCCTTCTTCTTTTTCACTAGTTCAGGGCCTAGTCCCAATAGATAATCCACTTCTACCTGGTCTCCTTCCATCTTGGGTTGCATTACAATGAGCTCGGATACCCATCGACAATTCACCTGACTCCCTTCCTGACTATCTTCCCGATTACTAAGATCCTTCTTGCCATTAAGAGCTTGTTTTAGCTCCAATTCTTCTGCCATACTCAAATAATAAGAATAAAAAGTGGGGCCTGTACAAACCCGTTTAAGAGTTATTTCATGATTTAGGATAGTCTAGTGGATTAAGGCTTTAGTCCACTGCATCTCAGTAAGGTGGGGTCTGATGTCGAATCTCCTTGTTACTGTTACACCTCTTCAAAGAGTTTTGAGACTCTTTCTATCTATTTTGTTATTTTTTAAGAGATAGCAAAGAGCAGATAGAAGAAAAGGAATAAAAAGAGAACAACTAAAATGAATACAGATCAAGATGGAGAAAGAAAAACCTTAAGACATCAAAATTTATCAATCCTCAATGCTATGTCTTGCTCTTGATTTTTTGATTGCGTGTTCATACCTCTGAAACAAACTCGATAATGAAATTGACAAGTTTTGTATTTGGAATTGTAACCCGGAATATCAGTTATATGAAATTACGACTTCCACATGCGGTTTACGATTGTGTTTCCGGGGTGAGTAGAGGTCTTAAATAATTCCTCTAACATTTGTAGGTTGAAGTAGTCGCGATTAAAACAACATCTTGGAGGACGTCATTATTCATCCTCCAGGTAGGTCTAAACCCGATACCACACATACACCTACACATATTGTGCCATTCTTCTTAATCATCCCCACACATCACCAAGGCGACATCCTTTCGGAGAGACCAAATACTAATAGACTGGGGCGCGGGTGTGGGGCGCTGTTATCTACACTAATTTACACCGCAATTCCGACCAACAGATGAAGAACAACTCTGCTTACCCCCCAAATATACCGCTCCAAGGACAAAAAGGGCGTCTACCCCTTACAACCATTGCACTGTACATGGCCAATCCGAATGCCATAAGGGTAATCAACAGTCAGTCCAAACCGGAGAGAGGAAGGGTCTTCGGAGTGATATACTGTAGACTCAACGTGGCTCTCATACGACAAATTTACTTTCGTAGCAAAAATGTCGCCCCCTGCAAGAGAAAAAAACACGTATGAACAATCACCAAGGAGAAAAGGCCTTCTTACTCTATTAGAAATAAACCTACAACCGACTCTCCCCCCAACCCTAAATCCCGGCGCACAAAAGCATCATTTTACGCAGGCTTGACCTTTGGATCAGCTAACATTCCAAGGAGAAGATCACGATAAAGATCACCCGCAAGCAGAGCTTTGTAAAAGTGATCGAGGTAAAAAAGATGTTAGAACCTGAGGGATAAACAAAACTACCACCACGAATTCAAGGTGATTTTCACGGAGGCCTAAATGCCACAGAAGTCTAAGGGACTTCTTTTCCACGCCAAAGTCGGCTGAGCTCAGATCGAGCGTGATGAATTTACGCCGATCCAGATGTGTTTCTGGTGCTATAAAATGGAGCAGCATTCCACTGGAGAGTGCCTGGAAAAGGATAAGACGTGCTTCAGATTCAGCAAGAACGGACGGGCATGGCAAAAAGAGCTCCAAAAGATCCAAGAAATTTGCCAACGCCAGGGTATGGCCATAGGGATTGGCCATGTCTTGCCCAGTAAAGGGGGATATCCTTAAACGGAAACAAGCGGCCAAGAGAGAAGAGAGAGAGAGAGAGGTGGAAAACGACCTTTTACGCAAAGCGAACAGATCGGCTCTACCCAGGCAAGCTGCTTGGATAACGTACCCGAAAATTGAGAATGAGGGATCCACCAAAATCATTACCTGTATCTTATATGCCCATGTAAAAATCATGACTCTCCGAGCGAGCTGAACATGATGCTTAAAAGAAACGACCTGAGTTAGAGTTAGTTTGTGAGGACTCTTCCTAAGGAGATTTCCTCTAACTTCAGCTATCTCCAAAGACGACTGGAAAGGAAATAACCATACCAGAAAAAGTAGAAAACAGAAAAACTGAGGACAGTCGGGTACTTAACAAAAGACTCGACTGTGGAATCAAAGCAAGAAATGAAAGGGAAGAATGACTAAAAAGCTTTTGAGGCACCGTAAATTCCCACACAGCAGGGAAAAAATGAAACCACATCCTTGTCAGTCTACCACACTGACATTTTAGAAAATGAAAATCCAGGAAAGACAAACGGCCTAAAACAGAAAATGGAAAAACGAAGAAAGTCACGATACAGGTACGACGGCGAGGGACTAGGTCAAACGGTATATACCTCGTACCATGCCCCCTTCTTCGAAGACCTAACGCTTAGAGAATCGACCAATAGAATGTAAATACCAAAATACAAATGGACATTCAGTGAATCTGGAAAGAGATCTAAGATAGCTGAAGTGCTCTAGGCAGGGAGATTACGTCTCAATTGCAAGTCCTGCAAGATTATCCCGACCACAGCATTAAAAAAATAATACGAAGAGGTCAAAGTTCATAAGGAATAAGCAGAACACACTAGTAGTAGCCACCAACATGTGGAAGACCAAAAACATTTGAGATACTAACACAAAAAACGATTGGATGGTTACGGAAAGCGACTGCATATCGCAACATAATCAGGAGGGCGGACACCGACATTATTCTTATCTCTGAAAAAGGTGTCAATACGGAAAAAAGTCGAATGAAAATACAAAATTACCATATTCTCGCGAAGAATTCATCCTAAGGCAGATTAGAAGGTGCTGACATTGTAATTAGAAGGAACCTAACTTTCAAAAGGTTACTGCAGCTGGACGAGTCCTTTATAGCCATCAAACTTCAAACCCTGGTTGGAAGACTCTTATTTGCAGCAGCAGAAAAACCCCGCACTGAGCATATTTGCCAATTAATAACCTCATGAGACTAACTGGACACGGCAGAGCTGCCATCATTGGAGGCGACCTAAATACGACCTCAATTTTAGACTCAGGGCCTTAGGATACACCAACACAAATGAGAAGGGCAAAAACCTGAAGCTTTTTTTGGACCTAGGAAGACTCCAGAGGCTCGGACTTGATTTTTCAACCTTCTGAAAAATATATCCGCGACTTCCCTGGACATTATACTGATAAAGCTTAACCTGCTTTTGAACCTTCCATATGTGCCCGGCCCCAAGTTTCCAAGCGATCACATCTCCCTCGTACCTATTCTGCTTCCTATTCCTTCTAGGAAAAGTTTCACAAAGGCAAAATGGGAGCTTTACGGGCAAAGTTTAATAGCTACGAACAAGCCAGCCTAAGGACGGCAATCCTTGAAGAAATTAATGAGGAAGCAGGTAGAATTTCCCACCTAGTCATGGAAGCGGACAAGATGCCATTCCGTGCATCGCGCCTAAGATCCCTCTGCAGCCCAGGGTGACAGAGGACATGAGAGATATCCCTTTTGAAAACAGGGACATCTACAACGATGTCACACTAACCGAATCCAACCATGCCCGGGCCAAAAGGCTAAGTCAGCTTTGAGAAGGACTCAAAACCCTGAAAAATGAGAAATAGAAGGCAATATGGTATGGTGTCATCGAAAAACCCGATTGGAACAAAACAATCTGAAATTCTACAGAAAAATCAAGAAACCTAGGTGCTTGCCTACCAGAGAAAAAAATCGACTAAAGAAAAACGAGGATTTATGTAAGATATAGAGAGACATAAGGGGAGATTCAGGAGGTACTGGCAACAAGCCTTCTCTATAACGACCGAGGAAAATGGTGATTTCGACCAGGAATTCGTAGGTCGAAAGATTGACGAGCTAAATGCTATCATTGACCACACCCCCCCCCACCCACACGTTCCCAAAGAGAGAAGAATGGCAGGTTATGACTGCCCAGTCACTGACGGAGAGTTGTTAACTACGCTCATTTTGCTCAAGGATCACCAAAAACAATCTGTTGAACGCCCATCCACGCTTGCTTCAGGGCATTATCAAAGTGATGAATAGAACCCTGAGCACCGCCTACTTCCATGACGGATTTAAAATTAAAACACTCTTTTTTTTTAACCCGAAAGGGAAAAACTCACCGGACCAGCGGATGGACTTTAGGCCCATCTCTTTTACTTGGAGATGATCGGCAAGATTCTCTAGAAGATCATAGATAATAGATTTATGGTCTAACTCATTTAGAAAGAGGCGCACATACCTCAACAGCGAGAGTTTATGAAGAAGTGCAGAAACGACACCGCACTAGCGCTTGTAACCAAAAAAACCGCTAATGCCGAGCGGAAGAGAGGTTCATAGATATTTTACTCAGGTACGTGCAAAAAGCTTTCGATAAGTTCTGGCTGAGGGTCCTACAACTCAAAATCTCTCTCTCCCTGATTTGGAGAACTGCAGGTATATATGCAACATGCCCGAGATTACAGACAGATCTGGTTAGAGGACACTTCCCCGAAAGGAGTTCGATCAACGAAGCCCTGTCTCGACAATTGTGAGTGAAGGTGGCAAGCCACGGAAGAGCAGGAAATCACCCCCGTATCTTCGGGTCAGTGAGAAGAGTCTCGTAAGACAACGTCAGCCTTTCTCAGCCCCCTTCGATTTGATGATTGGACTAGCCGTCCTCCGAAGTTCTTCTGGTGACCTCATAAGGACAAGAGGCCCGCATCTCGCAAAACACAAGTTTCGAGAAGGTAGCCCCACCTGCCGCTGGTTTTTGGCTACCCCCGTGAGTAATCATGGTCACCAAGGCCTCTTCCCAAGTTTTCCCCGCTTTACTCTCGAGGTTCATACGAACTAAACCACTCACTACTCTAGATCTCCCATTATAACCATTCAATAGCACTGGTTATCTAATTGCTATTCGGGAACCTAATTCCGTCTTATTCCTGTATCTATATACGAGGGGCGGTCAATAAGTTTTGCAATTCAGATATAAAGAAACGAGATATGAGGAAAAGTGTTTTATTATTTTTTAATATAACTACACTCGACTTCAATGCACTTGCGCCACTTGTCCCTGGGGCTTCGAATTCCCGACAACTAGAAATCTCCCGACTACTGTTCAATTCACTCCTGGAGGGCGAGCTGGACATCTCCATCGTCTCCAAACCAGCGTCCACGAAGTACAGCCTTGAGCTGGCGGAATACAAAGAAGTCCCTAGGGGCCAGATCTGGAATGCAAGGGGGATGGTTGAGCTCCTTGAATCCGCACTCGCGCAGGGCAGCTTGTGCAACTCTTACCTTGTGGACTTTGACGACGTTGAAGTCAATCATGGGGCGTGAGGTTTCTAGGGACCCAAATTGTCGTGGATGATGTTGATAACACTTCCATGTGATATTCCAAATTCTCGCTCGATTTCTTGGACCTTCACCGTCGATTTTCGAGGATCATCCTCTCCACACGGGCCACATTGTCCTCGTTGGTCACGTCTGACGGGCTTCCTGGACGTGAGTCATCTTCAAGGGACTCACGACCATGGCGCAACTCCCTATTCCAGCGAGCAATGGTTGCATAGGAAGAGGCGGTGTCGGTGTACACTGCAACCATGCGTTCATGGATCTCTTTTGTAATCTTACCTTCCTTAGTCAAAAAATTGATCACTGCGTGGTCCTCAACCTTCTCCATTGTTGAAAAATTTGTGACTGATGATCTGCGATCAGCTACTGCTTCTTAAATAGACGAGGCAGGAGCGTGCAGCTGCAGGTCCTGACTTGTCATAACTTGTCACAACAACCCCATATGCAGCTATCCCCCTTCCTCTCCTTTGCTCTACCTATTCGCAAAACTTATTGACTGCCCTTCGTATATCCATATTTATTGTTGTGTCTTTTATTTTGTGTGTATTAAAATCTATTTTTGTCGTTGTATTTTGAATATTCCTTGGTCACGCAGTGGCAGCTGACTATTCAAATCACACTCTTCGAACAATAACAGTTGTCGCCTTGCTTGGCCTACCTTAGAGCCTGTGTGCGGATATTCCCGTACACTTGGCCATATTCCGACATTCGCCAATATTAAGAATTTTAAATAGGATCTCTAAACTAAATTTCCTTCCTTTCAAAATATCACGTTGCTAAAATATAGTTGTAGAAGATATATAAAAATATATTTCCATTTGTAATTTTAGGGGTTTTGAAAAATTACAAAATTTCGATAATTATATTTATTTCTGAACTTCACAAATTTTTTTTTATATATTATTAAGGAATTATTAGAAATAACTGATAAGAAATATTAAATATACTTACGAGATTTTGGTCTAAAAAAAAAGAGCTCTTTTCACCTGAAATTGCTTTTATATACTAAAAAATAACCACCCATTCCTTAATTTTAATACATTTTATGAACTTTACGATTTGTAATTATTTTTTCAAAGAAACGCAAAAAACATAAGTCATTATTTGTCCACTAAGGCTAAAAAACATTTATTAATTTTTTACCCATCTTAAAAAATCCCTTTATACAATTTTAGAGTTAGTGATGATATATATATATATATATATATATATATATATATATATATATATATATATATATATATATATATATATATATATATATATATATATATATATATATATATATATATATATATATATATATATATATATATATATATATATATATATATATATATATATATATATATATATATATATATATATATATATATATATATATAGTGATGAAGATTGCTTCTATATGTGCGTAGAGAGCCTGAATCTAATTTTTAACACAAATCCCAAGGCAAGGAAAATTGCTTATGAAATTTAAGTAATTTTTTGCACTTACTAACTAATTTAAATATTTGAACACCCTCTCTTTTTACTATAAATCTAACTGCTAATTTTAGAAATTGTTTAAACTCTAGAACTATCAATGTTATATTTCTACCTTTAGAATTGTGCTTTAGTAAATATTTTATAGGCCTAAGAAGATGAGTGTATTATGGTCGAAACGTCGCTACTAATAAATAATAAATGTCAGCAGCAATTTTCTTTGCCTTGGGATTTCTGTTAAACAGAGCAATAATTGCAAAAAATCCTACAGGAAAAGTGAAAAGCGGATTCGAAGTATTTTCGAACTTTGTTCAGTTCATTCTCAATGGATACATAGTAATTTTGAATGTAATTATTTTACAAGAATGGTATATATATATATATATATATATATATGAGGTAAATAAGGGACGCTCCGCCTACGTTCAACGAAATGATACAAAACATGATGGGCGTGAAAAATAGAATGAATTATTAGAAAAGGGGATTAATACAGGTACCAAATATTAAAAACCTGGATAAAATCTATACCAAAATATACAGGCGTGACAGTGTATGAAATGTAAAAATATAACTCACATAACTATGAAAACATATATATGCAATTATAAATCCTTTTTCAATAAAAAAAAGAAATATAACAAATTTAATAAATCAAATTTCATATGGACAATTTCGTTTAAAATAAGCTTTTAAATGACAAGGGTCCAGTTTAAAGATATCGGGGACGTATTGAAATATGGAGAGGAATTAATGAAGTTGCATTCAACAAAATTTCTTTTAACAGAGTTATCTGAGTGGTAAATAAACTTATCCGAATTCCACTTGATGGGATGACCATGCTTGGATAAGTGAAGAAAGAAAGCACTATTGCTTTCACCTCTTGTAATATTGTACTTCCGTTGGGACAAACGAACATTTAATGATTTTCCAGGTTGCCAAAAGTATCGTTAAGTCAAACTGCACAAGCGACAGAATAAACTCTCCGTATATCCTTGCTATTATTTTGAACCAACATTTTGTGCATATTAGACTCATACTTAAATATGAATGAAATGGATTTCAATTCTGTAAAACGTCTTTTTTGCCCAATCTAAGCATCTGGCAAAAAAGATGTGTGGGTAAAAAGATCTTTGAAATCTCATATCCAAGAATTCCGGGCAGGCGACTCGCGACTCTCGGACAAACATTGATGTAAATACCGAACGTTTGACTCTATCACAATGAAAAAAATAAAAGTAAATGTAGAAACTAGCGTTGGTAGGCTTCTGATAGACGGAAAGTGTAAGTCCAGACGGAATCCTGTGAATTACTAGATCTAAGAACGGGAGGACAGCATTTTGCTCAAGTTCAAAGGTAAATTTAATTGAGGGAACAAAAGATTTAAGTTCGGTGAGAAAACCATTCACATCCTAAGAAGTAGGCTACAAACAAAGGATATCGTCTACGTATCTGGATCAAACAATTGGAAAATCAATAATGGTGGGGAGTAAAGTAGTTTCAAAAATCTCCATATATAAATTAGAAAGGTCAGGAGATAACCAATTTCGCATAGCTAAATCAAACCTTTGAAGGTAAAATTTGCTATTAAAAGAAAACTTACAATCTTTGGTGTAAATGGAGAGGAGGTCAATAAAAATTAACAGGCAAGTGAATATCAGCGTTATGTAATTTATCAATAAAGAAGGGGAAAGGATCCTAGACCGGCGGTTTAGTAAAAAGAGAACATACATCGAAACTAACAAGAGAAAGATTATTAGAGTAAGGAGTGGAGTTAAGTTTATCAATAAGGTCGTAACAATTTTTAATATGAGATTGAGAAATGGCACCAACGATGGGAGTGAAGTATGAAGTAAGCCCTTTATAAAATAAAGAATAAGAAACTGAGTCTACAGAACTAATAATAGGACGCATGGGATTATTAGGCTTATGGGTTTTAACAAGACCATATAATTATGACAAAGAGGCGTCATGAAATTTAAACTTGGCTATTAAGTCGGAAAAATGTTTAAGGTGGGAAGGAACTATTTTTCGAAATCGCTATTAGCTTGAATCTTAGGGTCTTTTACTAGGGGTACGTAAGTGGATTTGTCATTTAGTAATAAATGCAATTTTCAATATAAGACAACCAGGCCATGGCTTCGCCACTCCCTCCTACGTGGGAGCTTGCGCTTGGCTACTAAGATTAAAGTTTAAAATCTGAAAAAAGAAGCCATGGTTAAATGTTTATAAATTTTCTGAACTTCGGTAATTATAATAATTTTAAAAAGGAACTCTAAATTAAATTTCCTCCCTTTCAAAATATCACGTTGCTAAAATATAGAGTTATAGAGAAGAAAATATATAAAAATAAATTTTCTGAACTTCACCATTTGTAATTCTTTTGGTTTTATAAAATTAACCAAATTTCGATACCTATTTTTATTTCTGAAGTTCACCATTTTGTTTTTTGATAGTATAAAATAATTATTAGAAATAACTTTGATAAAAAAAACATAAGTCATAACCAAACTAAGATGAAATTATTATTTAAATACTCCCCAAAATCCCCTCCTTAAATTATAGAGATAGTGATGATGATTTATCCATAATAACAAATACACCAGATATATCTGCTTTAGTAATGTGTATTGAAGCATTATTTCGAATAGCAACTAAAACACGACGGAAAAACAAGGGGTAATTATAGTGGGTAGGAATAGCTAAAGATTTGTAAACGCAACCCTTTACAATGGAAACATGTTCACTGGGAATGTCACTAGATTTTTCTAAATTAGCAAAAACTTTAGCGATTAGTGCATTAGAAGGTCTGGATGGAATGGGGAAGTTCAAGCCAAATCCAAGAGCCGAAGTTTTGGTTTCGTCGAGTTCTTGAGAACAAAGGTTAACAACAGTTTCTGGTCGGCTGTTCTTAGTTCAACCCTAATTAGAGATGAGGCGTTTTAGTGTAGGATCCAACCTACCTTCCAATTGTTCCAGACCATTTTCTGAGGGTGTAGAAGATGGAGTCTTGGATCACGTTGTACCATAGGGCTGGGATGTTGGAGTTAACTGCATGAAGGCGTCCGTTGTCTTCCTTAAAATCAATAGAGGTCTCGAACTTCATGTGTGAAGTCCGTTGGGATTGAAGAATATGTTAAATTTCTCCGAAAGGTTGACGATTAATACACTTTTAAGAATTGCCAATAAAAGACGCAGGCACAACCTTATCCGCATAACACATGTTAAGGAAGGAAAGTTTTACCTTTCGTGTCGTAAGCACGGAGCATAGCAGCACGATACCCTTTAACAATGGGTTTTGACACCGGATAACGTTGATAGAAGTTGTAAAAGACAAAGTTGTAGTTAAGGTGTAGTTAAGGTGGATATAAGAAACTCAGAAAGTAGGAGGTGAGTCGTGCAATAATGCAGAAAATCATACAGGAAAAATGAAAAGTCGATTCAAAATACTTTCGAAATTTGCTCAGTTCATTCTCACGGAATACATAAGGAATTACTTTCAAGAATGTTATATATGTATATATAATATATATATATATATATATATATATATATATATATATATATATATATATATATATATATATATATATATATATATATATATATATATATATATATATATATATATATATATATATATGAGAAAACTAATCGACGCTCCGCCTACGTTCAACGAAAGGATACAAAAGAGAGTGGGGGTGAAAAATATAAATAAATTATTAGAAAAGGCGAATAAAAAGCGGGTACCAAAGGGTAGAGACCTAGATAAAATCTATACGAAAATATACAGTCGTGAGAGAGTGTATGAAATGTAGAAATATAGGTCACATAACTATGAATACATACATAACTAAATTACAAAGGCCTTGTTCAATAAACAAAAGAACTATAACAAATTTAATAAATCAAAGGGCTAAGATTTAAAATGGACAATTTCCTTTAAAATTAATTTGTTTATCATCATTATCATCATCATCACTAACTCTATAATTTAAGGAGGGGATTTTGGGGAGTATTTGAATAATAACTTCATCTTAGTTTGGTTATGACTTATGTTTTTTTATCACAGTTATTTCTAATAATTCTTTTATTATATTAAAAATCAAAATG
This sequence comes from Ceratothoa steindachneri, assembly GCA_963969495.1. Lineage (NCBI taxonomy): Eukaryota > Metazoa > Arthropoda > Malacostraca > Isopoda > Cymothoidae > Ceratothoa > Ceratothoa steindachneri. The sequence continues at coordinate 80,997,352 of OZ018327.1, forward strand.
GTGAAATTCCGAAATAAATAAAGTATCGAAATTTTGTGAATTTTTTAGAACCCAAAGAATTACTAATGGTGAAGTTCAGAAAATTTATTTTTATATATCTTCTTCTCTATAACTATATTTTAGCAACGTGATATTTTGAAAAGGGGAAAATTAGTTTTGATTTCCTTTTTCAAATTATTATAATTAACGAAGTTCAGAAAATTTATAAAAATTTAACCATGGCTGCTTTTTTTTAGATTTCAAATTTTCATCTTAGTAGCGACGCGCAAGCTTCCTCCGTAGGAGAGAGTAACGAAGCGATTGCCTGGTATTTCATAAATTTGTTATATTTATTTTTTTATTGAACAATGTAACCTAATGTTATTTTCGAGCCAAATCCAAAATTGTATTTAATATTTGCATTTTACATGAAAAAAAATCCGCATGTGCAGATTTACTTAAAACTAAATTTGGTGCATCGTTTTTTTTCCCAGAACTAGTTAATGACTTGTGAACACCGAAGCGCGGAACATGAATGTAGATGCGATTATTTTATCATCACGATTTTACCCCGGAGTGATTCTTTTAAAATAACAGCCTCGCATCATTATTAATTGAAATAATTCTGTAAAAAATATTCTCGCCCACCATTTTCTGCCTTTAAAATATAAATTTGACTTGTACGATTTTCTCAACAAAATATTTTTGGGGAGAAAACATTGGAGGCTTTCGATATTTCCATTATTGCTTATGGAATATGAAACTTGAGTTATCGAAGTTTTATTGCCACACCTATACTAGAACCAAGACGCGAAGCGCCTTTATAATAGACATCTCTTCATCAAGGCATACCATCCCTTCGCTTCATAGGCTCCGCCCATTTCTTGAAATATTCACCTAAGCTCCACCCATACAGGAAATTTTACCATCATTAGTGGGTAATATTAGTGCTGGAACCGTCATACAAAGGATGTTAAGCTATTATTGTCGTCTGTAATTTTAAAGCTTTCGTTCTTAGCTTGATTATACATTGGTATTGCCTTTGACGTTTAATAATATTGTATATTTAACAAGTTTGCTAATCTGCCTTGTATATATGTGTTTATATACTTTAAACATTATTTCGGGCAAGCATGATAACAGGTTTTTATTCCGTTGTTTCCTAGTACAATCGAAAACGCTTCATACACACCCAAACGCAGTTTCACATTCAGTTATAAACGCTACGAGCAAACATGAATGTAAATATGTTAGAATTAATCAACTTTACATTATTAAATCTGACCTTTTTGACCTGACTCATCATAAAATATTACTTATATGATTATATTTTGTTTGTTTAAAATAAGGAAACCCATTTATTACTTAGAGATTTCTAAATAGTGAAGGATTGAAAGTTAAAGCTAAATTAACTATTCGGGATTTAATTTTAACAGCTTTACGTAATTTAACATGGGGAAGGGGCCTTGAACGCCTTCCATTATATTTTTAATTGTTTTTTTCTTAGAAACCACTCCTCAAAAATTCGGGGTTGTAATAGGTTAAATAGATAGTATAAGATATAATGAATTTAGAAAAATGAGATCAAATGAGAGAATAGACGAGTTGACAAAGCTGGTCCAAGGAGATTAAGACACACCGAGGCGATGCAAAGATTTATTGATATAAAAGTTCTCTTTCTCTCTCACGAAAGAGTGAGTGAGAGAGAGGAGAGAGAGAGATGTTGGCGAAATGACCAACATCTGCATTTGCGACTCTGCATTTAGGGACTCCTTATTAAAGGATATCATTACCTCCCTAATAGCGACCCTCAGAAATCCTAAAGGGATATGACCAGACTTCTTGTCATCCTTCTCATCAACGCCCCTACACGAAATAATCTACGGGGCCCCAGTCGGAGTAACTGGGCGGCCACAAGTCCAGGGACCTGTAATGCGGGACGTTATTGAACAACCACGCCTGTGTTTGCCTTGTATTTTGGGAGGAAGCAGAATCGTGCTGGAAAACGTAGGGCCTTCCAGCGGCTTTTGGTCCATCCAAGGCTTGACTACAATCTCTAGAAAACATCGATCTAAACGGACTTATTGACCTTGAGGCCCTGAGAGAGGATGTGAAAAGGCATAACCTAACCCACGGTGCTGTCCACCCCCAAACAATAAAAGAGGGGGGAACTTTCAGTGCTTTTGCTTTTATGTTACTGCTTTCGTTGGTCGCCTGCGTGAGAACTTGGTGCCACTTTAGCACGTAAGAGTGGTAACTCAGGTCGCGCTGCACTGCTCTGTGGATGGTTTTCCTGCTCACAAAAATACCTGAAAGTAGCGACAAATTTTTGTTCCTGGTGGTACCAGAGCGACGTTTGTGACAGCGTTGTTCAGCGAGAACTTTTTCTATATGATCAGCCTCGTCATACTTCCGTTTAACTTTGTAAACGAAGTTCCTCCAATATTTAAAAACTTCACAATTTCCTTCATCCTCCTCCCGACATTAAGGAAGCGCGAGTATAGTGTATCATTTCCAGCCGGCATTCTCACCAGCACCCGCGTTGGGTGATACATGCATGAAAGTTAAACTCATAGTATGCGTGTACAAGGTCAAGTAACCTACATTGGTGGGGTCAATACCCCCTAGACACACTATCAACTTTGTATTGATATACCTGGAACACGATATATATATATATATATATATATATATATATATATATATATATATATATATATATATATATTTATATATATATATATGGTAAATATGTAGATTATCGGCGCGAACGATAGGACGTACTATTTCGTCCGTGTTCCAAAATGTTTCACGTTTTTGGAGTACATTTAAGTTGACAGCTCGTGTGGGGGTAAACACAATGGGGGGACTACACTACGATGATCCTGAGTTTCATTAAATTGGGGGGGGTCTGGGGGGCACAGCCCCCCAGTATATAATCCTAATTGTTTATAGAATAATAATTCGAAAAGGACTCAAACGCGCATGAATATTTCGACACGAGTGAACGATAATATTTACACCCAAATTTTTTTTTCGGCCGGGCCGCTAATCTACATATTTACCATATATATATATATATATATATATATATATATATATATATATATATATATATATATATATATATATATATATATATATATATATATATATATATATATATATATATATATATATATATATATATATATATATATATATATATATATATATATATATATATGCAAGCAATGTCCCGCCCAAACAATGAAAAGGTACTTCTATGTACTTTCGAACTCTATTCAGAGCTTGGTAGTTATCCTTGAGAATGAAGTGAATAATGTTCGAAAGTAGTTGGAAGCACCTTTTAATTTTTCCTGCGTAATATTGCATTCATTGCGAACCTCACGTGCTACTTAGCCCAAGCGCTTTCGCTGTCAAAACTTCTTCAGGGGTAAGTACAAAGATAAATGTTAAAGAAAAGAGTGGAGAGGGCATATAGGACAAAAAACATGTGACGTCATAAACAAAAGACTAACGACACGTATCCCTAAAAACGAAACAAAAGAATAAAGAGATTGTTATGTAAAATATGTTATATATAACCTGAGAGAGCTTTTTTATATTGTTTACATATTCTTTCAGTTATAAAATTATCAAGTTTAAAAAGCCAATCACTAAGATTAAAATTTAGGAGCTGCGTAGATTTAATAATGGTGGATTCAAGTAGATTACGCTCATGATGGCCTTTTACATAAATTAGGGCTTTTGCTCCTGACCAATCAATCTGATGGCCAGTGTAGCTAATATGTATAAATAAAGCATTAGAAGTCTGCCCTGTTCGGCAACTATATTTTTGTTGGGTAATCCTCAAAGATAAACCTTTTCCAGTTTGACCAACATAAAACTCATTACAAAAAGTACAGGGAATTGCATAAATACAGGAAAGTTTATTAAAGGGCGAATTATTAATTAACAAATCCTTTAAAACCAAATTAGAAGTAAAAACGACATGAACATTAAATGAGGATAAAAGCTTAGAGATATGTTTAAAATTATCATTATAGGAAGACACAAAATATTTTTGTTGGAGAAAGATTTTACGCGCTCTACGTGTTTGTAATCCTGAATTTTTAGACCGAGAGCTTAAGTAACTACCCTCTATATGTTTTAGATAGTGCCTTGGCTTCAGCAAAAAAATCATTTTACAATAATGATAAAAAAAATGTTCCCACTCCCTTTCTCACCCTAGCAAGCATCCAACAAGATCCCGAACCTTAAACAATAGAAACTCCCCAACCAACAGATGGAGTAATTAAATCAACCAGTGAAGAAAAACAACACTCCTGACAAGGTTCTCGCACCAGAAGATTCCCCAAACAACCGAGGATGAGGTCTACCTCAGCTTCAAAGAGCATAAGCATGCCTATCACGTTAGGAAGATCAACCTGAAGATATATTCCACGGTGAGAGCTCCATTCTCTTCTGTGAAGACATCCCTAAGAGGTTAATCGAAGAGACCCTCCTACTTGGGATGGTCCGACTAAACCAGGATGCTTTCGTTACGATTACGGATGCAGAATCTAAGAAAAAGAGATCTGGCAATGCCGATCTCCACCAGCCCCCCCTCCCCGAAGATGCACGAAAAAAGGAACGAGTAAACAATATTCAACATGGACAGACTGACTAAAGACCTAACAATTCTACAAATGAACGTTGACGGATGGGACAATAAAAAAACGACTTACGGAAACATAATTAGACAGTGCGACCCTTACATCGTTCTAATCTGCGAAGTTGGAGTTGACATGGCACAAAAGAGAATTAAAATCTTTACCTACAACGTGGTTTCAAGAACCACACCTCGCGACGTTACGATAGCGCTGCTATCGCAGTCAAAAGTAGGATTCAATTAAAGTAACTACCTTCTCTAGACGAATACTATCTGGCTATCGAGGTTCAAACTACCTCGAGACCTCTAGTCGTGTCTACAGGGTAACAAACCCTAAGAAGAGATTACCTGCTGTTGCAAGTAAGAACAGTCTTGTTTGGCGGAGACCTCAGTGCCACATGTAAGGAATCAGGGTACACCGGTCATCATAATAAGAAGAGAAAGAATCTAAATACCATTTTAGACAGGAACATCGAGGTCTGCGCTGGGCCCGACTTCCCCATGTACATCACCGATCAGTATGCAACCAAACCCGATATCTTCCTAATAGTCTAAATTTCCCCTATAGCTATTACAAACAACCTGGACCCTTAATACCAAGCGACCACATCGTCGCATTAATTAAAATATCCCCCAGCCCTATTCAAATCCCTGTTAAGGAGAGGAAATGCTTCTGCCGAACAAACTGGGACAAGTACAGAACTCTTCTAAAATAAATACACTCCCCAACCACTTTAAGAGGCCACAAGGCCACAGGAACTGGCAACTTTAACGGAGAAAATGGTGGAAGCGGACAACATTCAAGACGCTCCAAGCACCAGGATGGATCTAAGAATTACATGACCTAAATGACGAATACAAAAGACTATACGAAAAAATTAGACTGACGAGTACAGACAGATTCAAAAGCAGACGACCAAGAACGCTAAGGACAAATATGAAAACACATATAACAGAATAATGGATATCACTATGGAATGACCTTATAAACAAGCTCGACGAAGAAATGGATCCAGAACATTTGGAAATACCGTAGCAAGGTTAAAATGGAAACCACCAGACAGGGACGTTCACCTAAAAAAGGAGGACGGGACAAAGTTGCATGATACAACCGAAACTGAAGAAGGGTTCAGAGACTTCTGGAGTAACATATTTGCCTTCACTTCAGAAGAAAACGAACGTTTTGACCATGACTTTAAAGAGTACATCCACGACCAACTAAGAAAAGAAATAGAAAAACTTACCCCTTCAATAATACATTTCCCGACAGAAAAATGACGGGGTACGGAAGAAAAATAACCAGAGAAGAAATCACTAAGACGGTAATCACTTTTAGACAGAGATCCCCAGGTAAAACGGAGTTAACCGAAATTAACTTCATTAACGCCCCTCGCAACATCATGGAGAGGCTCGTTAACGTAATGAATGCGTGCCTAAACCTTTGCTACTTTCTGGACGAATGAAAGATCGCCAAAATGATCTTCATTCACAAACCAGGTAAGCCAACAAACTAACCAGCCAACTTCAGGCCAATTTCCTTCCTCGAAGTGGCAGGCAAGCTCTTCAAAAAAGTGCTTGCTAATAGAATACATAGAAGAGAACAACCTCCACAATCAACATCAACATGGATTCATAAGAGGGGGAGGAACTGACACTGCGCTGGCTATCACCACTGAAATGCTGGCAAAGATTGCTACGCTGACCTGGTGCTCAGAGATTTCAAAAAAGCATTTGACAAGGTATGGATGACTGGGATACAGTACAAGATACTAAGACTAAGATTAAACCCAAGACTAGAAAAAATACTTTGTGACTACATAACAGAGAGGAAAGCATACATACATATTAAAGACTCCCAAGGATCAGACTTCGAGCTATCTGCAGGTATATCGCAAGAAGGGTGCCTAAGCCTCCTCCTGTACAACATCTACACCCTTGACCTACTGAATCCGGTCAGATAAGACTCGCTGTACGTCTAATTTGCAGAAGACATATCCCAGATTCTTACTGCCCCTTCAGAAACCTTGACCACCTAGCAAAATTAAGAGCAGATGAGATCGACCATGGCAGCAGATATGAGAGAAGGTAAAAAATCGCCACCAACACCTAGAAATTCAGGGTGATACCTCTCTTTCGTAGGAAACTGGGCCGCATCCAAACAGATGACGCACGCATTCCCTACAGCACAAAGGGGACTGTGATTGAGCTAAAGATAGGTAAGAGTGGGTACGGTTGCAACGTTGTTCAAACAACAGCACGAGCGAAGGTCAGGCTTAAAAAACTCTGAAAGTTAAAAAATCTAAGAACAGCTAACAAGAAAAAGATTTATAATGCATTAATTAGATCCAAGCTGCTGTACCCACCTGTATCTATTAATAGAAGCTCCAAAACACAAGTAAGACATCTACAAAGGATACAAAATTAGGCGGTACTTCTAATTACAAACGTTAGAAGAAGAGAAAGTAGGAGGTAAAGGGAAATACACGAGGAAATTAAGATGTTTCCAATTAACATCGAACTTCAAGCAACGGCCCAGAAAATGTAGGAAAAAGGTCGCGGGACAAATGACACACAAAATAAGGCAAAGACATATTGGCATACCATTTGAGGACAGATACAAAAGGACGAGAAGCTTTATTAGTAGTAATGAACAGCCTTAAAGACAAGTATAACCTATCTACACTTAAGACCAGGAGTATGAGAAAGCAAAAAGAAAACCAATAAACAGAAATACAAACAGGAAGCAGAACACGGAAATTACAAACATACAGACTACAAGAGAAACGCATAAAAACACCTACAAAAGTTTGAATGCTTCAAAAAGCTAACACAAAACCACACGTAAAAAAAAGCTAATACAAAACATATACTACTCACAAAAAATAGAACAATATGTACAGAGTACACAATGCTTGAAAGAAGAAAACACCAATCTATGAAAGAACAACTCCTGAAATACCCTTTCACCGGGTATCTAGGAAAAAAGCCACTGAGAAGAACAAAAAAACTAAAACAACAAAAATCCTGCGATACCCTATCACCAAGGATCTTTTAACTCCATCTATTTTTTCTATATTTCTACCTTTTCTTTCTCCATCTCTCCATCTCTAACTTCATTATGACCTATGTCCAATGGCTCTTCTTCGTTTATTAAGATGGCTTCTATGATCTTCAGACTAGCTTCATTTCCCTCTTTTCTTTTAATTGTGGTCTTCTTAACTAGAATATCTCTAGTTAGGTTGATGTTATGTGCGCTCTCCATATGATTTTTGGGCCCATCGCTTTGCACATCCATTGTTAAACGCCTCGAAAGGGTGGTTCTTCTCATGCCAACATATTTTAAGTTATTATGAAGCTTGGAGTCTTCATTGGGGCAGTTAAGCTCGTAACCTATGTTGGTTGACTTTAGATTCGAGGAGTTTTGGCAACTGTTATTTTTCATAAGGAGATTGTTAATTTTGTGCATTTGATTCTTAACCTTGATGTTACGGTTAACAATGTCCTTGATATTTTTTTCGTTAATTTTATATGCCGCAGACATCTGATTTCTGATTATTTTTCGTTTTATCCGTATCTTCGAATTGCATACTTAAAAATGATTGAAGTTGTTTTTCAATCATCCTGTTCCAGAAAACGTTGTTCACGAGGGTTTGTTTTACGCGGGAGATCTTTTGATGGAAAAGTTTCCAGGTTCAGCAGCATTTGTGTGCTCGGCAGATGTATGAGCCGATTACACTTTTTTCTACCATTCAGGAAATTCACTATCCGCGTTAAGCCATCTTCCCATCCCTACCTTTTCTATATACTTTTGTGATATAATTTCCGTTGATGTTTTGTATCTCAACGTCCAAAATAGGGAGTTTATTGCCCGTGTTCAGTTCATAAGTGAATTTTAACACGGAGTTCTACTCAAATTCCTGTTTGATGTTCTTCAGATGTTCTTCGTTTTGGACGTTGATGTAGATGTCGTCTACGTATTGGCAATACGTGTGTGGCCTATTTTCGCTGTTGTTAAATAAGCTCTCTTCAAGTTGACCCCAAATATGTAGTAGATGGCGAACTTCGGCCCGGAGGTGATCCCATAGCCACTCCATCAACTTGCGTGTATAGATTACTGTCCGGTGGCCTGAACGGAACCTCTGATGTGCATGACCGTAGAATATTTCTTAAGATGTTTGGATCAAGATTTGAAGGAGACATCGTAGAATGGTAGTACACATTTTGTATAATGATGTGGATGATCTGAGAGATAGGCACATTCGTGAACAGGCATTCCACATCAAGGGATGCTAGTAGTCCTGCCGGTCTTGTAGAGTAGAGTATATCGAAAATTCCTCCGTAGCCTTTGTGGTATACTTTGCAGGGATGTACGGTTTTATTATTTCATTTAGGGTTCTAGGTAAATGGTACGTTGGTGGCGTGACTTGAGAAATAATAGGCCTCAATGGTTGTTCGGCTTATGTATTTTTACGTTTCCATACAGATATCCTGGAGATCTCCCACGTAAAACAAACCCTCGTGAACTACGGTTTCCTGAACAGCGTGATTAAAAAATCGACTCCATTCATTTTTAAGTATGCAATTCAAAGATACGGATAAAACGAAAAGTATTCAGGAAGCAGTAAATAACATCAAACTGTATTACAGAAGTCAAATATCTACGGCCTATAAAATAGACGAAAAAACCCCAAGGAGATTGTTAACTGTAACATCCAGGTTAAGAATCAAATGCACAAAATTCAACTTATTATATACTATAAAACGAAAAAAAGTTAAGTCTCCTAATGAAAAACAACAGCTGCCAAAACTCCTCAAATCTAAAGTCAACCAACATAGTTTACGAGCTTAACTGCCCCAATGAAGACTGCAAGCTTCATAATAACTCAAAATATGTTGGCATGAGAAGCACCACCCTTTCGAGGCGTTTAACCATGCATCTGCAAAGTGGAGCGCCCAAAAATCATATGGAGAGTGTACATAACATCAACCTAACTAGAGATATTCTAGTTGAAAACACCACAATTAAAAGAAAAGAGGGAAATAAAGCTAGGCTGCAGATCTTAGAAGCCATTTTAGTAAACGAAGAAAAGCCGGCCATCAACACCCAGGCTACGAGCTGGAATTGAACATTACGCCCAAGCGAAGATGAACATATATCCCCTAAAAACCGTTTTCTTTTCATTCAACCTGATTCAGTTGGTTGGTACAGGTAAGTTTTTCATCATGTCTGGACGTGGAAAAGGCGGTTTAAATTGAGAATACGCTTAACCAGACAATCTTATTTTGCTCGTGTGAACGGAAGCTCTTTGTACACGATCAAAAGGAGGGTACCCAAAGGAAAGGGAGCCCATTAACCGGAGGAACCCCATGGGATCGGCCCCCTAAGAATGCAAAAGAGTTCCCCTCCGCAATATACAGGGAGGATTAAACCTTCAAGAAAGGCGGTGATCGAAGTGATATACAAAAACATAAACATCCTCCTCATCAGCCTTATTGACACCCCGACCAGCTATGTGACCATCTGCTACACAAATGGAAGATGTGGAACGACTGGTCTCGAATGATGCAAAGGTTTATCTACAAAAAATCGGGCTGCAAGCTAGTATTCCCAAGGAAATACGTACCATCATTCTATGGCGCTTGGACCCACTCTTCGCAGATCTATCGGCGAAGCAAAAATGGGCCAACATCATTAGGCTGTAAAAATTCAGAAAACGCCAGAGCATCGTCAAGATCATCTTCTAAAGCATCGAAATGTCAAGAAGAGCAAAGAACGAATGGCTGCTTGGGTTTTACCTAAGGGTATCACCTGAGCACATTGAAACGGAAGAGTATATACCCATCGACTGCTTCTAGAAATGCTATGCAGTCGAAAAGCATCAAACGATTGATTAAACGGCGACGGAAATTGCTTGTTTCAACTGCGCAAAAACTGGGCACGGTTGGAAAGTTTGTGAGGAAGAAAACCAGAACTGTTGAGGGGACTAGAGGGACTTGGCCATGAGGTGTCTCATCCACAAAGAACATATCCGCACCAAAAGGGAGAACATTATAAAGGAAAAATGAGGCGCAAATCAGGAATACCTACGTAGATGCAGCGACCCCGAGGAACTTTAACAAGAGTGAAAGTACCCTGAAGTTAATGATGCTAAGTGAAGGAAGAGAAAAAATGGCTATGGTCATTTTTGCTCATTTGGCAAATACGGCTAACCCCGGCTCTTCCTCTAATAAACTTAACCGTCTTCTGGAAAACAACGGGAGCAATAAGAAGGCTTGGTTTCCCCTAAATCCGGAATCGTCAGGGCTTTTGAACATTGAGTTTATTGACGAGCAACAACAACCGTCAAAGAGCAAGTATAAGGTGAGCCCAACAGAAGAGCCAAAACTGAACCAAACGCAAAAGGAAGAAACTTCGGAGGGAGAAGTAGAAACGAAGAAAGGTGCGAAGAAGAAAAAGAAGAAAGGAAGGAAGAAAAAGAAAACGGAAAAGAGCAACATTGATCAAAATTCCTCGGATGAAGAAGAGGGAGACGGAGAAGAATGCACGGTGGTCCCCCTCACCAATAAGGGGTACTTCTTCGATGGTGAGAAAGTGAGCCTAAGGGTATTTGGTTCACCCCTGTGTCCGCTACCGAAAGAGGATCTTGAACTACTCTTTCATGGCACCGCCGAAGGGGAGTTCAAGTGGATTTTCGAGGGAACTTTTTCAGCTGAGGAAGTCGCGGCACTAGTGCTGAAGCACACGGTGTACATGCCGGCCAAGTGTGTGCACACCGTCAATATGACTACCTACAAAAGCATAAAAAGTGGGCAAAAGACCTCGGAAATAAAGTGAAGTGTTAAATAATAATAAGCTTAACAGTAAATAATAATAATGATATGTGTTAATCATAATTTAAGCAGTGAACGTGAAAAGATATACAAAGTACGATTAGACATTAGAACAACCAATTTTAAATATATTGTAATTAAATAGGAAAACATTGTGACTTGAAATTAGTGATCAAAACATTGTGACTTGAAATTAGTGATCAAAACATTGTGACTTGAAATTAGTGATTACGACAATCTGACTTGAAATTAGAATAAATAAACAGCTGAACTAACAATATATTGGGTTGAGGAATAAGTTCTTGCAGTTTTATCAAATTTATTCATTACCATTAACAATTTTAGAAAAACTTCATTTTTAATCTATAACAATATTCAATTTAATCAATAATGTATTCTTCGTTGTTATTTACTACTTCTCCCCAACGTTTAACTAGTTTTTAGATGCATCTGCAATAAAAATCTCCGGATTTTGACTCCAAGAATTCGTCTAACCAGGTTCTTAATTCCTCATCAGTATTGAACGAAACGCCGCGCAAATTGTTGGAGAGCGATCCGAACAGATGGAAGTCCGATTGAGCCAAGTCTGGCGAATATGGAGGATGGGGCAGGATTTTTCAATTAAGCCTTTGGATGCACCTGCAATAAAAATCTCTGGATTTTTACTCGAAGAATTAGTCTAACCAGGTTCTTAATTCCTCATCAGTATTAAACGAAACGCCGCGCAAATTGTTGGAGAGTGATCGGAACAGATGGAAGTCCGATGGAGCCAAGTCTGGCGAATATGGAGGATGCGGCAGGATTTCCCAATTAAGCCTTTGGATGGCGCCTTTTGTCATATCGGCAATGTGAGGACAAGCATTGTCGTGTTGCAGAAGGACTCCATAACGTCGATGAGGTCGCTTTTCACGAATACCTTCGGCGAGTCGATACATTTGTTGAACGTAGAGTTTTGCATTGACAATCTCGTTGTTTGCAAGGAGCTCATAAAGAATGATGCCTTCACAATCCCACCACACACACAGCATCGTCTTTCGTGGATGAAGTCCTTGCTGTAATCTTGGAAGTGGTTTTTTATTGGGGCTAAGCCATTGTTTTCGATGGTTCATGTTGACATAAACACACCCCTTTTCGTCGCCAGTGATGATGCGGTTAAGAAATCTGTCCTTATATCTACTAGTAGCCTTCTGACGAGCAAGCAAACTTGCGGCAATCGTGGAGCGTGGAAGTTTGTTGCTTTCACTCAAAGCGTGCCTAACCCATGCACCGAGTTTTTTAACTTTCCCCATCGAATGAAGGTGATTCACTACAGTTTTCTGATCACACGCCAATTGTACAGCCAATTCTCCAGTCTATTGACCAGGATTTTCATAAAGAATGTTGTTGAATCGATCTTCATCCAACTTAAGGGGGAAACCAGAACGTTCTTTGTCATTAAGATTGAAATGACCGTTTTTGAAACGTGAAAACCACCATTAAGCTGTCCTTACTGATAAATCATTTTCTCCATACATAGCACAAATATCGCGACGAGCTTTGGCTGCGTTTGCATTGTTCTTTCACTTGACATTCTATTTTGAGGGTACAGAACAAAAATTAAATTAACACAACCGTTAAATAAACCGCAATGACTTATTACACAATTTCAAGACTTACCTAAGCAAAAGCCTAATAGTCTATTCTGTTATGAGACGTAGACTAACCTTTGCAAATTTTGCTCTCATTATTTATTATGGTTTCATACTATGTGCACAAATCACGTCAACAAAATTAAATCAACACAACCTTATAAAAAACGCAAGAACTTATTCCTCAACTTAATATATAAATATTATTCATCAGCAAAGCATTTAATGCTTAAATAATGTACAGAGTAATTAAAATAATGTTTTGTGAATAGTTAATCATAATATTTAACTATCGAGTATGTATGTAAATTCCTTATGTAAATACCTTATAACTATAAACAATTAACTCCTACGAGTAAAAAATATAAATATAATTTTGGATTGTATAGTAATAGTTAAATGGTTTCTATGTCTCCTGGAACCTTTATCTTCCAACTTGTGCTAACGACTTTCTCTTCTCTTCTTAATTCTATTTTCCCCACTCTTTACTATTCATTTTTACATGTATGTAAAATCTCTTCTTTAATTCATCTCTCAATAGACCTTGAAACCTTGAACCTGAGTCAAACTACACAAAGCTTCATCAGTAAAGGAGGAAAGAATACCTTGTAGAGAAATTGCATCATAAAGCCTCCTGGAGAGCTAGGCGGAACTATACATTAAAGTCTCCCCCCTTTGTGGAGAAAGCCGGAGAAACGAGCCACATGAGGAGACTCGTGGGAATGGTAGTGGGCGAATAACAGTCTAACTGCCTACCCTGTTTGATCTCCCCGCTGCATAGGTAGTTGGAGCGACCATCTGTGTTAAGGTAACCACCAAAGGCCCTTAAACGGCGCTCAAAAGATCCAATTACCTACGAGATCCTTAGGCCCGTAGCTATATCACCAAAAAGCGGGGCCAGTCAAAATGCACGCCAAGGATGGTGACGGTTGGTGGTGTCTCTAATTAACAAGCCGACTTGGGCACCTCGGTGCTAACCTCCTCACCCCTTGCTCTCTGCTCTGAGACCTCGCCGCTTCCTCCTTAGATGGGGTAGTCACCAACCTATAAATAAGCCCGTGAAGGAAAGTAAAGAGGATTATTCGGTGAGAAACTAGAGGATCAGTTCGAGAAGATCGATCCTTCAGCCAGTCAATATTATTCGAGGAGAGACGATAAAGGATCAGTTCGAGAAGATCGATCCTTTCCCCACAGTGCCGAATTAACATAGAACGTTAAGTTTTGTATCGGTGCCATACCGAAGTATCCTTTACAGACTTAGAAGAAGTCTGACTGGAGAAAAGAAAACCCGCTCACACTCGAGTGACTCTCACAGCGTAAGCTCCGTAAGAGTGAGAGGAGAAGAACCAAGCCCCAACGAGGTTCCATTTGTTAAGTACGATAGAAATCCTCTCGTATACCTTAAAACTAGTTGGGTACCCGGCGTTAAAGACTAGGATACAAATAGGCTTCAAGAGTATCCAGAACATGACTCTTTGAACTACGGAGCACTACAACTTTCTCTGTTTTTTAAAAGTAACAGGAGGCAAAGTTGCAATAAGAAGTTGACACCCCCATCCCCCTTTACCTCCATCCTATCTCGAAGAAAATCTATCATCGGCAACTCCAACTCTCCGAAGCGCGAGAAAAGCCCTCCAGTGACATCCGGCAACCCCTGATTCCTTCTGTCATTTAAGTTAGAAAGAACATTTATATTCGTATTGCGTTAGTATGAGTTTATTACTTTACACGATTTAACGGAAATAGAAGCAATTGTGCGTGAACCCCGTCATATTTACTAGTAGAAGAGTATAATTTAATTTGATGTATAACGCTAATCTAAAAGGGTTGTGATAAAATAACTAATCGGCAATTGGTTTGTTTACGTGGAGCCTAAGTGTTTATTTTTGTCATGAATAGATATTGTAATAGGCCCACTTGCCAACATGTTTAGCCTCGGTTAGGTTCGTAGGTGGATATAAATGTGTTTACTGTGGGTTTTTTTTTAGTTAATTGTTAAATTTTAAAATATATGTTTATTTCTGGATAATTCCTGGGCTTTTCACTAAATCCTTACGTGTTTGAGACCGCTGTTCCTTAACAATGGATTAAACGTTGTGACACTCTCTCAGCAATAAAGTACTTAAAAAGTCCACTCTGCCAATATTGAAGTATTGCTTTCTTGCATAATTAATAGGATCCGACCGACTTCCTTAAAACAACAAAAATAGAATTCTTCGACAAAAGTATACCTCGACATACCTAAGGACTCTCCGAAGATGATCGAATAGATTGAAAGCTCAGCAATTTTAAGTTTGGTTTTTACCAAACGCATTTATTAAAACGAGATTTGAATATAGGACAAGTTACCTACAATCTACAAGATGGGCTCAAAATATATATATATATATATATATATATATATATATATATATATATATATATATATATATATATATCATCATCATCACTAACTCTATAATTTAAGAAGGGGATTTTTTTAGTATTTGAATAATAATTTCATTTTAGTTTGGTTATGAATTAAGTTATTTCTAATAATTCTTTTATAATATCAAAAAACAAAATGGTGAAGTTCAGAAATAAAATAAGTATCGAAATTTTGTAAATTTTTTAAAACCTAAAGAATTACAAATGGTGAAGTTCAGAAAATTTATTTTTATATAGCTTCTTCTTCTATATTTTAGCAAGGTGATATTTTTAAAGGGGAAAAATTTAGTTCAAGAGTTCCTTTTTAAAATTATTATAATTGACAAAGTTCAGAAAATTTATAAAATTTTAACCATGGCTGCTTTTTTTAGATTTAAATTTTAATCTTAATAGTGAAGTGCAAGCTAGTGGCGAAAACATTGCTTGGTATATATATATATATATATATATATATATATATATATATATATATATATATATATATATATATATATATATATATATATATATATATATATATATATATATGTATATGAGAAAATATTACCTAATATTCCCGGCTTGCTAATTTGCGAGTATAAATTGAGATGTTGCATTTTCTTTCCAGAGAATGAGGCCATTAAAAATGAATTCTGTGGCGTTTTCTGTACAACCATAGTGTACGGAGTTTTAGAAAACATCGCGAGTTTTTTCGTACCACCTGTCTCTAACCTATCAATTGCTCTTATTTGAGGAAGTTTTTCCCATAGTTACCAAATTCTTTCTATAGCTTGATGCCAAAATACTAATTGGTATTTATAACCTTTTTTTAAATTGTTATAATATATTTGAATAATAACAACAAAAAACTAAATGATTCTCTGAATTTCGATGAATCATCCCAGGCCTTGGACCGTCTAACGTACAATGCCCTAAATTATTTCTTACACTGTGGTGCTCATGGGATAATCCAAATATTATCGAACGCACTGAAAACGTTAAAATGACTGCATTGGTGGAACTAAAGTTATTTTAGATTTGTTTTTTTTAATTCCACCAAACTTCAACAAGTAATTTCATCACTGAAGATGATTTAGAACATCTTGGCCTGAATATTTTGGGTAGAGCGATAAAATATCTGTCTCAAAGGTGACATAGTTCAAACGGAAACCTTGATTTTAAGCGGTAATTGGGTTTTATTCAATAGCAGAGTTGTATTAAACGTTTTAATAGCCTAAACAATTGCTATTCACACGTGTGGAAACATCGCCTCTGAGTTTAGAGAAGTTAAGGTACCGTAGGTGCTATTAGTCGCCAGATGGTGTTCGAACTGGGTTGCCTTCACAGCAGCTGCCATGTACTGTAAATAACTGTGGTTCGGAATCCACGTTAATCAGTAAGTCCCTCACTGACCTATCCAATAAGCCGTTGCTAAGTTTTGATGTTAATAGCCTTTTCACTAACCCCTGTTGATGAAGTCCTTTGTCTAACCTAACTTTAACCGTTACTGTGTAATAAAATTGTAAATTTGGTTCGTTTAGGCGTTACAGAAAAATGGCCTGAGTATGGGTAATCCCCTTTACCCGATCCTATGTGATTTGTTAATGGAAAAGTTAAGAAACGCCTCCTTCCCCTTATCTTACCTAATCCCATAACTTGGTTCTGCTATGTGAATGATGTATGTGCCACATGGCCTATTACTGATAACGCATTCGATTCTTTCTTCGAACACTTGAATAATATCCACCCCACCATTACATTTAAAGTAGAATTGGAGCAAAACAACTCATTACCATTTCTGGATGTAAAAATATCTAAAGTAAACAACAAAGCAAATTGTTCTGTCTACCGGAAACCAACCAACTTTAATGCCTATATTCACCATTTCTACTGCCATGACGTATCACTTAAAAGGTCCGTAGTTTCTTCCCTGTTTCCTAGAGCATATTGGATTTGTGATCCCTGTTTCTTAAAGGATAAAATCAATACGATCATCTAAACATTCATTGAGCTGCAGTGTCCCCTTTGTCTCATAGAAAAATGTCATTATAAAGCCAGAACCAACTTTTACTCACCAAAAAATGTATGAAGAGGTATGTAATAATAAGTATGAAGTTGTATGTAATAATAAGTATGAATAAGTATGTAATAATAATTATATTACATTCCCATACTCACCCTAATTAATTAATTTTTAAAAGTTATCATGGGCTAACAACATCAATATTGCCTTTCAATACGAAAAAACGATCCGAAAAGTCTGTCTAAAAAAGATTCACCGATAAAGAACAGGAAGTTTATTATATTACATGCACAATTTGCGATCAAGTATACATTGGCGAAAGCAGCAGATTTTCCAAGAGAATGAAGGAACACGGATACGACATAGGCCGTAGAAACCATTCTTCTAGTTTGTTTCTCCCCCTGTCAAATAAAAACCATTTAATTGACATTGAAAAGGTAAAAATAATTTATAATCCTCAAAATTATATATAAAGGCTTCAAATAGAATCAGGCCTTATGAAGGAAATTCCAAACTTTAATACTTCCGGTGGGAAATTCAACACTAATCCCTTGATAAACAGAAGATTCGTCCTTCCACTGCTCAAAATACCGCTGCTCCTCCAAAACGCCCCCTCGAATTACATTCTGAATTGTAAATTTATTTGGCCTTGCGTGAGATAATTAATGTCATCATATTTAGTATTTTTCTGATTGTTTAAGAAAGTAGATATGATTGTAGAATAAAATACCTAAATCATACTCAACTATGTGAAATTAGCCATGTAAGCACAGTCACATATGTGACAAGCTGATCTGTTTTTTGGTTAAATATCTGTTGTACGAAACAAGTGACGGAATATTGAATATTTGTATCTATTAATTTTTTTGTATAAAACCTAGTGTGATAGAACAAAACAAATCTCAGATTTAACTTCAGCAATATGAGATTAGTTGTGTGAGCATAATCTCATATGTGAACCATTTTAGATGTTGTATGTTCAATTATATACATATTTTTTATTATATCTGAAAATTTGAATCATATAACTTTAAGTCTTTCTAGAATGGGAAAAAATAGTAGTCACTCAAATATTTGCTTGTCGATTTCTTCCTACAAAGCTTAATGTCTAAAAAAATCAGAATCAGTATACCATTTTTGAAATAAATGATCAATATGTCCACCTTCTTGGTCAAATACAGTCCTTAATCGCATTTTAAATGAAGAAATACATTTTTTTATATCCCATACATGAAGAAATTTTCCGTAGTTTCAGATTAACTACATTTATTTTTTCTATTGCTGTAAACTTTTCTTGAATTATATTTTATATGGAATATTGCATAAGGCTACAGTAGGGGATTGAGGAGGCCATTTATTCTTTTTGATTAAATGAGAGCAATTTTTTTCTCAAAGTTTCTAGTAGGAGAAAGCGTACTATATTGCTGGAAAATGAAGTCTCCTTTAGGATTGAGCTGATGTCAATCACGAAGCAGACCGATAGATAGCAGATTGATGTAATTTTCAGAATTTTCTTTGCATTTTGTATATCAATAAAATGGATCCTTGTTTTACCACTCTATGGCACTCCCTCAGAAACCATTAGGATTGTTTTTTGTGTTAAATCTTGGAGATTCATGATAAAGGCAGGATGGATGGATGTCCTTTTCTTTGAGCCATAAACTCTGTTATTTTGACTAATTGTTGGCACATCGAAGGAGAAATCTTTTTCTTCGGTAAACACAAATTTCTTATATCGTGAGGTGAATAGCGATCGTAAAGGAACTTACAACGTTTCTTTTTATATTGTCTCACATTAATATCAGGAGGAGAAATTCGCATTCTTTAATAAGCTTTTAATTTTGTAGTTTTAAAATACGTTGGACAGAAGAACGGGAAATACCTAATTCACTGCAGATTTTCCTTTAAGAGACATGAGATAAAACAAGTTCTTCTCCTTCAATCATTTTATTGTCTGTTGTAGCAGTTTTATTATGGCCGCCTCTACCTTTCTTTTCGATTCTCCAAACCAGTAGTTTCCCTCTATTTAAGTCAGTTATAAACACTTCTAAGAATCCAAATTCTATTTGAAAATACAGCAAAAATTCTATTTCGATTTCAATCTGTTTATTTAAAACGCTTCTATTATCATTTTATCATTCGAACTTAACACCATTGTAATAAGGGGTATAATAACACAACTTATATGCAGGTAGAGGCAGGATTTAAATGGATTTTTTAAAGGTACTTAGAACCTGCTTTGAATCTCGGATAATCCTTACGTCACATTATATTTTGGTCGTTAAATGAAGCCACTCAAATTAATTCCTGGTAAAGAGTTTGGATTAACCTTTGGTCCTTAATTCTTTTCCATTTTGTAAAGAGGCGAGCTGTTTATCACTAGGGGCAAGGCTTACGTTTCGGTTGTCATACATATTTATTATGTGAATAAATCGAGGATTAACCTTACAAAAATTACATGTGTAAAAATCGTCCGTTAATGTAACAATTGAAATATGGAATTTGCTTCAAACTTTGTATTCTCTTCACAATTGAAATCTATATTTATTTCAGCAGTTTAGAACAGATAACAGCATTCACTTCACTCCGCGAAGAGAGAGATTGAAAAATAAAGAATGATTGAGAGATAGAGAGAGAAAGAGATTGAAAGAGATAAATAAAAGATGGAGATAAATAGTAATAAATAGAGAAATATAGAGATAACGAGATATATAGAGATAGAAAGAGAAGAAGAAAGAGAAATAAAGAGGGAGAAATCGGGAGAACGAGGGAGGGAGCAATGGGAAAGAAGACTGGGGGATATGGAGGGGTAGGGAAGGGATGGGGATGGTGATGTTTAGGAGGAAATGGGGGAGGGTAGGGAGAAGGAGCGAGAATGGAATGGTGAGAGATGGGCAGAAAAGGATGGAAGGAGAAAGAGAGAGTGTGATGAAAGAGAAGATGTTATAGAGATAGATGGAGTTAAAGAGAGGGAGAGAAAGGCAGGTAACAAGGGAAAGCGATGGGGAGGTAGGTGGAGGGAAGGGAGAAGGGAGAACTTGTAATTGGGGATAGATGAGAGGAAATGGGGATTGTGTGGGGTGTAGGAATTGATAGGGAGGACTGAAGGGGAGGGGGCGGGGTATAGGTGGTTGAGAGAGAGGGAGAGGGGATTGTGGAGGTTGAGGAGAGGAAGAGAGAGTGAGTGAAAGAGAGGGAGGGAGGGCTTGGAGGACTGGAGAGGGAGGCAAAGGGAGGGAGTGTAACAGAGAGGGGCGTAGATGGAGGGAGAGGGAGGGAGAGGGAGGGAAGGAGGGAAAGAGAAAGTGGTAATAAAAGAGAGAGAAACAAAGAGATAGATGGAAGGAGAGAAGTAGGAGGGAGAGAGATGGAGGTAAGCAGGGAATCAGAGCAAGAGATAGAAAGAGATATGGGGTGATAGACGGGGGAGAGAGAGATAGTGGGAGAGAGGGGGGAGAGAGATAGCGGGAGAGAGGGGGGGAGACAGAGGAAGATATATAGGAGGAGAGAGAGAGGTTGAGGTTGGGAGAGGGGAGAGACGGGATTAAGAGGGAGAGTGTTAGAGAGAGAGACTGTGTATGCTAGTGATAGAGTTTGTGTGTTAAAGAGAGATATTTTGACTTAGATTATGTTTTGGAAATAGAGTGTGTTTGTGATAGATAGAGTATGTGTGCGTGTGTTAGATAAAGAGAGATAGATCGATACTATGTTAGAGAGAGAGAAATGTGCGTGTGTGTTTAAGAGAGACAGAGTGTGTTTGTGTTAGAGAGAGAGAGAGAGAAAGCGTGTTCCTGGGTTAGAGAAATAGGATAAAGATATAGTGTATGTTAGAAAGAGAGAAACAGGATGCTTGCATAGGGGTAAGAAGTAGCTGCTAATTACACTGGTTTACAAAAAAAAGGTTTTTTGGTAATTTTGTTTTGGTGAATTCAAATTTCTGAACAGTTTTGCTCTATCACCTCTAGTTTTTTTGCTTTCACATACCCCATTTTTATTATACTGCATATAAATTCAAAATATAATGTGTTTATTTCATCTGTTACAAAGATATATTAGAGGAAAACAGTATAGATACAGAACGTCAATGGAACTAAATTATTTGGATAATAAAATACACACAAATCATAGTACAGCAAACAGTTAGAAGTGAAGTCCCCCATCATGTTGGGGTTCCACTTGCCTTGCTAGTTGCTCTCCATCTTAGAAATGTCTTGGTGAAACCTTTCTCCATGCTCATCACTCACTACCCCGAGGTTAGGAAGGAAGAATTTGAGGTGAGAGCAGAAAAACTGAGTTTTGAGTGACATTAGGCATCCCATATCCTCATAAGACTGTAAATAGTCTATTACTCTTGCTAATCTAGTACCCTTGTGTTACCAAGGGAGCCATGGACAACTGACTTAAATGCTTCTTATGCTCTCAGTTTCTTTAAGGTAAAAAGCTTCTTAAAATTTCTTATCCTTCAGCACCTCTCGGATCTGAGTTCCGACGAAGATGCCCTCATTGAGCTTAGAAGAACTCAGAGCTTGGAATAGACTACACAAGTATTGGAAAGCAGCGCCATTTTTGTCTATGGCCTTCACGAAATTTTTCATTAGCCCAAGGTTGATATAAAGAGAAAGAAGAAGCACCTTGTTCATGTCCGCCAGAGGATTTCTTGGTCATTGTGTTCACCAGGCACGAAAGTGCTCCTAGACTTCCAGTCTTTCTGCTTATAGTGCATGGACACAACTGGTTTTACCAGAGACAGAAGTAGCAACAGTACTTTGTGAAGCCCGCTTGCATATCCATAAGGAACTCAATGACTTTGAGGACCCTGCAGAGATTTCACTGGTACTGGTTATACTTAACTGCTTCCAAAATGAGCCCCATATTGTCATACGACTCCTTCAGATGGACTGAATGGACAATGGGGACGCTGGGGTATTTATTCCCATTGTGCAGGAGCAGAGCCTTTAGACTTCGCTTGGAAAAGTCTATAAAAGGACGCCAATCTGAAGGATTGTGTGGGAAACCAAGGAAAGTGAACAAGCCAGATACATTTTTTCAGAAGCACAACCTGTTTTTCATGTCAAAGAATGAAGTGAAGTCCTTGTTCCGTGTCCTGAAACTGGTGATCCTTACATCTACCTTGACCAGGTTTTCCTGCTTAAGCCGAGATGCCAGGAGCTCGGCCTGCTGCTTAGATAGATAAAAATCACGGGGCAAGGTCATTTAGGCCTTCCTGCGTGACCAAGTTGGGCCCATTGCTACTTGCTCCTGTCTTCAGATTAGATCGAATTTTCACAATATTACCTTGAAGGTATTTCTTCATCTGATGAAGAAAGATCTTTATTTGCTAGGAGTGTAGGGATAAGAAGATAATCTGAGTGGGTAACCGGTTTCATAGCTGATGGAATGTTGAGATATTTTATATTTTTTCTAGAAGAACCATATTTGTCAGACAAAAATTACAATCATCTGCAAGGCTTTTTGGCTCTCTCTAGACCATTGGGACAGCAAAGTTGAAGGGTGTTTCTTTGCCATTAAACCATTCAGTTAGTCCATTGTAACGGGGTTTCCAACAGATGTGTGGGACCCAGAATTTGTCCTGATCTCCAATTTTAGTCAAAATAATGAAAGTAAGAAGTTCTCAGGAGGGAAGTAATTGTTCGGCGCAGTGTAAGTGCTGTGAAGTCCCCACAGACGTAACACAATGAATTTGCCTTGTTGATGCATCCTCAGTGTTTTGAACTGTCTAAAGCCATTGTAGATATATGTATCAACTCACAAAAATCTGCAAAACAAAAGAAACCTTAAGCATATATGTATATGGTTACAAAATACATATGGTTGCAAAATCATAATACAGATATGTGTCCAACATTATAAAACGGTTGTCTAACATGATTATCGAGCAGCTCTAACTTTATAATCTAAGAATAGGAAATTAAATATTTTTTTAACTCTTTCACTACCAGAATATTTTTTATTCCGAATAATGTTATAAAAAGTTTTAAAACATTAAAGTTTTGTTAGAGGGGGGGTTGAAATTTTGGGCAGCCCGTTTGCTTGAATTTAGCCATGTAGATAAGCTCACCGGACAAAAGGTTAGTCACCTAGGGAGAAAAAACATAATTTAACATCTGAAGCGCGTATGAACCTTAGGCAGCCGAGAGGCGTAGCTTATTTTACGGCGAAACGTTAGTTAGGCTTTATTTGTGTTGCGGACGGCGTGAAGATCTGTAGATAGCAAATCAGCTCTACTAAAAATGGGCCGGCAAAACGACGTCATGAATGTCATAAAGGTATGATTGCATTTGGCCGCGCCAAAGGTCATCATGTGAAGGAGGTGGCGGAATTTGGCAGTGTTTCAACGGGTACGGTCATCGGATTTATGAGCAATGGCACAACTCCACAAATGCGAAAATCTCGCCAGAATTGCGGACAGAAGCAAGTGATGACAGACAGGGACCGTCGTAGAATCTGCAGGCTTATAATTGCAAATCGATTTGCTTCCAGGCACGAATTGCTACAAAACATCAATTCTGGTTCTTTACCAGCCATTTAAGGAAGAACATTACACAAGGAATTCCATGGCATAAACATATGGAGCAAAGTGGCGTGCAAAAGGCCCTTACTCTGGTTACAAGTGACTAATTTTTGGTCTGGTGAGCTTATATTATATTGAGTAGAAAGTATAAATATAGTTAGTGCAAGATATATATTTTCTAATATATATAATATATACATTTTCTAATATACCTGAAAACTAATTAAACAATTAGTTCTCAAAAAATTAATAAAACAAATAATAACCTTTTAGCACGTGTTCCCTTCAATGGTTATCAAAAACAGCTGAGAAGTAATAGAGTGTTGCCAGATATTCAATAATATGCTAATACATTAGAACTACCTTTGCGATAAAAATATACACTAATTTAAGCTGAATTCTGCCAACAGATATTTTTTAAAAACTTCTGGGATGTATTGGCCCATTGATAGCCTAAGGTTTTTAAAGAACACGATTCCTAAAATTTCTAATTCATGTATACAGGTATACCTAAAAAACTACAAGCGATGAGTAAAGACTGTTTTTTTATCAGAAATCAGCACCCCCCCCAAAAGTAGGCTAGAACAGCTATTTTTGTGCTCGCTTCAATTTCTCTGTAAAGCAGTATTATTTAGAGTTTTGTGCTTTCAGTCATGTTAATTGCAAGAACGATAATTCTATAGCCAGCTTATCTCCCGACCTCCAAACTAGACATATCCAAGTATTTTTATCAGTTCCTTTTATTGAAAGGAAATTATTAATTACCTTTTTGCTTTA
Organism: Ceratothoa steindachneri; assembly: GCA_963969495.1. Lineage (NCBI taxonomy): Eukaryota > Metazoa > Arthropoda > Malacostraca > Isopoda > Cymothoidae > Ceratothoa > Ceratothoa steindachneri. Next base: position 81,022,182 of record OZ018327.1, read on the forward strand.
ATTTATTTCGTCTTTTTTAAAATGTAAAATATCCATAATAAGGCTACTTACATTTTTTAAACAAAAAATATATGTTTTTAACCATTCGCTTTCCTTTCTCTTCCTATTTATGCTGCTTTTTTACAATTTTCCTCAATTTAATCTCAGGTGAGCAAGAGAGAGGGATCTATTTAACATCCGTATGTCTGAGAGTAAAACTCTACGAGGACAAACTCTCAGTAAATCTTTTCCAACCATAGTTAAGAAAATGTCTACCAAATACTTATCGGATAAATTCTTAATTTTAAATTGCCAATGATGCTTTTTGCATCTATTTCAGTTTCCACAACCTTCTGTTCAAATCGAGTTCTCTAATCTTGAATTTTGAAACAAGATCTCTGGTCATTTGAAATCTTTTCATACATGGGTTTTCTTTTTAGCTCACCCAACTTTTTATTCTCTCGCTCACTTTTAACATAAATGCATAAGAATGTGCAAGTATTTGGGATTTTCTCTGATACCATTTGGAGACTCGTTTCGTATCTCTTTGAATCCCTAAGAACCGGGAGGACGAGCGAGTCTTCTAAACTGCTAACCACCAGGCTCCTCTATAAGGAACAGGCTCTCTTTGTGGGCCCCTGGTCTCAAAACTTAATATAATGAAGGTATTGAATTCGTAAGATATAATTCTTTAATAGAGGTATTTACTTATTTGCAATTCAAGATGTCCTATTAAAAGGTTAAAGTTTGCCTCTGATGCAATTATTGCTTTTTGTTGCCGCACAGAAAGTCGCTTGCTATTGTAGGTTAATTCTTGGTAAGGATATAATTTATAGATCACAGACGGGAAATTTTCAGGATAAGAGGAGATAATATGTTCAATTTTCGTTCCTGTCTCGCCGTCAGACTCTGCCATTCCCCTTCTGAATTCTCGATCGTAATTTATTCTCCGTTGCCATGTAAGTAGTAGTATAGTTTTTGTGAGTTTAGTGAATTTTTGGTATCTCCTAAATATCTATTGCATATCTATAATATAAGTGTTACGGGATTCTTATTATATATTGCATTACATTACGCATAAGATCCGTTTGAATTCATTTCTTCCGTTCCTAACTGCCACCGAGATATTTTGTTGCGATTCTTATATCTTACCTTATAAATTTATCCCCTGTTAATGAATCATAGAATGGTTGATGTCTATATATCACCTTAAAAAGAGGAATTACAAGAGCAAAATATAAAACGAAGGGCCTTGAACTATTGTTTGGTAGATGTTAGACTTAATCCTTTAACTGCCAAATTTTCCGCTTTGGTTAAAGAGGTTGATTTAGTGATGTCGGGTAGACGAATACTTGCTCAGGTTAAGTTGGTTCAAAGATAAGTGTCCTTTAGTTAGGTTTTGCGGAGATGATTACACAAGGTTTCGTTAGGTGAAATTAGATTACAGGAGATTAAGTCGGGCTATGTTCTGTAAGTCTATTTAACATTAAACTCGAATGATTAATAAAGTCAAAGGTATAAAATAGATTAATGCCAAACTACACTCACTTTGGTAATGCAACACGATAGACAAATTTGATTTATTTAGCTATTTATATATAAAAATTGTTAAAAACTAGGGAAGGCAGCTCAATCGTAATGATTTTAAACAAATGTTCGTAAAACAAAGTGTAGGAATTGGAAGCACTTACAGTCTGAGCAGAGGTTTAAATAAACAACGCTGTTTTAGGCTTTTTAAATATTAATGGTTTAATATTAATTTAATTTGATGATATAATAAATGTTGTACATTCATCCCCAATCTATGTTCTGGAACACAATAGTTCATTTCAGCAGATTACAAAAATCAACACTGCACAAAGTTTTCAAAGCACACGAATAAATAATGCTAAATATTTTGCTGATTGAATTGTATAGCAATTATAGCTGTCAAACCTTTACCATTGATTTTTTATTAACTTGTACCAGTCACTGGTGAAAAGTTTACTTCACTTCCCTTTACAGTATATTTGGATCTTGTTTTTATTGGAAGGTTTTCTTTGAAGGACGCTCTTTTTAATTGCAGCCACATAATTTCTATGGAGTTCAGGGCTTAGATTTGTGATATTTATCTTGAAAAATTACTTTTGAAATTTGAACCCATTTTTTCTAGTGCAGAGGAGGGATTTTTTTCATATTTTTAATATTTAAAGTAATATTTCTTACCAAACTTTAGTTTTCTGCTCATGGTAGATGCTTTTCTGTAATGAGAGGGACATTATTTTTTTCACTCATTTCCATTGATTTTAATAAGGAAGGTTTGCATAACTTGGAGGTACATATATATATAAGTGCGTATCGTCGTATGGAAATAGTGAAAGAAAATGAAAAAGTATGTTAAAAAAGAAACAAAGCATGTTAAACTAACACTAGATAAGTCATCTTCTCCGGGCTATGTAAGTGGTTCATTAACACTGCATGTGTTAATCAGCCTTGAACGGATCCTTGGCTCTTTGCTGGTCCTTGTTTCTGTAGTTCTATTATAATTTACCGGCAGCATTTCACCAGTTTTTGACTGAACATGTCTCCGGCAATTATGGTAAAATATTTATATTTTCCTTTGGTTCCGTGATGCTTTTGTAATATTTGTTTGCAAATATGCATAGGCATTTGCAGTTTAAATATTACGAAGATATGGCATCTTTCTAGTCAGATAGTTGTAGAAATCTCTTCAGTTCGTCTTCCCTAAAATATTTACTCCACCTGCAGAAAAACCTAGAGACATTTGCTTCTGAGTGACGGTCTGAGGAAACTTAAACATAGCTTACAATTGTATGAATAATATTTGATAATAATTTGAACTTCCTTTTAATTCATGTCAGTCATATTATCGTTGTAGTGTTCATATGTCTATAATTATCCGAACTGATGTTGAAATATTTGTTCGCAGGAAATTTCTGCATACGTACTACTGGCGTCTCGAAATGCGACCAGACAACTTTTTATATCTTAACTTTATTCCTTGATTTTGTCCATTCTTATTATGTGGGGCAAAAATGTAGGCTAAGAAACTTCTAATCTTCCCTCTCTCAAACATATATATGCGGTCATACTAATTTCAATAATTATACATTTAATGGCAGCAAATAGGTCGAATAACGGGTTGAGCTACGTTTCACTTGTCCTAAACTGTATATTGAAATCAATTTTATGATTATAAATGGATGTTAACTCATAGACTGTAAGCTGAAAAGTGTAATTAAACTTCTGATTTAAACTTGCGACTTTCCCAACACTTTCTTGCTTTGGAAATAGAAGTGGGCTCCTTTGGCTCGGATATTTTTAATCATATCTATGTCGAGATACACGTGATTATGTACATATGTACACGCACATATATATATATATATATATATATATATATATATATATATATATATATATATTTATATATATAAAACTTGCTCTCTTTCTCCCCTCTCTCGAATATATTCTTCATGAGCTCTCTATATCTCACCCCCTTCCCTCGTTCTTCCACTATTTCTCCCCGTAAAGGGCGCAGCGATTTGTCATCCTGGCCGCCATGCTGACGGGATTCAGCACCTCGTCCGACCCTATCTTAGCCTCTTCTCCTTCCTTCAAAACACTTGTGTTTCCCCCCCAGTTTCCTCGCTTTTCATAAAACCTCTCTCACAACTTTCTCTGGTCAGCCTCTAATTTCACAGGGTAACTGCCGACCTTCTTCTCATTTAGACCACCACCATTTAGACAAGTCTTTAGAAACTGGAGAGGTGCCGGAAGACTGGAGAATAAGAGACGTAACCCACATCTACGAAAAGGGGTACCGCTTTTGCCCGGGTAATTTCCGGACTATTAGACTGACATCTATCAGTCGAGGTAATAATAACTGGCCGTATACTGCAACACTTAGAGTTACACAACCTGATCTTTGATTCGCAGCACGGATTTCGCCAGAACCGTTCATGTCTTACTAATCTACTAGAAATTTTCCACAGTATTTTGAGTCCGTAGGACTGTAGTCGAGCTGTGGATATCTTATAACTAGACTTCCAAAAAGCCTTCGATAAGGTACCTCGACGTAGGTTGATGAATAAGCTCTGCGCCAACGGCATTACTAGCAAGTTAGCCAAATGGATGCGTAACTGGCTCTCAGGACGGAGGCAACGAGTATAGGTCAACGTGGTAGCCTCGTAATGGGCGCCCGTCAGTAGCGGGGTGCTCTAGGGCTCAGTGCTCAGACCTCTATTGTTAATTGTCTACATCAATGACATAGACGAAGGAATACCATGCTTGATTGCCAAGTTTGCCTATAATAGGAAGTTATGAAGTAGTGTGAGCCACGTGAAGAAGTGAAACACCTGCATAATAGCCTCCTCAGGATAGGCGAGTTGTCCGATATGTGGCAGATGCCATTTAACCTTGACAAGTGCAAGGTAATGCACATTGGCCATGCTGCCCCCTAGAGAAAACTACTCTTCGTTAGGCAAACAACTAGATGCCAATGACCTTGAGAAAGATTTAGGCGTGCTACTTAGCAGTGACCTAAAGTTCTTTAGGTGGAAAATATGGCTAAGTGAATGCTGGGGTACATAAAGATACATTTTCGCTTCCGAAACAGGCAGATTGTTTTTGCCTGCCTTGTATAACTCTCTAGTCTGGTACTACCTTAAATACGGCATTTAATTTTGATCTGCAACCATTAGGAAGAACATTAAACGGCTCGAAAGGGCACAGGCCAGGGCCACTAAATTAATTCCTTCCATAAAACATAAAAGTTATCAGCAGTGGCTACGAGAACTGTGGATGTTCTCCCTGGAGACGTAACAAGTAAGAGGCCAGTTGATTGAAACTTTTAAAATAATAAGAGGAGTTGAAAACGTAGATCATAGGAGGCTGTTCACGTTGAACGCAAATGCCACAGGTAACCACGGTTACAAACTGCAATTACCGCCATTTCACAGGAGCATTTGGGCAACCGTCTACCGCTCGTAGTTCTGAACAGTTCGTCAGTCGAACAGTCCAAATCTTGACTTGATGAGATATAGTATGCGTATAGCTTAAACACAAGTAGATAGGTTTCAACTTTCTGTATAAATTTCCTGATTAGGTTTTTTTTTCACTGCACATTCAGGTATCATTTGCGCTTTCTGGCCCGCAAAAGCGGGTGGCGGAGGTGGTAGGGGAGAGCCTTCGCTTGTACTATAGGTTAAAGCCTTTCCAAAATAATACCTCTAAGGTATGTTGAGAAATGTCCTTTGAGGTATTACTTTACCTTGCGTCTCATTGTGACCTCTTTCCGTGTCCCTCTCACTAACTCTTTCACTAAATATCTCACTATCTAACTCGCTATCTCTCTCTCTCTCTCATTCTCACTCCACCTTCCTTCCCTTTCCCTTCTCGCACTTTCCATCATCCTCTTCGCTCCCACCCATTCACATCTCTCTCTCTATATATATATTTTTTCTGTCCCTTCTCTCACACATACACAAGTAGATAAGTGTGTATATGATTGTCCTAGTACTTACTGTAGGTAGAGTTGCCATCATCATCTGGCTTATGTAAATGTTGGGCTAGTTAATCTTATATTGTGCTAATCGAGGTGGTCCTGTGTAGAAACTAGAGTCTGGTATTAGTTCTGTTGTTCTCGCTCTAACTAATGCCTTCACTCTGTCACACATACACACACACGTACAATCTCTCTTTCTCTCTCTCTCTCTGTGTTTATATCTCTCCCTCTCCTTTCTTTCTTACCTCTCTCTTTCTCACACCAACACTCTCTCTCATATTCAAACTCTTTCTTACGAGTGAAAATGTGTTTGTATCCTTACATTCTCTTAATATCTTTCTCTCTCTAACTTTCTATTTCTTTCTCGATCTCTTTCTTTTTTCTCTCTCTGCTTATCCTTCTATTTTTATCCTTCCTTTTCTTTCTCTTTCAATGTCAACCTCTATCTCTTCCAAACCATTTCCTTTTATATTGCTTCTCACCATTTGATTATAATAAACTTATTATTTATGCATTTTGAAATATATATATATATATACATATATATATATATATATATATATATATATATATATATATATATATATATATATATATATATATATATATATACAAACAGAGAATGTGAAATAAACGGATAGAAATATCTTTGGGTGGATTTTATGTATATATCTGCAATAAATCAAATTCACTGCAATCTATCGGTGGACCATTACAAATATCACTTCACCACATCTTCCTGTAACCGTCTCTCTATTATCATTCGGGAAAAACCCGTAATATGCAAAATATGACTGCAAAGATGCATAACATTATAGTAAATATTAATATTCATAGCATAAATTTTGCCCTACCCTATATTTTCCACTTGGATTCAAGCATAAATTTCTTAAATTGCTCGTATGCATGTTGAGTAATTGGCATTGCCTAGATTTATCTTGTTCCAATTTACAAGGTATGATTGGAGGTAACAGGTAAGAGGTAACAGCTCTTTAGACGAACTCAAATAGCCATCTGTTTTATGCCACATCTATATTTAAATTAAGTTGTGAAAGAGATGTTTAGCAATATTATAGGCATAGGTTGTGTTGAGTGGGCGACTATGCATAGTGCAACTTATATTTATTCGTGTCTGTAGTCGTACGAAGGTGGTATGTTTGTGTTAGTATAGATGTGAATATAAATGTTTTTTCTGTGTTTTAGAATGTTATTGCTTGTTTAGATTAGTGTATGATTATGAAAGTGTATAAGCATAAATGTGTAGATATGAAGATCTGTGCATGTATGACCAATTTATGAAAAGGAGAATGTTGATATGTATGAGCATGTGAGTGTATTGAGGAAAGCTTCAATGGACGCAGTGATGGTAAGAAGTCAGTGTATTAGTGAATAGCCAATTAATACACTTCTTTTTAAGGCTGTAAAATCGGGCTAAGGATATAGTCACTTGCTTGGCATGGGTAAAGACATCTTGCAGGTGTGGCCGATATAGTGTGATGGAGTCTACATGTTGCTATACTAACCGTATGTAATTATAGGTTTGTAATGTGTAGTAAGAACATGAATATAAATAACAAGTAAGTGAGGTCATTTGTTTCTAACACAAAATTGATTGTTGCTGCTGTTACTTGAAAGAAAGAAGCGAAAACCACTAAGGGCAAAACTATGCTACTCGGCTCCTTCTTCCCCGCCTCCGGTTCTCTACTTCGATGCCTCTGTTACAGGACCTACACTGGTTACCTATTCGCTTCCATACCCACTATAAAATTCTTCTCATCTGCTACAAGGCCCAAAACCTCAACGCTCCACCTTATCTCTCGTCTGCCATCTCCCTTGGTCAAACTCCTCGGACACTCCGGTCTAACCTCGCTCCCATCCTGAACACTCCTCGTTCTATCCTCTGCTCTATGGGTGACCGTTTGTTCTCGGTTTGCCCTCCTAGACTCTGGAATGCTCTTCCTGCCGAATTCAGATCCTCTCCCTCCCTTGCTATTTTTAAATGTCTCCTGAAGACTCATCTATTCACAATTGCCTTCTCTCCCCTGTAAACTTTCTCTACACTCGCTACACAACCTCGCTCTTGGAGGTCTAACAACCATAAAGGGCGCATTATAAATACCTATTATTATTATTATTCTACAGGTGGCCATGCGATACGCATTTTTGACTTTTAACACTGTTTTATGTCACTACAGCGACATCAGTAATAATATATATTTGTAGTGATGTCAATTGAACCTTTATTGTTGAAATAGGGCATTGAGATGAACAATGGCCTAGAATGATGCTAGAGCCTGGCAGTTCACACCGAATGATATGTAAAGAATAGGTGTAATTCATTATTAATTCAAAATTTTACTAGAGCTTTATTAAAACACAAGGACTGTAAAGCTTTCCCATATATTATTAAATTTCAAAATACAACTTTCATAACCTCCTGCTATAAAATTAGACAACATAATTTTGCTTGCACGCTTGTTCTTTCGGTAACTGTATTCGAGACGTCAGTTTAACTTTGGTATGTAAAATCTACATACAAACATGATGGTCCGAACCTATGAGCAGACAAATTCTAGTCTGACTTACTTGACTTAAGGGCACAGGTCGTAATGACCCCTTGCTCTGCGTCTGCCTGCTGTCAGTTATTTCTAGCAGATATGAAACAGAATTTTAGCGGGGTATACTTGGGCACTTGACAAAGACTTCCTAAGCACAGTGCTCTACGACCTTGAGCGTGTTCCCCCTCTTCATGATAAGAGGCAGAATAGAGCAGACAAAAGAAGTATAAGTCTATTTATATTTGCCCTTACCCTCTCATCTACCCGCTGCCATAGATGAGTTCCACTCACATGATTTAGCGCACCTGCTGAAGTGGTTATCGCGATGTGGCGCTAGGAACTAGCATGGGAAAGTTGGGAAGGAAGTGAGGCCCAGTCGACCTGACAATCTCACACTCCAGTGAGATGCAGCAGTCAGGAGTCTGAAGGCGCTACCTCTACTCAGCACCAAGAATTTATTATAACTCTAATTTATACTAGAGCTGTTAAATTTAAAATGTTCTTCCCGAGTAATGAACTATGGATGAGTTGGATGTAGCTAGCCAAAAGATGGATTTCCTATTTGGGTTATTTTCACGGTGGCTGCCATAAGTTGTAGATATTTATGGTTCTGATTTCAAGATAAATTGAAGATCTCCACTCACAGAATATAAGGCATATTAAAAGGGTGTAGATCGGTATTAAAGCACCAATCAAATTATCATAATAATATAAAGTAAAAAGTCCCAGAAAGATTGCTAAAGATAGATGGATTTTCACAGTGAATAACAAGGCTAGACGAAAATTCGCATCTTATTTCATTTAGGTGTGCCGACACTTCAGGTTGAGAACCAATCTTACTGTACCTTGGGAAATTAAAAAAATGTAGAAGGGATCAGAATACTAATTATATCTACTTATATGTATAAAGCAGCAGTTGTACATGTAATCTCAAGGATGTTTGAACACAAGAGACACAAATATTATTCATACATATATTAAAAAATTGTTTTTCCTATCTGAGAATTCTATTCTTGATCGAAAATGGAAAGCGTAGAGATGACATACTTTGCATATTCATAGGAACTCTATTGTGCTATAATCTATAGGGTGACCACAAAAACACTACTTAATTTCAAATATATATTATAACAAAAGTTAAATGAATATTCTTACAATATTAGTTAAATAAACTAATAAAGTTTTCTTCCTCATTTGCAGATTCTACTTGATCCGCTAGATGGCAGGGTAATCCAAGATGGCGTTCAGTTCACAACAACGTAGCTGGTGTGTATTTGAATTTGCAAAACCAAACAGTGTTACGAATGTGCAACGTGCTTTCAGACGCATTCATCTTGGGAATCCACGTACTAACAAGTCCATTTTGAAGTGGTACAATGATTTCAGTGAGAAAGGATGCATCTGTGACCAGAGAAAAGGACATTAAAGCTGCCCATCGGTGTCAGAGTAAGTTGTCGATAGGGTCAGAGAAACTTTTCTTCGCAGCTCCAAGAAGTCGACGGGCAGATGTAGCCGAGATTTAAGAGTCCCACAAAGCACAGTAAGAAAGATCTTACGCAAACGCTTGAGGTTTACCTGTTACAAGCTGCAACTGGTCCAAAGGCTTTACCCGCAAGAGAATGCAATGCGTTTTGAATTTTGCAGCAATCTAGAGGCGTTATTAGAAAAAGATCCTGATCTGCTGTCAATGATCATTCACAGTGATGAAGCAACCTTCCACTTAAGGGAAAAGGTCAATAAACAGAATCAGAGAGAAGATTCGTTTGCGCCTTGTTATTGAAGGTTTAGTTGTGACAGTTTCTTTATAAATAATCACCGACACATTTCTGAAAGCTGGCCTGAAACTCTAACAGAAACGGACCAAGATGATTGGGTACAATTAAAGGAGTCGGTGTTCTTTTTAGTTCCTTCCCACTCCCACCGCCAGATGAGAGGAGGTATTTTAAGTTGCCGATAAGAACAAATAGAAACGCATTTGTGAGCCTTCTCCGTAAACATTGTGCTAATAGTTACCATAATTCTACTGTCCCCTGGGTAACGAGTAGTAAGCTTGAACTCTGATGCCAAGAGCTTCTCGAATTTCTCCGTGAAGATCAATAAATCGCGCCTAAAAAGTTTCAATATCAACATAAAGCTATGGCGGGGTCAAGCAAACTAGAAAGAGATTACTCCTTCAATCAAACTATTCCAAAGGTCTGCTAAGAGGTAGAGATCCAAAATATGCTGCTCTAGTTTCGGAGGCGATGTAAGAAATGCTAACAAAGGAGAGAGTCACTAATGGAGTTGTTTTTTTGAGACAACAAAGGAATTCATTTGCACACAGTTCTCTTGTGACTGGAACTGCCGTAGTAAAAGCAGGTGGTACGCTCAAATAACGCTCATTCGGGTGGCTCATACTGTTCTCTAGCTGAAAAGTATAGGATAACGGCACATAAGATTGCTGTTGATAACAGATGTTAAAAGGAGATCATATCGCCATATCGCTTACAACTAGATGGATTTCCAAAATGGACGTCACACTGGGGTCAATCTTCCGATGTACTACTTCGATGGAAACATGAATAGATTTGACGGTGGACTCCATTGTACGAGATTTAAAATGTTTGCTCAGAAATAGCGGTCAATTAGTTTGGGCACGTAAGATCAACCTTTACTCTAAGTAACTATCAAAAAGAGAATAAGATTTGCACAACTGTCAACTAAAGATTGACGTTTTTCTAACACTAATATGTAGGCCTCTACACTTAACACTCTTTGTTTTCTCTCAACACAATTATTGCTGAAACAATGATTTGGGGATCTTTATTATTCCTCTATACTAAATAGTATTCATTAATCACTCGAGAGGTATAACACATGAATGAGTTATTGAAACTTGCAATTCAGGAAACATAATGGTAATTACTCACTACTGCAACAGTGTTACGAATCATTTATACACGAGTTATTATTGAACGCACTAATTAGTTCATTTGACCGACCTGAAATGAGAAACGGTTCTTGGCCAAGTAATAATTTCCCATAATTAGATTCGTTTAGCTTAGAAATAAATGACTACGGATTGTTTAAAGGGGACTTAGCTGAAACTTAAATTGGTCGCTAAGGAGAGTTTCACGCTCAGGCCTTGGTCGTTCTACTCGTAGTACGCTCGGTAGATTTGAGCAAAGTCTAAATTCCGATGAATATATGAATATGTAAAAGAATATTTCGCTGTAGCTTATGTTAACTCTGTTTCTGTAGTGGTCATCGAACTGATGTTACTGACGAGACTGAGTGGTCTGTAGGTCATTACGTCTCCTCATCGCGTTTTATAAAGAAGTACCATAGAACCGTTGGCTTATGCAATTGAATTATTTTTCCCTTTGAACATTTTGCAAACAGTTTAGATGATAAGTTTTAATCTCTTTCACACTCAGCCAACTTTTATTGCCTTAATTTTCAACCCAATCCTCACAGTCATTTTGCCACTTTTCGTGACCTTATTTACATGCCAAATTTCGTTTTGCTTTACTGGTATAAACAAATCGTCACTTATTCGAAATTAGTCATCTAGTTTAAAATGTTCATTTTTATTATATATTTCGTGATAGAACTCTTAAACGCTTTCAATAATCTTTTATATGTTTGTTATTTTGTTTTCCTATTTATTCTTTAGTGTTGTCATTGGTTGTCTCCTTTGTTATTAGTATTAGTTCCAACTGTTTTAATGATTTTGTGGTTTTGGTTTTTCTTGCTAGTTTTGTATTATATGTTTTATATTTTCCATGATTTATTTTTTTTTTATAAGGTTGCTAATTTTTGTATATTTGGTCCTCTCTATTATTGCTCCATGTCGTTTCATTTTTCACACTTTGCCTACTTCTCTTTTTGTAACCTTGCTTATTTGTCTTTTAGTTGACCTTGTCTCAGCGTTGCATACATAAGTTGCACAATATAACATAGTTTCTGTTATATTAGTTTTGCACCTTAATACTAATAGTAATAATAATAAGAGAGTTTTATAATGATCCCTTCAAGACCTTAAATCCTTTGCATGGAACCTATCCATCGAATAGGAAAAAGCCTGAAAGAATAGGTAGGATTTCAGAGCCCACTTGTATACACTAGGCGAGGAATAGGAGCTTATGCCAGGAGGGGGACCATTTACTAGCTTAGGGGCAATTTCCACAAAAGCATGATCACCCATTTAGTAGAGGCGAGTGTGAGGAACAGAAAGCCGGATGGTAATTCCTGAGCGAAGAAATCTTTGTTGTCTGGACACAAGCTAGTGTAGAGAACAAGTAAAAAGGAGTTGCGGTGTAGAGGATTTTAAATGTGAGGGGGAGGACTTGAAAAGTAATTTTTGAATTTAATCGGAAGCAAGTGCAGTTCTCGGAGTAGGGGTGTTGGACGAGAGAACCGTCCTCGACGAAAGAGAACTCGAGCAGCAAAGTTCTGGACAAGTTGAAGGGGACGAATTGTAGTGTTAGAGGTTCCAACGAGAAGAGAGTTACAGTAATCAAGGCGGGAGGTAACAAAGGCATTGATGGAGATCTTGAAACTGCCTCGGTCAAAGTGAGACCGGATACGACTAAGTAATCTGTCCCTTGATCATTTAGCTCGAACTTGTTTCTATGTACTGTAAACTGGAATGTATTTATTTTTCCTTGGTTCTCAAGTTTTAGTGTTTATCTTCTATATGTGAAGACTTTAGGTCCCCCTTACTTTAGTCCTATTTAGCTGTCCTGCTGAGTAATCTTTCTTCTTGACTTACTTGAACGAGATGAGGACTTTTGAAGAGCATGGAATCAATTTTATATTTGATTCCATTTATTTCCATTCTTGTTCATTTTCTGTTTTTCTTATTTGCGAATTTATTATTTTAAAACTTTTATCGCCCTCTTTCACCATTAACTGACTCAATCAAACGTGGAAAAGATAGTGGGAGATTTAAATGTGGTGAACAAAGACGACTCTGATATGAAATTAATATAATACAAATATTTTCCTAATTTTAAATCCTATAAAGTTATCGGCCCAGGTTTTTTTATTGTGGGCTTATGAAATTTTAAGAAGTTTATCCCTCCCTGATTTAGTTATCTGCAAACTCCATGGACTATTATGTGTGGGGCGGGGTTTAGTGAGATCATAAAGTTCCTGTGCACCACTAAGGTGGAGCTGAGGTCTAGGATCATCACAGTTTTCAGAAGGTACAACACGGAGACCGTCGAGAAGCCTACACCAGGTTGCGAAGCCGCCTAGGGGCCCAGGTTGAGTCCGGAGGAGATTTTACTAAATATAATGAACAGTACTCCACTTCAAAGTCTTTAACATGTAACATTGGTAAACATGTTTGTCTAAATGAACTGTCTGTGTTAGTTTCTTTTATATTGAAGTTAGGCGACAAATTACCTACTGCATCCTTTAGAAATCCTACGAAATTATTTGTATGCTTGAAGCTCTACCTTAATATTCCTATATGGTTTTCCTACAACACACATACCAGGGATACCAAGTTTTTATCCCCTTACTAGAGCTCACAGACTTCATTGATCACATATCTTCTCATTGAGCTCAGTATTACATGACCAGTTTTGAAGTGGAAACTACTGTGATAGAACGGGTTGAGGCCGCTTAATTTCAACCACTATCACATGTTATTTAAAACCACGATGCTACCCACGTGCATCTTCGCTTTGAAGCCTGGCGCCTTATCGCAGCCACCTGAGTCAATGTTTAAACAAGGAGGTTTATCTTTCCCCGTTAGCCCCATGCGCTGACCTCGCCAGATTGAATTAGGCTTATAGGCAGATAAGGCATTGTTCTCAGGCTCGGCTGTGCATTCCCTCGAAGCACCGCCACTCCATTGTCCCCCACGCCAAGGGGATGTCTCGACTATTTAGATGGAAACTTAACCACTAAGATTTAGATTGTAAATCCAGATTTTCATCGTGAAACATCACTACGATCCACTCTCACCTTGTGCGCCAAGGGCCCTTGACCTCGAGATTCACCATCACTTGTCCAGAAGAAGGAAAATATCCCTTGAGTGCCAAGGTTCGAGCCTTCGTGACGCCAAGTCCACAAGGCTTCCCCTGTTGTTCAGAAAGAGAGCAACGTTAGAACAGCCATTGTTTGTTCGAGCCCGTTGACAAGAAACGGTTCTCACCCCACCCTGTTGTTCAGAAGAGAACAACGTAGAACAGCCATTGTTCGTTTGAGCTCGTTCGCCAAGAAACAGTTCTCACCCTTCCCCTGTTGTTCAGAAAGAGAAAAACGTTAGAACAGCCATTGTTCGTTCGAGCCCGTTGACAAGAAACGGTTCTAACCCCCTCCCCCTGTTGTTCAGAAGAGAACAACGTAGAACAGCCATTGTTCGTTTGAGCCCGTTCGCCAAGAAACGGTTCTTACCCTTCCCCCTTGTTGTTCAGAAGAGAAGAACATTAGGACAGCCATTGTTCTCGAGCCCGTAGACAAGAGACGGTTCTCACCCCTCTCCCTGTTGTTCAGAAGAGAACAACGTAGAACAGCCATTGTTCTTCAAGCTGTTCGTCAAGAAACGGTTCTCATTCCCCAGACGCCACGTCAGGATTCTTTAATTCCCCCCTTCCCCTTCGGCTGGAACTCACCAGCGGACCGAAAATTCCTTCAAGTCGCCTTCCTCTGCACAACAAGTATAATTACGTAAGCCGAACGTTACCTTTGAGTATTTAACCCTTTTGTCAACTCTATCCTGTGCTTTAAATGGTTTCGCGAACCATCCCCTCCCTTTAACTTTATATTTGTTTTACCTTTTTAAATCTCTTAATCCTTGGATTAGTTAGATTTCCCACGACCCTTTCCATTCTCTGTTTATGTCAATATTTTCCGTCTTGTGTTTGTTGATAGTTATTATTAATAAAACTCTATTTTATTAATGATAGCAATATTATTATCCTTGAGCTCAGTTCCACTTCTTAAGCATATAGAAGATACATAATATCGGCCAACCTAGACATCCACGCACTCTAAAGTTTATTAAATAAGTTCCCTCAACGAATAGTTATATATGGTATATCGTCGAGAGTCCATTCTACGACAACTACATATATTTATTAATAGTTAAGTAATCCTTCGACCTTATTCTTAATCATCTATTTCACAAACTGGATAAAAGTGAAGGGGTTGTGTAATTTTCTCTCTCAATAATGCCTAATACAAGCTAATAGTCTATAGGGTTGTTACTGCGGCCCTACGCATTTTTATAATTTTACGAAAAACCAAAATAAGCGTAAGAAATTGATTTGTATTAGTGGAGGGAGAACTTCCATAAGTAGCCAAAGCGAAGATGAAAATGAGCAAAATTGGATATAAAATGAAATTAATAACATACTCTTCAACGGAAGAGAATCTAATTAAGACGTATCAGTTATCTGCTTCTTCGTCAAAGGTAGAAACCACGGATAATTCAGAAACAAGATCAAAGTTGAGCTAATATAAGTTAGAGCCACACCCATGTCAAAAACAAGATACCAGGTAAAATACCCTCCAATTTACATCAGCAAAGAAGTTTAATGAACTTAATGATCGAGTAATTGACTGACTCCCAATTAGAAAACTGCAACTACAATAATATGAAATATTTTAGCATTCTGCAAAGCTGGCAAATAAAAATGAGCCAAATCCATCTAAAATAATAGTAAGCGAAACTCCGAAATGACTTTTAGAAGATTATTTCCTCTTCTTTTGAAGGAAAAATCCTGTATAAGGACAACAATCATCTAAATCTTTAATAATAAAACATAAAGCTCATTGCTTTATATTTTAGAACGTTTAACACTACGAGTATCTTACACTATTTGCTGGGTCTAGACGGGCGCAAAATGGATAGTGGGAGATTTAAAACAAGGTGAAAAAGATGATACGAGACAGAGTCCTACTTTTTATAGTGGCACTGGTGTAGGAAGGGCCTTCAGCCCATCATGGTTTCAGCTGTAGCAGGAGTATTTTGCTTACGGCACACCATCCAACCCTTCGCTGGGAAAGTTCACTGTTAAACTCGAATCACATGATAATTATCGTTGTGAGACAACCATACACAGCCGTCTTATTATAATCATCATAGCGTGTGTGGGTGTGCTAGTGTGTGTGTTTGTGTGTGGGTGTGGCTGTCTGTTTGCGTTCATATGCATTAAAAAAATGGAAATGATTTTTTTCCTTGCATACCAATTTTGAATGTGTTGTAAAAAATCTACACCTTTTTCTCTCGCACACTTTTTTAATTTTGTGAACGGAGCGAACAAGCGCAGCAGGCCTAGTAATATATGCTCTTAGAGAGGATTTTTGCTCGTTCTAATAGCTATTTATTTATCCAAGTCGCCATAGAGCAAGCCAGCTACCACATTAATTGAAACTAATTTTTGGCACTTATTCTTAAGTTTAGCTTATTTAACAGCATCCCGTAAACTCTTTCATGTTTACAGATTATGTTCGAACGGTTGTAATGGAGCCAAAGTGGATGATTTTTTATTTAAAAATAAGCTAATTTGTTTCTGAAGAAGCGATTTGGGGTAACCATTAGACAATAATTTTATTCAAGAGTTATCTTATTTCTGAACCAAAAATCCTACACTTTGGCTCCATTACAAGCCATTGAAATATTAAAGGTGTTCTTTTCTTTTCCATACTTTGGTTCCTAATCCGAAAAACATAAAAATGAATTATTAAAACTTTTGATATTGGCCTGTCCTGAATTCTCGCATTGTGTTGTTTTCCTTAATGACTAACGTATGATATTTTTAAATATTTACTTTATCTGGCTTAAATTCTACTTTAGAGCTTAATCCGAAAAAAACAAAAATAAATTGTTAAACTGTCGACCTTTTTCCATTAAAAATAATAAACATTTTCTTTTTTATTGGGGAGGAGGGCAGAAAATTTGACAATAGAAAATTTTGAACCTCTCATTCGTTGGCAAATAATGAGATTTCAGACTTCCTCAACGCCAGCAGAAGGATGGTGGGAAATGTCAGAAGGGAGCTAGAAGAATCAGGATTTGACTCCGAGAAGAACAGCAGAGAAAACAGCCCATGGTCAACGATCTGACGCCATCAGAACGCCGAAATTCCTCTCTAAAATCCAGAAGATCATGACCAATGGTCCATTGAAGTGAATGTCCGCTATTTTAAGGAGGA
Source organism: Ceratothoa steindachneri (assembly GCA_963969495.1). Lineage (NCBI taxonomy): Eukaryota > Metazoa > Arthropoda > Malacostraca > Isopoda > Cymothoidae > Ceratothoa > Ceratothoa steindachneri. The sequence continues at coordinate 81,039,377 of OZ018327.1, forward strand.
GGGGGATACGAAAAATTCATCAGGCTAGTAGTACATAAGGACATTTGCTACTTTTCATACAAGATGAGAAAGGGACGATTTCTGTCCAAGGCGATGCAACAAACGTGACTCTAGCACACCCAGAAGGAAATCAATAAGTTGAAACACCCGTTGGAGAAATGATGTGGTTCTTTTCAGACAAGAAGAATTTCTGCCAAGCTCCTAACATCAAACTTCCAGAACAACAGGTGGTTCGTTGTCGCTCCTAAAGATGTGCTCTGAGTCATGCAAATGAAACTTTCAGCGATAATTTTATTAGTCTTCTGTGTCATCTGCAGTCAAAGTGACTTCATACCACCCCAAATTCTTTCTTGAAGGCCTCAGGCTGAACACAAACGGTTATATCTGTTTTGAGCGAGGTGGTGTAGCCCTGGATCAATCGAATAGCAGAAGGGAGGACTTTCGTGTTATAACGAAGTTCCAAACCCTGCCGCACCAGGCGGATGAAACAGCCATGACTGTCGGGGAATTTCTTCGATCACACATGGCCTGAAATTTGGCCTACCACCTCGTCGAAATGTAACCCCCCCTCGACTTCTTTTTGTGTGGCTTGGTTGAAAGAGAGAGCAACAAACCCAAGTGCAATACGAAGGAAGATCTGACGGCTAGGATTACAACTGACTTCAAGAGCCTACAACGGGAGATAGTGGCGAAGGCCTATGGTCGGTTTCGAGGTTGCCTAGAGGTTGTGATCGAGGTCGCAGGTGAGTTTATCTAGTGAGATCGACAGAAAATGTCATGCAGACAAACGGCACAAATTTGAAGAAAATATCTGAAAAAACACCCCACTGTTTTATTCAATCCAGAGATAATCATCGTGTGAACGAATACCGTTTCCACCCTGTACAGCTATAAAGTAGCAACCCCTCCAGTTACAATTATTTAGCACCACTGAGTTAGTAGAATTAGTTAATTTGGGCGCCAGTCTCTATTCAATCGTAGGTAATATCATCAACGGGAAAATAATATTCACATAAAGATCAGAATGACAATAACTCTTAAACCCAGCGAAATCAGTAACCAATATTATTTGGGAATAAATGTGTAGGAAGTTTGGTAATGCTGTGTTTGGACACAAACCATCTCTCAAGGAATACTTTAGTGGCTCGAAGGACAGTTACTTAGAGCACATTATGAGAATGCAGATAAGGAAACCGCCTTCGGTAGTTCCGGAACGCAAGAGATATTATTTCTGGTGTGTGTATGTGTGTGTAATTGTGAAGAGGGGAGAAAGAAGAGAACGGGTCTGTTATTGGGTGAGAAGGTGATGACGAGCGTGGATGGAACTCGTGCGTCCAGTCTACCTAAGAGTGGAAATGCAACACCTCCCTTATTCGGCTCTAATATTACAATTCGTTTTCATTCCATTCCTTTATTACACGTCCTCTTCTTTCGCTTTATCCATTATCCCTCTATTTATATAACTTCGCTTTCTTTATCCATATATTCTCTTTTTATTTATCCTTTTTCTCTGAAAATTCGTTTTCCCTCTCTTTAGCCATCTTATCTTTTTCTCTTCATCCATATTTTCCCTCTTCATCCATATTTTCCCTCTTCATCCATCTCCTCTCTTTTCATCTATTTAATCTCTTTATCCATTTTCTCTCTATTCATCCATCTTCTCTCTTTTTATCCATTCTCTTTCTCCTTATCCAACTTCTCTCTCTTTATCCATATTCTTTCTCATTATCATATTCTCTCTCTTCGTCAATTATATCTCTATTTATCCAACTTCGCTCTCTTTTTTATTTATCTTCGATTTTTTTTATACATCTTCCCTCTACGTATCCTTCTTATCACTTTATATCCGACTTCTCTCCCTTTATCCAATTTCTCTTTTTTTATCTTTCCTCTTTCTATCTTCATCCATCTTCTCTCTTCTTTCTATTTACATCTTTTGCCTCTATCTCTATTTTTTCTTTATAATTCATTTTATCTCTCTCAATTTATCTTCTCTTTGTAGCCAACTTCTCTCTCTTTATTTATCCTTCCTCTCTTACCAACTTATCTCTATTCATCCATCTTCTCACTCTTTTTCTATCCTCTCTCTTTCACCATCCTTTCTCTCTTTATCCAACCTGTCCCTCAATCATATCTCTTTATAAAACAACTCTATCCATCTTCTCTATCTTTATCCTCCTTTTACCTTATCTCTCCTTTTAATTTCTTTATTCATCTTATATATCTCTCTTCATCCATGTTTTATTTTCATCCAACTTCTCTCTTTATCCATCTATATTCTCTTTTATTTAACTTCTCTATTCATCTTCGCTCTTTTTATACATTTTCTCTCTCTGTACCCATCCACTCACTCTTTATCTAAATTCTATCTCTTTTTGCATCTTCTCTTTATCGATAATTCTCTTTGTATCTTTTTCTCTCCCTTCATCAATTTTATTTCTTTTTATCCGTTATTTTAGCCTATCCACCATTTTTCTTTTGTCACCGTCATCACGGTTAATCTTCTTCATTTTTATATTCGCTCTTTCACTTCTGCTCATCCTTTGGGTCAAGGGATTTGCAAGGCTCTTTAGATGTTTCATCAAAGGCCGGCGCTTCCACACTTGTGTACGAAGGGCCATGGCAGTAATTGATCCTTGCCCTCCCAACGGGAGGATCAGTCATCAATGTGTTCGTACTGGCACAAATGTTCTTTTTTCTCGGTTACCGGCGCTTTTTTCACAAATCTTTATTTCATCTACCTTCTCCACCTTGCTTCCATGCTTGTCCTAATGTATCTCAAATGGTCTCTATGCTATCATAAGACTTTTAAAACTTATTTCCTTTCTTTGTAGTTATACCGTTTGCTTATTTTAATAATGCAAATCAATTTAAACAGTTGAATTTCTAGTACTAAATTTCACCCGTTGGCTAACTGGCACAAAAGATCGAAAGCCATTATTCAATGAAGGGAAACTGGCGCAATGTGATTTTTCTTAGTTGTTAATAGGTAAAAAAAACCATTAGACTTCTAGTAGTTCTGAAAGGTTTAGCTGAATCTACTCGACAAACAGTTAACTTAATACGCCAAGATAGGCCAGATTTGAATTAAAACCATGGAGGAAAGGAGAGCTGCATTGTTTCCACAAGACTTATATATATATACTGAATCGCTTTGTATTGTGTTTAATTGAACAATCAATCTAAAAGTGGTTAATTACAGAATTATAGAAAAAAATATTTCTCTCATTTTAGTATAGATATTATATCGAACAGATAAGACGAGAATTCCCTTGCTGATTTTTTGCTTTAGTTTTTGTAATAAAGCAAACAAGTCCATCAGCTTGATTACAATGGAAAAACAACTTATATTAATTCCCTTCCTGCAAAAAACAAAACACTCCTGTCCTCAAATTAGTGGCCTCTCAGATAAATGGAATGGGAATTCTCCGTTTCTTTGTCTCCAAATGACCCAATTTGTCACAAATTCATTTTAGCCGGTACAGCGCGAAACGCGGTCTGATATCAAAGGTAAAGTGAATATAGCTCCGTAAAGACTGCTTTGCTTGCCGGAGTTAGTCTTGCCCTTCTCACTCGTGACTTTTGAAAAAGCCAACCTTAAGTTTGTTTTCGCTTACGTTTTGTGAATAGTGTTTTCGCGCATTTTAGTGATTGCTCACCCAGGAGTTCTGAATCGGCGTACGTACGAATTTGTCATTGCGTTCCTATACGTAAAAAGTGAAATTTCGCTCGCTTCGTGCTTCGGTAGCGAGGGTGAACTTGTTTCCGCCCTCCCCCTCCTTTTTCCACCCCGGACTCCCTTTGTGGTGGACCGGAGACCTGCAGGCCCTCGAAAAGCGCCTGCACCCAAGGTAAAGTGCCATTTTGATCGGGGGTTTTTTTTTTTTTTTTTTGGACAAGGATTACTTCTTTTATCTATTCTTTCTCACCGGTGTTAAATATCACGTACTCACACACACGAACACAGCCACACACCCCGAGTCTTCGTAACTTCTTTATTTCTTCAGCTCCCATGCGGAAATGGAGATTTAAATGAGGGAGACTCGGCGGATACCGCTGAGGACTCTCTCCGATGGCCCCAAGCCAGATCGGGGAGAAGTCTTCGCGATAACCCATGGGGAACTAGGGGTAACCTTAGTACGCCTCATCGATACTCACAATGGCTACTCGGCTATCTGCCAAAAGGAGAGTGACTGCGAGGTCCTCACCTCTCAAAAAGCGGCAGAGTCGTTGAAAAAGATTAACCTAAGACCCCACACGCCTCCACAGATAAAAACACATCGCAGCATAATTCTTAGACGCCTCGATCCTTGGGTAGGCAGCCACAGCATTGAAGAAATTCATGCTGAGGTTGAAAAAAACCACCCCTGGGCTAAAATTGCGGAAATCCTTAAATTTAAGGATTACACGCATGTCTTTAAGATAGTGTTCACTGATTCGGCAATGGCGGTTAAGGCTACGGAGTGCGGTATGCTCCTCTTTAACGTTCGAATCTGCCCCGAGCAGATCGAACGTGAGGAGTTTATCGACCTCCAGATGTGCTTCAAATGCTATAAGTATGAGGAGCACACCACAGCCAACTGCCCCAAAGGGAATGCTACCTTATGTTCCATTTGTGCATCGGACAACCACTTCTGGAGGAGCTGTAAAAGCACCACCATGAAGTGTCTGAACTGCGCGGGGGAACATAAGACACTCTCCATGGCCTGCCCCATCAAAAAACAGATCCTAAAGAATAAAGCCGCTCAAAAACGAACCGACGAAGAAAGGAAAGCTAATACTACTTATGCTAAGGTCGCAAAAGCTGCGGTAGCGGAGTCTAAAGCGAACCCCACATATCTCCACGTCGAGAATGAAAACTCGACTAAAATTATGTGTTGCATATATTATGCTCATATTGCGAATCTCTCCTCCCCGGGGTGCTTTGCAGATGAGCTTAATAAGATGCTAACCAATAATGGAATGGAGAGTATGTGGTTCCCCTCGAACCCGCGGTCAGAAGAGATCCTGAAAATTAGTCTCAAACCCCAGTGCGAGACTAATTGTCAGAATCTCCCAACCCCCAGTAATGCCACAACCTCAGCTTCCTCCAGAGACCCCAGGATCCAGGCTGCGAAAGCACGCACGGAACAAAAACAACTCAAAGAAACCACAAAAAACAAAAATACCCACGCAACCACACCCACAAAAAAAGTGAATAACGAGAGCACGGAGACTGGAGTTGCGAGAGCCGAGGGAGGGGCACGTTCGCCCCGCTCACGAAAAACCTCGCAGCCCCAGAGACGCCCGAGATCGTCCTCTTCTTGTAAGAGGGAATCCAGGCACGCATACCATTCAAGAAAAATTAACTTGAAGGTATTCGCTGCCGAAAGGTCCCCTTTTCCTAAGGAGATGGATGCCCTTGACGTATCCGAAGGCTTAATAGCCGGAGTATACAAATGGGAGTTCACTTCGGACGAACTCAGTGAAAAACAGGTCGAGGAGGCTTTACTCCAAGGCCTGATAAAACTGACTCCGGACTCTTTTATCACCCTAACCGACGGCGAATGCAGAAAGAAACGTACAGGAAAAACCATAACGCCCCCAAACACTCCACAAGGACCTAAACTCGTAAGAGAATAAAGTCCTAAAACATCATATTACACTCGAAAACCCTTAAGTGAACTACAAAATGACGACTCTAAAAATTTTACATTTGAACTCTGACGGATGGACAAACAAAAAAATATTATACGGAAACGTATTAAGACAAAGTGACCCAGACGTTATATTTATTTCTGAACATGGAATAAACGACGCTAATCAGATAAAAAATTTTCCCTACGAAGTCTTGACCAAAAATCACAGCGGAGAACGTTTTGACGGATGCGCCATAGCTGTGAAAAGAGGTCTTGACTTCAGATCAATAAGTGGACTCGACGAATCTTACCTTGCTGTGGAGGTCCGTACGGCAGTGGGACCCCTGGTCCTGGCAACGGGGTACCAACCCCCAAGGAGAGGGTATTTGCCCCTCCCAAACTTCTTGCAGTTATGTGGTCACGGCAGAACCGTTCTCTTTGCCGGTGACCTCAATGCAAGAAGCGCTGCCTCCGGTTATACGTCGACCAACCCAGCAGGCAGGAATCTTGAGACACTTATTGATAGAAACATTATGACTAGAATTGGACCAGACTTCCCCACATATATTACTCACAGGTCAGCAACAAAACCTGATATTGTGCTAACCAGCAATATGTTCCCTTATAATTACTTCATTGAGCCGGGCCCCCCTATTCCCAGCGATCACCAGGCTATCCTTATTAAAGTCTCAACCTCCCCCATTCAAATCCCTATCCCAGAGCGAAAGAGCTATGCTCGAGCCGACTGGGATAAGTATAATCAACTCCTCGAAAATTATAACCCAGAACCCTTAAATGATGCCTCCCTTGAAGAAATTGACGAGGAGTTGGATAAATTAAATAAAAAACTATTAAAAGCCGACAAGGAAGCCATCCCCCGAGTTAAGTATAAAACTCTCCCTGCCCCCTCATGGACCCCAAGAATGAAAACCCTCGCGAGGGAATATAAGGAACGGATCGATGAAGTAAACCTCACTGGCCCCAACATTAACACACACCGACAAACACGACTCATACGCGACGAACTAATGACTCTTATAAGGGACCAACAGAGTGTACTCTGGAATAATTTGATTGACGGACTGAATGTAGAAACTGACTCACGTACATTCTGGCAGACGGTAAAACGACTTAAAGGCGGACAACCACCAAGGACTGTTAAACTTATACGTGACGACACTGAAATTTCTGACGTGGAAAGAATCGAAGAGGAATTCAGACTCTTTTGGGCATCTATCTTTAAGATTTCCCCGGAAGAGAATGATGACTTCGATTTGGACTTCGAAAACGAAATTATTAACGACCTGAATGACCAAATACATAGAACGCATCCTCATCATTGCGTATCACAGAACAGGGAAATGGAGGGACTCGGCGGTAGAATTACTGCCGAGGAACTCTCTATGACCTTAAAATCCTTCCGACAGCGAGCACCGGGGCGTACAGGACTGACGAAGGAGAATTTTATTCGAGCCCCGCCCAATATCCTACTGGGGCTCATGAATATCATGAACGCATGCCTAAACGTGGGATACTTCCCTGACCACTGGAAGGTTGCGAAAATGATATTCATTCCAAAAGCCGGTAAACCACCGGACAGTCCAGCTAACTTCAGGCCCATATCTCTCCTAGAATTTTCAGGGAAAGTCTTGGAGAAGATATTGGCCAACAGGGTAAACATGTTCCTCGAGAGAAATAACTCTCATAACATCCAACAACATGGCTTCCGTGCGAAGCGAGGAACAGACACGGCGCTAGCCGTAATTACCGAGAAGTTGGCAAAAGTAAAATCAGAGAAACGCCATGCAAATCTGGTGCTACGCGATGTCAAAAAGGCCTTTGACAAGGTATGGAGGAGAGGCCTACAATATAAGATCCTTCAACTAGGCCTCAATCCCATACTTGAAAGGATTCTTTGTGACTATGTGATGGAGAGGAGAGCGTTTTTGAGTATAAAAAATTACAGCGGCCCTGAGTTCGAACTCGAGGCGGGGGTGCCCCAAGGCGGGTGCATCTCTCCCCTGCTCTATAACATCTACACTATAGACCTTCCCCAACCCTTGACTGAGGGTTCCTTATACGTCCAATTTGCGGATGATATAACGATGATATGTACGGGGCCTTATCGGAATGCGAATTTCATGGCACGAAGTACGGCAGTGGAAATCGAAAACATCAACTCCTTCGAGAGAAGATGGAAGATATCCACCAATGCCCAAAAGTTCCGTGTAATTCCATTATTCCGAAGGACTCTGGCAGACATCCGTGTGGGGGGTGCACGCATCCCATACCGCACGGAGGGCACGGTTCTGGGACTACAAATTACGACCGGTGGGTATAGGAGCCATGTAGCGAGAACTACACAGAATGCACGGAGGGACTTGGGCGAATTTTTCAAATTCGTAAACCTGAGTACCTCCAACAAACTAAAGATCTACAATGCGTGCATTCGCTCAAAACTCCTGTACCCCCCGATCCCTATAAACGTAGTTTCCAAGACCCAAGTCCTTAAACTGCAAAGAGTCCAGAATAAGGCAGTATATATCATTACGGGAGCCCGAAGGAGAGAAGGGAGAAGGCAGAGTGAACTCCATGGTGAACTGGGGATGACCCCCATAAACGTGGAGCTTCACCTAAGAGCAACCAAAATCTGGGACAAGGTGCACCGGCACCTCCCCCCCGAGTTTGTACTGGAGCACATCGACTTCGACTTTTTACCTAACTTAAGACGATCAATTAGTTTCAAAAGCAGTAGACTACCGAATGACTTTAACGTCGACCCTAAGTTCACTTAAATACTAAATAACCCCCAGTCATAACACAAAAAACATGAACAAAGCCAAACGAGTTTAGCCACCGAATTAACACTTGTTTAATTTGGTTTTAAATAACACTTTCCCAATTTTTGCGCGAAAATATCGCCAAAAACATACAAACAACACCAAAAAATCCAAATCTAGGTGTAAAACACCCAGAATTGAAGATGAAAATCTTCCAAAAGCCACGTAAAGATACAATGTATTAATACAAAGGCTCGAATGCCCACCGCATTCATCAGATAGTATAGTCATATGCTATCAAAAAAAAAAAAAAAAAAAACGCAAAGAAAGCCAGTGATACCCTTTCACCAGGGATCTGTCTTTCATTCTACCTTTCGTTTTTCGCTTTCCTATTATATTTTTCCCTATTTCCCCACTATTTCTCCTACTAAAACCCTCTACTACTATATTTCTCACTTATTATGTCCAATGTCCAATGCTCCGTAATTAGTCAAAGTAAATGTTTGGTTTACAAGCCGTTTTCAGTCGTGGGCGACTCTATATCTCACTATTTCGGTCGGTCGGTCGGTCCCCGTTTTGCTTTTTCTTTGTTTTGGTAATAACACTGTAACTATTCGGTCGATTCTAACGAATTTTGAAACATTTATGTTTTTTTAAAAATTCTCTTTAGATTTATATAATGTCCAAGGTCCTCTCAAAGTTAGTCTGGTAATTATTGAAAGTTTTACAGCTCTTAAGGTCATAAATCAGAATAGGTGAGAGCATGTGACTTTGGTCAGCAAACCTTGTTCAGGATCGATTCTGTCCAGTGTCCGGTAGTCCTGTATAATTTAGAGACGTGCTTTGGGGATCGGTTTTAACGGCCTCTTTCTCAGGTAATCAGGTTTAATTAGGCAAAAAAATGTGTGATGATGATATAGATAGTGTACTTAGTGAAGAATTAAGGATATGGAGGAAACTATTATAGAGAACCTCATCAAAGGTAAGGTTTTGGCTCGTAGGAGGTAATCGATGCCTCCAGGATTTAGACTACCTATGCTTATAGTTTTACTTTAATTTTGGACACGTGGTTACATTTTTATTTTTTAGAATTATTAGGAGGGAAAAGAGAAGCCAGTGTAACATATGAGAACATCGTCCTCTACACAGCAACACACAGTTTTCACGGAGAGGAGAAAGCAAAGAAGAGAAGAGCGAGGAATGAGGAAACAAGAAATGAGAATTAAAATGATCAAACTTAAAGAACGTCTTCTAGAGTACACCCCTACAACCTTAACCTGTTGAGGTAGGGAATGCGAGAATAAATTTGTACCAAAATTAATCAAAAGTAAAGTAATTTTTCATTCTTAGCTCAAGTCTTACGTGGGATCAAAATCAAAGGATGCTAACCCGAATTACCACACGATCCACGACTTACAACCATCAATGTGGTTAGTTCTCTGTTATTGGAAGGGGTGTTGCCAATCTGCTTCACCATAGCCCACACCGGAATTCCAAGCTATGCAAGGATGGGTTTTACGAAATGAGAGGCCCTATATCATTCACGATTATCTTCTTATTATCTTACTAGAGATAACTGAGGGAGAGAGAGCAAGCAATTGAAATAGTAATAATAATAATAATTATTATTATTAGCAGCAGCATTTTCTTTCACCTACTAAAACTTTAGTTTTATTTAATTATTCATAGTTTTTTTAATGCATTACTGGAAAACCTGTGAGAAAAGAGGCGTGAATATACCTGCACGCAGTATCCTAACTATTAAGGTACCGAGGTCTTCTCCCTGCACTGCTCAGGGCCTTAGGGATTGTGCTGAAGCCCGGTTTGTTTGGAGGTTTCCTCCCTTTCTCTTTCACTCATTTTCACTTACTTTAACTTCGCCAATTTATAACACTTTTAAAACATTCTTGAATCGATTTTACTTTTGGTTTTATCATTTTTGTGTATAGAATATAAGAATATACTAGGGGATTGATTTCAAGAAAATTAGACTCAATTTAACACAGGAACGAGACTATTGGTAAATAATAACTGATGACCTTTTGGTTTCTCGTCTTTATCTGATTAAATCTATTATTTTACACTCCTTTCCACATATTAAGATCTTTAGCGTGAAGTCGAGATGCAGCCAAAATACTTCAGGTCTACCTCAAGTCATTCCACGAGGTATCTATACCATTTTGGAAGGCTTTTTTTCTGAATTAAATTATTATTTGGACATTATATTTTATATTTTAGATGGATTATCACCCAATTAATAAATTCTGATGGTTTAAGAAACTCCTTTTTGAAAAAAAAGGAAAATTTTAAACAAATTGGAAAAAATAAATAGTTTAAGAACTAAATAAAATAAACAACGAAGAGCGGATAAGGAAATAGCACGAACTCTATACAAATGACGATGTGCGCCGGCGGAGCAAAGGTAAAATTAAATCCAAAATAGATGTAAACAAATAACTTAGCTTTTAGCTTTACTTCAACCAAATTAACAATATGAAGCAATATTCGTTTACAATACACTTAAAATACCAAGCCATTCTTTAAAAAGTTAAATAAACGACACAAGCAAAATATACTCAACTTTCTGTCCCTCCAATTACGCTTAATCGAAACTTTTTCCAATAAACCACTATAAAAACACGGCACAAAGCAAAATTCAAACAAAACAAGTGATTTTGGCAGAGTGATTTAAATAGAACTACTTCCAGGTAACGAAGACTACAAACAAGACTGCCCTCGATGCAAATATATGTACATATAAGGTCTTCCTTACTTTGTGCTAACATTGTTAAATTTTTCCCAGTCTATATTTCTATATTTAAAATCACCCATTATACACACATGCTTACTTCTACATGCATGTTGGATCATCTGTCACATTGAAAGAATCTTCCTTACTAGGACTTGGTGGTCTATATAATAATCATATGACAAATTTATCCTTTCCTTATTAATATCTAACCATAAAGACTGTGTTAGCGTCTGTTTAAATTGAAGTGTTTTCACTACACTGGAAATTATCTCTAATATAAATAATCACCACATCTTCTTTCTTCCAATTCCTATCTGTATGAAACATACTTATTATAACCATCAATCTGGAGCTCGAATCTAAAGTTCTTTCCTGCCAAATCAAGCCATGACTCTGTTATCGCAATAAGATCAAATTTCTCTACACTCACTAGCACTCTCAACAAAACCATCTCGTTCCTTATGCTCCCACCATGTGTAAAATATGTTCACAATGTCTCTTTCTTTATGGTCTGACTACCACAATCTATTCTCCTAGTCCTCTGCTCATTCCCTCGCATGTTGATCTCCAAATTTATATGAATGCCTTCACCATTACTTGCATTCTCTTACTTACCTTGGCAGCGTATATCTATACTTCCCTCGATAGAGTTATTTAACACTTTCAGACCCTTACGAATGAAGTGGATCCCCTCCATTGGATACAAATCATCCTTTCGACAATCTTACTCCATGTAACGAAAAACACTCCCCCCCATACTATCATACAATACTTTCACACTCTCATTTTTCCCAATTGCGCTTGAACTCCACTCGCTGCCTATTCAAAGTATAGGTAAAATTATTCACTTACACACTTCCTAATACTATGCTAAAAATTTCCTAACAAATCCCTATATCTAGCCGCTAGCTCCCTTTTAACTCTATCCAGTATCCTTTCAATTTTCTCACTCGTATCCACTGCAATGCACCTGGAAAACAAACCCTCACCCGCTCACGTTTTTCACGGTCCTGTCTAAATACCTAACCTATGAATCACCAACCACAAGCACTTCAGGCTCTTCATTTGCTTCACCCACACCTATAACCCCCTTATTTTAGACAAAGACTGACTCTCTCTACCTAGGCGTACTATCCCCACCCCCTTAACACTTACATCCATGCTTCAATCTGGAATCTAGCACACATCATCGCTACTTGATTCCTTCGTTCTTTTCCCACCCTCCACTCACTACTTTTTCCACTAGTCCTACTCCTAGCTAATAAAAATGGGCTAAACTTACGTTCCCCATAATTCCCTTTTAGCCTAGTGCTGAGATCCCTCCTCAGCTCATTGAATAACTCTGCCAAAATAGCTATATTTTCCAAATCTCTTGCTCTTTCTTCCTCTAAATCCAGCACACACTCTAGCAGCCGACATACAGCACAACGAGTTCTCACTCCTACCATTCCACATCTAGTACAAATATTCCAAGACTCCTTCACGCTCATACTCACCATCTACCATCCACCTTTCTTTCAACTCGATGCAATCAGCCATTATAACCTAATTAATGTTAAAAAATAAAAATTCCTTGAATTATATAAAAAAGGAATACACACACGAAAGTGAAAGTGCAACCGACTAAATCGCACTTTAAAGAACATTAGCTGACTATATCAGTTTGACTTAAGTATCGCATCTAAACAACAAAAAACATTTAACTTCCCAACAAAGAACAAATCAAATAAATATGTAATACTACACACATAGGTGGGCGTTATCGCGATAACGATATCGGGTTATCAGTTATCCGATATTTATTTCCGCGTTATCGATTCATCGGTATCGCCGATACTTTTGGTTCCAAACTAGTGAGAATCGATAATTTCAGTTTTAGGCTCTAGTTTAGAACAGGGGCGAGCCTCGCGTGCCTTGGATGCAGAAATAGGTAGGGCCGAGCTGGGAACCGAACGTATACTGAACGGAGTGCGTGGCGGCCGGTCTTGACGTCTTCTCAAAACGTTCGTTCAGCTTCAGTTTCTCAACAGGGTGTTGATCCTGCGCGCTATGTTCCCGTGCTTCTTTCGTTCTAATTTTTTGTGCATATGTATATGAATGCATGTACAATTTATCGGTTATCACCTTATCGGACGATAAATTTATCGCCAGTTATCGATTATCTGTTATTGCCGAGAAGGTTATCGTTATCTGTTTATCGGTTATCGTGATACATTTTTACGTTATCGCGCCCACCACTGACTACACACGCAAATCAAACAATCACTTCAAACATGATGAATATCAAATCTGTCAGAGCTTCTTCAAATGCAACCTTCTATAAGAAAGCCAGATAGTCAACATTTTATTGTACGTCATTTTCCTATATTATTGGTTTAATAAAAAACAAAAAATATTATTCGAAAAATTAAGAATTGCTTTCAAATTTGCTGTTACCTTATGAGGGACAAATGAGGACTAGGCAAGACAAATTAGGATATCTCTACCCGGTTCAACAAGTTCTGAACTGTTCGTTCTTGTCCAAATTCTCTTATTAATTTCCGGTTATAGGCATGCATAGTCCTAGTTAAGAGCCTAAATAGGCTAGCCTAGTGCTAGTTTGGAGCCTAGCTAGACTACCCTAGCATAGCCCTCAATGGTTGCTAATTAGAAGTAAGTGCATATTTACCTAAAATTATTTTTCAAAGCATTTATTATTTATTTCACAAAATTTTGTTTCTTTACAAACGAATGAAACAAAGAAAGGTTGTAGAACAATATAGTAACTATATAATTGATTAAATTTATCTATAAATATATGTATATATTTTTTCCAAACCAGCACCAATTTTGCGGATGACCTAATAATTAGAGACCATTTTGATATGGAAATCAACAAAATTTGCCTGAATAAACTACCTCTCATACTATATAGGAATTGGCTTGATGAAAATCAATTAATTGTAAGAGGACTATAGTCATTTGAACCTCTTATGAAGGCTTTCTGCAGCAGTTGATAATTTCTTTTTAATATCACTGCCCATCTAAGGCATGTCACCTAGGGCATATGTCACCAAAATTAAAAATTCAGCTAGTCTAGCTTTCTTTAACATTCCGACAAACAAAAACAAAACAAATAAACAAAGCAAAAACAAGAAACGACACAAAAGCTTGAAGAAGGAGGAAACCCGCTCTGACTTCAATGGTTGGCTCGCCTCCGCCGGCACAGTTGCGTGCGATAGAGAGAATGAATAATATTTAATCGCATGACATTTCAATGTTAAATTCCAACCCAATCAAAATTAATAGCCAATTTCATTCAGTGTCCATCTTCTATTAACTTCGAATCTTTGATCTATAGGAGTTCAATCTTAAAACAAAGTCCAAGAAACGGAAATGTCGTCCAAGTAATGGTGGCTTAAACAACACATTTTTAAATTCATATTGACTCCAAATAATTTTTGCTAAAATAATTTATTTTAGGATAAAAAAATTTCGTTTTAAAACTTGTCAATGTTTCTTATACTTTCCATGCCTTTTTCCACCTTTCGATCGATGTAATCTGTTGTTTTCAAGCTATAACTTAACAACTTTTAAACAGCTTATATAATAAAAAAAAAATTACATTTTTCCTCAAATTTATCCCAGACTTAAAAACATTACTTATTGGAACTCGAAATTTTCTTCTTTGGTGATAAAAAATACCTATTTTATCCGCTTGTTTTCAAGATAAATTATTTATTTCATTTTTTGTTTAGGCCAAATCGGGTTTTGGGTGGCAATTATGCATTCTAATGTGTATGTCGACTTTCCTCAATAGGATTTTTTTATTATAATTTGTGTGTAGAGCAAAAACGGATCTTCTATAATAGTGAAATTATAAATTTTACAAAGCTTAATATGTATATACTGTAAAATCTTCTGTACATTTTTCAATAATTTATCTTTTCCTAAAGCCAACAAGACCGAAATAGGCCTGACCTGAATCAATGCTAGCAAATCTAAGCCTAAAATATGACCGCATGTAACTTTTCGTGAAATAAAATATAAAACAAACCTGATATATGTAACCACAAACATCTAGATTGTAATTTTAGAAACCAAGGTTAAAATCTAGCAGGAAAGCTCTCAACTGAGCTGTGGAAACCTCACAGATGTTTTAGGAATGCCGTTTGCATGAGCTGAATGTAAACGTCGAAATTGGATTTAGATTTATTGGATGGGGAAACTGAAACCAACTAACGCGAGCCTAAATGCCAGATGGATGAAGAAATAAATGCTAAGGGAAGGAATGAATACATAAGTAGATAAACATTACCTATACATATATATTAAAAATCTAAGTTAAGGTGTTGTTGTAAACATTTCTGAGAAAGGTTTGGAAATACCGAGTACTTTTCTGATTACCTGGAAGAACATAAAGAAAAAATGTCGAAAGGTCAATAGTAAATCTCCACCTGAAATTTATGAAGAGATGCTTGAAATGAAATTGGTGGGAATAGGGCATGTGTCCAAGATATAAAAATTGACTATACTAAAGAAAAATGCCATCATTGTGTACATAGCAGTTTACTCTTGTAAGATACAGCGTGCCCCAACGGGTAGGTAAAAAGCATTCTGTACCCCAACGGGTTGGTGTAAACGATCCTTTGTACTACGGCAGCAAAAGAGGTAAAAATACCTAAAAATACAGTTTTATTTAGGGCTGTAAGATTGGTCTGTTGGATACCGTTACTTGGCTTGGAAGAAGAGCCTCCCAAAGGGGTCCCCGATGCAGTATTAAGGTTGCCACTTCTTGGTATCGTAAGCGCAAAGCTCATATATCTTGTACCTAATTCTCCGGTCACCCTCTCGTTACATATTTCGGACCCAAAGGGTGCAAAATCTGATTAAGGTTTGTATTTATAGACATTTCAAATCTCCATCACTTTCACCATATCAGATCTTCTTGTTCATCCACCTCTCCTTCAGTTTGGTCTTATCCTATTTTGATATCTACTGGACAAGGTTTTATAGGATTATTAGATTCACTTTTAGGTCCCCTTAATTTAAATCTCGGTAAAAGGAAATAAGAGGTCAAATATAAAAGTCAACCATTGGCCATCTAGATGTATTCTAACCTGAATTTAGAGGTCACTGAATAAATGGATAAGCCCGCTCTATGTATGTAATGAGGTCCAAATTCATTTATATTTAGAAATTTGTAGCAGAACTTGGTCCTGTACAGAAGACTTTTTGCAGCCCTAAGTCTCTTTGTTTTAACAGGTTCGAAATCAAATGTAATTTGGAGTTCTTTGATCTTTCCTTGGGTAAAGATACCCTCTCTTCACCTTTTCAGAAATATAGCTTTACCCAGATTTTGGTCAGGATTAATCGATTTTATTTTCTGTTTTTTTTCTTTACTTTCCTTTTTTCATTATGCCTTTTTCCTCATTCTTTGTTTACAGAATACATAGTGGCTACATGGGTTAGTTTTTTTATTTAAAACTTTCAGTAGGCAAACAAAATCATCTCAGAAGAGGAAATTTGAGTGATTATTAAAAAATTCAGTGCCAATACAAGATGAACGAAATAATAAACATTCGAAAGAAAGATTATAAAGTTTTATGGTAACTTAATTTTCTCATTTAAATAATATCACCTATTCCCAATACCTTTTATGAGGATAAAAGAAGGGATGTCGCAGAATTACAGACAGGCCAAGAACTTAAGATCCAATTAAGGGCCATAAGGGAACGAAAATAATAGAGAGAAGATCACAGTAGACGTTTAAAGAGAGCATGAATTATATATGTTTTAAGCAATCTTAATATCTATATTAAATTTCTGTTAAAGGCTCTTTATCAATGCTATTTTTAAAGCTGTTAGACTGAAGCGTCTACACCGATTTGCGAAGGGAAATCTTTCGAAATTTGAGTAATCTTCTAATACTAATAGAAAAAGCTCTGCAATGCCGCAGTGTTAAATCATTTGTTTATAAGATTTAATTATATTTGAATTGGCCATTTAGTTATCTAAATCAAATAACAACTCTTACTTTTGAATATTTGTGAAACTGATTAGTATCTAAATGAAAGACTTACTGAATTAAAGATCTGCAAAGACCTTACTAGCCTTCCTGGCAGCGATAGTTTCTCGAACGGTACTTCATGTATTGAATGCCTAAAAAATATATTTTAAAGAAAGATGAAGTAGACTTAAAAATAAAATTATTTCTTTTATAATGCTTTTCGTTTTCAGTTACTAGCGTTAGAAATTTTAAATGCTTTAAATCAATTTGTAATCATAAATTTCTTAATGGCCACTTTAAGCTCGACAAATCAATCAAATCCCTAAAAATGTTAAAACGAAAGTGAATTAAAGAAATGCGCATCTAAACATCTTATGGTGAACCCATTTTGGCCAAATTATCACAAAAACCATTTCAGGGATTTAGAGGATTAATAACCGTGGTCTGTGCCTGTCACAGCAAAGAAATCAGCCAGCGAAATACAAAAGTTGGGGAATGACGCTGAACAGAGGAACTGTGGAGTGGCTTTGAAGATAGGAGTGTGTGGGGGCGGGGGGAGAGAGACAAAAAGCTTTGTTCCAAGGGAAAGAATGGGTTAAACGAGAAACGCAAAAATCTCTCTTCAACAAAAACCTTACCTTATATGTCGCAAAAAAGATAGCAAGAGGAAAGAAAAGAAGGATTGTAAATAGCGATATAAACTGAAAAACATAATTAGTGTGAATTATAAGAAACGTAATAAAATAGCCTCTGGGCAATAACAGTGATGAATATCAGAATTAACACATTATACAAACTGGAGATATTATTAGTAACAAGTTTTTATTGTCCTAACCCAAATTTTCTCATGTTATTTACACAATTCCACACATTTTTTGGAAAGATATTACTCAAATGAAAGTTTTATTTACCTCGGAAAATATTTATATTATCACAATTTTGCAGATATAGGTAGAAATTTATAGAAGCAACCTTATATGCGATATATAACTTATTAGTATATATAACTATTTAATATGGATGGGTCCAGAGAAAAAGGGAGAGTGGATAATTTTATGAAAACGAATGAGTCACGATAAAGATAAAAAACTAGATATTATATATGAATTTTATCTATCGAGTTTAGATAAATAAAGAATCAATTTCGTGGTCTACAGGCGACCAAAGCAAGCAGAAGAGTACGATATTATTCTTTTTGAAAAGATTTTAGACACATACGAGTAATTTAGCAAAGGTAAGGAAAATAACTGGTGGCCTCAATTTGGCCCACGCAGATTTCCTAAATGAAACGGTAGAAAATGATGAGAATCGACATTAATAATTTATAAACGACAACTTTCTTCATCTAAATTATACGAACTAACAGGTTGCAGAAAATATCCTGAATTTAATATTTACTAATAAATATAAGTTAGTATAAAGTATATATGGTGGCTAAACACTTAGGGGCAGCTACCACAACATAATCCAATTTAATATAAATACTCCGAAAATTTTTCGCAAAAATTATCAACGCATTTCGAACTTTAACCTTGTAATTTTGATCGCTTTTTGCCGGCTTAAAACGTATAGATTAGAATTAACTATCTAAACTTTGTAAGCGTCTAGGAAATGTAAAATGATATTCAGCTTTCATTTGCGAATATAAATAACAAAAGCCTCCACTATAAACCTCGATATCATAACAGATTATATCAAGTAACATGGATAAATAGCAAGAATAAAAAAATTCCCAAGGGAAACTAAACTGGTTTAAAAAAATATAGAAAACATTCAAAATGTTGAGAATCAAAAGTAATGTTTATTCTCTACGTTTCAAATGCTTTTTATGAGCAGACAAAGTCCACTGTCAACAGGAACTAGCGTCGTTGATGAAACACCAGTTCAATCGATTATATAGATATAAAATCGTAAGCTTATTCGGAAGAGCAATCAGGCCCCTGAAATAATTTACATGAAGAATTTAATATAGATAAATAAAGGCTTCAATTTGGCTGTATTTTAATGTGATGGAAGCCACAATAAGAAATATTTGATCATTTTAACAATTCTGTGATGTACTTTTATCTTTATTCCTGTACTCATTTCTTACCAGGTCCTCTTTGATAAACCTGGCTTTGCGTTGGAAATAACTACCCTTGTTTTATGATTAACCTATGATATCTGAACATTTTCTTTTAGGCCACTTGCGATGCCTCCTGTAAACGAGGATATAGCAATTGGCGAAGTTGCTGAAAAAAACAAAACAAGCATCCTCTGAGATTTCTCGCAGAAGTTGAAATGGTCAGGTTTTCTGTGCAGCCGACTTCGAAGCAAGAGGTTGGATTTCATCTTCATAATACATTATGTGTGTAGGTTGAGGGGTCTTGCATAAAAAAACCTTCAAGAGTAGATAAATCAATCTGAATAAAGTGTCAATTTAAGGGTAAGTGAAGTAAAACGAACGGCGTAATTGACAAATAACTAAATTTTTATTGTTTGAAAAGTTGACAAGTTTCTCTGATGGGTGGTCAACGCTTCTCCAATGGGATCAGGTATTCGATACTATAAAAGAAACAAAGCATTCCTAAAATTTATAGGAACAGGATATTGATTTTAAAAGAGAGAGGTAGGCTTATTTAATGTAATATTTGCTCATATATTGAATTTATCAGGCGAAAAAAAAGAAAGATTCGAAACAGATGTGGATCACCCACGATATGGAAAAAGTGAAAATACGGTTTGGCCCAAATTTTATGTTGTTTTTGTAAACAGACCAGAAAATCGCCATCTGCCAGTTATGAAGCAAAGGTTTGGGAAGAAAAGAAATTGTGATAAATAGATAAAAGGAGAAGCAAAATAAAATATAGGAGCTTCAGCAAAAACAAGAAAATTTCATACATTTTTCGAACAGAAAACACAACCTTGCGATTATAAAAATATTGTGTAATGCCTGAAAATTTTGAAATTTATTTTAGAACCACATTTGATTATTGAGTTTTTTTTTAAAGTTGTTGATATAACTCATAAAAGTAAAAATGTGTGGAAGCTACATAATACAAGAGGAACCAAAAAGGAAGTGCAGCCATCTTCAGTTTTATATTTCCCCCTCTTTTATTCAATATTTCTCTTTTTTTCTTTTCATTGGACATTTCCCTTACTTAAATACCGATTGACACGTGGGGATGAGGGCATTATAACCCCTTGAAAACGACTCTAATATAAGTGTAGACCATCTCGAAAACAACTCTAGACCAAATGGAGCATAACTTCTGACCTGTATCTATAACTTCGAGCCTCTCTCTGAAAACAGCTGGTCCTGTGATGAACTAAAGGCAACCCAGTGGAAATGTACTGAAATCCAGGCAAGTTCACTGCCCTTCATTCACCCCTCTCCCCATCATCAAAACCCCATAAAACGGGCAAATTTCATCCCATTCCTCAGTGTTAGCGGAAATAATAATGAGTATTTTTTAAAAGATGGCTGACAGCTTAATAACGTGCGGGAAGTGGTTTAATCTCATCCTCATCGTACTGAGTACCCCTAATACCTTGGGTAAGGGGGAAATCTTGCATTATAAAATTGATCTTTAATTGCCTCATTAGTAATATGGTTATATTATTAATATAAATTAAGTATCGTATGCAATAATGTTATACTTAACAATCTAGTGGAAAAAGTAATGACAGGAAAAAAGTCGAGTTTAAGTAGAAGATATGAAATTGGCGATGGTAAGCCGATGGGGCAAACAGAGTTGTTCTTCAAGTCGAGTGAAATTAAGCCATATTTTTTAATCCTGGTTGCCATTGCTTTGGGCAACCGAGTAAGCTCTAGGTTATGACTGATATGCCTATTTAACATTGAGAACTGATGGTAAAACCCGCAAGATAAGATTATTTATCTCAGTTTGATATTAAATCCTCTCTTGATAGGGTAATAATAGAGGAAACATCGATAGAAGAGTTTATTAGAAATTATGTCAACTATGTATGTCTGCCTCTCTTTCTATCTCTCATTTTAAGACGATTGAAAACACGGTAAAGATAAACAAAATGTAAATCTCTCCTTAAAATTCTAATCACCGCAACACTCCTTAGCCTGTCCTCCTCGCTGACTGTATCAGGACAACATAGAACCCTTCGCTCGGGAAATTCCATCCTGCTTTTTGTTCCTCTCACTGGT
The DNA here is from genome assembly GCA_963969495.1 of Ceratothoa steindachneri. Taxonomy (NCBI): domain Eukaryota; kingdom Metazoa; phylum Arthropoda; class Malacostraca; order Isopoda; family Cymothoidae; genus Ceratothoa; species Ceratothoa steindachneri. The sequence goes on from OZ018327.1 coordinate 81,060,678, forward strand.
CCTTGATTCAAGGATGATCATTACTTCTCTGTAGTTGTCCTAAAGCAACGGAATAGTCTGCCTCGTCGTATACGTTTATCTTCTTTACTCGGCACCTACAACCGGGCTCTGGAAATCCCCCTCTTCTGTCAGGCTTTTTAATAGTGGATGGAGGTACTCCCTGAGGGCTTCAAAGTCTTGAAAGGTGCCATATAAACCTCTATTATTATTCTTATTCTTCCTATTAGTAATAGTAGTAGCCAGTTTCTAATTGAAGGCCTTATTTTCTGATTGAATAGGTATTTTGCCAATAGATATTAAGAAATACCAAACACAGCCTTATAATGTGAACTGGTCTCTATTTTTTAACTCAAATTTGAAGTGCAATAGCAAAGAAGTCGAGGTAGAAAGTAAAAAAAGGAGTAAAGATAGATCAAAGAAAAATAGTGGCAGATAAGCTCACCGGACAAAAGATTTGTCACCTAGGGAGAAAAACGTAATTTAACATCTGAAGCGTGTAGAAACCTTAGGCAGCCAAGAGGCGTAGCTTATTTTACGGCAAAACGTTAGTTAGGCTTTATTGTCTTGCACAAGGCGTGAAGATCTGTAGATAGCAAATCAGCTCTACTTAAAATGGGCCGGCGCAGCAAAATCATGTAATGTCAAGAAGGTGTGATTGCATTTGGCCTCGCCAAATGTCATCATGTGAAGGAGGTGGCGGAATTTAGCAGTGTTTCAACGAGTACGGTCAGCCTAATTTACAAGCAATGACAGAACTCCCAAAATGCGAAAAACTCTCGCCAGAATTGCAGACGGAAGAAGGTATTCACAGACAGGGACAGTCGTAGAATCTTCAGGCTTGTAATTGCAAATCAATTTACTTCCAGGCAAGAATTGCTACAAAACGTAAATTCTGGTCCTTCACCACCCATTTCAGAAAGAACATTACACAGGGAGTTCCATGGCATAAACATTTGGAGCAAAGTGGCGTGCAAGAGGCCATTACTATGGTTACAAGTGACTAATTATTTGTCCGATGAGCTTATATAACAACCGGTTCTACTGCAGGAAGTGGGGCCGGAAGGGTGTACAAATGCAGTCACTGGGGCTAACAGGCGGGGAAGGAGTCCTCTAGATTTCAGTTGTACCAAGGACATTACCCTGATGCATTATCCACCCTCTTGCGGGTGACCCTTGGGCCGAGAGTGTGGTCTACCAGTTCCAAGGATTTTGGTGGCGACATGGTTTTGCTTCTGCTTCAACGTTCCCCCAAACTTCTTTCTCCTAAAAGATAGAGGTGGTGGGGCTGATGTGAGAGGTGGAAAAAGGGGGTCAATTAAAACTAGTTTAAAGAAATAAATCATAAGTTCTCCTAACTTAAGCCCAACTTGGGGACCTTGGGGCGGGAGGATATGCCGCCATTCAAGGTACCAGGAGCAATATTCAACACTAGCTACCTCCCTCCTGGTTTCTCTGATTCACGCCCCTTGTTTTGGGTGAAGCTATTTAGTATTGTCGACATCGGCAATCCTCTTGGTCGTTTTCTCGACTAGGAGAGAATGATTTTAGCTCTAAAGAAAACTTTGTATTTATCCATCTTTCGAGTCCAAATAGGCCAATGTTTCTTTCCCTGCAGATAAGTAATGTGCTTTTTATATACCACTGATTTTCGATGCAAAAGACGGACCGGAGATAAGATATGGAACCCATAAATCTTAACTCCCTTCCGTCTCGTGTTTTTATTGTCCTAACCCAAATTTTCTCATGTTATTTACACAAATCCACACATTTTTTGGAAAGACATTACTCAAATGAAAGTTTTATCTACCTCGGAAAATATTTATATTATCACAATTTTGCAGATATAGGTAGAAATTTATAGAAGCAACCTTATATGCGATATATAACTTATTAGTATATATAACTATTTAATATGGATGGGTCCAGAGAAAAAGGGAGAGTGGATAATTTTATGAAAACAAATGAGTCACGATAAAGATAAAAAACTAGATATTATATATGAATTTTATCTATCGAGTTTAGATAAATAAAGAATCAATTTCGTGGTCTACAGGCGACCAAAGCAAGCAGAAGAGTACGATATTATTCTTTTTGAAAAGATTTTGGACACATACGAGTAATTTAGCAAAGGTAAGGAAAATAACTGGTGGCCTCAATTTGGCCCACGCAGATTTCCTAAATGAAACGGTAAAAAATGATGAGAATCGACATTAATAATTTATAAACGACAACTTTCTTCATCTAAATTATACGAACTAACAGGTTGCAGAAAATATCCTGAATTTAATATTTACTAATAAATATAAGTTAGTATAAAGTATATATGGTGGCTAAACACTTAGGGGCAGCTACCACAACATAATCCAATTTAATATAAATACTTCGAAAATTTTTCGCCAAAATTATCAACGCATTTCGAACTTTAATCCTGTAATTTTGATCGCTTTTTGCCGGCTTAAAACGTATAGATTAGAATTAACTATCTAAACTTTGTAAGCGTCTAGGAAATGTAAAATGATATTCAGCTTTCATTTGCGAATATAAATAACAAAAGCCTCCACTATAAACCTCGATATCATAACAGATTATATCAAGTAACATGGATAAATAGCAAGAATAAAAAAATTCCCAAGGGAAACTAAACTGGTTTAAAAAAATATAGAAAACATTCAAAATGTTGAGAATCAAAAGTAATGTTTATTCTCTACGTTTCAAATGCTTTTTATGAGCAGACAAAGGCCACTGTCAACAGGAACTAGCGTCGTTGATGAAACACCAGTTCAATCGATTATATAGATATAAAATCGTAAGCTTATTTGGAAGAGCAATCAGGCCCCTAAAATAATTTACATGAAGAATTTAATATAGATAAATAAAGGCTTCAAGTTGGCTGTATTTTAATGTGATGGAAGCCACAATAAGAAATATTTGATCATTTTAACAATTCTGTGATGTACTTTTATCTTTATTCCTGTACTCATTTCTTACCAGGTCCTCTTTGATAAACCTGGCTTTGCGTTGGAAATAACTACCCTTGTTTTATGATTAACCTATGATATCTGAACATTTTCTTTTAGGCCACTTGCGATGCCTCCTGTAAACGAGGATATAGCAATTGGCGAAGTTGCTGAAAAAAACAAAACAAGCATCCTCTGAGATTTCTCGCAGAAGTTGAAATGGTCAGGTTTTCTGTGCAGCCGACTTCGAAGCAAGAGGTTGGATTTCATCTTCATAATACATTATGTGTGTAGGTTGAGGGGTCTTGCATAAAAAAACCTTCAAGAGTAGATAAATCAATCTGAATAAAGTGTCAATTTAAGGGTAAGTGAAGTAAAACGAACGGCGTAATTGACAAATAACTAAATTTTTATTGTTTGAAAAGTTGACAAGTTTCTCTGATGGGTGGTCAACGCTTCTCCAATGGGATCAGGTATTCGATACTATAAAAGAAACAAAGCATTCCTAAAATTTATAGGAACAGGATATTGATTTTAAAAGAGAGGGGTAGGCTTATTTAATGTAATATTTTCTCATATATTGAATTTATCAGGCGAAAAAAAAGAAAGATTCGAAACAGATGTGGATCACCCACGATATGGAAAAAGTGAAAATACGGTTTGGCCCAAATTTTATGTTGTTTTTGTAAACAGACCAGAAAATCGCCATCTGCCAGTTATGAAGCAAAGGTTTGGGAAGAAAAGAAATTGTGATAAATAGATAAAAGGAGAAGCAAAATAAAATATAGGAGCTTCAGCAAAAACAAGAAAATTTCATACATTTTTCGAACAGAAAACACAACCTTGCGATTATAAAAATATTGTGTAATGCCTGAAAATTTTGAAATTTATTTTAGAACCACATTTGATTATTGAGTTTTTTTTAAAGTTGTTGATATAACTCATAGAAGTAAAAATGTGTGGAAGCTACATAATACAAGAGGAACCAAAAAGGAAGCGCAGCCATCTTCAGTTTTATATTTCCCCCTCTTTTATTAAATATTTCTCTTTTTTTTCTTTTCATTGGACATTTCCCTTACTTAAATACCCATTGACACGTGGGGATGAAGGCATTATAACCCCTTGAAAACGACTCTAATATAAGTGTAGACCATCTCGAAAACAACTCTAGACCAAATGGAGCATAACTTCTGACCTGTATCTATAACTTCGAGCCTCTGTCTGAAAACGGCTGGTCCTGTGATGAACTGAAGGCAACCCAGTGGAAATGTACTGAAATCCAGGCAAGTTCACTGCCCTTCATTCACCCCTCTCCCCATCATCAAAACCCCATAAAACGGGCAAATTTCATCCCATTCCTCAGTGTTAGCGGAAATAATAATGAGTATTTTTTAAAAGATGGCTGACAGCTTAATAACGTGCGGGAAGTGGTTTAATCTCATCCTCATCGTACTGAGTACCCCTAATACCTTGGGTAAGGGGGAAATCTTGCATTATAAAATTGATCTTTAATTGCCTCATTAGAAATATGGTTATATTATTAATATAAATTAAGTATCGTATGCAATAATGTTATACTTAACAATCTAGTGGAAAAAGTAATGACAGGAAAAAAGTCGAGTTTAAGTAGAAGATATGAAATTGGCGATGGTAAGCCGATGGGGCAAACAGAGTTGTTCTTCAAGTCGAGTGAAATTAAGCCATATTTTTTAATCCTGGTTGCCATTGCTTTGGGCAACAGAGTAAGCTCTAGGTTATGACTGATATGCCTATTTAACATTGAGAACTGATGGTAAAACCCGCAAGATAAGATTATTTATCTCAGTTTGATATTAAATCCTCTCTTGATAGGGTAATAATAGAGGAAACATCGATAGAAGAGTTTATTAGAAATTATGTCAACTATGTATGTCTGCCTCTCTTTCTATCTCTCATTTTAAGACGATTGAAAACACGGTAAAGATAAACAAAATGTAAATCTCTCCTTAAAATTCTAATCACCGCAACACTCCTTAGCCTGTCCTCCTCGCTGACTGTATCAGGACAACATAGAACCCTTCGCTCGGGAAATTCCATCCTGCTTTTTGTTCTTCTCACTGGTCCTTGATTCAAGGATGATCATTACTTCTCTGTAGTTGTCCTAAAGCAACGGAATAGTCTGCCTCGTCGTATACGTTTATCTTCTTTACTCGGCACCTACAACCGGGCTCTGGAAATCCCCCTCTTCTGTCAGGCTTTTTAATAGTGGATGGAGGTACTCCCTGAGTGCTTCAAAGTCTTGAAGGGCGCCATATAAACCTCTATTATTATTCTTATTCTTCCTATTAGTAATAGTAGTAGCCAGTTTCTAATTGAAGGCCTTATTTTCTGATTGAATAGGTATTTTGCCAATAGATATTAAGAAATACCAAACACAGCCTTATAATGTGAACTGGTCTCTATTTTTTAACTCAAATTTGAAGTGCAATAGCAAAGAAGTCGAGGTAGAAAGTAAAAAAAGGAGTAAAGATAGATCAAAGAAAAATAGTGGCAGATAAGCTCACCGGACAAAAGATTAGTCACCTAGGGAGAAAAACGTAATTTAACATCTGAAGCGTGTAGAAACCTTAGGCAGCCAAGAGGCGTAGCTTATTTTACGGCAAAACGTTAGTTAGGCTTTATTGTCTTGCACAAGGCGTGAAGATCTGTAGATAGCAAATCAGCTCTACTTAAAATGGGCCAGCGCAGCAAAATCATGTAATGTCAAGAAGGTGTGATTGCATTTGGCCTTGCCAAATGTCATCATGTGAAGGAGGTGGCGGAATTTAGCAGTGTTTCAACGAGTACGGTCAGCCTAATTTACAAGCAATGACAGAACTCCCAAAATGCGAAAAACTCTCGCCAGAATTGCAGACGGAAGAAGGTATTCACAGACAGGGACAGTCGTAGAATCTTCAGGCTTGTAATTGCAAATCAATTTACTTCCAGGCAAGAATTGCTACAAAACGTAAATTCTGGTCCTTCACCACCCATTTCAGAAAGAACATTACACAGGGAGTTCCATGGCATGAACATTTGGAGCAAAGTGGCGTGCAAGAGGCCATTACTATGGTTACAAGTGACTAATTATTTGTCCGATGAGCTTATATAACCACCGGTTCTACTGCAGGAAGTGGGGCCGGAAGGGTGTACAAATGCAGTCACTGGGGCTAACAGGCGGGGGGGGAGAGTCCTCTAGATTTCAGTTGTACCAAGGACATTACCCTGATGCATTATCCACCCTCTTGCGGGTGACCCTTGGGCCGAGAGTGTGTTCTACCAGTTCCAAGGATTTTGGTGGCGACATGATTTTGCTTCTGCTTCAACGTTCCCCCAAACTTCTTTCTCCTAAAAGATAGAGGTGGTGGGGCTGATGTGAGAGGTGGAAAAAGGGGGTCAATTAAAACTAGTTTAAAGAAATAAATCATAAGTTCTCCTAACTTAAGCCCAACTTGGGTACCTTGGGGTGGGAGGATATGCCGCCCTTCAAGGTACCAGGAGCAATATTCAACACTAGCTACCTCCCTCCTGGTTTCTCTGATTCACGCCCCTTGTTTTGGGTGAAGCTATTTAGTATTGTCGACATCGGCAATCCTCTTGGTCGTTTTCTCGACTAGGAGAGAATGATTTTAGCTCTAAAGAAAACTTTGTATTTATCCATCTTTCGAGTCCAAATAGGCCAATGTTTCTTTCCCTGCAGATAAGTAATGTGCTTTTTATATACCACTGATTTTCGATGCAAAAGACGGACCGGAGATAAGATATGGAACCCATAAATCTTAACTCCCTTCCGTCTCGTGCTATTTATGGAATTTTACCCACCAATCTAGGACAGGGGTCATCTCCAATTCCTCTGTATGTATAAAGGTAACCAATTTGCGACTTATTTAATAATCTATTTGTTATTTTTTATAAAAATGTGTCCTTCTCCCTTCGAATTCTGATTTTATATTCATTTGAATTTTAGCATATCTAACCGTCACGTTAGGTTTCTTCTCGCTGCAAGCTATTATTCCATGATCCTTTGAGTTGTTTGCAATTTATGTTTGTTTTTGTTAAGGTATACCATGATAACGAATACTTGATTGGTAGCTCAAATAGGGCAATTCCATAGTCGGGCTAGCCAGGAAGAAACAAAAATCGTTGTCATTTCTTTATTTTTAAAGATATTCACCCCAAATTAGGCATGAAGCACCCTGGGACCAATGTACTTTGAGCTGTGAAGTCAAATTTTTATTCGACATTCGGCGTGACGAACGAATTCAATTTTATTTTATAAGGCTGTGTACAATGTGATTCTTAGATACTACAGGGTGTCTACTAATATCATTTTCAAAATTCCATAGGTTTTCAAGGTACTTAAAAAAAAATAAATGGCAAAATCTCTAATTAAAACTCTAATGAAAAATGGGTATATTACATTTAACTACAAACATATTTCAAGGTATATTTTAATAAATGAAATAAAGTAGGTAGCATCAATTAAAGAAAAAAAGAAGAAATCCCTCCAGGGCGCACACCTGACCAATCTAGCAAACAATTATACTTCTATTAGGTATCATTTAGCTAAACCCCCGCATTTAATTTCATTTTTTTTAACTTTATAAATCTTTTTCATAGCCCATGGTTGAGTACCGACTATATTATTCTGAAATAGGTATAATAAAGTAATAGCTAGTAAGAATCTAAAGTGTGGACACCCTGTACTAGTAACCTACTTCATGTTTAACCTGGATTCTAATATCTAACAAAATAAAGATACATAACAAATGTCAGTGGCTACGCACACTTAAGTTGACTTAGGACTTTTTCTCACTAGAAAGTTTCTTCTTCTTGTAGTCACTTTTGCTCCTGGTAGCTTTCTCGGGTGCATCCGAATTACCTCTTTTTATGACTCTTCTTTTGTCTTTTGCATGGGCATGACTGTTAGATTTGACACCATATTTTTGCCCATGACATGGAAGAGGGACCTGGCGATGGCAGGAAAAACGGTGTTGACCAGGCTGCATCACTTTTCACAGCCCAGCAGGCACATGCCTAAGTCATTGCTCATTATTTCCTTGTAGACACTCACGAACACTTCTTCTGAAGAGTAGGCCGCCAGCAACGTGGCCGTCCTTTCGCTTGTTGCAATCGCCTTGAAGACTTCCACGGCCATCATGGCGATGTGGATGCACTCGTTTGAGGGGTAGAGGAGACCGCCGCGGTCGTGGAATTCAATCATCTCTCTGAAAGTTTCTGGTAGCTTGTCGGGGTCGGCCACCTGCACTGAGGGCATGAGGGTGTTGCGTTCTACCAGAGCCTCCTGGCAAGAAACACATTTTAGGAGGCTGCGGACCTTTCTGGCACAGTAATCCACCATTTTTAATCATATGAATAACAGGACAGTATTATTAATTAGATTTTATTGCTGTCTTTGAACCCATGTTTAATCAATTTACCAGGCAATGGCTTCGCTACTAAGATTAAAATTTAATATCTTAAAAAAAAGCAGCTATGGTTAAATTTTTATAAATTTTCTGAACTTCGCCAATTATAATAATTTTAAAGAGGAACTCTAAACTAAATTTCAGCCCTTTCAAAATACCACGTTGCTAAAATATAGTTCTAGAAGAAGACATATATAAATAAATTTTCTGAACTTCACCATTTGGGTTTTAAAAAATTCGCCAAATTTCGATACATATATTTATTTCTGAACTTCACGATTTTGTTTTTGATATTATAAAAGAATTTTTAGAAATAACTTTGATAAAGAAACATAAGTCATCACCAAATTAAGATGAAATTATTAATCAAATACTAAAAAAAATACCCTTCTCAAATTATAGAGTTAGTGATGATGATAAACGACAATAAAATATAATTTTACCGTAATAAATAGCCAGAGATGATTTGATCAACCTTAGGCATCGGCGAAGGTGTAGTTTAGGGGGCGTATCGTAGTCACGACTTTTAATATCACAGTTATGATAAACAGTTGTCTATAGATAAACAATACCATAGATTAGGGTTGCACCGATATGCAAATTAGCCGATAACCTATCGATATATCGGCGCTGATACAAGGTTAACGAAATCAAAATAAAAAATATATATTTGAGAATATTTTTTGCCGAATGGAGGAGCTATTGCCTTATAAAAAAATGTGTTCAAGGACGTCATTTCTGACAATTTTAGACGATCGCAATTTTGTTAAGCATAATCGTCCTCGGTTTTTTTACAAACGTATACAATACTATGAATAATAAAATCATTCGCTAATAGTTAAGTTTATTGTAGCTTAAATGCACTATTAATTTAAATTAGTGTATTATTTACTTAATTATTGATATAACTTTTAAGTTATTTTAGAAATTAACGCGTGCATTGTGAGGCTTAAGGCTAAGTTTGCAATTTCTAGATCATTATAGTGTCCCTTCCCAAGCAACATATATGTATCATATGCTGGCTTCCCTTATTTAACACACATTATAACTTATTCACTTAAATAGCAGGAGTCCACATCTTCATTACTTACAAGTACTAGAGCTAACAGGCCTACAACGGCAAATAAATACAATTAACTTATGATTTCAAAACTTTCCAAGATGGCAGCAGCGTCTCACCCAAAGTAAATCGTAATAATGACTGGAATCGCCCCCTGGCGGGCATAGCTGCAAACAACCGCGCTGACTTATCGCATGACTATAGAAGTAGCAGAATCCGGAATTTGGTGAAGCTACCAATCAATTATTCGTTATCTATGGGTATACTTTTAACTAATATATAGATTAAAATTCATAAGATGCATGCATTTGTGGCAAACGAATTGCAAGTAAAATAGACCTGTGGCACCCAAATTTCAGGATAAGTAGGCCCAGCGCGGAACCCCACAAATAAGCACCCGGTGGATCTATGAAATCCTGAAATTAGGGTACACGCATTAATTAATGAAATAATGTGCCATGTAATAAGTTGTGAATCAATGTGAAATAGAGAAAAATACTATATCACAATTGTATATTTATTAAGAAAAGTATGAGACGAACAAAGTGGACATACAAAGTTCCCACGCAGTCACACGAACATACGCACGCTAGGAAACAGCTGCCAGACGAAAAGGATCTCAATAATAGATAACTAGGACAAGCTAAACAAATACAGGGTGGTATGTGCTTTGAACGGTTAAATTTTTCAAGGACCTGTGAGAGGCAAAACAGTCTATCTGATACAGGATGTAGGCCTAACTTAGAAAAATATGTAGTTTCATCAGACACACATACCTCTTGTAACTCCTCCCAAAGGTCAATAAAGGAACTGACGAACATATTTTATCTGATCTCGAGCTCCGCTCCACGCCCAGGTTAAGTAAAAGGAGGTCACGCCTCTTGGAAACGAGAGACCTATATATATTAAACACATTAATAGAAATAATAGAGACTAAGATAGAGAAAGAATCACTTAAGTCGTCTTTCAGTATACCTAACTTGCTATTTTGTTAATATAAGCGTTACGAATCCGTTCTCTCATCCTTAAGTCTGGCTGACCTAGACTCAGCTATCTACAATTAACGGAAAAATTACACAGAGCCGCGTATGACTCGAACTTTTCCACTAGCTCCCATTTTAGGTACACTCAAACTAATCATAAGGCCTACTTATCGCCGCTTTTCTTTTGATTCCTTTTCCTTAAACACATGATTACCGGGGCACTTTCTGGAACCAAGCCTAAAAGTGTATTATTCCCCGTGAGAAATTCGGGAAGTCAGAACAAATTTGACTGGATGACAAAAATGGCCAATTACCTACAATCCCTTGATATCTGCCATGCCAGACTCATCCACTATCATCACCTCCCTTCCTTCCCCCACTTCTACCCACTCATGCACACATACCAAAATTAAACCCCCTATAAACTGGTGACCGCTTCTGCAGAACAGTAAACGTGACAAGAAAGAAAATGGACGCATCGAATTATAAACAAGCATGAAAAGGAGAGACGGCAATCGTGAACGCTATCAACATCAAGCCACCCATCTTGAATAAGGCAGCAGTTGCAAGTTGTTTTAGGATTATAGCGGCCCAATTTAGCAATTCAATGGTCAGTAAGAAGGGGACGAAATTCTTTTATGTCCTAGCTGAATTTCGCCCCGAAACTGTTGATCGACTTTCGCCTGCGGTACTGTCTACCCTAAATTATCAGTTCTTAAGGACTGAGGTAATTGAGTTCTTCTAGAGGACTAGACCAGCGCTCTTCGAGAAGTTCAATGCATCCTCCACACACACCAGTCCACCCTCAGTAAATTTGGAAGAACTAAGGAGGATTGTTCCACAGTTAGGAGTTGGGGTAAAACTCGTGAAGCACAAGTTTATCCAATCGATGCCAGCTAACATCGTGCCCATAATCGCTATCATAAGGAACTAACCATGGCCCAGCTAGAAAGCTTGCGGATGAACTAATTCCATTTTATAGAGCACAGTGTCTTAATATTAATGATATTAGTGAATCCATAGAACGCAGTGCCGCTTCTTTGTCCGATATGTGTATTTCTAATTTTATTAAGAGAAGTAATAATCATGTAAATAATGTAAATTATACGGAACTGCAGGATTAGTGCCAGTAGGTGCTTACCCTAAAGGAAACCATTCCAATTGTGTAGATCGTAATAATGAAATAATAAATACAGTGCCAATAATATACCGGTAGGACTACGACCTCTTTGTAGAAAGCAACGACCTGTCGTATGCCGTTCACATTTGTATGTTGGTAAAAGTGCAAAATTCTGCAAACCCTGGTGCTCGTGGCCAAAGAGAGGGGAACACATTCAAATTCAACCTTCTTCTAGGTCATCTTCACGAGCCACATCGGAAAACTATCAATGCATGCCATTACAAGTGCGACCGCTGGTGTGCCGTCTTTCTCACCTCACCGATAAAGTGAATAAATTAAAGTGCAAGTTTCTAATTCATAGGGGGGTGAGTGTGTCAATAATTCCGTCTAAATTGCCGCGATCGGGTCAATTAGGGTAATCTCATGTAAACATTACCACGGGTAATGGCGGAAAATAAAAGTGCACGGCGTGGTACACACGGATATAGTTATCCCTAGTTACGTTGGTCATACATGTGGTCGTTTGTAGTCGAGGATACCACATCGCCTTATTAGGAACTCACTTTCTGGGGCACTTTAATCTCTTGGTGGATTGCGCACGCGGAATCCTTGTCGACAACCAAACTAAAGTTTTATCAGAAGTGAAACAATCCGGTGAGCTTGCGATAACACTAATTATTAATGACCTACAGCACCTACCACCTGGTTGAAAGGCCGTCTTAGAGACGTATGAGGCCTTGTGCAGCTCTATCCCCCACCCACTAATCCCTCTCTGCCTTCGCCTAACTCAGTGAAGCACACAATTGAGACCACCAGTGCACCAGCGACATTCGTGAGGTCAAGACCTCTTTAAATGGAGAAGCTGCAAGTTGCCAAAGCAGCTTTTGAAACGATATTGAAGGAGGGGGTCGTCCGACTATCGAAATCACCATGGGCTTCGCCAATTCACAGTGTCCTAAAGAAGTCGCCAGGTGAATAGAAGGTGGTTGGCGACTTCCGGGTGCTTAATGCAATCACAAAGCCGCACAGATATCCATTGCCAAGAATAAAAAGCATAACGAATCACTTCCATGGTAAAAATATCTTTTTTCAAGGTTGAATCTGATTCGTGCTTACTATCAAATCCCTATCAACAGGGCGGACATAGAGAATACTGCGGAGATGACGCCCTATGCTTTATGGCAGTACGTAATGCTACCCTTTTGCCTCCGGAATGCAAGGTGCACATTCCAACGACATATGGAGAACCTGTTTCTGGGATTAAGGTTCGTTTATGTATATGTCGTCGCATAACTCTATAGATCCTGCATACATCTATTATATTTGATTTAGAGTGCGCGAGGGTTTCCTTTTTAAATAGTTTGGGTAGGCCGAGGTCCGGTTACAAGGTCAGATCCTCGTAAGGGAGGGCTAGTCCAAAAGATGATACTTTAAAACTTAGTATTGGCTGAGAGTTCCAAATCTCACTTAGTTACAGGCTATCCTTATACGGCTATGATGAGCTCGAGGGTCAGAAAGCAAAGGAATATGCAAAAATAGACTTTAATAAATATTAATTATTAAAGTTAATATGATACAATAATACACAGTTAATCAAGACACATAGTTACACAAATGATAATGGGGAACGGTAGACGGCAATTATAAATTTGGGGAAGCTAAAATATTCGTTACGATACCTTGTACACAAAAGGAGGGGTTGGGGAAGACGTTGGTCGTTTCTGGCAAAGCGGTGAGATAATGGTTGGGTCACTTCGACGTGGTCCAAGGTCAACTTGTTTGTAGTGAAATATTCTTTGGAGATGACGGGTGAGTGGGGGGGGGGAGCAAAGTCTTCGAGAAGGAAGGTTGGGAATTTTCCCGGTGTAAATTTCTTTGAAGAAAACGGAGGGGGAGTTTCTCCGAGACGTCAACGGTTTTTTTGGTCTAAGATGCGTAATCAAAGGGGTATTACGCTAAGATGAATCTTCACTGAAGCCTTTTGGGTTAAGACTTGGTTCTTGTTTGGAGATGGCGTCGATAAGCGGAGTCGGACGGGTATTCTTACGGGGAGAAGAGTTCTTAACTAACTCTAGGGGGTGGATATTTGTTTTATCCAAGAAGGGATGCTTGGTTTTGTCCCACAACGTTTCCTTGCCTTCGGCGTATGACAAACTCGAATCGAGAAGGAATAAGAAGGTTTGCACTTGTGAGCGTCTCTCGCACCAATCTGCTCATTCCACGTTACACGGGTAGATATGTCACCAGAAGTGAGGGAGCTTACCCCATAGAAGAGGGGGAGGGACTATCTCACATCGCTTGAGTCATGGCGATGCAGCCCGGATTGCGATTGTCTCAACCGCTCCCAGCGTAGCTGAAAGGAGGGAGGGAGAGACTTCTCGTCTTTACAAATACTCACCTTGATAAGGGCTACATTCCATGAACCCGCTCTTATACCTTCTCACGCAATGGAGCTTCGAAAATTGTTTGTAAGCTACACGAGGCCCATTACGTGGAAGCAATGCTTAAAAGCGACGTTATTTCTCCCCTCACGTGCTTGCTCACTCACAGTATATAAAGAGAACATCCTTATATTTTCGGACAATCTGAAAGGGCCTTTGGGGCATTTATATTAAGTTTTTGAAATCCTGGTCGATAACGGTTTGTGTATATTCCTGGTGAAATGTGAACTAGCGAAGTAAGAAATTGATTTTCTAGGACATCACATTTCGGAGGGACGAATTTGCCCACCGGCCCAGAAAATTAAAGAAATTGGGGACATGCCTTTACCGAAGAATTACAAGAAACTACGACAATACCTGCGATGGAGGGATACTACCAAAGGATGATTCCCAATTTTGCTGCGATTGCAGCCCTGTTGACCGAGCTTGCACATTTGCAACCTAAGGCTTGTGAGCTCGAATCGAGCAATAATGCAAGAGGAATATTTGAAAGTATTAAATCGCCTTTGATCAACTCCATCAATCTCACCCAGCCTCTTCCACATTATTCGCCATATCAGTGGGTTACTAATTGGTCCCAATACGCGGTAAGTGCTGCCCCTCACCAAATGGAGAAATATTTGCCGGGACCGGTGTCATTCATCTCGAGCAAGTTAAGCCACAACAGCAAGCATACTCCACTTAAGTCAAAGAGCTCTTGGCGGCATAATTTTCTGTGATCCACTTCAGGCACATGATTACAGGTCATCATGTTTCCTTATGCTCAGACAACAAACCCCTCACATCGGCCTTTTCGTCGTTATTGTCTGCCAAGGCAGACAGGCTGCAACGCCATTAGATAGATATTTTGAAATACACCAGTGATATAATCTATGTGCGTGATCGCGACAATGTAGTTGCTGACTGCCTTTCGAGGAACGTCAATTCGATCCAAATTAACTCATTTGACCTCCGAGCTTTGGCGGCAGCGCAGGATAATGCCGAAGAAACAAGAGAATTTCTTTCACGATTAAAATATTTCCCTTTTCGCGGAGAAGCTCAACTATAGTGTGAAGTAACATCAAAATACCCACGACCATTACTGCCTACAACGTGCAGAAGGACTATCTTCAGTTAGTTGAACAATATTTCACACCCTGAGATCAAGGCATCTCTTTTTCTAATTAAGTCTCTATACTTCTGGCCTAATATGGGCAGGCATATTGGACCCTGGGCAACGGAGAACATATCATGCCGATCCTCTAAAATAAATCGCCACACGAAATATGCAATCCTGCACATTAATATTGCGTCGTCAAGATTCGAAACGACACATATTAATATCGTTGGACCACTTACACCGTGCACACTCCTTGGACAATCCTACCTGTCGCACAATCGGTATCTACTATCGTGCATTGATCGGACTACAAGATGTATCGAAGCGTTACGATTCGAGACGTAAGTGCTGCAACGATCGCATTGGCTTTCCTAGATGGATAGATTTCCAGATTTTGGGTCCCATTATACGTAATAACCAACAAAAGAGCCAAATTCGAATCTAAATTGTTCAAAGAATTATCAGCCCTCGTTAGTTTTTATCTTCTCTGCACAACGGCGTACCGCCCCTCTGCGAACGGGATGGCGGAAAGGGCACACAGAAATTTGATGTGCTCCATAATGGCCCGTCCGGAAGGCTGGCTGATGGCGCTTCCTGTTATCCTCTTGGGCATTTGCTCCATGCCTAATGACTCGCCTTTGACGGCAGTCCCAGGGACTACATTACTATGTCCAAACCCTTGCTTTCATTTTCATTGTCGGAAACCAATTCTAAATTTATTAAGGAATTAGCCATAACCATGGCACAGGTCGATTTCACACAGGCATCTGAAGGACACTTGTACTTGGTTCTTCGTACCCACTGTTCTTCGTGAGGCAACGCATGTGTAGGTCCGAATAGAAGGTAATTGCAAACCATTAGAAGCGCATATGCTGGCCCTTTTCCGGTGGTCGAGCGCAACGACAAGGTCTACATATTGAAGTTCTCTGATGGCAAGAGGGACACTTTCTCAGTACACAGGTTTAAACTTTCAAGGCTTCCTCCCTCGTATAGTAGTAGTGTGTTGGGTAATAGGTGACTACATAAGACTCATACTGGAGATAAGAGGACGACCTTTTCCACTTCGCCTCATGGCGAGAAGGAAACAGAGGACAATGACTTCTAAGTAAGTAGAAGAGGTACCTCTCCAGGCACTAGAAGGAACAAAGATGAACCAGACATATTTACTCGCTCTGAGAGACGAGTCGCATTCGCCAAAACTAAAATCTCCTAATTTTAAATTCGGTGTTGGTCGATTCATTGACCATATCTATGTATGATAATAAAAGTAAAAGGCAATTTGTTCGCACGCCTCGATATTTCCGGCATAATATTTCTCCTGCAAACCTAGGTGTATATATATATATATATATATATATATATATATATATATATATATATATATATATATATATATGTGTGTGTGATTACACATATAGTGTAATCAGAGGAACTAGTAAAATACCCCGAATTGTTAAGTAAATGTATACTTATATACCTTTTACATCAAAGCCATGTAAGAGTATAGCGTGCTCAATGCAACAAATTGTTTACCTCAAGTCGATGCTTATTAGGTATTTGTATATGTTACTACATAACCCGAGGGGGATTCTTTATGGCACCCGAAATGCAAGGACCGTAGGCTTGTGGCATCCAAATTGCAGGATAGGTAGGCCCAGCGAGGAACCTCATAAATAGGCGACCAGTGGATCTAGCAAGTCCTGAAATTGGGTACACGCATTAATTAATGAAATTATATCACATGTAATATGTAGTAAATCAATGTAAAATAGAGAAAGACTATATCACAATTATATATTTTTTAAGAAAACTATGAGTCAAGCAATGCGGACAGCCATAGTTCTTACGCGGTCACACGAACATTAGGAACACTAAGATACTGCTGCCAGACGAAAACAATCTCAATAATAGATAACAGGGACAAGCTGAACAAATACAGGGTGGTATGTGCTTTGACCTGTGAAATGCAAAACGGTCTCTCTGATACAAGATGTAGGCCCAACTTGGAAAAAAATATGTAGTTTCATTAGACATCCATACCCTCTTGTAACTCCGCTCAAATGTCAACAAAGAAAGTAACGAACATATTTCTGATCTTTAGCTCTGCCTCATGCCGAGGTCAAGTGAAAAATGGTCACTCGGCTTGGAAATGAGAGGCCTATATATATTAAACACACACAGCGAAAGGAGAGAGACTGAGATAGAGGATGAATCAGTTAAATTGTTTGTCAGTATAGCTTACTTGCTCTTTTGTTATTATTAGCGTCACGAATCCGTTCTCTCATCCCTATGTCCTTCTTCCTTAGACTTAGCTATATATGCGACATTAACAGAAAACTTACACAGAGCCACGCAGGACTAAATGTCTTCTGCCAGCTCCTATTTTAGTTTCGCTGAAGTTAAGAATAAAGCCTACTTACGCCGCTTTCCTTTTGAGTCCTTTTACTTGAACCCTCTATTACTGAGACACCTTATGGAACCCAGCCTAAAAGCGTATTTTGCGTGAGAAACTTTATAGGTTAGAACAAATTCGACTCGAAGACAAAAGAAGGCCAAACACCCACAACCCCTCGATGCCTGCCAGTTACACACACCGACATACGACTCCCTATTAATTAAACTTTCACACCACTTCCATGCATAAGTTTTTGTTTTCTACTAATTTCGTTTTCAATGTTCCATCAGGTGAAACTAGTTCTTCTAAGTAATTGTATTCTTTCACCTGCACTAAAATTTCATGTACCACTCTCATTGCTCTATTTTTTGCAACACTACTGGCACAGCCAGCGCCATCTAGTAAGCTCATGCTAGCCGTGGCCTATTAATTCTGGCACTTACCGGAGAGACAGATTTTAGTTATTCACCCAACTCTTTCGCTTAGCTGCCACCCTTGCTCCAACTAAATGCCAGCCTTTGTATCAAACTCCAAGAAAGATCTCCATCCACGCGAGATGCAGGCAACTGACTTGAGGCCACCAAGAACTCCACCCCTAAACCCTGTTAATAAAAATAATTAGTAAGCGTCTTCTCTGAACCAACCGATCTACCACTAATTATTTTCATTTTTGCAAAGTTCCTTTTTAGTCTAAAATGTATTGAATTGTAATACCATGTCATAAGGAAAGCAATGTTACTTAATCTCTAATTTTAATTACGTGTGCTTCCACTCCAAATTCCTGATAATCTCATCAAGCATTTCTCACAGTAGTATTAAGGAAGATGTATTTATTGTATTTATTATATTTTATTAGTGAGAGCAGCATAAATAGTAAGGCTGCATCACCCTAAATGTAAGTGAGTATATCAATGAAGGTTTTATTATGGCTTAAGTTTAAGAATGACAGAGATAATTTGTATTCATTTGTTTTGTGCCATTTCTCTAATGGAGTTGCTAGTGTAGCAGTGTCCTTAATACGGGAGTTGACATCGGGAAAATTGTATGCTATTTATGACCAAAACTCAAGCAGAAGGAACTGAGACTATATATCTTCGACTAATTTTCACTTTTTTCGTCTTCACCACATTTTATGAGGATCTCTCCTTACATACTCCCTTGGCCAAAACTATAAAGTAACCCTCATAGATTTATATATTTAACATATTTAATCAAACCTTTTAGAATTTATCAGATTATTCATAAATATGTATAATAAATTTTAATTTTCTAATATATTTGAATATTTTGTTAATATGAATTAATTAGTATTTTTTCTAAATGATGAGCAATTAATAAAATGGCATTTTCTAAAATCAGAATTTAACCAATATTACCTATATTTCCGCTTAAATTTAGCACTATTATGTAATTAATATCGTTCTAAATAACTAATCTGACTAGAACTAAATAACAAACTTATCTAATGCCAAGGATGAACAGAAGTAGAAATTTCTCTAAGCAATATATGTATGTTCAAGATTGCGGACTAAAAGACCGTAAAACGATATCAAGAGACCAAAAGCTTTGTATCAAAAAGATAAGCGGCATAAATTGTCCTACAACACATCCAGAATCGCAGAAAAACATCTGAAATTGCTAGCCATTTTAATGAAACTTTAGGTGAAAATATATTACTCATAATAGTTTGAAGAAATCTGAAGGTCCAGAACCTAAAGGATATCAGGCGAGAAAGAAGCCATTAATATCTGAGGTCAACACAAAATAACTATCTTCATTTGGCCAAAGATCAGAAAAATTGGACATATGAACAATGGTTTAAAGTTGTATGCTTAGATGAAAGTAATTATCAGGTATGTAAGGAGCCTAGATTTGGCCAAAAAAATCCTTTAACAGAACTGAAATCCCTCCCGCATACAATTTTAAGAACTTCCTTGTTATACCGTTTTCTGAGTCCTTTTCCTTGCTTTCCCGCCTTTTGAATAAGTTAAATATTTCTGTCATATTCAAGTATCAAGTGCAAAATATTGATTCATAATAATAACAATATTATAGAGGTGGGGTTATTCTGTCGATTGTTCTGTTTGCCCTAAGTAATACTTTCGGCAAACTTTTAAATTATTAATTATAAGCTTAACGCAACATAAATACAATATTAGGAGGATGGAAAGCAAAAGTGCTTTCTTTGTCTATTTATCTGAAAAGAGTCACCCTATTAATTGGAATTTGGCTAAATCTATTTACAAATCTGATGACTTTGTTCAAAGAAATATTGTCGAAATATTGGTGATATATCCTTCATGCATTCACTAATCACCCTTACTTTGAAGGATATGGCAGAAGCAATGCCTGTGAACTCAACTACATCTCATTGGGAGCTCCATCAAAGTATATACTGCGCCTTTTTCAAGACAGGCTCGTTCCAGAAAGTGCAGGACACTTTCGTGCATCGTTCGAATGTGAAAAAGCCCCCTCCAGAAGCAGAATTTAGGACTCGGTGGATCACTTCGAGAACTAGAGGACAGTGGAGAACCTCAAAGGAGCCAGTCACAACAATAAAAGCCATTCAGGATGCCCCAGGAAGAGTTCAGCTGAGCTGATCGAGAGCGTAAGAGAGTCAGTTTAGCAGAGTCCAAAATGCTCTGTGCGCAAGAAGAGCCAGTCCCTCGGTATATCCAGTGAGACTTGTAGGAGAGTACTAGTAATGGATGTAAGGGCCTACCCATACAGAACACAGATGAAGAATACACTTTCAACCTCAGACAAGAAGCAGAGAAAGGCTATGGCAGTCAAGATACTGTAGAAGATTCATTAGAGCCCAACTTTCCTTAACCTCCTTTGGACCTCAGATGAAGCTCATTCCATCTTGAAGGAAAGGTAAACTCGAAGATAAACGACTTCTGGGGGACCTCCAGACCAAATGAGGTAGCCACCAAGCCTCTATACTCCCCTAAGTCTACGGTCTACAATCTCAGACATAGGCATCATCGGACCATTTTTATTGGAGGAATCTGGTGCGACAGTGACAGTCACCGAGGAGCGGTATGTTGAGGTCCTCAAAACCTTCAAAAGGGAGCTGCAGACCCGGTTCCCGTCGCTTATGGGAAAGTTATGGCTACAGCAAGATGGAGCAAACTCTCATACCTCAAATCCCTCCTGAGATTGGCTGAAAGAGAACTTTGGTGTCCGTGTGATCAGACTGATTTTGAGTGGGCACCTCACAGCCCAGACCTTAGCCCCCCAGATTTCCTTTTCTGGGAGTACCTTAAGAACAGAGTTTACGTATGGAGACCCAGAACCATCACGAAACTCAAGGAAGCCATCAGGGAGAAGATCAGAGCCATTAATCGGTCGGTTTGTAAGGACGTCATGGATAACTTTGTGCTGCGCCTCAAGAAATGCAGAGAGCTAAATGGAGGTCATCTCGAACACGTGCTCTAGAATAAAGAAGAAAAGTCCAAAGACTCGTGTTTTCTTATGATGTTTTAACACAATAAATTTTTTATCATCAAAGTTTCATTCAATTTTGCAGAAAATTAAGAAATAGGACCTATCAAAAGTTGGGGCTTGTTTTTTGTAGGGGATCCTGTATAGACCTCTGTCTCTTTAAACTGTAACCTGTTATTAGAAGGCTAATTTATAACAAAATTGTCCTTTTTAATCTTAGCCCTTTAATTTATTAGTTTAGTTATGTTTCTCTATTTTATTTTTATGTATTCACAATTAGGTGTGTATTTATTTAGTTTAGTAACGTAAATATCTACATTCTGTGTTCACAGTTGTTATTTCCTGAAGTAGACCTTATCTATTTGGATTTATACTTCATATCCATCTTTTATAATATTTTTATATTTGGTCTCCTTTCGTTTTACATGGGTGGGGCATAACTCTGTTCTTTTTCATATACATATATATCAGCCTTGTAAAATCTTTCGTTATTACTTGAGAATGAACTGAACAAGTTCGAAAGTACTTGGAATACTCCTTTCATTTTCCTGTGGATTTTTTTGCATATATATATATATATATATATATATATATATATATATATATATATATATATATATATATATATATATATATATATAAGCACGCAATATCTTTCGATCTGGGTATGAAAAACTCGGTGGAGTCAGTTAAGTGAAGCGTCAAATGTTTCAATAGCATTAATCAGCCTCTGAGTTTATAGGTCAAATTATAGACTTTAATAAAATTATAGGTTTGCTTCGACCCTAATGTCTTTATCTAAGAATAGCTTTTTTTCACGACTTCAGCCACAAAAAGAAAGAGAGCTTTGCTGTTTGAATACCTGACACGATTAACGATGTTTTCCCCAGGCTGGCGCAGAAATGTGGAATGTTTGGGTTCATATACATATATATATATATATATATATATATATATATATATATATATATATATATATATATATATATATATATATATATATATATGCAGCAAAATTTTTCAGACACTTTAGTAATTTTCAGAAATTAGATAAACACATAGTAGTAAAGGTTTTATTTTCTTATCAATATGAATATAACAGTGAATAAAGAGGAATAAATAGCAATAAGTTATATATGCCCGAAACAATCAAGAACAATTAACAAAATACAAAATTTGTTATATATATTAAATCAGCAACATATAAATAATAAGCTCATGAAGGTGTGTGAAAATAACAGCAACACCAAACTAATTCCAGAATTTAGTAGCGTAACGAGAGTCCTTTGGCAGTGATTCATAAGTCTGGCCATCCTTTGTATATTCATGTTGCAGCTGGGATACGGTTTTCTTACAATCCCGAATGCTCTTGCGACACAAGAACCTGTCGGCAACTTTCATACTGAGCATAGGTCGTATAGAACGATGCTGGTCTTGGATGTCCCCACTTTCTCTGTTCCTCTTCTACAATTATGAAACAGCGGAATGTAATTTGGCGACCCTCCGATCGATTTATCGATGGCTGTGACACTTTTCGTGCTGCCTACATATCAGAATTATTTCTTCCACGCTATACTTACGAGTTTTCATCCTCATTGTCAGATCCTGATGTTATATGAAAACATTTTGACTCTAGTCTATTGGGTTGAGGAATAAGTTCTTGCGGTTTTATAAAATTTATTCTTTACCATTAACAATTTTAGAAAAACTTCATTTTTAATTCATAAAAATGTGAAATTTAATCAATAATGTATTTTCCGTTGTTATTTACGACTTCTTCCCAACGTTAAACTGGTTTTTCGATGCCTCTGCAATAAAAATATCTGGATTTTGACTCGAAGAATTTGTCTAACCAGGTTCTTAATTCAACATCAGTATTGAACGAAACGCCGCGCAAATTGTTAAAGAGCGATCGGAAAAAATGGAAGTCCGATGGAGACAAGTCTGGCAAATATAGAGGATGTGGCAGGATTTTCAAATTAAGCCTTTGGAAGGCACCTTTTTTCATATTTGCAATGTGCTGACGAGCAGTGTCGTGTTTGAGAAAGGACTCCATAACGTCGATGAGGTCGCTTTTCACGAATACCTTCGGCGAGTCGATACATTTGTTGAACGTAGAGTTCTGCATTGACAATCTCGTTGTTCGCAAGGAGCTCAAAAAGAATAATGCCTTCACAATCCCACCACACACACAGCATCGTCTTTCGTGGATGAAATCCTTGCTTTAATCGCGGAAGTGTTTTTTTTTTATTCGGGCTAAGACATTGTTTTCGATGGTTCATGTTGACATAAACCCACCACTTTTTGTCGCCAGTGATGATGCGGTGAAGAAATCTGTCCTTATATACACGAGTAGCCTTGTGACGAGCAAGCAAACCTACGTCAATCGTGGAGCGATGAAGTTTGTTGCTTTCGCTCAGAGCGTGCGGAAACCGAGCACCGAGTTTTTTTAACTTTCTCCATCAAAGGAAGGTTATTTACTACAGTTTTGTGATCACACGCCAATTGTACAGCCAATTCTCTAGTCGATTGACGAGGATTTTCATGAAGAATGTCGTTCAATCGATATTCATCCAACTTAATGGGGTGACCAGAACGTTCTACGTTATTAAGATTTAAATGACCGTTTTTGAAAGGTGAAAACCACCATTGAGCTGTCCTTTCTGATAAAGCATTTTCTCCGTACACAGTACAAATATCGCGACGAGCTTTGGCTGCGTTTGCGTCGTTCCCGTCTCGATTGAAAATTAATAAAACACAAGTGTCGAAAATGCGCCTTTCTTTCAACTTGACATTCCATTGTGAGGATACAGAATAAAATTAAATTAAAACAACTTTTAAATAAACCGCAATGACTTATTACTCAACTTCAAGACGTAGCCTAAGCAAAAGCCTAATAGTCTACGCTGTTAAGAGACGTAACCTAACCTTTGCAAATTTTGCTCTCATTATTTTTTATTGTTTCTTAATATGTGCACAAATCAGGTCAACAAAACTTAAATCAACACAACCTTAAAAAAACCGCAAGAACTTATTCCTCAACCTAATAAAAAATCATGATATCAGGATTTAACACATTTCACTAGCTTTGCATTTTAGATATTACATGAAAGCTTATAATGGAAGTTAATACTTTTATTTTGCTTTCTAGATGTATTTGACACACGCATTCAAAACTAGCCCAACATATTCATAGACATACCCAAAGAATAACAATAATTCCAGGTGTCCGAAAACCTTTGGTCGCGGATATTTATATATATATATATATATATATATATATATATATATATATATATATATGATGAAAATTAATGCAATATCGCAAGAAAAGATAACGAATTAAACCACATTCTCCAAAGACAATTTAATTAGGAACAGTTTCGGTGTATCTCACACCCTTTTTCAACTGACACTGGGCAGAAAATATAAGAGAAATACTGCAAGGAATACTTCTTTAAGACCTTTCGAGTTTATAAACTACCTCTTGCGCAGGCTGCCGGATCTGGCGAGATGCGAAAGAGATAGTTCCAGAATATTCCCGCCCACAAGGTCTTGGCAGCTTGCCGCCTGTGTGCTACACAGACTGGCTGCCCATCATACAGATCTAGAATAAGGTAGTAGGATTTCTGGAAGTGAAATATGAGATGTCTAGCCACCCTTATCTAGAAGTTTTATAGGTATGGCTATTCGTACGTTAGATACACCTTTTATTTAGAGGAGATCTTGTGTAATGCTTATATGCATTTCTCTCATATTTTCTGCCCAGTGTCAGTTGGAAAAGGGTATGAGATACACCGAAACTGTTCTGAATTAAATTGTCTTCGGAGAATGTGGTTTAATTCCTCATATATATATATATATATATATATATATATATATATATATACAGGGTGTCCACAAAGTATGGGTACATAGGGAATAAATCCATGAATAAAAATAAATAAAAAATAGCATAAATAAATAAAATATTAAAATTCCTATGTACCCAGACTTTTTGGACACCCTGTATATATATATATATATATATATATATATACATATATGGATTACTACTGGTAGTGATGTGTAATCGCTTTATAGAGTGATTAAATTGCTGGTTTTAACTTTTTTTTCACAATAGAGAAGTTGTTTTCACCTTTCATCTAACAATTTTTTGAATAAACTAGTGATAACAAGTTTAATATGACATATTCTTGTAACAAGCTATTTTCTTACCAATAAAGCTTTACAAGTCTCAACTCTTTCAATTACCCATAGCAATCGAGCACAATGATTTAGGTAGGTTAAGCTTCTTTGTATGGCATCCCGACACAATGCCTTGGAAAATCTCGAATCAAAGAAAAGAATAGCACTTACTAACACTGATCTGAACTCATTTACACTTCAAGTGAGAATCACCCCTTGTGAGGAGACAAAATGAATTGATCTTTTTCGATCCAATTCGAGAAAGAAGTTTAGAATGTAGGCGGGACACTGATAGAGGAATCATGTGTTTGGTAGAAATGTCTTTTGCCGTCTTTTGTTTGTTTGAAGCAGTGTTTCCGGAAATTCAGTCATTGTATCTTATAGCGATAAAGCTTCAGATTTTAGAAGGAAATCTATTTCCTTTTAATATTCTTTTCCCGTCCCAACAGAAAATTGGGTTTCAGGAGTGTATCAAATCTGAATCATTTATTTGATAATTCTTCGTAACCATAAATCGATTTTATGAGACCGAAACAACGAAGGTCAGTTCTGAGTGGTGGAAGGAACTGGTGGATCGATGCCAAACGCTATGCCTTGTGAGTTGAAGGAAAATTCATAAATGGTGAATAAGAAAAAAGATGAAGAGGAATCATAAATGGACATTCTGATTCATAATAAAAGCATCTAAAGTTTTAACCAGGGGTGCTTATGAATCAATAATTATACAATAGAAAAATAAATACTAAACTCTACAAAGAATTGTGTGACATATTAATAAATAAATTTGATTGTAATAGTTTAATTATAATTAAAGATTTTGTCTCATAAATAATCATTTGTCGTAAAGTGTAGTGATGAATATCTAAATCATTAAGAACCACTGGTGGGCTCTTAATCGTTAATCTGCATAATTTCCGGCTTTGCCGGTACGCTATCGCAAATACGCTAATGCTAACGCTAAAATATTTTTTTTAGTCAACTAATGAAGTCTACAACTGTCCGCTGACCATTTTTCATTCTGCTAACCCTCTATTGGTAGTGAAAAGTATAATTTCCAATAAAATGACCTAACAATTTATTTATTTTATATTTTTTTTATACATAACAGAACTTTTAAAACAGCAAAATACAGAATCCGTATTACAGCGATTAGTCATTGCTGCTGTCCTCCTCCTCCCTCTGGCACGCCACTTCCCCTTCAAGAGGTCCATGTTTCCATTGCCAAACACCAGCTTCTCAAAGCCATCATTAGTAAGGGATGACTTCCTTGGCCTGAGAACATCAGAGGCCAAGCTGGCATGGGGGACTTCTCCTCTTGACACTGGCTCATGGCGCTGCCCAGTTCGCTTGAGCAAGACAACAGCATCAAAAGTTGCGGCATTTTAAAATGTAAATCACTGTAAAAATATCAAATAAATCAAAGACAAATACTGCCAGGAATACTTCTTTAAGACTTTCCGAGTTTATAAACTACCTTTCACGCAGGCTGCCGGGTCTGGCCAGATGCGAAAGAGATAGTTCCAGAATATTCCCTCCCATAAGGTCTTGGCAGCTTGCCGCCTGTGTGCTACACAGACTGGCTGCCCATCATACAGATCTAGAATAAGGGAGCCAGATTTCTGGAAGTGAAATATGGGATGTCTACCCACCTTAATCTAGAAGTTTTATAGGTATGGCTATTCGTACGTTAGATACACCTTTTATTTAGAGTGCGAAAAGGGGAGCTCTTCTCGCGTAGCAGGCTGGGTTAAGTGATCAAAAGAGCTTCCTTAGGATAAAGGAAAATATTCAGCTGGATTCTTTATT
Organism: Ceratothoa steindachneri; assembly: GCA_963969495.1. Lineage (NCBI taxonomy): Eukaryota > Metazoa > Arthropoda > Malacostraca > Isopoda > Cymothoidae > Ceratothoa > Ceratothoa steindachneri. Next base: position 81,087,621 of record OZ018327.1, read on the forward strand.
TCGTCGTAAATTTTGGGAACAAGTCTCGAAAAGGCGATCGGTGAGGACAACTTCTTCTTGCTTATTGAATAATGACTGCTATTAATTCCCTTAGCCACAAAATACAGCTATATGAATAGTCATTCCAGCTACTCATAACTATACAAAATTCAACCAATCATGGTTGAGACACATTTAATTGTCATACCTATGTCCATTTCTGAACTAACTGACTTAAGTGTTAACAAATTGGTCAATAAGCTTTTTGCTTTAAGCGTGCAATAATTGGTTAATCAGTGTCACGATAGATTAAAGGGAATGAATAACGTTTAAACCATTTCACATATAAACACGGCTGAAATCCATTAAACGATTAGTAGTACAAGAAAACGAAATCCGGCCAATATACTACAAACGTCGTTTTAATGGCAGCAAGAAGAAAACCTTAAACAACGTCAACCCTATCTATAGGTAAAATACAAGCTAATGGAAGAAGATTACCAACCATACAACCAATATGATAAACCGAATAAGACAACCGATTAAACAAACAAAATCAATATGAGAAACCGAATAAGACTACCGACTATACAAACAAAATGAGAAACCCGATGAGTAAAAGAATTACAGATATTAACAAAGATTACCACTTAAAATTTAATTAAAATTTAATAAACAAATATATATATATATATATATATATATATATATATATATATATATATATATATATATAAATATATTATATATATATATATATATATATATATATATATATATATATATATATATATATATATATATATATATATATATATATATATATATATTAATAATAATAATGGAAAAAAGATGCGAAAGAAGCACAAAAAACAACAAAAACTAATAAATACAAAAGATAAAGATGCTCGATTGAGCAAAAAGAAAACAAAGGCTCGAATGCTAAATTTTTATACCTACCTCACTTAAAATCACATCAAAAAGCAAAAAACTAAACAAAAAGGAAAGCGTTAGCCAGGCAACCTGGTACAAATCATTTCCATCAAACTCATCATTTATCCTACACTCATTATCATCCCATCAACACATACTTTGTACACAATATTTTCTATCTATCCTATCATCCTCTCCACATCCTAACTTTATACTATCTTGAATCTTGAATCTTTCCGGTGTGTGGTTACCGGAAAACCTGCCCTCCGGGGATGTCCTACAATTGCAGAGGTCCCAGACCAACAGACAGAGGTACAAGACGGTACCCAAATAGACAATCCCAAAATTGGAAATAAAACTAAGAAAGAGAAAAAAGAAGCAGGCGAAGTGAAAACTCCAGTCCCTAAACAGAGAGAAATTTCTAACGCCGAGTTCAAGAAGAAGAGAAACATGAGAAAGAAAAACATATCCTAGAAATACTAAAAAGACAATATGGAAAGATTAAGCAACAGAATGAGGATTCTGACACTCAACGTAGACGGATGGGATGGGAAAGCGACGGCATATGAAAACATATTCCGGGTGCTGGACCCCGACATCATATTAATAACAGAACACAGTATTGACACTAAATCTGGTCAAATTAAAATACCGGGCTACAGAGTGGTCATGAAAAATCACTCTCAGGGAAGGTTTGAAGGTGCTGAAATAGCTGTCAAGCGAAACATCTCTTAAAACATCCACCAGAACTGGACGAATCTTTTGTGGTGGTCGAACTCCACACATTGGTAGGAAACTTCGCGATAGCAGCAGCCTATGAACCCCCTCGTCGAGCTTCTCTCCCAATAAATAACTTCTACACACTGTTTGGGCACCGCAGAATGGTAATCTTAGGGGGCAACTTCAATGCCAGATGTGAAGCGGCAGGCTATGGTAGAACCAACGAAAGAGGCCAAAACTTGGAATTGATTATGGCAAGAAAAAACATCCAAAGAATAGGGGCAGATTTGTGGCTTGAAAGCCACGAAGGAGGAACCAAATTAAAAATTAGCAAAATATGACTTGAAAGGCTTGAAAGCCACGACGGAGGAACCAACTTAAGAGTTAGTAAAATATTTAAACAAAAGGAAGAACATGACCGTCAATGGCGGTCAGCAAATCTATAGAAGGATAAGACGTAAAAAAACTAAAAGTGAAAAAGAGAGAAATGCTAGTGAGGCCCTCAGCAACAAGGCAAACTAGTAAACAATTTTACACCTATGAAAACCTACCACACATTTGATCACTTTCATTAAATTGAACTTGAACTTTTCTGGTGTGCTGGCAGTTAGTCCCCTTTTCCCGCTTGTGCGCAGCATTGTGTCGATGTATTTTTTAGGATTGTTAAAAAAAGTGAATCTCTGTGAAGGTGAATTGTTCCGACTCGCTTGGAGTAGTAAATATAAATTTGGTGAAAGTGATAAAGCGCGATTTCGTTAGGAAAGTGTACCTCTGCTTTTCGAGTGGAGGAGAGTTAAGGGTGAATCTTCGCACCCTTGCTAGATTCAAAGGATCGAGCCCATCCAAACCAATTTGTAAGCCACCCAAAATTCGTAGGTAAAGTAAAAAACCGAAGTATTGTACTTTGTCTGTCCCTCCCCTTCTTATTCTCTCACTCTTTTCTCTCTTTATACTTATTTTCAAACAAAATCCCGGTGAACCCATATACATTTCCTCATCACTCCACTATTAGGAGGCTCCTCTTCTATATCGTGCAAATATCTCATGATAGCATAAAAGAGAAATGAGAGAGACCCTTCGAATCACTCTCTGGGCCCTCTCGGAGGGCCCAAAACCGGATCGAGGTAAGGTTTTAAAAAAATTTTAGTACAGTGAACATTTCGCTGTTCAGACTCATAGACATACACAGCGGCTACTCAGCCATATCTGCGAGGGAGGCCGACTGCGAAGCTTTGACCTTAAGAAAGGCCGTTGAATGGCTGAAATCGATCTACCTAAAACCTTCAACACCTCCACAAATACGATCACACCGTAGCTTAATCTGCAGGCGTCTTGAATCTTGGGTTGGATGCCATTCGGAAGACAAAATACATGCAGAGGTCGAAAGTAACCATCCATGGGCGAAGGTAGCAGAGGTAATTAAATTTAAAAATTACACCTACGTCTTCAAGGTTATTTTCAAAGATATGGCAATGACACAAAAAGCAAAGGAGAATGGCCTGCTTATCTTTAGCGTAAGGGTCTGTCCAGAGCAAATGAAACAACAGGAGTTTGTCGAATTAGAAATGTGTTCCCGATGCTATAATTACGACAAACACACCAGGGCTACCTGCCCGGACAAAGATCTTACACTGTGTTCTATCTGTGCCAGCCGTGATAATTTTTAGCTTGATTGCAAAAACAGCACCGAAAAATGGCTTAATTGTGACGGAAATCACCGGCCTATGTCTCTGGCAAGTCCAATTAAAAAACAGGAGATACAAAAGCAGATACAAAAAAAGCGCTAGAACGAGGAGAAAAAATCCAATACGACTTATGCCAAAGTTGCTAAAGCCGCTATCGACGAAAGTAATAACCAACGAACATACCTACACATAGAAAACGAACAATCAACAAAAATAATGTGTTGCATTTATTATGCACACATTGCAAACATTACACGTCCAGGTATCTTCGCCTCGGAAGTCAACCGCATGCTGGCTAAAAACGGTATGCAAGAGATGTGGTTACTGGAAAACCCGCCATCGGAACAGGTTATGCGCATAAGTGTAGCCCCTCAGTGCGAAAATCGTGTAAAAAATTCCCACGCCACAAAACACAGCCAGTGCACGCGACCCGCGTCTAAATAGACAAATAAACTCACAGACACCAGAACAAGTGCCCGCAACATCCGGAAGTAATACCGCCGAAACAAAAGACACACAAACACACACACATAACAAGGAACCAGTGCGACCCAACGGGGCCAGTTCTCACAATCAAGGAAAACCTCAAACAACGCCACCCAAGGTTAACCCCTCCTCCTCATCGCAAGGTAGAGAGCACCAGCTCAAATACCACGCGAGGGGATTCCACCTCAAAATGTTTGCCTCCGGATCAGCTCTTGACCAGTGGAAATTGGTCAAGATGATTCTCATCCCAAAAGCGGGTAAGCTCCCGGACTGCCCTGCCAGCTCTCGTCCAATATCTCTCTTAGAGTTTCCCGGCAAGGTCTTTGAGAAGATATTGGCTAACAGGGTTTACTCTTTTCTATACGAAGCCAACTTGCATAACGAGCAGCAACACGGCTTTAGATGGAAAAGAGAGACCAACACGGCACTCGCCGTTGTTACAGAAAAGCTCGCTAAGATCAAGGCAGACAAAAGGCATGCCGACCTGGTTTTCTGCGATGTCAAAAAAGCTTTTACCAGGTTTGGAAGAGAGGCCTACAATTTAAGATCCTTCAAGTAGGTCTCAATCCCATTCTTGAGAGGATTTAGTGAGACTACATAATGGAGAGGAGAGCATACATACAAATCAGAGAACATAATGGCTCCTAATTCGAATTAAGAGCAGGGCTCCCTCAAGGGAGCTGTCTCAGTCCCCTTTTATGCATCATTTATACACGTGACCTACCACAACCACTCTCCAATGGTACGGTATACGTTCAGTTCGCTAACCATATATCGCAAATTTGTACCAACACTTATGTGCACAGGGAATTTAATGCGAGAAATGCAGCAAGGAAAATAGCGAACATCAACTCCTACGAGAGGAAATGGAAGATATCAACCAATGCCCTAAAATTCAAAATAATTCCCATGTTTCACAAGACCTTCAACGATATACGTGTGGACGGGGAGTGAATCCCTTACTGTATAGAAGGGACGGTTCTGGGGCTCAAAATCAGCACGAGGGGTTACACGAGTCATACCGAGCGTACAGTCGCGAATGCTAAGAGAGATATGAGAAAGTTTTATAGGTTCTGTACCTTAAATCTCTCAAATAAACTCAGGATATTCGATGCGTGCATCCGTTCGAAGCTTCTGTACCCCTCTTTCCCCGTGCCACTGAATGCGAGCGCCGAGACTCACATTGCGAAACTGCAAAGGATCCAGAACAAAGCGGTGCTTATTATAACAAACACCCGAATAAGAGAAAACCAAAGACAGAGGGGGCTCCACTCCTCGGTTGGATTATGTCCGATCAATGTGGTGCTCCACGAGAGAGCAAAGAGGATCTGGCAAGCAATTGGCAGCCGCCTGTCCCCCGAGTTCTCTCGGACACACTTGGACATCGAGGTCGCTCGACAAAAAAAGACCTTTTAAAAGCATCGAGGCTTTGACAGACGGCGATGTGACTCCAAAGTCGACAAATCACAATAATTGGCTAGTGCCATGTTTAGATTTCTTTATCATTAATCACATATCAACACTAAGACTATCACTTTTACTAAATCTTTCGAAGTAAAATCAAAAGCTGAGATTCACTTAAAAAACTTTCTCCAAAACTCCTAGCGGAAACAAAAATAACTCGTCTTAAATAAAGGCTTGAATGCCAATTAGATAAAATCTAGCCTAATTAAATTAACAGGTTTATTTTAATTAGTATAAGCTATAAATTTTATATTTAAAAAAACAACAGTAACCCAAAAAACTAAAACTAAACAGAGATACCCTTTCACCAGGGACCTATTCATTCTGTCTTCCACACAATTTCTATTATTTAACCTCACCCAACTTCACCACTTTACTCTCTCTTTCTTTCTCTCTAATTTTCACCAACTTTTAAGTCCAAGTCCAAGTTTCCGAGCTTTTAAGCGCTCAATCAGAGTTCGGATACAGCTATGCTACCGAATGTACATTCTCGGCAAAGGAGGCAAAGCTTTGGCAAGCGAAATCGAAAACGTGAACTCTTTTCACTATTAGGTTTTACAAGGAGAATAACAGAAGGAGCCATAAGTAGCATTGACTCGCCAATGTCGCTCTTTGTAACCTACACGACTGGGGCTCCAATAAAACATTAATCACATTAGCCCTTTACCTCACTACCGGCACTTGAGGCAACGATTTCGAAATGCTCCTTCACCGACCGCGTACACTGGGAATTTCGTTCCTCCAATTACAAAAGAGAAAATACTGCATACTTGAGAAGTTGATCTTCCCATTTACAAAAGAGGGAATACTACACAACGGGAAGTCTATCGTTCCATTTACAAAAGAGAGAATACTACATACCGGGAAGTCTATCTTCCCATTTACAAAAGAGAGAATAATAAAATACCGGGAAGTCTATCTTCCCATGTACAAGGGTATGATTGTGGTTCAATGTGTGACCCGTTTAAAATTTTACTGGAATGTTATAATTGGTTTGACTCCCACAGTTTCTCCACACTTTCAAGAATATTCTTGAATTTCCCGTAAATTTCCTTGTTGGCGTTTTTTTAAAAGTTTGATTTAGAGGACTGTAATTTTTCATTCCGCTAACTGCAGATCAGCTAAAGTTATTGTGCATTTTTTTGGTTAATCAGCTATTAGAAGATTAGCGATTGGCAGACTTAAATTTCGGACTACTCACCTTTGCTAAGAGACGGTATGAAAAAGAAAAAAAATGCCCTATCAATTTTAACTATGCAAAATGTGTGTAATAGTTAAAACATATCACCTTATGTGCTTGGGTGAAGTGAGCTAAGAAAAAGAGGTTAAATTGAAAACTGCAAGAAATGGTAGACTAAACAGTTATAATAAAGAATCGTATAACTTATTGTCTGAATGTATTTGGTTATTTCCACTCTCAAATTATATCGGAGCAACTTTCTAAGTTGTGAATGAAAAAGAGATTGATGTATTGAATATCAATTAGTCTGTTTAAAAATGTTATAATGAAAGTTCCTTGTGAAGAATCCGAAAATGAGTTTATTGGCCCCTAGTAATAGGGCAATGGTTTGTATTGCTGAGATTCGATGTCCCTGGTGAGAATCAGATCACCTGTGGTGCTTGCTAGAGTTCCATAGAGCCTTTTGTTTGGGGTTAGCCCTGATTCATCCTTCGGTGAATTACGTTTTTCGAGCAGGTTAGCCGAAACTTTTTACATCCAATTCTCGAGAGGAACTTTCGCCCAAATTATAGACCTTATATTCTTGTCAATTAATATCTCCAATATGTCTTTCCTGGAGGAATATAAGCAGAAGTAAAAATATGATCTGCAGTTGTAAGATTTAACACTTCCTTAAGTTAGACTTATTAAAATTGCAAACCATTATTATAAAATATTTGACTGGTAGTTAGATAGAAAGGTTTCAGCTACAGACTGAGCTATAATCTCCTTAAGTAGTTATGCCACTAACCATTTTTGTAACATGTACTTGTTTAAAGGTACTTGGCTCCTTCTCTTGTTGTTGGAAAAGAAGTTAAGATATCTAGATGGAAACTATGGAATCTCTTGCCTGGAAAAATCAATTTTGTCTATTTCTATTTTTTGTGTCGTTGTAAGCTGAATTGTTGACAATTTAGGTCATCTTACCCACTGACATACATTCTTTTTCATGATGCTCCAAAAAAATCATTCCGAAATTGATTTAAAGTGAAAGAGTCGCAAAATGATCAAGATTAGGATTATAGTCGAACACAAGATGCAAAAATTAGTTGGGAGAAAGGACGAACAAAACCACGAGAAAAATCACATGTAATAGAATGATTTTAAGAAGGTAAAGAAATCTTATCAATCCAAAATAAAGTCCAAGAGCCCTCTTGCGAAGAAAGGAATTCCCGATGGATAGCTGAGATTTAGCTAAATGTCATTATTTATGAGAGAAAAGGAAAAAAATGTGGGTTTAATAGACTGACTTGAATGATTTAGTTTTCAAGATTTGACGAAGATGATCGTGTTCTGCGAGACATGGATTGCACGTTGCAATAGATTGATTTCTGGGAGAGTGCGTTAATTGGCTAAGCTCTTGCGTGGATATGACGAATATTTTATTGTATTAGTTTATAAACTCTAAGGCGCGAGCTTTTCTGAGAGAGTGTCTTGTTCATTGAAAGAGAGTAGGTCCTAGTATTGCTTTACAGACGGTCAGACATGGAAGGTGGTGCTTAGAGCATGTACTTAGAGTATTTGATTGTAAGATTTATTCGATAAAGTTCTTCACTGAATGTTAAATATTTTTTTATTCTTGGACTGTATAGACTTGACTGAAATAGCTTAATATATCCCATTCATCATTAAAATTTGGCTGCAAGACTGCCTTAACTCCTGTATTTGATGCATCCATGACGAGAGGGAGGGCAATGTCTCTTCTTGAATGAACGAGAATATTTGTTTGGATTAGATCCTTTTGGCTTCAATGAAAATCGATTCTGCTTGGTCGTTTCATTGCAAATTAAAATTGTGGTGACGTTTGTTATCAATTTTTAATAGCTTTGTGAGATGAATAGAAGTTAATGCAGCATTTGGATGACTCACCAGATAAACTTCATTAAGAATAAGAAACTTTGCAGATCATTTAAAGTTTTAGGTCTAGGGTAATCATTGGTATTAGATATTTTATTATCTTCTCGTGATATGCCCTGAGAGTCGACTTTATATTCTAAGAAACTAATCGAGTCTACAGAGAAAATACACTTTGCAATGTTGATTTTCAATTCGCAAAATTTCAATCTTGCAAAGTTTTGCAAATGTTTAGTCTCATTTTGGATGGCAATTAGAAGGAAATCTACATAAGAAATAAAAACAAACGAAGTTCATGTATTGTTTGTGAATTGTTGCTCTTAACTTCTAGCTACATCAACATTCATATAACCCTTGTGATATGCTCATGGTTGTCTTCTCTCTTGATGATGGCCCCATTAAAATTTGAAAAAGGCATTACATTTACAATTACAAAAATTTCTTGCAAACTTTCAAATTTGCCGTAAAAAAAAATTAGGTGCAGGAGCGGATATTTGTGTCTAATTGTGACACGAAACTATAGTATGATTATTTTTAATAAGTGAATTGGAGACACATAAATTCATTTATTTGGCCAGATTTTATTCTTGGAATTGAGCATTTCAGCTATATTTTAACGACATTCTTCCAAGTAGAATATAAACGTCAATTTTTATTAGCATCGGGAAGCCCTATATTACTCCCGTGATAAATATGAGAAACAGATTTAGTTTCTATTTTTATGGCTACATTATATATTTATTTAAGAAGTGATAGACGGAGAAAATACTGCATAAAGAAAAAGAGAATGAAAATAAAGTTGTATTTTCACTGATAGGCCTTATTAGTAGATTATTTTGTCGTCAACTAACCACGATTTTTATATATCAACTACAGCCAAGAGCCAGGCCCTGTGGAACCTCCAGAACAGTCCCCAGTGGCGGCTAACCAGATCAAGGAGGTCACCAAAAGAAAACTGAGGTCTCCAGTGGCGACTAGATACTATTATAAAATTTAAATTTAGCATAAGAAATTGTTGGCAATTATATAAAATTGGATTTTGTTAGTTTCAAATGGTTATTTTAATAAAATGTTTTATTTTTACAGATGGAACTCCCTCTATGATTGAGTGTTGGTCCTGCTGGGGGTCCTGAGTGTTGGTGACCAGTAACACCATCCTGATCAACCAGCCCAAGGGTCGTTCTCCCATCACAGAGGTGGACATCCAGATAAACATAAAGTAACGCGCTAATAGCGATCGCTATTTTAATATTTTTACTTAAAAATGAAATTGTTCTAAGTTTAATTATATAAGATTAGTTAACTAAACAATATATTAATGTTCATTTTTCAGGTCCTCAAAGAGTACAAGCTGGTGATGCAGCCTGTTGCGCAGTGCCTGGACATGTTTCAGGGGGAGAAAAAGGCCTACATGGGCACCCTGCTCACCAGCCTCTGGTTTATGAAGGCCAGCCTGGAGGAGTGGAGCCAGAATAGCAACCTGGTGTATGCCAGGCCCCTGGTGCAGGCCCTACTCAGGGGCTATTGAAATAGGTTTAGCCACCTCCTTGAGGATGGCGACCTCCTTATGGCTACAGCCGTCAACCCCAAACTTAACACCAAGGCCCTGGAGAGCATTGCCCCTGACAATGTGGAGGAGATCAGGGATACCATTACTAGGGAACTAAGGGCCGTCATCAAGCCCAGGGAGGAGGAGGAGCAGCAGCGTCAGCTGGGTCAACCAGAAGTGCAGGAACTCGAGAACTTAGACGTCAGCCTCTTTAACAACTTGTTTGCTAGAGGCCTAGTCAACCAGCAGCAGGATGTAAGGCAGGTCCTGAGGAAGTCCAAGGAAGAGTGGGTGTCCTCTAAATGCGAGCTGGCTTGTTCTTTCTTCCCCTACCAGCACAGGGAGGTGTGGGTGGCCTTATTCATTAAGTACAATACCCTCTCCCCGGCCCTGCAGCTGTGGAGTGGCTATTCAGCACGGCCGGGGACGTCCTCAGGGCCAAGAGGTCCTCCCTGCATGAGGTCAACTTTGAGGAGCTTGTATTCCTCAAAGAGAAAATGGACCTCCTAGAAGAGAAGATGGGCTAGGAGGTCATGGAAAAGGAGGAGGACCTATAGATACAGTCCTCATCATAAGTATAGGACTAGATGAAAAACTGTAAAAATGGACATTTCGCACTTTCCGATACTTATAAGGTTCTAAGTAAAGCTTCAATATACTAAAAGTTAAATTGTAGCTGAGACAAACAAAGGTAGTATAAACAAATAATAGGGAAAAGACAGGTTACTAAAATAAGCTGCTCAACAGCTGATCAAAAGTTTAAGACCACAGCGCATAATAGTATAAATTTGCGCAAATTCTCGGATTCTGTGTCATTTATTGTTTGGAGCTCACGGTGTTAAAACATCATAATGCGTAGAGTGGATAAATTTTCATTATTTGAACGTGGTCAGATCGTTGAACTGCATAAGCAAGGTCTGTTGCAGCGTGCCATCGCTGCCGAGATTGGACACAGTAAAACAGTGATTTGCAATTTTCTGAAAGATCCCGAGGGCTATGGAACAGCAAAGTTAAGTGGCAGACCCCCCTTCAAAAAATACGCCAGCACTAGGCAGGAGGATCAACAGGGTTGTCAGTCAAGACACAGCACGGTCCTTAAGTCAGATTAAGGCACTCACAGATGGTGATTGCAGTCCAATAACCATTAGAAGTCATCTCAGAGGGAAGAGCATGAGAAATGAAATAACGGCTTCAAGCGCCTTGTCTGCTTCAACGTCACAGAACCGCCCTTTTAGAGTTCTCCATGAAACACCAGACATGGGGAATCGCAAAGTGGAGGAAGGTTTTATTCTCGGATAAGAAAAAAAATGATGTTGATGGTCCTTACGGTTTCCAACATTACTGTCAGGAAAAGCAGATCCCACCTGAGACAATTACTACACAACACAGTGGTGGAGGCTCCATCATGGTGTGGAGGGCTATTTTCTTCAATGAAACAATGGAGCTTCAGGTTGTGCAGGGGCGTCAAACGGCAGCTGGCTATGTAGAGAGGGTGCAGAGGGCACCCCTCACTACCGAGAGCCCTCGTCTGTGTGGTGATGAATGGGTTTTCCAACAAGACAATGGGGAAATTTACAATGTCCGCATGACAAAGACCTTCTTCCAGTTGAATTACGTCCCTCATTTGCACTATCCTGCGTGTTCACCGAATCTAAACCAAATTGAAAATATTTAAGGATGGATGGCCAGGGATGTCTAGTAAAATGGACATTAGTTTATGACAGTGGATGCCCTTCGTGAGTCCATCTTCACCACCTGGAGTAATGTTCCCCGTCGCTCTTAGGAACACTCGTATCAGGTAAACCACGTCGAATTTTTGAGGTTATCAACAAGAATGGTGGAGCCACTCACTACTGAGTCCAAAATTCTGAAGGTTTAATTCTGTTTTGAAGTTTTTTTAATGTTTTGAGGGTTTCGGTCTTAAACTTTGGATCAGCTAAAGAGCAGCGCAATTGAGTAAACTATTTATTTTCTTTAATTAGGTTAAACTAACTTTGTTTGACTCAGCTACAATTTGGCTTTTAGTATATCGAAACTTCACCTAGAACCTTATAAGAATCTGAAGGTGCGAAATGTCCATTTTTAAAGTTTTCCAACTGGTCCTATACCTATGATCAGGACTGTATTAGTTTAGGCTGTGTTTTAACTAAAAAAATGGTAATACTTTAGATTTGGGGCACACGGTAGGTTTGCGCTGTTAGCAGGCAACAATTTCGGGCTACAGCATATCTCCTATGACGTCAGATGGTAGCTTCAGATATGACCAATCACGGCGTTATATTTGTTTGTTGTTTTAGGGATTTGTAACTTTTAGTCTGTATTATTTACTAAATACCTGCGGTGCTGTTCGTTTATAGTTTTTTCTAAGTTAGGTAAGGTTTCTGGATGTCTTTTATTGTCTTTTTTTGTTTTCGTATTTTTTGTTTCTCAGTGAACGATAACAGCTTCTTACTTGCAACGTCGTAGCTATAAATAGAACCCGCTTAGCATTTGTTTCTCTTTCGTTACGGCTTTTTTGTGCTCTAGTTGTGCTTCTTCGTTATTCGAATTCGGGTTTATTTTGCATGACTTCGAAAAACTTTTTGATTATTTAGAGGCGCATAAACTAATCAATAAACCTATAGAAGTAAGTATTGTTTGTCATTAGGTTAGGTTTTTCTACAAGTAAAAAGCTGTTGGGGAAAACCCCCCAGTAAATTCAAGGGGACTGCTCGTGGAGGAGATATCACTGCGGGGGACTACCTTGCGATGATCCTAAGTTTCAATCAATTAGGGGTGTCTGGGGGGCACAGCCCCCCAGTATATACTCATATACAAAAAAATATAACGTCGTAATTTTTCACATCTGACGCTACCGTCTGACATCATAAGACATATATTGCAGCCCAAAATTGCAGCCTATAAACAGCGCCACCTACCGTTCGCCCCAAAACTGAAGTGTTACCAAAAAAATATTAAAATAAATATGTGTTTTTATCCTTTATAAAAGCATGTCCTGTTATCGCGCTAAAGTTTACTTTGGAATTTTGCGCAGTCGCACCAGGAAAAAAAGTCGCAAATCGCACTGGATGGGGGAGGGGAGGCAAAAATAGAGTCGCAAAGTCGCAGTCGCGCCAGATCCGGCGGCAAAGTCACGCCCAGTTATGCAAAAAATCAACTTCATTGTGGAAATCATATATCTTCGCCAACATCTTTATAACCTGGTTGGAAGATCATCTATTCAATAGAGATTTCGGAAATCTCACACCTATTTTCTACCGCCACTTTGTTGACAATTCATACCTCCTGTTCAACTCCGAAGACACATGTGACAAATTCTTACAACTCGCAAACCTTATACATCCCAATATCCATTTTCCCTGTGAAAAAGAGCTTAATGGTTCACTATCCTTTCTAGATATAAACATTTTCCATTCTCCTATCGGATTCCAAACCAAAGTTTTCTGAAAGCCAACCTTCAGTGGTCAAGAACTAAACTTCGTTAGCCTCTGCGACTTTTCGTTCAAAATCAGTGCAATAAAAGCACTAATATCCCGTTGCCTACAACTTTTGCTCGACCTACACTGATTTTCACGATGAACTTGAATTTTTGTGTAATTATTTCAAAGGAAACGGCTTTCCCGTGTCGCTGGCAGAAAATTACGTCTTAATTTTTAAATAACCTCTACCATCCTAAATTAAAACTTCCTACTGTACGCAAAGACACCCCCTTTATAGTTTCCAGGATATGTGTTTCTTTTTAAAAATATTCTATAAAAAAATAACAAAAATATTAAAGAGATTCATTTATCATACAGAATTTACGATCATTTTTAAAAATAATCATCTCTTCGGACATTATTTTAATTGTAAAGACAGAATTCCGCCAGAAGACAAGTGCTCCGTCATTTACAAATTTATTTGCCCCGATGCAATTTAGGAAAATACATAGGAATTACGGTACGCTAACTGAAGGCGAGATTCTGTTCTCATATGAGAATTAACGATAGAACCGGATATGTTCTATCAATAAGGAGTTTTTACCTGTTCGGCTACAATTCTATCCGATGTAAAGCTCATGCATCCATTGGAGATTTCAAAACCCTAAAGACCACCTGTGACCAATTATCCTTACGTATTCAAGAATTAATGTTTCTAAAAAAAATTTCTTCCACCTTAATTCTGACTCCTCTTCCCACACACTAATTCTTCTCTTAAATACACCAAACCCCTAAATTTTTCTTTCTTCCTACACCTCTCACGCTTTCCGCGCAAGTCTTCGTTTAACAATGGTTTACAAAAGGTTAGTGTTTTTTCCTTAAAATGTTTTCCAGTGTTATATACATTTATTCTTGTTAAATTTCATTATCCATTGAATTATCTAACTTAGAAACAAAATTTCAGTAACCTGTACAACTCTACACCCTCCCCCACATTCCCGTCCATATTAAAAGTCCAACCTATATACTAAAACTAAAAACTTTTTAAATCTTTTGAAAGTTTAAATTATTAACGTATAATATTAGCCTTTCATGAAATTTTTTACATTTTCCTAGTACAAAAAGACGAGTGAAACATTTACCAGAAACACTGTACAATCAAGAAAACTAAATGAACTTCCCGTTTTTCGTCATATCCTTCATCCTACAAACTAAGATACAGCTCAATAGGAGAAACCCTTACTAATATATATATATATAATATATATATATATATATATATATATATATATATATATATATATATATATATATATATATATATATATATATATATATATATATATTTATGTATATATCAGTGGCGAATCTGGCACTCGGGTTGTTCGTGTATTTGTAAGCTGATTTAATTTCTGCTAACACTGACTTCAAGTAAGTAATTGCAACCAATAACTCAGGCTCTTTTTATTGAGCCTGGTTGTATTTGATATCTTTTCGTTCAGCGTCTGGCGGTCGTCATAGAGGTGCCCTTGGTCAAAAAATATCACTCGTAGCAGACGTTCTCTCGACATCGTTCACACGCACTTGAAACAATAGATTTCCATAGAGATTAGGATTTAAATTCCAATTTATGAAAAGTTTCCGTTCCACAACATTCTTAAGGGAACGAGAAATTATCCAGCCACTTTGGCTAATACAAACTAGCCTGGTAAGTGTAAAAGAATAGTTGGCATGTCCTGTCAAGAGTAGAATCAAATCGGTCTCTGGCCTATGTTTGTTGTGCACGCCGCTGTCGTTATTCTGTGTTCCTCTGTGTAAACTTCAGTTTTCTTTTGCAGGGTTGCTTCATTTTTACCCTTAACTTAGAAATGGAGAAAGACATAGTGGTAGATATAAAAAATAAACCACTTGTGGTTAGAAATATTGCGGGAAAAACATGAGATGCCATCAAACAAGGACGACTGGAGTTCATGTAAAAATGAAGCGCGTAATTTTTATATTATAACTATATTTTTGACTTATTGTTAAATTATTAGTGCATATATAAGTCTGCGGTGTGCAGAAGATTTTTTCCCTGTCTTATGCGAAAACTTTAATGAACGACAGTGACGCTGATGCCCTGGTTAACCTTCAAAGAACTTAAGTTAAATTTAAATGAAGAATTTAGAAGAAAGGAAATTCATGAGCAAATCACGTCTAAGGCACGCCTTCTCTATGAAGAAATAACTACAAGAGATGTATGACTTTTTTACTAACATTCATTTCCTGTCGGTGGCAGTACGTACCGCAACTTAGGTAGAGAGGCTCGAGATTTTGAACGAATTCTGATTGAGAGGTGTAAATTTTTCGTTTTTCTGCTGATTTTCTACAATATACAGGGGGATCCCCCCTCCCTCCCCAAAAAGGCCCCGAATTTTGATAGATCCCATTTCCTAATTTTCTGCAAGGATTTAATGAAACTGATGGTAACTAGTTTATTGTGTTTAGAAACATCATATCAAAACATGAGAGTCTTTGGACTTTTGTTAGTTATTCTAGAGCACGTGTTCGAGATGACCTTCATTTAGCTCTGTGCATTTCTTGAGGCGCAGCACAAAGTTGTCCATGACGTCCTTAAAAACCGACCGACTAATGGCTCTGATCTCCTGCCTGATGTCTTCCTTAAGTTTCGA
This sequence comes from Ceratothoa steindachneri, assembly GCA_963969495.1. Lineage (NCBI taxonomy): Eukaryota > Metazoa > Arthropoda > Malacostraca > Isopoda > Cymothoidae > Ceratothoa > Ceratothoa steindachneri. The sequence continues at coordinate 81,103,601 of OZ018327.1, forward strand.
AATGGTCGTAGCTCTCTCTGTGTATACTCTATCTTTAAGGAAGGGAGCGAAATAAAGAAATATGGGGGGCTAAGTTCTGTGCCGTGAGGTGCCCACTCAAAATCAGTCTTGAGACTGATCACACGGACACCAAAGTTCTTTTTCAGCTAATCTCGGGACAGGTTTAAGGTGAGAGAGCTTGCTCCATCTTGCTGTAACCAGAACTTTCCGATTAGCGACGGAAACAGAGTTTGCAGCTCCCTCTTGAAGGTTTTGAAGACCTCAACATATCGCTCCTTGGTGACTGTCAAGGTCGCGCCATATTCCTCGAGGAAGAATCGTCCATTGATGCCTGTGGCTGAGATTGCAGTCGATACCGTGCACTGAGGGAAGTGTAGGGGCTTGGTGGCTACCTTGTTTGGTCTGGAGGTCCCGTAGAAGACATTTTTCCTTGAGTTTGCCTTTCCTTCAAGATGGAAGTGAGCTTCATCTGAGGTCCAAAGGAGGTTAAGGAAAATTGGCGTCTCCTGAATCTTTTCCAGTATCTTGACTGTCATAGTCTTTTTCTGCTCCTTGTCTGAGTCTGTAAGGGTCTGCTTCGGCTGTATTATGTATGGGTAGGCCTTTACATCAATTACTAGCACTCTCCTGCAAGTCTTACTGGGTATACCGAGGGACTGACTACGCTTGTGCACATAGCGTTTCAGACTCTGCTGAACTGCCCGCTTTCTGGGGCGTCCTGAATGGCTTTGACGGTTGTCACTGGATGCATTGAAGTTCTTCACTGTCCCATAGTTTTTGAAGTGGTCCACTCAATCCTGAATTCTGCACTTGGAGGGGTATTTTTGACATTCGAACTGATGCGCGAAAGTGTCCTGCGCTTTCTGGAACGAGTCTGTCTTGTAGTAATGTTTGACGGAGTATATTCATTTCTGGGGCTCCCATTGAGATCTAGTTGTGCTCATAGGCGTTGCTTCTGCCATGTCCTAAAAAGTAAGGGTGATTAGTGTATAAATATAGGATATATCACAAAAAGTGTGTCAGGCCCGTTTTTTGGGGGTCTCCCTAATAACATGACAAATATGTTCATTTTAAATTCAAATATTTTTTATTTTAATCTCAAATTTATTTTTATAAGTATTTTAATATCAAAACACATTAAGTGTTGATCCTCTGTAGGTTTGTATAGTAGCTACAGATATTTTTGCATTTATATAGCAGAATTTCTTCATATTTTCTATTGTAGCCCTCTAAGGTGACCAGTTAAATCGAAAGGGCAAATAATAAATAATGAGTTAAAATGATATTTAACGATCTTTTTCTCCTCAAGAAGTTCTGAAGAAGCTAAACAATAGCTTTTATGCTGTTAAAAAGAATCCTTTATAAAACATGGCATCATTCCAAATTATATATATATATATATATATATATATATATATATATATATATATATATATATATATATAAGCCATGGCTTCACAAACGCACCCACCTACCATTAGACATTGGACTTGTGCTTTACTGCACTCGCTAACATCCCTTCAGGCTGTTGCCTCTGACCTCTTTGCAGGATTCTTTATGAGAAACGTATATTATAGGCTTGCTGAATAAGAGGTATTGCAGAGGATCACTTAAGGCTTCCTGGCAAGAAACTAAAAAGCTTGCGCCTAAACCTGTAAATGTAAGCCTCCTATAGACTGAAATTTCATACTTTGTCCTTGAACGGTTAATATGTATGTATGCATGTATGTAGTGGAATGGCAATTATATATATATATATATATATATATATATATATATATATATATATATATATATATATATATATATATATATATATATAAAGACAATTACACGGTAGTTGCTTGGTCCGACCAGTTGGAAAGGGGGATAATGAGTTTTGGGAGAAATTCGTACCCTGGTGTGTGGTTAATAATTATCAAAATAAGAGTATGCAGATTGGCTTAAAGGTTAAAGGTTGAATGATGGCTGATAGTCGTTTAAGGTAATTTAAAGAATACTACAAAATAAAGTTTAATAACAAAAATAAAAGAAAAATTAAATATATAGAAAAGAGGTTCAAGTGAGATACGTGATCAAATAAGTAACCGACAGACTCGGTGCCAGCAAAGGATCAAATCCAAGTGATTAAAGCGGTTAATTACCTGACTCGGATCGGAGTCATAAAAACGGGAAACATAAAGCCGAAATACAAGTAGTAAGAATTGATTTTGGAAGACCGGATTTTAACGAGGTCCGCAGCGTCGACGTCTTGCACGGGATAAGCGTCGAAGGAAAGGTAACTCAGGGAGGCGAGGATGCAACAAGGGAATATGTTTTACCTCAGAGTTCTCGATAGTGGGAGAGGTACCGGTTCTACCTCAGGATGCTAGTGAAGGAGCACTGGTTTTAACTTAGAGTTCCCGATGAGGGATTACTGGCGCGAATTCACGGAAGAACGGCCGTTGTAATTTGCTGCCAAATGACTAAGGCGACGTCCACGGCGGAACGAGTCTTGCCATCGGTCACCGAATAAGCCACGGATGATCCGACTCGGCAACGTAATGTGTCTTCTTGCGCGAGCCTCCTGACTGCCTACCTAGCTGGAAACCTCCGGTTATATAGGTGCTCTGCGGGCGGCAAAATTTTCCCGCGCCACGGCGTCCTCTTACGGGGAATTGAACTCGCTGGCTTTCGGCTGGAAGGAGGGGGGGACGTGGGTCCGACATAAGGAGCCAATCGAATAGCCTTACGGGTCCTTTCTCGCGTCATGAGTATGGGAGGCGAGACTCAATCGCCCCGACCGCTGGAAATGGGCCTCGTAAGATACACACAGATGGTCTGATAAAGCCATGTTTGCCCTATTCCTTCCTTGCTTCTCACGCCCTTTGTTCCAGAGTTAATGCCACGTGGCTCTTCTAAGGGTGGTTCAAGGTGGACCTCCAGATCATATTACACTCCATTTCTTCACAATATATGTATGTTAATGTATTTGTATATATATATTTATATATATATATATATATATATATATATATATATATATATATATATATATATATATATATATATATATATATATATATATATATAAAATGTTCAACAGAAAACCCAAGGCGAGGAAAATAGCTGGTATCATCCTTTATATTTACCGGCGACGTTTTGACCACAATACGGTCATCTTCTTAGGCCTAAAATACAAATAAACGAAACAAAATATTTGGCACTGTTAAGGGAACACACTGCTAAATGTACATCTAGAACTTTACTAGCTAGTATTAGCTTTGAATTGCAAATTTAGAGTTAAAGGGAATATTTCGAAATGGGGCTCAAATTTATAATAGAGAGACTAGGGAAGGATTTTAAATATTTAAATTATTTAGCGAGTGTATAATTGCTAAAATCTATTAAGGTAGGGGAGATTTTATTTATGAATCTAATAATTATATAAAACTGTTTTAAAATGAATTTTAAACGAATAATTAAAGGAAAAATTGGCAAAACCTAATATACAAAATCGCAAACCTTGCCAACGAGCATGTTACGTGTTCCGGCTGACCCAAAAGCACTCAAACTGCACCACGCTACCCACATCTCAACGAATTTAGGTAACAAAGAGGGGAACCGACGAGAGATCATTATTTAAATTCGGGTAGAGCTGTTTTATATAAAGTGTTTCTAGGATCCGAAGGGTAATAGGACATTTGTGCAAATTCAGAATTTAAAAGTTTTCTACGGAGATATCACTTTTACTCTTTATTACGTGATCTCCTATCGCTGAATTTTCTTTGGTTTCAAGTATCTTTCTGGTTCTATTACTTATACAGATATGGGAAGAGAATCTTGCCTTTAGAGTTCTCACGGAGCTTCCGATATATTTACCTTGGGAACACCCAGGACATGTAAATAAGTATAAAATCGAACTCCGAAGACTCTTTGGAACCGGATCCTTTATTGTAGAGAAGGATTTTATATTTATTTTGTTGACAAAGGCAATTTGAAATTTTATTTGGCAGAAGTCTTTCCTTAGCAATATGTGTAATTTTTGGCTAAGGACTTTATTGTGAATACCCAGCTCTGGCATTATTAAATAATGTTTGTCTTTTGCCACTGTTATCTTAGAAACACTTTATATAAAACAGCTCTCCCACAATTTAAATAATGATCTCTCGTCGGTTCCCCTCCTTGTTACCTGAATTCGTTTGGATGTGGGTAGCGGGGCGCAGGTTGGGTGCTTTTGGGTCGGCCGGAGCACGTAACACGCTCGTTGGCAAGGTTTGTGATTTTGTATATTAGGTTTTGCCAATTTTTCCTTCAATTATTCGTTTAAAATTCATTTTAAAACAGTTTATATAATCATTAGATTCATAAATCAAATCTCCCCTACCTTTATAGATTTTAGTAATTATACACTCGCTAACTAATTTAAATATTTAAAATCCTTCCCTAGTCTCTCTATTGTTAATTTGAGCCCCATTTCGAAATATTCCCTTTAACTCTAAATTGGCAATTCAAAGCTAATACTAGCTTTTTAAGTTCTAGTTGTACATTTAGCAGTGTGCTATCTTAACAGTGCAAAATATTTTGTTCGTTTATTTGTATTTTAGGCCTAAGGAGATGACCGTATTGTGGCCGAAACGTCGCCGGTAAATAAAAAGGATGATACCAGCTATTTTCCTCGCCTTGGGATTTCTGTTAAACATTAAATTCAGGCTCTCTAGAAGCAATCCTCATCGATATATATATATATATATATATATATATATATATATATATATATATACGAGGGCGGTCAATAAGTTTTGCAATTCGGATATAAGGAAACGAGATATGAGGAAAAGCGTTTTATTATTTTTCAATATAACTACCCTTGACTTCAATGCACTTGCACCACTTGTCCCTAAGGCTTCGAATTCCCGACAACCAGAAATCTCCCGACGGCTGTTCAATCCACTTCTGGATGGCGAGCTGGACATCTTCATCGTCCCAAACCAGCGTCCACGCAGTGCAGCCTTGAGCTGGCGAAATAAAAAGAAGTCGCTAGGGGCCATATCTGGACTGTTAGGGGGATGATTGAGCTCCTCGAATCCGCACTCGCGCAGGGCAGCTTGTGCAACTCTGGCCTTGTGGACAGGGGCATTGTCGTGGAGGAGCAGGACACCGTGTGTCAACTTGCCACGTCGCTTCTGACGGAGGATCTTCTTCAACCCAGCGAGTTCCTCGGCGTAATATTGGCCTGTGATGGTCCTTCCATGAGGCACATAGTCCACCATCAACACTCACTTAGAATTCCAGAAGATGGTGGCCATGATCTTTCCGGCTGAGGGTTGGGTCCGGAACTTGATGGGGGTCGAAGAGCCCCTGTGCTTCCATTCCTTGCTTTCGAGCTTGGTCTCGGAATCCCAGTAATGGACCCACGTTTCATCACCTGTCACTATGCGTGACTCGAATCACGCCGGGACTTGGTTGTACAGGAGCAGCATCTCCTCCAAACTTTGACGACGTTGAAGTCCATCATGGGGCATGAGGTTTCGTGAGGTTTCTAGGGACCAAACGGGCAGAGGCCTTGGTCAATGGCCAAATTGTCGTGGATGATGTTGATAACACTTTCATATGATATTCCAAGTTCTCGCTCGATTTCTTCGACCTTCACCCGTCGATTTTCGACGATTATCCTCTCCACACGGGCCACATTGTCCTCGTTGGTCAGGTCTGACGGGCGTCCTGGACGGGGGTCATATTTAAGGGACTCAGGACCATGGTGGAACTTCCTATTCAGCGAGCAATGGTTGCATAGGAAGGGGCGGTGTCGGTGTACACTGCAACCATGCGTTCATGGATCTCTTTTGCATTCTTGTCTTCCTTGGTCAAAAATATGATCACTACGTGGTGCTCAACCTTCTCTATTGATGAAAATTTGTGACTGACGATCTGCGATCAGCTACTTCTTCTTAAATAGACGAGGCAGGAGCGTGCGGCTGCAGGTCCTGACTTGTCATAAGTTGTCCTAATACCACCACGAACAGCCATTCCCCTTCCTCTGTTTTGCCCTACCGATTCGCAAAACTTATTAACCGCCCCTCGTATATATATGTAAAAAATCTACAAAATATAATCCAACCCAAGCGAAAAAATAATTTAATTCCGTCCTAAAAATATAGAGTTAGGGAGGATATACATATATATTAATTTTCCATTCTCTCCGATAGCAAGTGTGACGCATATAAAATCAATGTTTCGTATACTTATTCTTTGTGTTATTAAAGCTGGATTATCAATAACCCTCTCGTAATTGTAAGAGGAGCTTCTTCTATGGGCTAGATGGAGTGTTTATTTTGCTGCAATATTGCCATTCAAATACACAAACACACACATACAAATATATATATATATATATATATATATATATATATATATATATATATATATATATATATATATATATATATATATATATATAAATCACCTATTAATCTGACAGCCCGCAAGCAACTAGCGTTACCAAATGGAAATCAGTTTACGCAAGACCTATACCAGGGTTACCAGTTTTCTCCAGAGCTTCTCGTCCAAATATTTTAAGTTTTACGGCAAAATTCATTCGGAAATAAATTTCCTGTTCTAAATTCTTCTATTATTATAATATAAATATAATAATTATAAATATAAAAAAATAGTACATATAATATTTATTCTTTACTTAATATGCAATATCTCATGTTAGATCAATCATAGACCAAGATCCCCAGTCTATTTAAGGGTCATTATCTAGGATTGAGCTTTTGCAAAAGTCAGTATCATGAAATGATTTCATGGGGAGGGTCATTACTTTTATTGAATTTTTGAATAAGTAATAATAATTAATAATAATATAGAGATAAAAGATAAATAAAAAAAATGCTACTTAGGATTGAATTGTATTAAGATAAAGGTGGTCAGATTAGGTTAGGTTCAAATAACTTAACCTAACCTAACCTAAACTAACCTAACCTAACTTAACCTAACCTAAACTAACCTAACTTAATTTAACTTAATATAACCTAACTTAACCTAACTTAACCTAACTTAACCTATCCTATGTGACAGAATCGATTCGATTTGTGTGGATTTGAAAATTAATGCCATCATATTTCTCTTTTTTACCGTTAGATTAATACTTTATTTTTAGTTGAGTTTCATTTTGTTGGTTTAATTTGTTCATCTATTTTTTTGTTCTTTATTAAAAGTTATTTAACCGATTATATATTAAATATACCAATAAGTTTCTTGGAAGCCATCAACTATGATTCATATCTTTGGGGTGTCATTTTCTGGATTGAAATTTCTTGGGATCATTAATTAGGAATGCTCTTCCTGGAGATCGTTATCTAGGATTGATCTCTGATGTTTATTAGAGTTATTCAATTAATTGTCTATATGCTTATTTTCACTTGTAGTTACCAAATGTTATTACATGAAATGTGGCAGAAATATATAATTTTAATTTCCTATTTGCTGTAATTCATTTTGTTGATTGGTTCTTTGCTTTTTTGTCGGCGTTCCCTCTCCTCTGTATCATCCTGATAAATATTACAATTTTAAATACTTCTGTTATTCCTTGATAAAAAACTTGAAATAAAGTTCGCGAGTAATTGGAATCCTCGTATTAATTTTCGCTGTGGGCTTTGTTGCATTTATTGCTTACTCACGCGATACTTTGTGAGTTTTCCATATATATATATATATATATATATATATATATATATATATATATATATATATATATATATATATATATATATATATATTTGGGTGCTGTTATACAAATAATCATTTGTAGCAAGATTTAGAAATCCAACAAAATATGCGTGTTGTATTTCGGTTTGTGGACTTTAGTGAAATAGTTTTCTTTTGTTTACATGAGATGGAAACTCAAGAATCTCCATTTCAGAACAACATAAGATTTTCAGAATATTTTAGCCCAAACAATGCGAGAGACCAAACTTGCTGCTTGCCATTGTTTAAGTTTAAACTCTTGAATTGAATTATTTAGGTACTTTGTAGGGATAAATTCTTTAAGTCGAAGAGAGTAGAAATTTTAGTTATGAATTTTAGAGATATGTTTATTACGAACATTTGTGACATTATTATTCGTCCTAATTTATATTAGAGTGAATCTTTGGATCCTTGGTGCCCTTTTTTACTCTAGATGTAATTATGAATTTTGCATGGTTATTATTATCCCTAAAATTTATATTTATGTTTCCTAGCGTTTTCTCTATTTTACATTTGTTTGCGAAGGAAAATAAAATAGATTGACAATATTTACCGTACTGGTTTCGACAACATACCTAGGCATGCTATATCCTAAGTTCATGTTATTTTATAAGAAAACAAGCCGAACTTGCACTACTCCTTCTTACTCCTTCTGTTCTGGTTACGGGCTATTGGTCTAAAATCCCGATGCTATTATATTCTTTTGTCATTTGCGCAATCACTGATTTACAGTAGCTTTAACCCTGGTGCTTTCCCGATGAAGCAAGGATATTGGTTGTTAGAGAATCGCTATCCTCTGAATCTACCTCGCAAGAGCAGCCGAGCGACAAATCTCCTCTTGAATTCTGCCGTTGCCAATTAAAGCAGATACACAAAGGTCAAGAGATTAACACCCGCCGGCGTTTTAGAGGCCGGTTCCTCTGATACAGCGCTTTTATAACGTTCTCCATTACTTTTTAGTAAGACATTACGGAAATTAGAACTATCGCGGTCTCAAAGAAACGATTGAGAGGAGCTCCGGTAGTAACATAATTATTGACTTTCATTGTTTATTCGACCTCATCACGATGATATAGTAAGGATGAGAAAGGTTAATAATAGTATCATCATTTTCCCAATTTTTTTAGGAAACCTTAGGTTTTAATTTTAATGGTTGAATATTATAATAAATGGGAAGAAAGTTAAAGCTTAATAAAGGGTATGCAGTCACAGGTGATAAAGATGGATGCATAATTAATGCCTTCTATATATTTGGGAGTAAATGGATATCAGTGAAATTGAACTGTAATTATCAAACCATTAAAGAAATAAATAGATGGATATGAAACTAGAAATAAAGAGGAAGGAAACTGCACGAGGAAAATATATAAATATTTAATTACTTCAAACCCCAACCTACTGAACACAAAATTTTGTAAGGAGTGGATATATCGACTCAAGAAAACTCGTTACTAAGACGGCTGTTTGTGTTTTGTTGTGCCCTCTATTTATCATAGTCTTTACTGGTACCATTTACTTTGAAATCTATAAGAAAAATGCAGTTGCGAATTTTGGTAGGATCACGTTGATTATTTGTTTCCCAAACATTAAATGAACATAAAGTATGTTTTAAACATTTTTACATATTATTTCCCATTTTGTATAAATCTATAATCAGGTGGATATAACCGAATCTAACTTAACATACCTGACCTAAACCTAACTTAACCTAAGCTAAGCTGAATTAAGCTAAGCTAAGTTGAGCTAACCTAAACTACCCTGACATTCCAACGATATCCCTTGTTACTAGATTCATCCAAAACGAACAACTTAAGAAATTGCTCTGAAATGAATTAAGTGAGTCCAAGATTTTATTTAGAAAAGAAAAAAAAATTGTCATACCCACCGACCAGAAAAATAGGGGAGGAGAAAGATGAATAGTTTAAAAAGGTAGATAAATCAAAGAGGAGCCTTATCATTGCATTAAGCTTAAAAGACTAAATATTAAATCGCGCGGGGAGATTTTCTTTTTATACCTTTTAGCTATTTTTCTGTTCCCTTTCTCTTTTCCAATCTCTTTTCCTGAATCTTTACTGAGATCGTGATGGTTTTATATCAGATTTGGCCCTTTGTGTTTGCTACCATGACATAAATGGGGTAATAAATTCATACGATTTGGTACAAAATGTAGAGGCATACGTGGCTTGTGGTGTCGTGAATTTTTTGTGATTATTCATTCTTAAAAGAGAAAGTGGCATCGGAGACTATACATACCATTGGCTATTTCACTTCTTCTCTTTTTATTTGTTTACGTGATTGCAATGAAAGTTCCTTCTACTCATGCTTATTCTATTTAAAGCACATGATAAAAAAATTAACTAGTATCTCCCAACTGCCTTTGTTTGCACCCAATCACATTAATACCTCTACAATACTTCAGTGTCGTTAGAAATATTGTATTTATACCACCTTGGCTAAAAGCATAAAGCACCCCTATAGATTTATATATAATATTTAACATTTTTTCCTAAATTTATATTATAATAATGTGTATTTTCTAATATGTTTAAATATTTGGGGGAAATGATTGAATTTCTTAATAATTTTGCAGATGGTGTGAAATTAATAAAATTGCATGTTTTCTAATATCAGAATAAATCCAGTATTTATTTGTTTATTTTGTTTAAATTTATAAAATGTGGCTAATCAAGAATTTAATATCTTTCTAAATAAACAATATCAATTGAACTAAAGAACTTAAAAATCTGAACAGTTGCTTTCTGATTTGCTTGAAGAGGAGACGTTTGTTACTGTCTTGAAAGATTTCTGTTTGATTTATTTCGTTCTGTTATTAATTATATATATATATATATATATATATATATATATATATATATATATATATATATATATATATATAAGGCTCAAATAAATGTAAACTGGTATCACAACACGGAAAAACGCTATGGAATATATTACGTGAACCAGAGAAAGCTTAAGAAAGAAAATGAGAGACGCTCAGTTGATGAGCTTTGTGCTTATAGAAGCAATGAGCGCTTGATGATACAAGTTCGAATCCATCTCCTTTATTCATTTCCACATAACGGTTAGAAATAGTTTTCCCTATTTTTCCACATTACTATATCTTCCATTTTCTTTCTTAAGCTTTCAATGGTTCACGTAAAATCTTTCTTAGCGTTTTTTCCGGGTTGTAATACCAGTGTTCATTTCTTTGGGGCTTTAAATACATCTAATTTATATCACGTTTCGTGTGAACTTTCAATTATATATATATATATATATATATATATATATATATATATATATATATATATATATATTTCTATATATAGTCACGGATAACTTTGATGCTAAGGTCTAACAAGGAATGATGAGTCATACATGGGAAAGTTCTCAATTGTGGACAAAATGAAAGAGGATAAAAAGATCTTAAAATAGAAGCAGCAGCAAGAATGAACTTGGAGAAGCCCATACTATGAGATATATTAGGAAAATAATTATAAGCTGGTTGACAAAATATCCCTTTCCATTATTTGCAATTCATCAACCAAATTGAAATCAGTGACCTTTAAGTTTCAGAAAAATCTCGTTCTAGAATTCCAACGCCTTCTTTGAGAGCAGACCATTAAAATTCCTCTCACCCCAGTAACACCACCAATATACAATCTATCAACACTTATTTGATGATACACATGATAGACACTGCTGACAAATACAAGGAAACACAAAAAAGGAACAACAGTATGAATAAAAATTTAAAGTTGAGAAAAACTTATTTATATTTTTACTTACCCTGTTCGTTCAGGAGAAGGATAGAACAATTTATCTTTTAAAAATTGAATATATATTTCCAATAAATGTTTACCATCTATAAAATACAGTAGTTTTAGGTAATTTTAATATGTAAATGCAATTCAATGTAAAAAGTCTATTTACATTGTGAGAAATTTTATGCTAGTAAGAAAAACATTTTTTTCGATAAAGAAGGTCCCAAAAAAGTATGCAGAACCACTCTGCCAAAATTCACTTCAACCGATCGAAAAATGTGGCATCATATAAAGAAAAAAACACACATTACACATACATAGAATGTTATTGAAAATATACATATGTCAGAATCGGGTAAAAAACTACGGTTTCTTGGAAAGGATTTTTCCTCAAATTAAGCTTCAGTTTGAAACTGGTTTTCCGTATTAAAAAATACATTCCGAAAAAGAGCGTTTTTTGATCAATATTGCCAATACTTAAAATTTCCATTTTCCTTTGATCTTCCAATAAAATTATGTGCTTAAATCTTTTAGGCGATTAAATTAACCTATGAAAAATAAGCTCTTTCACCGGAATTCGAGCAAGCATTTCTCGCATGAAAAGCGCTAGCGTTATAACTGATCGATCTCAGTTAAGAGATACAGGAAAAGACTTATAAAAGGCCTCTGGACTTTGTTTTGATGTCTTTCCTTGAACCCTTAACATGGTTTACATTAAACTTTCTTTAGGTCAATCGAGGAATAGCGGTTACGCCTGTGCTTGATATGCTAAAGGTTACGGTTTTGAATACCACCCAAGGCTGATAATTTTCAATTATTTACAAGGCACGCTATCATGCTTTATTGAACCATGTTCTACCATTTTTAAAAGAAAATCTTTAAAGAGAGAGAAAGAGAGAGAGAGAGAGAGAGAGAGAGAGAGCAGTTGATTTCAGTCTACACTCCACTTCTTTTAATTGCCGAGAATGCTTGAAGTAACGCTTACCTCAAGAGAGGTCTAAAATTTCTTTACTAACTGCTAAACTTCCCTCACCGAAAACGACACTAATAAAAGCTTACTTCTCTAATTTTCCGGCAAGTTTTCACCTGCGTCTCTCTAATGTTCACCAAACTTAAAGGGTTACAGTTTCTTACCATTATAGGTATTTCATAGTGCCTAAAGAGAGGCGATATATTGAGGACAATAATAGTAAATTAATTATCATTAATAATTTCCGTTGAATTGAATGCCTATCTTTTATGTGTTACCATATTATTTTTCAGATTCAATAAATATAGTTTGATTAATTATTTACTATTTATATCAAAAATTACAAAATAAAATCTCCATGCAATCCTCCAGATTATAGAATATACCATCACCTTCCTCCAAATTTATATTAGTCCAGAGGGGAATCAAAACAAGAGGAATTAAGACTTACTAGTATAAAATTTAATGCGAGCAGTGCCAGTGGTGCTTACAAAGTTGGAATAAAAAGCCCAGGCCCTACTTGACCTTTTTGCAAAATATATTCTTTCATCGTTCGTTGTGGAATAAAGAATAATTTTACTTGACGCTAAAACAATTATAATCACGTGCATCGAAGCCTATAGGAATTCTACGCCCTTCCCAATCAAACGATTGCTCATACTCTTATCCCTTTAGCAGGACAGAAACTGCAAGTTATGCATCATACACTGCGAATCAATATTTTGATCATTTTAGCTATAAGCGATAAGGTAAAATAGGTGCACACTTATTCTTACCACTGTTGGCTGCTGCAATCAAAGGCGATTTAATCTTATCCGCTTGTCTAAGGGGAGATATAAAGCACTTAAGCAAGTATCAAAACTTACAACAGCTTCTGAAGCAAGTGTTTGCCTATCTACCAGAAAACGCATTTTTGAACTTAGTCGAAAAACTGACTGATATCCTCCTCGATTGATTTGTCTTCCGTCATGGTAGATCCAATAAACCTTTCCAACAGGCAAGACGAGGGCGATGTTTTGAGGCATGGAACGTTGGGGATGGGGCGTGAGTTAAATCTCCTCTGGGTGAAATTCGAGATGTTTTTGGCATCTTCTTCCGACCCTGCTCGGCGGGCTTCAAGTTTAGGGCCAGGCCACGGCTTATCAGGTCGCTTTTGCTCATCTTATCTGAACCTGGATCTTGAAGACCACAACTAGTATCACCTCAGATTTAAGAAACACTAGAAGGAAAGGATTAGGAGGACCTGCGGCTAAAAAAAGGGCTAATTTAGATACCTAGCTACAAGGTGACTCGAACTGGTGGTCGCAGACATCATATTTGGACACAGAAACCTCAATTACGCCTTGTTACATTGGTGTGACATTCATATCTCTAACAATTGCCAATTTTACACCTTTAGCCACTAAGTGGCTTTAAAGGGTAGGCCCTTAGATTTTTATGCTTTTCCTTTCTCATCATAGCTTACGGTGTTTATCACAGGTTGACCTGCTTCGAGGCTACCATTTTGGTCCTAAACTTCTGTAAGTTACCAGTCTAATTTGCGTAGGAGAAGCAACTCTCCCCCCCCCCCTTGTGCCCCAGTTCCCTTTTCCCCCTTCAGACTGAAGGAAATAAATGGGGCCGTGAGGCCTTATAATTTATTCTGTTGTGAGGATTCTGCCTGATTACTCTGCTGAATCGTTGTCCGTCACTTACCTTGACGTTGTTAATTTTCTGGAGCCCGTACTGGATTCCTTCGTGCGGCGAGGATTTTCTGTCATTGCTTCCTGTCAGTGTTGTCACTGCCCCTCTGTCGGCTGTATAGATTTGAGCTCTTCCAGTTTAGTTTGCAAGTGTCTCCTTGGGAAGCCGTTCACACTGGGCACGTGAAAGTCCCAGTCACCTCGCCATCTCCTCTTTGGAGAATTCTGTCATCTCGAATTCCTTCTCTCGGATTGTTGGGCCTTTGAGTCGTCGTTCTCCGTGGTATCGACGCCTTTCGCCCCATATCGCCGTTTGTGGGTTTCTCCTCTCCAAAGACCGTCATTACATTTAACCCTTCGTTAGCATTGGTTTACATGGTTACATTAAGCCAACGACTTGTTGCGGACGAAAGGTGAACGCAACATGAGGTTTGCATGACCCATAGACCTGCTTCTTCGCCGCAGTAAATACTCCCGATCATTTAATGCTGGAAGTGGAGAGTAAATAAAGTGGACACCAATCTTTACTAGTTTATCTAGTCACCAAGATGAAATCCTGGTGTATTCTGAGGAGGCCATGAGCGTAGTATTAATGACATTTGTTTAAGCAGATAATCCAGCTCATTCTATAAAATTAAAGGCTAAAAATGGTGCCACCATCCTAACCTAAGGCTAAAAAGGGTGATACTTATCTAGGGATATGATGTTCTTTCACATGGATCTTTATTGGGACAGTTTTATCACACGATCTTCGAAACCAATTTTAACATACTAGTGTACCTCAAGCGGTGCTGGCTAGTCGATAAGCAGGCGAAATTGTCATCTAGGAGAAATTCTCTTTTACAGTAAACAACCTTGCATACATAACTTTTACATTTTGGTTGAAACAATCTACGCATAGCTCTTTGCCTATTTTCCTGCCCACTTTAAAGAAATGAGTCAGTGAAGCCTGTAGTAACTTACCAATTTGAAATACATGGTTCTAGCAACCATTTACCAAGCTCCAAGGCTCGCAACTCATAAAATAGAATCGGCAAGAGAGTTGGAAGAAATTCTGCGGGCCAAATTCATCCGGTATTCTAAGAGCAAATGGAAAGCTTATATGCAAACAGTTCCCAAATATTTTATCGAATTAATACTCTACTTGGATTTTAGGAGCTCCTATTCAAATGTAATGGATTTTCTAGCATTCTCTACGTATAATCCATAATCTCAAAGTCGACCTTGCAAGGCAGTTCAGCACAAACCCGTTGACTCGAATTCAACCAAGAAAACTGCCACTATATTAGAACTTTGTTTTTTAGAATGTAGGCAAGGCTTAAAACGTGGGCCACAATTTACGAGGTTTTATCGACTCACTGTTACGTGGTTTCGATTTCGTCTTCCTATTTCTGAGCGACATATGGGTGGCAAGTTAGAGTCAGGTGAAGCATAGTTCACACCTACGAACCCTATTTAAGCATCAACAGGAGATTGCACTTTAAATTAACTCCGAAAACTAAACATTTTGGTCATCATATCATGAAGGATAGTATCTCCCTTACCGACCATACCGACGAAAATATTGAGCCTCTAATAAAGTTAGTACAGCTAGAAAGCTTCACATAATTACGAGAGTTCCTTGGTGTAGCAAAAGGCGTGCATGTCTCTTTTTGCAAATAAATTCCATTTTTTCTCTTTGGGAATTTCAGTGGTGATATGGGAATTTTTAGTAAACACCGGCTTCTTCACCTAATGAGAGTTCCCGTCTAGCTACTGGTCGCCTCTGAGATCAAACGAGAGAGAAGCGAACATCGCTTAATTACTTATTTCCCCTGCCTTTTAATAAGGCATAAAAATCAATTTCTTTGTTTGCAATCCTCCAGAGTAAAAGTATACATTCACTGACCTCCAGAACAATCCAACATTCAATAGCATCGATTTCGATGGTGAATTAAAGCATATGCAAATAAGTCCGACTAGCATAATATTTAGTGAGAGAAGTGTCAATGGTGACAACATTATCAGCCCGTGCATAGTAGATTTTGGATCTCTGATCCTCCGCCGTGTTTCATCTTGGGTCAGTTTGCCTGTCGACGCCAACTAAAGATATTTCACAAATTTCTTTTCCTCATTTCATTATTTTAACATAAAATTATTCGGTAAAGGATCAACTGAATGATTTATGTAGAAGATAATCAACGCGACGTACGAGATACCGTTATACGGGAGGCAAGGTTAAGGATATTGCCAATGCAGTGGATGAATTGAATGTGAGCTTACAAGAGACATGGTATTATGCATTAAGGAATTAATAATAATTCATTTCCAAGTTTCGAGGAATTCTTAGCAAGGTATCGCTACAAATGAGAAAGCTAAAATAAATGTGTCGGAACGTAGCGTTTACAGGTATTCTTCCGAGAATAGGTCCAACGAATATTTTCTATGGAATAGATTCATACAGAGGAGAATGTTGTTAGCACAATGGAATAATTAGGCACACAATCAAAGTTTTGAAAATCTAACACGAAAGTTCTCTTGTTTTTTTTTCTCAAACGCAAGCAGTTTTAGAAATCAAATCGGTTAAATAAAGCTCTTATTTAGGTTAAAAGATTTTTATAAAGTTGTAAAAGGGACCTTCTTTGAGAATACGAACCTGTCGCGATAATGAAAGACACCAATATTGATAATACGCCTGAGAGTTTTGAGATTTTGATTTTGAGATAAATAGTAATAATTTTTTTTCCGTGGTCTATAAAGCCACCGAGTTGATCGAAAGAGTAATATATTTACTTTTAAAATACATTCAGTTTTATAAGACAAACCAAATATGTATATACGCTAACTTTAATTTTCCAAACCCAGATTATTTAATGACTAGCTATTGCAAAAGTCCTCTTACTCTCTTTATGCTCAAACTGATAGATTGGATGCATTTAGACACGTTTTATTGTTTTAGAATAAAAATATGGGTTTAAATTTTAATATTAATCAAGGTGGCCACCTTCGAGGTAGAGCACCCGCTCCGGTCTACACCTGAATGCCACGGCGACGTTTCAGACGAAATCCTCGCTGATGCTGGCCTACATAGGTTGATGGAGGACTTCAGCTCGTCGACGTTTCCGTGATGGACCTTGTAGGCTTTGCCTTCGACATGCACTTACACGAGGTAGTTGAGGGGATCGAGGTCGGGATACTATGGGTTTCAAAAGTCCCTCGACCAGAAGTTCATGTTCGAACCCATTCACTCCTGCACGGTCTAGGTCACGTGGATCAGGGCACCTTTCTCCTGAAAGACCTAGTCCGTCTTCTTCATGATCTTTCTCACTCATTGCAGGAATTTTATAGCCAAGATGACCCTGTAATTGGCCGCGGTGAGCCTATACCGTAACGCAAACCACACCGGCAGTATCTTATTGCCATTCGAAGCCACGGACACTGAGCATCATCAGGAAGACCGGTGGTTGGTCGTGGACAGGTAGCAAACGTCGGAGACATCCTGCCCAAATCATACCCCGTTGTTGGATGACCTGATCAACCTTGAAGGGTTTTTCATAAAAAAAAAATGAGAATTCGATTTTGATGACTCTTCAAGTCGTTGAAAAGGCGACGACAGCGTTCTCGGCGTTGGTCTAGAATATGGTTAGTGAGCAGAGGCCTTTCCATGCACGTCAAACTCTTGCCGCTCTCCTCCTTGACTGCTCTGGACAGAGGCCAGTGAGATGTTCTTGTTGTTCGCGAGCACAGTCATTTTGAGCTTCGGAGCACTTTTGAAAGCCTTTCTCACAGACAAACGGTTGACAACTTGAGGTCTGCCTGAATGGGGTTGATCTTTATGCGGTCATCCGGGAGATGTTGAGTCGATTAACGATGTCAGATATGTCGTGACCCGTGCGCAGGAGAACTAAGGTCACGATTCTTCTCACTTCGATCTCTATACAACTGCTTACAATGAGAAAAACGCTAAAATAACACTTGCTCAAAATGATGAGTTTTAAATTTGTGTCCTAGAATTTTTTCTATAACACCCGTAACCTCTCGAAAGCTATAAAGAATTGAGTGTAACAAAACTTTTGCAGAACGTGGTATACGGCAGAGAATGAAGAACTTTACTTCTAAAATTTATAATTGATAATTATTTCCTACATCAAAGACTAGACGCACCCATACATAAGTAGAAGATTCTAGGCCTAATTTTGACACATGAAGAAAAATTAGTATAAAGTGTATAATTAGACAAACACTTGGGAACAGCAAGCATAACATAATTCGATTCAATCTAAATATTCCTATCAATGTTAAAGAGAGCTCTCAATTTATCCCTAAGTAATACTTTAGTTTAGGGGGGCATGATAGATGGCGCTGTTTGTGGGCTACAATTTTGGGCTACAATCTAGGCTTTATGACGTCAAACGGTAGCTTCGAATGTGGCCAATCACGGCGTTGTATTTGTTTCGTTATTTTGTGTTTAGCCTTTAATCTTTATGATTTAGTCTATGCCTGCACTTCTACACAATTATATTATTTATTGATGCATTAATTTTTTTGGTTTACTAATGTATTAATTTTTTTATGTTTCGTTTACTATTTTTGTTAAACTAAACCATTATTTTTCATACACTGTCAACCCTTAATTCAACCTTATTTCAAGCATTGGCCAGCCTGAAGGCAAACAGTTAAAAGAGTGCGATTCTAGCAAACTCGGTTTGTTCAACTTTGAATACGCCTTTTTCAACAGGAGTGGAAAAAAGAAGGGCCGTTCGATTAGAATTGTGAAAGGTAGAATGGTTTAACTTTTGTCGTAAATTGATTAGTTATTAGCGAATTTAAGATGACGATAGCGCCGCCGACATTTAGCAAACGCCTTTTGCATTCAAATCTGGTGTTAACCTTTCGAATTAAGAATATTGCGAGTTTTTTTTAAAGTTGTGGGGTCGGTGAAGGGGGCAACCCACCACCCAAGAGTAACTAAAAGATGTTAATTTTTGTCAGCAATAGCCTTTGTTATTTTTATAAACGTGCGATCAGCTCTGCACGTTTATCGAAATAATAAAGACGATAGCGCCGCCTACTTTAGGCTATTTCCGCCCCAAATTAAAATTGTTAGTTACTTTAAAAATAGAGGGCTTCGCCTTATGACGTAGGCCTACAGTTTAGTCCAAATTGTAGCCCATAAACAGCGCCTCCTATCATGCGCCACTAAACTGAATTATTACCAATCCAAACTTAAAATGTTGTAATTTTGATCTTTTCCGTTCCAGATTGAAACTTTTAATTTGCTATGAAAGTTTGCACGTTAAAAACAACTTGGAAATATATAAAGATATTCACCAATCGTATGTCACTAGAAATATAGAATATAGATCTAGCCTCCCGGCTAGTATCCTGGTTAGTGCGCTTGCCTGGTAATCGTTGGGCCGGCAGTTCGTATCTCCGTCCAGATTCTGCTTAAAGCTGTCACTATTTACTAGGGTGGTTACGACCGTGACTTGGCATCACGGTGGTGAGTTGGGGCTTGCCCTGGCTGACGTCCGCCGGAGAAGCAACATAGTTTGATAGGAGGACTGAGAACCTACAAACTTTTAAGTAAACGTAATCGATTTGATCAAATTTCGATATCCAAGCAAAGGTGACGGGAATTGAAATCCATACCTTTATTATCGTCGTCTTGTGAAGCGAATCTTTCGATGTGTAATATAATTATTGTACTCTCATTAGATAGTGCAACTTGCTCCTTAGGAATACCGAGGGTATTCTTAGTGAAGACCCAGCCCCGTGAACATTTTGCGAAAATTTTACCATGCAATATAAATCACATACAGGACGTAATAATTTTTTTCGAAGACAACTTTCTAAATATTGACAAACAAAAAGGAAATTCTTTTAAAAAAAGATATCAATTAAAATTTCAAATTCAGGGTTTCCGATGAAATCATTCAGATCCTTTTTAAGGAATTATGGCGCGAACTGTTAAAACCACTTTGTACACTTCAAAAAAACTCAACTACAAATATATAGTTCCTAAGGAGGTCAAAGATGTAAATGGAGGGCAAATTTTGTAAAAAAAGGAATAAATACTGATCCTAAGAACTTTAGGCCTCTCTCTCTCTCTTACTTTGTTAGTTGTTAAACTCTTGGAATCTAGGGTTAAAGATAGGAACCTAGAGCGTCTATGGGTAAATATCCTAAGTAAATAAATGACACAAAGCACGGCTTTTGACGTAGATGCTCATGCTTAACTAATGTGTACATAATTATTTTAACGAAATTATTACATCGTTGCACCAAGATAAAGAAGTATATGTAGTTTATCCCTTTGTCAAAAAGGTTTTTGACGCTGTTCTTAATGAATCTAAAAGTACAGGGAATAGATGCATTTTACTAAATTGGTTTGAAGAATGTTTGACAAATTAAGGTTAGGCAATTTATTTTAATAGAAATACTTCATTATTGGCCTTGTTCCTATTAATATTTCTTACAGATCTTTTATCTGTCCATTCTATTTTAATATATAAACTATCTTGAGGTGAATTTATTATGTAAAATTACAAAAAATTACTGATGAAGCGAAAATAAGTGTTAAGGCAAAATATCAGAGTGACTGTGAAAAGGACAGATATAATAATAAAATGAGATAAAATTCATCGTGGAAAACTATCAGGTATTACATACATACATACAAGTTAGGACTATCTCCTAAGAGATTATTATACGTAGCGTGTGATTTAAATTAAGTTGACATGGAAAATGATTTAGGCGTCTTAATCTTGAATGATCTAAATTTCTTGAAACGACACATTCTAGCGTCATAAAAGGCAAAATGATACATAGCTAGAAATCATGCGTTCAAATCGGAAAATATCCCTCGCCTCTTATATCAAGCGCTTGTAAAACCTCAATTGGAGTATGCGGTACAATTCTCGTATCCTTTCATCAAAATGGCAGGCGATATTTGAACGTATCCAGCATCAACCCTAAGTTATCAATTCCTGAACTTATAAATATCTCTTACGAAAAAGACTGAGGCAGTTTTAAATTAATATCATGTATAATCGGCATCTACTAGTCCTATATATTGAAGTCTTTATAATAAAACGAATTCACTAATCTGAACTTAATAAGTGAGTGGTCCCTCGATATAATGACTTTAAAATATTAAACCAATGAGTTAACACTGCTATACTCCCAAATTTCCTAACGAAATAATACAGACTAAAAATTGTTTGCCTAGATTGTCGTTAAAAGTGAAATAGGTATCGCATACTACCATTAACTAACCACTTCTATATTTAAAAAAATAGTCAATTGTATTGGTTCCAAAGTATGTAATATCACCCTCAACATCTTTCCTCTCCATGATGTGAACTCTTTCAACCATAACTATATTAATAAACAAAGGAAATTTATTCTTAATTAAACAAGGTGAAAATTAATCCTGGCTTCTCTGCCATAAATAGTCAGGAAATTGAAAAAAAAGAGATGGGGGCAACTAAACTAATAGATATATCAAACCTCTACCATACAATATATGTCAGACCCAAAAGTACGTCCATAAGGATGTTAAATTATATTCCCACAACGATCAGGAGCAAGGAAGCTGTACCTACGAATTAAGAGGGGGAGGGAGGAATTCGTTGCTATGGCATTTGGCAGCTGTGGTAAAGTAGCCCGCGTCTCTCTTCCATCCGGAGGCTAATTATACCTAAATTGGCTTGACAAAATTCATGATCGCAAACCTTAAAAGCATTCGGCTCTGGGGTATTTATTTATTATTACATGTACTAAAAACACAAAAAATAATGTAAACATATGTTTCTAAAAAGTTATTAAAAAGAAGTTTTTAAAGTAAGTAGTGGATTAAGGGAAAAAGAAAATGTAAGGTGAATCATACCCAAACTAGACATATTTTAGAGTGATAGGGGGTGATGTAAATTTCCAGTCTTTATCTACCATCGCATCAATAAGAGTTTCCAAGCCCCTTACACGATGAGCCAACTTACAATAACATTTCAGAGTTATTTATTTGTCTCAACTTTCCTTGCCTCTTCCTATCCGATCCTTACCTGCACAAATCACCCCTCGATACATATTTATCTTTGAGATCGATAAAAATCTAACTAGGAATTTAAAGGGAGCTCTCTTAATTCCCCGTGATAGGGGGTGATGTAAATTTCCAGTCTATATCTACCATTGCATCAATAAGTGTTTCCAAGACCCTTACACGATGAGCCAACTTACAATAACATTTCAGAGTTATTTATTTGTCTCAACTTTCCTTCCCTCTTCCTATCCGATCCTTACCTGCACAAATCACCCCTCGATACATATTTATCTTTGAGATCGATAAAAATCTAACTAGGAATTTAAAGGGAGCTCTCTTAATTCCCCGTGATAGGGGGTGATGTAAATTTCCAGTCTATATCTACCATCGCATCAATAAGTGTTTCCAAGACCCTTACACGATGAGCCAACTTACAATAACATTTCAGAGTTATTTATTTGTCTCAACTTTCCTTGCCTCTTCCTATCCGATCCTTACCTGCACAAATCACCCCTCGATACATATTTATCTTTAAGATCGATAAAAATCTAACTAGGAATTTAAAGGGAGCTCTCTTAATTCCCCGTGATAGGGGGTGATGTGAATTTCCAGTCTATATCTACCATCGCATCAATAAGTGTTTCCAAGACCCTTACACGATGAGCCAACTTCCAATAACATTTCAGAGTTATTTATTTGTCTCAACTTTCCTTGCCTCTTCCTATCCGATCCTTACCTGCACAAATCACCCCTCGATACATATTTATCTTCGAGATCGATAAAAATCTAACTAGGAATTTAAAGAGAGCTCTCTTAATTCCCCGTGATAGGGGGTGATGTAAATTTCCAGTCTATATCTACCATCGCATCAATAAGTGTTTCCAAGACCCTTACACGATGAGCCAACTTACAATAACATTTCAGAGTTATTTATTTGTCTCAACTTTCCTTGCCTCTTCCTATCCGATCCTTACCTGCACAAATCACCCCTCGATACATATTTATCTTTGAGGTCGATAAAAATCTAACTAGGAATTTAAAGGGAGCTCTCTTAATTCCCCGTGATAGGGGGTGATGTAAATTTCCAGTCTCTATCTACCATCGCATCAATAAGTGTTTCCAAGACCCTTACACGATGAGCCAACTTACAATAACATTTCAGAGTTATTTATTTGTCTCCACTTTCCTTCCTTCTTCCTATCCAATCCTTACCTGCACAAATCACCCCTCGATACATATTTATCTTTGAGGTCGATAAAAATTTAACTAGGAATTTAAAGGGAGCTCTCTTAATTCCCCGTGATAGGGGGTGATGTAAATTTCCAGTCTCTATCTACCATCGCATCAATAAGTGTTTCCAAGACCCTTACACGATGAGCCAACTTACAATAACATTTCAGAGTTATTTATTTGTCTCAACTTTCCTTCCTTCTTCCTATTCGATCCTTACCTGCACAAATCACCCCTCGATACATATTTATCTTTGAGATCGATAAAAATCTAACTAGGAATTTAAAGGGAGAATACTACAATTAGCCTTATATACAGGAGAAAAATAAAAGCCATAATGTGAAGACTAAAGGTTCCCTCCTATTTAGAGTCTAAATAAAAGTTCAACTTTATTATTATTAATTTTCTTCTGTATCAAGGAGTAAAATTCAGACCATTTACTCAAATGCATTTGACTGGTGCAAGTTATCATATAGATCCTGAAGATATTTTACCCATCCAAGCTGTAAGTAATTATCATTGTGTTTTCCGGTTTGTTAATGCTACTTATCTGTTCATACTTTCAAGTAATTTTTCAACTGTATTTTAATGATCAACGTAGTCAATAGTGGTATATAAAGGGTAGAAATTACTAAGTTGATGGATGGTTTCTAAAAATAACAAGGTTTCAACGGGATGAATAGTGCAGCTATATAATGATTCAGGAGCACAGCCAGTGAATTACCAGGCCGATCCAAGTGATGAGTAATAATCACCTTATTAGGGCTCGTGAAAATTCCTGGCTATTTTCTGACTCCTTTTAAGACCAGGTAAGCAATTAACCACTACTACTTATTAAATCTTTCTTCTTTCGGTTGGATATTAAAGAAACTTCATTGTTTGGTCATGAAAAGATATATTTTATATATTCAAATGAAGGTTAACGAATGGGGATCCATTTAACAGAAAAATTTGGAACGGAGGTAAAGAAATTGGTCAAGGGGATCTCAGAAGGATAGACGAAATAAATTCAGTAGAAAGAAATATTGAAAGGAAAATAATATTAAAATTTACTCTAGTAGAGGGGAATAAGGCAAATCGAGTTAACTCTATTTTTTAAAGAACAGCAAAATTTAAATTACCTCTTTCTCTTTCCGGCCCCATCTCACCCCGAATGGACGTGCTTTCGTCGCCAAATAAGAGTCAGCGGCTGAAACATAGGTGTAGTCTTTGAGTAGTTAGATACTCATCTATGTACCTTACTTACATAGGTAGAAAGAGGGCTCGTCCTGACTGAAATGACGGGTATGTCTTAATCCTCCTTTATTCTTATCTTGTGTCTTAACTAATAGAAGTACGTGGCACCCGCATTAATTTTTGTATTGTTCAAAATTTTAAAAGAAATTAGGATTGAAAACGAAGTGATCGAAGGAGGAAGGAGTTGTGAAAAATATTTTTTGTTCCTTAAGAAATTATGAAATAATTCGATTACTTGTTGAAAGGAATGATAGGTTTTGCAGACAAGTATATTAAGTTTTGCCTCAAAGCATCAGCTCAGTCTCTGTCCCATCTTGGACAAATTGAATTGAACGGAAGACTACGTAAAGTATTTAACTTCTGTGAGTTTGAGCTCACCAGGGCGACCAGGGAGCATCGGAAAATAAAATTGGCCATATTCCATTAAGGGAATGGAGTTTATAAACTTCTAGACACCCTTCCACTTGTTTCTGGTTTCTTGTTATTTTTTTCACCAGAAATTCCAAAAAGTCAGCGACACCCTTTGTCGTTAAATATCCTATCCTACTATTTTATTGGTAGTTAAGAAATTATACAAGTGCAATATTTACGATTTGGAAACGTTATCACTATAAATTATCTTATATTTATTTTTATTTTGTTTCAGTTTACTTTCTGTCACTAATTTTTTATCTGGTTGAACCCCCAATTATCTTAATAAGAAAAAGATTTCTTTTCAATGCCTTTCTTTCACGGATCATGTCGACCTTTGCAATGTACTGAGCTGTTTATTGCTCGCTACGTCTAGTAATTTTGGTGCGGTCTTCCGAATAATGGAAGTACATGCTCCTTACGAAAGAAAGCCCCACGCAGGTCCTCAGCAAGGAAATGAAGAGACCAATTGCAGACCATGCGTTTTTACGCAACTCAAGCCAGATATTCATAAACCTCAGCCGGTTTGGGCGATAAGAAGAACATTCCACTTTCACCTTACAAACAGTCATCCAAAATATTCCTCTATACATAAGTTTATGCATCCAGCAAACCTTCTGTGAACGTATATGGAGTGCCTTACAGTGATCTACTCCTTTTTAATCGAGCACAGAATTTGTCGGACCACGTCAGACGCTTTCAAAAAACTCGTCCTTACCGCACTTGCGTACGCCTACTTTGCAAGGTGCCTTTTTCTAACTCTCCTATAATTTGGCTAAGTTCGTTCTGCCTCGAATTGAGGACATTGATAACCTTAAGAAATCTCACAACCATTCACAGAGTATTTCACGAGTTTCAATCCGTCAGCTTCTCAACAAATATAAGCACTTCGAAGTGTCATGAACAAGGTAACAATGACTCACGTCACTTTTCATCATTCTCTACTCGTGCTTGTTCACCCGTAACTCATTAATTTTATCTTAAATCAAGTGAAGTCGATTAATTCATTATACCGTAATGCAACTCATTTTAGTGCTCAACTAATACAATTAGTAAAATTAATTCCCAGCAGTGTAACTAATGTTTTGCCGTTTTCTATTTACGTATAATTTGTAGCAGTATGGACTAACATATTGCCATTTTCTATTTACATAATTAATTAATTGTTAATTGATAATATAACTTGTTATAAATAAGGTATAAACGTCACGCCTTTAATGCTACACATTACCACCTACTTGATCAGAGAGTAGTTTCATCAACGTCGTCAATTCTAATCATAATGAAAATTTGTAGGTAAAGAATTGTACCAGAAATGACCATACACAAATATTTATATTCATTACAAAAATTGTTAAATTTATCACAATAGTCTCGTTCTTCGTTCGCCGCAGACTACGAACTCTTTCATTTAACGGGCTTCTTATACAGCTCGCCTAAATCTTTGCTCAGAAGATTTAAGCAAACAGAAGATTTAAGCATCACAGAAGATTTAAGCATAACAAAAGATTTAAGCATAACAAAAGATTCAGACATATCACTCTCATAAAATGACGGTAAAGTTATAGGTAATTGCGTACCTTCCTGATCCTCAGCTTCTCAAGTACTCTATTCGTTTGCCTAGTTGGATTACCTTCCATTTTCTCTACGATGTAACTGCACCATTTTCATTACAAATATCATACATTTCTATTGAGTTGGGCCACACTCACTAATATGCGTAATTACTCTTTAAAATTATACTTCCATTTATATACACCTTGAAATCTTCAGCTGCTCATTTCCATTGCGTGTTTTCAAACTCCGTTTTAGAATAAGTGCCATTCAGTTTAATTTAGGGCATAGAAAGGAAGAAAATCATGACTTAATCTGAAAAAGATTCTCCTTTAAAAGAATAAAGCCATTTCCATTTGAATAAAAATAAAAAAAACGCTTAAAGCTGGATTCCATTAGAACATAAACGTCGAAAAGCCTCTTTTATATCTGATCAACAAGCGAAGAAACGTAATGTATTTGCACCAAAAACCAGAAAAAGGTTTTTTTATTATAACAAAGAAACAACAAATCCAATTCCATTAGAAAAGATCCATCAAACTCGCTTTTTGTTGAAAGCAAATATCCGAAAACCCGCTAACACTGCAACAAAGTGAAATCAATGTCGCTTTCACTCTGTTTCATTACTTTAACTTTTTCCAGTCATGTTCTCGCGGAGTAGGAGAAGGATTAACAGCGCCGGATTATTCTCGACAACTAAGGCGTATAGCCATGATCAGACTAATTAGAAAAATTAACGGTGAAGGCGTGAAACAATTCAAAAGTTTATAAAATGATATAAACGTGAAAATGAGATCTTTAATTAAAGTGAAAACCGGCAGTTGACATTACCCATGAAGAATTTTGAAGAGGTTTATAAGTAATGTAATGAAGTTTGTAATAGTGAAAGTGGGATGAAATAGAGTTAGCCAGAGAAAGTAAGAGGAAAATACTTGAAGTACAGGACGATTTACGGTTTGACCTTTTTATGATGAGGGGAATCATGGCAGGAAGGGACAGCTGAAATTTGCGATCAGCAGATGTAGTCTCGGAATCTCTCATTTCTTTGATATGTTAAAATATATTTGGATGGTAGTATGGACCAGCTGAAGAAGATCAAATAAATTAAATACAACATAGAAATTAAATACAGCAATCAGAGTAATTAAATATAATATGCAGATCAAATAAATGAAACAATCATAGCAATTCAAAACAAAAATCGGGTAATTTAACCCAACAATCAGATTTTAGAGCACGAGAAGTAGAGTTGGGAGAGTTTTTGACTCGTGATGGGAGTGAAGAAAGGAAAATCAGTTGAACAACAAAATATTGTTGGGAACAGTAGGAAAAATATAAGTGATACATCAAAAGAACGAAAGAACTGAGAAAAACGAAGTGAAATAAAGAATGATACCGTTTAGTGATTACCAAGAAGGGACATAAGAATTAAAAAAACAGGGCAAGAAAGCAAACAAAGGGCACATATATAATATGAAAGAATAAAAGTTATGAAGTTTAAATGGACATAAAATATTGGTATGAGAAACTGCAGAAGATTAACAATTGAAATCATTGACTGTAGATCTTTATACCTAAAATGACGCAGAAGAAGTACGAGTACCTCTCGCAAAATAGGAAAGGAAATTAGATCAATGAATGGCACGACTAATGTGCTCAGTACCCTTGAAAGTTTCTAGCTAGAGCATTTCACAGCAATGGGATGAAACGGGCTTATGTAGATGATTCTATATATATATATATATATATATATATATATATATATATATATATATATATATATATGGTTTATATTCTAGGAATGCGTTAGGCACTGACACGGCAATGAGCGGGACTGTCGCTTATCCTGTCCAGCCAGCGTCATTGTGTGAAGCGAGTGGGTGTATATAATATGAGAGGTATATCTGATATAAAGAAGAAGGGAATAAATGTATTAGCTCGAGAATTAAGTGGATAAAGAGGAAATTTGAAAGGGTCGTTTTAGTGTGTAGGCCCTTTAATGAGAGAAGTGAAGAAGAGAAAAAGAAGATCTCGAATGACTTGGGACGAATAGTAGAAGGAAGTGTGCATTGGTATCAGTTTATGGTTGTAGGAGATATGAATGAACGAATATGTGAGAGAATGAGAGGGGGTTCCTGGAGTTTTGGTACACCTGAAGAAAATGAAAATGTTGAGAGGTGTTACTGTAATTATAAATGGAGAGTGGTAGCGATGTAATTATGAATGGATAGTGGTTATAATGTAATTATAAATTGAGAAAGGTGGTAATCTAATTACTTATGGAGAATGTCTGTAATGTAACTATGAATCGAGAGAGGTGGTAATGTAATTATGAATGGAGTTCGGTGATAGTGAAATTCTGAATGGAGAGAGGTAGCAATGTAATTATGAATGGAGAGAGGTAGTAATGTAATTATGAATGTCTAACTCAATGAAAATTAGGAGCTCTATCGTAAAAATGCAAAAAAGAAACATGCAAGATTTAGTGTTTTAGGGGATCTGAAAAATGGAAAGGAACCTGGAGTAAATGATAATGTCACCTATATTATAATAATTATTATTATTATTACGAATTGAAACCCAACTGGAAGAGTCAGAAGATTTAGGATGGCAAGGATCAAGCAGAGAATACAACTTACAACGGAAATAAAAATGCAAGAAATTAGGAGGAAATGCTTAATACAAGCTAAATTACAGTACTTAAAAAGATGATGAGAAAACAAGATGCCTTCTAATTATTAAGAAGAGTTAACAACCAGTTTGGTCCTGGAGTATTGAGTAATGTTATATCACAGTTTGCTTAGGGTCACGAAAAGGAAGAGAAAATTCAGGCAAACATCCATCCATTGGGTGAACAAGAAAATTATATAGATTATACCTGACGGGGACAATATTTGCTTGCACTTTTCAACTGCTAATTTTATGCATAT
This sequence comes from Ceratothoa steindachneri, assembly GCA_963969495.1. Classification (NCBI taxonomy): domain Eukaryota; kingdom Metazoa; phylum Arthropoda; class Malacostraca; order Isopoda; family Cymothoidae; genus Ceratothoa; species Ceratothoa steindachneri. Next base: position 81,133,132 of record OZ018327.1, read on the forward strand.
TTTTTTACTTTCGTCTTCTGCCGTTTACTTTTTAAAACAAATATCCCGTTTTGCTTTATATTTGCGGATAGAATAATTTATTGAAAAATTTTGAATATCCTCAATTTGTGAAAGAGGCATGGAGTCCTTAGAATCCCTGCCGGAAAGGCAAACAAGGAGATTTCAGACTTCCCTCAACGTGAGCAAAAGGATGGTGCAAAAGGTCAGAAAAGAGCTAGGATTAAAAATTCGAATACGAGGTGGCCACAGAGGGGAAAATTCATGGTCGTAGATTTGATGCTTTCAACAGGCCAAAATTCGTCATTAAAATCGAAGACATCATCAAAAATGATCTTACAAAATCTATGCGTGTCACTGCAAGGGATCTGGGTGTGAATGAAAAGCTCATCAGGCTGGTGGTGCAAAAGGACTTCAAAGTAGCCGACTACTTATGAGACTGTTTAGTAGAAAAAAGAATTACATTTATACCGTTATTATATTCTCCGTTCTGTTGAAACATTAATTGATTGAGCCTCTACTGCATGGACCAAGCCTTTTCTTTAATCATTAACGCCAGTATTCTTCTATACAACCTTCTCTAAATTATATTAACAAGATGAAAATTTAACCAAGAAGCCAAATCATCAAAAGATCACTATGTATAGAATCCCAATGAGCTGCGAATTTCAACTCAACTTTACGAACAAAGCACACATTCAGTACAAAGTGGGTTATTTTACTGTTTATTAAAACAAAGTGATGACAAAAAGAGCTAACTGGAGGACTAAAATCAGTTGTCACAATGCTGGAAGAGCATAAAATATCAGGGACAAACAACTCTCAGTAATCAATTGATCACAATACGATTGTGTGGCAAAGGTCAGACCAGTAACAACAAGACAATAAGTTTGGAGAACAAAGATTAACTAGTCTATGGTGTGCGTTTCGCCAACATTCCTGTACGGATATCAGGATGGTTAGATGGTAAATTTGTTGAGTCTTGAAGGCAAGTTGTATGGAAGAATCGTGATTTGGCGTATAAGTAAAATACATGCTGTCTTAATAGGGGATGAAAAAGACCGGTTTAGGTTAGAAAGCGTTTGTGTTGATTAAGTAACTGAATAGAGAAAGAATAAAAAATACAAAACATATTCGGGTTTCCGAAATCTAAAGAAAGCCAATGAATGTGCAGAGAATAGTGTCATGGGATGCGCTAACAATGTATAGCATTCGAAGAAAACTAATGGATAGTATGAATACTATTTAAGTGGGAAATAAGGCGTACATTTGAGAGAAAAATAGTGGGAGTACATAGTTTGATATAAATTAGGAGGTGTGAGAAAAGATCATATGATCTCAGAATGATTGTTTGATATTTTTATGGTTGGAGTACTGAATAGTTCGTATGGGTTGAAAATGAAAGGGCTGTGAGAATCAGAGAATCATGAGGAATTGCGATATATATATATATATATATATATATATATATATATATATATATATATATATATATATATATATATATATATATATATATATATATTTATATATATATATATATATATATATATATAGTATGAATACTATTTAAGTGGGAAATAAGGCGTACATTTGAGAGAAAAATAGTGGGAGTACATAGTTTGATATAAATTAGGAGGTGTGAAAAAAGATCATATGATCTCAGAATGATTGTTTGATATTTTTATGGTTGTAGTACTGAATAGTTCGTATGGGTTGGAAATGAAAGGGCTGTGAGAATCAGAGAATCATGAGGAATTGCGATATATATATATATATATATATATATATATATATATATATATATATATATATATATATATATATATATATATATATATATATATTTATATATATATATATATAGTATGAATACTATTTAAGTGGGAAATAAGGCGTACATTTGAGAGAAAAATAGTGGGAGTACATAGTTTGATATAAATTAGGAGGTGTGAGAAAAGATCATATGATCTCAGAATGATTGTTTGATATTTTTATGGTTGTAGTACTGAATAGTTCGTATGGGTTGGAAATGAAAGGGCTGTGAGAATCAGAGAATCATGAGGAATTGCGATATATATATATATATATATATATATATATATATATATATATATATATATATATATATATATATATATATATATATATATATATGTATTGAAGTAATACTATTTAGGTGCAGGAAGGTACGGTTGGTACAAGAAAATGAGTTCCCCACAACGAACCTCTATCGTTGTCTATTCTCTCTTTTTTTCGAAGTGACAACTTCCCCTGGAATGGAGGGGTGTGATAGAACGGGTTGAGGCCACATAATTTTCAACCACTATCACATGTTATTTCAAACTTTGATGCTCCCCCCGTGCATCTTCGCTTTGAAGCTGGGCGCCTTATCGCAGCCACCTGAGTCAATGTTTAAACAAGGAGGTTTATCTTCTCCCCGTTCGCCCCATGCGCCAACCTCGCCAGATTGAGTTAGGCTTATGGGCAGATAAGGCATTGTTCCCAGGCTCAGCTGTGCATTCCCTCGAAGCTCCCACTCCATTGTCCCCCACGCAAAGGAGATGTCCCGGCTATTTATTTGGAAACTTTTCCACTAGGATCAGATTGGAGATCCAGATTTTCGTCGCGAAACATGACTACGACCCACACTCACCTTGTGCGCCAAGGGACCTCAACCTCGAGATTCACCATCACTTGTCCAGAAGAAGGACAATATCCCTTGAGTGCCATTTTCAGCCTTCGTGACGCCAAGTTCAGAAGGCTTTCCCTGTTGTTCAGGAAGAGAACAACGTTAGAACAGCCATTATTCTTTTGAGCCCGTTGACAAGAAACGGTTTTCACCCCCGTCCCCCCTGTTGTTCAGAAGAGAAAAACGTAGAACAGCCATTGCTCGTTTGAGCCCGTTCGCCAAAAAACGGTTCTCACACTCCCCCCTTGTTGTTCAGAAGAGAACAACATTAGAACAGCCATTGTTCTCAAGCCCGTTGACAAGAAACGGTTCTTACCCCCCCTTGTTGTTCAGAAGAGAACAAAGTAGAACAGCCATTGTTCTTTTGGGCCCGTTGACAAGAAAGGGTTCTCATTCCCACGACGCGACGTCAGGATCATTTAAATCCCCCCCCTTCAGCTGAAACTCGCCAGGGGACAAAAAATTCCTTCACGTCGCCTTCCTCTGCACAACAAGTATAATTACGTAAGCCGAACGTTACCTTTGAGTATTTAACGCTTTTGCCAACTTTATCCTGTGCTTTAAATGGTTTAGCGAACCATCCCCTCCCTTTAACTCTATATTTGTTTTACCTTTTCAAATCGCTTAATCCTCGGATTAGCTCGATTCCCACGACCCTTTCCATTCTCTGTTTATGTAAATATTTTCCGTTTTGTGTGTTGTTGATAGTTATTATTAATAAAACTCTATTTTATTAATGATAGCAATATTATTATCTTTGAGCTCAGTTCCACTTCTTAAGCATATCGAAGATACATAATATCGGCCAGCCAGACATCCACGCACTCTAAAGTTAATTAAAGAAATTCCTTCAACGAATAGTTATATATGGTATATCGTCGAGAGTTCATTCTACGACATATATATATATATATATATATATATATATATATATATATATATATATATATATATATATATATATATTTGGTTGAGGAATATGTTCTTGCGGTTTTATCAAAACTATTGATTACCATTAACAATTTTAGAAAAACTTCATTTTTAATTAATAACAATATGCAATTTAATCAATGTATTCTCCGTTGCTATTTACGACTTCTTCTCAACGTTCAACTAGTTTTTTGATGCCTCTGCAATAAAAATATCTGGATTCTGACTCGAAGAATTCGTCTAACGAGGTTCTTAATTCCACATCAGTATTGAACAAATTGTTGGAGGGCGATCGGAACAGATGGAAATCCGATGGAGACAAGTCTGGCGAATATGGAGGATGCGACAGAATTTCCCAGTTAAGCGTTGGATTGCGTCTTTTGTCACATTGGCAATGTGAGGACGAGCATTGTCGTGTTGCTGAATGACTCCATGACGTCGATGAGGTCGCTTTTCAAGAATACCTTCAGCGAGTCGATACATTTGTTGAACGTAGAGTTCTGCATTGACAATCTCGTTGTTCACAAGGAGCTTATAAAGAATGATGCCTCCACAATCTCACCACACACAGCATCGTCTTTCGTGGATTTAGTTCTTGCTTTAATCGTGGAAGTGTTTTTTTATTCGGGCTAAGCTATTGTTTTCGATGGTTCATGTTGACATAAACACACCACTTTTCGTCGCCAGTGATGATGCGATGAAAAAAATCTGTCCTTATATCCACAAGTAGCCTTGTGACGAGCTTGCAAACCTGTGGCAATCGTAGAGCGTTAAAGTTTGTTGCTTTCGCTCAAAGCGTGTGGAACCCATGCCCGAGTTTTTGAACTTTTGCCATCGAATGAAGGGGATTCATTACAGCTTTGTGATCACACGCCAATTGTACAGCCAATTCTCTAGTTGATTGACGAGGATTTTCATGAAGAAGGTCGTTCAATGGATCTTCATCCAACTTAACGAGGCGACCAGAACGTTCTTCGTCATTAAGATTGAAATGACCGTTTTTGAAAGGTGAAAACCACAATTGTGCTGTCCTTTCTGAAAAAGCATTTTCTCCGTACACAGTACAAATATCGCAAAGAGCTTTGGCTGCGTTTGCATTGTTCCCGTCTCGATTGAAATGAATAACAACAAGTGTCGAAAATGCGCCTTTCTTCCAACTTGACATTCCATTTTTAGCGTACAGAACAAAAAATAAATTGACACAACTTTTAAATAAACCGCAATGACTTATTATTCAACTTCAAGACGTATCCTAAGCAAAAGCCTAATAGTCTACGCTGTTAAGAGACGTAGCCTAACATTCGCAAATTTTGCTCTCACTATTTATTATTGTTTCTTAATATGTGCACAAATCAGGTCAACAAAACTTATATCAACACAACATAAAAAACGCTAGAACTTATTCCTCAACCTAATATATATATAGGCGAACGGCATTCGTTCACAATTGCTAATTTTTAGTCGCGTGCGACTCTACATCTCACTATGTCGGTCGGTTGGTCTCCGTTTTACTTTTTTTGTTGTTTGTTTTCTAATCACATTGTAATTATCCGGCAGATTATAACGAAATTTGAAACCCTGACGTTTTTATGCATTCTCTTTCGAAGGATATAATTGCCAAAGTCCTTTCAATATTAGCCGAGGAATTTTTTTTTACAATAACATCATAACTATTCAGCAGATTCTAACAAAATTCGAAAATTTTTGTTGTTTTACATTCTCTTTCGAATGATATTATTGCCAAAGTCCTGCTAAGGTTAGCAAGGGAATTATTTTGTTTTGTAAATAACATCATAACTATTCGGCCCAATCTAACGAAATAGAAACCCCTATATTGTTTTACATTCTCTTTCAAATAATATAATTTTCAAAGCCCTCCCAAGGTTAGCCCGGGAATTATTTTCTTTTGGAAAAAACATCATATCTATTCGGCCGATTCCAACGAAATTTGAAACCGTCATGTTGTATTAGGTTCTCTTTCAAATGATATAATTGCCAAAGTCCTTTCACGGTTAGCTAGGGAATTCTATTGGTGGGAAATAACATCCTAACTACTCGGCCCATTTTAACGAAATTTGAAACCCTTATATTGTTTAACATTCTCTTTTAAAATGATATAATGACAATGTCCTCCCAACTTTAGCCCGGGAATTATTTTCCTTTGGAAATAACATCATTTCTCTTAGGCTGATTCTAACGAAATCATAAATCTTTATGTTGTTTTACATTCTCTTTTAGATGATATAATTGACAATGTCCTCCCAAGGTTAGCCCAGGACCTATTTTGTTGTCGCAATAACATCATAACTATTCGGCCGATTCTAACGAAATTTGAAATCCTTATATTGTTTTACATTTTATTTCGAATAATATAATTTTGAACCTACCAAGGTTAGCCCGGGAATTATTCTCTTTTGGAGATAACAGCATATCTATTTGGCCGATTCTAACCAGATTTGAAACCCTCATGTTGTTTTATGTTTTCCCTCGAATGATATAATTTTCAAGGTCTTCTTAAGGGTAGTTTTGGAATTATTGAAGGTTTTTAAGATCGTATGGTCATAAATCAGAATAATTGATAGCACGTATAGAACGCGACATTTTGCTCAATAGACTTTGTTTACTTCTTCCCGCTCTCTTTTTTTCTTAAAAACAACCATTTTTTCATTATTTTCTTTGCAGAATAGATCACTATGGAAAAGTTGGAACTTCTCTCGGAAATCCGAGCCTCAATGACGAACGATGAGATTTCAGACTTCCTCACCGTTTTCAGAAGAATGGTGCAAAAGGTCCGAAATGAGCTAGAAGATTCCGATTCGAATACGAGGCGAGATTAAAGGGAAAAACCAATGGTCAACGATATGGCACCAACTAAACGCCTGAATCCCAATCATCAACAATGATTCCAGATTTTTGATACTTGAAATTGCAAAGGAGAATGGTGTGGATGAAAAGTTCCTCAGACTGGGAGTGCATGAGCATATTCACTACTTCTCATGGCCGACCCATTAGGGTCGGCCATGGCGTGGTGCTTCTCTGAAGAGAGGAATTTCTGTCAAGACCAGAAGATCAACTCGCAGAACAACAGGTGACTTGCTCTAGCACCCAAAGTCTTGCGCAGAGTCATGCAGCAGTAAAGGTGACGATATCCCCCCCTAATTATTCCTTGACGGCCCCTTTGCTGAATATCGATCCTACATCCTTGTTTTGATCGAGATGGTGAAGCCCAGTATTGAATGGGTAGTTGTAAAGAAGCCTAACCTGTGGCCGCGATACTCTGCGCCCTGCCACACCAGCACGAATTCCCAGGTCTGCCGCACGGAGAATTTCTTCTATCACATAGCAACTGACATTGGGCCTCCCAACTCGCCTGACTGCAATTCATTTTACTTCTTTGTGTGTGACGCGGTGGAACGAGAAACTAAAATATAGCTCTAACACAAAGGGCGAGCTGAGGGACAGGATTAGGAGTGCTTTCAGGGTCATAAAAGGGGAGATAGTGATAAAGGACTGTGGCTAGATTTTAGGCCGCCTGGAGGCTCTGGTCGAGACCTAAGGCAGGATAATCGAGTGAGATCGACAGAATATGTGATGAAGACAAACTGACCCGAATTTGACGAATATATATATATATAAATAAGTTTATTTTATCATGAGACAGTCATAATGCAAACTTATTACATCGGCATCCTTTACAAACACGAACACACAAAAATATATAGAGCCATTTCTAGGATCTTTATATTTCTAATATTAGTGTAGATTAGCAGCAGTCTTTCTTGAATGCAAACTTTGTTGAAGACCATGGCATATTTCGCCTTGATCAATTTCCTTTGGCAACTTTCTATTCTTCTTACGGTTTTTTTTAGTCCATCTTGTAGATGGTAGATCACTTGTCTTATATTCATCTCTCTTTCTAATAAATGCGTTTGGCAAAAACAAACTTGAATAGCTAAGCTTTCGATCTATTCGATCATCTTCGGAGCGTCTTGATGTATTCTTTCTTCCTTTACCGATGAAGTATGGTGTAGTCAGAATCTGGTATACTGAAAGTATAATAAGGTGAGAGAAGTGAGGAATGATAGGGGTAAATATCATGAGAGGGTGTGGTTGTTTTTTGTTTCTCTATTAATGCATAGGAGTGTGAAAAGTGTGTTTGTGTGATGATTGCATGTAGTTTAATAACTGTCAGGTTACTGGCTGATCTCTTGCTTATGGCATTCTTATATCTTCTGCTCTTCTAATTGCTTTTGGATTGGTGCTGTACTCGTTGATTCTAAGTTTTTGTTTGTTTTCCTTTTAATTTCATATATCGTATCGGTGATTTAGTTTGGGCTACCTTGTAACGTTCTTCTAATTCAAATTTAAATTCGGTTTTTATACTCTACTTATTTACTTTATTTGTTTAGGTTGTTTTGTTCTAAATTCCTTTGTTTTTTTGCACAATTAGCTGTTTTTGTTCTTTTATTTCAAGCGTTCATGCCTTTTTTATAGGCTTTGCTTGTTCGGCTTGTTTAGTTATGTTATTATTGGGTCTTCCTCATGTCGCAGGCGGAGCCTACTGCTGGGGAAGATTTTACGTTCATGCTTTATGTTCTCTATTTCTAGATCTCTTATGGTCTCCTGGTTATTTTCTTCTATTTTCTGCCAGATTTCTTTGGCCCACTTCTCGATAATTTTATTAATTAGATCTAGTCCGGCCATATTCATTATATCACATGATATTTTTCTCTCTTGGCGTCTTGTATTTTTTATTAAGTAGGCCGCCTTATTTTGTACTTTTTTTAGTTTTTTCTTGTTTGTTTTTGTTAGAGCGTGAATGGGGATCGGTGGATACACCAGCACTGATTTCACGAATCCTTTGTAGAGAGTCTTCTTCCTTTTTTGTTCCAGTTGCCTCAGGCTGCAAATCAGTCTTAGTCTCGATTTAGCTCTGGCAATTTTTCCTTAACGTGTGGGTGGTAACCTTTCTCCACCCCATCTGCAGGCCCAGCACTTTTCCTTCAGTTGCGTATCTCTGTTTTGTATCGTTGATGGTTATTCTGTCTTTTTTGAATCTCATTATTGGGATTATTTTTGATTTATTTGTGTTGGTTTTTATCTTCCATTTCCTCTCGAACTCATTTATATTTTGTATTTCGCGCTCTTTTCATCTGGCTGATGTTTTCGGCGTATTGCACGTTCATGCAGCCTGGTGTCAATGGAGGCGGCATATCTGCTGTGTACACTGAGTAAAAGGTGGGGCTTAGGCACTCCCCTAGCGGGACCCCAGTTTCCAGCTGGAAGTTGGATCCTTCGTGGTCTTCGATGTTGATGTAGGCACAACTATTTGTTACGTAGTCTGCCAGGATTCTCTCCACCCGGATGCCGAGATCAAGTTGGAGGAGTTTATATTTTAACCCCTCCACCCATGCCTTATCGAAGGCCTTCTCGACCTCCCGGAGTACCACGTCCACATATCTTTTATTTGATTTGGCCTGTGCAATTTTGTCCGTTATTACCGCAAGCGCCATGGTTGCATCCTTCTTCTTGCTGAAACCATACCAGTATTCGTTGTATTTCCCCGTTTATTCTAGGTGTTCCACCAGTCTCGTGTTCAGTATCTTTTCTAGTACCTTTCCCAGGAAGTTAAGCAGCGAAATTGGTCTGTAACTTGACAGCGATGTTGGTTGCTTTGCTGGTTTGGGGAGAAATACCATCTTCGCCACTTTAAAAATTCGCGGGTAAGCACCCATGTTTAGGAATGCATTAAATAGTTCTTTAATGTCTATTGATATCTTCTCGGGGACTCTCTCGTGATTTCGTGGTGTGAGTTCGGTATTTCCGGGTGACTTTTGTTTGAATGAGTCGATTGTATTTTTTATCTCTTCCATGCCGATTAATGATCCTATTCCCTCGTGCTCGGCTGTACTTTTATCGACTCTCCTTAGTGTTCTTATCCTTTCTCTATTTCTCCTTAGGCTTTCGTTAACTGTTTCCTCAGTCTCCCTGTCAAGTGTGTCATAATCTTCTTCTTCTATAGTGTATATTTTTCTCCAATGTTCTCTAAACTTCTCTTCTATTTCTGCATTGCTCCTCAGGTATTAATTTTGTTCCCTCTTTATTTTTATTTTTTCCCTAGGTGGTTTTCCTTTAATTATTTTTTCGGTGGACTCTATTTTGTTTGTAAACTCTTTCCATTTTTCTTCTTGTAGTTTATTTATCAGAAAGACCATTTCTCCTTTCAGTCTTTTTAATTCCTTATTCATTTGTCTATTTGTTCCGTAATGCTTATTTCAGAGTATTTTTCTTTGGTTCTTCTTTTTTCTCCTTATTTCGTCTGTCCACTTTGGATGTGGGAGAGTTTTGTATTTAATTTTCGGTACATTTGCTTCGTCTGCCTTCTGTATAATTTCTATTAGCTTTCTGGTTATTTTTCTTAATTCTTCGAGTTTTTTCCGTCTAGTTCTGGCTGATTATAATTATTTAACATGGTAGTGTATGTTTTCCAATTTGCCTTCCTGTAGGCTTTTCAGGGCTTGATTGGTCCTTGTATCGGGTTTTGATTTATAGTCACCAAAACTCCGATATGATCACTACAAAGTATGGGAATTGGCTCTATGTAAATATTCTATGAGAAGTCTTCGGTCGTCATTAATATGTCTGGTTTGGTTGAGGTTCGACTGGTAATATATGTCGGAAAGTCCGAGCCTACTCTTTTTAGTATTTTTCTGTCTATTAGTAGTTCAAAGTTCCGAACCGCGTTGTTTATCCAAATCCGAAATCCTGGCATTGAGGTCCCTCAGAAGAACTGTTGTGTTGTTCGTGTGTAGCAGCTCCATTACCAAGTGTATTGCTATGTACGGGCAGTGGAGTGGTTTGTAGGCCACCACTATTTAATCGGGGTGTACTCCATTTCAATAGTTGTGGCTGCATATGCTTCGTTAACTTTCCGTTCTTGCGTGTATTTTATGTTTCTTTTATTGCGATCACTATGCCATCGTACCTCTCCCCGTTTGGATTTTTCTTTAGAATGCGATAATTCAATAATTTCATTGACTCGTCATCTTTGAGTCCGTGCTCAGAAATGGTGAGGAGAGTGGGGTCGATTTTTCTAAATATATTCTCATATTGTACAACTTTTGATTTCCAACCGTCGGTGTTTAAAAGGAGTATTTTCAGTTTAGTTGTCCCGTTATCCATTATGTCTCATTTATCTTGTTTCTTTTAAATTCTTTGTTTTGGGGTGTTTACATTTGCCGTTTGATATTTTCTTGATAGTTTGGACGTCGTTGGGGAAGATCCTTATTTTGTTTTCTTCTATTAGTTTTTGGATAGTCCTTTCATCATGGTATGTGATATAATTCCATTTGCAGGTACCTATTTCAATACCTTTATTTATATCTTTCATTTTAGTACCTTTGGGTAGAGGATATGCCTCGTTTACGGAGATCTTAAGTTTAAAGTCTTTTGCTTCATAGTGGCAGCCTTCCTCACTCTCCGTTTCGCTTTCAGTGTCAGTTTGTGTGTCTGATTTAGTTTGGTTCTTTCTATTTTGGTGTTTTTTTGTTTTCTTATGGCTCTTCTATTCTTTTTTTTTGTTCATTGTTTTGAGTTTCCGTTTCTTTTTCCTCTTTATTGGTTCGTCGGATTTCGTTTGTTTCTTCCATCTTTGTATATCATTTATTTGAAGAGTTTTTCCCGCCGTTACGCCTTATAAGAGAGCCAAGGGGAGGGATGGGGGGTTCTCGGGGGAACCACATCTTCCTTACTCCGTTCTTCTCTAAGAGAAGATTGAGCGTGTCTGAGAAGGTCCCTGGTTGGGCAATGTTTTGTACGTGAGCGAGCATAATGCAGGCTAGAATGTCCAGCCCCGTTCCTTCATTAACATTAATGTTAATTTTAGGCTCTTATGTTTCCTTAAATTCTTTTCTCGTAGCTTTTGCTACCCTAGCGTATGTTTGATAATCTTTAATTCCTTTTTTTTCTGCTCTTGTTCTTTGTTGTTTATAATTTCTTTTCTCTTTTGACAGTTAACCGCCATTCTCCTATGTGGATCTTGGCAGTTAACGCATCTCTTTGTAGTCTCTGTTCATTCCCTGAATGTGTTATTGTTACCTTCACATTCTGAGCAAAATTTTCGTCCTTAATTGGGCAGTTTTTTGTCACGTGTTCCTCAATGGCCTAACATTGGGAGCAGGTTTGTATGTTTACAAATTTTTCCTTTTCCAGATTTATTTACAGGGGGTGTTCTCAGTCCGAAGGCTAGGATCCCTTTGTTGGTTGTTTCATTAGCCATCTTTGCCGTGACGCAAAGAATTTGAACACGTGCGTGTGGTGTCAAAATTTGATGATTTCTGTAAACTTCAGATGTTGATTTTCTCTTTCGATCTCCTCTTTCAGCTCCTCTTTCGTGTGGAATCCCACATAAAGGTCTACCTTTTGACTGACGAAGGAGCGATTTGCCAGGAGTTGTGGTGGCAGTTTTGGGGCTAGTTCGATCTTCCTTAGAGCCTTTAGTCTGTCGGGCGCCACCAGGCGTTCTATGTCATTCTGTTTATGACACAGGACTACGTAGCCGTTGGGGACTTCTATTATTTAGTAAGGGCAATCTTCAATTCAGTATAAAGAGTCCTTATTAGTACTCCTCTTTCGAGTTTTCGAGCTCTGGTTTCGATTCTCAATGGGGGGTCTTCTATACTCCATATTGATTTCAATGTTGGTGTTGTGGTTTGGTTTCCCTCTTCCCTTCTTTTTGACCCCGCCTCCACTAGTTTGGCTGTCAATGATGAAATGATGATTGATAAAATGATAATGGATGAAATGATAGACTCGGGTGGGCTCCTCTCGACGGGTGAAATGTAATGGACTTTTTGTTGGTTAGCTTGGAATCAACCAGCGCTAACCGCGGCTGCCGCCTCCTCGATGGAATTAAAAACCGTGGTTGCAACCGACATACGCTGAAATGGTTGTATGTCACTCAGCGATTCTGGTGGTCTCTTACAGGTGGAGATATTAAGCTCCCCTGTGAAGGTTGTAACCTGCCCCTTTTTTCGGGGGCTCATCTAATACGGGTATCTGGCAGCGGGCTATTCCTCAGACGTGTCTCCTCCCGTTCCCCCAATTATGCAATCGCAAGTGCACTGTATAGTTGAGACGAGGTTGAAATGACAGCGTTCACTATTTAAGGCATCGTGCTCAGGTTGGGGTGGGAGTGGGGGTGGGGGATTAGGTAGTCATGATGATGAGTATGATGCTCCTAATGAAAATTATTTATTATTGTTAGGATTGCAGGGCCTATTGCACAGTCTTGCACGTGTGTCTGTGTGAGCGTGCATGAACGCAAGTAAGACAAAAGAGAATAGTTTCGGATGTTCACCTGTATTGGGATCTCCTCCTCCCCCCTTCCCTCTCTATGGCCCATTCTAAGCTATTGAAGACACAGCGAGTGGTTTATGGTTTATGAGTATTTATGGTTGGTGAGAGTCTTGTGAGCTTAGGACCCCCTTCCCCACCTCATCGGCGTTCGACACAGTGGATACGCTGGTTTATGGCTTTACTACGGGTAGAGGGTGTTTGGGCTCGGACACCTTCCCTCGACTCCTTCCCTCTAATCATCCCCCCAACTCTCCCATTTCCCATTCCTTGAAAACCTCCTTGCAGGGGGAACAAAGAGCCACCATTCTTCACAAGCTGGAAGAAGAAACAATTCGCTGAAACCCCTATCGACCCAAACTCCTGGAATCTGGGCAGAACCGTTGCACAGCTTGAAAGAAGAAGAAACCATCTACACTCAAAACTCTCTTCAAAAGTTGTGACTCGGCCAGACGGAAACCTTCTGAAGTGTCAGGCACCGCGAACGACTCATACTCGCAAGTTAGGTCCTTGCCCGGGTTCTCTGGCCAAGGTAAGTTTTTTTACCCTCTTTCTCGCAGTGGTTCTGCGAGTTCCCTCGAATGCCCATAAAACTCCCTCTCCCCTTTGCCACCCTCTCCCGCATAAATTCATTTAACCTTCGGTCCTTCAAACTCTTTAATCTTCTATCCATTTGGGAACCATCAAACTTCTCTCGAACTCTCCTCAAACTCTCGAACTACCCTGAAACTAATCTCTAACTAACGAGAGCATTTGAAACTAAACATTCTTTCGAATAAGCTCTCTGGAGAGATTACTATACGTTCTAGATTAATTGGACACTTAATGTCTCTCACTTAAGCGCTACTATCTTGCTTACCCCTGTCCTGCTTTCGATGTAATAAGTCAAACATTCTCTATCTTTTTAGTACCTCGTCAATGGGAGGATTTTTGGTGTGGTAGAGAAAAGGTGTAAGAGACAATATATGAAATTAAAATGAAAAATGAGAATGTACATTTAAGTGAGGTTGAAAACTGTTGTAATTTTGGATAGGCAAAATTATATACTCGTAAATAAGATGGATAATCTGCTAAACGATGAATTTTCTTACTAAAAAATTAAATAAAGATCCCTTGGCCTCTACTATAGCAGTTTTTAACAAGAAGCTAAAAAGTTGCATTAAAGATAAGGACATATTATGTAATTTAGCTGTGTCTGCCCCTACATTACCTTATTTATATGGGTTAGCCAAGACTCAAAGAAAATATCCCCATGCGTCGGATCATCAGTTTTGCAGGTTTTGCTGGCTATAAATGATCAAAATGGTTAGTTTCTTTACTGAGCCCTCCCTTAGGCAGCCTCTCCTCTGCTCATATTAAAAATAATTGTGATTTAATTGATAAACTCATGTCGCATACTCTTAACTTCAAATTTAAAATAATTAGCTTTGATGTTGTCTCCTTATTTACAAAAGTCCCCGTGAATGATTTGCTCATGTGGCTACCGAAAGCACTTGAACAAATTTCTTTGTCCATTCCTACAAATGTTTGCATAGATTTAATCAAACTTTGCATCTTAAACTCTTCGTTTAGTTTTAATGATAAATGGTATCTCCAACGTTTCGGCTTGGCTATGGGAAACACTCTCTCCCCGGTGTTGAGTTGTTTGTATATGGAATTTTTTGAGTCTAAGTTACTAGCCCCCATCCTCCCCCAAAATGATATTTGGTACTGTTATGTAGATGATGTATTTGGCCTATGGAGTCTAACGTAACTAATTTTCTTGGTGCCCGAAATAACCCTGTACCTTCAATTAATTTCACTCATGAATTAAAAGAAGCCGAAAAATTATCTTTTTTAGACCCCATCGTACACTGCACGCTGCAAGGTTTTAAGTTCTCGGTTTTCCGGAAACCAACTCATGTTTCGTCTTACATCCATTTTTATTCGAATCATCCGCAAAAAACTAAAAAATCGGCTTTTATTTATTTGTATTTGTGTTCTTTTAGAGTATGTGACCCAGAATTTATCGTTGGAATCAATCAAAATCATTAGTAAAAAGTTAAATTATCCATCTTATTTTCTAAATGATTCTCTGCGCAGAGCTAAATAGTCTTTTTATGGGAATAAAATTAAATACTCATTTACGCGAAATAATATTTTAACGCTACTTTTTAATAAACACTTGTCCCATATTCCGAAATTCTTCAAACATTTTAATGTTGTATTTTCTAATAATTCTACGTTAAGAAACTTAGTAATTAAAAATTCTCCCCCTAATAAAATGGCCTGCATTTATAAAATTCCGTGCAAATCTTGAAATGGTTTTTACATAGGCCAGTCAAAAAAAGCCTAGATGTGAGAATTAAACAACATAAGTACTGTTGTCAAACGGGGCAAACTTCAAATGCCTTGTTTATTCATCAATCTACTTTGAACCATCAGATAGATTAGTTTAATGCAAAATCCATTAATTTTGTGCCCAATTTTATTGAGGGAAATTATTGAAAGAAATTTATTGAAAGAAATTATCAAATTCTCCCATAACATTAATTTTAATCTAAGTGAGAGTTTATTTAAATAAGATAATTGGATCATGAATAATATTTGTTTGCAATATAAATTTAATTTGTTGAGTTGATTTGTATATTGTAGTTCCGCGGATGGGCTATTCATTTGTTCGTCAGTTGTTTTTTTCCCCTTAAACGATTGTCTTTGTTCGTCGGTACGTTTAAATGATGTCACATTTCTCTGTTTATTAACTGTTCTTCTGCCATTGATGATGTAAACACGAAAGCGCTTGGGCTTATGCTGTGTATTATTTTTCTTTTGGATATTTCAAGCATCTTAGATCACGTTATTTTGGTGATTGTTTTGCATATATATATATATATATATATATATATATATATATATATATATATATATATATATATATATATATATATATATATATATATATATATATATATATAAATATATATATTTATATCATGGAAAAAAAAGACCCAGGAAATGGCTGTAAACATTTATTGGCTGAACGTTTCGGACCACAAATGGAACCATCATCAGCGTGAATAACGAGAGAAGAGAACAAGAGCTGCTGACCAAGGCGCTTGCTCTCACTGATTCTGATTAATGACCTTACGACCTTCAAAACATTCATTCTTTCCCGGACTAAACTTAGGAGGACCTATCTTTCGAAAGATAATGTGAAACAGCATAAGGATTTTACATTTTGTTAGAATGCTTCAAATAAATAATATGTTATTGCCAAAACAAAATAAATCCTGGGCTAACCTTGGGAAAACTTTGGCAATTATTTTATTAGAAAGAGAATTGAAAAAAAAATATAAGGATTTCAATTTTCTTTAGAATCTGCTGAATATTTATGATAAAATTTTCTAAACAAAATAATTCCCGGGCTAATGTTGGGAGGCCTTCGTGAATTAGATCATTCGAAAAGGGATCTGAAACAATAAAAGCGTTTCAAATTTCTTTAGAATCGGCCCCCCGTAAGGGGCGCCGCGATTTGCCATCCTGGCCGCCGTGCTGACGGGATCCAACACCTCGTCCGGCACCAGCTTAGCCTCTCTTCCTTCCTTCAGATAGCCTGTATTCCTATCCTACCTCGTCGCTTTTCATACAACTTCTCCCACAACTTTCCCTGGTCAGCCTCTAATTTCACAGGGTAGAAGCTGACCTTCTTCTCAGGCAATACACCCGGATTGGGGCTGAGGGAGGAGGGGACAATGTCCCCTAACCCCTGAGCTCCGGTCTGCGGTGGTTGGCTTTTAACAACCTGCTTCATCCCCACCCATACCTTCCTCACATCCCTTTTCCTCTAATCGTCAAAATCTATCTTTTTTACGCCGTGTTCAAGGTGGAGCCGCCATGCCGAAGGACTGCCAGACCACCAGGCGGGAGGGGTGGTCCCAAATCGCGGCGCCTGGCTCTGCCGGGCCTGTAAGCACCTCTTGCAGTGTGGGCTACTGCAAGAGGTGGTGAGCGATTGCGTCCCGTAAAACAAAGAGGATCACCATGCCCAATAAAGCAAAAAAAATCTCCCCTGAATTTCCCCTATAACAACAACGGAGCCGCCCTCGTGCAGCTCCACAGAAAAGATGGAGGTCCCCACCCCCTGTGCTTGCGCATGGGACCCTCCATATTTCTCTAACCGGAGAGGAGGCTTACTCCTCTCCTTCGCTCATGGGTTCAGGGGACTCCCCCTCACCCCCTTCTCTATAGGTGCTTTCGGGCACCTCCCCTTTTCCAGCGGCAGTCCCCTCTTTTCTTTCCAAGGGGACTGCCAAGAAAGCCAGCAGGAAGCCCATTGCCGACCGCCCCTCGTGTAAGCGGCTCAGTAGGGCAAACCCCCTTAGGGGGGACACGGAAGCCAGGCCCCTTCGGTCGCTTCCCTCAAAAGACCTGCTGTTAAGAATATTGAACCTGGCTGGGGTCAAGGCCTGTGCCTCCCCACACAAGACTAGTGACAATACAGCCAACGGGACCTGTGATGTCTTGGGAGGAGATGGCCTACTGGAGGCCCCTCCTGTGACACACATGGTCCTTGAGGAACCCCAGCCTTAGACGGTAGGGCCTTTCATGGGGGGGAATCCGGGCTCGGCACCACCACCGAACCCGAATCCGCCCCTATGCAAGGTCCTCCTCAAACGGCAGAGGGATCCAAGGCAGTACAGGGAGGGGAGAAATCTCCTCCGACAGGTGCCCCTACGACTACCGGAACCTCCTCCATTTCAGAGAGGGACCTGCCTGAGGCCGGTTTATCTGGGATGGGGGCTTCTGCCGGCGGAGGTGAGAAGCGGGTTCATACCCCGCCTGCCTCTCCTAAAAAGAAGAATAAAAAGACAAGAAAGACCAAAAAGACTCGGGGCTCCTCTCCATCCGCGGGGGCAGCGGGGACAGATGGGTCTGCTGCCACTTTGGTAGGTGACCAAGCCAAGATCGGAACATCCGGCCCCTCTAAACCCCGTGTGCGAAGCCCCTGACTTAGACTAAGACAAAGAGTGCACAGGGCAGAGCCTCGATGACATCGGGGCCCCTGATTCAGAGGTTACCTGGCGTTTTCGAGCCCGCTGGCTTCAAACGCTTTCTCGATATTCGCTTCACTGATGGCACCATGTTATCTAAGGGCAACAGGATCCATCAGAGGAGAGGATTAGCTAGTGCAATTGGTAGAGAGCCGAAGGTGACCCGTTTCTCGGACGGGAGCCTTCTAGCGAATGCGGTGAATTCCGCCGAGGTGGCCAAGATAAGTGCTCTTTGGACACTTCATGGCACCCTGGTGAGTGTGACGCCGCACTCTACCATGAACTTTGTGAAAGGAGTAGTTTATGCGAGGGAACTCGTTGACTACTCCATTGAGGACATCACCCTAGAGCTGGCCGACCATGGGGCGGTCAAGGTCGAACGTGTAATGAGAAAACAGGGAGAGGCCTCGAGACCCACCCCTACACTCTTCGTCACGTTCCCCGAAAGGAGGACAGCAACAAAGCAGCTTTGGCTCCTTCGCCGACGCCGCGAGGTGGAGAGAGTGGCTCGGAGACGGTGGTTTCTCAAAAAGAGGGCCCCCCGCCTCCAAAGTCACAACGCCCGCCTAAGGTTTCGAGGCGGAGGGAGGAAAAGACTCGCATGGCAAGCCCAACCTCCCCCAATAAGTCCTCGAAGGCGACAGCGCCCGGGGTTCTGCCCCCGGGAAGCATACGGCCATTCCCTGGAGGGTCTTCAGTTCGAGGAGGGCCCCCGCGTCTCCTTCTAGTTAGGCCTGGAGGACATATTCCTTCAATGGAATTGCCGTGGACTCCGGGACAATTGGGAGGAGCTGCGGAGGCTCATCTCGTCCCGTTCCCCGTTAGCTATCGTTTTGCAGGAGACCATGGTAGGCGCGTGCCCCCTGCCCACCCTCCAGGGGTATAAGGGTCTTGCGACCCCACCACCGTGGGATGGCCGGGCTGGGGGATGCGCGGTTTACACCTGGCATGATGTCTCCGTTCTTTTTTTCTCTTTTTGATACCACCTTTCATGCAGTGGTTGTGCAGCTGCACCTGGATAGGAAATAAAACTATCATTTCTGCGTACATTCCACCGTCAGCTGATTTCGACGCGGGGGACTTCTGCCACGTCGTGGCACGGTTGACGAGGCCCTATCTCTTGCTTGGAGATATGAACGGCAGGCATCCTCTCTAGGGAGATTATTCCACAAATCCCAGGGGACAAGTCCTTGCCGATCTGATCGAAGAGCTTGAGATGGGTGTCCTAAACGTGGATGGGGTTATGCATCACTTCCCGAGAACCGCTTCATTTTCTTGCCTTGACCTATCTTTGTGCTTTTCGAAAGCACAGCCTGATTTTGATTAGAGGGTGGTCGATGACCTCCATGGTAGTGATCACTTTCCCATTCAAATATCATTTTCAGGGCAACTGCCGCCTGAGAGCCCACCTCGGTGGTGCTTGGCGCAGGCGCGGTGGCCTGCAATTCAGGAAATGACTGAATTTTCTCAGTCGAGGAGTTTAGGTCGGCAGATGAGGCCGTTGTGTTCTTCTCCGGCAACCTCATCGCCGTGGGCCTGACTACTATTCTTAGGACGTCTGGCCGTTTTGCCCACCGAACACTCCCATGGTGGTCGGCCGAGTGTGAGACGGCCCTCAAACAGAAGCGTTATGCTTACATGCGCTATAAGCGCCGCCCAAACGATTTCACTGTCGGTGAATTTCGTCGGGCTAGGGCTAGGTTCCGGTATATTTCGAAGAAGCACGCCCGCCGCTCTTCTTGGCGGGCATACGTGTCTTCACTTAACGGGAAGACCACTTAAGCTGAGGTGTGGAAGCGAGTCAAAAGGATTCGGGGCAAGTTCTCGAAGGACCCCCCTCCCGTTCTCCAGGAGAATGGGACCGCAATCTTGGACCCCGGGTCCGTGGCGGAATCCTTAGCGACCGCATTTTTCCGCATTCTCTAGCCGTGATGATGCTCCGCCAGCATTCACTGCACGTCGTGATGTCGCGGAAGGCCGCCGGCTGTACTTTACCTCCAGAGGCGGAGAACCCTTCGACGACAAGTTTACTGTGAGTGAGTTGCATTCCGCTCTCGCTTCTTGTGCGGAAACAGCCCATGGTCCGGACAATGTCCCCCACGCCATGCTTCGACACCTGGGTGAGCGAGGTATGGCCTTTCTGTTAGATTTGTTCAACAGGATCTTGGTGGAAGGTCTTCTCCCAGACTCCTGGCGAATCGCAACTGTGCTCGCCTTTCGCAAACCGGTGAGAGATCACTCTACTCCGATCGGTTTCCGCCCAATCTCTCTAACCTCTTGCGTGTGCAAGTTGAGGGAGAAATTGGTAAATGTTAGACTAACCATTTTCCTGGACAGTGGAGGCCATCTGTCTTCCGCACAGTGCGGCTTCCGCAAGTTCCACTCCACGTCGGATGCTCTGCTCCGACTGGAAAATGCCGTCTGCGAGGCTTTCCTTCGTAGACAGCACTACGCCACGGTGTTTTTCGATCTGGAGAAGGCCTTTGATACCGCATAGCGATACGGTATCATGGAGACTCTCCACATGATGGTGGCGAGGGGACGCCGTATCCCCTCTGTTTGAAGTAAGCGGGGCTCTACCACGCGCTGCGTCTGTCTTCACGGCCGAGCTGGTGGCAAAACACCACTCGGTACGGGAGATTACGCGACGTGCCTGGTGCAGAGACCGAATTGTGATCTATAGCGACTCACAAAGCGCCCTGAGTGCTCTCCGGGCATTGGAATCTCCGCATCCCCTGGTTCGCGATATCCGTGACGCTACGGTTTTGGCGAGCCGGGTGGATGTCGAGATTATCTTCTGCTGGGTTCCTGGACATGTAGGAATTGCGAAGAATGAGCGCGCCAATGAGGTCGCCAAAGAGTCCGCGAGGACTCTGCGACCGGACCAGCGTTTCGCTCTTCCTCACACCGACTACATGGCAGGAATACGGGCAGCTCTTTGGCAAAGAAGATGGGAGACGGTCGAAGGAAACTTAAAGTTACGTGCCATTGCGCCGCGACTGTTCCGATGGATCTATCCCCCAATGCCGCGGCGGCTTCAGGTTGCTTTCTGTCGTCTCCGAATCGGACACACTTGTGTGACGCATCGCTATTTGATGGAGCACTCGCCTGTGCCCTATTGCAACGACTGCGTAGTCCTCCAGACTGTTCGGCACATTCTTGTCGAATGTCCCAGTCTGGGTGATCTTCGCGCACGATACCTGTTCCGGTACCGGGATGGGCGGGGTCGCTACCGCCTGTCCCTTGTACTCGGGATGAGTGCGTGCACATTGACTGGTGGCCTTTTTGACTTTTGGGGGGATGCCGGCTTTCTCCCTTTCATTTAACCAGGTTTAATTGTTGTTTTTGTTATTGTTTTGGTTATTGTTTTGTTATTGTTATTATTTCTTTATATTGTTGTTTCCTGTTTAATTTTTTAAAGTAGCCTAGAACTAGGCTGTTTGTTTACGGCGACTTATGCCTAAGTCGGCAGTCGCCAGATAGCCCCTTAAATATAAAATAAAAAAATTTGAATCGGCCGAATAGTTATGATGTTTTGCTAAATAAAATACTTCGCGAAATAGCCTTGGGAGGACTTTGACAATTATATCACCTGAAAGAGAATTTAAAACAACATAAGAGTTTCAAATTTTTGTTAGAATCAGCCGAATAATTATGATGTTATAGTCAATACAAAATAATTCCCGGACAAGCCTTGGGATGACTTTAGCAATCCTATCTTTCGAACGAGAATATTAAACAACATCAGGGTTTCAAATTTCCTTAGAAACGGCCTAATGGCTACAATCTTATTACAAAAACAAAAAAAAACAAACAAAAACGGTGACTGACCCACTGACCGACATAAGGAGATGTAGAGTCGCCCTCGAGTAGACTCGCTCGCTACTAAAAGTATTTGCACTAAAAGTTTCAAAAATACATTTAATAATGGTTTAATTAAAAATGGGCTGAGGAAAGGCAAATCAATAAAATTAGCAAATATTGAGTGGTATGTAAAACAAAAATAATATTACTAAAGACTACTTAATATTATATAGTGTAATTTTACAAAACGGAGAGGATGAAAAAATAATTCAATGCTAACTAACATTGGTATCAAAAAAGAAAAAAAAGAGAGAACAAACTGAATTGATTTAAGAATAAAATAACATTAACTTATAAACAAAAATAAATGCGAACAAATTGGAGTTTTTATAGCAACGGACTAACGCTATAAAACTTATAATGAAGAATGTTTTTTCTGTTCGCTAGTATTAGTTAGTTGGTTATACGGTGAGTTTATTTTATGGATCAACAACGACTATATTATTTTTAACTCTAAAGATGTTGTGGATGAAGACAATATGATAAACAATTCTGGTTAAAGTGGGTGTTGCCGATTATTGCCTAATGGATGAGGTTTTCGGGTTAGAAATAGGAATGCCAGGCCTGCGAGACATACCTGCATTTTAGTTGCAAAACATTTTGGCCCAAAAGACGATTATGGCAAGTCGTGCATGAATAATTATAAGAAGTGCTGATCACAAATTAATCGCAACAGCGCTACGACGGGTCCGCTATTGCGATTAAGAAATTAATAAAATACAAGAAAATAAGAAATCTTGAAGAATCTTGGAAAAATGGTCCTCGCAGCCGGATATCTGGCAGAAGAACCCCCCATGATATTAAAGTGGGATCTAAATGCCAGATGTTAGGAGTCCGGCTACAGAACCTTTAATGGGATTGGTAGGAGCCTCGACACTTTGCTGGATATATATATATATATATATATATATATATATATATATATATATATATATATATATATATATATGAGGAATTAAATCACATTCTCCGAAGACAATTTCATTCAGAACAGTTTCGTTGTATCTCGCACCCTTTTTCAACTGACACTGGATAGAAAATATAAGTAAAGTGCATACAAACATAATAAACACAGGGTCAGGTCGTAAAAGATCCCCTCTTTTTTCCCTAATCGCCTACTTTTTGCTAATCTGGGAGGGAGGGGAGGGTAGGCCTAAACATATTCAAGGGCTGACATTTTACTATTTTGTTTTTTTGCTTTCTTATTACAGGATTAAAAGAAAATTGACCATCAGATAGATTTAAATTAAGAACTGATGGTATCAAGCTCGATTCTACGATTCTTCTCTTAACATAGTTAGCCGATTTAAATACCATTTTACTTCCATTGAAATCGATCGTATGATTCTTGTCTTTAACATGGCAAAATATTCCACTGCTTTTGCTGCCCACTCTAATATCTCTTTTGTGTTCATACAATCTCGTTGTCTAGATTTCTCCCCGTTTCCCCTATATAAACTTTATGGCAATCGTTGCATGGTATTGCATATACTCCTATGTTATAATGTTCTTTGAGTTTCCTGATAATCATCAATTGGTTTAGGGAATTGTCATATTTAAAGGCTAGATTAATACCCGCTTTTCCAAATATGTCCTTTAAACTATTTAATTTATTATTAAATGGCAATGCTATACATTTGTTGAAGTCATTGGTGCGGGAAGGCTTATATATATATATATATATATATATATATATATATATATATATATATATATATATATATGTATAAGAAAAATTATTGTAGTAACACAATTTATTATGAGGTTAAAAGACTATTTTTTTGCAGATACAGTCTTCATCAAAGCTCTCGGAAGGAGCTCAGCTCTTCTCACACACCCGAGAAGGTAACACTTAAAGTCGCCTTTTCTCAGATATCTGAAAGAACATCTATGTAGGGAAGTTGATATCCCACTATAATAACAGATGCCTCGTTCGGGTACAACAACGTCCTGGCGCTAGGCATTGAAACCCGATTCCCTACCAACCCCTCTCCTCCCTCGAACCGCTGATCGCCAGACGCCTCCTCAAACCACAAAAAGTAGGAATAAACAAATTTTTGTGCCAGTGGGCATAACAATACAAAGGTGAGGAAACCAGGTGCAATAACAATGGTTAAACAGGCATTATTTCCCTTAAGATTTGGGATCTAATTTCGCGTCATATACGAAATTATAGGAACTGCGACCAAAAGCCAGAAGATGCTTTTAGGGCTAAGTGAAAGACGCTCGGAGAAGCCACGTTAGAGGTGAGAGGTAATACATAAGCTCTAATCCCCCCTTCTCCTACCCCCAGTGGATTGGTAAAGTATATAGGCGGATAACTGGAGAATAACGAGAAAGATCGAGTTAGAGATCGACACGACGAAGTCCGGCGGCAGTGCCCGGCAATCAAAGAAAGGAACAGAGAAAAAGCTGATTCTGAGCCAGTTCCTGGTGGTCAAACCGAAAATTAGCTTTTGTATTAAGAATCACTCTCATACATCTCTCGTTAGAGAAACCCCCTATCTCGGTTTGAAACAAAATCCAGAGATAGTCCTCGCCATTGAGGAATACACAAAGTGAACTCCTCCCCTCCTCCCCCATTCTTCAAAGGATTCACTCTTTGCTCATCGTTCGTCAGTGCGAAGCATCCGAAGATTGGACAAAGCATACCTTCACGGTCCCGTTGTCTAAATCATCTGACTAAGACAACGTGCTTAACCCCATCCGTCTCCTCACCGAAATCAACTGTTGCTTCAAGCCCGTCTCCTGGCTAGTCAAACGGCTGGTCGTCTGAGAACCCACCCACGTGCTTAACCGCAAACCATTTTTTTTCGTCTACATAAGATCCAAGACCAAGGCCATTCTTCAGCCGGATTCACGTGTGTTTTTTTAAAGGTAAAGAAATTCAATTATTTTTCTGTGTCAATTAGCGTTCAATATTAAAGTGAGCTTGGGAGTCAACCATTGCTTTATATTCATTTGGTTTAAATTAGTAATCCTAACATAGACTCTTTTATTCATAGCTCTATAGTTTTGCTTTTTTTAAGATTTCACTTTTTTACGTTGTAGTTAAAGATTTATTTTTTAGAAGTATTTAATTCAATCCTCGAAACGCTGCACATGGCACTATAAATACTCAAACATTAAATAACGTAAAATAATATAGCATTCTTCGAGAAAACGTAATCAAGGAGTTAGTCAAGTACGTGGCCAACCTATGTATGTACACCAACCTTGGCCTTACAATACCATGACAGTCTATTTTAAGTGTTACCTTCTCGTGTATGTGAGAAGAGCTCCTTCCGAGGGCTTTGTTGAAGATCGTCTGCCCAAAATAGCTTTTTAACCGTATATATATATATATATATATATATATATATATATATATATATATACGGTCGACCCTCGACTATTCACGGTTCGTCATCTGCGCCTTCAGCTATCTGCGGAAAACTTTGGGTGGCCCTAAAATTCAAAATTTGCGTAATTTCCAGACATCTGCGTAAACCTACGTACATAGTCGTAAAACCTGAGTCTTGGTTGGCTGAGAGGATACGATTTCAACCAATCAGAGTTCAGATCTCACTCGCTGGACTACATTATGTACAGTATATGTAACTATTTCCCGCGCTCCATTCGGTACGCTTGTGTCCCACGTGTATGAGCGCGGATTTGTGTATTTATGGTAATTTTGCGTGTTTTATTTCTCGTTTTGCAATCGTTTTGCACCCTGAATAATTCTTGCTTTTTGCACCTTAATATTAGCAATGTCTCGGTGGCGAAGGTTTCGATGATGTAACAGAGGATGAGTTTGAAACCCTCATAGATGAACACTCTGCCCCATTAAACGAGATGACTTGGTTGAATTAACCAGGATAAATACGGAATAATCTGACAAAGAAGAAGAAGATGAGGAAGTTCAAGCTGAAGTTGGGCTTATGTTAGAGAGGCTAGCCGATCTTCAGAGAAGAATTAATAGTGTTCAGGCAGATTTGGAATCATAGGACCTTCACATGGTTCGTTCCATGAAGGCACAAAATAGCCTCGATCTTGCTATAGGCTTTACAGGGACATGCTGAAAAACATGAAAAAGCAATGATCTCAATTGGCCATTACAGTGTTCTTCACCCCGAGTAAAAAGCCTGAACCCCTAACCACACCCGAAACTACGCCCTCCACCCCTGGAGAAACTTTTCCTCCTCTTCCTTCTCCTCCTGTGTTTACTGAGCAGGAGTCTGAGGATAATTAGAATCTCCTCAGCTTCCCTGTGCAGTTATATCATCATTATTGCCATCGTGATCATTGAACTGCGCAGTCAACATCATCTACAATCATCACTCATCAATCATCATTCTTCAATCAAAACAAAACAATCTCCAGGTGAGTAAACATTATACAATAAAATAATTTAATGTGTTCTGATACTTTATTTCGTACTGTATGTGCATGAAAATGACAAAACATAACTTCTTGAATTAATATGAGGAGGGTATTACGATGTTTGAGAAGGGGTGGGGGTGTTTTGGAGGTAGCGTCAACTATCCGCGGTTTTTCAATATTCGCGGGAGTTCGTGGTCCCTATCCCCCGCGAATATGGGGGGTCGACTGTGTGTATATATATATATATATATATATATATATATATATATATATATATATATATATATATATATATATATATATATATATATATATCGGGCTCTTAGAGAGTGGGCATGATATTTTGTTTTTGTTCAACGTCGGAAATGTTCCAAGTTTAAAATGTCTGTAATTCGACTACACTTTGCACCTAGTCATTGAACCTGGCAATAAAAATCAATTTTATCTACAGCCCCTCACTTTTATTATAGATAACACAAGTCGAGGAAGGTAGACGATTGTTTCGGGCCGTTAATGGCGAGATTGTCTCGTTATAAAATGTAACTTAAATATCTAAACAGATATTCCACCGCAATCTAGGCATATTTTTTTAGCAGATACATGATTTTCTAAGGTTCGGATCTTAGCTGTCTCTGGTCATTCCATGGCAGTGGGAAATAGAAAATGAAATAAAGGTAGAAGATGGATAGAAAATAAAATAAAGTTAGAGATGGATAGAATATTAAATGAAGGTAGTAGATGGGTAGAAAATGAAATGAAGTTAGAAGATGGGTAAAAAATGAAATAAAGGTAGATGTATATTAAATAAAATAAAGGTAAGAGATAGATAGAAAATAAAATATAGGTAGGAGATGGATAGAAAATAAATTATAGGTAGGAAATGAGTATAAAATAAATGATGGTAGGAGATAGATAGAAAATAAAATAAATGTAGGAGATAGATAGAATATGCCAGTAGGTGACTCAAAATTGTATGGGTAACTTCATCGGAGCGAACATGGCTAAGGCGCTAAGTGTCTGTTTTAGTGGCGTCAGCATATTTTCCTTCGTGATAAACAGAGCTTCATTTGATCGTGGCCGCACTGAAAGTTGCTGTGAATTGCTCTGTTAGTTCCCATGTAATCATCCAGCGGTTCCACCAGTTTGGCCGTTTAAGGCAGGTGGCAAGGCAAGATTTAGAGGGCGAGGTGAGGCCTTTTTTTGTGTTGACGAGCTGGTTGTGCAACGATAGGGAATGAGTAGACAAAACGTGCTAGGCGACTAGCTTTCAAATTTAGCTATGGTCCAGCAGAAACAGATGATATGGGTTTTTCAAAGAGAATGGCGGTAAAAAAGTAAAGTGGATATATCTAAATAAATCTCATGTAGTTTCAATCTAGTTTTAGACTACGGTGGGCGGTAGAGCCGGGGGGGAGAGTGCCGCTCCTCCAGAGAGCAGGTATAATAATCTACACGATGCTCCTTCTTTTGGGGTTCTCTTCAAGAACCCATGACTAAAACTAGGGGCTCGTTGAGACGCAGCCCAACTCAAGATCAAAGGGTGGCCTGGAATTAGGGAGGTGGGAGTGGAATTAAGTAGTAAAATCCACGCTTTTCTAAGCCAGTTCTCGAAGCGGGCTCGAATACATCTTTTAAAAACTCCCTTTTCTGCTAGAGAGGCTTAGTGATGCTGTAAATGCACCATGCTTCCTAAGGATTTTTGTTTTGTCATTTCTTTCTTCGTAGATCTTTTCCAAAAAGATTGATTTAGCCATTCCTCTTTTCTAAAATTTTCTGCCTTTATCTTTTTCCTACCTTATTCTTCTCCTTCATCACACTTATTTTATCTCCGTAATGGGATAATAAAGTTTTGTTTCTAACCTGAAATAGATACCAAAATAGTGGTAGTGTCGAAGGGGGATTAATGACATTCAGTTTTCGCTCAAACCACAGGCACTACATTCAATCTACCATCCAGAAGAGCATTCAAAATCGTAAAGCGTACTTACAAGTGCTCATAAACTTTAAAAACAAAATTTGAATCTAAATTCAGGTTGGAAACCCCTAAGTTACATTGCTTGAGATAGAGTTTATTCATCAAGATAACCATCTTCACGAGCTTCCAGTTCAGCAGATTAATTTGAAGTCAAATTCCTCTCAAACTTCTTTAGACTACAACAATTTTCTCTGACCTTGGCTTCTGTACGCTGCCCTTAATTTTAAAACTCATTTATTCCCTTATTCTATCAAGTCGAGATCGAGAATACACATCCTAACATATCTTCTAACAACCTTTTAGCGTTATTATAATTATGTATGTTGAGAATTTTGCTTTTTAATAGTCTCCTTTTCTCATCTGTTCCCCTAAAATACATTTCACACTATAATTTTGGCAGCTCTGCTACTTAATTTTTCATTGAATTTTCTCCCATTTCTTATCAGCCAACCAATTTTCCGACACAGTCCCCTCCATTTGTGTGTTTTTTTCTTGGCTAGAAGCTTGAAATCAGATCTCATATTACGTTTGTCTTAGTAACTCAATGCTTTTTGAACCTTCCACTCTGACATGAGGTTCGTTCTCCAGGAACTTACTCTTGTATTCTGCAGTCTATCTTTTCGCCAGTATTCTTATTTGAACTTGAGTCCAACTCTAGACCCCTTTCTTGGTAATGCTTCTCTTGATTGCCCCATACACTTAAGATTTATAAGTAAGTAGGCTGAGGCAATATACATCTTGACTCCTGCATGTGAATTTTTTGCACACGCTAAATGGGTCATCGGCCGGAAAAAATATCAAAGCATTTTCCTTATATTAGGTTTATATTATTTTGCCGGTGGATATTAAAATAAATGAGATATTTATTGAACACAGAGTTAGAACAACCCAGCAGATACTAAATCATATCGTCCTTTAATAACATCTGAGCTAATACTTTTTTCAGAAAACTAAACAAATATTGAAAGATTACGATATGAAAAAAACATAATTGAATTGGTCTAGATAAAATGATAATAATAGAGTAGTAGTCATTGGTGTTGATTACAGATTGTTCATACTACAAACGATGATAATAAATTTTATAAGAGAGAGCATTTTGACTCTGGAAAAATAATGAGGGGCACGACAAACAAATGAATATGCATTGATTTAAATGGAGAAGAAACAAAAATGGACAAAAGCTTAAGGAGTGGAAGACTTTAATAGAAATCTCCATCCATACAATGATCAGCTTCCAAGAATAACCTGGAAGAGGAAAAATCCTTCAATTAGCTAACCATATTAGCCCTTTGAGCAATGGGAGTGCGAAATCATGAGATGCCGTGGTGTCCGAAAGCCAGTCATCGCAGAAACCCGCGACAAGCTTGATAGCCCGAAAAGGTCACAGTGGAAGTCGGACAAAGTTCCGTTTCACCGGCTTAGTAATATTCTCGTCATCGTGCTAATAGGGAGAGAATACCGTCGCCTGCCGATGCGTCGGTCAATGGAACCCTCTCCTTCGGATGCAGGAGGGAAAACAGCATTCGAACACACTATAAATTCTCCGGTAGCAGAGTTGGTTGGCAGTATCCACTGTTTGCCAGCCCCGTTAGTATCCTCTCCCCGCCCCACCCCGTCAGTACCCACTATTCACGTCCTGTTGGACTCTGCACAATTCTCGCAGAACCCCTCAAGCCCCGGGTATTCTCGATTAATTCGCATGAGTCTATCCCGTACCCTTTCTACTCGCTCCTCGAACGCAATGCACCCAGTCTCGATTCGTGTCTATCTTGAAAGCAAGATCCAAGTTCATCCCGTAATAGTCATTGTTAAGAGATTATTACGTAAACTTTGCGCCAAGGCAAAGATTACTCCCTCAGATCAAATCTCGGAGGCAACAGCAACTCGCAACTCTCCTGCGCAAGTGCTCTCTCTATTACACCTCCTCCTCCAGTGTAAGCCTTCTTATAAGCTCAAAATCATTCGAGCGACCCTCAGTCAATATTGTTTGTTTGTTTGTACGGCGACCGTCACTGCCAAGTCTCCCCCCCTCCCACCTCGTGTACGCCTAATGTGTATATAACTTGTTTTAAAAATCCTTTTAACCTTGTAAGAGAATATTTATTTTGCTTAATAGTAAGTTTATTTTTGTATCCGTTTTTCTATTGTCCCGGAACATCTAAGAGTCATCTATTTGGCCAAACTACATTTATTTAATTCAAACTCTGCTTATATTATAAATCTCCCACACACTCAAAACGCCGAAAGGGTTAACTTGACCCTATTCTAGGACATATCAGGTTTAATGGTTAATCTTGGTCAATCAATTTATTAAAGTTTGATCAATCTATGTTTAACCTTGGTTAATTTGTTAATTGTTGGCTAAACTTAGTTCAGGTTTTGGAGTTTAAAAGGTGAGAAATAACCATTGCATACCTATTTGCAAAGTGTATTTGTTCCCGTTCCCATTAATTTTCTTTTGTGAATTGATTGTCGAATCGCCGCGTTTAACTAATAATTTTATTCCCCCACGGTATTGAATTGTTGTGCTTCAAGGCCTTATTTCTTGCCGAAAGTTAAAGGTATAGAAAAATAGTATTATTCTTCGTACTGTTGTGCTATGAGTGGTGTAACTCTTGTCTCAATCACAGTGAAAGGTCGATCACAAAAGCTCTCTCGCGAGTGTTTCACCCTCCCCCTTTTGTTATTCGTGTTTTCATTTGTTTATCAAAACCATTCGCACTCCTGCTCGTGCGCAAAGGAATCCATAATTCTGCCATATTCATTGTTGGGCGTTAATTTAATTCTTGTGGTTGTGCCCATCGCGTGAAAACAGCATTATGTCGTCATTTGAAATTTTTAAGGCCCAAGGTGAGTCACTCGGACTCAGTGGCAAAGATTTGATAGCTTGCATCCAAGAAAAAGAAAGAAGGTAAAGAGCCGAAAGAAGAAACAGAGAAGAAAGAGAAAAAGAACAAGAAGAAAGAGAGAGAATTCGCACTCACGAATTGGAAATGACCAGAGCAAGGAACGAGACGCTCTCCATAAACACTTTAAGTTGTAGACTAGACGCCCCGCAGCCTGCGTCCATAAAACTCCCCGTCTTTAAAGAAGCTGAAGTCTTCGGGTCTTATCTCATCCAATTACTGCCGCTGTTGAGCTCCCAACTCAGGGATATTTTTATCTCTCAACCATCAGAGGCAACAATTGATTATTCATCGTTAAATGCCGAGTTGCTCGCCGCTTACAACATACCTCCGGATTTCTACCAAGCTAAATTTAGGCACTGTCTCATTCAACCAAACCAGACCTTTCGACAGTTCGGCTACTCTCTACAGAGTTATTTTAATTTTGAGAATGACGCATCCAAGGTGCCTCATAAATACAACGCCCTGGTCGATTTCTTCTACAAGGACCAATTTCTTGCGTTGCTCCCTTCGGAAATCAGATCCTTTGTGGAAGACCAGAGGTGCCGTACTCTCAAGGAATGCATCGTGGAGGCAGATGTCTATGCCGCTAGCCACAACTGCTATCCGAAGGAAGAGAATAAATCAGAACCCACATCTCCCAAATCCAAAACCAGCAAGAACAAATTTGTTCCAAATAATGGGAATAAGTTCGTTAAGGTGAATTTGCCCGCCAAACCCAAACCTCTCTTCTCATCACACCACCGTTATGTTAAGCCCTTCTCTCTCAACCCACCTGCTTCGTCGTTCGCCAAGAGGAGCATCGTGTGCTATTCTTGTGTAGTTCCGGGTCACATGAGTCGACATTGCCCTCAAAACTCGCGGTTTAGAAGCACTCCTCCTTCTCATCAGGTACGGTACACCAGGTCAGTGCCACTTCTACGCCCCCACCGTCGCAAAATGAATCCCCCTCTTCTTCAAACTCGACAAATACTGCTGGCCACCAGATAAACGTTTTGTTCGATAAAAGTACCCCTGGAGCCGTCCAATTGGAAACTGGATTAGTGAATGGGTGCCGGATCTCCACCCTCCTCAGTGATACAGGGTGTACGTGCATTGTTGTATCTAATAACCTACTCTCCCTGTGGCTCCGGACCATGATAAGTTTACCGTAGTGTATGACTACTTGGGGCACGCCAATAAATTCCCCATTGTCCACTGCTACATTAAGTTTTCCTCTGTAATAATTGGTTAGTCGTCCTAGGTTTCCTCCTCCCCCGTGGCTCAGCCCGTTACTACCTATTTCCGCGCGAAGAAGGAACTAAAAGCCTCTACACCTCTGGAACTCCCGTGTGCTCCCGAATTGCTGACTAAGATGACCCATGACTTTGCCAAAAGCCAGAAGGAATCTCTTCGTCCCTTGTGGTCCAAAATCCAGAACAAAACATGCGGAACCGTCAGAGAGAATAAGGTGATTTCCTTCCTCATCAAGGAGGACCACCTCTATCAAGTGTGCACCCAGGAAAACGACACCGAGTCCAGCACATTATGTGTATCCAGATCCCATGTCCCTCCAAGCATGCACACGGGTCACGATAGCCTATTTGCTGGGCACTTTAGTCGCACGAAGACCGCTCAGACGATTTTTAAATATTTTTATTGACCTGGCACGAACTAAGAAAGTCTCCGATATTGTCGTTCGTACGACATTTGTCATAAAACGGCAATAAAAGGACGAGTCAGACCTGCGCCTTGTAGAAGGGACCACTAATCTCTGAAACCTTCTCCAGAGTAGCTATCAACTTAATCGGACCGATCTACCCGCCATCAAACGAAGGCCATATTTCCGTTTTAACGTTGGTCAACTTTGCGACTAGATTCTACGAGGCTTTTTCCCTCAATAAAATCGATAGCATCTCCTGCGCCGAAGCCCTTATTTCCCTTTTTTCGCTCATGGGCCTGCCAGAGAAATCCTCTCGGATCATGGTCGTCAATTCACCTCCAAATTAATGGAGTACGTTGGTAAATTATTTATGGTCAAGCCCCTGTTTATCATTCCTTTTCACCCGAGTGGGAATGGAATATGCGAGAGGTTAAACGAAGTCCCAAGGCCATTCTCAGGAAGTTGTGTGCAGATCAGCCCACTGAAAGGCATCGGTTCCTTTCGGTAGCCCTCTTTGCCTACCGTGAAATATCCCATCGTACATTAGGATTCGCCCACTTTGAACTTTTATATAATACAAACATCAGAGGCTCCCTGAGTACTATAAGAACTTTATTCGAAACAGAAACTGGATCAAAATATCTAGACTTCTTATTCGTATCTACTGGATATTAGAAGGAGGCTGTAAAAGTGCGCCGAAATTGCTTCTCAGACCTCCGACATCAGTATTGACAAGTATAAGACACTTCGATTGCAAGTCCAAAGTAAAGAAATTTAACTCCGCAGAAGAAATTTTGCTTCTCCTCCTCATGGACAAAAACAAATTGTTGAGCCAGTGGAAGGGCCCATACCACATAGTCGAGAAGCGTGGCCCGGTCGATTATTTTATTGAAACCCACTCGGGAAGAAAGTTTTTCCATATTAATATGTTCAAGTGGTACCACCGGCGCGCGAGCATCAACCAGATAGTTGCAATCAACGAAGAATCCCGCATGAAATCTGACTACTCCCTGGACTTCTTTTGCGTAATCCAAGTCGCCTGCGTGGAGCAAGACAAAGAATATCCGTTGCATGTCTTGCCCAACTTTAATAATTCCTCTCCGCGGAAATTAAGATATGAGATCAGCTATCATCTCTTCAAAAGGATCAACTGCAAGCGCTCCTAAGTCGTTTTGATGAATTAATCACCGAGATCCCGGTTGTGCTACCCAGTTTCAGCACAATATCCAACTAACCAACATGGAACCCATCCATTCCAAATCATATCCCATGCCTATACACCTCCGGAAACAAAATTTGACAATTGGCCCCGGCAAGTGCCAATTCGCTTTTGTCACTATCGATTATCACGGCTTCCATATCGGGAATAATCGGTAGTCCCCCAGCAAAAAAAGATCCGGGACATCGTGAACATGACTTTGCCCACTAACAAAGAACAACTACGATCCTTCATAGTCTCTGCATCGTTCTATCATCCCTTCATACCCAACTTTGAGACTATCTCACCCCACCTCTGCAACCAACTCAAGAAGAAGTGGGCATCCACCCCTATCCTCCGCATCCCTAACTCGGACAAACTGTTCGGCATTCGCTCCGACGTGAGTAATGACGATATAAGATGTGTCGTCCTCTAGTATCTAAATAACGACGAAAGTTTCTCCATCGCTTACGCAAGCATAAAATTACTCGCGCGTGAGAAAAATTATGCGATAATTGAGAGAGAGGCACTCGCTATCATTTGCGGGTTCTGTAAATTTATAATGTATTTATTAGGCAAGGAATTTGTAGTGGAAACGGATCGCAAATCCCTATCCTACCTACGCAACACCAAGAATAATATTGGTTGGTTGATGCGTTGGTGCTTGTTCCTTCAGGAATTCAAATTCAGCATTTTGTATTTAAAAGGCGCCGATAACTGTATGGCTGATAGTTTAAGTAGGAACCCGTTAGGTCCTTTTCCAAACTAATTCGAGCCATTTCCCTTTTTTTATCCGTGCATTCATTTTAGTTCATAAAATACAATCCTGGAAAAGTTGTGTGCTTCTTAAAGAAGATTAATTAATTCTTATGTATTTTCATGAACTGAATCCAAATATCAGCTTGAAAAATGCTTATTGGATATAGGCTTAAAGACAAGTGGTAGGTAATATTTGATTGTTCTATTATAACATACCGTATGTGTCATTATGACGAATCTTATCTTGCCAATGTCCAGTAATTGTCTGCAAGCATTGTTGTGCCTCATTTACCCTGGTACCGTTTTTCCATAGTTCAAATATCTTGGTGAAACCTTTCATTATGTTCATCACTAACTACCGCACAGTTTGCTGGAAAAAAGTCTAAATGTGAAGCTGAAGAGTGGATTTCAAGTGACACGTTACATCTTATGTTCTTCTAATTTTTAATGGGGGTTTCCACTTATTCTTCATAGTTTCCCTCCCTCCTGTCTTCGAGGAATCCCTTCGCCACTAACTTGATTGCTTTGGAAGCAGCTTTATCCTCCCATGAAGGGCTGATTCCAAGTTACCATCTTTAAGAAGCTCTCGAATATAAGGACAAGGAAAACTCCCTCGTTTATCTTAGCGTCGCTCAGTGAGCGGAAGTTTGATGTTAAATACTTGAATCACTGACCAGATTTGTCCATAGATTTTATACAGATTTTCATGAGCCCCAGTTTTATGTGTAGTGGTGGTGGCAAAGTTTTGTTTGGTTCATTGAGAGGTGGATGTTGAGCATTTTTTATCCCAGTCTCCGATGATTGACGAGTTGGCCAGTGTCTACTGATATAGTGGGAACCTCTTGCACGGCTGTCCCATTCATACTGAAATCAGCAGTACTTGACGTATTCGCCCTGCAATCCCATCACAAGAGCAACAACCTTTAAGTCACCACAGAGCTGCCATTGATGTTTATTATATTTTATGCATTGCAAAATATGCTTTATATTCTCATAAGTTTCTTCATATGTTGTGCATAGCCCACAGGAACTGATGGTTCACTATTGCCGTTGTGCAGCAAGGCACCTTTCACACTCGTTTTTGATAAATTAATGAACAGCCTCCAGTGCCCGGTTTCGTATTCGATGTCATGTGCTTCCACCAGACCATTAATATTGTTTCAGCCCACTAAATCACCTTCCATTACAAAGAAATTGGTGAACTGCTGGTGACGGTCACGAAATTTTGAAAATTTTCACATCAGCTGTTAGGAGCTTCCACTGTTGAAGACGAGAGCCTGCAGTGTTGCATTTTTCTTGAGTAGTTGCCGGTTCCTGTTATGAGATGTGGACTAGATGAGTGTGCTTCATCAAGATTTGGTATACTCTGTAATCCAGTACTGTCATACTTCTCTGCTTCCTCCTCCCACTTTCCTCATTTGACTCGAAGGATATCGAAGTTTGTGCATCAGGAACAGGTAGACCTTCTCTATGTGGAACTAGACGAATAGTGTATGGAATGTTTGGATATTCAATGGACTCTTTTTTCTTCTTTGACATGCCCCTTTTTTTTACTGTAGGTACCATGCAGAAATAATAATGTTTTGTATGGCCTGTTGCTCCCGCCAATTTATTGGCACAGCAAAAGGCATTCCTTTCTTCTTCCTGTTCAACCATTGGTGGAGGATGGTAGCGCAAGTGGTCATCAATCTTGCATTCAAAATATAAGTGATTTGCCTTTCTAACCATAGCAGTTATACAGCGCTTCTTTGATGCAAAGATCACCCAACCACAAATGTAGCAGAAGTTGTTTGACTTATTCACACACGTACGCTGCATCTGAAAGAAGAAAACAACAAACATCAGAAGATAAACCGACAACTTATTCATAAATTTATCATTATAATAGAGAGCATGACAGCTTAGCAGAAGTCTTTATATCCTTCAGTAGGGAAATAAAATTAATATAAAATGCATTACATGCATATCAATAGCTTGCTCAATGAATATTAATTATAAGTTTAAAAAGTATTTGACTCGGAATATTACCTACATTTCACCTAAAAATGTGAACTTGCGCAGCACAACACCTTCTCTGACTGCTGAAACAATACTGGAGGAGAGTGCGGCTGTGAGTGTGGTGAGAAACAAACTGATGCAAGCCTATTGGAACCTTTTGTGACACGTAGGTGTATCATGAAAAGTAGAGCTAGTAGACAATTTTATCCATGATATTCATATTCAGGACTTAAAATTAGTTGGAAATTGCTACTCTGGTCTCAGAAGCATTTTGGTTGTTGATCAGTGTAATCTGTTCATTCATGGTTATATCTTTTTTTATATATATCACTCTATTAATTCACATAGCTTTCCTTTTTAGAAATAATAATATATTAATTCAAGTTTTTTTCCTTTTTCGTACATAATAATCTATTATTTCAAGTCTTTGTCCTTTTTATACATCACAATCTCTTCATTTAAGTCATCGTCTCTTTTATACGTCATATTATATTGAATCAAGTCTTTCTCTTTTCAATATATTATAATCTCTAATTGAAAGATAGCGCCTTGTTTTTACCTCTTTCATTTTCCTCCAGTTTTCTTTGACTCTTGACAAAAGCAGTCGCGTTTCTCCTTCGTTTAATATTCTGTTTTCTTTTATTCTTCACTTTACTTCTCTTCCTTTATTTATAGAATTCGCCATTATCTTGCTAAATTTTTATACTCCTGAATTTTTTTTTTCTCCTGCTGGTTCATTAAGGTACTCAGATTTATGTGTTCATTAATTTATTCATAAATTCATATATGTAGGACTAAACCCTCACCCATTTCCCCGATTTTGCATTCATAGAAGAAAATTTCTGTTGCAGTAATATTTTCTCAAAATTCTTTCACCCTAACAGTATTATTTTTGTCTTCTTTTCGCTTTTGTCTCTTACTCTCTCCTTACCAATGAGTTAATTCTTTCAATTGGATTACACAGGTTTCCCATTTGCTCTTACTACCATGATTTTTGTTTTCGAAGTTGGGATGATTTTTAAAGCATAAATGCTTAAAGGAAATTTATTTTTTGTATCTTCTTCTTTTTTACCAATTTTTCTTCACCACTGTGGAGACATTGCTGTGCATATCTTATTCTTAAATGGACAAATTTAATGACAAAGATTTTCTTTAAAAAATTAATCAGCGCTGATATCTATTAGTATTTAAGAAAACACATTTAGAGAGACATACTATTGCACGAAATATATTGCTACACTTTACAAATTCACAGCTGTAGTAAGCCACAAATGCTTCTACTTTATTTTCATTCAATTTCATTCCAAACACAACCACTTCGAAATCTGATACAGAACATAAAGGACACGTTATCCTTGTCTCTTTGTACACAAACGAATTGATTTGGAGAGTGACAACTTCTTGAACGTGGCCGGGATTTTAGTGTTCAAAGTATTAAACAAGCTATTGGGTTATGAGGTCCATGGTATGTCATCCACAACCAGGAGAAAGCATTAATCTCAGTGGTCAGATATCATCAAGACAACCAAATTCAACAAGCAGGTCGAGCAAATTATCAAATATAATCTCATCAAGTTCGATGAAGTTAGAGAAAGAACATAAGTGTTCTGGTCGGACTTTAGTGCCTCCACACATCCGAAACGTACAATAAATGAATGATTGAAAATTTTAACAACCATGTGAATTTGACCACTTGAAATTTGGCCTCGTGGCACCATTTTTGTCATCAATTTTTGTGGTTACTACTAACTCTAAATTCTATGCAAGTAGGATCTCTTTGCATCTGGTTAATTCCTTTTTGAAACTAATAAACCTATTGACTGGTCGGAGTGAATTATCAAGACGCTGAATGGATACTCTTTACTCTGGAAGATTGCCAGTTAAGAGCTTGGATTTGGCTCTTTATTACAAAAATTAATTAATTTAAAGATATTAATTAAGTATGCGAAAGATTAACTAAGGGTTATTCGTTGGCATGGTACGCACAGCGAGGGACGTTCTTGTTGATCCCCAGGTAAATTAACCTCACTCAAAGTGCTATCTGGAAGTCTTTGAAGCCTGGATGAAAACAACGGTACAGGAAAGTGAAAGGACACTTTCGGAAAGCTACAGTTATATACGGCCTGACTTTTCAAATTACAGTAAATCATGGCGTTCAAATAGGCCACTGAGGTAGGCCTGTGCGGCTGAAAATGCATGACAATCCATGTCTGTAGGAAATTCTTCGATATATGTCGTTGCTACGCAAGAAAGATCATCTGCCTCAACGTGATCTTTCCTCTTATCATGCGAATTTCGATGGGAATTACTAAATATAAACCAGCTGGAGGCATTTATTTGGAGAATTGCGATATGAAGTGGTTTGATGGGATTGCTTGATGCTCTGTATATATGATGAGATGAAAGTTCGCCCTTTCATTTTCTGGTAGCAAAATATTGAGGAGTAACTCATCAATACCATCTTCATGTTATGTTTCCATTTTAAGGAATATTTGAACATTCTTTCACCTAAGTCTTTGATTACGTTCTGTTCTTTCTTTCTTTTTGGAAGAGGATATTCCACTGTAGATAGAGGAGAGTAGGAAAAAAAATAATAATAGAGTATGCGAGTTGCAAACAGCTTCCCACGTCGCTGGACCACTGCTAGCGAGCGGCGAAACCACTTGGCCATCCTGATGCTAAAAAAAAGACGGATTCAAGCGAAGGTTTTAAGCCGCTCGCCTGCACTTCTCGTGCGCTACACAACACCCCTCCTTGAAGCTGAGCTAAAATGAAGAAACCCCGTTTGCAAATATTATCCAAGGGCTAATGCTCTCATTGCCGGGTCTGGGCACCATTCTAGATAGAGGAGAGTAAGAAAAGGAACAAAAAAAATAATAGCGTAGGCGAGTTGCGAACAGCTTCCCGCGTCGCTCGAACACTGTTAGCGAGCGGCAATACCGAGTCTCAAAAAAGTCTCATTCAAGCGAAGCTTTTAAGCCGCTCGCCTACACTTCTCGTGCGCTAAACCATACAGATGTAGGCATTGATAATGAGGTCTGCTCTCTCAATCCTCGGTAAACTACATTCAATAAAGAACAGCTTTCATAGAGTTTTCCAGATTCTATAAACAGCCTCTAAACATTGACTTGTATGGTTCAGACATGCAGAATTGTTGCATGAGAGATACTGCATCCTCAGAGTAACAAAGCTTGTTTGCCATCTTAAAAAAATGCAGAGAGCTCTCTATGTAGGTAACGAGCTGTAGTGATGCGCACTCCGTCGTGCAGCAGGTTACGCTAGTTTATTCTGGATCTCAGAACTTGGCCTTTACTTTGGAAAGTTTAGGTCACTGATGACATCATGAAGCGCTTCTTAAATAAAGAGTTTAGGTCTGGTATCTTAGGTCATTCTGGTAGTCTTTTTCATTTGAGGTAGAATTAGAATCGGAATAACTCGTCAATTCTTGTTCAGTCAGTAGATTTGGGACTGGGAGTTCAGCGCTGCGCGGAACTTGTCGGAGTGCAGAAGCAATATTGTGGTACTCCACCTTGCCTCGTGTTTTGATAGTTATTCTCTTGATATTTATGAAACAGAAGTAGCAGTCACTGCTGTGCTCTTTGGGTTCACGCCATATTATTGGTACAGCAAACGGCATTCCTGAGATTTGCTTACCACACATCCACTTACAAGCTATATAGGTGTCCATTTCTTTGCTTGGTCACCTAAATGACATTTGCAGTAACATTTGTAGTTCAGTAGAACAGCTTTGTGATAGGTTTCTTGAGGCTACCAGGAGTGAAAGCGGCACATATGTAACAAAAATGATCAGCATTGTTTACGCACTTGCCACGTTTTATGTTTTTTTAAGTTCAGAGTAATTAGAAATAAGGCAGTTGTAGGTATGCACTATCATAAACCAGCAATCTGAAACAAACAAAAGAGCACAAATTAGGACAAAATTATTGCATAAGTGGAACCAATGAACATATAAATTAGTGTTTGAATAACATGGTTCACCAAATATATAGATATGCTGGTTCTAGGAAACTGAGTCCATTACAGCTATACGAAGGTCATTATTGAATTCAGCACTTACAATTACTCTAGAATCAGACTATTTTGATCCAGAACCATGAGCATTTTTTCTTTTGCTGGCCAGTGACTAATCTTTAACTCTCATCTATTAACATGTTATTTTCATTTTTTTACTACTATTGGTATCGCCTGTGGAAAGGCACATACACACAGACAGCCATATATATATATATATATATATATATATATATATATATATATATATATATATATATATGATTTTTGCCCATATATTTCTTGCTCTTTTCTGAGGAGCTTAGTAATTTGTGCTAAATTGGTCTCTACGTGCAGGTCGCTCAATTTTCGCATTGGTGTTCGTTGTCAATCTTAAACTCTTATTTTGTACTGCCTGCATATCTTTTTTACTTGATTGAGACATCATATGTAGTGGTATTTAGGGTAGGTTAGTGTTGCCCTGCCCAATGCCATATCTATTTTTCTCTTGTTCTTCATATAGATTCCTCAGATTGATTATAGTAATCGTAAGGTTGGGATTGTTCGTTGAATCCTCTCTCGTTGGTAACTTATGTATCCTTTTAT
Source organism: Ceratothoa steindachneri (assembly GCA_963969495.1). Lineage (NCBI taxonomy): Eukaryota > Metazoa > Arthropoda > Malacostraca > Isopoda > Cymothoidae > Ceratothoa > Ceratothoa steindachneri. The sequence goes on from OZ018327.1 coordinate 81,174,459, forward strand.
GTTATTTTTCGACCCAAAGCTTTATGCTCGGATCTAAAAATATAGATTTCTGCTTCATATAAGATATCAACTGTTTTTCTTTCTTCAATAGGAATTACGGTCAATTTTAGGGTGTTCGTCCGTATTCTCCATTGTTTTTCATATCTTTTGAATTTACCAATTTCCAGTGCCGTTAATCGCACTTGTCTTCTTTCATTTCAGCTTATGGATGTTATACATTGGCTGATATCATCCAAAAACTGGATGTTCAGCGTCTCTGGTCTAATTGGTAGTGGCATATCAGCTGTGTATACTGTATATAGCGTAGAGGATAAACACCCGCCTCGCGGCAATCCGGCTTTCATTTCAAATTCTGGTTCCTCGTATTCATTTATCACGATTCTTACTTTTCTTTTCGTATTGTTCATTTGGAGATTTAGGATCTCATATTTTAATCCTATGACCCAGACTTTATTAAAAGCTTTCTCTATGTCTCTGACCACTAAGTCAAAATACCTTTTGTTCGCTTTAGCTTTTGATATTTTTTTTTGTTATTAGACCAAAGGTGGGTATTTCTGTTCTTCCGGAATCCAAACTGGAAATTATTTTATAGACTATTTACTTCTATATATTCTATTATTTTCTAGTCCTTATATTTTAAATTACTTTGCCGGTAAATTCCAGTGAAGATATAGGCCTGTAACTATTCAGGAGGTTTGGAAGTTTGCCTGGTTTTAGGAAAAGTAATATTTTTTCTATTTTTAATGTGTCAGGAAAGTGCAACCGATGTTTAAACTTGAATTATGGGTGTTTTTTAAACTCTTATAATTGTGTTAGGGGCATTAGTAAAGTTGATCTTTGTATCATGATGGTTCTGGCTCCTTCTGTATAAATGAGTGAATTACGCTCATTATTTCTTCATCCATTTTTACAGAGCCCGGTTACTTTTATTCTTCCCTGATAGGGTCTAGCGAGTGGGTTGAGTAATCCTGTTGATGTTATTACATTGGTACTCATGCACCCTTTTCTTCGTTTCAGCAAACACGTCTTCCTTTTATTCCGGTGCAAATGAGGAAACTATCTCCGAGTGTCGTCTGAATTTTTTCTATTTCCTGATCTTCTTGGATTAATTTACCGTTCTCGTCCATAAGTTTTATTTTTATTCTCGGTTTTCACCTTCTTATTCTATTAATTGCTCTCCAATTTTCTTTTGGTGTTTTATTCAGATGTATCTGCCTAATAAGTTTATCCCAGCTTTTATCCTACTGTTCATCTACATTGTTGATCATCACTGCTTTAAAATCTCAATTTGTCATAATTTTCTGAGCTAAGTCTTCCTATCCAAATTGAATTATATGCCCTTTTAATTTGTTTATTTTTTATCATCTCGGTGAGCCACTCGTGCTGTAATTTCATTCGGTAACTTGTTTTTGTTAGGTATTTTGTGTTTGCGGCCATCAGCGCATCTGTTACCCGCTTCATCTCTTCTTCTATCCCCTCAAGTGAAGCGTCTGCCATGTCTTTAGGAATATATCTATTTAATTCTTCGTTATACATTCTCCAATTTTCTCTATGGTATTGTTTCCTTTTAATTACAGGTACCAGTAACCATGTTCCTACATGGTCAGTGCTCTCAATTGACAGCAGTTACAGCAAGAGAATCCATTTCATAGCAGTTTCATACGTAGATCAAAAAAAGACCACCCAATTTATCGTCTTCAAAAGGCTGCGCTAAGCCAAAATACAGATAAATAATTAGGGGGATGACTGGATTAAGGAATCCGCACGTGTCGACGTTAAAGCTTGGACGGCGAAGGGACGGTTGGTGCGGGGAGCAATTCAAGGAGAAGAATTGCAGAAGGTTGAAATTTACCTCGGAATACCTTGACGAGAGAGTACTTGCGCTGGAGAACGAGAACGACCGTTCCTGGGAAATCACCAATTGACTAGGGCGGAATTTCGACGGCAGAACTTCTTGCTTTTGCCCTCGTGGAGACTAAAGCGCAGCCAGATCGAAAAGAGATGTGTCTCGTGCTGGATTGAAAGCCTGTACTGCCTTGTTCTGGCCGAACCTGCCGTTAAATACGGGCGGATGATGGGGGGTGAAATCGCCTTTGGCCACAGAAGGGATTAACTTCTTCCAACCAGGAAATTGTGATAACTGAGGTTTTCCCTCACTCTCGCATGCTTCCACATGATAGGCGGGAGGGTTACGGAAAATCCATAAGTAAATACAGCTGCATTCCGAAGCTTCTTCGAGTGGCTTTTAGGTCCACCTTTTCGTCCTTTGACCTCGTATGTGATAGCCACGTGGGTTTTTACAGTCCACATGGGGCCTGATTGACTCAATTCTTTCACACAAACTGAGTGCAATATGATGGGTTTTTTCTCACTACAGGCCTTACCCGGAGAGGCAAGGAATAACCAGGATAACACGATTCTATGTAGTCACAATCTGAAAACGCTAAAAAACCGCATCTTGTTACCCGGCTTGAAGTCGATGATTTTCTCTGTGATTTAACTCCTACTAAACAACAAAGTGAACTCCTAGCCTCCTTTGCGCGAGAATGGAATATGTAAGATAAAGGAGAGGGTGTAAAACATTCAGGAAGCTTTCGTCAGATTGGCAGCAATTCTCATTTGAAAACAACCTGTTTTGCAATGATATCAAATGGCTCCTTGATGCTTTTGAATTGAGCTATGACCCAAGCCACTGAAGGTTATTTAACATTGCTTCACTATATAGCATTAAAGTTGTTTTACTGCAGAATAAAAACACTATACCATAGGTTTCTATTGAACACTCAGTAATTTTAAGAGAGTATAAATGATTTATTTGTTCAGATTTTGAAGTTGGAGCCTTTCTTAATGGGTTCCACACTGGTTATACAAAATTTATGTAATTTATCTACAAGGGAGACAACGGAGCAAGCTTAGAACATTGTGTACGCTCAATGTGGCCACCTTGAGATTCAATAATACCCAGATCCCAGAATCTTATTTATAACCACTAGTAAAATGAATAACATCATTTTGCGCCTCTAAATATAAAACTCATCAAGGTGGTCCAGTCCATGGCCCAAGATTTGTGTGGGTAAAAGCTCGTTCTGAGGTAAGAGTGCTTGTTTCTGCACACGTTCTCGGATCTTGTGTCGGTCTGGCTCTTCTCCGACGGGAGAATTGGTGAGTCAGTCAGCTAGCTGGTGCAGGTATCATCAAAACTTCAAAGGTGAGGCCAATGTGGACGGAAGCAACTGACTATCTTACCTTTTTCCTACAACTGGCCCTCTACGTGCACCATTATTCTTCTCTCCGAAATGCTACCCAAGAGCTTCCTGCTGAAAATTAAATCTCTTCAGGGTCTACCAGTCTCACCACGTTACTTCATCCTGACACTTCACGGAAATTTGCACAACCCAACTTTACCATTCATCAGTCAGCAAATTCACGACAAATAAAAACTCTATTTCACGATGAAATACAGAACGTAACATCACCTCGTCAGAGTTATTCTCCTCTGCCCACCTCAATCTTCGGCAACCTGCAGCCACCCACCAACTTCTCCTTAAGAACACATTCCTCCCGGGAACTCCATCAGCCTGCCTCCGCACACACCGCGGGGGCGATGCAGGGCTCGAACTCTTGTCTCTTCATCTGAGATCCAGACACTGGTTTCAACTTCCTCATGTTTATTGACTCTACCGTATTCATACTTCCGGCTTCGCCTTAGGACAGAAGTCAATATCTGATGGTCTCTGCGCGCCACCTACCTCAGGGTGGTCTATTCCGGTCTATTTAGAGAAATTTCTTTTCATCTCTATCTTTCCTTGACGCTCTCTTCCTTGGCTGTTTTTATTTGCTAACGTCCGTCACCCCATCATAGGGGCCAAATTCAGGTAACATTTTTTCGCTTGTCCTAGACTTAAAAGGCGTTTTATTACGGACCGAGTATCCAAAGGCACTATTCACGGTACTCCTTCATTTCGCGTTTCGCAGTTGACTATTAATGCACCCGTTTAAGTTCTTGACTTGTTAAATTCCACACGCCTCCTTTCACCAGTGCATACAACAATAAGTGTTAGATAAACTGCGTATTTCAAATTCTTCAAGGACTTACCCTCACCCAGGTTGTCTGCACAGCCACAAAAGCGTTCTACCCAAGGAATCAGTTACTCACCGATGACAGACATCTTCTCTCCTGGTAAAAACGACGATCCCTCTTTGGCATTATTTGACCGCAGCCCGCTCATGAAAACTCCTCTCAAGACTGTAACTTATTTGTTTCCTATGTCCTTTCAAACAGTTAGCTATTCCATGCTAGCCACAGATCAACTTTTACCCCAAGTCGTTACACACTTCTTGAAAAGGTACGACAAAAACTTTCAATTATCTTCTCTCTGCCTATCGAACACACTGCAACCACAAGGTGAAACGGTACCCACCACACACCTAAGAGCCCAGAAAGTCCAATCTGAGGTATACTCGCCGTTGACACTGAAACCGCAGATACACTTTGCGACCAAGAGACGCGTGACATTTCTTTTAAACGAAATTCAATCATGACACCTACATACTTTCCCACACGGCAGCCTACCATCAAAATTTAATTCCTTCTATGACTGGGTTGACACCTCTGAGGTTTGGGAGAAATGACATATACCTGAGCAACTGTTTAAGCTCCGCACCATTCGAAACTTCTTCGGAAAATATATATGTATAGAGTATGGTATTCTATCTTTCAATTTAGGTTGAAATCTAACTCAAATTTAGCTGGGTATACTGGTGCAGCCCTCAACGGCTAGAAACCAAATGATGGCGCCACCTGGCACCCTGACGTTGTTTCAGACCTACTTAATCTGGCATACACAGGAAAGGTACATCCTTTTCATTTACACAACTATCATCGCTTAACGTTAAATGCATGACATCACATCAACCTTCAAGAAACTCTTCATCAACGCCAACCAGGCAGAATTCCAACCTGTCCTTCTAAATAAATATTAATTGTGAGCATGTTTGCATTACCAAATTACCAACCGCTCTAGGCGCATCCAAACGACCATGTGGATGCTGATAGGATTGCATTGGAAAGCGATGGCACATCTGTAACAACCGATAAAATAACACGTTCACTATCCTCCTTCAGCCAAGAGCACCACGATATAGTGGGATAAAAATTTTCAACTTTTCAAAAGCCACGCCGCAAATACTAGAAAACTGGAGGAGAACACTCAAGGCCTGTCTAAACACAGGACTATTCCCTGACGATTTCAATTTAACAAAAATGATTATATAGTTAAACCAGGGAAACCTCTGTTGAAAAAAAGAGTTAGCGACCTATTTTCTTGTTGGATTTCGGCGGGGAGTTATTCAAAAAGATCCTAAACAGTAGCTTATTGCAATTCCTGGGGGTTAACTCACGTTATAATATTTAACAATTTGGATTCATAAAAAAACGAATTACACCATAAAATGTGCATGCGCAATATATAAACTTAAGTCTTAATCTTAAGTCATAGAAGATAAGGTTACTTAGCCTCTGCCTCTCAACTGTTGGCGTACTACCTGCTCGTGGTCGCCCTACCTTTAACTGAAGGTACTTCCAATGACCGAGTGCAGGGCGGTATAACCCGGCCAACCTCCCTGCTTTGTGGGAGCCCTTGAAAGGGCCAAGGCTTTAGGATTATACCTGAAGATCAAATCTGCACGGTGCTAGTGCATTAGGCGATAGTCCGAGGAGGGACTTTTTTCGGCAGGGCACTGCAACTTAAACCTGCTCCAGTCGTCCTGAATCATTTCCTTGCCACTGGACTCAGCAGGGAAAAGTGAAGATGGCGGACTAAAGAATGCACACCTACTTTCCACCTTAAAAATCATCGTGCAAGTTATCACTCCATGCATTGCTAATTCATCCACACATTCTTGCAATACCCTAACCACAATGCTGCCAGAGCCCGCCGTGCAAGACGATGCTAACAAATACAAAGACTCCATATCTGCGATGTCTGTGAAAGAAGCTGTGCTAACCTTCACAAACTCTGTAGCCATTAACGATCTCACCAAAGACGATAATCATCAACCAAACATCATCAAAATCATCCATGTATAGAGTGACGGCGTCATCGTCAAGAAACAACAACATTAAGCAGCAGCAAGCAAGGTCTATTGTATGTAAACGTGTTTTTATATTTCTAAAAAATTCTCTGTTTTTTCAATGTTTGTTTAGTAAGTTGATGTTTAAGTAGTATTTGATAAGTGTAATGCAGTAATGTTTTGTTAAGGCTATTTTGAAGAGCAAGCATTTACTGACTCGTACGAGGGATTAATGTTTTAGTGTAATGAATTATCTTAAGAGTTATACAGGTTTGTATTGATTTTGTTTGGTGGTTTCCAGTTTTCCATTGTTTCGATATTAGATTTGTAATGTGAGTATTGGGATTTGAAGTAATAATTTTGGTTGTTTAGGGGCTTTGTTTTTTTTTTTGTTAATATTTATTTTTTATATAGTTTTAAACATCTATTGTGAAGTTTGGGATGTTTGTTTTCTTTTCAAGCTAAAGTTATAGTTGATTTAACAGCGTATTGGATCTCAAATCCTTTACCAAACAAGTATCTATGTACTTTCAAAGCATGTTTTTCCTATTATATTTTATAATTTACACAGTTCTACCAAAAAATATTGTCAGGAATAGCATGTAAAGCAGTGTTACACTTGCCATCTGTCAGGTTGGGTGCTTTCTTCGCTCCATCGTTAGCAGGTTCATTTAACTTCTATTATATAAGTTACCCGCATTTTCATGCTTGCCCTTCTCAGTGCCTTACTCCATAGCGATATACAACACATTTGGGGGCGAAGAGCCTCTCTCTCAAAGCCATTGAGCTATTCTTTAATGACTCATTCAACTTTTCCTGAGCAGTCGTTGAGCCTAATCTGCGCATCTGTTGATCCCTCTATGACCACTCATTTTTTCCTCTCTAATCACTCATTGAGGACTCTCATAACACGCATTAAAATCGCTTTCATAACACCCATTGAGATCGCCCTCAACACACCTTGCGAAATCCTTAACCTGTCTGCCAATAAATTGAAGAAAAATCATGAAAATGCTCTGAAACCACCTGTAGAGGAATAGTAAAATAAAGCCTCCAAGAGGACCAGGCGGACTTATATCTTAAATTCCCCTCTCCTTTTGTGGAGAAAGCCGGAGAAGCGAGCCTCATGAGGAGACTCGTGGGAACGGTAGCCGGCGAATAACAGTAACTGCCTACCCTGTTTGATCTCCCCGCCGCATAGGTAGTTGGAGCGACCATCTGTGTTACGGCAACCACCAAAGGCCCTTAAACGACGCTCTAAAGATCCAATTACCTACGAGATCCGTAGGCCCGTGGTTATATCACCAAAAAGCGGTGCCAGTCAAAAGGCACGCCAAGGAGTGTGGTGTTTGAGGGTCTCGCTAATTAAAAAGCCGACTTGGGCACCTGAGTGCTAACCTCTGCACTTCTCGCTCTCCCAGATGCGAACTCACCATTCGCGCTTCCCTCTGCTGCCTCTCCCCTTTTCCCTTAGATGGGGTGGTGGTCCGCCTATAAATAAGCTCTTGAAGGAAAGAAAAAAATTATTATTCGGTGAGAACGACGTAGGATCAGTTTGGGAAGATCGATCCTTCAGCCAGTCAAGATTATTTGGTGAGAACAACGTAGGATCAGTTCGTAAAGATCGATCCTTCAGCCAGTCAAGATTATTTGGTGAGAACAACGTAGAATCAGTTCGCGAAGATCGATCCTTCAGCTAGTCAAGATTATTCGAGGGGAGACGATAAAAGATCAGATTGAGAAGATCGATCCTCCCCCCCCTCCCGGGACAAATTACCATAAATAGTCAAGTTTTGTATCGGTGCCATACCGAAGAATCATTTACAGACTTAGAAGAAGTCTGATTGGAGAAAAGAAAACCCGCTCTCACTCGAGTGACTCTCACAACTCCAGCTCCGTAAGAGTGAGAGGAGAAGAACCAAGCCACAACGAGGTTTCATTTTCTAATTATGGTAGAAATCCCCCCCCCTCGTATACCCTTAAACTAGTTGGGCACCCGGCGTTAAACAATAAGACACTAAGAGGCTTCAAGATTATTTAATAGAGGACTCTTGGAGCGAAGAGCACCGTAACTCTCTCCGTCTTCTTAACGTAACCGAAGGCAAATTTGCAATAAGAAGTTGACATCGCCCAACTTCGCTCCCTCCATCCCATCGTGACGAAATTCTAACATCGGCCGCTCCAAATCTCCGAATCGCGAGATAAGCCCTCCAACAACATCCAGCAATCCCTGATCCCGTCTGTTATGTAAGTTAGAAAGAACATTAATATTCATATTGCGATAGTATGAGGTTAGTACGTTTCACCATTTAATGGAAGTAGAAAAAATTGTGCGTGAACCCCTGTCATATTTGCTAGTAGAAGAGAGTACTTTAATTTAATGTTTAACGCTAATCTAAAAGGGTTGCAATAAAAATACTAATCGGTAATTGGTGTGCTTACGTGTAGCCTATTTGTTTATTTTTGTCATTGAAGATATTGTAATAGGCCCAGTTTCCCACCGCGTTAGTCTCGGTTAGCGTAGGAAGAGGATACAAATGTGTGTAGTTTTTTTGTCATAGTTATTTGTTAAATTTAAAATATATGTTTATTTTGGGATGATTCCTGGGCGTATCTTTATATCCTTACGTGTTGAAGCGGCTCTCCATTAAAAACAACAATATTAACACTCTTAGATAATAGGATACAAGGTATCCTCCGACACCACCTTTGATCCTCTCCAGACTGTATTTTCTTTCAGTTAAACAGCGATTGAGTTATTATATTAAAGATTCAGTACACTACTGTAATTTGGCATAGTTTTACTGAAAAATTACACTAAAACACTCAATATAAAATTGCGATAACATATGTTATGTTTTTTTAATGCAGTGTTAGTGTAATATTTTAAGTAGCATAGTCTATCATAAAAAGAGTAGCATTAAAAGTAGCTGCGAAAAGATACAGTAAGTTACTATCTGCTTATCTTTTAGTAAATTACTCTAAAACTTAATTTAAATCTTTTACAGTGTAGGAACTATTCTCTTTCGAATGAATTTTCTGAAGATGTATAACGGGGTTTTAATCGTTTTCTTGCTAATTGTTTAAGATGGGTTGGATAGAGTTTATCAATATAATTTTGTTAATATAAGAAGTATTTTGTTTTCGGGTATGTCAATATCATATGCGCTAAGTAAATGATTTGTGTTTGCAACTATATAAAACATATTTTTATTTTGTTTTTAAAAAGACATTAATTTCTTGACCGATGTAGAAGAAACTTTGAGTCCTCAGAATTCCTCGTGTAGCTGAAAGAACAGACAAACAAACTCGTAACTTGCTTTATAATTAAAATAACTCTTCTCTTCTCTCTTCGCCTGTATTGAGTAATTTGATCAAAATGTAAAATACGCCACCAAATATCAGCTTCTACACTATATATGTTTTTTGAACAAGTTCCTAAAAGTAGTGGTGAATGAGTGAAATTAGAAAGAGTTGAATTGTATGGAGAATACATAGACAGAATAAAAATTAAAGTTAATCAGATCTCTATAAACCAAGATGTGTGAACACTATTGCCTCTTCTCTCAATATACAATAAGAGAAGTCGTTATTTTGGTATATTGATCGATAATCTCAAGAATCTTGCTATTTGTATCGTATTCTATACTTTCCATTTCTTTATAGATTTGTATATTTTCACCCGTTAGGTATTATTTAATAATTGTTATTTATATTAAGCGTAAATAAATATTCATTAGGTATCATAGACCTCACTTTTTTTAATTAATATCATTCGAATTCATAATTTTGAAGTAGTATTTTTTATTATAACTATCATTTATCCTAAACTAAGATTTTCTCAGGAATGAAGTACCTGCGGGCATTTCTCATTTTAATTGATATTTTCATTTTACGGCATTTTCGCCTCCTTTACTAATTTTATCCATCGTTATTTAGAGGTAAACCTAATTCTTATGTTGTTCTTTCATTCATACTTCCCAAACAAGCCATCACGGTAGCCTCATCCATCATGTTAGCAAAGACACATGTATCCATATTACCTGTGGGTGGTCGTTAACAGTTGTAATATTTGGTTTTATCTTATTCAGTAAATTTTCAGTGCCGTTATTTTTTTCTCCAATTAAATACGAAAAGGCGTATAATCCAGTAAGGGACATATTAATTTACCAGGAGAAAGAAAAGGAGGTAGAAAGAGTAAAAGTAGGGGACTGAAAAAAATGAAGAAATAGGGAGGAAGGCAAGTAAATAGTACAAAACATAAAGAAATTCAGCTTTAAGTTAGGATAACTTGGATAAATTATATAATAATGTTAAACAAAATTTCATTATTTAGCTTCAAGGGAGAGTTAAGAATTAGATTGGTGTGGTGTGGTTCCAATAGTGTACCTGAAGGGGCTCTTTTAGATAGCCTACTATTTGTTTAAATACTGAAATGATATAGGTACTTTTTTGTTGAATATAGTATAAAAATTTGCGGCCAATACAAAACTGGACAGGAAAGTAAACAAATTACAGAATAAAACCCAAATTAGATGTATAGAAACTCATTCATATCCATTAAATAAAAATTGAAATCGATCTTTAAAAATATTTGTAAAGTCGAGCAAATGGAATACAAAATACTAACTTTGCTTATGATCATATCCGAATTGACGATGCAAAATTAATGAAAATAAATAAGTGCTTTGGTACCTAGACAAGAAAAGACTTAAAATTTATAATGATAGCTTATTCTTTATAAAGTTTTCAGATGTATTGTAAGAAATTCAACCAAAAATTTTTTTTCCCGCAAATTTAGATTGTAAAACATTTCTCAAATTGACCTAAAAACAACATGTGGAAAATCTATTGTTTAAATATACATAAAATTACTAGAAAGCTCTACCTGGGGAAGTAATCAATGCGTTAAAATATTTGTAGCTATATAATTTCCCTCTTTTCTCGAGTTTAATTTGCAGCAGCCATTGTATCTCCTCCGGTTCTTGTTATTTTAATGCAATACAGATTGATCTTAATTAATCGCAAAATGGACTTTGATTTTACAGATTTGGTTTACTCAATCGCAGGTCTGTAAATTAGTTTGTGAGTTATATGTATCATCTACTCAAACGCATGAATATTGTTTTAGAAATTCCTTCTTCTACGCTATTAAATTAACCATTTATTTGATAAAAAGAAATATTGTCACGTTTATATGGAATCATTTGAGTTACTTCTTGGGGTACTAATACTTCAAATCTCCTACAAGTAATTATGGATACTCGCCAATTCGAAAAATTCTGCAGCTACAACAAATCGTTGAAAGATTTCAATTTAAATCGTCGACCAAAATCATAGTTGACTTGAATTTCCTTGTGATAGATGATCTTTTGTACCTTTCTTTGCTGCCTACCCATAGGGAAGAATTCGCCGAAATAAGTTACTCTTTGATAAGATTTTGATACTCTTTCAGAAATTACATAAGCCAAGATCCACTCCCCACCTTCCTGGTTTAAGATTTGTGGTGCAAAAATATAACTTTATTTTCAATTTAAAACGAATTTCAATGTTAACTCTATCAGCACTTGAATAATTATACAGCTTCAAATGTGAAGGAACTTATATAGGAGTATATAATGTGTAAATACAGTATTCTCTAAAAGAATATTCTTCGCCATACCATCGTATATTTTATCCTTTACGAAAAACTAAAATAACACTGTTGTTATAATAACTTCCATAATATTAAATGTAAAATTCAAATGTTGTAGTGAGTTGCAGCTATATAAAATCTAATTAACTACCTAGTCCTTAAAATAATTTCTTATGGCATAGCACTTTTGAAAGTATAGTTGTTTTTGTTAAGGGTTATATAATAATTTTTATAATTCAACTGCAATTTAGGTAGCTATAAAATGTGTTACCATAGCAAAGGTTTGCATCTTTATCACTGCCTCTAGCATGCCATCCACGCCAACCATGTAGCTGTATCCAATAGAGCATCAATCAGCTTTAAAATAAAGTGTTAATATTTTCAATTTCAATGGTCTATTGGTTATAGCAACTTACAATGTGTAGCTGTGAAGCCTACCCTAGGCTAGCTTGATAGTATCCATGAGGCTAACTTTTGCTATAGTAAGCACTAGGACATATAGCCTATAATTCTGCAGCCTAATCTAAGGACTCATTCAGCCATATAAATACTTCGCAGTTAAATTTAAGAAAAGTAGAATTAGTCTGAAGTCCAATGACAATGGAGATGAGAATTTAATGCAAGGAAACAGACAAGTTTCGCCATTACAAACATCAATAAGAAGTGTGAGGTTGAGAAATATTTTCAAGTCATGCTTAGGAAATATATGGCAGACGCTTATCATTTTCAAGCAAGAAAATTTCTGCGGTGCTTCTTAAATGTGTGATTTACAAACATGATTCATCTTAAGTTTGTGTAGCAGAATGAGGTCAAAAGGCAGCCACGTACCCTTCTGTGCCCAGGTGGATCCGGAGATCACCAGATGGAGCTGTTTAAAGCATGGGAGCCTAGGCAAGAAGGCAGCCGACGATGTTATCACTCTCCCCAGCTGTATTTGCTTAGGGACCGATGTCATCGCACCCCTACACGCGGCCACCTCTCAGCAAACATTCGGGCTTTCAGCTCAAAGATTGGAACCCTTTAGACATTCCAACGATCGTTATCAAAATTCCCCCTTCCCCCGAAGGAGTCGCCGAGTTTTGCCCAAGATCACGCGCACGTTTGGAGCCTCCCAACCAGGCACCTCTATAACGCTTCGACTGAGTTTAGAGAGCAGCTCTATAAGACTTCCAACTACTCCCACGAACGAGCTAAAGGACGCCTTCCTCTTCTCCCCTCCAGCGGCGATTTCAACTCAAGTGAAAGCTAAATCGATCCATGAACTCTGCCTTAGTCAATCGGTAAGCTTTGAAATCAGTAAACTCTGCCCTAGTGAATCGGCAAGGACGGACAAGGATCCTTAACTCCGAATACGACTAGTGCTCCCTCGTATGAAGCCAGAGGGAAAACAACTTCTTCCGTCGCATTCAACGTACTTTAAGTGGCCTCTTTTCGGCAACGAGCACATAAGGTAATCGTAACCGTTGTCGCCTGCAGATTGAACTTGAATTTGGCTTATCCAATTCCTCCATTATTTGCGTGAACGCCCTAGTTTAAAATCTCCCTTTAAATCACCAACTGTATCTGACCTCTTTAATCCCTTAATTAACCTACCTGATCGCTTGTGGATCTTTAAACCCGTGTCGGCGACCATTTTTCTATGTAAATATATATATCCTTTTATTGTTAGTAAAGGTATGTTTTCGTCATTGGCTTTCTTTTGCAACCCCAGGGCGTACCAGCTACCTGGTAATCCTTAGCCAACTTGCACTCTGAAATATTTGTTTAAAAGGACCTCGCAAAGTAATAATAAACCATCCTCACTCGACTCCTAACAATTTCCTCTTTCACTATTGGTCTTCAACCCACTTTGGGGAAAGCCCCAAAGTACCCACGTATATAAAAATATATAGGCTGGCAATTCCACGACATATACTTATATATACTTTACTCTATTATAAAATCTGGTGATCAGGTGTGTCAGGGCCTTTAAAAGGTCTTTGGATAGAGTTTTTAAAGGCAACCCTTTAACTTTTTTTCAATTTTCAAAGCTGAGTACCGTTTGAGTTGCAAAGACAAATCGAAACAGGAAACAACCCTGCCATATTTATTTTTCGCTTACTGTTTGTATGTGTGTATGGACCGACAACCTTTAATAAGAAAATTTTGTTAGGCTACAGAATTTCCCCACGGTCACTTTAATCCCTCACGGATTAGTAGAGTCTGATCCCTTCTCATCTCAACAGGACTCCATTATTTTATTTTTATTTAATCGTATATTATATTAGTGTTAGTATTTGGATAGCAAAGCTTCCGCGTTTAAACCAGCATATTCCTCCGTGTGTCAGTAATTTGTGAGCCAAGCCTCCTCCATCCCGGGCCGATAGCCCATTAAAACCCTTTTTTTTCTAACAACGTACTTTCCGTGTTACGAACAAAATGTCGTCATTTGAGAGATTTAAACTCTAAGGAGAATCCCTCGGTTTAAGTGCCAAAGACCTTGTCACTTATATATAGGAAGAGGAGAGAAATGAGAAAGCGTATAATATAGAATGAGAAGAACTAGAAAGAGCTGAACAAAAAGAGATTAGAGAACTGGGTGTACAAAAAAAATTAGAGAGAGCGAAGAACGTGAGAAAATTCGACAATATGAACTCGAATCGAATCGTGATCGACTCGAAACCCTTTCAGTAAATTCCCGTGTAGGAACCCCTCAATTAGCTCCTCACGTTCAAAGAAGAAGAGGACTTCGGATCTTTTCTCACTCAATTTGAGAAATTTTTGAGGTTAATCATTGGGACATAGAGACGGACGGTGTAGCTACGCTTCTTCCTCTACTAAGCTCTCCGCTCCGAGACCTAGTTGTATCGCTACCCTCTGAAGTTACGGTGGATTACTCCACCCTCAAATTCGAACTTCTCACGACGTACAATATGACGCTTGACTTCTACTGCACCAAATTTCGCCACGCCCACATCTAACCAAATATGAACTTCCGTCATTTTGGATACACTATTTCCCGTACTTTTAATTTTTGGTTAGGCGCATAGAAAGTCCCCCACGATTATGAGTCCCTGGTCGATTTTGTCCTAGGTGATCAGTTGCTAGCATCGCTAACACCAGAGATCCGCTCCTTTGTGTAGGATCGTCGGTGCAACTCCCTCAAAGAGTGCATAGAAGAACCAGATATCTATGCGGCGAGTCACAGCTTATACCCGAAGGAAAATAAAAAGCCTTCGCCTTCATCCCCCAAGAATAAATTTGGTAACTCACGGTTCCTTCCTAAGAATCCCCAGACTTCGCCAAGATTACGGGCCCCTTTAATCCCAGGTGTTTTCCATCGGAACCCCGTGGCGTAAAGCCTCTCATAACTAATCACCTGGCTTCAACTTTTCCTCGTAGGCCAATTTAATGTTTCGCGTGCCTAAATTGCCCCCAAAATTCACAACTCCGTGGTAATCCCATTCACCAAGTCCACCAGCCGAATGTTGCTTCCGCTTCTCCTCCATCGCGACCAGAATCCCCAGAACCACCTCGTCTTCCAGTGCTCTTGGGCACCATGTGAAAACGGAAGCTTTAATGGGTGGCGAGTCTCCACCCTCGTCCGTGCTACCGGGTGCACGTGTATCATGATATCGAATGAATTTCTTCCCTCGGTGGCTACTGACCACAAAAAGTTTGCTGTAGTCCGTGACTACTTAGGATGCGCAAACCGCTTTTCTGTTGTAAACTGTTACCTCAAGTGTCAGTAGTTTTCCGGATGGGCTGAGGTCGTGTGAGCCCCTCTCCAATTCTGTTCCCTTTTGGTAGGACAGCGCCCCCAATTCTCGTCTAACCCTGTGGCTCAGCCCGTTATCAGGAGAGTCCAGGTAGAGAAGGAATCCCAGACGCCTGCTGCCCTTGAAACTCCCTTGGGTCCGGGTTTCAGCGGCATTAGGAGCGAAAAATTCGCTCAAAGACAAGAGGAGTGCCTAAATCTCCTTCCCCCGTGGGAAAAATCTCGGAATCTCGAGTAGGATTCGGTCTGCGGTAAGAAGACAGCCTCTTCTATCGTGAAAGAAGGCTTGTTATATCGCGCTTGCTCGGATGGCGCCAACCCCGAGACTCACGCTCTCCGTGTTCCCCGTTCGCATGTCGCCCTTCAGAAGAGACGAATCATCCCAAAACTCGCTCGTTCAAGATCTTATCCCCAGATTCTTGAACCCTCCACGACAAATTATTTTTACCCAATAGTTCTAGTACAGAAACCAGATAACTCTTACCGCATGCATGTAGGTTTTCGTAACTAAAATCTCGTGACCGTTTTCGATGCTGAACCGATTACTTTAATGGATCAAAACCTTCACTTGTTCGGAAGAGCTAAATTTATTAGCCAGCTCTACACCCGCTAAAGTTTAATTGTAATTGTTCCATATCTATTTGTCCACCTTGTAATTATTATAACCACCAGCTAGAGATTAGCTTATATTCAATTATTTCTGTTATGTCCTTATTTTGTTTCTCGATATGTACGTCTATAATCCACACCGCCCCTGTATATATGAAATTAGTATTTCTAAACCTGGTCCGGCACCAAAAATGTGTATATATACCACCATAATCCTTCGGTCATTTATGTAAAATGTATCTTTGAATTTCCATTTGATTCCTTTTGTTCTTTTTCCTTTTTTTTTGCTTTATATAGCTTAGTGTATAAATATTATTTTATTTTTTTATGTCCCTTTTATTGCTCTTGTAATTGGCAATAATTAATTTCCTTTTCTGTTCATATGTACACGCAGTCGGGTAGAATTAGCTTGTACACCTGCTCGACGACAGGTCAGGAATTCCGGAGTTTTTTTTACTTTTACGCTTACCCCGCGACCACTATTTCGTCTAAGGGGATGCCACTTTTCTACCCCAACTCCGAAAGTGCCATCTTTTGGGGTGGAAGGGATGTAGGAGAATGAGGTCAAATGGTAACCGAGTGCCCTTCTGTAATTACGTGGATCCAGAGATCACCAGATGGAGCTGGTGAAAGCATGGGAACCTAGGCAAGGCCACGGCCGACGCTGTTATCACTCGCCCCAGCTGTATTTGCCTAGGGCCTGATGTTATCGCCCCCTCCCCCTCCAACCACCCGGCCACCTCTCAGCAAACATTCGGGCTTTTAACTTGAAGATTGCAATCTGTTAGACATTCAAACGATCGTTATCAAGATTACCCTTTCCTCCGAACGAGTCGCCGACCTTTTCGCAAGATCACGCGCGCGTTTGGAGCCTTCCCACCAGGCGCCTCTATAACGCTTCAACTGAGTTTAGAGAGCAGCACTGTTAGACTTTCACCTACTCCCACGAACGAGCTAAAGGACGCTCACTCTCCCCCTTCCCCCGCCTCCCACAGCGGCGATTTCGATTCAAGTGAAGGCTAAATCGATCCGTGAACTCTGCCTTAGTCAATCGTCAAGCTTCGACATCAGTGAACTCTGCCTTAGTGAATTGGCA
The DNA here is from genome assembly GCA_963969495.1 of Ceratothoa steindachneri. Classification (NCBI taxonomy): domain Eukaryota; kingdom Metazoa; phylum Arthropoda; class Malacostraca; order Isopoda; family Cymothoidae; genus Ceratothoa; species Ceratothoa steindachneri. Next base: position 81,191,628 of record OZ018327.1, read on the forward strand.
AGGACTGACAAGGATCCGAAACTCTGAAGACAACTAGTGTTCCCTCTTATGAAGCCAGAGGTAAACCAACTTCTTCCATCGCATCAGTGAACTCTGCCCTAGTGACTCGGCAAGGACTGACAAGGGTCCTAAACTCCGAAGACTAGAAGTGCTCCCTCGTATGAAGCCATAGGTAAACCAACTTCTTCCGTTGCCTTCACTGTACCCCAACTGGCCCTTTTTCAGCAACGAGCATGTAAGGTAATCGTAACCGCTGCCGCCTGCAGATTGAAATTGAACATGGCTTATCAAATTGCTCCATTATTTGTGTGAAAACCCCAGTTTAAAATCCCCCTTTAAATCAGCAACTGTATCTGACCTCTTTAATCCCTAAATTAATCTACCTGATCGCGTGTGGATCTTTAACCCCTTCTGGGCAACCATTATATTTAAATCCAATTTCTATGTATATATATATATATCCTTTTATTGTTAGTAAAGGTGTTTTCGTCATTTTCTTTCTTTTGCAACCCCAGCCCGTACCAGCTACATGTTAATCTTTTGCCAACTTGCACTCTGTAATATTTGTTTAAAAGGACCCCGCAAAGTAATAATAAACCATCCTCACTCGACTCCGAACAATTTCCCATTTCACTATCGGTTTCAACCCACTTTGGGGAAAGCCCCAAAGTACTCACGTATATATAAATATATAGTATGGGCATTCCACGACAGTGTATAAGCTACCCTCGTGATTATAATAAAGTGGTTTCAGTTGGTCCTGTACAAGGATAAACTACTCTTTATACTTTTTAAGTTCAAATTAATTACAATTATTTTATTTTAGTACTCTGGTGGGATTAAAAATGTTTTGTCTCGTTGATTGTTAGTTTCCATTGGATTTGGTATATCTTATCTCAACTCGTATAAAAATTTAATCTTGGTCCTCAACTCAAAAAATAAAGAGGTCAACTAAACCTAAACTAAATTCCCTATGTGTATATCTTTTGTTAGAAATTATAACTGTAGATTATTTTCTCAACTTGTATATCTCACTCGTAAGTAGCACTATTTATGCTTAAGTATTTCGACAAGGTCTGCTGAACAAAAATTCGTGTGCCCTCACTTATTTTGATTTAAGACCACACCTAACATACTTTAGCCAAGTGTATCATATTATTCCCTAGCCTAGTATATCATAGACTAGTATAGCATACCATACCCTTACACTAGAATAACCTTGTATAGATTAGCCTATTATAGCCTTGGTAAGCTAGCCTATCGTAGCCTAACATAGTATTACCTAGCATAGCAGAGCATAGCCCTCCCTAGCCTATTATAATTTAGCCTACAATAGCATAGCATAGCCTTATCTAGCCTAGTATAGCTTAGCATAGCCTAGCATAGTATACCCTAGCCTAGAATTAATTATCTTAGACAAATATAGCCTATACTATCGTATTATACCCTAGTCAAGCATAACTTAGTATTGGCTAGCCTAACATACCATATGCTATCCTAGGATATCGTTTTATAGCATTAATTACATAGTATATCTTACTCTTGTACCTTATATCTTATCATAGCATAGCATAGCCTATAATAGCCTAGCATAGTATAGCGTATTCTAGGCTTGCCTAGCAGAGTATCGGCCAAATAGTTATGATGTTATTGCTAAAAAAAATCATTCCCGAGCTAACCTTGGGACGACTTTGGCAATTATATCATTCGAAAGATAATGTAAAACAACATAAGGGTTTCAAATTTCGCTAGAGTCGGGCGAATAGTTATGATGTTATTGCCAAAACAATGTAATTTCCCAAGCTAACCTTAGGAGGATTTTGGCAATTATATTATTCAAAAGAGAGCAACATAAGGTTTTTTTTAAGTTTCGTTAGAATCGGCCGAATAGTTATGATGTTATTACAAAAACAAAAAAAAGCAAAACGGAAACCGACTGACCGACCGACGACAGGGTGAGATGTATAGTCGTACGCGACTAAAAATGTAATAAATACCTTAAAGTTTATTTAGCCAATTTTCCCCTGTAGCATGCGTCACTTTCTAAACCTGTTGAAAAAGAAAACGCTACATTCTTGTCCAGGTCCATGGCATTTTCTAAGCTGACTTTTATCTCATACTCGAATTTTTGTGAATGGTTTTCTTCAAAATTCTGTTACTTGACAGGTTTTGTTTTCTGCGACTTATCCTTGTGTATAACTGCATAGACACGCCACGATGTTAACAACAACAGTTATATCAGTGTGGTTTTATTTAACGAGGAATTTGTGATTAACATGGACATCAAATGTTTATAAATCTGGTATTTAAAATTTTAATGTCACGTCCTGAAATAGTTCTCAAATCTTCCTGAAGACTATTAAAGGAGGCCTTTATTAAAAAAAGGGTTATTTTTTATTATTGACAGTATCATTCGAATTGCTAATTGAGGACTTTTTATTTCAACTCTCCCCCTAGTACTTAATACATTCTTTTCCATTGAAAACAACTAGATATAAGACAAATCCTAAGCAGTTTATCAAGCGTATAGAAATTACATGATATCTTTAGTGTCTTCATTGAAACGAATGGAAACTTTGATGTTAATTCTTCTCCAATAATTGAGTCAATTAATATTGTTAATATAACTAGAAAATTTTCTTTTGATTATGTAGATGTCTTGGGAGATCCTAGGGTTCCTATAAACTCACCATGAGAGGGGTTTCTCTTATTTTGAATTTTTTCGCATTTACTGAAAACTGATTGATCTGAGTACTTTATATATTTACTTCTTTATTTTTTAATTCACCCAATTTTTTTATCTGTCTCTGACATTTTCAATTTTTATGTTTGATCAGGATTTGTATATTTGCAGGTACGCTATTTTGGCACGTCGTAGATTTAACTAAAAATTGATCGGATTAATGATTTTGTTACTCAGTCCATTTATATTAGCTTCCAAACTTTACCTCAATATTTAGAAGGTATAGATAGGTGCACTCCTCTTCATTATTGGGACATTAGTCTCATTTTCTATCTTTGGAACACAACTCTTCTCGCATAGATGTCGCTTCCATCTGCTGTAAAACCTAAATACCTTCAGCTGTTAGAGATCAACGCTGCCTCTCTCTCTATCCTTCCTCTAGATCTAGTCTCGGGTCTCTTTCTAATCCCTACCATCAAATGAAGAGGGTATCGAGTGGGGTAGTGTAAAAGTCATTCACACGATCACAAACATGGGCGTTGCCAGTTATCTCATTCTTTCACATTCATGAGGATTCTTTCGTTAATCCTGACGATTTGAATAAGAATTTTCCGTCATTTGTTTACTTCTTCACTCACATTGCCTCCTTTTAAAATTGATAGGAAATATCCAATTGAATTCGATAAGGGGACAGTAAATATCCAAAAATAGCAATTACTTGAAAATAAAAACCTGTTCCTAAACGTAGAAATTTATAAATGTTAAGTTTTAACCATTATTTTATATATATATATATATATATATATATATATATATATATATATATATATATATATATATATATATATATATATACATATATATATATATATATATATATGTAAGTGTGTGTGTGTGTATATGTGTGTTTCATTTAGTTAATTTCTATTATATTTTACACTATTCGTTTAGAGGGAACCATTAATAGTGTTCACCGATTAAATTTCCACCCGTCCCTAACCAGTAATTAATAGCATTCCAAAACTATTACAATAAAGTAACACTTAGAAAGTAATTAAAAAATTCATCTGAAAAGGTTTTCTTTCTCAGTCTACTGACAAGTGAGCCACGATACAATCGCGAGCATTCCTTGTGCTTCTCTCATCTGTATAGCGGAGGGAGAGAGGCTATTTCCTCTTCTAATTAAAATAAACGTCTGGATAACTGTTGGGAATTGGTCTATTCGTGTCATTATTTGTAAGATTTCAAATCCTCAATTTGCCATAAAGGATTCATAAATTTGGGTTTCATATAAGAATATTGTTTCAGTATTTTACGACCATCCGTTCATATGTAGCGATCCTTTTCAGATTAAGGTTACAGATTGCAGTGTACTGTTTGTTGTTGTCTTGAAAAATAGGCCAGGATTCAAACACCTATTCGACGAATAAAATAAAGGCTTGAGTAGTCTATGGTTAGGCATGGTATAATATAAATACATGCCTAATCTTCAGTCTATCGAGACAGATATTGAGACAAGAAGAATATTATCTGACTTCTCCATTAACAATCCTAAGAGTAGTACATTCAAAGGCAGATTCGAGTACCGTGTTTAATGTTTAGCTTAAGTGTATAATTAATATATGACCAAAAAGTCCAAAGCCACCGAAGTTCCTCTCCTGTTAGATGGTTTTTCTTCGTTCAGTATCTGTCCGCCCTTCTCTGCTTCTCATCCATTTTGAATTGTTAACGAAGCGAGATCTTAAATTCGAAGACTAATTAAGAAGTCGATTTTTGGTTGTTGCATCCAACACCTGATATGGAGTAGTTTATTGACTGATTGAAGATTAATTAACATGTGCCAACCTCATTAGAATGATATGGTGAATCGATAATCAGTAACAGCTCAGCTAAGAATTCTTCAGTCATTTGAACAAGTTGAAATAAGCCTAATTATAGAATGTCGTTACAAAAAAAAGGCCTCCAATACCTCCTGTACGAAAGCCTCTTTATATTCTTCTAAGAATTAAAAAGAGATGAATTTTTGCTTCTTTACTATTAGCTAAACACTTATCCCACTTTCTAAAAAAAGTAACTGAGTATATTAACCTTTTTTTGACTAATTATCAATAATATAATGTTGCGGTAAGCTTTGCTCAACAAGGGGTTAATGCAATCAAAAGGAAGAAAGTTGGCTTTGGAAACACATTGAAAATTCCAGACAGTGATGTTATCTTTTATCTAATTTTCATAAGAAATGAAACTCTATTGAATAATAATAGCGAGATCACTACTTATGAAAGCAAATTATTAGTGGCGAGGATGCGAAACGTTAAGCTACTATGTTGGTTCGTAGGGAGTCGGTCAGATGGTAGCAACTTTACTTTTCAATGAGTTCTTTGGCAATAACATCGTAACTATGCGGCCGATTTTAACGAAATTTGAAACACTTATGTTGTTTTACATTTCCTTTCGAATGATCTAACTGCCAATGTCTTTTCAAGTTTAGTTCTAGATTTACTAAAAGAAAAAAAACATGGGTCGGATTTCCCCACTTGTAGAAAGTTTTGAAGGTCGTAAGGTCATATGAACTTGAGGTCTTAAGTCATAATAATTAAGAGCACGCGACTTGGGTCTGTCGACCTTGTTAAATACAAGTACACTCTTGTCTAAAAGTCGGAGAAATTCAGTTTTCTTCCATACAGAGTACATAAAAATAGCGCCAAATATGTGTTTTAAATACATCATTTTAAACGTATATTAAATTTCTGCAGTTGCTATGGCAACGGTAAGATTCCACGACATCGTATCGGGCAGGTCTGGAGGACGCTCCTCAGCCAAGGCAACCAAATGGTTATATCAAATAAATGGGCAGGTCTGGAAGACACTCCTCATCCAAGGCAACCAAATGGTTGTATCAAATAAATGTGCAAGTCTGGAGGACGCTCCTCAGCCAAGGCAACAAAATGGTTGTATCAAATAAATGGACAGGTCTAGAGGACGCTCCTCAGCCAAGGCAACCAAATGGTTGTATCAAATAAATGGGCCGGTCTGGAGGACGTTCCTTAGCCAAGGCAACCAAATGGTTGTATCAAATAAATGGGCAGGTCTGGAGGACGCTACTCAGCCAAAGCAACCAAATGATTGTATCAAATAAATGTGTCTTTTGGATAGAACAACTTTTGCTTAGGGAGGAGCAAAGCGTCACCCAAGCTTGCCCGATGCAAGGTCATGGAACTTTACCGTTGCTATGGTAACCGCATTCCATAGCCGCGTATATTGCAGTTTAATTGTAAACAATATATAAAATCTAGATTTACAGCAATTACACTGTCTAACATAATTTAACCTTTTTTCGACTACAAAGATTAGAATAATATTTTTTAATGTAGTTTTATGTATAGATTTCAAAAATGGAAGTAATTTTTATCTAAATGACTCCAGTTTTTTGTAAGTTGCCAATTAGTATTTTTGTCAAATTTCGAAGATTTTAACGAATTTCATTCTTTTATTTCTTATTTTCAGGGTATTTAACTAAATAAAATTTTAAATTAAAGCAACGATTTTAATTAAAATGCCAAGAGGACAGTGTAAAAATAGCCCAGATAATTTTTGCTACATATGTGGTTGAGTAACATTTTTAAAAAATCAAAGAAAAAGTTCTTCTCTATTGAAAAGACTATATAATTTGTATTTTGGATGCAAAATTGGCAACCAAGATAAACCATGGGCATCACATATATGTTGCACGACATGCTTTAATTCTTTATCAAAATGGTCTAAAGGAAAAATAAAAAGCCTTCAATATGGTGTTACAATGATATAGCTAGAGCCCCAAGACATGCCACTGACTGCTATTTCTGTTTGGTAGACATACAAAGTAAGTAATTGTTTATTGTTCATTGTACCTATATTTTGAAGTAGTATACTGTAATATTATTTTTTTAAAATATAAAATTAATTAAGTTTAGAACCACTTTATTGTAATCACATATATGTACATAACTTTAAATTTTATGCATATAATTTCCATTTTTTTATGGAAAACAACAAGGTGTGCTTCAGCTGTGGTATATCCCAACCTTACATCTGCTATTCGGCCTATACCTCAATTAAAAGACATTCCAGTACATCAACCAGCTGCAGAAATTGTTTTGTCTAAGGCCCATGATTCAGATATGTAATCATGTTAACCAGAAACTGAAATTTATGTTCCTGAAACTGTTGATACTACTCCAAAACCTTTCTCACACCTTGATCTAGATAATCTTGTAAGAGATCTAAAATTAAAAAAGCAATAGAGTGAATTACTTACCTCGAGACTGAAAAAAAGAAATTTAGTAGCATAAGATGTTCGAATTACTAAGTTTCGCATTCGATCAAACAATTTACAAGACAAATTTTTATTTGCCAACAATTTATGTTACTGTAATAATATTCCACGTCTCTTTGAAGAATTAGATATACATTATGAACCCAGTCAATGGAGACTCCTCATTGATGCTTCTTTATATAGTAGTAAAGCCGTGTTTCTGAATAATGGAAATAAACTACCATCGATACCAGTAACTCACTCTGTTGTTTTGAAAGAAACTCATGAGAATTTAGATTTCATTTTAAAACACATTAAATACAGTGAACATAAATGGGTGATTTGTACTGACCTTAAGGTAGTAGTCATTTTAAATGGATTGCAGTAAGGCTACACAAAATTACTGTTTTTTGTGCCAGTGGCACAGTAGAGATCGGGGAGAACATTACATACGCTCAGAATAGCCTTTAAGAGAAGAAACAAAAGTAGGTTGCCATAATGTCATAGGTGAACCATTGGTTCCTAAGGAAACAATTTGTGAAAGCCTTAAAGCATGACCAATCATCCTTCTTATATTTAAAAACAGAATTTCCTAAGATTAATGATGCTAAAATAAAAGGAGGAATCTTTGTTAGGCTTCCGATTCAAAAAGACAGACCAGATGTTGTACATACAAAGCAGCCTAAATATACTAAAAATATATGACTATTGTATATATTTTCGCAATTTTGAAAAAATCTTAAATCTTCATTATTTTTTTAAATTTATTTTTATAATACCACACTCTAAAATGTATTAAAAGGACTTATAAAGCTTTTTGTTTCCACTTATCGTTGTATTTTTGGCAAATAAAATAAAAATAATAACAAATATTTCATACCTCTATATACTAAATAATCTAATATTAATAAAAAAATAAATGTGCAGATTACAAAAAAAACTGAAGTATTTCCTGAAAAATAAAGGTCATTTTCGTAATCTACGCAAAAAAACTACAATAGAAAACTACTTTCTCATTTCTGTAGCAAAATCATTGTTAGACAGTGTCATCATTATTCTTTTTTGCTGAACTTCCTTTTTTTCGCATTAGCAAAGTCAATAGACTAAAGCCACGTGCTCTTAATTATTCTGACTTATGACCGTATGACCTTACGACCTTCAAAACTGTCAATAATTCTCTGAATAACCTTGTGAAGACCTTGGCAATTAAATCATTACAACGAGCATATAAAGCAACATAAGGGTTTCAGATTTCGTTAGAATCGGCACAATAGTTACGATGTTATTGCCAAAAAACTCATTGAAATTTAAACTGGTTACAATCCGACCCACCGACAACCTACGGTCTGACATAGAAACTTAGAGAGTCTTGTGCACCTGACTAAAAACATCCAGGTTTTAATAGGAAATGAAGAGATGGGTTTATTTTTGATCGTCTTTATTTACAGGGTAATTATTTACGGATTGCTATATTAGGGAACTTTACAAATCGTAGATGAGCACAAATCTTAAAGCTTAATGTCAAGATGTGCAAAGGACCGATCCAAGATATGCCAAGGACCGATCCAAGATGTGCCAAGGACCGATCTCATCATCTTACCTCACTCCTCCGTTGAAATGGCTATTTATCCTCGCTTGTAGGCGGTTATCAATTCCTTTTTTTCTTAATCTGCCATGGCCGGGCCCAAGCTCGGAGGAAAAGGGATGCGGGGTGGGCTGAGGGGTGTAGCTACCCTATTCATAAACCTAAACAAACGTGTAACTACTTATTAGTGGTTGTACGCACCCATTATTGATGAACTAATTTAAATTCTCGGACGATGTCATAAATGTATTGTGAAAGCTTAATTAAAGCTGAAGTACAGAATTAAAGACTTTAGCTCTTTTCCAGAATGTTAATATAAAATAATAAAGGTACAATAAGAAGAAGAATATCCAAGCATCAACTTTTAACAATAAATATTAAAAGTCTATTTGGGCTTCGATATTATTCTTCTTTTTAACATCTTGTTTTTTGTATTGAAAATCTGGAGAGCTTATTAAAAGAAGAGCAGAAGGCTTTAATTTTGTATTTTATGTTTAATCTCTTAGCTTTCGTCAAAGAATATATATATATATATATATATATATATATATATATATATATATATATATATATATATATATATATATATATATATATACAGGTTAAGTAAGGTATTTGAGGAAAGATTTATACTTACATAAAAAATGACTCTTAGGAACAGATAATAATGTTTTTTGGGCTGAAAAAGTTACGAGGATAAGAATAAACATATTGTTTTGCAGTTTGATTCAATGAAGTCTCCTTCAGCTTCGATAACAGCTTATATGCAATGTCTGATCACTTACATGCTAGGATCGAGTGGTTATTGTTCATATCTGACTATGGGGGCTTTTAAGGATTCGTTAATGTTATGAGGGTGCTCGGTAACCTCTTTCTCAACTACGCTACATAGATAGTAGTCCAATGGATTGAGATCCTGGGAACTAGGAGGCCAAATCTGAGGCGTTATGTGATCATGAAAATGTTGCACCATTCATTCCAGCGTTGCTTGAGCCTTGTGTGATGGTGCAGAGTCTTGTAGAAACACATAAGGGCTTCCGTTGCGTCCATTGTCGATCCATGTCTTAACCGTCTTTTGCCTCTGATTTCTTGCGAACCTTGTAGAATAAGGAACTAGCGACTTTTAAAAATCGTGCTATTTCTAAATTGCTATGTTCAGCCTTTAACGCCATGATAACTGCGTGCCTCTTCATTTCTTGTGTAAGCATAGGGTCTGCCATTAATAATTCTGAAATATAGAAAATATAAAGTCAAATAATATGCTGCTATAGTAAAAATAACATATGTCGTCAATATATATATATATATATATATATATATATATATATATATATATATATATATATATATATATATATAAATATATATATCATGAACGCGAGAGAATAATGAAATGAATGGAGTCATAACGAAAAGAAACAAGAATAATGGGAACATTTTGTTAGAGTGTGGTCTAAGGTGTTACTTTAACTGTGATCTAAACGGTAGCCCCTGAATCATTGTGCTTAGTTCGATCCTCACTAATAGCACAGATATTTTCGCAATTAGGAAAAACAAATCCGAAAAAAAATTATTCCTTTTATCTTTTGTTTCCTTGTAGCATGACACTCATTCCATTTCATCATTCTCTTGCGTTCATGATATATATATATATATATATATATATATATATATATATATATATATAATCAGTTTTGAGTGCGTAAAACCACTCATAATTATTTACACGCGTGTTTAGTTTTATAACTGAGGTATGTGCACTCCTCAGCCACCTCCTCCTTTTTCAGTTGGGCTTAGGACCGGCCATGTCCGAGTAATTTCAATGTGCCCAGATATGCTGGTGAAATCCTTACATAGCAATATATATATTATAATGACGGAAATAATTTTTAAAAATTAGATACCGTAAAGGAAATAGCTTAATTTTTTTATAAATATCTTTTAATTATATTTGAGATCTTAAAATAGGTACACAAGGTAAAAGTTTGATAAAGAAAAGTAATTACTTTCAATTTTAGATTATTTTTTTTAAAGCCTAAATATGGAAATAAAAAATACGGGAAGGAAGGACGCAAGAAAAATGGTAGAGAGCTTCTCTTATTATAATGATGATATAGATAAAAAGAATGGTTAAATTCTACTCGGGCACAAACATGGTGGAGAAAGAAAGAGGACAAGCGGACGGAAAATGTTAAATTGCCGTCGAACAGCCTTTAAAAAATTAGGGAATATAAATTAAGAAGAATAGTAATCGTAAAAAACGTCGAATTCTTTTAATTAAATTGCAATGTGCCATTGTTATTTTAATCGCAAAACCCATCGAGTTAAAATGCTAATAGTGAGGTGGAGTATTCTTTCAAAGATTCCTGCCATAAATTCAGATCTGGCAGAAGTAGTCATAAGGTCAAATTTGATTCTTCTCACACATGAGGGCTTGTAAGAAAAGATCCTTAATAAAAGTTGCAACGCGTGAAATGCAAAAAAACAGCGATAGATTTATAGAGGGGAGGGCACACTGCTATTTTATGACTCCTTTCACAATGGATAATTATTTGAAAAGTTAAGATTTTAGTCACGAGTCTGAGTCCAAAGGCGACCAACCATCAACCTCCAGTGTCAAAAAGAGAAACACTAATCCACAATATTGTGATAATTATTTTAAATTTAGATTTTATTGGTTTCCTGACGTTGATAAACCAAGTTCCTCATGTCTAGTATGTGGTGAACTAATATCAAATGAATCCATGGCACCAAGTAAGTTAGAAAGACATTTTATTTCTTAACCTTCATCTTTGGAAGATAAAAAGCTTGATTATTTTTAAAGACTGTTAGAACAGAAATCAAATCAGCGAAGTTATTTTAAAAAAAATAATGACAGTATTAATTTGTTTGTGAGGAAATTAATACTTAACAGGATATAACCTTGAAAAAAGGTAATTTTATTAATTTTAAACATATGTACAAAATTTAGTCTTTTGTGTGGGCACTAAAATGGCACTTAGAATGCAGTCCTAAATCACACTTAACACAAGTAAAGGCTGCTTTTCCAGGACAATTGGCACATCTCCTTGTGTTCGAGCTTGGCACTATTAACTCCACTATTAACATGAGGAGCTCTTTTTCCTTGCATCGATGCAGTACGATGTGATTTCAAAATAGTTACTGCTAAACTTCTTCGAAAATTCAGAAGAAAAATATTATCTTTCTTGGCCTTTTTCGATAAAATACAGGAGTTTACTATTAAAAAATCAAATAAATATAGGCCATGAACATTTATTTAGTCTTATTTTTGTTCTGTAAGTAGAAATCCATTGGTCCAATTGGTCAACAACACCCATGTAAGAATTATAATTCTTTTTTGCTACTGGTTGAGGATGTGATATAACCTTTCAACTGTTTTGAAAAACGTTTTGTTGTTCCAATTTCTGATGACTCAAAATTTGAAGCAGTTTTCAGAAAATTTTTATCCCTATATTTTATTGCTACTACAGAAACAGATGGGCTAATTTCTACAGTACCCTGTGGTTTCTCTCTAAATACAGCTTTACTAAGATGAAGACAGTTCATCAATCTATTTTCACTAGCAGTACCAGATGCACATATGCCTGAATTTGAAAAATGTTTTAATAACTTATAGGATGTAAAATAAATATCAAAATATAGCATGTAACCAGACGATTTAGGAATATTCGTTTAATTTATAAACCTATCAAATACGTTTCCCCAAGTCCTAATTTAAAATCGCAACTGTGATTTTCATTTTAGTGTTTTCCCGTAGATGAGCACTGCCCAGTTTTTAAAACCAAATCTTATTGGCTTTCCCTTTCTGAATACTTTGGCTTATTGGCTTCAAAAATAATGGATCATTGATTCATCAATCGAAAGGTGTTCTTCTAAAACACTTAATTCAAGAAATCGACTGCTTAGGTGATCAACAATGGTCTTATCTTATATAAACGGTCAGTTACATCCATTCTATGGTTGTCATTGAAGTGAATGTGATGCAATATCATTTCAAATCTGTTACATCGAATAGCATCTGACAAAATTCAAGGACTATCAGAGTCCTTAGACCAATAGAGTATTTTATTTGGATATTTTGCATAACCCGAGAGAAGTAACCAACAAAATAGTACTCATAGTTCATCAGTGCTCAAATCCAATTTAGCATTTCTTTGCTGAGCATAAATATTTGTTTGTTCAACTATTTCGTCAATATGATGATCACTGTAAAACAATTTCAGTAGTTCTAATTCATTATTTGATGAAAATATGTCCCCAGGTAAACTCTCAGTTGGTGGTTTAGAAGAACTTATAGCAAAAGCAGGAACCTCTTTTTCTCCAGTTTATTTGAATTACTTTCATTTTTTTCCTACCTTCACTTGAACTTCGAGATATGTTTTCAGTCTTCGGTCAAAACTAAGGTTCACCACATAGAGGTGGATTAACACTTATGGGGGATAATGTTCTATAAATCTCCCTCAGTTATAAGGTAACCAATTATGATAGTCAGCAATTTATAGGGGTGTACTCGTACCTGAAAGAAATTATGAATTCATGGGTAACCAACTTAAATGAAGGTGAATTAAGTATCTGACTCCAAATATGAATTCTTCACTGTGTTCTTATTTTGTCTGAGCTTATGGAAGGTTTAAGGGCAATCGAGGAAAAGAAGAACGTTGCAAAAATAAACTTTATTCGAATATTGGCCTATAACGGGGCAAGTGGCCTGTCACCAAGTTACTTTGCTGGCAACTAACAGTCTATATATATATTCAATGCGAAGTATTAAATTGTGGAGTGACAAGACTTGGTGAACTAAAAATGGGAAACATGAACGAGATAATCTTCTTAACTATTGTAATCTAGTAATCTTAATAATACAATAATCATCCTAACTGAGCTGCTCTGACTATATATATATATATATATATATATATATATATATATATATATATATATATATATATATATATATATATATATACTTATTTCCTAGAGGGCGTGGTTTAGACTCATATTTTCCCATCCAAAAGGCGGAGCTAATGAAAGCTGCGTAAGTAGAATTACTTTCATATCCCAAGTTTTATCAATATAACAGGATGCACTTGTCATAGCTTTGTGATACAATTCCTTTTGGCTCGTGAGTATGTTTACTCATGTGTTTCGTAGACTTCCGTCTTTCGAGAAATCTATTCTGAGACGTGAAATGTTTGTTTACGCGTTTGTCTTATTGACAAAGGTGTTTTTTACTTTTCGCGCATTCGTACATTGTTGGTCCCGCGCTCATTCCCAACTGTCGCTTGCCTTATATATATATATATATATATATATATATATATATATATATATATATATATATATATATATATATATATATATATATATATATATATATATTATATATATATATATATATATATATATATATATATATATATATATATATATATATATATATATATATAATTTTGAGAGTACATAGAATGCGGAGAAATTCATCTTGATTTATTGGGTATAAACAACGTTTCAAGCTGTCCGCTCATCTTCGGGTTCTATGATATATTTCTAGCCAATTTCAAAAGTTTGTCTATAAATTATGAATATTAAGAGTGTTGAAAAATATCTACAAAAAGAGAGACTTTTTTCCTATAATGCAAAACCTAAGAAAATACATAATTTATAATGAGTTAGGATATTAAAAATCCTAGAGCAATTCACATGTTTACGAATTCACTTGTCCTCGGTGTCTCCAAGGAAGATACATGGCAGCACGATTTGCTCCCTGAGAGCAAGGTTCTCCTCACACATGGACATCAGCGCCCGTACTGAAAAAACACTTAATCGTAAAGAACTATTTCCTATCCGAGCACATGCAATCAAATGCAACGTGGATATAACTATAGATAATTTTACAATAATAGATCAAGATAACAATGAGCAAAGCTTAAGAATACTAGAGTCCCTTTATATTAAATACCCTGCCCCTATTCTTAATTGTGACTGGTTCGCTGTTCTCCACCTTATGACATATTTCTAATACCAATATAATCTTACCTATGTCCACTTCAATCCCCCTCCTCCTCACTTCTCTCTGGAGTCAGACCAACGATGGTGAGTGTTTTGATGGTTCTCTCTTGTATTCCCATAGTGAAATTTAATACGAGGATTCCAAGTACTTTTGAACTTTATTTCGAGTTCTTAATCAAGGAATAACAAAAGTATTGAAAATTTTAATATATATAAGGATGATACAGAAGAGAGGGAACGCCCACAAAAAAAATCTACCCCCTTTAATTAATATGAAATGGAAACATTAGGAGAAGTGAAGATAAATACAAACTAAGATCATTAAATCAGGTAAATTCAAAAGACTAAAAGTTGACAAGAGGATTAAAATACCGCCTAAGCAATTAGGAAGGGAGAAAATCTAAGCGAGAGATTAATATCAGAGGTCAGGATTAAAAAACCAAGGTAGAATAGGTAAAAATGTTCTAAAGACTTGACTCGAATAAAAATAAATACACAGACATAAACATAAGGATACATAGATGCAGACAAAAGATTAAATTAAATAGTATATTTAGATTAATATAAATATTTAGTCTCAAATTAAAAGTTTCGACAGTGCATTGTGAATATAATTGAAAAAAATAACCATTGAGTTTATATAAGCCAGGATTTAAATTAAAATTTTGGAATTTACTAATAAAGGTCGATTCAATGATATTTCGTGAAATTGTATCGTTATTATGACAGATGATTTGAGCAGAATTCCAATCAATTTTGTGATTAAGATATGACATATGAACATAAAATGAGGTGCTTTCTTCCCTGCGACGGACAATATATTTATGCTGAGAAATTCGTTTTTTTAAACGTTTACCTGATTGGCCAATGTAATATTTAGAGCAATCAATAAGCAAAATACATTACCAATAGAGAAGAGGTGTTCTTGACTAATAGTTTAGAGATAGTATAATTCTAGTTAACTACTACACAAATGCCTAGAGATTTTAAAATAGGAGGGAGAAAAGCAAAGGATGGAAGTACAACAGTATTCTTGATATTAAAAGGCGCGGAGGTTCAAAACGATAAAAAGACTTTTTAGCTAACTAAAGGCATTTATCAAGGAAATGAAAAGGATAGAAAAGTTTATTGCGATAACAAAAATTTTGGAAACTTCAGAGTCAAAGAATTCAAGACTAACTCACGAAGTGCACGGAGAAAAATTGAAATAAAAATTGATCTTTTGACTTTAATATAGTGAGAAGAGTAAAAGTGAATATAAGAAGAAGAATTAGTTGGTTTCCAATAGACAGATAATTTGAAACCAAAAGGCGTGCGATGTATTAATAAATCAAGGAAAGGAATACTTCCATTCTGTTCTATTTCAAGGGTAAATTTGATAAAAGTTACAAGTGAATTAAGTTTGTTCCATAGAAAGAAAAATATTTTATAGAATTAGGCCACAATAACAAGAATGCTCTTGTACTTCCTTTTAATCCATCCTTTGCTGTTCTCCTTCACATTTTAAAATTACTATTATTCTAGATGTAAATTTATTATTATTGTTTTTTCTTTCATATATTTACATGAAATATTAAATATCGTGGTTGAAATATAGATCTAAATAGATATTGATAAACATACATTTCACAGAGAATGATATTATGGTGTTCTGAAAAACAAACGCTATGCGGGATGAATCCACTGACATCAATAATAAAAGTCAATTGCTTGCATTTGTACGTTTTATTGACGGGAATGAAATAATCAATCAATTTTGGTGTTGTAAAGAAATTTCCAACACTACAAGACGTAAAGATATTTTTAATAGGATAAAAGACTACCTCAAATAAATTAATTTGGCTTGATAGTCCTGTATTGGCATTTACACCGATGGAGCTCCATGCCTGACAGGCTGTATGAAATGATTTGTATCCCTTGCAGAAAAAAAATCCAAATCTCATTCGTACTCATAACTTTCTACATAGAGAAGTTCTCGTTTCAAAAATATCGCAGGAAGATATAAAGGTTGTGTTATATGAAGTTGTTGAAATGGTCAATTATATAAAACGTAGGCCATTGAAGACAACGAAGAGGACTCTCATCATTTAAAATTATTAATGCATACTAAGGTTCGATGGCTGTCGAAAGGCAAAGTATTAATTCGTGTTAACTAACTGCATAAGGAATTACTATCATTTTTTGTCCAGGAAAAACAGTAGAAATTCTGTGAAAACCTTACTTAACGGATATATTTAGTGGGTTAAATAAAACAAACAGTAGCATGCAAAATAAAACCAAAATACTCTCAATGCAACAGACAAGTTAGTTGCTCTCAAAAAGAAAATTGTGATTTGTAAAAATAAGGCAATCACTGGCAATCTTGATATGTTTCCTTTATTGCGGTCTACCTGCATTAACGTAATGATCCTTATCGTGGTTACTCATTTGACAGCACTGGAAAAAAGCATCAACAGTTATTTTTTATCATTAAAGACCGAAAAGTATAATTGGATTAGAGACCCTTTAATAAATATTTCTTCAAATATTGAACTTGAGTAATGAAAAAGAATTGGCAACACTTTCCAGTGTTCGAGGGCTAAAATTAAAACATTCGACTCTGCCCATTGGTACATTTTGGACTTCAATTTAAGAGGAGTATCCCTTATTATATAAAAGAGCTTTATCAATTTTCTTACAATTTTCAACTTCTTATATATGCGAATTAGGCTTCTCAACATTAAACAACATTAAAAACAAAAAGCATAAATGATTACGTACCAAAGAAGAAGAAATGAGGATCTGTCTGTCTCATATTAGAGCAAACATTGAGGAAATTAAGAAGAAAAGCCAGGCGAAAATTTCTGACCATTTGACTGATGAATTTCGAAACACTGCAAGTAAGTTCATATACGAGGGGCGGTCAATAAGTTTTGCGAATCGGTAGGGAAAAACAGAGAAAAGGGGGATGGCTGTTTGTGGGGGCGTTAGGACAAGTTATGACAAGTCAGGACCTGCAGCCGCACGCTTCTGCATCGTCTATTTAAGAAGCAGTAGCTGATTGCAGATCGTCAGTCACAAATCTTTCAACAATTGAGAAGGTTGAGTACCGCGCAATGGTAAAATTTTTGAACCAGGAAGGCAAGAATGCAGAAGAGATCCATGAACGCATGGTTGCAGTGTACACCGACACCGCCCCTTCCTATGCAACCATTGCTCGCTGAAATAGGGAGTTCCGCGATGGTTGTAAATCCCTCATAGATGACCTCCATCCAGGACGCCCGTCAGACGTGACCAACGAGGACAATGTGGCCCGTGTGAAGAGAATGATCCTCGAAAATCGACGGGTGAAGGTCCAAGATATCAAGCGAGAACTTGGAATATCACATGGAAGTGTTATCAACATCATTCACGAAAATTTGGCCATGACTAAGGTCTCTGCCCGTTGGGTCCCTAGAAACCTCACGCCCCATGATTAACTTCAACGTCGTCAAAGTCCACAAGGCCAGAGTTGCACAAGCTGCCCTGCGCGAATGCGGATTCGAGGAGCTCAACCATTTTCCCTACAGTCCAGATCTGGTCCCTAGAGAATACTTTTTATTCCTTCAGCTCAAGGCTGCACTGCGTGGACGCCGGTTTGAGGACGATGAAGATGTCCAGCTCTCCATCCAGGAGTGGATTAAACAGCAGTCGCGAGATTTCTGGTTGTTGGGAATTCGAAGCCACAGGGACAAGTGGCGCAAGTGCATTGAAGTTGAGGGTAGTTATATTGAAAAATAATAAAACACTTTTTCCCATATCTTGTTTCCTTATATCCGAATTGCAAAACTTATTGACTGCCCCTCGTATGTGTTACCATTAATTTAGTTTTAGTCATTCTATGTGTCTATGACTAGTCTGTGCAGTATCACAATAGCCCTCTTCGGTTATATGCTATGTTTTTATTTCTTTAACATTTAAATATTTTTATTTATATGTATATAGCTAGGTCTGCCGCTATATTTCCATGTGCTCCTAGGTGTGCCGTTGGCAAAAAAATGGTTGAAAACCACTGTTCTAGAACCTGCCAAATCTTTAAAATTAAAGGTTTAACGGACAACTATAGATCTCAAATTACGTTTACACTGCAAAACGTCTCCGAACATACAAATAATCTCTTTATTTATCTTTTTACTGTAGGGAGTAAAGGCTGGACCCCCTTTAATGAGTAAGATTCCTGGGAGCGTATTTATGATTGAATCTATTTCTGGAAGTGCAGTTCTTTGTGAGCTCGGTCCAGTCTACGACGGGTTTTGTTTTCGAAAAAAAGGTATTGGAGCGGTCTTAATTTCTGATTCATCATTCGGCTCCCTAACCTCCTGCTCCAAGGTCGTATCGTAAAGTGCTTTACAAAGATCACGTCTTTTTTTGTTTTGTTTGTTGTTGTAAGCTTAATAACTTGATATTTTTGTTTGTAACGTTTCGTATTCAAATTGAGTGCTTAGGAATTGGTTCCAGCTTGATTCAAAGGAGGATCGAAAATTAAGTTTGCTATCAATTAAATACTTTGCGCTAGCCACTGCTTAGTCCCTTGCATCTTTTGAATCCTTAATTTTATTTCCTCTCTCTATTATCTTTCTTGCGTTTTTGCATCTGTTTGGTTGTGTGAAAATTGTTTTTTTTTTAATATATCTCTTGAACAAAAAACCCGCACAGAGATTTAAATTTAAATATACACTTAAATATATATTCTACTGTCACTAAATTTTACCTCCCTTTTGGCAATCTATTTTCATTTTATCATAAAAATTAAATCAACTTTAGTCTAGTGTTTCTTTTATAATTTTATGATGAATAAAGTGTCGCGATAAAGACGCGTGACTAAAGTTCCGACGTACAAAGAAACCCGAAAATACGCCCTAATCATATTTCATAGTGAAACACTGCGGGGACCAACTTTATACAACAGTGTTTACAAGGACTTATCTGAAAAAAAAAATGCAATCGCCTTACTGCTAAAAATGATTGGCGCCCTCCAACGCCAAATTGCACTTAAAGGACATTTAATTTGAAATACCCTTAGACAAGGATTATAATGGCCGAAAGGATAATTTTACCTAAGTGTTGAGATAAAATAACAGTGACCGATTCAAAAATGATTTCTGCCATGGAAGAAAAGCGGCCGACTTCTTTGCTGAATAAAAAAAAATGTTACGTGATTTTTCTTTATAACTTATTATTAATAAAAATATAAACAAAGTACTCAATAAAAATTTATGAATTTTTTTAGTATGGTAAAATAGGGTAAAGAAAAAGGGAATACAATTTAGTGATCATAAAATTCATCCTTAATGGTATATTTAAATTGAAATTTTCTGCCACGCCCTTTATGTCTGTGTAGTAAGTCATCTAAATCGAGGAACATTTAATCTGTTGAATTGATTAGTCAATCCTCAGAGCTTTTTTGGTATATTAATTTTGTAAAGCGAATTTTTTTTGGCTCATTTTTTTTAATTTCAATGGCATAAAATACTTTTCTCTGATTAAAATTTCCCAAAACAAATTAATAAAAACCTTGCACGGCTTTGCTTCTCAAGTCTTCTGCCTCTTTTAAATTTTAATGCATATTAACTTACTTAACATCAAATAAGTAAATTTTCGGCTCTGTTTCACACTATCTAAACTCACACGCTCTACAGGACTTGTGTTACTTACTTTGACATAATTTCCTTGATTCTGTAAATTGCTGTTTATTCAAAAAAATCACACAACAGAAAAGACTACGAGGCATGTAACCGTAATTTTCTTCAGACGTACTTTAAGGGGACCCCTTCCATCTGCCGTTGCTGCACCCACCGTATTCAGCTGGAAGTCAAGATCTGCCCTCTAAAGTAGAAGGTTTCTCTTTACTCGATGAGGCTTAAGTCAGTTTTGGAGTATCTTGTTGTTCTATATACGGTGCTACCTTGTGAGCAACATGAAAAAGCCCCTAGAACACCAACAACTACAGTCGAAGAAGCTTATCCTAGGCTTCGAATAAGGAGACTCTATTATTACCACTAAAGGATTTTCAATTTTCAGTTCTAAGCAGGTTATTGATGAACCTGAAGTTCTCTTGTTTGGTGATTCTATGATGAGTGATCAATTCAAATAATTATGTGGCAGATATCCGAGAGAGAAGTAGCGATACTGTTACTCAAGAGGCAAAGCAAAGATACCGTATTTTGTTGATATGTGACTAGTAACATTTTCCTGACTTGGTAATATGATCTTCTAGTGCGCTGCAGGCAACTATTTTGGTTACTTAATAATAAAATTAATAGGATTATTTTTACAGGTAGACTGCCAAGCTACACAGCTGAAATCAGTTTTATAGAGAGTCGTCTCACATTAATAATTGTTTTAGAATTCTTTGTTAGGAGAATTGAACATATTTTGCCACTCTATAAGATCAATTCTACGATCGACGTGACCTGTTCCAACCAAATTGCCTGCACCTAAATAGATTTGGAAGGCTCGTGAATTATACTACTATGTGTTTTCAGGCGGCTACCACATTCTTTAGAGGTGAGGTAGAGAACACTTGTGTAAATATGTAATTGGAGTGAGCAACCAAGGCAATCTAAGATAAGACCGTCTAAATTATAATGTTTTCATACAAACGCGCCCAGTTTTAGAAATAAGATGGTCAAGTTAATGACTCTAGTTAGGACAGGGAAAGTTGATATTATTGGTATCACAAAAAATAGGTCAAAAGTCCCGGCAGGGATTTTCTAGATAGTTTAATATATCTAGCTATTAACTGTTTACTAATGATATGATTAATATAATAGTCTCAGTTGTTTTATTTTACTTAAAAAAATATAAACGCAACAGTGAAATATTTCACTATAGAACTAAGCCCGAAGTAATGAGATATCCTGCTCAGAACCTGGACCTGAACCTAACTGAGAACCTGCGGAAGAGCATTGGAGCCAAATTTTGAGACAAGCAGCCTTTGACTGTAAAAGATTTATAAACGAAAATTGAGCAGGAATAGAACAAAATAACACCAGAAATCTATAAGCAACTAGTGAGATTCTGTAGTCGTTGTTGGGTCGAAAAATATAAAACAAAGGGTTCAACACCTCATCTTATATGTTTTAAGATTCATTGTTGTTAAATATTGCTTTGTTTCTAGTATAATTGCTTGCTAGGTAATTCTGTAAGTAATCGCTTCCTTATTTTGAACAAGTCAATATTTTATTTTGTTAGCTTATTTAGTATAATTTCTTGAATATACGATTGTATCATATAAAATCTTAATTAAATATATTAAATGCATGGATGCGGTAAAAGGCTCACCTGGCAAACCATCACCCCACACATTCCTAAAACTTGCCATAATTTTCCTAATCTATATGAACATAATCTGTCTCCAGATGAATTTACCCAGCATACACCTTACTTCTTTTATCATATAATTTTATCTAGCTCTCCAGTTTAAATAAACACCCGCAACCCTCATACCTGTAATATGCTTTTATCTATACAATCAAATTTTCCCATTAACATTGACTACAACATTTAATAGACTTATCCTCATGTAGTACTTTCCTTCTTCTTTCTCCCCTTAGCTCTTATGCAAGGTCACTCTCAGAGTAGTTTTTCTGTTCTATAGCACTCTTGCAATTTCAGATACCTTAC
Organism: Ceratothoa steindachneri; assembly: GCA_963969495.1. NCBI lineage: Eukaryota > Metazoa > Arthropoda > Malacostraca > Isopoda > Cymothoidae > Ceratothoa > Ceratothoa steindachneri. The sequence continues at coordinate 81,213,861 of OZ018327.1, forward strand.
AATAAAGCCAAAAGACCTGCTGACTATATTTTAGCGGCTTTCAAATTTTCTGACATCGAAAACACTAAGAACCTCTTTCATGCTTACATGATACATAACCAAATAAAGCAATAGACTTACACCTACGAAACGTAATAATCTTTAAGTTCGCAACATGTTTAATTTCCTCATGATATGACTCGTCGAAGTACTCCTACTTTCTTCTTTACGCCTTCTTATCTTTACAACTACCATGCAATTATAATACTTAATGTTCAAACAGCTATTTTTCTCTTGCTTTTGATTTATTCTTACTTTCTGTCGTAACAGCTTCCTGTATCCATCCAAATCTCATTCATCTTTTTCATCCGCTGCTCTGTTGCTCTTCTTAATCGCTCGTTTCGCTTTTATTTCACCTCCTTGTATTCATTCGCCCGCACTCAAGACAATACAATTTTCGGTTTCAAAAGTGAGTTTATAACTCTCATACGTGTAAGGCAGTTAAAAAAAGCTTATATTTTGGGGTAACGTTTCTTTAGCCATTTTCTTACGCTCTAGCTACACCATAATATACATTAAATTGAGCTTTTACTTTCTTTGAAATAAATGAGTGCTTTAGCGTAGCGCTTATTAATTCTTGTGGTAAGTAGTTCAACACTTGGTCCACGAGGTTAATGGAGATCGATTTCCAGATGGGGCATTATACTTTCACTTTTTCAGCTTATTATTACGCCATCTCGTCGTTGTTGTGTATGCAAAGTTAAACAAATTTTCTGCAATATCAAATGAACGATTAATGATTTTTTCTCCGCTTCCTTCTCTATTATAAACTAGAGTAACTTAATTCGTTCATTCTTTCCTGGTAACTAAGATGTCTAATCCTACTTATATCTTTTGGCATATCAGCGTTGGACCTTTTCTATTAAATCTAAATTTATCTTTAAGTAGGAAGACTAAAAAGGAACGGTATAATATAAGATAGGTCGGACTAATGAAGTGTATTGTTTAAACTTAGTACCTATTTTTCCGTGTTGAGACAGGCATGCTGAATGATGTTATTCTTGTTGCTTTGCTTCCAACTAAGATAAAATGACGACTTTTTTTATTTATTATCTATTTTGACTCCCAAACTTAATTACTCAGTTACTTCTTTGGGCCTCTTTTCTTTGAAAAAATACTCAAATTTCGGATTTGTTTTTAAAGTATAGCATACAGCATTTCATAACATGAAGTTACGTGCAAAATTGTCGCACCATATAACAAACCCATCCATACACTTTTCTAGTTTATTTCCATTTTTCTCTATTTTTATTTTGTTGTCGACCTATAAATCGTCTGCAAATCAAATCATTTTATATTTCATTCGAATATCTATGCAATCATGTAACGAAAGTGATGTCTGAAATTTTTAAATAAAGCTTTAGTTAATATTTATTAAAGTAGTACCTCTTGTTATCGTTCTGAATGTTACAATGAGTAATTTATGCCTTTTTCTTTCAAATTATAAAAATATTGTTCATAATCTTCTTCGGTATTCCCTCCTATGTCGTTTCATTTAAAGATAACATTAGACATGTTTCACGCCATGAGTTTCAATAAGGTGTCAATGAAAGTACAGCGCCAGAATCCATTTATAACACATATGGGATATTGCAGCAAATAAAAAAAGTTGAAGGAGTGGTTTTCAAGTTTTCGAAGTGGAGATTTATTCCAAAAGACGGACCCAAATAAGGTCGTCCAAAAAGAACTTCATTCGGAAGAGTTGGAAACTGTTTTAACAGACCTTCCCTCTAAAACTGCTAAGGAACTCGTAAAACAATTTAACTTAGCCAATACCACTGCCGTACACCATCTGGAAAAAGTCGGGATAGGTTCCAGTGATTGGAAAATTAGTTCCACACCAAATGTCCACAGCAAATCTGAAACAGCGTGTTATTTGCTGTAAGTTATTGCTTTCACGCCCCCTTTGGGCACCATTTGTGTGGAGGCTTGTTACTGGTAATAAGAATTTGAGCCTATATCATAACGTGAAACGTAGCCATTCGTGGATCAGTCGAGGAAGCTGAATTTCTCTATATCTGAAAGCAGGACTTCATCCAGAAATTACCCTGCTCAGTATATGTTTAAATATTGAAGGAATTATCCATTAGGACTGTTAGACAAAAATATACAATTAATGTTAATCTCCTACTGCAATTAAAAGAAAGGGTACCATTCCATATAGCGTATTGCCTGTCCTCACGCAGATCAAATGACCAAAGAGTTCGATTAGGAAATAATGCTTCATTCTCCAAATTCTGCTAACTTTGCTCCTCCTGATTATCATTTGTTTAGGGGATTACAAAACAATTTGGATGGTTTTAGGTTGACATCAAGAGAATAGGTTGAAAACGAGTTGGATTCATATTCTTCATCAAAACCTAAAGAATTTTACAAGAGTGATATTTATAAGCTTGTTGATAAATGGAATGATGTCCTAGGAGCAAAAATGGAAGTGCCCTACTTCATTTTTTTCAATGTTACTTTTGAGCTGTTTACGGTTTCTTAGGAGATTTCGGAGTGAAGTGACAAGACTGGAAATTGACAGTGTTAGTTTGTGTCTGAATAAGGCAAAAAAAGTTTAATATTTGGACCATAAGAAAGTTTATTATTTTTCTAAAGTAATAACAATTGATATTAGATAGCAAATTATTATATAACAAAAAACATTTTTGTTATTACTCTCACTCTCAGTTAAGTTTGAAGTAAGCTCAATATTCAAGTTAAAATAAATGTTGAAATATTCAATCGTATAATGATTAATATGTACACTCGAAACAGGTACATAATTATCTCACACTCCTATCTCTAACTCCAATAAAGAGCTGAGAGCAGGAAAGTAAAATATTTAAATTACATTTAACAGTTTGTTTCATAGCACAGGGGAACAATTTTAATCACATTTTCTGGTGACTTACATTTATCTACGCATTTTAATTCGTTTTTTTTTTGCTGATTTAAAATATATAATCCATTTTTACCTATATGCTATAGTTGTTCTGTAATTTCTATTTGCTAGTTCTCCCAAAAACTGCTCTCTGGACGGACAGAGAGGGTGCTTGTAGAAAGCAAATACATGACAGTACATAGTAGTAAGATAGTAATAAGTGTTATTGTGCAAAATATTGACATTATTGTTTCTTTTGTCAGGTCTCATGTTAGAGTGATGGCTTCGTCAGGAGGAAATTGTTTTAATGATCCATACACTTTTTTGATACATATGTGGCTGTTACATGCTAGTTCGTCAAAGGTGCAATATATCAAACTTTGTGATCCGCACTTATAAGGCATATTTTGATGTTCCTCTTGGCGATCAAGATAAGAAGTGGACACCACATGCTCTTTGCCATAGTTGTGTGGAACATCTTCGTGAGTGGACGAAGGGGAAGAGAAATGGTCTTCCTTTTGGAATCCCCGTGGTGTGGCGAGAGCCAAAGGATCATGCATTGGACTGTTATTCCTGTTTGGTGAATACTAGAGGTATTGGCAAGAAAAATCTGCACAAAATCGACTACCCCAACGTTCCCTTGGCGATCCGGCCAGTACCTTATTCTGAGTCTTTACTAGTTCCGATTTTCAGTAGATATACTTCCCCCGAGAATGAAAATGATGTACCTGATATGACATCCAGGGAATGGATTGAGAGTATGCAGATTCATCATAAGATACTGAACAGTCATTAGCGCCTCACTGTTTCAATCAAGAGGCTTTGAATGACTTGATATGTGATTTGGTGTTCTCCAAGAAAGCTGCAGAACTTTTAGCCTCCAGGTTGAGTGAAAGACATATCCTTGACAGGTCGGTACGGGTATCATATTACCGAACAAAGGAGAGTACATTTGGTCGTACAATAGGCTCCCGACGATACACTATATATCTATTATTTGTGGGGATTATTCTATATTCGAGTGCGGGTTGATCAGATGGCCGAGAATGACTCTACGTAAATAAAAAGGCCTGGAGAGGGCTTATTAATCTTCAATATACTTAAGAAGTGGAACGGAGCCCAAGGATAAATAATGTTGCAAACATTAATAAAATAGAATTTTATTAATTAATCTAACAAAACAACATGGAAAATATTCACATGACCGGGGATTAAAATTGGAGATACACATGAAACGAAAAGGTCATGGGAATATTTGACTAAGTGGAGGATTAAGATTTGGAGGGATTTATAATGACAAAACAAACAATAAGGGAAAGGGTTGGCTAAACCCTTTTAAAGCACAGAGTTGCCTTGGCACAAAAATATATAGGTTAATGCAATGCGTATCTTACGTATCTATAAGGTCGTCGTGCAGAAAACGGCGATTTGAAGGTATCTTCGGTCCGACTGGCGATATATTTCCAGGAGAAGGGTTTTTTAGGGAAGTTGTCCTTAACAAGGGGGCAAAGGACTGACTTCGAGGAGTGAGAGAGAAGTGGGGCTTGGAAGTACGAGCGATCCTTGGGACAGGATGTCAAGGATGTTCTGGATGAACATTTGAAGTTATTTGTGTAACCAAGCGTTCTCTTCACGAAAGTTAAAAGGGGGGAATTAAATTACCACTGACGTGATATCAGGGGAACAAGAACCGTCTCTTGTCTAATGGGCTCGAAGAACAATGACGGTTCTAAAGTTGTTCTATTTCTGAACAACAGGGGGGCGAGAACCGTTTCTTGTCGAACGGGTTCAAAGAACAATGACTGTTCTAAAGTTGTTCTCTTTCTGAACAACAGCGGGGCGAGAACCGTTGCTTGTGGAGCGGGCTCGAAGAACAATGACTGTTCTAAAGTTGTTCTCTTTCTGAACAACAGGGGGGGGCGAGAACCGTTTCTTGTCAAACGAGCTCGAAGAACAAGGACTGTTCTTAAGTTGTTTTTTTCTGAACAACAGGGGGGGGGGGGTCTGTTGACTTGGTGTCTCGAGGGGGACTAACCTTGGCACTCAAGGATATTGTCTTCTCCTGGACAATAAGGGGGTTCTCGAGGTAGAAGGTTCCTAGGTGCACAAGGCAGATTGGATCGGCGTGATGCCTGACGAAGGTAATCTCGATCTGCTTCAAATGCGAAATTCTATCGCATAAATAGCTGGAGCCAGTCCCTCAGCGTAGGGGACAATGGGGGACTTCGATGGAATGTCACGGTAGCGCTTGGAACAATCCTATCTTCCCATAAGCCTAATTCAATCTGGCTAGATCAACGCCTGGAGGCAAACGGGGGATTGAACCTCCTTGATTAAACTTGGGAATACTGGGCGATAAGACGCCGTTCTACTCTCTCTCGCAGTATGCACGAGTTTCAATATGTCATAGGGGCGAGGCGTGGCAGCCTCAGGCCATTCGATCACACATTTTTTAAGTATTTCTCTGAGGACAAACGATTTGTTTACTTCCATGATGTTTCCGTTCTGCTTACCGAGTTGGAACTTGGCACCTATAGCCCTGCAGAGTGGAGACTGTTTTTGGATAGCTCCAAGCGTAGCCTTAGGTGTGTCCTTTTGCATAATGGCGATGACTTTGGTGCAGTTCCTCTCGTTCACTCTGTCCAGCTGCGAGAAACTCACGATCTCATGAGAATGGTAATGGATTTACTTAAGTACCATGAACACAAATGGATCATATGTGTAGACCTTAAGATGGTCAACTCCCTCCTTGGCTAGAAGAAGGGATATACTAACTTTTCAAGCTATATCTGTTTGTGGGATAGTCAAGCCCGTGACAAATCCTGGTCCCAAACAGATTGGCCAGTTTGAAAATTTTGGAAGCAGGAATGCCAAACATTGTTAATGAGCCAATTGTAAGTCGAGAGAAGATCGTTGGTGAAGCAGTATGTTTAGGCGTTGAGCACTGACAAAGATTGTTTTCAGTACATAGTATCCGCGTTTTCTGCTTTGACTTATACTGGTCCCCAAAAGATTGGCCAGTTCGGGAAACTTTGGAAGCAAAAATAACAAACATTGTTAATGAGCTAATCGTAAGTCAAGAAAAGATCTTTGATGAAGCAGTATGTTAAGGCGTTGATCACTGACAATGATTGTTTTCAGTATATAGTATCGGCGTTTCCTGCTTTGTCATACGACAAAAAATAAAGCGGGAGTATTTGATGGTCCATAAATCCAAAGACTTCTGAGTGATTCTAGATTCGTGAACAACATGAATGAACAAGAGAAGGCAGCCTGGCTCTCATTTTCTGCCGTTGTTCGTAACTTCTTGGAAAACAAAAAAGATCATAACTAGGAGGATTTGGTTACTAATATGCTTTTAGCATATCGTGATCTGGGATTCAACATGAGTATGAGGCTGCATTTCCTAAATAGTCACCTCGACCGATTCCCAGAGAATCTGGGAGCCGTGAGCGACGAACAAGGGGAACGGTTTCATTAGGATTTGATGACTATGGAAGAGCGCTACCAAGGTCACTGGAATAGACACATGATGGTGGACTACTGCTAGGCGATTAGAAGAAATCAGCCAGAGAAGACTTACAAGAGAAAGAGTTACAAACGCAAATTTTTGCCCGATTGAAATCAAGAAAAGGTCCTCCAGCCTGATGTACGGTCCTTCATAAATTAGCATCTATTTGATTACAGTATTTGTGCTCTAATGTGTAATTCACGTTTCTTCTCATATGCAAGGAAATGTTTGTTAAAAGAAACTGCTTTATTATGAATAACGCAAAAGGATGATTCAAACTTACTTCAGGGCATGATTATAGGCGTGATAAAATGAAAATTATTGTATAATATTAGTTATTGATATTACAGAAAATCTGTAGCATTTAGAGAGAATCTGATTTTAGATTTGAATTCAGTATGCTCGAATTAGGTGGGAAAATGTACTTTTCAATTTACCAAATACAGGGTGTTCCCCAATGATAGTTAACTCCATTCATACAGGATAGAAAATCCCTTTCAACCATGCAATTCTCGCTGCCATCTGGCGAGTGATCAACAGAAGTTACGCCTTTGGGCTTGAATATAATGATTTAATAATAATTTGTACTTAAATGAAGTTTCGAAGGTTTCCATAATCCAAGGTCGTCCCCATATGCCATCACAATAATATGCACCTTCGCGTTGCCAGTAATTTCGACCTCGATGCCAAGACCATTTATAATTTATGGTACCACTCGTACTGAAGATCCTCCTTATCTGGTATGTTCTCCTAGCGCAGAATCGTTTCTTTAAATTTCTTTGTAGTCAACATAATGCGCGACTTGAGCGACATCCTTGAGGCTCCTGGCCCCCCAAAGTGCAACATTATCAACCATTTACATAGGTATACAATGTTACGGCCAGATTTAGGGCTATGGAGTTTTTAAGAAATAATTAAATTTAAATGTTTCCTTTGCCATGTTATATTTTGGTATTTTCTTAATAAATATGGATAAGATTATGCAGCTTTTGTAATAGTTATCAGATTACTATTCTAGCTTGGTATGGATAAAATTTATTCCATGATTATTACATTTATTTAAGTTGTTAAATACATTATTAGCCATATTCCTCGTTGTATATTATCTGGATTTTAATAGCTCTAAGTAAATGAGAGGTAGGTATTTATATGGTCGTGTTATCTAATTCCATGGCAGAACTGAATGTTTATGGTCGGGATTTAGTCATGTCGTTAGGTTCTGGTTTATATCACCCGCACCTAATAGTCATCTAAAATTAGGACAAATCTACTTAAATGTTAATCTCTGTTTTCCTTCTGTTGTGCTTATATTCTGTTTACCATCCTCTGTCCTCCTTTATGGTTGCCATCCCCTGTCCTCCTTCATGGTAACCATCCCCTGTCCTTTTTTATGGTTTACAATCCTCTCTCTACATTAATAGTTTACCATCCCTGTCCTCCTTTATGGTTAGCATTCTCTGTTCTCCTTTATGGTTGTCATCCTCTATCTACTATATGGTTAACATCCCCTGTTCTCATTTATGATCTAACATCCCCTGTCCATCTTTAGCCACTTTTCATATAACCATATAAACCATTTTTATGTTCATTCTTTCCATTGTGCAAATAAATATGGTAGCATGTACAAAAAATATTGTGTAATACATTGATTCTACTCAAATGCGTTTTCATATCTTGTATTAAATTTCATACTGGTGTGTAGTTATCCTGTATTTATACTTTATGTACATATATCTATACATATCTATCTATCTATCTATCTATATATATATATATATATATATATATATATATATATATATATTTATATAAAGGGAGAGAGAGAGAGAGAGAGAGAGATTAGTAAAGAGTAGCTATTCTTTAAACTTAAATGGAAAAATCAGCGTTTAAAATGAAATGGCTCAATTTGCGGTTATAGCAAATGACTTCAAAAGAGGCAGCCACATATTATTGTCTGCTATGATTTGGCGCACTCGACATGCGGTTGTTTCCTGGCCATCTCCCGTTAATACTCACTGTCTCAGGCCATTTGTAGGTGTCTTAACCCCTTCCGTTCTCTTCATGATAATTATAGTTTCTTCGCGAGAAAATATAAAGAAGTATTTTCTTCAAAAAATGGCGTTTGATTTTTAATATTTTTGTAGCATAATTTTGATATTCTGTGAAAGGGTACGCTTCATTCTTGAATCATGTCTTAGTGCTGTAGTGGTTACGCTCCTTTATTCTCTTTGTCTTAGTGTCGTAGTGGTTACGCGTTGTTCTTGATTTTTTTTTAGTGCCGTAGTAGTTAGTGTTTTTTTTTTACTCTTTTTCTCAGTGCCATAGTGAATACGCTTATATTTTTTCTCTCTGAGTCTAGGTTTTAGATGTAGTGTCTAACATCTAGTTTCAGAATAGGTAGTGATGATCATCGAATAAAGACCACATAGTATGTGGTTCGACATATTTTGGGGTTAATGGATGTTCTGTGTATATCTCTCTCTCTCTCTCTCTCTCTCTCTCTCTCTCTCTATATATATATATATATATATATATATATATATATATATATATATATATATATATATATATATATATATATATATATATATATATAACTGTTGAGCTTCTTCCAAATTGGAGTTTCAATAGGAAGGTAAAAACCAAGCACGCTATTAGTAAAAGCATCTTTATTTGTCCGGCTTTGAACGTTTCAAGGTTCTAACCTCATCATTGCCACTAAGAAACTAAGATAGTAAAGGGTTAAATTTCTATTTTTCATAAAATACTAAAATTTAATAGTGCAATTTAGGATATGCTGCTTAATACAAGAATAAAAATTTTAATAATTCATGATACTATATAAAGATTAGATTCAGTTTGATTTATATTTAAATTGGGTTTAAGTTTTAGGATGTAAAGTGATCCTAATATCTGTAATGCGTTGGGATGTGGGATATGACTAAGTATTTTAAAATTATACTACGGATACTTTGATGTAATCTCGTATTGGCGAGGGGTCTGGTTGTTTTAGAATCAGCCCTGTGCTGGTTGACCTTCCACGATGCTGCTCGATGGATTAACCTAATGGTCGAACCAATATAAGATGAATCGCAAGATTCATAACTATATTTATAAATTACAGAGGAGCGGCAAGGGAATGGAATTCGGTCCTTATAGCTGAAATAGGATCCAATATTGTGTTCATTTTTTAACATAAATTTTGGGTCTAGATATGGATAGAATTTATTTAGAGTCTTCTTAATTTCATTTACAAAGTCGTTTGATTTTTTTATCAAAGTATGGAAGACTAAAAAAAATTTATAATTTCTCTACAGTATTTTCTGTTGGACTTTTTTGATAGAGAGCAATGAGAAACTTTTTAATGTTTTTCCACTAATGAGTCAGGGTAGCCATTATTTTTTAAAGAAAGTTTTTAGAAAAGAGAATTCGAAATGCAGCAGTCTATATGAAGAACATATATTGTAGGCTCGATCAATAATAGTTTTAATTGACGATAACTTAGATGTTTCTGGAAAGAAGCTAAAGAAGCTTGTGCCTAAACCTGTAAATGTAGGCTTCCTATAGATTAAAGTTTCAAACTTTGTTCCTGAATGTTTAATATCTATATCCAAAAATGGAAGTCTACTATTTTTCTTGCTAATCATACATGTATTTTTTCACAGGATGGCAAATAAAGTCATACAGAAACGAACCTACAATGAGTAATTTTTACAGTATGGTTTTGTGAATATGCCTGATTCTTTTGAAGATCGCCCAAAATGTGAGTTATGCTGCAAAGTTCTCATCAAGTAAGAGTGTGAAACCAGAGAAGCTGAATGGACATCTAATGAAGTGTCATCCAGGAAGTGTCTCCCAGACTATCACATATTTTAAACAAAAGGCAAACAATCTGAAGGCTGTGAAGTTTGGAAAAACTGCACTTGCATCACAAAAACTGGCGGCTGCTGCTGAAACTTGGTATGAAATGGCATATCGAATAGCAAAATGACAAAAAATCACATGCTATTGCTGAAGAGTTGATTTTACCATGTTCAATCATGATCGTGGCAAAATTATGTGGCTTAGACCAAGTCATAAAGCTCAATGCTACTTCACTTTCCAACAACAAAATTCGCAGACGGAAAGACGATCTTGCTGCAGACATTCTTGAACAACTTATTTCAGTGGTATTATCCAGTTTATATCTCAAATTTTTAATGCAGTTTGATGAAAACGCGAATGTTGCATCTTGGGCCACTTTGATTGATTTCCTTAGGTTCATGAGGGTAGTATCAAGGAGGAAATATTACTATGTCAAAAATTGCCGACAACTACAAAAGGTGCAGATATCTTCAACACAGTGGATGGGTTCCTGAGAAAGGCATGTCTAAATTGGAGCAAGGTTTTCCAGTTATCAGATGATGAAGCTCCAAGCATGATGGGACAAGGCAATGGAATGCATGGCTTGTTGAAAAAAAAGGACCAAAATATCGACGTTGTGCACTGTGTTATTCATCATTATGTCTTGGCTTCACGCGGCCTGCTGAGTCTATCAAGGTTGTTTTGGATGATATGATCAAGATTGTAAACTTTGTTAATTCAAAAGGTTTGAACAGTTGCATATTCAAAGAGCTGTGTGATGAAATGAGAGCTCATTATGAAAATATACCCTACCATACTGAAGTTCACTGGCTGACACGCGGGGAAGTCCTTGTTCGTGTTTCTGAGCTCCGTCAATTACTTCATATATTTCTGCCAGAGAAAGGATCATCCCTCACGGATCTGTTTGACGATAAATTATGGGTCTCACGTTTTTGCTACCTTGCTGATATCTTTTGAGAAGTGAATACAGGCAAGTTAAAACTTCAAGGAAGACAGACAACGTCACCGAAACTTCGGCAAAACATAGCTTCCTCTTGTGGAAAATTGCAACTATGGACCAACGTGTTGGAAAGGGAATTTTTGCACAATTTCCTACATTGGATGCCTTCCTTGATAGGCTGAATTATGAAGATATCCTCAACCACATGCAGACAGATATCAGAGATCACCTGACTGGCCTCTTGGAAAGCTCGCAGAAATACTTTCTTGATTTAAATAGTACCAACAATGAATGGGTAAGAATTTATCACACTTAGGACAAATAATGAATAGAAATTAATGTTTAAGGCCAAGGCTGGTCTAGACAACTTTCGGATCTCTCGTTTGCAGGATATACTAACACTAGCCTCTTGAGCAGTATAAATTCTCATAGGGTTTTCTACCACTTATCTCTACGAGCAAAGCTTTCTCTACTGTTGTTGAAATGATGACCAAGAAACGTAACAGACCCAACGCATCATCTGACGTCCGTGTAGCCCTTTCCATGACTAAGCGCAGAATAGTAATAATTGCACAGGCAATGCAAGCTCAACCATCACACTGAAGCACCAGATCACTGATTAATATGTAGTATTAAGGTCGTATCGAATAGTTTGCATTTATCATGGCTGATTTTGATATAAATAAAAATGGAAAAGTTTGCATTTGTGCTGGATCCTGAAATATATAATTACAGCCAATAGCGGGCTATATGGGACGTGCTCTTCATCATGTGCCTGTTAAAAAAAACATTCGCTATTACCGGCTATATGTTCAATGGGGTACTTAAATAATTACGCAAATGCATTTTAGGGTAAGCGCTTCGAAAAGTTTAGGAGCACTGCTCGAGAGTTTTATCTGTGTGATAGAAAAATTACCGTCAATCTTAAAGTAGATGTGTCAGTGATGGAAGTGAAAATAATCGAGATCTCTGCTTTCTTGTACGCGTGCTATAATAACTCCAACATGAAGCGAGACCAAGCGGCCCAACGTCGGCTTTGTGAGCGTCCACAGACTCTCAGAGGGGCTCAAAGAAAAAAAGGTATCAAAGTTCAGCTTCGTTGAAGCAGACTTCAAGTTTTAATCCATTTGGCTGTGAGAAAGGCTTTCCAAAATGCTGCGTAGCACAAAATGAAGAAGAAAAAGAACAAAATGCGGTGCTCACAGTGTATGGGTCCTTTAAAAAGGAGGGCAGAAAGAGCTTGAGGTGAATGGAAAGGCGTCTGTTCACCCACCGTCTGTAAAACAACTTTGGCAGCGCTGTCTTTGCCTTCTCAACCACTTGAAAAGTGATTGCAATGGAATTCTCATTTTTCTGATGAAAAAGACCTTCACGTTCGATCTGTTAATCAATAAGCAGAACGATGGTATGATACTCATTGGCCAGGACGTCATCTAGGTTCGCTAGGTGTCCAAGTCCAAGCAGCCGGCCTCCGTAATGATACTTTGTGTCGTGGCTCTGAATGGCGAGAAGATGACGTCGGTGTGGTTTGGGCTGGGTACAGGCTCATCGCGGACGATCAAAAGAATATCTTGGCCCTGATACTCGTGTTCTGGGTAAAAGAGATAAAAATTAAGGTGTATTCCGTCTTCAGCATAATGGTGCCCAGGCCCACACAGCTAAGATCGTGCAAGAGTGGTTGGGGTCGAACAAGAACTTCTGTTCCAAGGTGTTTTGCCCTCCGCAGTCGCCCGACATCAATCCTTTCGACTACAAAGAGCGTATAAGCGCATGTCAAGGGCAAGCGCTGCAAGGTCAGCCACAACAACGTGTGGGCTAGCATGAGGAAGAATTTCGTCCGACTGTGTGCGCAACCTTCTGGTCTCGCTCAGAACTCGTGCTCGTTGCTGAGGGCGGCCTTATTGATTATAATTACAATGTAATCACACATTTATATGTTAAAACAATACAAACATGTCTAACTGCATCAAAACTATAGATTTATCCTTTGTTGATAGCGTTGTACGAGTGCAACAGGACTTGTGTGCAATACCCGGTATGCTGCTTATGACTTCCAAGGAAAGAGGATTTTTCAAATAGTGCTATTCAATCCCATAGATGAACTAAGAGAAAAGGATGATTGTATGGCGCCAGGCCTATTATTTCACATTCACTTTGAAAATATAAAAAAATCAAGAACACCCATACAAGACAAACAACTACGATGAGTGATTAGGAAGGCGGCAAAGCCAAAGTATAGGGTTATCAGAGGATTGAATAGGGAAGGTGAGAAAGAGAGGAAGGAGGTGGCTACGGGATTTAAGGTCTTATATTTATGAAGAAATCCCTTAATGGTTAATTTGTATCAAATGGTTTCTCAGTGCATGGGAGTTAGACGAGAAAAATGTTTCCTGAGAACTAAAATACGGGTTGTCAAGTGAGGAAACCATCAAATGTGAAATCAGTGATGTTGAAAGCGGATGTGAGATTTCTAAGAGTCTCCGCAAAAAAGGCTGCAGAATTAAGACATAGCTAGATTCACGTGTCATCAACATATTAATGAAAGGAGAGACCAAGAATATAAATGCGAATAGAGCCCTCACCTAAAGAACAGGGATTGTATTCTATACCATGTAAAGAATGTGATAGAGGACATTGGTAAAAGTTATAGATTTTATATATGAATAAAAGGATACAAATGCGATATATACAAGATATGAACGGCATTCATTCGCAATTTTAGAATACTAAGTTTATGCATATTTTTTACCTTTGTCGTCAGTCTTTTTCTTCTTAAAACAAAAATCATTTTTGCATTATTTTCGTTACAGAATAATTAACTGAAATTTTTTTAAACTCCCCAAATAGTCGAAGAAGCATGGAATCATCATTGGAATTCGCGCCGTTAGGAAAAACTAGAAGATTTCAGTCGTTCCTAACGTCAGCAAAAGGAAGGTGGAAAAAAGTCAGAATGGAGCTAGAAGATTCAGGATTTAAATATGAGGCGACATACGAGAGGTAAACCCATGGTCGACGATCCGACGACACTAGACGCAGGAATTTGTCTGAAAAATCAAGAAAATCACCAAGAAGGAACCAAGAAAGTGGATGCGATCAACTGGACGGAAGAAAGTGGTGAATGGAAAGCTCATCAGACTAGTGATGCATAAGTTCATTCGTTATTTTGTATACAACATGAAGAAGGGACAATTTCTGCCGAAACGATGTAAAAAAGGCGACTCAAGCAAACCAGGTAGTTGAGCAACAAGTTTAAACACTCTTTGGAATTAGGCATCCTGTGGATCTTCTCCGACGAGTTGAAATTCTACCAAGACAAGAAGATCAACTCTCGGAACAACAGGTGGCTCGCTGTTGCACATAAGGAAATACCCAGAGTCATGCAGAGGAATTTTCCAGCGACAATCATGGTATTTGGTGTCATTAGCCCTCCCACCAAATTTCTTCCCTGAGATAGCTTTTCCCAATTAAGGCAGATCCAGATTATCTTTGCGAGGCATAAAGCCGATCCGGTCTCCCTTTTGCACCTAGGAACTCTGCCGAGAAACCCCTCATTGTCCAGAAGAGGACAATATCCCTTGAGTGTCAAGGTTCGTGCCCTTCAAGACGCCAAGTCAACAAGGCCCCCCTGTTGTTCAGAAAGAGAACAACGTTAGAGCAGCCATTGTTCTTTGAGGCCGTTCAACAAGAAACGGTTCTTACTTCCCCTGTGGTTCAGAACTAGATCAACGTTAGAAGAGCCATTGTTCTTCAAGCCCGTTCGTCAAGAAACGGTTCTCGTTCCCAAGACATCACGTCCGGATAATTTAATTTCCCCCTTCTAACGTTCTTCAAGAGAACGCTTGGTTTCAACAATAACCTCCATTGTTCATCTAGAACATCTCCTATTTGCTGTCACAAGGATCGCTCGTACTTCCGAGGCCCACTTCGCTCTCACTGCTCGAAGACAGTCCTTTCCCCCTCATTAAGGAAAACCCCCCGAAGAAGCCTTCTGCTGGAAATCGCCAGTTAGAAATCGCCATTTGCACAACAACTTTGTAATTACGTAAGCTGAGCATTACCTTTAATCATTTAACCTTTTGTCAACGCAATCCTGTGCTTTAAATAGTTTAGCGAACCATTCCCCCTCTTTTTTTTGCTTGTTTACCGTTTTAAATCTCTCCAAATCTTAATCCTCAGATAAATCAGAAATTCCCACGACCCTTTACATTTCCCGTTTAAGTAAACATTTTTTTGTGTGTTATTGATAGTTTAATTAATAAAACTCTATTTTATCAATGGTAGCCATATTATTTATCTTTGTGCACCGTTCCACTTCTTAAGCATATTGAAGATAAAAAAACCTCTCCAGGCCCCCTTCTCCTTTTTGAACTAACCTCGGTCAATCAGATTACCACGCACTCGAAATATATAAAATTCTCTTAACGAATAGTTATATATGGTATATCGTTGGGAGCCTATTCTACCACAGCTCCCACCAAATTTAATTTCTGCATTTCAAATACCTTTTAAAAGCAGAAAGTAAGATGCAGAGACAGTGCATTGCAGAAAATATATATATATATATATATATATATATATATATATATTATGAGGTCATGTTGTGCATCGTTCAGTTTCTTGATAACTTTTTAAATTCCATAAATGACTATCCCTTAAAAGAAAAGTGATCATGAAGAACATTGTAAATCATTATTTATTATTGATCCGAGGCACTTTTTGACCATACTGGTCATTTTCTGGAGTTTCACTGATAATATAAAGAAATTTAGCTAACTATATACAAAATATATGCAGACATTTTACGAGTTTTAGAGGAGCAACATTCAATCTATTGTTAAATATTAATGTAGAGTAATTAAAACGTAACCCCACACAGAGTGCCAAGCGGACATATATATTGAAATCCCTCTTCGGAGAGAGCAAGAGAAAGGAACAAGAAATTGAGATGCGTGAGAACGGTAGTCGTCTGACCAACAAGCAAACTGCCGAAGGGCTCTGATCTCACCGCCAAGTGGGTAATCGACTCGAGCTGCACGCCGCAAGGAAGCCGCGAAAGGCCATTAAGCAGTTCTGATAAGAAACTGACCCCAATGAAATTGAGGAAGAAATCCATCTAACTGATCGGTTGAACACCTCGCTAGGCAAAACACCTAGTTACTCACCGAACTCAAAAATATCCGATTACCTACTAGCTCAGGAGGCCCGTGGTTAGAAAGTCAAATAGCGGTGTCAGATCAAAAGACCACCGAGGAGAAATAATGTGACGGTTGTCGGTGCCTCTCATTAAGAAGCAGACCTGGGCTTCGCGCTATCACCCCCCTGTACCCCTTAGTTGGGGCGTTCCCTGGCCTATAAATAAGACACGTAAGGAAAAAAAAAGAGTAATTCTGTTAGAGACGATAGAGGATTAGATTTTCATGATCAGTCCCTTGCCCTGTTCCGGACTCGACTTCTAAGATTCAGAAGTTCGTCTCGTTTTCTAATCGCTGCCATACCGATTTATCCTTTGCAGACTTAGCAAGAAGTCTGGCCGGATCAAAATTCTTAAGTGCGAAACAGGAATTTTAGTTGCAAGATAAAAAAGATCCGCTCACCCCTTGAGGGACTCTCAAATCGCAATCTCAGTAATTTGTAGAGAAGGAGAATTAATCCTCAAGTAAGTTCCCTTTAATTACGTTCGTGATCACCCCGTGTACCAAAATCCAGTTTGGTAACCCTACGAAGTAGACGAGGAAACAAGAAGAACTCAAGAGCTACAAAGAAGAGTACTCCTTGAGCCAGAGAGCACAACTCTCTCCGTTTGTTAGACTTATAACCGGGTCGATAAAGTCATAAGAAGATATCTACATCGGTTTCTACTGTCACCGTGACAACCACCCTCAATACCCCTTCAACGCGAAGACTCGCTAAAAAATCTAGCATAGCGAGATCTATCAACCCCTGTTCTGATCAAGGTCATGTATGTCCGAATGACTATAAATATTTGTTTTGATTAATTAGTATTTTTAAAACTGTCCCAAGCTAACTAAGGGAGAAATAGTACTTGGTGACTTCTGTCATATTTTCGTTAGATTAGGGAGAGTAAAGGGTGGGTTAACTCTGTAACTTAGAGGTCTACTGAAATTACTATCTGGCAATTGGTTTGTTTACGTGAAGCCTACTTTGTTTTGATCAGAGCCCTCGTCAGGAGTAGGACAATATTCGAACCGTGCGAACCATGTTAAACTTAGAGAATTTCGTGTAAATATGAATATTTGAGTTAATTGATAAATTAAAAGATATATATTTATGGTAAATTCTTGGTGGTTTTACTGGATCCTTACGTGTTGACCAACTCTTTCCTTAAAACTGATTAAACGCTGTAGTACTCTCCTAATTCAGTATTTAGACTCCTTTAGACGAATCCGGAGTCCACTCAGCCAATAGAGGAATTATTTCCCTTCTTAAGTAGTGTCAGACTGGCTCGGTAAAGTCATTAAATATATATATACTTTGACAAAAAGAGGCATTGTATCGGAGTAAATGATAAAATGCCAACAGTTGAAGAATAATTCTCCGACAATTAAAATAGAATAATAAATTTAAGATTTAAATGAACCATTATGAGTTTAAAATGAAACACAATTGGTAGAAAAAATAACAGGAAAACGGCAAAATTAACACATCTTTTATAGGAAATGATGTTGTTAAAAAGACGTAGACCTTTTATATTAGGTGAAAAAGATACCCAGAATTTGAAGAGCGCCGGCTTTTGGATTCAGTCAAGACCGACTGCTCTTTTGCCATTACTATATATATATATATATATATATATATATGTATATATATATATATATATATATATATATATATATATATATATATATGTATATATATATATATATGTATATATATTATATATATATGCAGTAAAGAAACCACAGTGATAGGGTCGTCAATCGCTGGAAGACTAATGAAATTCAAAAGAGATGCAAAACCTCTGGACACACAAATTTACAAATCGGAAGCTGATTAGGGAGGGGGGGAGGCGTGGAGGAAGCAGCGGAATTTTTTAGCAAAAATGGTATACATTACTTAATTATCACTGGATTTGTGTTAAATTGGCCATCGAAGTAGTAAAGTTTGGAATTTCCTCTATATTGCCGATTCAATTAGACGCCTATCTCATTTATGTTCCTTCATTCTCTTGGAGAATCTGCTGCTTTCACCAATATATACTTGATTGCAATTTTGCGAATGATATAATAATTCCTGGTTCTTTATCAATGGAGTTTGATAATAGGGAGTTTATTATATCCCTTGCAAATTTTGCAATCAAGTATATATTTGCAAAAGCAGCAGATTCTCCAAGAGAATTAAGGAACATAAATGTGATATGCGACATGGAGCCAACATTTCAAATGAAAACCATTCAATTGAGGGTGATAATAAAAAAATAATTTTCACTTTTATACATATAATAGGCGTTTAATTGAATCGTCGCATTTAAAGAAAATTGCGAACTTTAATACTTCCGATGGCCAATTAACCACTAATCCCTCGATAAATAAGAAATTTATACTTCCTTTTACTCAAAAATGACGCTGATCCCCATACCGCCCCCTCCCCCTCCTAATCAGATTCCGACTTGTAAATTTGTGTGCCCAGAAGTTTTGTATCTCCATTGATCCTATAACTGTGGTTTCTTTCCTGCATTTACATGTACGTTACTGTAATTCTTGGATCTATATATATATAAATATATATATATATATATATATATATATATATATATATATATATATATATATATATATATATATATGTATCCATATAATACAAGATAAAGAAATTAAAGGCGAATCAGCAAATGATACAAGGAACAGGGTTCTTTTTAAGGAAAGTTAAATGGACATTATAAGACAAAGATGAAAGAGAGCAAATTATAGCGCAATGAAGGCAATCCATACTGATAAGATACGACGGTTTCAACATCTCTCTTTCTGCCTTCAAAAGGTTTATGAAAGGCATAAATTAAATTGGCCGAAGCCTTAGCGTTGTTTTTACTGGTCGCAGAGCCTATAGTATTTATTTTTTTTGTATTTGATATGGAGGTGAGACATTAATTTGTGAGCAGGTTTGAAACATAGTATAAATATCATTGAAGTGCCTTTCAGTCTGGAGAGATATTGGGTTTGATTGGATGACGCTTTAGAGAGGTTCAAATTGTTGTGCCTAGTAGCTCAGTGTTAGAGCATCTGACCTGGGAATCGGTAGACCCAGGTTTGACTCCCGGCTATTTAAATTTTTCTCTTATCGTCTATTCCTTTCTTCTCATTAGTGCCTTTCTTTGCTTCACTTTTATTTGTCTTTCAATGCCCCGTTCTCTTTCCTTTAAAATCTTCTATTTCTTCTCTCCGGTGCTCATTCACAGTCAATATATATATATATATATATATAGCCCATAGTTCTCGATGGGTTTTAGGTCAGGAGAATTCCCAGGGCAATCTATAACGGTAAGTCCACTTTTTGCGAAGAATGTCGCATTATTTGGAAAGTATAGCACGAAGCCAGATCCTGCTGGAAAATGCCGCATCCGTCAAGAAATTCTTTTTGCTTCGCGGGAAGCAAGTGAGTATGCAGGATTGCATTGTATTTAACGCTGTTCATAATTTCCTCAATAGTAACAAGCCGTCCTAGGTCTTTAGCGCTAAAACAACAGAAAACATCTTCTGACGTGGGTATTTTGGCGCCTATTGAATGTGTCCTGGCTGAAGTGATTCATCTTTACTTCGTCTTATTACCACTAACCTATGCCCATGTTCTTCAAAATGCCTTCCATCCAGCATGTTTGCGTGCCCAGCAAAGACGTTTTGTCTTCATAGTAAAAGTTAATAACTCTTTAAGTACCAGTTTTCTAGAAAATCTGCCAACTTCAATGAACTTTCGCAGGATGGTTGAAGAAGAAACATTTAAACCAGCTAAAGACAAATCTCTCTGGAGGTTTTTACTGGTTTCATTGGGATCCTTCACACTATTTCTCATGCGAGCCTTGTAATCGTGAAGTGCTATCTTTCGTTTTCTTCCACATTTTCCTTGTCGCAGTGTTGAATGTCCACCAGCGTCTTCAGCTCTTTTCACAATGTCGCCAATAGTTGACTTTGCTACCTTCATCTCCACAGAAATCCGTCTGATCTAAAACCAGCCTGTTTTCTAAGAGCTATAATACTTGCACGCTTCTTGAGTGTGATATCCATAAAAAATTTATAGTCTAATAATGATTGGAAGGTGAATATTACGGCAGAACCAAGTACACCATGGAGCACGCTCCCAGCCATAAGCATCCACAACAAGCTCTGGTATAGCACTGTCGGGCTTAGTGTAGTTAGGGCACAACCAAACAGTGGCTAGATGTTACCAGTACACTATTCTGTACGGACAACCAAAACAAACTTCACATATTATGAAATAGTCCAACCGAACTAATTTGCTCACTACTGTATATATATATATATATATATATATATATATATATATATTTCATATCCAAGTTAATGTGTTTAATACTTATTTAAAGTTTAGCATGAAAACAGATGATAACAACGGAATAATGCAATTTACGGAGGTTAATGACGCGAAATGAATAAATTTAGTTGAATAAATTATGCAAAGAAAAACAGAGAGAGAGAAAAAGAGAGGACTCGTTTTTAGAATCATTTTAACCAAAGACATATCGCTTCAGTTTTGCATCTATTTTATCTGTGATTCTGTTTACAATTAGTTAATTTAAGAGAGTACACTATTGTGGATTCCAAATTAGCCATGAGCGTAAATTCACGTTAGCAGCATGGGGATTCTGAGGAATAAGTAAAATTTGGACACCTTTGAACGATGCCAAAGTTAAGTAATTACTAAAAATTTTATTTGTATCTGCAGTGGGAGTTTAAATTGAAAATACTCTCCTCATGCGGCAATCTTCCCCTCCCAAAGTTCTCCCTATCTGCACTCCTGCTTGGGGTTCACTGCGACTATTTGGAATCCTAGAAACATATTCAAGCAAGCCTAAGATGACTTCCGGTTGCCTTTATCGCAATACTGTGAAATGAAACGCCTCATTACCCTTCTCTCTCGCTACTTATTCATACTCCCGCTGCGCGCTCTCTCTCTCTCTCTCTCTCTCTCTCTCGCTCTCTAAAGTTAAACACCGGTCCCCAAGTCTCTACCCTTATTTCCTAACTGCGATCCTCCCTAATCTCACTAAAAATTTTCATACCTCCCTATCGTCTGTAAAAAATACAAACTGACTTGAAAATCGATACTGTCCATCCTATCTTACAGAAATTAAACTTGAATTCAAACAACCTCGCAAGCTATCGCCCAATCTCTCATTCGTCTCAAAATTCCTTGAATTACTGCGATCCCGCCGGATTAAAATGACCTGAAATCCTCCACCAATGAGATTTCTAAATTTCATTTAAAAAAAAGGCACGGCACTTAATCAGTTCGCAATTTGTAATGAAGCTGGGCCGTTGTGAGACCATTGTTGTTGGCGTAGCCACACTTTTTAGCAATGTGCCACATCCTTGCCATGAGTTTTGTGAGATGTTTAAAAGTTTGATGGACGCGATTTGCGTGAAAGGTCTCTAGATTTGCTGAAAATACTTGGAATTTTAGTAATAGACTGAATGATAGACTAATCGATGAAGATAAACTAATAAAAATAGTTTCATCTATTATATTTCTTTTTTGAATGCAATTCTTATCTAACATTCATTTTGACACTTCACATCTCAATTTTGGTCAGGTGTTAGTTGTCCTGTAGTTAAACTTAACTATCATACCCCTATTTAATCACGTTTAGTCGAATAAAATAGTCCTTAGCCAATGGTTGTCATTTCTCTACTATAGTGTTAACTTTGAAACTTTCCTTGAACGTCTTACTGGTATTCTACTACTATACAAACGATGTCTTGAGGTACATTGGCTAAACTTAACTCCACACAATTGCATTTTTAACATTTAATTGTAATCCTTTTTGCTTTTCTTATTTTCCAAAATGACGTCATCTCTTTTGGTTATACTTCCTTTCCTGCAACACCGACTCATCCTTTTAGTGACAAACGAGACGATCATGACAGACCAATTTTGGCAACTTCCTCGATTCCCCAAACCCAGTCCATTCCATTCTGATGGCCATTTCACGCCCTAAAAGTTCTTTTGGAAAAAACGTCCTCCTACTATTGCTTTTAAGATGACATCATTATCCTTACGCAATGCGACAGTAAAATGTGACCCATTTATTCCTTTTACTTTATCTATCAGACTAAACAATTTTCTTTATTTGATTTAAATCATCGAGGTAGTTCCTAATCAAAAAAGATTTTCAGTAAGTGACTGAAAAATTAAGCAATCACACATTTTAGTCGAAAAATCATATAATTTTTCTAAAAATTACGCGAACTTATTTTTTTTATTGACGATAATACGTTTGATCTCAAAATCTGCACGCGTCCTATTTAATGAAGGCAGAGAAGATAATAATATTAATGTATAATATAACCCCATGTATAACTATAGTTGTATAAATAGGGAGGCATAGTGTATGTTGTTAAATATAATTATTATATTATTAAAGCAAGTAATCATATCTTAATCCTAACAATATCATATTTGTAATTACCTCTTCTTCATCACACCACTCCGAATGAATTATAAATAATAACCATGGCGGAAAGCATTTGTATATATTGGTACGTCCACTTACAACTTACGACTGTTCGTACTTGCGAGCATAACTTAAAAAAGCAAATGTCCATAAAGGTTACTTTCATGTAATCGTGGGCCATATCTCCTGTTACCGTGGTTAGTTCAGATTAGTAACTACGCAGTCACCTTAATCTAATATAACCACAATAACAAGAGCTTTTTTCCGCTTTACGCCCACTATAATTACGCTGATTCTCATTTATATAGAGGCAGCTCCCATTTTAAGTTGGTCTTAATTCCGCCGATTCACATTAATAAACAAGCAGCCGCAGCTTTACGAAGATCCTAATTACACGAATACAAATTAAAGCCAGTTCAAACTGAAAAAAATGCGGTATTAATTCCGCAATCTGACCGTTATCCCCTGATCTTAGGGTTCTGGATTGGGTGAGAGTAAATGCAGATTTTATGCTAATTATGAGGTCTCTCGTTACGGAAATTCAGTTCATTTATTCAATATTTAAAGCTATGTATAACCCACGGCTCTACGATTACCTCGACCACATCTCTCTCACTATCAGACCAGATAAATCCATAATAAATCCAGGCCCAAAACACAACGAATTGAAATCTCTAATAATCTACAATGTCATTCTCATCTTCATCATCTGCTGCTATTTCACAAGGCTTGGTTGGCGCGTATAAAACCCCAAACTGGCATAAATTAACGAGATCTTTCTCAGCCCCTTTAGTTAACTCCCGCGTGTATCTGCACTCGCAGTAACAAACTTTCGTGTGCGCAGTTTTCCATACCTGGGGTCCTATCCGGGTTTAGTTGCCCTTTACGACACAGATTCAGACTTTAGGGATATTTATTCCTGTTCTAAAGAATATGTATCTAGAAAAATATACTAAGAAACATTTACTTATCAAAAGGATTCCAGAATGATTGTTTTCTATTTTAAAAATATCTTAAGTCTTCTTTATCAACATCATCTTGTCAGCAATCATGAAGAAATCTGGAACTGATAGAAATCGTTGACGGTAATTCGAATATTATTATTTCGGACTATAAGCCTGTTCTATGTGCCAAAACGCTACCTTCCTTCTCCTCAAGATGGGCTAGAAGCGTTCAGAATAGTCGTCTGTCCTTTTAGGATCTAGAATTTAACAGGTTCTATCTCTTTCATATATTTTCACTTCTCTAACACGATCACTTTATCTAAAATATGTTCAAAGATATGAGGCGGATTGGTCATTTTTTACTATGGTTTCCAAAACACAGATCGTCAGCGGTATCCTTATTGGTAGAAAAGTTCAGTTAATTAAAAGAATATATAAAACAAAACATTTAATTTAATTCTAGAATTTAACAGTGCATTTCTTCGATCCACGAATACGGAAATTAAATGCTCAAAGTATTCTTTCTATTTCTGACGCTTTAATGTGTGCGTCTGCCAGCGCAAATATGTTACTACCTTATTTCCTATGCCTTCTGCTGCGAAACATTTACCTCTTGATTGTACAGGCTGCTCTTTTTATCATAATATTCGTACAATTTAATTTAAGCTCTTAAATTCGATGGCCTTTGAGCAATGGGATAGAAATAACTTTGGATCTTCAATCGCTACAATGAAAGATCCATGATACGAAGAGTTAACCTATGCCAGTTACTAAACCATCTCGCTTATTACTGGCCTGTTATTATGATTATAGATAAGACAGCTCTTGAAGCATAGGGTACTTTGGAGATACCTCTTATATTATGTAAGCTTATGCAGGACTTAGAGTGAGCATATCTTGGATTCATAACCTTAAATTATGGCTTAAAACTCGTATATCTGAATAACTGATATTTTCTATCAGATTTCACTATATCTGAAAATATTCGCAATGGAATAATCAATCTTATTTACACTCATTCATTGTCTACACTTTGGGAATTTCCAGAATGTTATACATGAGAGTAAGACTATAAAAGATCCACAAAATTCCGATCCCTGCAACGAGTCACCAGGACGCTGTTTGCCGTTCATTATTGAACTAAAATTCGTTATTGAGAAACAAAAGGCATCCGTAAGAGTTTCAGAAGAAAATAATATGCAGTTAATTGGAGTCGCACTGGTGAAAATATAGATGTGAAATGTATATATCAGTATTTGATTCAGTTAAGCTCAGCGGAGAGTATGAGCAGTCGATATGAGTTAAAACATATTATTTTTATCTGCTGTAAAATATAGTTCCATGGTCCTTGATTGCCTTTCCTATTATAGGCTACGCAGACTCTATAAACAGCGAATAGGTGTTGACAAATACTGAATGAATATATGCCGGTGTTCTGTATAAATTTATGGTGAAAAAAATAAAGAATAAAATATGATGTCTAGTAGCAGAAAATAATTTCCAAATGCAAGCAAACCAATTTGATCTTTGTCTTGTCCTTGGGTTAAAAGTGTTTATCCCAATTGTTTGTAGCTCTATTAAATAAAAAATGTAAATTTTAATCCCCAAACTTTGCTTTTGTGGATAGGAAATTGAATTTTTTAATTAGCCCATTTATGGTAAATAACATTATTTTGATGCAAATAGTAAAATTATATCAAAAGTTTCAAGGGGTATGTTTTTGTTAGTTATGGTATGAAAAAGTAATACTGTATTTAAAAAGTTATAGAGACAGTAATACATTATTAAGAGCGACCTGGACAACAATGGCAGTTCTCTTACATTCCACGTAGATTCAGCACTAATTTGGTGAAAAATAAACTGAAAAGCTTTCTAGAACTTTCGAGAATGTTTTATATGTTTGGAGAATTTCTATAACATTCTGGCAACGTAGATGACTGTGAAGATAGAAAGAATGTCTACTCAATATATCAGTTTAATCCTAGCCGTCACAGCGCAGAAATCGTCACTCGTCATTAATAGAAGCATTTATCACACATGTCATCAACAGGTTGTAGGCATCCGACAGACACATTTTGCTATAAATGCGGCGAATTTACTAAGACAAGAGCGAAAAATACTCTGTAGAGAAATTTGCTAAAATGTGCTAGGCCTACAAGGCATATTTCGGCATGCCACTCAGAGATCAAGACAAACCTTGGTCACCTCATTTCACCTATGAGCTCAGCAAAAGAACTCTGGAATATACATATATATATATATATATATATATAAATATATATATATATATATATATATATATATATATATATATATATATATATATATATATATATATATATATATATATATATATATATGAATGCAATGTCCCGCAGGAAAAAAAATAAAAAGGTGTTTCCAAGTACTTTCGAACTTTATTAAATTCCTTATCAAGGATAACAACAAGAAATAATATTATATTAGAGGTATATATACGAAAGAATTACAAGAAGCAGGTAGTAAGGTCTTGTAATTCTTAATGTGTTTCTTTACCTTCCCCCTTCCGTCTTCCTCATTGGTGATTTCTTGTTTTTGAGGCGGTCTTTTATGCTTTTCTTTCTTATATATACCTCTAATATAATATTATTTCTTGTAGTTTTCCTTGAAAAGGAACTTAATAAAGTTCGAAAGTACTTGGAAACACCTTTTCATTTTTTTTTCCTGCGGGACATTGCATTCATTTGCTACCCTCACGTGATACTTTGTGAGTTTTTAATTTAATATATATATATATATATATATATATATATTATATATATATATATATATATATATATATATATATATATATATATGTATGTATAAATATATAAATATAATGTTTTGTTTATTTAGATACTGGATATTTTTTTTAACCTTTTGAGTAACACTAAGTGAAAAGTATTCGTATATTTAATATTTATACATATGTTTTCATTCTGTTTTTTTTACAGGATGGTACAGAGGAGAAAAGAGAGCTACGAATTTCGCATTATCACGAATTTGAACGGAACCAACTGACCACTCTAGCAATTCTTTATTCTGTACGGCGTACCCTTCCAAACGTCGAGCAGGCAAAGTTGCGCCTGTTATCATGTATCCAGACCTTCATTCATCTATTGCACCAGTGATACACAGGTCTGAGCTCCCCGTATCCACTGCTCCAAAAAGAGAGAAGCAGTTTTTAGAAAGGAAAAGCAGTTCAGAAGATGATAAGGTCATTGATCCAGATTACAGAGGTGCACCTGAGGAGATAAACCCATACGTCCCTAACCAAAAAGATCTCAACGACCTTGTCAGAGATCTTGGTCTCAGAAAGTGCAAATATCAGGTCAGAGAAAGCATCACTAGTGTTTTTCAAGCTTCATTACACGTCAATGATCTTTGCTTTTAGCACAATGTGACCGGTCTGTTTGAGGCAATCGGAATCGCCTGTAACCCCAATGAGTGGTGACTCTTCTTTGACAGCTCGTCCAGGAGCCTCAAAGAAGCGTTGCTTTATAACGGGAACATGTATCCATCTCTTTTCCTTGTTTACTCACTCTAGCTCGAAGAGGAATAGGGCAGTGTCAAGATCTTGCTAGATGCATTGAAATATGAAGATTACGGTTGATAGGTTACAGGAGACTTCAAAATAGTAGTCTTCTTAATGGGTCTCTAAGGCGGCTTTTGGTCAGCCGGGACACCATGGCACAATACCATCAGCGGGATTGGCCACAATGGACCGAGTTTAGTGTGGGAGAAACATTGTCAAATGGGAGCCTTTGTTGGACCCCCGAAAAGTACCGCACTTAAAATTGCGTCTTAAGAAACAATTCGTCAGAGCTCTAGATAAGGAGTCTGCAGCTTTCAAGTATCTCCAAGATTTCTTTCCTAAGCTATCTGCGGCAAAAGTGGAAGCCGGGCTCTTCTTCGGTCCACAAATAAAAAAAGATCATGGAGTGCAAAGAGTTTTCAGAGAAGCTCACTAGGACGGAAAAATCAGCGTGGGACAGCTTTATCGCAGTGGTTCTATGCTTCCTAGGTAATCACAAAGCCCAAAACTATGTAGAAACTTTTTGAGAACTTGGTAAAAAACTACTGCAAGATGGGTTGCATGATGTCCCTCTGAAAGTCCATATTCTTGACTCTCATCTTGATAAATTTAAGGAGAATATGGGAGCGTACTCCGAGGAGCATGGCGAACGCTTTCATCAGGATCTTCTAGACTTTGAACGCCACTATCAGGTATCATATAATGAAAATCTGATGGGAGACTATATTTGGGGGCTGATTCGTGAAAGTAATTTAGAGTTTTAGCGTAAATGACGGAAAACTACTCATTTTTAATATTTTAATTGTCCCACCTATGTAATTCTAGAATAAATAAATTTTATTTTTGTACCATGTCGTTTTGTTTCTACTTTATGCAAATGAAAGTTCAAATTCGTCACTTCCTTCCAGAAGGAATAGGTAAATTTCATATAAATATCATTATCCTAGACAAAAAAGCAAAGTTTGAAATAAATAACAGTGTTTTTTCATGTATTCTAGACTCAAGCAAATAGAAAATAACAGTTGCTAACCAAAGACAAATATCGTGTTACACAGTGTAATTGTAACTATATTTTCAAGTTCATTATAAAGAAATAGGTATAATAGCAGAACGCAGCTATATACAGTATATACTACACGAAAATGTAGCGAACGCCCTTCTCAAAATATGAACGAATAGTAGAAACAATAAACAAATAAATAAAAATAAAATATACGGCATCTTAAAAATCCTCATGTGCAAAATCAAAACGAAAGAAATATACAAATCCAAACAAACAATGATTAATAAGTATGATGATGAAAAGGATTAAACAAACTGGGAAAAGTTAGAGAGTGCTGGGAAAGAAGAAATAAAGATAAAAAAGAATGATATCAAAAGGATTAAGATAAAAGAAATAAGTAGTGAAATCATAGAATATCAAAGGCTGGAAAAGGTCGTGGCGAGAAAGAGGGAAGGGGGGATGAAATAAGTAAGTAAAAATGAAACAAAGCAAATAATATACTATGATACATAGGTTTATGTTTGAAAAGAATTTCATTTAATATGAGTTTTATAATTTAAGGATGAGATCAAATAGACCAGGGAAAATATATATCTTTGGAAAGCTACTAATTAGGGAATATTCGACAATATTTCTTTTAAGTAAATATTAGGAATGATAAATGAATTTGCTAGAGTTCAAATTAATGGGATTATTATTATTTGTAGTATGTAAAAAGAGAGCACTGTTACGTTCTCATCTTTTAATATTATATTAGTGGTTGATTTAATTGGATGGATAGAGGTTTTCCTATTTGACCAATGCAACTTGTATTGCCATATTCAGCATTCGACTGAATAATCTTTCCCATATATTTTCATATGAATATGAAATAACAGTTTGGATAAAGTAGATTGATGTATAAAAACAACATAAGTATTAAATTTTAAAAGGAAGAAGTAACTTTTGCGAAGTGAAAATATATGCAAGATCAAACCATGAGAAATCAAGGGGGATCCAGACTAATTTAGGAGTGAAGGACGCGTAATTGTCGAAAAATTCTCTGATCCGCAACAAAAGCAGCTTTGCGTTGCAGGTTGAGGACTGGGATCCATTGCCTTGTTATCTTCAACCATATCTGAATTTTTTTCACGACTACTCATTAATATTCAATTACTATTCAAGTGTCAGCCTATATCTAGTAAAACAGCTATAAGGAACATCGCACCAATGAGGCATCAGCAGAGGTGCAAGAGAACACCTCAATGGTGAAAGAGACCTCATGAAATGGCACGAAAAGAGTTAAAGTTTGCTGATTTTCGAGTCGCAAAGTATAAGTTATGGCCAGAAGGAATCTCTCATTATCCCACGTGATTCACGACACTAACAGAAAACATACACACAACACGCAAGGAGAAGCAATAAATTATAAATACAGGCCAAAAATTGTAGAACGTGCCTACACAAACACACAAACATACAATTTAACCGTGACTAGGTAACCATTTAAGCCATAATCCTTCTAACGTATAAGATCTAAAATGATGGAACCCTTCTTTCCTCTCTTCACTAAATCTATCCCGGCTTGTGAAAATTTTACGTCCCGTGTTTGACCCATTGCTTGATCTCCTTCCTTCCCTTCTGTGCCATATGGGTGATAATCTTTCCTCAATATTTGTTTCTAGAATGTGGATTACTTGCCGGCTGATATAATCTGTTCACCCTATGTTGGTGTCTTCAAGTGTTTGCTCACTGGGTTGACAGGCATTCTGTACAACAGAGTCCTTGAGGCGCACTTTAAAAGAACCTTTGGAAATAAAATGATAAGTGTTTCTTTAATAAAGGCCAAATCACTTACTATTCAGTTTAATTTATATTAATGAGGTATCTTTGGTATATCGAAAAGGCTTATATATATATATATATATATATATATATATATATATATATATATATATATATATATATATATATATATATATATATATATATATATATATACAAATATATGAGGTATCGGGATTATTTTTTCATTAAAAATGAACCATTTTTATCAAACCATTATTCTCTTTTGGGTATGAAGCGAAGTTTGCTAACAACAATAATAACGAGACAAAAATATATTTATGATAATAAATTTCTCCTCTTTTAATCTTTGACCTCATTATTCTTTGGTTATTTAAGCTTATCTTTAATCCATTTAAGAATATTGTGAAACCAGAAGCTGGAATTGGTTCACGGAGCTTAGAAACCTTATCAAAAATATATGGGCCATTACGCTGAAGGGAAAGGATACGTTTATTTTAGTTTTTGAATTTATTGCACCAGAAAAATTTGTCTACAAATATTGAAATGTATAAAATTCTCTCTGATTATTATATATTGAATTAATTTTCTTAACCATAGAGTATTTAGATTAATATTTATTCTGTTCTATTTATATTTCACGAACTTCTCTCGTTTGTTGGTTTATTTATCAGGTGTTTATCATTTTATAAATTTTCTTACAAAGAAGATCCAGCAATGAAGGTTGTTTTCCTTTTAGACTGCAGAAAACCGAAATTTATAATGGCTACATCGTATTCAACAGAGTAATAACAAATGCCTTAACTGCGCTACTTTAATTTGAAATTTATTCCACCTACGGGAATATACTACTACATAATGTATTAATAATAATAATCTTTCTGAAACTATAAGCTGAAAATTTTTTATAACTTTGCAGTCGCGATCAAAAAATTGGGATATATATATATATATATATATATATATATATATATATATATATATATATATATATATAAACCAAGCAATGGCTTGGCTACTCACCCCTACGGGGGGAGCTTGCGCTTCGCTACTAAGATTAAAATTTAAAATCTAAAAAAAGCAGCCATGGTTAAATTTTTTTAAATTTTCTGAACTTCGCCAATTATAATCATTTTAAAAAGGAACTCTAAACTAAATTTCCTCCCTTTCAAAATATTACGTTGCTAAAATATAGTTATAGAAGAAGATATATAAAAATAAATTTTCTGAACTTCACCATTTGTATTTCTTTGAGTTTTAATAAATTTACAAAATTTCGAAAATCTTCAAAAATACCGTTTACAACTATAGAGTTAGTGATGATGATGATGATGATATATATA
This sequence comes from Ceratothoa steindachneri, assembly GCA_963969495.1. NCBI lineage: Eukaryota > Metazoa > Arthropoda > Malacostraca > Isopoda > Cymothoidae > Ceratothoa > Ceratothoa steindachneri. The sequence continues at coordinate 81,245,356 of OZ018327.1, forward strand.
TATATATATATATATATATATATATATATATATATATATATATATATATATATCTATATATATATAACGGGTGGGGGAGAAAGGTTGCCTCGATTTCAAAGGTTAATAAAAAACAAACATATGAAGATACTTTGTGTCGGGACATTCTCCAGACCATCCCCGTTACAGCTGTTCTGATCTGCAACGATGAAGCCCACTTCCATTTATTGGGGATGGTTAATAAACCGGACTTTCGATACTGGACAGTCAATAACTCTCGTGAACTTCACCAACGACGACTCGACAGTGTGAAGGTTACTGTTTGGTGTGCCATGGGGTATTTCAGCGTGTGGTTTCCTTATTTTCTCGAAGAAGAAAGTGTTACATTAATGTTACATCGGACACTTATTGTGAACTCATCGAAAGGTTTCTCTATCCTAAAGTCGTCCAGTTACTCGTCGCTCATAATCCGGATGATGTATGGTTCCAACAAGATGGTGCCACATCACATACGTCTCGACGTTCACTCAAAGTCCTCCGTGACATGTTTCCGGGTCATTTTGTTTCTCTGCGAGGCGATATTGGGCGGCCCTCACGTTCCCCGGATTTAGACCCTTGTGATTTTTTTCTATGGGGTCACCTCAAATCACGAGTGAATCAACACCGGCCAGCAACTGTAGAAAATGTAAAGGCAGCAAAATAACTCAGGAAATCAATGCAATTCTAAAGGACATGGTTCAAAGGGCTATGGTGAACTTTCGAGAGAGACTTCAAAACTGCATTGACATTGCGGTTGTCACTTAAGTGATACAATTTTCATAACCACTTGAATCACAATGGCATTTAATGTAATTATAAATACAAAGTTTTTATTCTAGTATGATCATGTGTTTGTTTTTTTATTAATTAACCTTTGAAATCGGGGCTACCCTTCTGCCCCACCCTGTATATATGAAACTGCAAAGTGAACACCTGCCTTCTTTATAGGACCAAAAGCTATCAGCCAGTTGAGTTAGCTTCCAAACTAGCAAGCAACCACCATGTTTAGACTTATGCTGCTTGATATGTGTGTCCAATGTTACACAGAAGCAGGAGAACAGAGATCTTATAAGAGATGACCCCGAGAAAAGTCACGAGAAAAACACAACGTCGCCCCAGCAAGGGCCACCACTGAACAAAAATCATTACATATATGTATGTTATACACTATATACTTATATGTATACTTAGAATTGTACGCTGTGAAATTGATCCTTGTGCCTTTATCTGTTTTTTTCTAAAATATCTAAGCTTATTTTTGATATAAGAATATACCTACTCATTTACCTGACAGAATAGAATATGGGCCCCCCAAACGAAAAGCCAAGCATTTGCTTTGATAAAAATTTTTAAACATTATTTTAGGCAAAGAAACTAAGCTTGTTTTAAGATGAAAAAAATTAGAAAGTGTTAATTCAGTAGTCACCTGACATAAACTAAAGTTGAAAAAAATTAAAATGCTTAGCATGTTCTATAGCTAAGAACTCGAGTTGGTAAAAAAATCAAAGAAAGAAAATAAAAATTAATCTATTCCCTTTTTCAAAAATCTAAATTAAACGTCATTGACACATAGGCATTGTAAAGAGAAAATTAATCTGATTTATTAAATGTAATGTAATTGCACTTAGAGTGCATATGTTTATACTCTTTAAAATGAGACATTTGTCAGATTTGTGACAGAGAATAAAGCCTAATACCTCCTCATCTGTATTATACCCACTCCGACCTTCTATCGAGACCTAAACTTCAGTATAACCTCACCACTTTAGAAGAAATAAACAAAATTGATTTCCGAAATCGTTAATGGAATATTTATCGAATCCAGAGTCTTTTACACTGGTGACCTTGCTGCATCAAACCTTAACTCGGATGCAGCTCCTCTCCGCATTGTTCTCTTCCTTGCCGCAGTTGCCCTAGCTTTAGCACCTATCCGGCAGGAAATAAATTGCTCACCGCTTTCGAGGTTAGTTCTGAGGACTCCATCTTTCTAATTTCCATTCAAGTGCCTTGCAGCCTGGCGTTAACAAACGGCACCACTACTTATTGACTCCTTGCATCTACACAGTAAGGCAGCCTGATTCCACAATTGGATTGGGTTCAAACGTGCAGCCACTGTTTTGAAGCTGATCAAATTATTAAAACTCAGAATCAAAACCACTCTATGCACTGAACGCATCATTTGTTCAGAAGTTCGGCTCCGAAATCCTTCTAAATCGTCTTCAATTTTACTCAAGATTGGCTCACTCCATTGCTCGCAGATGGATTCTTCCTTGAATACAAGGAAGAGAGAAACAAGATTGTCTCTTCAAAATAAAACGGCACTTATACCCTATTTTAGCTTAGCAAACAAAGAAACCTCATATATTATACACCAGTGCTACACTAGGAATTAAACGGGCAAATCATTAGTGAAATTTATTTATTTAATTTTTTATAATAATTATAATATATGGTTAACTCATATATATATATATATATATATATGCTACCCTTTGAAATATTTTTATAATTCAAATAAACCACTTATATTTTTCTATGCATTTTTATGTGATGAAGATGTGGCCCTTTCGAAATCTCTCTCTCTCTCTCTCTCTCTCTCTCTCTCTCTCTCTCTCCATATATATATATATATATATATATATATATATATATATATATACCAGCAGAAATACCCGTCAGTGCCCGGGTAAAATGTGAGTGTTCGGAAATAAAGTAAGACGGATTTGATCTTTTTTTTCTTCTTTTTCACAAAAAATATTCTCATTCGGCAACACTACAGCACTTCTTGTTACAAAATATTGTTACTTTTTCCTTGTGGATCATATACAAGCAAATCACTTCTGCTAAAAACTATAGAGCAATCAACATAGAGTTGACCATAAAAAACAGACTTCCTCTAATTGCAACTATGCCAATAATAGAGTGTCACCTTACGATTTTTTTTAACTCACATTACAAAACTTACATGGATTGGGAAATGGAGTCTTCTGAATGTAAATGGAACTTCACAACCTGAAGAATTTAGTGATATTCTATGAATGAAAACCTCTCCCTTTCCACTTTCAGTAAGAATGGTTGTCTCTATGACAGGTGGCACCAAATACCTTTCTACCAGTCGAGCGACATTACAAAGATTTGTTGGATCCAAATTAAGCCATAATATTATTTAGATTTTCTACCTTCATTTAAAGTTGGTGAGGAGGTATGTAAAGAGGCTCTAGAGAGTTTAAGAACTTTGTGGAATAATTGACTACTTGAGCCTAAACCGAAATTTTCTCAACTGGCTTGTAAATTTTGACTTCCTAAGAGAAAAACCATTAGATTTTAATTTATTCTGCAGATGGTGTTGTTATTCGGAGCCAATATAGCTCTTTCATACAGCGAGTTGTAGTTTTGGTAGTTGTGCTGAAGATGAGGTAATTAATACCTTTGACTTAAGGTTATCAATTGTACTAATAATCATGCAGACAAGAGATATTTCCATTCCACCATCAACAACATGAGGTATTTTTCCATTTTCCATTGTAAGAATATTTTCGGCAAATTAGGCTGACAGCTAATCGCCAAAGAGCTCTGCTCTCATATTTGTGATTATAGACAGTGTTCTAATATTTCTACAAAAAAAAGATGATTTTAGGCAATCCCGGACCTCATCTGCATCGTTCCCAAGGTGATCACTGGAAGTTTCTTCCTGAAATCACCTTACAGTAAAAAAGTTATATCTTCAATAGGAGCATTATAATCTATTTTGTCTCGTATTGTCCTGCCTAGTGCTTTTAAGGCTTCTCTTCTAAGGCTCCTTTATGAGCCACTAAATGAGGTATATAGCGTTGAAACTCTAATATTTATCACAAATTATTTTTCAACCAATGCTACATCACAACACTTCTTTTTAGACAAAATTCTTCGTCTTTACTTATGGTTCAAGGGCAAATAGGTTGCTTTTGCTTTTCCGAACGTGAAAAATGATGTAGCGAAACAAACCTATCTCTACTCTCTTGGGGGCTTAATCCTAGCTCACGTTCCCTCATTCGAACAATTGGGGCAATTTGAAAAAGGGCCCGTAGCTCCATCAGGGGAAACTTATAGTCTCGGGATCATTTCCATTATCTTCCTCGGAAAACTTTACATAAGAATACACTTTTATTTTGGGGGTAGATTCTCTAACCTTACTTCCTATAAATGGACTGACATACACATACACACAAGACAGATTTTATTTTATATTGTATATATATATATATATATATATATATATATATATATATATATATATATATATATATATATATATATATATATATATATATTCTATGAGTGGCAGAGAAAACAATTTATAATGTTGACGCTTCTCTAAACGACCCTTACATTTTCGGACCATTAGACTCAGTTTTTACTATAACAATGGCAACACTGCTACCAGTAATCGCCATACTGATTTTGCTTGATACATTTACCACTGCTGCCTCATTCATACAGAATACAACTTGGGGTACTAATCATCGTCCTATTTACATTGATCTTAGTCGATTCATGGCTGTTCCCAACAGCCTACTCCTACTTAAATGAAACATTAATAGTAAATTCATACCTTCGTACCTTAACTTCGGCTCATTTTTCAGTAGCTATATTAATAAAATTTTAAGGAAAAATAGCTTATTAACTGAAAGTTAAAATTATAAATAAAACAGTAAAATGTATGTAGAGACGCAGCGAAAAATCCTTAGGACTAAAACATAAAAGCGTACACAAATGTTGAAGGTTAAAATAAACATGAAGTTTCTGAAGGTGTATAAAGGTGGAAAGTAATACTAGGTGATATAGGAGAGCGTTGAAATTTGGTTTATTTATAGAGATGTGGTAGAAATTATAAATGCATTTAGATTTCAGTTAACTGGTTCTTCATTTGCTTTAATATTTCTTATCCATTTTTTTCGTCTACTGCGTTACTTTCTATTATCTTTATCCTATATCTAATCACTCGATTTTTTTACTTTATCAATTTAACTCTAATTAACTTTTAGCCTTTTACTTAGTTTCTAGGTTAAGTTTAGACATATTGTGGATCTATGTTGCTCTTTCTCTTAAATCTACATGGGAATTAACTTTCCATTGGAATTCCGTCTCTTAGTCTCAGTCTAGCTTCCCAACCGTTTCTTCATTCTTCCTCATTCTACTTACATATCTTCTTCAACCTTTTATGTAGACCAAAATCGACCAGTTGTATTTTGTCTTCCCTATGTACTTCCTTCTGCCTCTTCATATATAATCTCCTAGTTCCTCTACCATCGGGTACCTTGCTTTTGCAGCCTTTGCATTTTGGAGACGGCACTCTTCGAGGTGGTAGGAAGCGGAACAGTCGGGTACAATAGAGTGGTTCTAACTATCGCCAAGTAAAGTTTCCTTTTAAGCCTAGGTAACATTCCTGAGAACGTCCCTAATTGTTCCAACTTCACCTTTGCTAAACTTATCCTTTTCCTTTTTCTATTCTTATCATTTCCGTATACTCATACATCTATCCATCGACGTTAATTATCCATAACTTTCTTCTGTTGATTGATATCTACGAAATTATCTCTATTTCTCATTTTCACGCCATTCTTCTTGAGTAGAGCATATATCTCCTTCGCGAAGCTACCCAGGGTCCCAATGTTTGCCATATGTGTATACATAATCATTGCCATTATCTCGATACTCTGGTTTTTCAACTCTTAATGAATTAAAAAGGATAATTAAGCTTTCCTAGCGTAAGACAGATTATCCCTTCCTCTGTTACCCACCATTGACTTCTTTTTTTTTACTTCTACTTAATTCCTTTTTTGCCGAGTAGTTCATAGTTATTGGCAATACGAGCACCTCTTAACTTGGTTCGATCTTGCAATCCTTAAAATCATGCACATCCGACTATGAACCGAGCGCTTCTCTTTCCTAAATTCTCGTGTGATAGGGTCCTCGATCGCATAGCAGTTCGTGAAAATTTGTATATGCAACTATTTCTGCGCGTCAATCTGTGAGTAAGTAATTCTCAGGTTGAAAGCCAAGGAACTTTGCTGCTTGGCTTTATTAACAGTCTTTGCGTCTCTGGAAGTGATTTTGATGACAATATCAAATCGCACCTATTTCACTACTTCCGCTGCATTGGCCCATGCCTGCTTTTCTTCCACCTATCTATCTCCTCTGCTGATTTTTCCCTTATCAGTTGATCTATCTGCTTTAAAATTACAATTCTATGAGCCATGATTCCGGTTGAATTACAGGTTTTAGATCAATGTCCTTTACCTCGTAATCTATCAGCCTTTTTCTTTCTTCGTGTTGATGGCACACACCACACATGAAGAATAAGAGTCTATCAGCATGATCATCGCCCCATTGAGCCTTCCATTGGTGACCTTAGCCACCTTTGGTCTAGTAGGCTTCTTTTTTCTTCTGTCTATCCATATGAGTAGCATATTTCACCTCATCCTAACCGTCCTACACTACTTACATTTTCATATTAAATTGTGTTTAGGCTGTAAGAGAAATAATAAAAATCGGACCATCACAGTACCTTATTTTTGCCTGGGTTAGTGACACTTAATACCGACTTATCCCTGTCACTGGATATGGAATTAGTGGGGTTTGTATTAAGTTTAACAGCTAGTTTTATTGCTGAGGTTACGATAGGAACAAGTTCGGGTATTATAATAGGTCACCACTTAACTTGGTTCTATGTATCCCCTTCTTCTAAAAATTGACTTTACTACACGGATAAAATTTCCACCAAACCTTTGACGTTCTTCCACCTTCTTTCCCATGGTCTTGCCGCCTTTACCGATTTTGAGTATAAGCGTGAGGAAAGTCGACTTTATTAGAGGAGAGGCTACCGAAAACTGATGTGAAGATAGATTGAAAAATTCGTCTGAATTACATGTTTCAATGTTATGGAGTGAAAACCCCAAATAAAAATACATAAAAATAGAGAAAAGTGCGAGAAGAAACAGCAGAAAGTTTATAGTAAAAGTCAACTAAAAATTGAAAGGGTTAAAATACATAACAGAGATGGTAACTCTAGTAATAAAACAATGTAGAAACTGATAAAAAATACATTAAGAAATTTACAATCAAAATAAATATATTTAAAACATGAGAACTAACCTGAAGTGGTGGAGTTAAGTGAATAACTAGAGAAGTGGGAAATATAAACCACAAAGAAGGGTCGTGTTAGTTGTTGAAAATATTAAAGTTGGTTATTGTATAGTAATAAAAATGATGGAGGGCTTGGATCGTAGAATTGTAGCTGTAGTTTTTTTTTAATATACAACGATTCTTAAATTTTCAAATCTATGTATGTCGTTATAGGCAGAGGAGAGAATAAAATATGAGTCATCAGCAACCGAATCGTGAAGACGTATCAAAGAAATCTCTGGCATAGAGAGAGGACGAGAAGTACTTAAAACAAACCCAAGTTCTTCGAGATCCCATGATTAGGTTGTAGGACAGTTCGTCAGACATAACGACTGTTGCAATTCGCATACGTAAATAAATAAATTAACGAGGATCTCAACAGATTAGGCAGGTTCTCCTAATACGGAAAAATGAGAGTAGAGGAGAACTTTTAGAATTGATGAGAATAATTCTACCCTCGGGGTAAAGGTTAACGTAGAGCTGAAGAATATCTTAATTAAGTTTAAGCGTAGGGTGATCCATTAATGGAAGTTTAATGTAAACTTTAAGTTTGAATACTGAAGGAAGAGGTTATTTGGAAGAAAAAATGTTTACAAATTTATAAATAATGTTATAAAATGTATAGCAAGAGTAAATATTATAGGAAAAAAAAGTGTTTAAAATATTTCATTTCTAATTCAGGCTTTTATTGCGGTTTTGGGAATTGAGAGAGAACTCCGTCCTCTAGCAGTCAGCTGTAGTATGGTTCCTCAAAATAAAATCACCACTGCATGGGGTGGGGGAAAATAGTGTTTAATTGAAGAAAGAGAGAGAGAAAGAGGAAGAGAGGCAGGAGCACTAACGCAAATTCGATTAGCATATACAGGGTCGCCCCCTCAAAATGGGCCCCAAATTTCGATAGGCCTCATTTTTTAAATTTCTGCAAGGATTGAATGAAACTTTGGTGATAACTAGTTAATTATGTTTAAAAACATCATATAAAAAAATGAGAGTCTTTAGACTTTTGTTCTTTATTCTAGAGCCCGTGTTCGAGATGACCTCCATTTAGCTATGTGCATTTCTTGAGGCGCAGCACAAAGTTGTCCATTACTTCTTTACAAACTCTGATGACTTTCTTGAGTTCCGTGATGGCCTTAGGACTCCCTGTGTACACTCTGTCTTTAAGGTAGCCCAAGAGAAAGAAATCTGGGTGGCTAAGGACTGGGCTGTGAAGTGCCAACTCAAAATCAGTCTGGATACTGATCACATGGCTACCAAAATTCTCTTTCAGCCAATCTAGGGATAGGTTTGAGGTGTAAGAGCTTGCTCCATCTTGCGAAACCCAGAACTTCCCCATAAACGACGGAAACAGGGTCTATAGCTCCCTCTTGAAAGTTTTGAGAAACTAAAAATACCGCTCCTCGGTGACTGTCACTGTCACGCCAGAGTCCTCGAAGCAAAATGGTCTGAAGGATGCCTCTGGCTGAGATTGCAGTCCATGCCCTGCACTTAGGGATGTGTAGGGGCTTGGTGGCTACCTCATTTGATCTGGAGGTTCCCAAGAAGACATTTCTCTTTGAGTGTACCCTTCTTTCGAGATGGAAGTGAGCTTCATCTGAGGTTCAAAGGAGGTTAAGGAAAGTTAGGGTCTCCTGAAACTACTCCAGTATCTTGATTGACATAGCCTTTCTCTGCTCTTTGTCTGGGGTTGTAAGGATCTGCTTCGTCTGTTTTCTGTATGGGTGGGCCTTTACACCTATTACTAGCCCTCTCCTGCAAGTCTCACGGGCTATACCGAGGGACTGACTTCGCTTATGCACAGAGCGTTTTGGACTCTGCTGAAATGACTCTCTCTCGCTCTCGACCAACTCAACTGTACGCTTCCTGGGGGGTCCTGAATGGCTTGGAGGTTGTCACTGGTTGCATTGAGGGTCTTCACTGTCCCATAGTTCTCAAAGTAGTCCAGCCAGTTATGAATTCTGCTCTTGGAGGGGGATTTTTCACATTCGATCTAATGCAAGAAAGTGTCCTGAACTTTCTTGAACGAGCCTCTCTTGTAGTAATGTTTGACGCAGTATATTCTTTTCTGGAGCTTACATTGAGATCTAGTTGTATTCAAATCGTTGCTTCCGTCATGTCCTGCAAACTAAGGGTGATTAGTGAATGAATAAAGGATATTTTACAAAAAGTGTGTGCAGGTCCCTTCTTTTGGGTGCCCTTGTATCATTTAAAAAGACAAATGAGTTAAAATGGCAAATTCCCTTGTTAATTCCATGTATGTGGCTAAAACCTTTATCAAGTAATTATTCTAAAAAGGGAAAAAATCAAACGTTCACTGCTTTGCCGAAAAAATTCGGAAAAAGGACTGGCAAAGAAAGCGATGAAATGTGGAAAATTATAACATTCGGAAGAAGTATGGCTTTAAGTCCCCAAAGAACAGAGTATTAGGTCTCTAGTGGGTAAACGATCTCCAACTCCACTGAGGATGCCTCAATTATTCAAGGAAGATGATGATGCAAGGTCACCTTAGCCTAGCATAATTCACGCAACTCTATCGCGTCTCGTCGGATGACCATCACCTCATTTAGATAATTCCTCTTTTTATCTCATTTCCAGACGACGGAGGTGATAAAGAGTGGTAAACTCTCATATCCGCGACAACAACATTATTACATCTTCCTACCCTACTTATCATTAACATCTCTTTAATTAAGGGGTGTATGTTTCCTTGTTCCTTATTTTTAAATTAACTCACTACAGTCATGATTCTGAGATCTCAATTTTTTTCAAACCCACTTAATCTTTGATTACAGGGTCCTGATTCTATATCACGAAAACCTCAGTTATCTGTTTTTAAAAATTGAAATTATATGTTCGATCTGATCTGAATGATTCATAACAAACTACAACCTACAACCAACCCAGGGTATTTCAACACTTCGCCAATTCATTAGTATTCAGAATGTTTCATCTCTTTTCTAAGGCCCCATTAAAAAACCTGCTTACCCGAAGTGTACTGTATATTCAACTGCAAATGAGGATTAAATAACAGAGAGATCCGCGTCTTTCAGACGAGGGATATATCGTTTCATCTTTGGGTCTTCTTTTTGGTGTTCCCGAGGAATCTGATGATTATTATGTTCATTGTATTTTATTATTTGCCTTTTGGGGGGGGAATAAGAATTTATTTTTGTTTTTTATTCGTAATGACTTCAATAAAGATAAAAGACTTATCTTTCACTTTGTTTTAAGTCTGGTTTAATATATGTGTTTTCGCATTTAATGAAAGGGTATAGAAATTCTTCCAAAGTAATCGGTTAGAGTGAGTTTTTCGGTTCCTTTGATTTTCAGTAAAGAAATCCTTTGATATTGAGTCAGAAGATGCTCACGCGAATAAGCTATCGATCGCATCCTGATATCGGACACCCCGATGATATACAGCAGATTTTATATCTTTTACACGTTCCTTTTACCTCTCTCTACCTACTTATATGCCTACCTACCTATCTATAGACACGCAGTTATATATACACACAAACAAACAAAAGAAGCTAAATAAATATCTAAAGGGCGAGAAATATAATAATAAAACTAACACACAGTCCTGGTGAAAAGAGAGACTAGGAAAAAACGAAACATTAAATACAAAGAAAGGAGGAGGAGTGGCAATGTAAAACAACTAATAGGCAAACATTTATAATGAATCCATAAAGGGAACAGCGCATGTTAAAGTTTCAGCTTGAAGCGGGCTATTTTTCACTATACGAGAGCCTCATTTTTTAACGGGATTCATTCCAATTAGAATGTTACGAGCGTTGATGAAGAAACAAGTAAAATACTTCTGGCCATTTATGTGGCATGTCTGCCTGCGGAACAACACAAACAAATTAAACTTTTCATCGTTTTAAAGCTGATCAACGAGTACAATCTTTTGAGAGGTGATTTTGATCCGCGGCTCACTTAAAACTATACACCCCAACTGTGATAGATACGGAATAAATTGGTCTAGAGAAATAACAAAATATAACTCATTAAAGAAATAAATTTAGGGATTGCTCTGGTGTGCAATATAAAAAATACCAAGTAAAAAAACTACAATTTCATCGTATTGAATATTTGTTACATAAGACAAATTCACCGTGATTTCGCTTCTTATTTATGCTACATCCCTCACATTAGATGAGTTACCTAACTTATATTTATAATCTCATTTGTCTCTATTTTACTCTGGGAGTACGCTTGAAAAATGATGACATACACTGTATTGCCTCGTATCAGAATTGTGCTTGTGTTAAGATTCCCTGATATTTTTCTCTATTAAGTTCCTTCTCTAATTGAGGAATTAGTGCAATAACTCTTCCTTCTCATGATGTATTGTACCGATTTGAAATTAGAATTGCCTTCGCCTTAGCCCTTTAGTGCGGACGCAGTTTGTTCCTTTTCATCTTTTCTCTGTGACGAATTTTAACTTGACATGACCACGGTTTTGCATGATTTTGCATTCCTCCTGGAAAAGATCCCCCTTTTACCTCCTTGGTCCTTCTAAATAAATATCTTTTCAGTTTTGCGTAATGCGACTATTATGTAAGTCCCTTATTGATGGAACGGGGTTTGGTGTTCTATGGAACGTAGTGTTTAGTGGGTGCAGGTAAATACTTCTTATCTTTTCTTGCATGTCGGGTAATTGTTTATTTGGATCGATCGATTACCCTGTTGTTGTGTAATTTTATATTCTATTTGCATCTAGATCAAAAGGTCATGAATTTTCTCCCAATTGTAATTGCCATTTTATTGCAATACCAAAGCAAGGGGCTTAATGATCGTACATTTTAATCCTTGTGTTCCACATACGAACTTGACTTACAAGGTTTATAATACTAAAATTGACGTAGCTCGCTAAACTAGTTTTTACTTACCATGACCTTCTTTATTATTCCTTTTTATATTTGTCAGGGTTTTCCTTTCAGGTGTCGCGCTTTCTCAACATCCAGTCTTCCAGTGTTGCTGAAAGGAGCATAATGAGAAGTGAGTTTTTAACCACCCGGTTCCTATCACCACCAATGAATCTCATCTTATCGATACTATGCTTGTGTACCTTCCAAACATTTATACTATACCTTATTTTGCCCCTTTTCAAAAACATCATAGCTATAATTTCCTTGTTTTTTTTTTGAAAAACACGAACACCAAACAAAGTTCTAGTAACAAAGTGGAAATAGGACATCTTTCTGCGCTGTACGAACATGGTGAAAAATAATTACACGCCCTAAGATACATTTGTGCGTTTAGTAAAAACTACATAGAATAATTCGATACACTGTAATGCCAAAACCATCCTTCTGCTATACTACACTTTTTGGTACTTTGTTTTAGAAATGGAACTGCAATAAAGTTAGATCAAAGGATTCAAGTTTCGTTGTGGAATGTTTATTTATAATAATTTAAAATCAATTTTAAAATGCTTTAATAAAAATGAAATTTCCTTGAACCATTAAGCATAAATTTAAGCAGAAGTAGGAATTTATCTCATAAATTTACTTATCACTTGATAAGAAGTTTAGATGCTCTTTTTATCTTCTCAACAGGGTCAGATCCAATTTAGGACTTCTAAATACGTTTTAAATTGTTTAACACTTTGCTGTGCAAGGGGAAAACTTATTTCATGTTGCCCTTATAAACCTTTGTATTTTATTCATTTAATAGAAGTATTTTTATTTTAGGAAAAGGGAAAATTAAGTGGTATTTACTTTTGGCCACAATGAAGGAGAGAAAATGAGATATCATTTTACAATGGTACAAATATGAAACCAATTCTATATCAATAGTCATTGGATAAAAAAAAGGATAAAAATAGACAAGAAACAATGCAAGAACTTAGAATAAATGAAAAATAAAGCGGATACTAATATGTAACTTAACGAAAATTAGTAACTATAATTCATGGTTATGGACAATGGTTTGGGTTCTTTTTAACAGGTAACATCTCTTTATGCTCTGATATACATATTGGTTGTTGAGTTTAATAAAAATATTTGTGAATTTTGATAACAACGTTGATGAGGGAAGAAACATTTTTCCAAAATTAACAAAATGCTGTGGTAAAAAAAATCGTGAAGAATATATATTATAAAATAAAACAATAAATTCTATTTATCCACTCTGAATAAATAATCGAATTGCCCCAAGTTTAGCTAGTTTTCAAAAAATAGATAGAAACACAAAAATGGAGTAATATCAAGCAAAACACAGAGTTAAGCAGTCTATCGAGGTATGTAAGACAGCAAATACTCGTAATTTAATCAGATTTATAAGCTTTATTTATGATTATAATATTATCATTCTCCTTGTATATGAAATTGCTTGTGCTGTGTCACTTAAAGGGCGTAGTACAGTTCTTTCCTCACTATTTGCGAAGGGACATAGTACATGTTATGCATGAAAGAACTCAGCGTCAGATCACCAAACTAATCTCCACATAAAATGCATAGTACTCGTAGTTATAGGAATGTAGAGTGATAGTTATACAATTATGTAATATATTATTTATTATTAACAATGTCAGGCAGGAATTCTTCTTGATTGCTCAAGTCAAGTAGCTGCAACTTGCGTAAATGGAGGGAGAGCTTGGAGATTGGCAGTGTGAGGCTGACACTTGGCGTAAAACGTGCAAGTTTGTTGTAAGTTGGGCAAATAGCAAGGCGATATCAATGCAATATGAATCGCATCTCTCCTCAGTGGCACTAAATAGGCTCGAATAGAGTGCGTTTGAAAGATGTCGCTATCATGATGTTGTCAGCCTTCGCTGGCTCCACCGAAGGGATTGAGTTACGACTGTTAGATATAAAATGAGATTGAGATGTAACTTATCCAAGTTTCCGTCGTTTAGCAAACTAATCCAAGTTTAGAAAGTCTTAAATGGCTTCCCAAATATTAGGTATCTTTTATCAATTAGATATCCCCAACAGAGCAGAGAGAGGATACGAATAGGATAAAATACAAGATATGGAAATATAAATATATTGAAATAAATTGAAGGTGAATTCTTCCCGAAAAGCTTGTTACTGCGAATTCATAAATGGTTTGAAAAATTGTTTTGATAATTTTTCAATAGAATAAATAATACGTAAAAGGGTTTGTTTTGCTGTCAGTTATTCATAGAATTTTATAATTTCTTCATTATCTATTCCAAAATTTTATCAAAAAGTAGACCGGATATTTCCAATAGAGAATTCTGGAAAGAAGATTTAAAACGAAAGTGGTGAAGAGTGGGGCGGTGGGGAGTGGTCGCTAATATTCCGAGGCATTTTTGGCCAGAAGAGGCCCCAAGAGAACTCGGCAATCTTCTGAACTTATCATCATTCTGCAATGAGAAAAGATCACCTCGCGGGGTTGTAGTTTCAGGCAATCACACATCTTGCCAGACGGAATAAATGCTGAATAACCTTATTAACCCCATAATTTATAAGAGGTTCAGAAGATGAAAAGTTCACCCCGAAATTTTATGGTAGGAAAAGTTATGCTTGTAAAAATACTTCAAGTGACCTCGAATCTAAATGTAATTAAGAACTCCAGAGTGTTCAAAGGTTTTATCTTTATATCCTTAGTTTATTAAATATATTTTCCCCCTCAAATAAGATATGAAAAATTTAATTCGCTCCAAGGTAATTATTTTCCCCCTCCAATTTTAATGGACTCACATGGTGTTTAAAATCAAAAACCTATAAGAATTCAGGTTTTTCTCGTCCTTTCTTTCTCACTTGTTCGCATATTATATTATCAGTCTCACTTAAATGAAAGAAAGGTGTTTTAATACAAAAAGTGGGTTGATCTTATAAGGTACTTACAAACTTTACTTAGAAGCTTATAGGGAGGAATTGATTTCCTCAAAACAAGAATTCTGTTTTTATTGCTCCTATCCTTGTAAGTGTAGCAAAAATACCACTGTTGTGGTATCACCTGCACGTCGTAGAAGTTATTTCTCAAAATTATATTATGGTGTTACCATCAAGAGTATTGTACCATTGAAATGACTAAATAAGTACTCATCAATTGGATTGGACGCTGTCTGATATCGCCGAAGGTCATATAATCAGTACAAGTTATCAGAATGCAGTACGAGGGAAACCAGCTGTGAAACAAAATAAAACGAAGATTGATAACATGCCATTCTAAGGTAGACTTTAGAACATGACGAACGACCGCAACGTATTTGCTTCGTTATTATTTGCTAATGGTTCCTCTTTTATTAGTGCTAGTAGTCTGGGTCGAGTCAGGACGCTAATGGATGGGATTATGCTTTAGGCAGCATAAAACTACGCCCAAACAAGGCAACGTGGCCTCCCGCTCAGTCGCAGCAACCCGCACGCAGAGTACCGCAAAGTGATCTTTTTATTGAGGCTGAACAAAGGGTAGACGCGATTAATGAGTTAATTCGAGTTCTTCCCCGAGCCGGCTAATGTTTAGAACTCGTAGGAAATGCAACTGTTGTATTAACACTTGGGCTTGCTTATTTCGATTGGCTTGAGCTCTTTGGACGTTCAACCGACAAAGTTAGAGCGCTCAAATTACTCTAAGGATTGGAAGGGGGGGGGGGGTCTGCTCATTGGTTTATGTTATTGTAATGTTGCCACACCCTATATGTTATGGGGCTTGCCACTGGAGTGGTAATCGTTCGTACCAATAGGGGGTTTGGTTGTCCAGTTAGTGTTAACGTTGCCACTCAAAAGGGTAAGCTTGGTATGATAGGGATAACGCTTGCCATCGGTAATGGTAACAAGATATTTTTGAATGCGCAACGGAACTATCCCTGTAGGTAGCCTTGTACTTGATCCGAGAAGAAGGCACCATCTGGGATGAATGAAAAAATCACTTTATAACTGTAAACGAATCTCTGTCTATTTATTTTACCTTACCCTGAAATAGAAAATACTCCGAGTACAACTTCACGATTGGATTTTACAACAAAGTATGGAAGAATAAGGTAAAGCGACCGGGCGATTAAAATGATCGACTTATTGAATATATAAGTGCCTCACGCCGAGCCTACAAATGACGTTAGCGCAGAGGATTAGCTGCTCATACCCTTAGCTGTCTCCTGATTAGCTTAAATTAATCCTTTATTTAATTTTGATTACATGGCAGCTAAACTGCCGTACCTCGTTATTAGCCAATATTTCTAGAAGGCGGATCTTTATTATGAAACATATATTTGTTTAACTTCTGCATATCTTTGTTACAGAATAGTGAAATGCTTTTATCACACGCCCTTTTATTACCTCCAGACATTCTCAGTTTCCCAATATTTATTCTCTGGCATCTGTCTGACTTAATCCGAGATACGGAAACTACCACTTTATTAAGGTGAGAAATCGAGCCTTTACCTCAACATTCTAGGCTCGCTTTCTCTTCCTTTCGTCGGTTTCCGTTGTGTAGGGTATCTACACGTATACACTTCAGGTAAATACATGTGTGCCCTACACATGTTGGCCCCAAGAGCATGGAGTGCTATTATTTTTTTACTATGACACATAGATACACATTATACATCCAAATTCATGACCGAGAGACTCGACAAATAAACTATATATATACAAATACTTGCACTCGTAGAGAATCGATAAATATACATGAGTGGTTTATCCTACATATATACATTGATGTGCTCTTAGAGAACATAATTATATAAAAGTTACAGTTAACTATAGAATATAGTTTGACTTTCTCACAATCGTCATAAGTAGAGGACTGTTACCGATATACTTTATTCATTAAGTACCATTTCATCATCACTTTATTTATTGTCCTCGCAACATACAAAGGGGACGAAGTTATAATGAAGGTCATATTATATATGTAGATATACATATAACATTACTTCTTGTACTCCAGATAGCGGCAGTATTTATCATAGATACGCAGGGCGTCGACATTTAGATCTGCCCATGCCTGTATTTAAGTGGGCCCATTTATGCCGAACTTTGCCATATCGTACGACAATAATACAATGATCCTTAATACATTTTTATAAGTATTTCCTTTACAACTGACCTATCTCTCGTTAGGTTTCTATATGATACAATCCTGACACCAAACAAATACATTTAAAATATATACACTAAGGTTATAGAGGCAACGAGGAGTGTAAATCTATCTCTATACCTCTCATTACAGTATTCCTCAATAATACTGTCATACAAAGTTAAAATATATGACTGACAGATTTCTGGCGAATGGCTTGTCGCTATTTTGGGGACCGTTACCTTGCTTTATAGAGTTCCTATGACGCTCATCTGTGAGGAATCATATTGCATCTATTTCAACTTGCAACGTACATTTTTTATTACTTACATAGACGAAAACTATACAGAGATATATACATTACTATTTCACATCATTCTTTATATGAACATTCTTTTTTGTATATAGACTATTCGCACACGGAGTTATTTTTATTAAAGATCACGGCGCTATATCTTTCAGTTTAGATTATTTATATTAGTGTACCAATTATAAGACTTTACAGAATATTCAGGACTTTCTATATTTATTTTATGCCTCACTATATGTTTCTTTAATATGTCCATATTAGTAATATATATATATATATATATATATATATATATATATATATATATATATATATATATATATATATATATATATGAGGAATTAAACCACATTCTCCGAAGACAATTTAATTCAGAACACAAGAGGGGATCTTGTGTTATGCTTATATGCCCTTCTCTTAAATTTTCTACACAGTGTTAGTTGAAAAAGGGGGTGAGATACACCGAAACTGTTCTGAATTAAATTGTCTTCGGAGAATGTGGTTTAATTCCTCATCTTTTCTTGCGATATTGCATTAATTTTCATCATGAATACCACGAGAAGACACAACCAACTCAGGAATCTTTCCCATCTTCATCTTGAGCATATTCCTCTGTTTAGAGAATATGAGAGAAACTTACTGCGTACTAAGAAGATCAAACTTCAATAGGACTTTTTAAATAACTGCTTGCAAGAAACAAATCGTTCCGACAACCCTACTTACAACATCTTTAAGAAAGTCCAGTGATGTTCCGTTTAACATTATACACAACTGTATATTAAAAGAACGTGTAGAAAACGCCAAGCGAGAAGTCAACACTTTCCTATTCAAAGTGAGACGGTCAAGAAGAAATCTGTTTGATAAGTGCGGTAAACATTTAGGGCATCATGCAGTTTCTGTGATTGAATTAAGTGTTCAGAATAAAATCCTTCATCATAGCAATTATTTGAAGTGGAAACTTAACCGAATTTTTATGAACAGTCTTTGAATTAAAGGTTCAAACCCCATTAAAAATATTCTGAATTTATCATCCCATGTACTGACTGATGATGAAAAATTTGCGTTAGGATACGGTTTAAGCTTTTCAATTAAGTCATGCGACGAGTTCTCACTAGACCATTTAGTATCCATAGCCAAATCCTCACATGAGCAAATAAGTGGTGAATTTCTTAGTGGCTGTATGCTTAGTGCCCTAAATTCTGAAAAATCTGACCAAATTGGTTTTCCCAAAAGATTTCAGATTGCGTTAAATAAACTTAAATTTAATAACAACATTGTTATAACCAAATCCGATAAAACAAATCAGTTAGTCATTTTGGACAAACATAGTTATGATGATAAACTAAATTAACTTCTTAATGATGCCAACACATATGAAAAGCTACAAAGTGATCCGCTCAATAACAAAACAAGCAATTTCAACAACAAATTGAAGAGAATATTGAAAAGCGCAGATTTAATTAAACAATTCAGGAGTACGAACCCTTCACTTCCCTATATATATGGGCTCCCAAAGACCTACAAAGAGGGATGTCCCTTACGCCTAATCATTTCCAATATTAATTCTCCCACTTATAAGCTCTCCAAATGGCTCGCCAAGCATTTATCTCCAGCAGTAGGAAGAATCTCATCTGCACACATTATGAACACTCAAGATTTCGTTGACCGCCTCAACCACTTGCAATTACCGAATGGAACACTTGTGAGCTTTGATGTAACTCTTTGTTTATCAAAGTTCCGGTTGACCAAACCATGGGCCTTCTGCGGGAAATCATGCCTAGACTTAATTTGAATCTTCCCATTTCTACGAGTAAATTTATCGATTTAGTTGAATTATGTCTCTCTGACAATGTGTTTCGAGTAAATAATGAGATTTATAGACAAATATTTAGCCTCAGCATGGGAAATAGTTTATCTCCGATATTGGCATGTCTCTTCATGGAATATTTTGAGACTGAACTCCTTCCCACAATTTCTCCCCCTAACTTTATATGGTTAAGGTACATTGACGATGTATTTTCTGTATGGCCTAATGGCCCTGATTTTGATACCTTTTTTAATAATTTGAATAATTTGCATGTCTCCATCAAATTTAAATATGAATGGGAATATGATAATAGATCACCCTTCTTAGATGTCCTCATAAATAAAGATCACCATGAATTAAAACTTGACGTGTATAGGAAACCAACCGACTCGAATGCCTATATACATTATTTTTCGTTTCACGATAATACTGTTAAAAAATCGGTAAATTCAAACCTTTTCCTTAGAGCATACAAAATATGTCATCCTTCCTATTTAGATGAAGAAATTGTCATTATCAGGACCATTTTTTCTAATTTGTATTACCCCGATTGGTTCATATCGTCTGCCCATTTTGCAGCTAGGAAAACATTCTATGGTAATAAGCCTTCCTGCACTAATGACTTCAACAAATGTATAACATTGCCATTTAATAATAAATTAAATAGTTTAAAGGACATATTTGGAAAAGCGGGTATTAATCTAGCCTTTAAATATAATAATTCCTTAAACCAATTGATGATGGCCAGGAAATCCAAAGAACATCATAACATAGAAGTACATGCAATACAATGCAACGATTCCCATAAAGTTTATATAGGGAAAACGGGGAGAAATCTAGACAAGAGATTGTACGAACACAAAAGAGATATTAGAGTGGGCAGCGAAAGCAGTGGAATATTTTGCCATGTTAGAGACAAGAATCATACGATCGATTTCAATAGAAGTAAAATGGTATTTAAATCGGCTAACTATGTTAAGAAAAAAATCGTAGAATCGAGCTTGATATCGTCAGTTCCTAATTTAAATCTATCTGAGGGTCAATTTTCTTTTAATCCTGTAATAAAAAAGCATATAAACAAAATAGTTAAATGTCAGCCCTTCAATATGTTTAGGCCTAACCCCCCCCCCACAGATAAGCCACAAGTAGGGGATTGGGGGAAAAAAGAGGGGATCTTGTCTTATGCTTATATGCACTTCTCTTATATTTTCTACCCAGTGTTAGTTGAAAAAGGGTGTGAGATACACCGAAACTGTTCTGAATTAAATTGTCTTCGGAGAATGTGGTTTAATTCCTCATCTTTTCTTGCGATATTGCATTAATTTTCATCATATATATATATATATATATATATATATATATATATATATATATATATATATATATATATATATATATATATATATATATATATATATATATTAGGGTGTTGACTTTCTTACAACCTCATATCCTTGTGTCATAATTTGATGAGCTTAAATTAAAGAGTATATCAAATCTTACTTTCAAAGGGATTTTCTAAAAAACTTCACGCACAAAATGATTTTAAAAATTTTATTTGTCAGCTTTTTTGTCCAGTTTTTGAAGTCACTGGCAGCATATACAAGATTGAACACAAGCTTATGAGTCACATATATATAACATTATATAGGGCCATCAAACACACACGGAAGTAAATTAGTTACAATAATGTCATTGGACAGGATGAACCTCGGTGATAGGTTGTCCTTGTTGCGGCAGGACCCGTGCAAGTCTTGCATAACTTTTACTGCACGCTCACAGCACTGGTTGCTTCAGGCAATATTGATTGGAGATTCATCTGTTTTCCAGTGGGTTTTTAAGCATTTGAGACCTATTGGGTATTCATTCAGAGCTGCAGATAGTTCATAAAAATCTTCAGAGCGGAACAAGTAGGTGCTGAACCAATGGTCAGCCCATGAGTAAGAAATGAATGAACAAATTTTACGCAGCCTGCTCCGGGTGTCAGTTATCATAATGAACGCAAGAAGGGCTAGAATGGCACGAGAGTTCCAACGTACATTGCTGATGCTTGGCATCTTTTGAAACTTTACAAAGAAGACCTCATTCATCTCAGTGAAGTGACGGAAGACACGCGTGAGGTGATAGAGAAACTTAATGTCGTCTCTCCTGCCGCCTGTTTCCTTAATCTCAGTTTTACCGTTGCTGAAGGCTGCTTTCAATTTATCATAATTGCTCATTAAATCCTGCACAAAGAAGTACTCTATGTTTGGTGATTTAGTCAACCCATAGAGCTCATCGTCCACGCAACGCGAAGAATCCGATCCATAACATGGTGCTGGCAACTGATGAACTTTGGTTTGTGGTGACATTTATCTTCGAACATTTGCTGCAGTCGAACAACAAAGCTTGTCTTTTTGCCGGTATTCACGCTTGTTGTGTCAAAGACAAGCATGACAATTGATCCCCACAGGTTGAACTTCTATAACACACCCTGGAGCCCTTTTTCAATTGTTAAAGCTTTCCCATCCTTCAATTTGAGCGCAGCTAACTTTATTTCTTTTGTTTTATTCTTGAGGAACACGATCTGATATTCAAAGTCCTCAATGCATTTGCCGTCAAAGTGTAAGTTCCACTTCTCCAGATGAAGCGTGCTCACCAAGTGCTTCTTCACCTGAGCAGCTCTCGTGTAGAAAGCCTTGTGGATTGCTGACTGACATGTGGTTGGGATTTCAATGCCCTCACCAGAAATCTGGCGACATACCTTTGCTGCTCTGTGGGACGACAGCTTTGAGCTTGTAGAAAGGAGTCTTGCTAAGCCTGTTGGGTTATGCTTCATTTTCCTCGTTGATGCTGCATTCTCATCCTGCGAAGAACTGTCTTCGCTGTTATAAGATGAGTCCATGCTAGTTTGGGAACAATCAGGTGGTGATGAGCTGAAAAGTAGGGAAACAGTCGCTTCCATTGCCTTCTTTCGCTTAGATGAGTGGATGGTCTTGGCACTAGCAGGTTTACCAGGGTAATAACCAACCTGGCATTTGGTCAAAATTTGCTGTTTATAGAGGTTCTCATTTTCTTTGCACAACCAGTGGCCTTTCACCGTGGTCACGTCAAACAGTTCATTAAAAGAATTAAAGTTTTGTTTCTTTCTGCAGTACTCCAAGCCTTTCAGAAGGTTTTCTAGTTATGCACAAATGGCTTGATCAGATACATGACGGAAGTTCAATGTTTTGCTCCATAGGGATTTTAGCTCCACAAAAATTAGGCCGATCCTCTCCCTCCGTTCTTTGGCGGTGGATTCAAGAAATTTAAAGTGTCCAACGACGTGGATTTTCAGGGGCATGCGACTCCGTTCACTTAAGGGTGCTTCATAAACTGCCACGTTGCCTCTTTTTGATGGTGCTTGAAACTGGACTAAGTTATTTGTCCAGGGTTTCTTGTTCTTCTCCGTGTTAAAAAAGTATTCGTGAATGACATGCTTTGTACTCAGTAACTGAAATAGAAAATAAACCTTAATATTAAATAGGTAATAAATTAAAGAAACTGTTATTGAGCTTTTATATATTTTATTAAAAAACAAACAAATTACAATTATAAAAAATAAGAGAGAAGGTATACACTAATAAAATATTATATGCTATTATATTATATAATTAGTGAGAGAGTAAAATGTAGCTTACCAAATAATACCAGGATCTCTTTACAATAAACGCTGCAGAATACACAACAATTATGATAAGGCAATACTAATATAGAGCCGTTAAAACTGAACTAGTAACTACCCGCTTTAAACATCTCGCTTATATACCGCAGACGAAATGGCTGAAGAAAATTCTGGAACTCTATAGAAATCGCCCAAGCGATGACGTGATGATTTGCTGGAAAATTCTATACAATTCTATGGTACATAAATTATTGCAAAAGTCTGTTTAATGACGTATATATTTAATATAAATATTTTTAACACATATATAATGCTAAAATCGCCTTTAACAATATTTCAATAGAATAAAAGTAATTTTTGTCATTAATAGACAAAAGTTCATTCATTCGTGCTACAGGAAATAATTTTTGATAAAAAAGTCAAAAAGTCATCAACCTAATATATATATATATATATATATATATATATATATATATATATATATATATATATATATATATACACATATATATTATCCTCTGCGAATTTGACCTTCCTCCCAGCTCGCGTCGAGGCTTGCTCCCGCGGTGGCTCTTCTGCTCTTGATGCAAGGCCCGGCTGAGTGGGTTCGATCCTATCTTCTTCTATTTCGTCCAATCTTCCTGGGCCATTAGGGTCAGGCCTCTTCTGGCCGACCCGGGACTTCGGGGATCGTCAGTAAGTGTCTCGTCCGCCTTTGCCTGCGGAAGACAACTTCGCCGGCTTTAGCCTATCGATGGAAACCGTGTCTCTTCTCCAGTCCGGGAATTCCAATTTGAAGACTTTCTTGTCGCGTTCGATTACAAGAGAAGGCCCCGAGTATGGCGCCTTAAGAGGTCTCCGCACGCGTTCAACCCTGACTTAAACGTGGGATACATCCTTTAGGTCAGGTGGTACGTAATGCTTTGGACTGAGTGGAGATTGCCCGCTGATGCATGTCCAAAATCTATCTGGGCCATCGTTGTAGCCAATTCCTTTATAAACTTGCAGTGTGCTTTGGACGAGTGCGTGGAAACCAGCGGTTTTGGGCCTAATAGTAGTGTGCCGGTTACCGCAACGAAAGGGGAAAATCCCGAATCATTCAGTAAGGCACCAATGCCCAGTAAATGTGTTGGTAGTGCCACCAACCACTCTTGTTAGCTGGAGTTGTGAATTGTGCCTCGATAATTCTGAACCAGCTCGTCCCTGCTGCTTCATTGAATAGCGGTGCATTGATTGCCACGGTGTCTACCACATCCCACTCACCTTGTCTAATTTTCTGGATCTCCATCATTAATATTTCCTCTTCTTCTCTTGTTAAAACCTTGAATCTTCCTCGTGTTACAATTTTTTGTGGAACGACGGCAAAAGGTCGCGAGTTATGGGGAGCGGGGTTGCCTGCTTGCTTACTGTTATTGTAATGTTGCCACCCCTGTATGTTATGGGGCTTGACTCTGGTGTGGTAATCCTTCGTACCACTAGGGGATTTGCTTGCCCGGTTAGTGGTAACGTTGACACTCAAAAGGGTGATCTTGGTAGGATAGGGATAAGGCTTGCCACCAGCAATAAGAACAAGTTATCTTTGAATGCGCAACGGAAATATTCCTTTAGGTAGCCTTGTACTTGATGCAAGAAGAGGGTATCAGCTGGGATAAATGAAAGAGTCTGTTCATAGATGTAAACGTATGATTTGCGGAGTATAGAACATTCCTGAAGTAAAACTTTGGAAAGAGGGATGGTTTATTCGCAGATTATATAAAAAACATTTGTAAAAGAAAAAATAGAACCTTCTGGATTCCGGCAGGGAGTGGTTGGAGAGAAGTAGAAAATGGAATATGTGAAGAGGGTGAATCAGGCTGATGGGATAAACATGAAAATAGACAACATCAAAATGAATCTTGGAAAGCGTTTTATAGCAAAGCTCTGTTTAAACAGGTAAGGATTTCTTCCTGCAACTAGTTTTTTCTGCAATATTATCACATTGTACAACGAATATGAAGTTAGTAATTTCTAAAACTTAAAGGCGATAATTAAAATAATAATAAAAACTTGAAGGCGATAATGATAATAATAATAAAAACTTGAAGTCGATAATGATAATAATGATAATAATAATAAAAAATTGAAGTCGAAAATAATAATGCAAAAAAAAACACCCCATTAATCCTAATCATATTTTCTTCCTTTTATAGTCTATGGGGAAGATTCGCTCAGGTGAATGGCGGTATGAAAACGGTCATCTGTGCTTTTGATCATGATGTAATCGAGCTGATCAGAAATGACGACTTCATTTTGAACTCTTTCGATGTGGTTGGTAATGCATACTTCGCGAAAGTGGAGAATACTGAACATGTAGAAGTTGAGTCACACGTAACGAATCGTCCAATGGAACCATTCACAATCTCCTAAGTTCGAAGCAAACTATATGGCCTCCTAGACTCGTTAGGTGAACGTTTGTTGTACTGTGAAACAGACAGTGCCATCTTCATTGTTAGGAAAAATCACCCACAACCTCGACTTGGAGAATTCCTAGGTGATCTCCCCCATGAGATCAAGGATGTGTACGGTGCTGAGGCGTATAGAGATTGCTCAACGAAAGATATAATAAACTACGATGCTATGAAAGAGGTGAGAGGGGAAAAGATTTTGAGAAAAACCTTTAATAAACGCATTGAACCAGGGAATTATCGAATCATAACTTTTGGTTTCAAAGGGATCTTACATGACATTTAAAAAGTTAATATCCATTGAATCCCTGTCAGCTATTATTAGCTATTTATGTATATATTTTTAATCATTAACAATATTTTTTGAGTAATATAAATAAAATAAAGATGAAATAAAAAAAAACGCGTTTAATTACCAATGTTTAAATTTGTCTACAAAATAACTCATAACATTCTTTCGATCTTGTGAGAAGGAGAATTCATTCATCCTTGCTTTTCCAATCTTAGTTTTCATCATATCATTGAGCTGATGGGAATACCACGAGAGAAAGCGAAATAACAGGGGGTTTGTGTCAAATATAGCGATGTTCGAATGCAATATGCAGAAAAACCTATCTACCCATGTATTGTGATGATCGGATAGTCCTCCGATAAAGAAAAACTAATCCATAAGCTCCTCTTTGAATTTTTCATCGATGATTAAATCTTCTAAATCCATAAACTGGAGATGTTCAAGAACTTCTTTTTCGTTATTGTAGTTGAAAGGCTGTTGGACTGACCCACTATACAGAAATTCACTCCAATCAAATAAGTGTTCATGAATAAGTCGACGAACAGGATCGAAGAAATCAACCGTAGATGAATAGTCTGGGCTAAATTTATAATCCGATCCACACACATCTTCGGTTGCAAAATATTTAGCAAGTCTGGGCGTGATACGGTTTGCATGGAGAATCATCTTAGAACGTCTGACATACAGATATGTTTAGCAACAAAGGATTTAAAAGATGGTTACTAGACGGACCAATTAAGAAATTGAAAAATGTTAAGTGGCAACTCCACTGTTGACGGACAGATTAATACATCTCTACCTCCCCTCTACCGATTTTCTACAGTGTATGTGTGTGTGTGTGTACTAAATATCGCTTGTTTTTTCGTGCATTTGACCAATGCTAGGGGAGGTGAGAGGGGAGGCGCCATTTTACTCATAACCTAACCCAATGTATGTGTGTGTGTGTGTGTGTGTGTGTGTGTGTAGGCTCTAATTCCTTAAAAGATCCAGTGTTTATGTGCATGTGTTGACTCTAATTCCTTCGAAAAAGGTGATTAGCCAAACTATTGGAAGGGAAGGGGGGAAGACTCGGCTTTCACCATAACGGTTGGGGGGTGGGGGGTGGGGATGGGGAGGGATACTCGGCATTTACCCCGCATTACTACTCACATGCAACCGTTTCACATACCCTCCTCGCACCCCTATCATATAACAACGAGCTTTCCTTATATAATCATTGTCGTGGATATGTTTTGTTTTAAAGCGCCAGTATGATCCTATTATTTATGAAGGAAAACAATACTTATATGTTGGCTGAGTAGACTTTTTAATTACCTTATTATTGAGAGAGTGCCACAGCGCCAAATCCGTTTTAAAGAGAGAGAGCCCGTTAAACACGTAAAGGATCCATTGAAACACCAGAATTATCCAAAAATAAATAGATATTTTAAATTTATCAATTCACTGCAAAAAATAAAATATTTACAATCACCTAATAAGTTAAACGGAGATAACCATACTTGAAACCGGGCCTATTTCAGAAGCTATTCATGTCCAAATCGAAATAGGCTCCAAGTAAACAAACCAATTGCCGATTAGTTATTTTATAGTGACCCTCTTAGATTAGCATTGAACTCCAATTTAAGTTTCTCTCTTCTAACTGTAAATATGACGGGGTTCACTAACAATAATCTTTACTTCGGTTAATTTGAGTACCGTAATAAACTCATACTAAAGCAATACAAATATAAATGGTCATTCTGACTTACATGAAAGAAAGGATCAGGGGTTGCCGGATGTCACTAAATGGCTTTTATCCCGTTTCGTTGTGTTGGAGCGGCCGATTGTAGATTTTCCACGAGATGGGATGGGGTTAGGGGACACGATGTAAATTCTTCGGATTCACGTTAAAAAGCGGAGGGAAGAATTGTACTCTCTGGCTCAAGAAATGCTCTTATGGGTGCTCTTGAAGCCTTTTGTATCCTGGTCTTCTTCGAGGGGTTGCCCACTGGATTTTGGGGTATACGAGAAGATTTTGAATGTTCTGGAAAAATTGGATCTTCCTCAGGTATTGTTTCTTCTTCTCTCTTCGGTATTAAGTTAGCAATTTGAAGAGTCACACAAGGGTGACTGGTTCTTCTATTATTTTCCTTGAGAAATTCCTGTTTGGCACTAGGTTTGTTGGTCCAGCCAGTGCAAGATACTTCGGTCTGGCACCGATACAAAACGTAACGCATCTAAGCTTTTTCGAAATTGAGCAAATGACCGATCTTCTCGAACTGGTCGTCTATCGTCTCTACCCGAATAAAAATCTTCTCTTGCTGCCGAAATTCCTGGTTTGGCACTAGGAATGGTAATCCAGTCAGACTTCTTCTAAGTCTGTAAAAGATAGCTCGGTATGGTTCCAATACAAAAACTTTCGTTTTCTAAGTTGTAGACGAATAATTACGAAACTGGGTGAAAGACCGATCTTCTCGAACTGGTCCTCTATCTTCTCTCACCGAATAATAATCCTTTTTCTTTCCTTATGGGGGTTATTTTTAGCCTGACGACCGCCCTATCTATGGGGCAAAGGGTGAGGCCGCAGAGGGAAGAGCGAGGGGTGAGGGGAGGGTGGCACTGCGGTGCCCAAGTTGGCTTCTCAATTAGAGGCACCGCAAATCGTCACCACCTTTGACGTTCTTTTTAACTGACACCGCTTTTTGTGGCGATTTAACCACGAGCCTCCGGTTCTCTTAGGTAAGTGGATCCTTTGAGCCCTGCTTAATGGCCTTTGGTGGTCACCTTGGCAGAGTGGCTCGCTCCCGACTACCTATGTGGCGGGGCGATCAGAAAGGGTAGGCCGTTTGACTGTTATTCCGCCGGCTACTGTTCCCACGACTCTCCTCATGTGGCTCAATTCTTATACTTTCTCCGCAGGGGGGGGACACTATAACATATATTTCCGCCTGGGCCTCTGGGTGGCTTTAAGTTGTAATTCCACTACAATCATTAAATAAACAAATAATTTGCAAGTTATGTTAAAACAGGTTTATTATGCCATCAAAAAAGTATTTGAAGGTTGTTGTAAATTTAAGTTGTGGTTGAAGTTGAGTTGGACCATATCAAATTTCATCACGCTTTAAATTTGATCTGGTAAATGGTAGTGTACCCTACTGAAGAAGGCAATTCATTCTCTGTTAACATCCTTGCTTAGTGAAGTGACGTAAATGGCATTATATCATTGCAAGATAGACAACAGATAAAGTAGGTCTGATTCATTAGATGTCTTGAAGTTAAGAGCTCTAAGGAAGAGCCTTCGGAATGTAATACACTAAACGATCAGGCATCTGAATGTAAAGCCAGAGATCTGCGCAAACCCGCCATCTAGGGCATTTTTTTTCTTCATCATTGCTCGAAATGGTTGTTAAAAATAAACCCTAACTAGGGTTAGTTCAGAAGGGAGTCTTTCAATGAATATGGAATGACCGCGATAAAAATGTTAAAAACAAGTTTTTAAATAAGGTAATAAAGTTGGGAACTAAAAAAGTGTGAATGATAGGTAAAGTAGACGTACCTTACCCGAGAGAATAATCAAAGTTGTTGATAATTACAAAATTCAAATACTATAACCTGTGTAGAGCTCGGAATTCTGTATTAGATGAAGTCTGTGGTAAAATTTATACATTGGTCATTTTCTACATGTTTTTTCTTTTACTTTTATAGTTTCTCTTAACTTTCAAAAGCCTACTTATTCAAGATTTTTACAATTTCTTCAACAAAAGCTGAGGTTAATTGTTGTTGTGGTTGCGCTTCCTCCCAGGAGCATATGACCTCATCGCCCTTCGACCACATGGGAGTTTAAGGGAGAAAATATTTGATCCTACAGCCTGAGATGTAGACCCCCCTCCCCTCCCTTAATCACAATGGAATAGTGCCAGGTCTTATGTGAGACTATCTTAAGGGTCAAGGTTAGAGAAGTAGGAGGCCCTTGTATGTTATGTGATGTTAAGAGCCCCCCACTGGGTACATCTTAGTGGAGTGGTCCCCCTTCAGAATTGCATCAATTTGGTGGTCGTTTCATTTTCACTTGGAAATGACTGATAACTCTACTTGTTTTTTCTTGCTTAACAGAGTTGCTAGAGTACAAAACACAGTCTTGCGTCCCTCTTAAATTCACTTCTGTTTTAATATTAAAGCTATAATTTTTTTATATTTTAATATAAAAGGTATAAATGGACGAAAGCTGGTTGGTATCTAGCCTCAAACTTGGTGATATTAGATATGTAAAGAGGCTAAAAAAGAGTAAAAATGAAGATATCTAGAAGGAATAACTCCGAGGTAGTCTCAACCTAGTTCGATCCGGTTGGGCCCCTGTTACTGGAAAGGCGTGGCGCTCCTTTAGCTACCAGGTTGAACAGTTGGTAATCGCCCTTGTCACAAGAAAAGGATAACTACACGATTGGCTTAAGCTACTATTGACGCCCCTGCTCTCTTCATAGGAGAGCCTCAGTCGATGGCACCTTAAGTGGAAATCACCCCTATTCGTGTCCCTCTCTCCAAGTCAATCGAATGGTTTTAGTAGAGCAAAAATGACCCTTAGTCGTAATGGTGAAATGAAACCTGCCTGTGGAATGGCAACGGGTTCTCGAGAGTTTTCCACCCCCATTCACACATGTCTTTAGCATCTCATGTAGTTTATTCACGGTATGGCCTTCTCCCAGTTTTTCGCTTGCCCATAATTCGTAAATGATTTTCCTACTTGTGTTTAAAGACATACATCTCTCGAGATGGTCTCCATTTTTTCTATTCATTTATTAACCATATGAAATTCTCTGTGTGAATTTCCTAAAGTATTTTGTCACTTTTAAAAGCACTTCATTTACAAAGATGAGTTTTTGCATTGGTAAATTTTCAACTATTTTGTTTTATTTTTTTTTAGGCTAATATTGAATGGTCAAGACATCTTTTACGTTGATAGGCCTTTTTCTCTCTTACTCTCCCTTCCCATTCATCGACCTCGTTTAACTTAGGCTTATTTACAAACTATTTCTTATTACCCTGAAGACATTTATAAATTATTCGTGAATATCGGGATTTTGTTTACTACTTATGACCCCAAAATTTATTTTCTACAACCTTTTTTGTAGATATATATGCGACCTTGCTATATCCTCTTCTTCATTTTACTATTCTATAATTGTTTACTAAATTTTTGTACAGCATCTGTACGAAAAATGGCTGTTCTAAAATCATTCCATTGCACAATTACCCTTCTACAAATGGCTAAGAGAAGGGAAGGGAAAAGAGGGAAGCAATGGACAATCGGAATTCCATCTCCAGCTCTTTGGATCATAGTGCGTCGTGCCTGATAATGAGTTACCTGCTGCGAGGCCTATTTATGAGAAAGCTGAGACAGGCTTTGAAATTCACTGCATTAAAACGTCAAGCGAAATGTATGGAATAAGCTCAATCCAACTTAAAAAGGTAAAGCTTATTTGCCCAATTTTTACGCTCGTGTGGAAAGTACAATGAAATTTTTTAGCCAAATTGTTAAGAATATTCATGGTTTCAGCTTGGGATCCTTGATAAGACTTCCCTGACTTTATCTAAAAGAATAATTGTCCTTGGTAGTAACAGTGGTCTCCAATGAAGAAAGAAGGATGAGGTAAAACAAATCAAGAAGAAGAGTGGATAAGTAATAGAAGGCATTCACCGCTAAGGACCCGAAACTAAGAGGCTTGATATTTTTTTTCTAAAGTGATAATGTAAATTTCAAACAACAATAGAACCTCTAGGCAGCAAAAGTAATAAATAAAACAAGGAATTTCAAATTTTGCCCAAACTCATGACATGATGCTGAACCATTAATAAATTCGTTAAACGAAATATACGATTTATATTATTGACGTTCATAATTCTATTTATATAAGAAAACACAATGATAGCACGAAATATCCATACGTCATTCCGAGAAAAGATGTCTAGTTATTATCATTAAACATTAATTTTCAATTTTGATAAACAAATCCTAATCTGTTTTGAAGCGTTAATAATTAAGGTTCTAAAGCATATCCCACCATACTGAATCCAAATAACTCAAGTCCATTTTATAATTTAATTATAGAACAATTTTTATCCATTTTTATATATTAATACGTTTTATTTTCTTTGAAATTTATTTTTACGTTTGCAGAAAAAAAGGTTCCTTGAATTAGTGCCAGTCAATGATTTTAGCTAATGTATGACCCCAAAATAGAGGCCCGAATTTTCGTTAGGTTTTATTTCGTAATTTGACAAATAATTAGGAATTAAAGACTATTGAAATTTGGGCACGTTTTTTTAAGTCACCCTGTATGTGATCAAGATCAGGAATTCAAAATCGGGGATACTTTCTGGAGAGTTGTGCTTATTCACCTTTATGTAAATACTAGGCAATGGCTTCGCCAAGCTTGCGCTTCGCTACTAAGATTAAAATTTAAAATCTAAAAAAAGCAGCCATGGTTAAATTTTTCTAAATTTTCTGAACTTCACGAATTATAATAATTTTAAAAAGGAACTCTAAACTAAATTTCTCCCATTTCAAATTATCACGTTGCTTAAATATAGTTATAGAAAAAGATATAAAAATAAATTTTCGGAACTTCACCATTTTGTTTTTGGATATTATAAAAGAATTATTAGAAATAACTTTGGTAAAAAAAATGTGTCATAACCAAACTAAGATGAAATTATTATTCAAATACTCAAAAAAATCCCCTTCTTAAATTATAGAGTTAATGATGATGATGACAAGTGTGCGTATTTACAGCCACACCCCCTTCATCAGATTCGAATAGAAATCGTACCTTGAATAAATGGGTTGGATGGTGTAACGGGACTAATGCCCTTGGTACAATTGAAGCCAGGAGGATTGCCTGGACCTCAGTTTCCACTACAACAATAGAAAGTGGAGCTCTTTCTCGGCCCACTTTTGTACCTCTTTGATATCTCTCGCTATCATTTCGATGCATGTTTAGACCCAACAAAGGGCGAAAATGAGCGTTAAAATTTATCAAATCAAATAAACCTTGAATTTGAAGATATAAGAAATAGTTTGTAAAAAATGACTGGCTAGCCATAAAGAGCCAGGTGAGTACATAATCAACTCACAGTTTATAGCCACGAGAAGAAGGCTCCTACATTAAATAAAGTCACTCTAAATGTAGTGCTGAACCCCATTAGACGATCAAAGTGAGTTGTTGGGACTTAATTCAGTTTCGAATGTGAATCCTCCTTAAAGTGGACATTCCATTTTCCTTATAGGCGCAGAATCACGGTCATATTGTTGAATGTGTAGAAGACAAGATGGAAAGAAGCCAATTTATGTTATTGGACATCCACAATGAGATATTACGAGTATTTCATAATTTTAGTGACCATAATTAAAGTTCATGACAGAATTAATTAATTTCAAAGTTAGGAACGTTCAAAATTCAGATATAGCAGAAATTTTCCGCTACATAGTTTAAAGTTCATAATTCAGTCTCGACGTCAAACCAATTTCACATACTTCTGAATTTCTTTGGAAAAAAATCCTTGAATTTTCTTCTTAGGAATGAATTAAATAAAATGTTAATTTAAGTGTAAATAAACTTTATTCCTGCGAATTGTGATGTCTTCTTCTTTCAATAATATAACTTTGAATCTCAATGCTCTACGTGCCAGATAAATTTCCACCAAATGATTGCTACTAATACTACTCTGATTAGAAAATAACGTCAGGCGTGAAATTTTACATCCATGTCACCTTCCAAGGGGTAATGCAAAGTGACAATGCTACAGTTAGCAGCAGAATATATTTGTTAACTATGTATTAGGATTCATAATAAAGATAACGCAATCCAAATTGAAAAATAATAACAAAAAGATAACAGAAAGAAGAAATTATGAAAGGGAGAAGTAATGGTGATAAATTAGTTTATTGTGAAGATTTCTTTTACTCGTATATTCTCAATTTGGTCCTAGACTTCTTCTGTAGACGAGTGAAGAAACAATGTGAGAGATTGAAGTCTCATTCTAAACACTGATGTTTGCCCATCCGTAGTAAAAATGTTAAAATTTTTCATACAATTCCTTAACAAAATTTCAAGTTTGTTGAGTGTCAGAGTTTCTCCTCTCTCGTTATTAAGTTTAGATTTCATTATTTTGTTCACTAAAGCGACTATCGCATTTGGTCTTCTCCCTCTCCTAACCCCAAACAGCAAAGATAAAAAGTTACTCGAAAAAAAATGGTTTTGAATTTTATTAATAGATAATTCAATCAAGTGTAAAAGAAAGCTCTGTAACAAAGATTGGATTAATTTATCTGTGAGAAAAGGGATGAACAAAGACATTAAAGATGATAAAAACACAAGAAGAAAATCCTGGAAAGCCCTTAAAATGCATTGATTGATAAAAGAGAAAAAAGTGTGTTGAGAAAAACTTGTAGATAAGTAATTGCAAACAGCAAGCAACTTGCTCACTGGTTTAAGAACAGAACTTTTATAGGGTTTAGGTTAGTTGCTAATGATTACTTATGAAATTATCAATGTTACTCAAAGATAATCTCCTCAACTTTGCCCCTAAGCTGTCTCATTTAGTATTAATAATGTTAAATTGTCTCATTTTCTTTTCCCAGCTAACCAATATACGGTTATTTATATCTCATATTTTTTCAGATTTTAATAAACCTGGAACCCTTCGGAGAGGACTGTCAAAGTATTTAATATTCTGACAGCACTTTTTCATTTTGAATAATTTCTGTCTCAAACGAGAGACGATCTCATCTCTTCCTTTGTTCTTTAAAGTAAAAGTCAAAGTTCTAATATTTGACTTTCTGCTTCCTTTATACGGCTCACTCCCACAGGGTTTTTAATTCGCTCTTGCAACACATGCATTCTAGATTTATATCTTTTGGGGTGTAAGTTTCTGTGACTTGATCTTTTACTATAGCTACTGCTTTTTTATTTAATATTTATCATTTCTTGGGAAGCATATTGGTTTTTTTTTAAATAGAGCTATATAATTTATTTAAGAGTAAGGTGAACAAAGTTTTAGTTTAAGAAAAGGCGTTTAGAACAGCAGTCTAAAATGACTATTAGTGACGAGTCGATGCGCTTTTAATTTGAGGTCGTCTTATTTGAACACGACTCACAGGAAAACTAAAATGCGTTCATAGGTCAGCAATGAATTTCCCTTGTATTATTAGTTTTTTTTAAGTGGTGGTGAATATAAAATTTGAGAAACTAATCAATAACTTAGTGATTTCGCTGGGTGTGAGGTAAATGTACGTAAAATTGATGCGTTTACGTTGCAACTGCATTTTTCCAGGAGACAGTAGTTTGCGTGGAGTACAGGAAAACTTGTGAAGACTTAAATTGGAATGAGTGTCTAGCGATTAGACCTACTAATCTTCTATGTATAAACTTTCTAAGGTTTATCGATAGTTGATAAAAGAGATTCGTACCTAAGTGTTTAATAGCGATGTTTTTTATAGCAAAATTTGCTCAGTTCATAGTGATGTTCATATGTCATAATTCCTTGACCATCTCATACCGAGCGAAAAGATTGCTTCCCTATTGCAGAGTTCAAAACTGGATTTCATCTTGTCAACATCTTTGATTGAGTAGCATGCAATTTCCTAACTTTAAAAAAACGGATTGTATCCTATCGGAAAATAAATCGGGAATTTTATTTTTAATAAAATTAAGTAAACAAACATCTTTTTAAAGCAACAATCGCAACCCATGTTGAACTATAGGTTTTTTATTGACCACCAGTATATATGTTGAGATGAATGACATACAACTTTTCTAAATCTCTCATTGCAGCACAATGGCTTCAATGAGAAATAAAGTACATAGGTATAAAGCCGCTTCCGCACTGAGATCCTCATAGTAAGAAAATAAATTAATTGTAATAATGAACCTCGTAAGAAAAGAGAATGACGTACTTGACAATGCTGCAGGAGAAAGAGATGTCAGTTAATTTTGAATCATGTTACTAAATCCAGTATTAGTAGTAAATATGGTTAATATTATTTTTATCCATTAGATATTTGATTTAAAAGCTTCAAATGAACCTAGGTGATTCACAAACTAAAATTAAAAGTGTTAAAAGATTGCATTCCTAAAATATACGATGCTGGATAAAGTAATTGCAAATACAGGTTCTTCGAGTAGTAGAATAATACAAGGCTTTCTTTCTGTTTAATTTCTGCCTTTCTTAAACCTTTTTAAGGCAGATTGTATGATGCAGAAACCGTGTATTGCAGAATATACAGGGAGACCCCCCAAAAAACGAGCAAAACTTTCGATAGGTCTCATTTCTTAATTTTCTACAAAGCTTGAATGAAACTTTGGTGCTAACTAGTTTATTGTGTTTAAAAATATCATATGTAAACCTGAGAGTCTTTGAACTTTTCTTCTTTATTCTAGAGCACGTGTTCGAGATGACCTCCATTTAGCTCTGTGCATTTCTTGAGGCGCAGCACAAAGTTGTCCATGACGTCCTTACAAACCGACCGATTAATGGATCTGATCTTCTCCCTGAGGGCTTCCTTGAGTTTCGTGATGGTTTTGGGTCTCCATACGTACACTCTGTCTTCAAAGTACTCCCAGAAAAAGAAATCTGGGGGGCTAAGGTCTGGGCATGTGAGGTGCCTACTCAAAATCAGTCTTAAGACTAATCACACGGACACCAAAGTTCTCTTTCAGCCAATCTCGGGAGGGGTTTGAGATGTGAGAGCTTGCTCCATCTTGCTGTAACCAGAACTTTTCCATAAGCGACGGGAACAGGGTCTGCAGCTCCCTCTTGAAGGTTTTGAGGATCTCAAAATATCGCTCCTTAGTGACTGTCACTGTCGCGCCAGATTCCTCGAAAAAGAATGGTCCGATGATGCGTCTGGCTGAGATTGCAGTAAATATCGTGTACCTAGGAGAGTGTAGGGGCTTGCTGGCTACCTCATTTGGTTTGTAGGACCCCCAGAAGACATTTGTCTTCGAGTTTACCTTCCCTTCAAAATGGAAGTGAGCTTCATCTGAGGTCCAAAAGAGGTTAAAGAAAGTTAGGGTCTCCTGAATCTTCTATAGTATCTTGACTGCTATAGCCTTTCCCTGCTCTTTGTCTGACTCTGTAAAGCTCTGCTTCGTCTGTATTTTGTATAAGTAGGCCTTTCCATCCATTGCTAGCACTTTCCTGCAAGTCTCACGGGATATCCCGAGGGACCGACCTTTCTTGCGCACAGAGCGTTTTGGACTCTGCTGAACTGACTTTCTCACGCCTCTCGACCAGCTCAACTGTACGCTTCCTGGGGCGTCCTGAATGGCTTAGACGGGTGTTACTGGCTAAATTGAGGTTCTCCACTGTCCCGTAGTTCTCGAAGTAGTCTACCTAGTCCTGAATTTTGCTCTTGGAGTGGTATTTTTCTCATTCGAACTGATGCACGAAAGTGTCCTACACTTTCTTGAACGAGCCTCTCTTGTAGTTATGTTTGAATGAAGTATATTCTTTGCTGGAGCTCCCATTGAGATCCAGTTGCGTTCAAAGGCGTTGCGTCTGTCATTTCCTGCAAATTAAGTGTGATTAGTGAATGAATGAATGAAGGATATATCACAAAAAGTGTGTGCAGGCCCGTTCTTTGGGGGCTAACCGTGTAAACCATATAGTACAAATGCACTCCTTTTTTCTCCTTGATATTTTTGTTTATATATATGAACCATTTTTAATAAGTTTTTACCACCGTTTCTGAGAGATTGATGCTGATCACACATGTGATCAACGTAGGATCTCTACAAAGGGATGAGCTAGCATATTCGAAAAAATCGGAAGTCCCATCCAGCAACTAATATGATCCACTGTAGCTTAACAAGCCTAAAAGTACGAAACGGTGTTTCCACTTGATTAGCTCGTAACCTATCTACCTACATACATATATGTATTATGTATGTAACAAAGCAGGTATGAATATCTGTATGTAGATATTTATTTATTTCTCCCCGTTACTCTGAGAGAGTAATGACAGCCTCAGAGATAGCAGCATAAGAATGAGCAACATTATCATATATTTAATGAACAAAAACATCAAAGTTTTAATTATAAACTGGTGTTATTTTAAATCTTCATAGTTGAGAGGAGTAGAGTATTCAGAACCTAATTATGATATTGAAGCGAGAATGTAAAAATATGTTCCCTGTTAAATGAGAAATAAATCATGATTCCTTTGACACTTGGAGTCTTGTAAACCTAAAAAGCTGTTCGCTGTATACATAGCTTTTGATTAAGATTAGGCATATATACATTTTGGAGCTAAAGTTAAGTACACGTCGCAAGTGTAGGGTGTATAATTACTTAAGCGATAGAGCATGAATAATTTCGGTGATATGGGAAATGTTTTATTCCAAGGGGAATACAAAACCTCCTTTTTAAAATTCCCTTGAACACGAAAGAAGTTATGTTAGCAACATTGTAAAGGTCAACATAGAACAATGGCTCACAATATGTAGAAAAATGAAGATAATATTTCCTGAGATGGACTTTGTTAGCACTTACAGATGGCAACAGTTTGTTATAGTTATATTATTTCGCAGCGGACTTCATTCGTGGAAATCCTGCTCCATTCTTCTTAATCATGCATCCAAAAATCATCCTTTTTTGTTTTGTTTCTTTAAGCGATGCGCTGTTTTTTAATTCCATAAGCATATCTTTTGTTGAATTCAGATCTGTGCATCGCGATGGCCATTTTAAAACATTAATTTCGAAAGCTTCAAACTATTTCTTCTGGATAGAGGCCATATATCTTGATTCATTTTCCTAGTGGACTTATAACTACCTACCCATATTTAGTTTTCTTGCTAATGTTGGAATGTGTACTTTCAAAGTAACCAAATAATCTCTTTTCTTCATCGTTCCATTGATCTTAACAAGTCTTTCTGCACCATTAGTAGCAGAGGAACCCAATAATATATACTTCCTCTTCCGTCATTTACTTTTTAGTTATGGTGTCCTTCAGAAAAAGCCTTTAACCCACTAAACGGCCAACATATCGGCAGTAATTATGACCAAATCGCTAATTTTACTTTCTTTCAAAATGTTTTGTCGTTGGCGAAAACATGTCTTCTTTCTAGTGATGGAATGTTTGAAATAATTTTCCATCGCTCGGTGATTAAATAATTTGCACTTTTTTCAACGTTGGCATTATTTTCGCTGTTACAGCACCCCTATACATGTGTATGGTGTTTAGAAGTGATGCTCGTGAGTTGTTAATTTGCTTGAAATGATAGGTATTATCAGAGTTTTAAAATGCAAAATCACGGGTTCTTATGTTTTAACTATGAGGATATGCGGCAGAAATGTAAACTAAAAATCCTATCAGGAAAGACGCTGCCTGTACAGAGCAATCGATTCTAGAAAGTACTGGCGAATAAAAAAATCTAGCCTTAACATTTAAAGTATAAGTTTGCCAAAATTATACAACTATGTATATATCTAAACGTTTGTCTGCATATACATGCTCAAACTAATTTGGATTCATATATTTATCTGATAAGTAAAAATCCAGATTTCTTAGAAAATTCTTTTGATTTTTTTTATACCAAAGTCCATAAATTAAAAGAGTCCAAACAAGTGAATATATATAACTAAATCGTTTCCATTCGTTTCGGTGATCTTTGCCTCCAAATTGAAAAATTATCTATACTTCTTGGATAAAACTCCTTTGACTTTAAAACAATCAATAGTGGAAGTATCAATTCCAGCGCGTCCTAACTGAAGAATCTTAAAGAAATTTACAGAAGAACAGAGAGACAAATCCAACTCCTCCATAATCAGCAGGGTTATCACAGGTATAAATTGCCAAAATAATAAAATGTTCCATATATGATGTCCAAACCTCTACAAAACGATATCAGGAACTTTGTCCAAAGGAAGAGAAGTGGTCTAAAACGTCTTATAATACCTAATGAAGATATATTTACCTATCATTCGGTCTTAAATACAGAATCGAAAGAAACTATTCTAAACTTGTGAGAGAATTCAATTAAGTTTCAGGTTCAAAAAAATCCCGATAACAATTGGGAGGGGACTTAAAAATTGAAAGAAAGAATGGCGACAGAGAAGCTAAAGAGATCAGAGGTCATTAAAAATTTATTCTTCACAAAAGATGGGCATATAAACGACGTTCTAAAGTTATCTGGTGAGAGATCAATGTGATTATCAGGTATGTATGAAAGATATTGTATTATTTTTTACATGTAATTTTTCCCTAACTATAAATTAAGAAAGGGATTTTTTTGAGTATTTGAATAATAATTTGATCTTAGTTTGGTTATGACTTATGTTTTTTATCAAAGTTATTTCTAATAATTCTTTTATAATATCCCGAAACAAAATGGTGTAGTTCAGAAATAAATATAAGTATGGAAATTTTGTGAATTTGTTAAAACCCAAAGAATTACAAATGGTGAAGTTCAGAAAATATATTTTTATATATCTTTTATAGCTATATTTTGGCAACGTGATATTTTGAAAAGGGGTAAATTTAGTTTAGAGTTCCTTTTTAAAATTATTTTAATTGGCGAAGTTCAGAAAATTTATAAAAATTTAATCATGGATGCTTTTTTTTAGATTTTAAATTTTAATCTTAGTAGCGAAGCGCAAGCTTCCCCGATAGGGGGGAGTGGCGAAACCATTGCCTGGTATATATATATATATATATATATATATATATATATATATATATATATATATATATATATATATATATATTATATATATATATATATATATATATATATATAATCATCTTGAAAGAAAATTATTTATTAAACTATCATTTGTGTATCAATTATTTAGAATTTCAGCATTTCTGTCGCTACCTTTGTAAGAAGAAAGTGTTGGAGAGGCATTTTTTATTTCACTGCTTGTGCAGTATAAAGTTTGAAAGATGTGAGGGCTGCTTGTCTTCACCAGGGCCAATCGAGATATTTTCGGTAGGGAAGAATGAAATCCACACCTTATACCACCATCTTATCGAAAGTTTATAGCTATCAAATTGCATCCCACAAAAAAAAGAAATGAAGCTATATTTCAAAATGATACTTTCCCATGCCATGCATCCATCTCCACCAAAAAAAGGATTGGAGTAATGGGGACCACAACTAAGGAGTGGTTACCATAGAGCCGAGATTTAAATCTAGGAGAACACTTGTGGGCAGCGCTCGGAGAACCAATAACAAATATAAATAAAAGAGAAATGTAGAAAAAATCATAGGGAAAAGATAGCGTCATAAAATTGAGAAAATTTGGTGAAATTAATTCCATGAAGAAATATGGCTTTAATTAACATAGAAGGGGAACCAAATATGCATTGGAATAGTGAATATATATATATATATATATATATATATATATATATATATATATATATATATATATATATACTGAATTAATTTAGCAGAAAGGTTTTATTACATTAGTTGAATGATTCCATAGGGTGCTTTATACTTTGGTCAAGAGTGTATTTTAAATATTAAGGAATTTTGTGCCTTACCTTGCCTTACCTTCTTCTTTTGACACATTTTCCCCATAAGTGGTTCGGCGCACACAACCATGGGCAAAAACTACCTCCCCTTCTCCTCCCACTCTTCCCTTCCCTGGCGTATCTCATCCAGTGACGGTTCATCTTTGGGAGAAGGCACACAAGCCCCCTCCTAAGCCGCCCCTGCAAACCTATCATACAGAAAATCATTTAAACGATCCAACCCTTCTCCTTATACCCAAAACTCAATCTCGGAAATCCTCTTCACTATCCAATTAGTGGAGGCGCTCTGCTCACCCCTTTACTGAGGTGGGTAGATCTTACTTACACTTCTCATCACAAACACAGCCAATTACAACACTGCTTTCTTTCCTCTCCCCGTCTTCGCAGCACAACACAAAAACGCTCTCTGTTCCAAGAAATCCCTCCGATGGGTATCTATATCCACATACCTCTGAAGCGGAACAGGTCCCTCCGTCCCGGGGCGATAAACGTCCCACCTGGACGCTCTGTGGTGTCAACAGATAATATTTCGTGGTACCTCTACTAAAAGACGACCGCTTCCTGGGGCTCCCTGGCTTACCAGGGATTCTCATGTTTACCTTTGTGTCTATTTCATTACCCGGACGGGATCTGCCTATATAAAGGCAAGTTGGCGAACTACGCCTACTACTACAACATCGTTAATCCCATTCTCCACCTCGTAAAGATTTTTAAAACACTTATTCTTTAATCTATCTCATTTGCCAAGCCCAACATCCCTGTCGAATTGTTTTATGCACTACTCTCACTTAAGATTCTATTTCCACTTCCCTACATTAGTTTCTATCCTCTAAACAGTCTTTGACAACACTACACAGGAAGCTTTCAGTTAGATTTTACAGTGAAACAATTATAATTTACTCACGTTTGATCGTCTTTAGGACTTTCCTATAATTTCCTTGTGGTCGCAATCTGCTCCATCTATGCCGCTACCATTGTTCAGCGTCACACGTTCAATGGTAAGGTTACAGAATCTAATATCACATCGCACTATTCATCACCACAATGAAACATTACCTTACTCTTTTCTATATATTTCTTTAAGTCCCCTACTTACACATACAGGTTGGTCCGAATGTCTTGTTACTCCCTGTAAATTTTGTTTTAATTTTCTATTTCAAGAAGTGTTTTAATTTTATATTTCACATGTATTTGATAATATATTGTTCCTCTATCGTTCTTATTACTTCTCGGTAGGGTTGACAATACTTTAGGACCACCCTGTACTTGGGCAAAGAATTTGATTTACTTTTATAAATTCGTCTCATTCTTAGAAATAATCCATCCGTAACCATTCGTTATAAATCTAAGAATCTTTTCATTTTTCTAATTTGCTTCTTAGTAATCTAGCAATAAAGATACAAAAGGAGCGGCTTCGCCACTCCTTCTTACATGAGGAGCTTGCGCTTCGTATGAAGACCTTTAGTCTGTGGCCTAAGAACTATCTGGCTTTGGCAATGGCCTGTTGGTCTAAAGATTTTCTAAAGGTTTCCAGTACATATCATCATCACTAACTTTATAATTTAAGAAGGGGATTTTTTGAGTATTTGAATAATAATTGGATCTCAGTTTGGTTATGACTTATGTTTTTTTATCAAAGTTATTTCTAATAATTCTTTTATAATATCACGAAACAAAATGGTGAAGTTCATAAATGAATATAAGTATGGAAATTTTGTGAAGTTTTTAAAACCCAAAAAATTACTAATAGTGAAGTTCAGAAAATTTATTTTTATCTCTCTTCTTCTATAAATATATTTTAGCAACGTGATATTTTGAAAGGAGGGAAATTTAGTTGAGAGTTCCTTTTTAAAATTATTATAATTGGCGAAGTTCAGAAAATTTATAAAAATTTAACCATGGCTGCTTTTTTTTAGATTTTAAATTTTTATTCTTAGTAGCAAAGCGCAAGCGCCCCCCCCCCCCTTCGTATTGGGGAGTGGCGAAGCCAGTGCCTGGGCTACTAATAATTTACTCATGGTGGATTTTTTTCACATATATAGATTTTTATTTTCTATGAATCAAAGCTTGAAATATGCTTTTATTAGCAGAATTACTTTTAAATACGGAATAAACAATCCTCATGATTCTTTTTATTTCTTGAACTGAAATTGTTCTTTCAATTTCATTTTGCTTTACTCGTTTTTAGGGACAAGTAGCAATTTCCCCCTAATCAAGATTAAAATTAAAAATCTATTTTAAAAGTAACTTCCGTAAAGCTTTCTAATATACGGAAAAATAAATTAAAAATCATCAATGCCTAAATTTTAATAAATTTTCTGAACTTGTAATTCTTTTTTTTTTAATTTCAAAACATCCGATAATCATATTTATTTTTCTGAACTTAACCATTTTGTTTTTTTTTAAACTCAAAAGGAACTTTAAGAAATAGGTTTGATTAAATCTTTAAATATAATTAGGTCATAACCAAACTAAGAAAGAAAATACATATAGAAGGGGCGGTCAATAAGTTTTGCGAATCTGTAGGGCAAAATGGAGGAAGGGGAATGGCTGTTTGTGTGGGTGTTAGGACAAGTTATGACAAGTCAGGACCTGCAACCGCACGCTCCTGCCTCGTCTATTTAAGAAGCAGTAGCTGATCGCGGATCGTCAGTCACAAATTTTTCAACAATGGAGAATGTTGAGCACCGCGCAGTGATCAAATTTTTGACCAAAGAAAGCAAGAATGCTAAAGAGATCCATTAACGCATGGTTGCAGTGTACACCGACACGTCCCCTTCCTATGCAACCATTGCTCGCTGGAATAGCGAGTTTCGCCATGGTCGTGAGTCCCTTGAAGATGACTCCCGTCCAGGACGACCGTCAGACGTGACGTACGAGGACAATGTGGCCCGTGTGGAGAGGAGGATGCTCGAAAATCGACGGGTGAAAATTGAAGAAATCTAGCGAGAACTTGGAATATCACATGGAAATGTTATCAACATCATCCACGAGAATTTGGCCATGACCAAGGTCTCTGCCCGTTGGGTCCCTAGAAACCTCATGCCCCATGATCGACTTCAACGTAGTCAAAGTACACAAGGCCAGAGTTGCACAAGCTGCTCTGCGCGAGTGCGGATTCGAGGAGCTCAACCATTCCCCCTACAGTCTAGATCTGGCCCCCAGCGACTACTTTTTATTCCCCCAGCTGAAGGCTGCACTGCGTGGACCCCCGTTTGGG
This sequence comes from Ceratothoa steindachneri, assembly GCA_963969495.1. Taxonomy (NCBI): domain Eukaryota; kingdom Metazoa; phylum Arthropoda; class Malacostraca; order Isopoda; family Cymothoidae; genus Ceratothoa; species Ceratothoa steindachneri. The sequence goes on from OZ018327.1 coordinate 81,289,767, forward strand.
GACGATGAAGATGTCCAGCTCGCCGTCCAGAAGTGGATTGAACAGCAGTCGAGAGATTTCTGGTTGTCGTGAATTGGAAGCCTCAGGAACAAGTGGCGCAAGTGCATTGAAGTCGATAGTAGCTATATTGAAAATAATAAAAACACTTTTCCTCATATCTCGTTTCCTTATATCCGAATTGCAAAACTTATTGACCGCCCCTCATATTATTATACAAGCCCTCCCAAAAAATCTCATTCTTAAAATATAATGTTATAAGAGGAGCGGCTTCGCCATTTCTTACAGGAGGAGCTTGCGCTTCGCAGGCAGACCTTCAGTCTGTGGACTGCGTCCTATCTCGCTATAGCAACGAGATTTTGGTCTGATAAATATAAAAATATTTCCATTACATATTCCGTAATAACTTTATCTTGATCTACTTTTTTATATATTTACTTATTTTCTAAGGCTAAATGCAAGATTCTTTTTAGTTGAAATCTGTTCATATATTGCAAAGATAATTCTGGGATCAATTTTGTTTTCTAGACTCCACTCAAGTTTGGCTGATAATAATAATAATAATAAAATAATAATAATAATAAAATTAAATACTAATAACATATTAGTAATATTTATATTAATACAGTAAAAATAATAATAAATAATAATAAAAATAAAATAAAAATAAATGAAGCCATGTGACTGAAAATTGGAGTGGAGTCGAGAAAACAAAAAAAAGACACCAATCCTCACTTTTTTTATTTTGCATCTAAATTTCTTTTATATACTAAAAAATACAACCCCCAAACCGCTATGCCTGAAATTTAACTCATTCTATGAATATTTTTAATATTTTTTTATTCTTAGTACCAGTAAGTAAATAGTATAAGGTGATAAAAAAGGGTAAATTAAAAATTCCTTCGATAAAAACTTCAAATATACCAGTGAAAAACTAGCCCTAAGTTCTATTTTTTTCCAAAGGTAAAAAAAAACATCGGAATTCTTTTGAAATACTGAAAACTGAATCCTCAGACCTCATTTTTTCAATCTAAATTTTTTATTTAATATTTTAATTTTGCTTTATTTTTATAATATAGTAGCTATTTCCTCCTGATAAAGATTAAAATGAAAACTTTATTTGATGTAGGAAGAAGTTCGATAAAATATTCGAATATACGCATAAAATAGAAACAGCCATATTTTAATCTTAATAACATTTCTGAACTTCACCATTTGTAATTCGATTTGTTTTAAAATATTTAGAAAAATTTGATAACTATATTTATTTTTTCTGAACTTAACCAGTTGCCTTTGGCCAATATGTACATACAAACTAAAGGAAAAAATATTATTATTATTCTACTCATTCCCAAACATTCTGTTCTTAAAATATATTGTTAGGGACAAAAGGATCGCTTCACTCCTCATTTTACTCTGCTCGTTTTGGGGGCTAGTAGATATTTCCTATTAAAATTTTTTTAGGAATAAATTCGATAAAACATTTGAATATACCGATGTAGAAGTCTAAATACCACGTACATTAGTATACGCAGAAATACACTGACACAGGCTGCGTGTCCCTCCCGTATTCCAAATTCGCCTTTCACCTCGAATTTCCTCCACCCCTTTTCGCACCAAAGAGACGACCAAATTTGCAGCCAGCCGCTCAGTGAAATGTCTGCCGCTAAAGATACCTGAGCGGACGAAGGGCCGAGTTTTCGCGCCGTCGTAAACCGCGACGTGGAGCAAGGATATCTCAAAGGTGTGAAGAGAATCTTGTGCTCTCTCTCGATTCTTGCTCGTGAGGGAAAAAAAGGGAAAGTTCTCTCTGGAATCAGCCAGAAGATCTTGGGCCTACGTTTTGTGTGGAGAGTTAGTCTCATAAAGGGATTCAGTTCGCCCGTTGCAAGAAAGAAACTTCGGGGAATGTGTGTGTTGCCCTCACGGTACTTGTAGGTGCCAAACTTCTCGCAGACTCCCCCTTCAGAGTCATAGGTTACACAAGACCTCCCTCTGCGGATTACCCTAGATGGAGCTAGGTAATCAGTTTTTGCTACCCACTCTAGGAGCCAAATAATCGGACAGGCACTTCGACGAAGAAGTCTGATTTGAGCCACAGTTTGGCTCGCCTTCGTGATCCGGCATAGAATCATTATATCACCGGTCTAGCATTACCTTCTCATTCGTGAACCTCGGATGGCCGGACTGAGTGCGATCCTCGTCACCAGAAGAAGATCTTCACCCTCATTCTCAAAATACTTTTGAACTCAAAGGTATCGTTAAAGTGAATTATCCCCTCCCCTAACTTCACCATAACCTCGAGTATTAGAAGGAATTAATTCAGTGCTTAATTCAATAATATTATTCCATTCATTGTGTCGGGTGCCATTAAGACGCAAGCATCCTAGTGAGTAATTTCCAAGTGTAATCCCCACGGCATTATATAGACTTACTTTTTCAGTGCAAAGATTAATCCTATTTATACCTATATACGCTGTTTCATATTTCTGATTCATGTATATTAAAGATTATTTTTTTATCTGTGTGTTTTTAACTATTTTTGATGATCCTTTGGTAATTAATAAGCAATCCACTCGGTTTAATTCTCAATATTTCATAAGTCCACCCATGACTGGCTTTTAGTGAGTGAGAACACGCTCAGGGGATCATTATCTTAATTTTGATCAAAAGGGACGCACCGAAGTTATTCTTATTCACCGGAAGTGGCTACGGTAGGTGTATTCGCTACACTTCACCTCTACTTCACCTTGGTGCGAGATTATAATATATGCCTAGGAAGTGGGACTGGGATTATCCACTCACTAAACCTCGACAACGAAAAACTAATATAAAAAAGCAGCTATAGTTAAGTTTTAATAAATTTTCTAACCTTCACCAATGGGAAATTTGATTTGTTGGCAAAAATTCAAAAAAATCGATAATTATATTTATTTATTCTGAACTTCACCATTTTTATTTTTGTAAACTATAACGGAACTCTTTGAAATAAGTTGAATAAAAACTTACTAAGAGATGAAAAAAATATCTATTATAATTCAAACCCTCTATAAATCCCGTTCTTAAAATATAGTGTTATGGAGGATGAATAAAACAGCTGCTGTGAATCTCTCTACTTAACACCCACAATATACATACATACATGCACACACATACATACCTTTTCCCCTTTCCAATAGTTTACATTTAACTTGATGCATTCATAGATCCCGGTGTACTGTTGCCCTATCTAAGCCTTCATGTGTTTTGTTAGATCCATTATAGAGTTACACATTTATTTCTTGTTTTCCCATTACCTAATTGTTCTAAACTCAGATAAATCCATGCATATAAATCCTATTGCTATCCTTCTCCTACGCCCAATGAGGATTTTTTCTAGACACCTTACCTAAAATCAAAAGACTTCACCGCCACTATTCCTTGTATTCTTCTTTCTCACCTTTGCATTTATGCAGCGTTGATATAATAGCATACACAAATCACAAACACTCTCACCAGTTCAGTGAGTATATCATCTAATCCAACTGCCTTCTCATTTTCCATACTTCTCAAAGTACTAATAACATCATACCTATGTCCAAAATACTTAGACACACTGATAGAATAACAATTTTACACCCACTGGGCGAATCATATTCCCATTTGCTCGTTGTTCACATAACTAAACTTCTCTTGGTTCTTCACCTTTCACATTTCATATCAGGTTAATTATCTCTTCATATTTGGATCTTTATCCGTCCCCATCCTTTATTTGGTGGTTTATTTTGCTCTAATGAATTTCTTTGCCTATTCGTATGCACTAATCTTTATCACTCTTATATCCCCACCGCTACTATCAAGCCTTTGCAATTACGCCTCTTTTTCACTCTCAACTGCACTTTTCACATCACCGTTCTCTCTTTCACTTTACAGTTTTCTCTTTCTAGTCATAGTACATCTACATACAACCAGAAGACTAACAAATATCATTTTATTGAAATATTATACACATTTTATGAATTCCTATGTTCACTTTTCCTTCCTATTTCCTACTCTCAAACATTCTACCATACTCATCCTCATCTGTCAAATGAGACAACCTTTCACATTTGATTCTTTTCCCCTTGCTCAAATTTCCCCATCCATACACCCATCAATTTAACCTTATACAGCACAATCACGTGGTTTGTTAGTCCCATACTCATATCTCTTAGAGCTTTCACATTCACTACCTCTCGCAGCATATACTTTCTCATTGGGTACAAATCACTCATACTCTTAGCTTCTTCCACTCACCTGCTTAAACCTTATGTATAGTGTAATGGTCAGATGTTTTGCAACTAATATATATATTTTTCACCTTTTAAAAATTTACTTGATAGGAATATTTAGTCTAAAATTTAAATTGCTGCAAGTTTATTAAAAAGTAAACATTTCAAAAGTAATATGGAAAAGAGGCATTTCTTCGCTGAATCCACATCGTCTTCTAGTCCTGTTCCTGTAGTTGGTATAGTTTCAGTCCCTAGAACATTGCTATTTGATCAAAAGGGTAAAATAATGGCAAATGTGAGTTTAACGAATAATATTGTGTTAATATAATCTATTTGATAATACTTTTCTGTGGTAAAAATTAATGTTTGAATCTTTTTCAATTCCAGAAGTGGTTCTTTCCAAAGAAGAGCGTGCAACCATTGTTCCTCTGCACTAAAGGTCTCATGTCCAGGAGGCTGCAAAGAAACTCATATTACCTGGAATAACCTCATGTATCGACTCCGATTCTGTATAAAATATAACAAATCGATTGTTAAAAACTGGGGCAGAGTGATATTCTTTGATAGGCGTCTCTTCCCCTTGTTTGGAGCTTCTGGAAGATCTCTCGTTAGGAAGAGAAAGGAATCCGCTTTCACGAGTCCTGTGTCGCGCCCAGGAAGAAAAATAAGGACACTCTCCAGGTCTCGGACCCAATAGAGAACTTGGGGGAGATAATCAAACTGGTGTTAACAAACAGATTCCATCTAGTTGTAAGCAATTGCGGGTGTTTATTGAACAAAGTTGAAATACATATATCAGTGAATATATCTTCACAAATTTGGTCTTCAGCATGCCAAATCGAGTTGAAGAAGTCCCGAAGAACAACGGACATCATTTTAAATATTGGCTGCGACCATAAATTGACTGTATTTATTAATAAAATGGGGTTGGGCTCTGAATTTATTCATATTTCACCTTTAAATATATGATACAAATATACTAAAACTAAATGCAATATTTGATTAGTTCTATTAATTTTATTATATGAAAAAATATAGTAGTCTCAAAACTTTTGACTATGACTGTATATGTATATCCTCAGCTGAAAGAACGTGACCGCCACACATAAGGTTTCTTCCATACCAAACTCTGTAGTTTTATTTTCACAAGGTCTCGTGAATCTTCTTTAGTGTCAGTTGGTTTACGTAGGTGAACATGAAGACGTATTATCAATTATCAATATACATTGTTTTATCAGGTTGAAGACAAGAGACTGGCTTGGTACCTTTTATTTGATTATTATTATTTTTAAGTCAATTTTTGGTGCTTTGGTTTGCATCGTGTTATTTGTGAAATCGCCTACTTATGAGTGGCAAAGTTTTGAGCGTATACATCACCGCCCATCGAATATTGCCACCGCCATGTTTCCCTGTTCTAATAGGGCAGAGGTATATTTGTATGTACGCCTTGTTATTCACCTTTTCCTAACTCCTAGTGAGAATATCCTGACATCTTTTGTCAGCATTGTGACAATTCTTTTAACAGGCCAACGAGAAATCCCTCGAGAGGCAACAGATCAGAGAGGGTTTACATTTGTACCAGATTTCTTACACTTGGTAAGCATTTAAGTAACGGCGCATATATAGAGATCAAGATGTAATCCGATATATCTTAAATTTTTAGCTTGAAATCCAAATTAAAAATAACATATCGGACATCTACGGAATTTTATTTTACCTGTAGTATTCATGGAGGGATTGCAAAAGTAGTTGACGTCAAACTGACACGTTATTCAATTAGCCAAACCAGAATGAATTTCATTCAGAATTTTCTAGTGAATAAGAAAAGTTTTAAATGAATTGCAGTTGCCTAAGAGAGAGGAATTATGTATAATATTAACTAAGATACCTTTATAATTAGTATTTAATAATTTGCCGACCCTGTCACCTCTATTTCGTTTATTAAAAGTTCGTATAGTAATTTTTTTTAAATATATATACAATAATAATAGTCGACAAATAAGGCAATAAAAATGTATGATACTTATTGAATATTTATTTATCCCTTTCTCTAAATATATATATATATATATATATATATATATATATATATATATATATATATATATATATATATAACAAAAAAAATGAAGAACCATCAGCAGATAAAGCGACATTTATTCTTTCGCATCGTACGTTCCATAGCTTCGCATTTTCAACAAATTATCTAGAAAAAATATAAGAATACGTTAAAAATTGTCTTATCTGCCCTTCAGTTCATAAATATATATATATAATGTTCGGGCTAAAATAATGATATTCAATGTCTCCTTTTATCAGGAACAGTTTGTCGTATAGTGAATAGTCAACATCATTCGAGAACATATAAAGAAAATATTTAGTAGAGAAAAAAATACATAGAGGACTGGACGGAAGCCATTTGAATATTGGAAAAGATTTACCTGTATCATGATGATTCGCACTATGTCGCAAAATGGTGACGCTATGAATGCTGCCCACTGATATGTGAACTTTATCAAGGCTTCAATACGTGATGTGGACAGCTTCAACGTAAATTAAAAAGCCGCGACCAGCGGAAGGTGACATAAAAGGCATTTTAACTGCCTCTGTACACCTGAATTCATTCAACAACTGCAGAAGAAGTTAATGGAAGACATGAGCATGGAGAAACAGGCTTTAGCGAGAGAGATGCAAATGTAGTCACAACCATAGAGCTGGCTCTGATTGAGCACCTTTGCTACCACTCGTACATGAGGTACAAGGGACAAATTCTTACAGCCATGGTCAAGGAGAACCGTTTGATTAAAGCAAAGAAGCTCCTGAACAAGCTGAAGCCACCTGTTGAGTAGGGAACGATCTGGATGTTCTCAGACGAAAAGAAACTTCTACCATAACCAATTTTAGACTACCAAGAACAATAGGTGGCTGGTCTACGATCATTGCGACTTTCCATGTATCGTGATCTAAAGTCCCCCCTAAATTAAATCATATTTAGTTATGTCTTCGTTCAGTATGACGTCATTTTACCCCTAACGTTTGAGCAGAATCTTAGACACAGTTCAGGCAGATATGTAGAGCTACTGGAGACTGTGGTCAAATCCTGGGTATAGAGGCTTGCTGCTGGAAGGCCATACCTCCTTAGAGAGTTGGAAGTGGTTGTCGGAGAACATCTACGACCTTATTAGCACCATCTTAAGCCCTCTTAATTCCACGGATTTTTATTTCATGGATTAATACGTGTGGGAACCTGTTGAGACAAAGACCAACCGATATAACTGCAACATCAAGAACGAGCTGATTGCTAAGATCAAGGATGTTTTTGAAGATCTTCACAGGGGTCAGTGAGGAACGCATGCGACAAAATTCGGAGCCGTCTTGAGCCGCGGTGGAAGCTAAAGGCGGCTACTTTGAGTAAATTGTTCTCTCACAATCTCCAAACTATAATCTGTTTGAGATTTTTAAAATTAAATTTTTAAAATACTTTTATATTTGGCTAAGATATTGCGTTTTTTCTATTATACAAACCTTCTAATTTATCATAAACACCATAGAAAATATATATACTCGTATATATGAGGGAAAGAAAATGCACGACTGAGCTTCGAGGGTTTATTCTGAGCTTTCAAACACAAGCTAGGGTCTTTCTTCAGAGAAGTGGGCAGAGTGGAGTCCAAACCCAGGAATGCTTTAGGTTTAATCGAATCGATGTATATAGAAAGAATAGAGAGGGATCACTGTGTAACACAAGCGATCAGGTATTCGTAGAGGAAAAGGGTACAGAAATAACTTCAAAGGGGAGAGGAAGAGTTGATAGGTCGGTGGCTAGACACCAATGCATGGTGTAGTTTAGTGTGTCTCGGGGTGTTTGTGACTGGACAACGGTTGGGAGGGGAGGGGCAGGAAGGAGATCTTGCCTGCATAGTCGGAAACGCGTTATTCATGATGTCCTTAACTTATACGTAGAACGGTATGGGTTGCGGGTGATCATTGGCTGCGGGGTATAGCAGTGACATCGCAGCATACAGTCTTACGTGTAGTTCGGTGTATATGGGGTCTCTGGCAAGCTTCCCAGGGTGGTGTGTAAATCTAGTGTGAGCATATGTGTTGAGGCCACTCCTTAAAAATATTCAAAGTCTCTCACAACATACTTCTACACAAAATGAACAAAGAACCCAAACAATTACATGCCTATTGCTCTATAAGTACCTAGGCTAAATACTCGAACGTATGATCAACTGCCGCCTAAAGGCCTATCTGGAAGAAAGGGCCTGGTTCTCTCCCCACCAATATGGGTTTAGGAGGAGCAGGTTCACTCAGGCGGCTGTGACTATCGTTCACGACAGAATACAAAAAAAAACGCCAGGTCCGAAAAAAGAGGCTACCCATCAGCAAGGATGTAAATAAGGCATTTGATAAGGTGTAGCACCAGGGACTCCGTTGGAAACTCCCCAACAATGCGGGTTACCTCTCTGTACCAGAAGGCTCCTCTCGCCTACCTCACTGAACGGAAATGCCACATAAAATACGACAATACCCTATCACAACCATTGACACCACGCTCAGGCCTTTCCCAAGGAATCATAGTGGCCCCCACACTTTACATCATCTACACAAACTACACCCCACGCCCACCTAAAAACTTCCATCACATCTACACAGTGTCCTACACCGATGATGAGACCAATCTCGTCAGCAGCCGAGATCGCGCCCCACGCACAAATAATACTAGCCGAAAAGATAGAATTTGAGGATAGATCGCTGATTGCCACGAATCCTCAGAAGACACAGATGACACTCCTCGGCGCAAGAGATCAATACATGCATAGCCTACAAATTTTCTCACACCCACCAGATAGGAACCACCTAAACCCAACAAGGCTCTACTACACATAACAGACAAAATTCCTAGAGATAACTTTTGACGAGTCCCTTAGGTTCAATATACACCAGCACATAATACAAGCAAGAGCCACACGCACAAATAAAACGCTGCGCAGGTTATACCCTGCGGCAAAAACTACAGTTACTCCTATATAAAACACTCGTGCGACCTATTCTCACGTACGCCACACTGTCACTCATAGCTGCGAGTGTCACGTGGCAGAAGAAGGCTCAGTGCATTCAGAACCTTGCTTTGAAGCGCGCTTGCCTCCCTCCCGTGTACGCGAGAATGTCCACACTACACGACGACAACAAATTAGCACCCCTCAATACATAGACTCACAATACCTTTAAAAAACAACTCGAGGAAACTCGCCAGATACCCCATATACACCTCACTACACGAAAGACTGTATGCTGCGATGGCACTGCGATACCCCGCCATCCATACCGTTCTACGCATAAGTTAAGAGTATCATGAATAGCCCGTTTCCGACTATGCAGAAACGATCTCCTTCTTAACCACCCCCCAACCGTCGTCCAGTCACCCAACAACACCAGGCATCGGTGTCTGGCCACCGACCTAACAAATCTTCCTTTCAAGTTATTTACGTACCCTTTTACTCTACGACTACCTGATCGCAGTAATTACACTGGCTGATGAACAAAAAAACACTGCTGCAAGAACAAGGCATCACGCTCTGCGGCACACTAACACATCCGCATAACATCGAGGCACAGCTGAACATAAAACCTACACAGTGCCACCGGTGTTACAAAACCGGATACGAGAGACGAAACTTCCAAGCATACCTGGTCGGCTCAAGGTGTAGCGTAGTGGGTCACAGACGACTCGCGTGAAGTTACTCGCTCCCCACCCCACCTGGGAAATAATCAAGGATTTGGGAATGGTCCTGGCTTAATCATACTCACGGGCACTCCGCCTATGTCAATAAGCTGCTTCAACATAATACAATTAAGAGTACGCAGTTGGCACGGTATTCGCCATACTGTTACCAACAGGGTCCTAAACACACAAAGACCTGGCATAATACTCTTGAACTCGACCATTCTACACCCTCCTAACAACAGACTCCGCATCGCAGGCTACCACACATATAACTCCAAAAGCGCTACACCTAGGATCAGCGATCCTAATAAAGCGCTCTATACACCACTCCCTCATTCAAACACACGATGGCTTTTTTCTAGCCTGAAGGTACAGAAAAGCTCCGGCATCATCCTAGTAACCACGCACTATAGACTACCACGCATACAATTATACATAGAAGTCCCACTACGGGCTCTATCAAACCACAACCTACCTATCTTCTTTGCGGGGGACCTCAACACTTTACACTTAACTCTCTTTTCTAATACTACGAATGATGCAGGAAGGTACCTGGCTGGTGCTATACTGCGTTATTGCTGTGAGCACATCGACACGGCCTTCCCCACATTCTTCGGTACTCACGGATGAACCACGTCTCCGGAGGTGGTCTTCCACAACGACCACGGTACACGATCCTACATTTCCATCTTACCGGGTCCCCACGTACTGTCTGACTACATATCAGCATGCCCTATCATATCCACATCTCCCATTCCTATACCCACACCACCTCTCTTCGAGGTCAAAAACACGAACTGGGAAGAGTTCAAGAGACATAACAGAAAACACGCCACAAAACCTCGACCTGGACCACACCAATCCAGATCTGTTAGACGACCACTTGTGCTCAATCTTAAACCCTATAACCGCAACTAGCAACCTACACACACCACATAAAAGCTACAAATGTATAAATCACTTCACATATTCTATACACACTGAGAGACTCATCACACAGTACAATAATCACTACATCAGAGGCCTAGGACAACACATCATCACTCAGCTATGTGCCCGCATCCTACAGTGCGTACAACTAGATAGGAACCGAGAGTGGCGAGAGATCATCCGCATCGCGGACGACACTCGTTGCACTGACCCCTCCTTCTTCTGGCGGCGCGTAGAAAGAATGCTGGCACCATCCACGACGATTTAGGTCTCACTAGGACACAGTAAACACACAAAACCCACCCAAACTACACGCACAAGAGCAGTTCCAGGAAGTACATAAGTGGTGTTGGACCAACGCTCATGAGCTAAGGTCCGCCCATCTGATACGAATGGAGCTACTCGACAACACATCTACACTGACCACTACCATCACCGTCGAGGAAACAAAACACTACATTAAAACTACACCAAAACGCGTGCCTGGCTCTTCCGAACTACCAGCCGTATTAATACACAACCTACCCGCAACTTATACCCTACACTTACACACATATTCAACGCCTCAATAAACTCAGGCTACCTCCCCAAAATATTCAGTCTCTCACAAACTTCTACAGAAAATGAACAAAGACCCCAAACACCCAAACAATTACAGGCCTATTAATCTATTAGGGCACCTAGGCAAAATACTCGAACATATGATCAACTGTTGCCTACGGGACTACCTGGAAGAGAGAGACTGGTTCTTCCCCCACCAATATGGGTTCTCGGGGAGGGCAGTCCACACAGGCGGCTATGACCATCATTCACGACAGAATACAAAAAAACGCTAGGTACGAAAAAAGAGACTCTCCATCACCAAGGACGTGGAGAAGGCATTTGATAAGGTGTGGCACGAGGGACTCTGTTGGATACTCCCCAACAATACGGAGTTACCTCTCTTTACCAGAAAGCTCCTCTCGCACTACCTCACTAAACGGAGGTGCTACATAAAATGCAACAATACCCCATCACAACCTTTCACACCACGCTCAGCCCTTTCCCAAGGAAGCATACTGGCATCCAAACTCTACATCATGTACAGAAACGCCACCCTACGCCACCCGAAAACTGCCATCACACATACACAGGGTCCTAAGCCGATGGCGAGACCATTCTCGTCAGCGGCCGCGGACCAGACGCACAAATATGCTAGAGGAAAAGACAGAATACAAGGATAAATGGCTGATTGCCACGAATCCTCAGAAGACACAGATGACACTTCTCGGCGCAAGAAATCACTACACACATAACCTACAAATTTTCTCACACACCACCTAAACCCAACGAGGCTCGACTACATACAACAGACAAAAATCGTACGGGTAAATTTTGACAAGTCCTTTAGGTTCAATATACACCAGCACACAATACAAACAAGAGCCGCACGCACAAATTAAATGCTGCGCAGGTTCTACCTTGCGGGTGAGAAACTACAGTTACACTTATATATAACACTCGTGCGGCTTCTTCTCACGTACACTCCACTGTCACTTATAGCTGCGAGTATATCGTGTCAGAAGAAGGCTCAGCGCATTCAGAACTCTGCTCTGAAGCGCGCTTGCCGCACTCTCATATACGCGAGAATGTCCACACTACACGACAAAAACAAATTAGCACCCCTCAACACATACGCTCCTACTAGACTCACCAAATATCTCGGGTAAACTCGCCAGAGACCCCATATACACATAACTACCATATACACCGCAGCCCATGACCACCTGCAACCCATACCGTTTTACGTATAAGTTAAGAACATCATGAATAACGCATTTCAGACTATGCAGACACGATCTCCTTCCTGACCAACACCAACCGTCGTCTAGTCATGAATACCCTGAGACACATTCAACTACACCACGCATCGGTGTCTTGCCACCAACCTATCAACTCTTCCTATCCCCTTTCCAAGTTATTTTCGTACCCTTTTCCTCTATAACTACCTGATCGCCTGTGTTACACAGTTATCCCTCTCTGTTCTTTCTATATACATCGATTAGATTTAACCTAAAGCATTCCTAGTTTGGACTCCGCTTCGCTCACTTCTCTGAAGAAAGACCCTAGCTTGTGTTTGAAAGCTCAAAATAAACCCTTGAAGCTCAGTCGTGCATTTCTTTCTCTCAACATGTTTCCTAAGCTACAAATCTTCCATTATATATATATATATATATATATATACAGGGTATCCCAAAGGTCTGGCACCATAGGAAATGTATTAAAGAAACTAACATGCCCCTTTTTATTTATTTATTATCGTTATCAATTACATTACATGTTCAAAATGATATCTATTTACTTCTATACATTTTTGAATGCGTTCCACGCAAGAGCTTTGAACATAATCTAGGTTAAGAAGTATTTGATTTTATGGCTTCAAATTCACTTAATATGTTTGCCCTCAGTTCCGCTATTGTTCTAAGATGGTGATTTATAAGCAACTGATTTAAGGTCGTCCCATAAAAAGTAATCTAAGGGTGTCACATCTGGAGATCTGGATGTCCATTCAATTGGTCCACGTCGTCCAATCCATTCGCTCACAATCTTCGCAAAATGTGGCGGAGCCCCATCCTGCTGAAACCACATGATTCTCTGATCTTATAAGGATATATCATCTAATTTAGGTATAAGAAAGTTTGCCAGTATATGCAGATATCACTCAGCAGTCAGAATTATGGGAAAAATTATGGACCAATTACCATATCGCCAAACATAGCTGACCATACCATAACTCATAGATTGAATTGCGCGCGTCCTGCTTCTACCTAATGTGGATTATCAGTAGCCCAATATCGTGCATTATTTCTATTGACATAACCGTTTAGGTAGAAAATTGTTTAATCACTAAACAAGATACGTTTTTCCAGTTGCCTTTGCTGAATCAACCATTCACAATACTCGTATTTCATACGACGATCTCAATCTTCTCCATGTAATTCCTGGACTAACTGAACTTTATATGAGTGGAAATGATTGGTGGCTAGAATGCGTTGAACCGAACTCTTAAATACCCCTGGTTCCTGTGATAACTTTCCCATTTACTTACGGGGGCTTTGCTGCTTTCAATCTTTTACCGGTGTAGAGGTTTTGGGATCGGTAGAAGCTCTTTTTTGACCACTTCATGGTTGATGACAGACGCTTTCCGTTTCTTTGAAACAGGCGAAAATCTTACTGATAATTCTGTAGTTGATTGGAAACCTTTCGGGGTACTTGATATTAAAAGTATCTGCAACTGAACCAGCTCTATTCTTTCTGCTCTGGTTAGCTTAGCGACCATAATGTTACGATCTAAAAAATCTAAAATAAATTAATTTTAAATCTAAAATTTAAAATATATAACCTAATATAAAAAATCAAAGATTTGCAAAACTATAAGATACATAATATAAAATAAATTAATAAATCCATTTTAAACCTTTAATTTACGGTATATTTCCTATGGGACCAGACTCTTGGGACACCATGTATATATAAGCTTAGAAACAAACAACTAAATTGCACCAAAGCGTTTTCGTTTTTATTAGAACTTCTTTCCCCTTGAAGACGTTTCTTGGCATTTAATGTCGTGTGTGTTTAGAGATGATCTGCATATATTAGCTTCAAATATTTCAAAGGAAAATGACAAACAGACAAGACCAAGCGTTTTCGTCTTTACATCTTCAGGGGCAAACAGTGATGAAACAGGAGAATGAAAAGCAAAGTTTTAAAAACATATGAGGTTACTATACCTACCGACGAATAAACATTTGATAAGAAATATGGACATAGATAAGCAGAAAAAATAATATAAAATTAACCAAATATATTAAATTATAGTGAGAGCCAATTTTATTTATTATGATGTTATCTAATTTTAGTTAACCTTCGTTTAAATTAAAATTGGTTTCTCGAAAGAAATTTATCATGCAGGACCAAACTAATTTTCTTTAAAATAATAATAGGCCAATCAATTTGATAATTAAATTTGGATCGATGAATGAAATCTGCATAAAATAATTTGTCATTCCTGCAAATGCATTGATGATGTGTAATTCTATTGCCGTGTCCTTTGCTGTTTTTCCAATGTAATAACTACTATATGAGTTACGGTTAACCCTCTATTTAGCGATACTGCTTTATTGTGGAAGGATTTTTTAATAAGTCCGAATTTAAACGGAATAATTACCAAAAACCTATTTAACGTTAAATTATTTTGAGAAGTTAGGTAGATTGGAGAGGTAATCCTGATCATCAGACAAACTTGCAATTCTATACAAACTTCAAACTACTTTCCGACTTATTTTTATTGATTTTCTTCTATCGTTTTTTTTTTCCCACGATATCATAACCAAAATACATTATGGAGTTGGAAATAGAAAGAATGAATAGAAAGTAGAAATGGTAGCAAACACAGTGGTTGCATCTTACATAAATCTGTGAGTCACAACACTGTCTATGGCACATTTCAAACCTCCTATTTCACAACCAATCCTACTATCCCTACCCTTTCTTCTTCCGATCTCTCTCTCACCTTTTCGCCCTGAGAACATTAGTCTTTGAGTGCATAAGTTGCTGAGGACTAATGAAGAGAGTCGGTTTCCTTGTTCCTTTAACTATTCTTGCCAACCCTCGGAGTACTGGAGGAGGGGTTCGAGACGAAGCTTGGCAAATCTGCATGTGTCAGTCTGTGTCTTTCTCTCACTCGTTCTACCCTCTTTCTCCTCTCTCTCTCTTACTTCCCTATCTTGCACTCCCCAGGGAGAATATTGTATAGCCTTTTACAATTGGTACCTGGATGAGGTGCACATTCTCCTGTCCTCAGTGCAAGTTATGAAAGACTGTCACTGGGTTGACACGAACTGTCTTATAGGGCCTGGGAAAGTTGTTGGTGACCTCCTCTCTCGCTGGCTCTCAGCGCTAAATTTGAATTCATCTATTTACTCTACGACTATACCCTCAACATATAGTCTCCCTGCCTTTGTTACCAGGAAAGACTGTTCCTATCCGGAAGGGTAGAAAATTAAGGACGCTTCGCAACAGGGTTGAATTGAACTCTTTGACGGGCCGGGGGTAAAAATTTAAAGCGATTCCTCTTCGTCTTTCAGCATTCCATTTTTCTCTGATTATCCCGTTTACCAGGATGGTGTGCAGTTCGTTTTGGTGCCATGTACGGTTCACTAAACATGACACCTGAGTGGATTGTACGCTATCATTGGATAACCTAGCGTATGGGTATGATAATAAAAGGTGATCACCAACCCTACTCGTTAGTGGACCTGCCATCTCTACTTTTAATCATTAAATACACAACCCTTTTTAAACTTGCTCTTCTATCCACAGAGGTTATGGGTTCTAGGGGCAGTTTCTTTGTCTTATGATTCCATCATTTGAGTAAAGTGTATACCGTGAGTTCTTTACTTGCTGCAAGGGACGAAAGCCGGCTGGTTGAAGAAAGTTTTGGGCACAGGATGTGCTAGGCCGTCAAATCTGCTGATCAACTTCTAGTATACATATAAGGTGGTTACGCCTGCACTATTCTTTATAGTCAAAGCTCCAGGACTCCCGAATGGCAAGAAGGGTTGACAAGGCACATTTTAGCTCGTACTTTTAGGCCGAGTAAGGGTAAATTAACATATTATAGGATTTTTTTTATCCTTTGGAAACACATTTTTTAACCTTTAAAGCCATTGAGAGGTTATAGTATTTATCTTTCATGCAACTGTTTTTTTACCTACAATATAGGGAAATAGTGGATAACCACAGGTGCATGGAGATTCAACTCCAAGCGCAGCATCGCCCGCCCTAGGTGTTAGAGAGCACGACAGAAAACGAATGACCCCTTGGAATGGGGAAGGGGCTCCCCTCCTACTATTTCCATGTCACTAAGGAATTTCCCCTTTGTCATCCTTGGAGCCACCCTAGGGCAACTCCAACCCAGTAAATGAGTCCGCTACTCTATGCTTTCCCCTTTGCCCCTACATACTGCTTCTAGCTGAGAGAAGGTTAACTCCTCTCCTATGACTCATTTACTAGAATGGAGTTGGCTTGCCCATCATTTACTGTTTTGGAATCGCTCTTGGACGATTCCATGTCTGTACCAGCGGCAGTCTCCACCTTTCCTTTCACAATGGAATGCCGAGAAAAGAGAAAAATGGTCCAGAATCGACTGCTACTAATAGGAGAGACGCGAGAGGGCCAACTCATTTAGAAGAGCAAGGTTTAAAGGGACCCCGATCTGTGTCCCCTACTACCATGCATGCATGAAGTTTAAGATTGCAAGGGGCTGACGTAAATGCCCCTCCTATCTTACCCAACAAAGGTCGGTTCACCGACCCAAGAAAAAAAGGATTGAAGGGTCGTCGATTGTAAACTGTGGCACCTTAGTTCAGGATGGCCACTTGGTGGGCCTCACTTTACTGCCATTGTCCTGTATGTAGCCCCGCCTCAAATGGCAGGGTCTTTCATAGAGTCGATTCTGGGATCGCTGCTAATACCCTACCGGAGTCAAGCCGTTACAGCTTCTCTTTAGGCTGCTCGAGCCCCCGACGCCTCACAAAAAAAGTAGGAACTTCCTCCTCTGTGAGCTCGGTGTTGATCTCTGGCCGGTGTGGCCCATGTATCTTTCCAAAACACTACCCTAGAGAGTACGACTTTTGACTATTTGTCACCAAGCCTTTGCTCCCAAAGTTTTAACAGCCCTTAGAGTTTGCGTTTCGCCGTTTTGGAATAAACTTCGTGTCACGCTGAATCCTTACCAGGGTACAAGGATGGCTCTAACTCCCAGGATTCGGTCGGCGTTCACGCCGTATCTCCTAAGTTTGAAGTCAGCGGGGATTTACAAGTCCCTGCCTCTGTTTTCCTGGTGGCTCTGGTTAAAATACACAGCTCGGTAGGGGATATAACGCGTTGTATCCAGTGCGGAGTCTAGCCTGTTATGTTTAAAGATTGACGAAGTGTCTTGAGTGTTGTTGGGCATTAGAATATTCATATACCCTGGTTTCTAGTATCTGTAATTCGACGGTGGCCGCAACTCTGGCGGATGAAGAGATTAACTTTGTTTGATCCATGTACATATAGGAATTGCAGTGAATCAGCTCAAAAATAAAGGCACCAAAGAGTACGCGAAGACTAAATGACCAAACTAGCTGGTCTCTATACCAAATACATGACAGAATCAGAGCCGCCCTCTAAGATTCTTAGCAAAAAAGATAAGAGACGGCCGACGAGAACATAAAGTTGCCTTTCATTCAATTGCACTCTGATGGAGCGCTTCCCAGCAGCTTACTGCACCGAATGCGTTGTCCCTCAGACTGTTTGACACATTCTTGTTAAATTCCCCTCTCTTGGCGATTTTTGCGAAAGTTACCTATCCCGGTACCTGGCCGAGTGGTGTCACTAACTATTGTCCTTCATACTTGCGACGGATTTGTGTACTATCTTACTATTTGGAGGATCTGGCCGTCCCACCTTGTCATCGGTGAGGGAGTTTGCGCGATCTGTTTGAATTAAGCTAGCTAAGCTGGGGGACTTTTAGTCTGGCAGTGTCACCCATGCCAGTAAGGTAGCTTTAGTAGGATCCAGATAAGGGTTGTCAAGCTTTCCTACTACTTCTTTGATGCGTCTCCTTGCATCTCCCTGATAACCTCTTCGATTCTGTTAATACTAAGTTTCACCAACTCTCTTCAACTGTCAAAAAAGACAACAACAAAAAACAAACATTCATCACTATTACACATAAGTTGTTTATTAATAAGGACCTCACCAGCTCCCTTATGCCGCGTGAGAAGAGAGGCTCTAGAACCTCTTTAAATAACGCCTTGGAGCATTGATAGGTTGCAAGAGACTGAGATTGAAGAGATCTCAGAATTTTGGGATACGATTAATGGAGAAATGCTAGGTACCCCTTAGAAGCTTTCTTCTAACGTGTAATGGCCTGACCAGCCCCCTGTGACCGCTACTTAGTGACCAAATGCTCAACTGCTCTTTGGTGAGAGAGGTTTGAACCTTGCTGGTTGCCAGATCAGCTAAAGATCTCAGATGAATTCGTGGGCACTTAGCTTAAAAAAATGCCTTAAGTCTGGCCGTTTTTAGTTGATTAGTAGGGCTTATTAGGAAGAGAGATACACCTCAAGTACCCCTGTCGAAAAATCAGAGAACCAGTTAACTAAGGCTCTCGTGCTGCTCAGTTGGGAGCTGCGGCACGATTGGGGACGTCTGGCCTAGGGGAGACCTTAAGGTTGGTGTGCTTGGTCAAAGAGTTTTTGTTCGCTGAACGACTGACACCCCCTGGAAATAGGCGGATGTGTTTAGTGCGATAGAAAATCACACACAAAAAACCCTTTTTTAATGCGTATGGTCCCATAGTTTTTAAGACGGCGAAAAAGAATAGTCCTCCTTTCCGCAAGTTAACCTGTAAAATATTCAAAGTCTATAGAAGAATTCGGGGAAAGGAGGTGCAAGGAGCTCACAGATGCTATTAGTGGCTGTGACTTCTGAAAACTAGAGAAGCACCTGGGAGAGTGCATCGATCAACTGAGAGGGGACAACTCCCTCCTTAAAAGGGAGGTTCAACTCTTAAAAACAGAGAGGTGCAGATGCTCAGGTAAGTGCGAAGGAGAGAAGGCTTCCGATGTCCAAGAGCAGGAGTTTTCTGCTGCGGACTGGTTCAACGAGCCAAAAAAGAAGAAAAGAAAGAAGCAGAAGGGAAGAAAAAAGAAGAGAAATTAGAAAGAGAAGAAGGGAAAGTATAAAGAGAAAAAAATAAAGTGGAAACAGAGGACAAGAAAGTAGAAGCAGAAGAAAAGAAACGAGAAAGAGAAGAAGAGAAAACAAAGTAAGACAAGAAAAAGAAGAGAAAGAAGAAGAAGAATAATAAGAAGAAAAATGTAGAGAAAGAAGAGGAAACCGGTAAGTCGCTTCCGAAAGGAAAGGCTCGGTCGTCTACAGACATATGTGCAAGGTTACCCTTATTGGTGATTATCAAGCACGGGGTCTGCAGCCCCTGCTAGCGGCTCGCCTTTGCACTAGTGTGAAGGTAAGCTGCCTGTCAGGACGGAGTAACCATCACATCAGAGTAGAGGCAGAGAAATCTCAGATTTATGAGAGCTCAGTCGTTGCTATGATGGTAAGTGGCAATGACCTGTACCTGAGTGGAGGTAGGGTAGGCCCTACGGATAAAATCATCCACGTGGTCATGGAAGCCGTGTTGTGGTCGGGATGCTCCTGAGGAGAGGTCCAACACAGACCGCTCACTCGATGAACGTCTTTTTGAACCGGTGCCTGGCAGATTTGTGTACGGCAGAGGGGGTCCCGTACCGCACCTTTTATGGTAAGAATGATCTCTCCGAAGGGATGGGGTACATCTTTCCTTTAAAGGAAAGGCCTTTCTGTCGAATATGATCCAGGATGTCGTAGTGATGACCCAATGGAGTAGACGGCCCAGAGTGAGGGCGGACGTACGCCAGTACGCCCCTGTCCCTCCTGGAACGACCTTCTCAGAGGTCGCAAAGAGCAGTGCCTCCTCGCCAACCAATAAGCCTGGAAACAGACGAGCGTAGGGAGTCCTATATTCTGGGACTCCCTGAAAGTTCTTCTGTTTAATGCGAAGTGGTCGATCGGAACAATTTTCTTGAACTTCGTGACCTCTTAGCGACGGAAGAACCTGAAATGGTAGCCATAACAGAGTCGTGTAGTTAAAGGCCCCAAGGTACAGTCCACGATGCGAGAATGAAGGCAACTTGATTTAAGAAGGGCAGATTTCTTAGGTCTCCGTGCAGGACTGGTTGATGTGAGATGGGAAGGGTGCGATAAACTTGAAGAATTGTGGAACATTTCAAAAGTAAGTTCATGAGTCTTCCATCACAATTTATTCCTATAAAAAGCTTACGTCGGTCTTCCGTTCCCCCAAAGTGGTTCAATCGAGAAATTTGTCAACTACTGAGGGAGAAGAGATCTGTGTACCGCCAGTCAAAGATTTCTGGTGACTTTGACGAGTACCCTACGCTAGCAAGGAGAGTGAAGTCCATTATAATGGTGGCGAAACGTGGCGAGGAGCTCCAAGTGGCGAGACTGTGTAAACAGAATCCCAAGGAGTTCTTCGGTTATGTAAACAGTCGTAAACCAATCCACCCCACGATTGGCCCTTTGTTAAATGAGGAGCGTGCAGTAAAGCACTCGGATGAAGAAGATGAAAACCTCCTAAACGACTACTTATCTTTAATGTTCACTGAAGAGCGTGGTGCCATCCCCAAGCCCATTGAGTATCACTTGGGTGAGAAGCTGGAGGAAATGGACTTCACCCTAGCCGAAGTAGAGGAAAAAATCTCCGACATAAAGACGAATAAGTCCCCTGGTCCGGATCGGTTTCTCCCTATAATGTTAAAGGAAGTGCGTAATGAGGTGGCACCCTATCTGACCACAATCTTCAACACTTCGATCCGGACTGTACGCGTTCCTGGAGACTGGCGTGAGGCGGAGGTGACTCCGATCTTCAAGAAAGGAGACAGAAGCCAGCCATCCAACTACCGACCTATCAGTTTAACCTCAATAGTCGGTAAACTCATGGAAAGTATCATAGTGGACAATATAACGTCATATTTGGAGTCAAACCTGCTATTGAAGTGTTCTTAGCACTGCTTTCGAAGGCACCGGTCATGCCTAATGAACCTTGTGAAATTCTTTCACTTCGTTTTTAGTGAGCATAATCGGGATAAAGTGATGGATGTTGTCTACCTAGACTTTCAAAAATCCTTTGACAAGGTACCACACCGCCGCCTTTTCCGTAAAGTGCGTGAGCTGGGCATAGATGCAAATGTAGCAGGTTGGATAAAGAACTGGCTAAGAGGCAGACAGCAACGGCTAGTGTTAAATGGACGAGCTTCTAAGTGGGCGCCGGTAACTAGCGGTGCTCCCCAAGATTTTGTCCTGGGACCACTACTGCTCTATGTTAATGATATGGATGTTGACGTAAGAGTAGTTGCAAAACTTTCCAAATTTGTCGACAATACCAAACCTGGTATGAATGTTCCAGAGGAAGAAAATACTGCCCGGCTGCAGGAAGATCTTAGGAAGATTGGGGAGTGGTTGGACACGTGGCAAATGCCTTTTAATGTGAACAAATGCAAAGTGATGCATATCGGCCACTGAAACCCCCAATCTTACTATATCCTTAAGGGCACTGCTATTGAATCCACCGACACTGAGAAGGACTTGCGACTTACAATCACTAGTGACCTCAAGTTCTCGAAAAAGTGCACTGAGGCGGAGAAAAAAGCCCAAAGGATGCTAGGTTACATAAAGCTCCAGTTTGGATATCGAAACAAAGAGATTGTACTGTGTTTGTACAACTCACTTGTCCCACCGCACCTGGAGTATGCCGTACAATTTTGGAGTCCTTCATTTCGAAAGGACATCGCGAGATTGGAACGCGTGCAAGCCAGGGCAACCAAACTAATTCCCTCTATCAGACATTAAAGTTATGAAGATAGATTAAGGGAATTAGATCTGTTTCGTTGGAAACCCGTAGACTGCGTGGTCAGCTCATCAAGGTTTTCAAAATACTTCGAGGGTTCGCAATGTTGACTACAGGGATATTTTTAGCCTTAATGAGAGCAGAACATGAAATCACGGATTTAAACTTGATCTGAAGCGTTACAACCGCGATCTGTGTGGGAATTTTTCACGTACAGTATCTTCGGTAGCTGGAACGCACTTCCGGTAGAGGTTGTCAACAGCAAATCTGTTGATCAGTTCAAGTCAAGACTAGACAAAGCCTTGAAAAGTGGCTGTTTAGGGAGGACGTAAGGCAATTGAGCGGGGATGTGCCTGCTCGAAAGCTAGTCCAAAGGTACCCTCATTGAATGGACCGTAAGGTCTTTTAAGGTACTTATTTTCCTTGTAGCTCTCTCTCTCTCTCTTTCTCTCTCTCTCTCTCGCTCTCTCTTCGCTCTCATATCTTTCTCTCATCTCGTTTATCACTCTATCATCTCTCTTACTAATCACATCTCTCTCATCTATCCTTCTCTCTCCCCCATCTCTCTTTATCTCATCTTACTCTAATCACTCTTTTATTTCCTTCCGTTTTTATTTCCGTTGCCGAAATATAATAAACGAATTTTGCAAATCTTTTCCGTTGCGAAAAAGATTGTCAAGATTTTTTATATTTATATTTTTCGTTACTTTTCAAAAATTTATTGCTCGATATAATTATTTCAATATTTAAATTATTTTAAGTTTATTAATGTCATCATTTCAAAAATAATAATAACAAGGTCTGCTGACCAAAAAGTCGCATGCTCTCACTTATTCTGATTTATGACCTCACGACCTCCAAAACTTTTAATAATTCCTGGACTATCTTGGGAGGACCTTGGCAATTCTATAATTCAAACGAGAATGTAAAACATTATAAGGGCTTTAAATTTCGTTTTAATCGGTGAAATAGTTATGATGTTATTGCCAAAAAAATAATTCCCGGGCTAACCTTAGGAGGAATTTGTCAATTATATTATTCTGAAGAGAATGTAAAACAACATAAGGAATTTAAATTTTGTTAGAATCGGCCAAATAGTTATGATGTTATTACCAAGGAATATAATTCGCAAGCAAACGTTGGGATGAATTTAGGAATTATATCATTCTGAAGATAATGTAAAACATCATAAGGGTTTCAAATTTCGTTAGAATCGGCCAAAGAGTTATGATGTTATTGGCAAAACAAAATAATATCCCGGCTAACCTTGGGAGGACTTTGGCATTTTTATCATTCGAAAGAGAATGTAAAATAATATAAGACTGTTAAATTTCGTTCGAATAGGCCGAATAGTTACAATATTATTAGAAAAACAATAAAAAGGCAAAACGGGGACGGACCGACATAGTGAGGTGTAGAGTCGCTCGCGACTAGACTCACACGCGACTCAAAGCTAGATATCCTTCATTGAATCCAAAATGGCGCCCTGGTCCTGTTCCTCTAAGATGTGATTGTTAGCTCTTGCATCTCTGCTAGAGGAATAAATGAGTACAATAGTAAAAAAATGCGTAAAATTAATGATATTGCCATCACTAACTCTATAATTGTATAAAGGAATTTTGGAAGATTGATGAAAAATTAATAAATGTTTTTTTATCAGTTATTTCTAATCATTCTTTTATAATATCAAAAAACAAAATGGTGAAGTTCAGAAATATATATAACTGAGGAAATTTTTGTCTATTTTTTCAAACTGAAAGAATTACAAATGGTGAAGTTCAGAAAATTTATTTTTATCTATCTTCTTGTATAACTATATTTTAGCAACGTGATATTTTGAAAGGGGAAAAATTTAGTTTAGTGTTCCTTTTTAAAATTATTATAATTGGCGAAGTTCAGAAAATATATAAAAATTTAACCATGACTGCTTTTTTTTTTAATTTTCAATTTTAATCTTACTAGCGAAGCGCAAGCTCCCCCCAGGGAGGAGGAGTGACGAAGCATTTGCCTGGTCTAATTATAATATTTTTTGTAAAAATAAGTGTTTAAATCTTTTTCAATTCGAGATAGGTTTTTTTCTAAAGAAAAGCGAGCAACCATTGTTGCTCAGCACCAAAGTGACCTGAAATGCAAGGAAAAAGTCTTTAGTGACTTTAAAAGGATTAGTAATACAGGGTCACTCCCCCTAAAATGGGCCTGCACACACTTTTTGTGATATTTCCTTCATTCATTCATACACTAATCGCCCTTACTTTGCAGGACATGACAGAAGCAACTCCTATGAACAAAACTAGATCTCAATGGGAGCTTCTTCAAAGAATATACTGCGTCAATCATAACTACAAGAAAGGCTCGTTCAAGAAAGTGTAGGAAACTTTCGTGCATAAGTTCGAATGTGAAAAGAGCTCCCTCCAAAGAGCGGAATTCAGGAGGATTGTGTGAACCACTTCGAGAACTAAGGGACAGCGGGGAACCTCAATGCAGCCAGTGACAACCGTCCAAGCCTTTCAGGATGCCCCAGGAAGCGTACAACTGAGCTGGTCGAGAGCGTGAGAGAGTCAGTTCAGCAGAGTCTAAAACGCTCTCTGCGCAAGCGAATCCAGTCGCTCAGTATATCTCGTGAGACTTGCAGGAGAGTGCTACTAATGGATGTAAACGCCTACCTATACAAACTATAGACGAAGCAACCCTTACACCCTCAAACTGGAGCAGAGAAAGGTTATGGCAGTCAAGATACTGGAGAAGATTCAGGAGACCGCAACTTTCCTTAACCTCCTTTGGCCCTCAGATGAAGCTAACTTCCATCTTGAAGAAAAGGTAAACTCGAAGACAAATGTCTTCTGTTGAACCTCCAGACTAAATGAAGTAGCCATCGAGCCCATACACTATCCCTAAGTGCACTCTATGGACTGCAATCTTAGCCAGTCTTTATTGGACCATTCTTCTTCGAGAAATCTGGCTTAATAGTGACAGTCACTAAGGAGCGGTATGTTGAGGTCCTCAAAACCTTCAAAAGAAGGCTGCCGACCCTGTCCTCGTCGCTTATGGGAACATCTGGTTCCAACGAAATGGAGCAATCTCTTGCACCTCAAACCTGTCCCAAGATTGGCTGAAAGAGAACTTCGCTGGCCGTGTTTTCAGTCTGAAGACTGATTTTGTGTGGGCACCTCACAGCCCAGACCTTAGTCCCCAGATTTCCTTCTCTGGGGCTACCTTAAAGACAGAGTGTACGCAGGGAGACCCAGGACATCACGGAGCTCAAGGAAGCCATCAGTGATGAAACCAGAGTCATTAGTTGGTCATGGACAACTTTGTGCGGCGTCTCAAGAAATGCACAGAGCTAAATGGAGGTCATCTTGAACACGTACTCTAGTATAAGGAAAAATCAAAAGACTCTTATGATTTGATATGATGTTTATAAACACAATAAACTAGCTACAACCAAAGTTTCATTTAATCCTTGCAGAAAATTAAGAAATGAGGTGTATCGAAATTTGGAGCCCGTTTTAGAGGGTGACCCTGTACTCCTGTGAATAAGTATTCCAGACACCCAAGACATGAGCAAAGTGATATTTTCTGATGAAGCTCCATTCTTCTTGTTTGGAACTTCTGGAAGGTTCCTTGTTAGGAGGAGAAAAGGAGAACGCTTTTACGAGTCTTGTGTCGTGCCAACAGTTGAACATTCATTAACTCTCCATTTTCGGAGCTGTTTCTCATCTAAGGGAATTGAAAGACTAACAATCTTTCCCCAAACCACTGCTATGAACTCAAATTAGTACGAAAATATGCTTCATCACACATTTTCCCCAACAGTTCACAAGCAATGCACTTTGTCACAAAGTGAAGGCAACTACAAAGTTTTAGGCTGGAAATAACATCGATCTTTTGGCCCTTTGGCTTGGAATTCGCCAGATTTTAACTCAATAGAGAATTTATGAGCTATGAACGAACTGATGATTAATGAACAGAAGCCATGGTATTATGAGCAATTGCAGGAACTTATTCAACAGAAATACAGCAATATCAGTCAAAATATCATCGCAAAGTAGGTTTCCAGCATACAAAAATGAATCAAGGCAATCGTGGAGAACAAGGAACATCATTGGTAAATATAGACTGGCGCATCAATTGACTGTATTTATTAATAAAATTGGTTTAAACGCGTGTTTTTTAATAATTCATGTTTAAATTATGATACAAACATGATAAAACAAAATGCAACGTTGAGTTTTTCTATTAATTTCATTATATAAATAATAGAGTAAGCTAAGGTTTTTGCCATTAATATATATATATATATATATATATATATATATATATATATATATATATATATATATATATATGTTTTCATAAACGATAGTCACACGAAATAAACCTGAACGACGTAAGTTTCAATAACTGGTAGTAAATGATTTCGAAGAATTAGAAACATTGTTTCTTTTTATGGCTGTGTTACAAACTTTTTTGACTTTCCTTTCGTTTCCTTAAAGGCAATAGAATTAGTTCGGTTCGCTCGCTCCGAAAAAACTTTGATAGGGCAACGTAACATAGGATGAGCGTATTCGACTTTTGTGTTGGCCTTGCTTCATATTGACCGATGTTGTCATATAATGATATCAGTTGGATTGTACCAGGTATTAATTTTCTATAACTTTGTGCGAAACTTTTCCTTAGATAATTACTGGTTATTTACTTGAACTTTCCTAAAAGACAGGGTTGATGAAAGGTATCAGTGGTAGTTGTCTCAACTCTCTCAATTATCGTAGCCGGCTTAACTCCATTGACAGAATAGAGATTATAGCAGTTAATCACCCCACGCCTAATTATACCTTTATTATCCATCTCTGCTTTTTTCCTCCAATAATTGAGGCTTTTTTGCTTCCCCCAAACAAAAATAATTATGTTATTGCTTGATAGAGAAGAGTGGTTATCATGACAGTAAAATCATTCCCCCTGGACATCATAACGCTTATTTTCAGCTCGCATCTCGAGAACTTGTACAAAATTGCCTCAAGCAAACTCACAGTCTATTTTCTTGAAATCATTTTGCCTGTTTTTTCATCTTCGTTGTCTGAAAGGCAGTATAAATGCAGTCTCCATGTCTTAAACTTAATCCTAAAGGATAGTGTTAATCACTTTAAAGTAACGCTCCCAGATTAATGTCATTTACCCGTTGTTATTTATTACAGTTTTTTTTGAGAATTTCTTTCATGAACGCGAGTGGTCTAAGGGAGGGTTTAATTGAGATCAAAGCGGTTGCTCGCTGCCTAAGGGTGCACGGTTCGAATCCCACCCCTGTACGGAATTTTTGCGACTTGAAGAATAAAATTTCCGAAGAAAAATTATCCTGTTTTTTGTTTCTTACGGTTTGCTGGATTCATATATACTCGTATATATAAAGCCTCTTACATTAAATTATATAATTGAGAATTAAAACTCGCAGCCTGTCAGTTTGAAACAGTCATCTAATATTTTCTTTTAACGGAGCTTTTAAAGTGCAAGTTCTGAACATTTCTGAAGTCTTTTGCATGAGTCAATTTTATCGATGCTCTCAGTTACCTTGATACAGAAAAATATCCATATTTTGCCTAATTTTTGATTAGAGGTTTCTTGCCCCTATTTATTTATTGATTTGGCTTTCTTCACAGTTGTATTAATGTTTGACATATTATAATTTATATCGGTTTATATTTTTAGATTATTCTTTCTTTTTCTCACTTGTTTATTTGTATACATTTTTTATACGAACTTTTTTTTATTGGGTGATATACTATTTCATCCAAATCCCTCTCGGAAAGCATTAGACTAGGTTCATTTGTGGAAAATTAAAGAGCAGGATGTTCAAATAGGCAGTCTAGGAGGTAGATTGTTCAACCAATGTACTGATGGCTATTCCAGGGCCTTATAACATAAAATAATTCAATGGCTGGCAAAAGCCATCAGTGCCTATAAAATATCAACCAGGCATTCATAAAACCAATTATATGGATGACCACGGAGCCACGAAGTCTTTTAAAATTCCATAAAATGATACATAAACTAATTGTATTGATGAAAAAGGAAAACAAAGCCTATGAAATACCATGTGGTCAATCATACAGCAAATTTTATGGATCAAAAAAGGAAACAGGGCCTATAAAATGCCATACAAGCAAAGAACAAACTAATTGTATGGATGGCAACGACCACCAGGAGCTATAAAATGTTATTGAGTCAATCAACGACCAATTGTATGGATGTTACAACCAACACGGGTTATGAAATGCTATCCAGTTAATTAAGTAATTCAGTGACTAAGATATGCCATCTAAGCACTCAACCAAAAAATTGTATGGATATGCAGGCTAACATGTCCATAAAATACTATCCAATCAATCAACCAACCAGTTTTATATATGACAAAAGCCACTAGGGCTTGTATAATGCCATTTATGGATGAACAAAGGCACCAGAAATTATAAAATTTTATTCAAGCAATCAACCAACAAATTGTCTGAAGGGGAAAAGCGATCAGGGACTATAAAATACCATCTAGTAAATAAACCAAGCATTTTATAAATAAAAAAAGGAAACAGGGTCTAGGAAATGTCACCTAAAGCATCAACCAATCCATTATATGGATGGCATAGGACATCAGGGCCTATAAAATACCATCCAGTCAATCAACTAACCCATTTCAGGGATGAAAAAGTCATCAACGCCTATTAAATGCTACCAAAGAAATTAACCAACCAATTGTATGGATGGCAAATGCCAAATGGGCATTTAATATACCAATGTGTTAATCACCAATCAGTTCTAAAGAATACAAAATGCATCAGAGCCGATAAAATGCCACCCAAGCAAACAACCAACTAATTATATGGAAAACAAAGGCCAAAGTATTCTATAAAATACCAACAATTCAATCTACCAACCAAATGTATGGATGACTACAGCCAACTGGGCTTAAGAAATAGCATCGATTAATCAACAAACCAATTGTATGTAAGATAACGGTCACCAAGACCAATAAAATGATATCCAGCCAATCAATCACCGATTGTATGGATGACTAAATGCAGCAGGGCCTAAAAAATACCATACAAGCAATCAACTACAGGGTGTCCACAAAGTCTGGGTACATAGGAATTTTAATATTTTATTTATTTATGTTATTTTTTCTCCCCAGATCGAATGATGGCTCTGTCTAAAGAATAAAGAATCGAGTTAGTACTCTTAAGTGGACGAGAAGGATGGTCTTATCGCAAAATCGCCGATGAATTTAACCTTCGACACCCTGATTGGCAACCTATTTATTTTACTGCCGTCGGGAAATTGGTCATGAATTTTAAAGAAACAGGCAGTGTCTTGGACAAACCCCGTTCCGGGCGACCAAAGACTTCAGACGAAACGAAAGAAGTTGTCATGGCCAAGATTGTTGCTAGCCTAAAGAAATCACTTCGTCCGACATCCATGGAGTTGGGTGTTCCAAGGTCAACTATCCACAAAATCCTGGTAGAGCAGAAGTTCCCTCCGTACAAATTACAGATATTGCATCACTTAAATGAAGACGACCCCGATAGACGAATGCAGATGTGTTTAATGGTTTTCAGATAAATTGGATGAAAATATCAATTTTACTAAAGACCTTTTGTTGTTCAGTGATGAAGCTTTGTTTTATATTAATGGTGAAGTCAACAGACAGAATATTCGATACTGGTCTCAAGAAAATCCACATTGGATGGATCCATCAAAACAGCAAGGCTGCCAAAGGGTGATGGTGTGGTGTGGTTTGTGGAAAGCTCATGTGCTAGGACCCTTCTTCTTTGATGAACATTTAACCGGTGAGAATTATCTGAACATGTTGAGAGACAAATTAATGCCTCAAATTGAGCGCCTAGGCGAGGAACTTCCGGACTGGTTTCAGCAGGATGGAGCACATGCCCATTTTGCTACAAATGTTAGAGATTGGCTGAATGGCACTTTTCCTCACTAGATGGGAAGAAGAGGTCATGTGGAGTGGTCCCCTCGTTCACCAGACCTTTTTCTCCTTGATTTCTTTTTCTGGGGTATGTTAAAAGAGAAAGTTTACTCAATGAAGATTGCAAATCTAAACCACTTGAGAGAACGCATTATCAGTCAGTGTACTGAAATCGACAGCAATGTACACCTATTCAATCGACTTCACCAGAATTTAGCAAGGTGCATCGAATTATGCATTGCAAATAATGGAAATCATATTGAAAATATAATTTCTTAAAATTATAATTGAATAAAATTTTTTTGTTCTCAAGGTATGTATTTATCCCCTATGTACCCAGACTTTGTGCACACCCTGTACTAAATTGTATGGGTGGCAATGGCCAACCTGGCATATAAAATATCTTCCTTTTAATCAATCAACGAATTTTATGGATGAAAAAAGGTACCAGGGCCTATAGAATGACTTACAAGCAAACAAACAACCAATTGTAGAAATAACAACGGACATCCAGTCAATCATCCAAACAATCGGATGGATGATAGAGGCCAACGAGGGCTTATAAACTATCATTAATTCAATCAACTAACCAAATCTTTGGATGACAAAAGTCACCATGGCCTATAAAATGTCACCCATACAATCAACCAGCCAATCGTATGGAGTACAATGGCCAACAGGGCCTATTAAATACTTTCCAGTCAATCAACCAACCAATTTTATGGATAACTAAATAAATAAATGCACCAGGGCAGAGAAAATGTCATCCAAGCAATCGATCAACAAATTTTATGGATGACAAAGACGAGCAAGTCATATAAAATCTCATCCAATCAATCATCAAACCAAATTTATGAATGATAAGAGACACCAGAACCGATACAATGTCATTAAAGGAAATAACCAACTAATTGTATGAAGGACAAAGGACAAGGTGGCCTATAAAATACCATCCAGCCAATCAACGAACCCCTCAAGTCAATCATACGCCAATTTTATGGAGAACAAAGGCGAATAGGCCCTATAAAATATCATCTATCAATCAAACAACCAATTGTATGTAAAGGAACGGCCACCAAGACCTGTAAAATGATATTCGATCAATCACTCACCATTCGTATGGATGGCAATGGCTACAGGACCTATGAAATGCTATCCAGTCAATCAACCAACCATTTTTAGGATCACTAAATGCACCAGTGCTTATATAATGCCATCCAGACGATCACCAAATTAATTTTATTGGTGACAAGGCCAACACGGCCTATAAAATCCATCCAGTTAATCAGCGAGCCAATTTTATAGATGAAAAAAAGACACTAGATCATAGGAAATGGCATCAAAGCAATCTGTCGTAGAATGACTCCCGACGACACTATATATAACACTATTCGTTGAGGGAACTTCCTTAATTATCTTTAGAGTGCGTTTTACTGTCTGGCGGCCGATATTATGTATCTTCAAAATGCTTAAGAAGTGGAACCGAGCTCAAGGATAATAATATTGCTATCATTAATAAAATAGAGTTTTATTAATAATAACTTTAAACAATACAAAAACGGAAAATATTGACAAACAGAATGGAAAGGGTCGTGGAGACTCGGGCTAATCCAAGGATTTAAGGGATCAAAAAAGGTAAAACAAATATGGAGTTAAAGAGATGGGATGGTTCGATAAACCATTTAAAGCACAGGATAGAATTGACAAATAAGGGATCAATACTCAAAAGGTGACGCTTGGCTTACGTAACTTCATTAGGGTGCAGTGGAAGGTACTTGAAGGAATATTCGGTCCGCTGGCGAGTTCCAGCCGAAGGGGGGGGATAAAAGGATCCTGACGTGGCGTCTTGGAAAGGAGAACCGTTACTCGACGAACGGCTTGACGAACAATGGCTGTTCTAGGTTGTTCTCTTCTGAACAAAGGGGGGGGATGAGAACCGTCTCTTGTCTACGGGCTCAAGAACAATGGCTGTTCTAATGTTGTTCTCCTTGAACAACAGGGGGGGGTGAGAACCGTTTCTTGGCGAAGGGCTCAAAACGAACAATGGCTGTTCTAATGTTGTTCTCCTTGAACAACAGGGGGGGGATGAGAACCGTTTCTTGGCGAAGGGCTCAAAACGAACAATGGCTGTTCTAGGTTGTTCTCTTCTGAACAAAGGGAGGGGATGAGAACCGTCTCTTGTCTACGGGCTCAAGAACAATGGCTGTTCTAATGTTGTTCTCCTTGAACAACAGGGGGGGTGAGAACCGTTTCTTGGCGAAGGGCTCAAAACGAACAATGGCTGTTCTAATGTTGTTCTCCTTGAACAACAGGGGGGGGATGCCTTGGGGACTTGGCGTCACTAAAGGCTAGAACCTTTGGCACTCAAGGAATATTGTCCTCCTTCTGGACAAGTGATGGTGAATCTCGAGGTCGAGGTCCCTTGGCGCACAAAGGGAGAGAGGGTCGTGGTGATGTTTCGCGACGAAAATCTGGATCTCCAATCTGATCTTAGTGGTAAAGTTTCCATATAAATAGCCAGGACATCTCCTTGGCGTGGGGGAGAATGGGGTGGAAGCTTCGAGGGAACGCACAGCTGGGCCGGAGAAAAATGCCTTATCTGTCCATAAGCCTAACTCGATCAGGCGAGGTCGGCGTATGGGGGCGAACGGGGGGGACGATAACCTCCTTGTTTAAACATTGACGTCCGGTAGCTGTTGATAAGACTCCAAGCCTCGAATCGAAGATGCACGTGGGCCTCCTCGAGGTTTTAACTAATATGGGATAGGAGTTGAATTTAACACAGATTCAACTCGTTCTATCACACAATCCTTTAACCAATTGTTTGGATAACAAACGCTAAAGGGCCTAGAAAATATCATGAATTCAATCAACCAACCAATTCTATGGATAATAATAACCAACAGGGTCAATAAAATGCCATCCAAGCAATCAATCAACCACTGATGATGTGCTTCTGAAACCTTCCGCACTTCTTAAATTGATATCCGGCCTCGAAATCAGAATTCCAAGGCCGCATACACTCGGCTAGTGAAAGCTTTGGTATTCTTAATTTTGCCGGACATACAAGTTATATAAAACACAACACTAATTTGCACCAATATATTACGTGGAAAAGCAGAATAACCTATTATCATCCCTGATTCCTTTTCTTCATCTAGACTGATCATCCACTGTCGATCCATTTCCTGGGTAAATTCACCATTTTCACTTCCCATTGTAATAAATTAATATTCTTGAAGGTTGAAAACAATCTGTCACTAAGGTGTTCTGGTTGTTATTTAAATCCCTCTTTACTTTAAGTTACTCTCAACCTCTTTCACTACTGCTGACGATTTGTTTTTAGCAAAAATAACACAGTGTTATTAACTGATTCTCAAAGGCTATTTACATAAAGTATAGATAATAATGGGCCCATAACTGATCCCTGAGGTACACTAGTGAAAATTTTCATCCAGTGTGATTTATCTACTCCTTTCAATGTTAGCGTCCTTTCATTCTGATATCATATTAATCCAACATATACGATAAACTTTGATTATTTAAATTATTTTTTTATGTAGAACCTTGATAAGTTTTAAATATATTATCTAATTGCTTTCTTCAATTAATCCCAAATACCAGTGACATTGTTAAACATGATCTACCTGTTAAAAACCTATGCTGAGCATTACTGATTAACACCCTGCTTTCTAGATGTTTCGACATCCTTTATTAACTTTTTGTCAAGAATTTTAAAGACTACACTGTACAACAAATTTGAGCGTCAAGAATAAAAAAATTTTCCCATCGCGTAACAGTTTCTTGTAAATTGACGATTTAATAATTATGCAATTGATACCGATTCCCACGATAATATAAATGTATTTCGCTCCCAAAACAAGATTAAATGTTTTCATTGTAATTAATTCATGAATATATAATGAATCAGCATGTTTTTTAGCGTTATATAATGTATATTATATAACCTATATTTTAGTATTTGCTTCTTCATTTGTAAGACGTCTCAGGTGTGTCACACTTCAGCAGAAGTCAGCCAGCATAGCAGGGCTCCATTTTCCCTTATACCTGTTTCCCGTTGATGCAACCTCTCTTCATGTTCATCACTCACATCTCCTGGATTCTCTGGCAAGAAGGACAGATGAAGAGGAAGAAAGTGAATATTCAGTGACATATTGCATCCCGGATCTTAGTAGCATTTGATTAAGCTCTCCACTATACGCTCTCACTGGCCACCTTGGTGCTTTCCTAAAAGTCTTTTGCATATATCTTTGAATGCATGCCAGGCCGCTAGCTCAGTTTCATCCATTGTTGCCTCAAAGTCGCCGGAAATCAGAGGGCCTACGAATATGACTTCTTTAATCTTGGTATCACTTGTTTTAGGGAAAATCGCTTTGAGGTACTGCAAACGTGGCTTGTTATGTTACAGTGCTTTGGTAAATTGACTAGTTTTATATGCAGTGGTCGCAAAATTATCTTCTCCTTCTTAACTAGTGGCTCATAAATTACATTATGGCATCCAGACATCATAGTTTCCCGGAGTATCCATTTTGAGCGCACATAATGTTCTGCTCTGGCCCTACTGTCTCACTTGCAAGGGAAGCACATAAACTTGGTGTATCCAGTTTGTAGCCCATTAATTAGGGCTACTACTTTGAAGTCCTCACAAATTATCCACTTATGCTCCTTGTAACTTATACGGTCTAGAAGAAAGGCAAGGATCTCATATGTCTCTCTTAAAATGACTGAATGAGCAACTTGCATTAAAGGCATGGTGTTTCCAATGTGCAACAGAGCTGCTTTTAAGCTGTAAATGGGTGCATCTATGAATAACATCCACTCATTTAGTTCATAGGTCAGCAAGGGAATTAAATATGCCTCTGATATCATTACATTAAGTCAATTTGTTTTCAAAAGTGAATAATTTCTGTAGATCTGCAGAACATTCCTCAATACTGCAATTTGAGCATGTTCATCCAACAGGTTCTATTGTTGCAGACGTGAGGCCAGGAGTTGACTCTGTTACTTAGTAAGTTTTAGACCAGGAACTAGATCATTGAGTTCCAGTTGTGCGATAAAGTGTGGTTTCTTGTCAGATTCAAGCTGTGCCACATATGGAGAATCTTAAGACTCTGAATCGTCTGAGTTGCTCGTGTCATCACTTGGTAGTTCAGAGGGCGGCTATGGAACAGGAAAAGCACTTGAATGTCGAAGCGGGTAAATAGCAGACACAACATGATACAACATATGGGAGGTGCACAGCGTCTTTCTTCGGTAGTTTCTCCCCACTCCTCTTTCATATTTAGCACCCTCTTTATCCCTGCTTGATTTGTCATTTATTTTCTAATAACTAAATAATTTTCTAGGAATTTTAATTCCTAATTTGCGCTAAATTACTTACTGCCACCTCTTTGATGATTTTTTTTACAGTATTTTTTGCGGAATTTCTGATACGTCAATTTTAGAATATCTTTTCACCTATCTTCCGGTTTCAGCCAAATGACTTCCTATATTTCTCTCTAATAGGGTCTTTAGGGCGGATCTAATCTTCCTGCCCGTTGAGTGCGATCTGAATAAATTCAAATTTTTCCAAACAAATTATTAAATTGCTCTCCTACAAAAAGTAAAAGCAGCTAAGTCAATAAAATGTTAGTTAACGTTTGAATTCATTATTATTTTTTTTTATTTTAAAGCTAATAGATGGATATAGTAATTGGGTATAAACAAAATAAATGCAAGTTCCAGTATATATATATATATATATATATATATATATATATTAAATTTTATGAATGTGGCTTAGAGCTAACTTGATGTGGCTTCAAAATAGGAAAAGGGGATTAATCCTACAAAACGACCTCAGCCTATGTTAGGGGTAATTAACTAGGATTTATCTTTGTGGGGGGGTCAGTATCTAGCAATGAATCTTTTTTGGGTGTCATTACTTGGGAATAAATTTTCTACATAAGTAATAATAATTGATAATAAGAGTAGGATACAAAGATAACGTAAATAAGCTCCTGAGGATTTATTTCAATTAAGAAAATATTAGTTAGGTTAGGCTAAGTAGGCTAGGTTTAAATGACCTAACCTATCTATCTAACCTATGTGGCAAATTCGATTGGGTTTTAGTGTATTGTAAAATTTCTTCCATCATATTTCTTTCTTACCCCTTGGATTAATATTTAACTTTTTGTTTATTTAATTGTATTTATTTGATTTGTTGGTGTATTTTAATTTGATTCCTTAATAAAAGTTATTTTACCAATTGTTTTTTTTAAATATACCAATAAGTTTCTTGGAAGTCATTAACTATGATTGATATCTTTGGAGGTCATCTTCTAGGAGAAAAAATTCTTGGCTTTCATTAATAAGGAATGTTCTCGGGGGTCGTTGTCTAGGACTGATCCATAAAGGGATCTCCTTTCCCTGCCCTGATGGATATGGCATTGGATTTCTCTAGCTGCTTGTTGGGGGCAATAACCATTGAGGGGGTACGCAGACAGTTCCAGCCACGTCCGCCATATAACACAGTTAATTCCACCAACGTTTTCCCTTCCTCTACTCCTCTCTTCCAACACACCAAATATAATCACTCTTCTTTTTTTTATTCGAAACAAGACTAATGAGATTTCATATCCACAATCAATTTATTAAATAAGTCACTTAATAATCCCTGCCTTTAATAATAACGTTGATATTTCAGAACAAAATGCTGTTTTTTATTATTTTTCTATACATGGTTATTCTTGATAATGAATTCATTGAATAAAAGAATTTAACTTCTAAAAGTAACATTCACAAACCAATGGAATTCGAGTGGTAAAAGTTACTTAAGAAAAAAACAATATGAAGCTGTAAATTAATATACAAATTATTTTCTGTGTTTAATTGTATTTTAACAGAAGTAATTTTTCAGGAAAAATTTCGGAATTTGCGAATGATCCAAAATTAAGAAATGGTGCTAAAATTCTTAATTCATGTTAGGAATTTGCAAAGTAACCTAGAGTAGTTTTGTTTAGGACGTTTAATACCCTTTTTATCCTTTGATTACCATAACCAGGTGCGAAAAAGAGAGATTTAAAAGTGGCTGATAAGTTGTATAATCGATTTATGTACTTTCCAAACATCTTCTCTTACTTAGCGTCACTTATTCTTTTCAAGCTTAAAAAAAATCTTCTTTGGATTCACTGACCTGACTGCGCAAGATTGATTTCGTAAAGCGTCTTTGCACGTTTTAACCCTCTTTTGATCGGGCGCTTAAACTGAATATAATTTATCCTGTTTTCAGCATTCGGGTGTTTTTCGGCGCGGCTAGAATTTTATAACAAGTACAAACAAAACTCCGATCTGTTGTGGCAAGAAGTGTCTCTCTTTTAGTTCTCTATTTTGTATCAGCGGTATAGCGAGCTCGTATATGAGTATATATGTAATTAAAATTGAAATAAAAAGAAATATTAAAACCAAAAGAACTAAAAATAAACATTTAATTATAATAATATATGATAATTAGCAATTATTTATTATATTTATTAGTTAATATATGTCCATAGCTTCGGCTTTCTGTATGCGACGCAGAGGCTTATAAAAGATGATAGCCTATGTTACAGTAATACTAAGGCGGTTTCTGAAGGATTCACTAGTGTAATTGGCATTCTATAAACCTTTTTCACGTTGTCCTCGTATAGACATAATAAAATCACATGTTATACCCCATTTAAATTAGTCCAATTAGGTAAGTTTTGTTAAAGTGACTCTAATAATTTTAGAAAATCTCACCTATTTCATTGTGTAGAATTCAATGTCCTTAATTCATATGGTTTGGCTTCAAATGTATCGTAGTCTTCGAAAAGGAGCACTCAATAGTTCAAATAATGAAGGGAAAGTTTGATTTTCATCTTATCATGCCAATAAAATTACGGCATTTATTATAATTCATAGTTGATCGTATCCAATCTAATAAAACTCGTTTAGCATAAGTAATGATAAGTTGGTTTACCTAACGAGTGGGATGCCTCAGTGACATGATTAATTCTTCCATCCTAGTAAGTAAGTTCTCTTTTGCTTTTCCAGTATGGTCTGTGTGAACTTAATTTCGAATCAGAGAATCTCCTAAATTATTAGTCTCCTTTTCAGCCCCATTACTTACAAATATGAAACATTTTCAATACTTTTAGAATTAGTTTACACTCTGATTAATTATTATTCATGATTTTGGTGCTAATCCAGTGGGCTTTCTTTGATTAACCATTTTTTTATGCTTCCTTTTTTAACCAACTCAAAATCTATAACGAATACAGCTCGCTGAAAATTCTCAATACATATCTTTTAAACTTTCTTGTTAAAGAAATAGCTAACCGACTTATTGCCTATATACAGTCACGAAAAACATCGAATTTGCAGCTCTCAAAACGTGGTATTTGCAATTATGCTTGACTTTAATTTGACTCTAACTACGTTATTGTCATTTATTACCAGCAAAGCTCCAACTTGAATGTTTTTAACTAAGTTTTTATCCGTGGTAAGAAGCGTATTTTCTCCCTGAGTGGGTTCTTCAACCTTTCGAAAAAGAGAACTATCATGAATAAAGCTCAGTCATCTCTTCTCCATTTGGACCTACGCAGAATTTGCCTTTTATGTACCATTCATTCATTCTTTTCTCCCCTTCTCCCTATATTTGAAGTATTTGTTATAAAGACAACGCTTGGAAAGTTAAGCTCTTGGCATATTATCTTTGTATTTCCTTTTTAATAGAGAAAAGACTAAGTGTCGTTTGTCTTCGCTTCTTTAGACTCAAACTCTAAAGAAGAAGAGGAGGAAGAATAAGAAATATAATTCATTGAAGTTTCTTGTAAGGCATATAAAGTCAGAGTACTTGAGGGATTCTTTCAATTGAGAAATAAATTTATGCACTATAAATTTTAGTTGGTTTGATAATTTAAATTATAATATACACAATTAAAGAATTTATCTTCTAATCACTACTAAGCAATAAGCATGGAGAGCCTCTTTATTTTTACCCTGCTAACGTGTTTGCATTCGATAATAAAGTGCTTAATTACAGTGGAGAACTTGGGATAGCCGCTATAGGTTTACAAAAGTAAATCACTAGAAAATTTAGCACGACTTACGTAATTAATGGGTATCTGAGGAGCATCTTTTTCTTTGACCTTCGTCTCCTACTTTATGCTTTTAAATAGCAGTGACGGAAGCTGATTCGAGTAGAAACTCTGTTAATTATCCTTGTTTCGGCAAAATTTAAATATTACTTCAGGAGTACCTAATAATTACAGAAGACGAGAGAAAAGTAACGCGCATGCACTAAAATTATGCGACACACCAGAGATTCGCTTACGAATGTAGATGGAAAGCTACTGTTTATGAGGTTACCAAATAGAGTTGCATTGAATCCAAAGAAATAGGTAAATGTGCTGATTTCGCTTAGTTTGCTATTTTGGATCAAATATTTGAAAATACTCTCAGACAATCTCAAATACATTAAGAACTATGAAAACAACTTGAGCTCTTTTGCTTGGACACCTTTTCCATAGTAAAAGTTGAAACAAAACTAGCCAAAAATCTTCGAATTTTTTAAAACATTTCTTTTCAAAAATAGAAAGACTCCAATTCTGGGTCATCTCATCATACCTCAATTTATTGTATCTATGCTGCAGACAGGAGATTTTAAACACAAATCCATGGCAAATATATCGGCCTGTCATCACAGGACATTGAGCGATTTTCCCCAGAAATGGAAAATAAACCGCGATAAACATTAAGATTAGTGAATAAGGATTGCTAGATTATCATCTATAAACCATCGGCTCTAATAAGCTATTAAAGTATAAATGACACGAGACTCTTTGAGAAGAGTTAAGGAAGACATGCTGATTTCGACACAGAATAGAAGATTATGAAGCGAAACCAAAATCCATACAGAGGAAATTTGATACAATGCAACGTAGAACTGAGAGCGACGGTTTGTAAAACCATGATTAATATCATGAACAGGATTTGCCTCTAGTCAGTATATTTGCATAGTTCAACAAGTAAGAGATGAAAGTGAAACCATTATAAATTTAATTATTAAATGTATTAGCATATTAAATCTGGAAAATATAATAAAAATAATTATCCTTGTTTGATCTAGGGTTGGCTGCGATCTTGACAAATTTGTGAAGATTATTTTTTTTTATTCTCAAAATGTTGAACGATCTATTTTTGTGTATCTTTAGGTTTTTATTCACCTGCGCGCGACTCTATAAGTAGGAATGTCAGTCTGTAGGTCTTGGACCTTGGACCTTAGACATAAAAAAGTGGTGAAATTTCTGGAGAGTAAGAGAGGAAAGAGGTGAAATAGGGTGAGTTTAAAGAATAGAGGTTGTGTGGGAGACAGAATAAATAGGTCCCTGGTGAAGAGATAGGTCAGATTGTAACTATTTTACTTTTCACTTTCAAATGCTATATTTGCTAATGTCCTCCAAGGGTTAGTCCGGGAATTATTAAAATAAAACTATGTGTCGGATCGCCCCACTTGTTGAAATTTTGAAGTTTGTAAGTTCATGAGTTCATAATGTCATAATTTTCCATATTTTCTTTGTCTATCGTCACTTTTATACCATTGCTGACACAGTCCATATATAAAAAGTACTATTTCTATTTTCTTCTTTATTAAAGAACGTTTAAACTTCCTCTTTCACCTTTTGCTGGATCTAAACAGGGGCGAAAAAGACAAGTTTTAAAAAAGGTTCGCAAGATGAACCGAGAAAGAGCCCCACTTTCCATTGGGGGCACGGGAGTCAAGAGGGCATGCCGCTGGACCAGGTTTCAGTTCTATCATGGGTATTTCCCCTCCTACACAATCCAACCTCTTGCGTGGCATTTTCTTATTTATAAATTTTGAGTTTGTATTTTCTCTCCCATTGGAGTCTGCCTCCATTGCTTAGGTTGGGTAGGATGAAGAATCCTACGAGCCCCTCTTGGGTAGGAGGACGTGAGCTAGACTCCTCCTAATATATTTGGGCTGATCTTCTTCAGCTCACTTTTAATTCTTCAAAGCTTTTTTTTTTTAATAAAGGAACCTTTTCACTAAAATGTAAGCTATGGTGTCTACATTATAGTTATAAGGAAAAATTAGTAAGATGAAGTAGAGCTCACCCGCAATCACCTTATCGTTATATAGAACAAGGTCAACAGATCTAAGTCGCATGCTCTCAATTATTTTTGACTTATGACCTTACGACCTTCAAAACTTGCAATAATCCCGGACTAACTTTGGGAAGACCTTGGCAATTATATAAGTCAAAGGAGAATAGAAAAGAACATTAGAGTTTCAAATCTTGTTAGAATCGACAAATGATTACGATTTTATTGCCAAAAAACTCATTGAAAAGTAAATTGTTAACATCCGATCGACCGACCGACCGATCAACCGACCTACGGACCGACATAGTAAGTGCACGTGACTAAAAAATTTACAAACGACGCCTTTGGTACCATGGGTACCAAGAGACTTTTATTGGATCTATTTCTCAGCACATTTCCATTTCACATCTGGCTTCTACTAAATTATTTATGCATTTTTACAATCATGGGGATCGTATTGTATGACAAAGATCAAATATATAATTCGTTTTAAGCTCAAAATTTTACCCTCCATATCTTGATGATTTAAATATTTGGGTCAATGGGAAGGGAGAGTTATAGACCAGTTATTTCTAACTGGGGGCGTATGCCACAGGGGTGGGACTGGGAAAATTTTGGTGGGGCGTGGGATTAAAGAATCATTTTTTTTGCCAAGAGCATCCATGTTTTTTTGTTTTTTTTTAATTTTGCTAAATTGTAACTTGGCAAGCAACACGTATATTAAGTGAGGATAAAATTAGTTCATTAGTTAATTTAATTCAAATTAGTTCATAGCCAGATTTAGCTCAAATTTGTTAATTAGCTGATTTAGCTAAGAAATTATTCCATTAGCTGATTAAACAAAGAAATTATTTTATTAGCTGATTTAGCTAAGAAATTATTTCATTAGCTAATTTAGTTCAAATTAGTTCATTAGCTCTTTTGGCTACAAATGAGTTCATTAGCTGATTTAGGTAAAAAAATCATCAGTGGATTTAACTAAAAATGAGTTCCTTAGCTGCTTTAATTCAAATTAGTTCATTAGCGTATTTAATTAAAACTATTTCATTAGCTGATTTATCTCAAAATATTTCATTAGCTAATTTACATAATTAAAATTAGTTTATTAGTTGATCTAGGTTAAATTTGTTCACTCGTTGATTTAGCATGAGTTCGTCCATTAGGTGATTTAACTAAAAATAGTCCATTAGCTTGTTTAGCTAAACATTATTTCATTAGCTGATTTATATAAAAATGATTTAATTAGCTGATTCAACTAAAAATGAGTTCATTAGCTGATTAACCTCAAAATTAGTTCATTAGCTGATTTCATCCCCAAAATAGTTCATTAGCTGGTTTAGCTAAAAGTTAGTTCATTAGCTGATTGAGCTGAGTCGTTCCAATGTCTTGTCTTTCAACCTCAGGTGGGAAATACATTTTTCTAGACCTAATAGTGAGGCCCGGGTGGAAAGAGGTTAGAAACACTGTTCGAGACGTTTCAACTAACTCCGTCACAGAGCTAAATTGAACCAAAAGTTCTAGAAAATGTTCTTGCTTTCATAGCAATAAAAATTAATCTAAACTATAATTGCTGAAGTTTAAAAATATACCTGTTGCATTTAGGCTACAAAAATGTAAGGGCTAAGCAGCTTCTAGCACAAGAAAGCAGCCCAGAGAATTTGTCCAAAATCAGTTTCAGAAATGTTCTGCCTCATAATTCTTTCGTCCAACCTATTTGCATTTTTAAAAGTGGTGAAATAAGTGTAGGTGATATATATTGAGAAATATAGTTGAGAATGGTAAATAAATAATAGATTTGCAAAGGGATACAAGGTCCCTTGACGTAGGGTAATCGCTATTTTTGTTTATTATTTATTTAAGTAAACTTATTGAGTATTATGGTTTCTATATATTGGCGTTCAAGCCGTTATTTTTGTTGTTAGTACTACTTTTGGTTATCGTCCTATTCTTCTTATTATGTAGTTATTCTATGTCTTGTTTCGTTTTTTGTGGTCTACCTTTTCGTTATTTGTTATTATGTAGGGTTAGTCTCTTTTGATGTATCGACCGTTTAACATATCTGAGTCGGCAGATAATTTCGCCCTAAGAATTATTGAATTT
This sequence comes from Ceratothoa steindachneri, assembly GCA_963969495.1. Lineage (NCBI taxonomy): Eukaryota > Metazoa > Arthropoda > Malacostraca > Isopoda > Cymothoidae > Ceratothoa > Ceratothoa steindachneri. Next base: position 81,333,377 of record OZ018327.1, read on the forward strand.
CCCTATCGAGTAAGTTGAAAGGACACTATTAAATTGCTTATAACATACGGAATGCCAAACGACCTGAACCAAACTAGCCACATGCAGTGTGAAATTGACATATGAAGGTGAATTTTAACCTAGGTTATGTTAGCCATTTTATTACTGTAGGTTTCATATTACATGTTGTGAATACGCGACAATTTACTTATTTATATATCTTATATCCAATCTTTACTATTTTACAATGCTAGGGTATGGTAGGGGCTAATACAAATGAGATTCAAATGATATAATATTTAAAGTCTTCCTATATTTATTTACTTATTTATCCGTTCTCTGTTTGAAGTCGTGAATTTTCATCTCTTGATCAATTTGCCTCATGGGGGATGTACATATACAGAATTTTAAAGGGAAAGAAATATGACGAACATATGAAGAAAATAGCAAACTGCTATACTAAATGAAGAGTTGTAACCGAAGCCTAATGTCTAATGTATTCCAGCAGACTTGACGACACCTTGTGAATTCATACGAGTCGGAGATTTTCGCTTTCCGGACGTCTGTCACTGAAGCGTCTGTGAGCATTTTACTTCTCCAAATTAACTTTGTAACTTGAACCTAATTATTATCAGCACGCTTCAGTACTTGCGTCTCGCGCGTGGTTAACGGATTTGACCCGGCAAGCTCAAATTTCATCCAGGATGCTCCAAGCCTGATTTCTACACAATGGAAAAAAGGGGATGATAAAGAATGTATTCTACTTCTCAAAATAACAGAATAAGGAATGAATGAAAAACAAAAGTTTTAGAGAAAACTTTATTAGCTCACAAGTACAGGTTAGTTTCAGAGCATCCTGCTCTATCCTTCAGCTGTACTTGTGAACTTATCAGCGTGTACACTAAGGCTAATCCACTAGAATCACGAATAAAAGAAAAACCGCCTGTAATCTCAAGAAGTCTAATATCACTGTGATGTTACTGAATTGTCGAAACCTTGATCAGAGTAGTCAAGCCTAACTTCTTTGGCTCTAACTTATGAATGCACATCTACAATGACTTCTCTTTTGGTTAATAATGTTCTTCGAGAGTACTTTCTGACAGAAGCCGCAAATTTTGTCATTACCTTTTTTTATTTTCTCTAAATCTCGTTAATTAAATTTTACCTGATTTTTTATTAGATTCATTATTCTTAATCATTTTGTATCAAATCCATAGTTCCTGGAGCAAAATGTTAGTTCCGAATATTAACTATTTGCGCTGCTAGAAAGGAAGAGCCCTTTTGTCTGTAAAGCCAAGCGGCACACGCAAATTTTATGATGTAGCTTCTACTCTACAGTGATTTAATGATTCGATTAAATGAAACTTTATTTTTCTTCAAAGAATTAAAATGAGTCTTGGGAAAGGAGGGGGCATTTAGTATACTAGCCTTCTCATCAGTCATTTCTCTCGATCTCTTATTCTTCACTGTATTTGAGTTATGTATCATTTATCTGTTTAGTCTTATAATTCATTTGGATCTATACCTTCCAACTGCAGTAAAACGCGATTGCCTTAAAGTAAGATATAGTATTATTAATAGTTGTATTGATTTTATTTGCATTATACATCGAGTTCCACAATATTCTCTCCTTCTTCTTGATTTATCTTTAAATTTGCATTTCATTGTGACGTTTCGTCAATTTACATTTGATATCTTCAGACACTCGGTTTATATAGGTAATGAGAAGGGTGGATGTGTTTTTTTTTTAACATATAAATGAGTCGTCCTTTATTAAGCAAGATAAATAGTGTTTTTGTGCCACATGAACTTTTGTAAGGGTCACGTTTATGTGAGAATATTGCTTCATGTCCCAGGGGCTCGAAATCCCCGTGGGCGAATTCTGGACAGAATTCGCGAGAGATGAAAATTCGGTTCTTTACTGCAATAGCAAACGCAGAAACAAGGGCCTAGGGCAGAGGCATGACAACTGCGGCTCGCGTTTCATTTCAGAATTCGAAAAAATTTTGAAAATTAATTAGTTAACATTTTGCCCAAATTTAATGTCCATAATTTTTTAGGCAAGTAATAGATTCTTAAATAAGTCATTTTTAAAAATATATTTCTTTCTTAGATAAAATGATGTTCTTAAAAAAATACGATAATTTATAACTACTTATTCTCATTACCCTCATCTACACGCTCTTTTACTCACGGAAGTTAGGCTACATTGTCTGTGGTTAGTCCTTGGATGGGAGACGCTTGGGCTCTGGGTAATGATTCTATGATGTAGAATTGTTAATCCTGGTTCTGATTCCACGTTAAGCTGTGGCTCCCCACTCTGATATCACACAGGAAACTATTTAAAAGGTATTGCAAGTCTATGCAAAGGAATTACCCTTAGTTATTAATGTGTAGCAATATCTATGATTATGGAATGTATGCAAACAAATGCCAACAAAGTAATTGCAATTAACCTATTTGTATACGAAATTTTAATCTACCTGTTTAAATGCATCCAACAAAGTTTGACATAAGCTTCAATGTAGGCCGCAAAGCTTTACATAAGTTTCAATGTAGGCCGCAAAGCTTTACATAAGCTTCAATGTGGCCCACAAAGATTTACATAAGCTTCAATGTGGCCCGCAAAGCTTTACATAAGCTTCAATGTGGCCCACAAAGATTTAAATAAGCTTCAATGTGGCTCGCGAAGCTTTAAATAAGCTTCAATATGGTCCATATAGTTTTACATAAGCTTCAATGTGGCCGGCTGCTTAAAATTATTGCCCATCCCTGGCCTCGGAGCGAATAAAACCCCATTCGTATTACACGTGGTTTTCAACAGCAAAAGGCTATGTATTACATCTAGTAAGATGTGAAAGAAAAGATTCATTGTAAGCTCCATAATAATATAACATCTACATATTGCGAAACCTTAAAATTTAATAATTGCAATCTATAAATGAATCTATTAAAGAAAACCATACATTACAAGTGAACCGAAAGGATGGCTTTCGCCTTCATAACAATACATCCCTAATGTAGTTTGTTTCATAAAAGAGAAAATTATTGCCCTAGTTTAGGAAGTTCTTTCTTATCTTTCATACTCACTAGGACTTTGCCCCATGTGATTCCCATTTATTCAAGTTATTACAACATTGCTCATGTGGCAATTTGGCTCTGATATGAAGGATATGGTAGATATAAAAACTTATATTTCATCCAAACCGAATTAAACAACAGGAATGCATTGCCAATAATGATTAAAACTAGTTTGATGAAGAATTTATTTTCAATAAAAATTTTTGTTTCCTTGAAAAAAAACGAGAAAAAATTTTGGGGCAACCGAATAAAAATATATCTCGTTTCTTTAACAAAATTTTGTAGGAAAAGCAAAAAATTCTTACAAAGAATTTGGTATCTTAAGACATCGTCAAATTTAGTAGCTCCATAGCTACCTACATATGTAGGTAGCTATTTAGTACATACAAAACGAAGTAATACTTCAAATTATGCCTAACTAAAATACCATTTTTGTAGCTTCAAAAAGCCAGCCTTTATTAGCCTAAAATAGGCCTAAGCATTGCTTGCTTAAAAAAAATCTAGGCATTAAAGCAGCTAATAAATGACTAGGCATCACTAAATTACCTTTAAAAAGCTAGCGGTAGATTTAGAACTATTTAAATATTCAAGGAGGCGTTTTTTTGTCCTCCGCCACTAAGATTAAAATTTAAAATCTAAAAAAAACAGCCATGGTTAAATTTTTATAAATTTTCTGAACTTCGCCAATTATAATAATTTTAAAAAGGAACTCTAAACTAAATTTTCCCCCTTTTAAAATATCACGTTGCTAAAATATAGAGTTATAGAGAATAATAGAAGAAGATATATAAACATAAATTCAAAAAATCTCGATACTTATATTTATTTCATCTTAGTTTGGTTATAACATAAGTCATAACCAAACTAAGATGAAATTATTATTTAAATACTCAGAAAAATCACCTTCTTCAATTATATCCTCTATAAAACGAAATTAATTTCTTAATCTAGTGATTTTTTAATGGAAATATTTGTTGATTGTTAATTTAGGGATTTTTTTTTAATCGAGCTATTTGCTGATTGTTAAGCTAATTTATGAGAGCAGGAAATATGGAAATAGAGTATGATAAGAATTTTAGGTTTAACACAAATATAAAAATCGTCCCCCAAATCGGCAAATCAGATGCCAACCGTATTAGGCCGATTAGTTGACTGCCGACTAATCGGCGCATCGCTAATTCTAGCACATCCACATATGCACACTTTCACTACCTATTATCACTTCCTTAATTTTTTCCCCTATTTGCTGTATCCTCCTTTCACAATTCATCTCTCATATTCTCAAGCATTCTCTCATACCTGTGGTTCTCTCTTAGCTTTAATAGCCTTTCTCTTTTTTGATTTCCAATTCATTTCCACTTTCCTCTTTGTGTTCATACAAATCTTTGTGCCCAAAGAACCTATTTCCCACAAAGAGGTTTCATTCAGCATTGAAACTTACCCCACTCTTCCCATTTTGATTGCCTGCATTCATATTTTCTTCAACCATCAACTGATGCCCATTTTAAGTTCCATTTACTCTAGTCTCAATTTTTCCGAACCTCTCTTTTACCGTTTCACTTCTCTCATTAGAGGTTCTACAGTTTACACCCAAGTACAGGTCTGCCATTGCAAATCTAGACTTCACCTCATGTTAGTTTGACATTGAGCAATCATCTTCAATGTCCCTCTTTTAAACTAAAATACTACCTATCTCCCTTCCCTCATCACACATACCACTAACATTACACACACTTAATTGGTTCATACATTGGTGTGGATTAAACGGGATAAGTGGACGGGTTATGCGTTATCCTCACTCGCTACATTTACTGCCCATTGTGCTTGCAGGAAGATAACTTTTGTGTCAGCGTCACTCTAGAGCAGTGATCCCTATTAGGGCTTAGGTTTTTTTCGACAACCTACACACGGAGAGTGTAGGGGTAGTAATCCTACCCACATACAGGAAAACAAACAAAGAATACGTAGGGTAGAATCAAAAGAATAGATACGGAAAGGAGAATTGATGAAAATTGAGAGATACAAAAACTGTCCAGGCAAATCTGCATTGGTCTTATATTTCTACTGGTTTTGAGATGCAGGTCATTTGGTTCTACATTGATGGTTGCTAATCATAAACTTCTAGAACGACTTGACAAACACGGAGAATGTTTAATGGATTCTACAATGACCTTGAATATCACCCAACTTATAGACCCATTCATAATTTTAATAATATTAGCAATAGTTTCCACTTTTTTAACTAGAAAGTGAATGGGGGTATTTCCACTCACTAGAAATCGTAACGATGAAGCTAGAAGCGAAAATAAAAGTTAGAAAAGATTGAAAAGAGATCTATTAGCATGTCTCACCAACTTCACAGGCTGAAATAATCACAAACCTCTAAGAACAGCTTCATATGAAAGCAAGTTTGAACTAAAAAATGGGTAACTTTTGCAGGAATTAGAGATCCTAAGAGAGATGATAATTCCATTGGACCAATGTTTTTCAGTCAAATGCTGGACGAAAACATTAAATGCTAGAGATTATGTAATAAGTTTTGTCCCAATAAATCAAATTTATTTGCGTTTATTCACCGGAAAAAAAGTTCGTATATAATTCTAGATATAAATGAAAGTCGACCCAATCTTTATAGGTTTTGTTCCAAAGAATGCAGAAACTTCAGGAATAACTCGAATCAAATCAACACCGCCAAAATGGGAGCTCTAGAGAACAAATATTAGTTGTATTTGTTGATATGCGCTTAATCATAATCATGGTCATCATCATCACCACTAACTCTATAATTTAAGAACTGGATTTTCTGGAGTATTTAAATAATAATTTCATCTTAGTTTGGTTATGACTTAAGTATATTTTAAATTTTTATCAAGATAATTTCAAAGAATTAAAAAAAAATAAATTAGTTTAGTTCAGAAAAAAATAAATATGATTATCTAATGCTTTATGATATTTTAAAAGAAAATGAATTACAATTGGTGAAGTCCAGAAAATTTATTAAAATTGAATTAGGCTGCTTTTTTATTTTATCTATATTATATTTTAACAACGTGATTTTTTTGAAAGGGGGGAAATAGTTTAGAGTTCCTTTTTAAAATTATTATAATGGGCGAAGTTCAGAAAATTTATAAACATTTAACCATGGCTGCTTTTTTTTTAGATTCTAATCTTAGTATCGAAGCGCAAGCTCCCCCCGATAGGGGGGAGTGGCGAAGCCATTGCCCGGTAAATCTATAATTTATTTTCGTCCTTAATATTTGATTAAACGCTGAAAAACTAGTGTTCGTGTACTTGCATTTCCCAATGCTTTTCTGTCCATTGGCCAGCATTTATTAATGAGATTTGTTGGCCAAGAGATCTAAGGACATTAAAATGACACATAGTCCAGCGAATGCTGGACGCCTGATCACACCACCTTTGAACCGAACACAGTAACCTCTAGATATCTAGATTAGAATATATTACCCCGTACCCACTCGAAAGAAGCCATGACCTATAGCTGGTGCAATATTCAAGAACCCTTTCCCCCCTTCCATTCCTGCTATTATCCTCTCAGGATCAATCGGCTCTTCGGCCACACGACACCTCTTGTCTCTTCCCTGAGGGCAGAATTTGACCTTAGCCCAAGAGGATATTCATCTTCTCTGCCAATGCTTTCTCTATACAAAGAAGATATATAAGCTTCCATCTCAAACGTCATAAATATACTTCAGATGGAGCATAGAAATTTCGACCCTATGAAAACACTCGGGCAGTTATCAAATTGAAGAATTACCACTTATATTTTGACTTGGTTTTATTGGGTTTGACCTAACATTAATATTCTATATATAACTAATGTATTAGTTATAGGCAAAATATTGAGGATGGAATTGACTTCATGCACATTCTACGCATGAAGAAGCTATTATATTTAATATCGGGTTACGTAAACATAGATTAATTGGTATCCATAAGTTAAGTATCCCGTTTAAACATTTGAATCGTTGCTATCTCGGAGCAAATCCATTAAGCCATTTTTCAATCTTTAGATGATTAACGATGGTTACATTCTCTAATTGCATAACGGAGTTTCGTTTAAGATTTTAAAGGTATTTTTTTTCTCTTTTGGCGAAGTTTACAAAGTTGCTGAGTTTTGATCCAACGGCTTCGGTTTGAGTTCCACATGACCTGTTTCAGCATTTAGGAACTCAGCCCCTCGTCCCATCTTTTTCAAGCTGATAGTTGAGCTTACCATCTTATGATAGGTTGGTTTAGAGTACCATTAAAAGTGTATGCCCTGATTAAAATACATAGACATCAGATGAAGTTAATGAAGACATAATATGTAGGTAAATATTCCGATTGTTTCGGGCATAAATCTAATCCCAAATAGGACTATGAATTCGATAAAGGGCGTTAGAATGGGAAAATCAAGGATCGCTTCAAAATCCTCCTCGTAAGTTTTCACGAGTGTACATCTTCACCTCCTCACCCTCCACCGAAAGCTTGCCCGGGGACGTTACGTTATCCTATTTTCTTTAACATCATTAATGATTTATTTTGTTATTAAATCAACATCGAAAATGTTAGATAGTGCGGGGAAGAGGTATTTTTAATAGCCCAACTGTGCTTTTTTATTCTGGCCTCTAGAAACACAATTACTCGTTAGTATACAATCGATGAAAGGACTTAGGTTAGGTTAAGTTAGGCTAGGTTAATTTAATTTAACTTAAGTGAGGTAGGCTAGGTTAAGTTAATGAAAATTAGGTTATGTTAGCTTAATTTAGTTTAGGTTAGGCCCTTTAGGTTAGATTAGGTTAATTTAGGATAGAAAGGTTGAAAGAGGTAACTTAGGTTAGGTTAGGGTAAGTTTGGTTAAGTTAAGTTACGGTACATTACGTTATTTAGGTTTAGCCCATGTTAGGGTTGGATTAGGTTAATTTAAGTTAGGTTAGGCTATGTATGTTAGATTAGGTTAATTTAGTTTATGCTATTATTTATTTTTTTTTTTTTATGGAGCCCATCTGGCAACTACCCACTTGGGCATAAGTCACCGAAAAACACGACAGCCTAGAACTAGGCTACTTTAAAGTAAAAATATGAAAACTTAACAATGATATAAATTGGAAAAACTTAACAATCGAAGCAATCTCCGGCAGCGGGGGGAGGTCCCCCTCACCCCGGTGCAGGAGAGTGCAACCTACAAACAAAACAATAACAATAAAAAGGAACCTTAAATAAAGGGGAGAAGGCCGGCCTCCCCCCAAAAGTCAATAAGTCCACCAGTCATGGTGCACGCACTCGTCCCGAGTACAAGGGACAGGCGGTAGCGACCCCGCCCATCCCGGTACCGAGACAGGTATCGTGCGCGAAGATCACCCAGACTGGGACATTCGACAAGAATATGCCGAACAGTCTGGGGGTCGACACAGTCGTTGCAATAGGGCGCATGCGAGCGCTCCATCAAGTAGCGATGCGTCACACGAGTGTGTCCGATTCGAAGACGACAGAAAGCAACCTCAGGCCGCCGCGGCATTGTGGGGTAGGTCCATGGGAACAGTCGCGGCGCAATGGCACGCAACTTTAAGTTCCCTTCGACCGTCTCCCATCTTCTTTGCCAAGCAGTCCGAAGAGCTGCCCGTATTCCTGCCATGTAGTCGGTGTGAGGAAGAGCGAAACGTAGGTCCGGTCGCCCGGTCCTCGCGGACTCATTGGCGCCCTCATCGGCGTGCTCATTCCCCGCAATTCCTACATGTCCAGGAACCCAGCAGAAGATAATCTCAACATCTGCCCGGCTCGCCAAAACCGTGGCGTCACGGATATCGCAAACCAGGGGATGCGGAGATTCCAATGCCCCGAGAGCACTCAGGGCGCTTTGTGAGTCGCTATAGATCACAATCCGGTCTCCGAACAGGGCACGTCGCGTAATCTCCCGTACCGAGTGGTGTATTGCCACCAGCTCGGCCGTGAAGACAGACGCAGCGCCTGGTAGAGCCCCGCTGACTTCAAACAGAGGGGATACGGCGTGGAAGCCGACCCCCTCTTGGGACTTGGAGCCATCCGTATACACTGGCATGGTACCAGCGTGACACGATGTGTGCTCCAAAAAGGTCGAACGCAATACTCCCGGTGCAGTACAAGCTTTGGGAGCAGAGGCGTGGCGACAAATAGCCAAATGTGGTACCCTCCAGGGTGGCGTCCTGGGAAAAACCAGGGGCACCACCGGCCCGAGAGCGATATCTACCTCTCGAAGGAGTTTCCTGGCCCTAAACCCAAAAGGCTTAGGGTATGACTGGCGTCTCTCGACGGCATAGGCACCATCGAGATCAGTTGCGGATGCAGTGAGAGCTGTTAGCGACTGAGGGAGGCACCGGGCTCGCGCGTACAGTCGAGTGATACACTGAACGTGGCGTAGAGCGAGTGGCATCTCCCCAGCATCGACCAACAGGCTCTCAATGAAGGAAGTGCAGTAGGCACCGGTGAAAAGGCGAAGGCCGGTGTGGTGGATCGAATCCACCTTCCGCAATAAACGCTCGGCTGCGGATGCATAAAACTCGCATCCGTAGTCGAGCTTTGAACGAACAAAGGATCGATAAAAAAGTTAGGCAGTAGCCCTATCAGCGCCCCAAGCACTAAACGTCACGAAACGGAGAATGTCCATGGCGCGGGTACAAGAGACCCTAAGGCTGCGAATATGAGCCTCCCAGGTGAGGCGTCGGTCGAATACAAGACCAAGGAATCGTTGCAACTCAAACACATCCAGGCGCACCCCTTTAAGAAACAAATCTGGGTCGGGGTGAAGCCGTAGATGGCGGCAGAAGTGCACCACCTTAGTCTTGGCCAAAGAAAACCAAAACCTGTGCGCTTTGGCATAGCGAGAGACGCGGTTCAATGCCTGTTGGAGTCGACGCTCCAGAGTTGGCATCTGGGCCGCGCCAAAAGAGATCAAAAGGTCGTCCACGTGGAGCGTAGCAAAAACATCTTCCGGCAGCACCGAAGTGAAGCCGTTGATGCTCAGGGCAAAGAGTGTGACACTGAGGACACTTCCCTGCGGGACACCATCTTCCTGCTCCTTTTGGCCGGAGAGGGCTTCCCCCACCCGTACGCGGAATCGACGATCTCGCAAAAATTCAGATATAAAAATTGGGAGGCGTCCCCTCGCCCCCATCGTGTGGAGAGTCTCCATGATACCGTATCGCCATGCGGTATCATAGGCCTTCTCCAGATCGAAAAACACCGTGGGGTAGTGCTGTCTACGAAGGAAAGCCTCGCAGACGGCATTTTCCAGTCGGAGCTGAGCATCCGACTTTTTAGTGGAACTTGCGGAAGCCGCACTGTGCGGAAGACAAATGGCCTCCGCTGTCCAGAAAAAAGGCTAATCTAACATTTACCAATTTTTCCATCAACTTGCACACGCAAGAGGTTAGAGAGATTGGACGGAAACCGGTCGGAGTAGAGTGATCTCTCCCCGGTTTGCGAAAGGCAAGCACAGTAGCGATTCGCCAGGAGTCTGGGAGAAGACCTTCCACCCAGATCCTGTTGAACAAATCTAACAGAAAGGCTATGCCTCGCTCACCTAGGTGTCGAAGCATGGCGTCCGGGACATCGTCCGGACCATGGGCGGTGTCCGCGCACGAAGCGAGAGCGGAACGCAACTCACTCACAGTAAACCTGTCTTTGAAGGGTTCTCCGCCTCTGGAGGTAAAGTCCAGCCGGCGGCCTTCCGCGACATCACGACGTGCATTGAATGCTGGCGGAGCAGCATCACGGCTAGAGAATGCAGAAAAAGCGGTCGCGAAGGATTCCGCCACGGACGCGGGGTCCGAGATTGCGGTCCCATTCTCCTGGAGAACAGGAGGGGGGTCCTGCGAGAACTTGCCCCGAATCCTTTTGACTCGCTTCCACACCTCAGCTAAAGGGGTCTTTCCGTTAAGTGAAGACACGTATGCCCGCCAAGAAGAGCGGCGGGCGTGCTTCTAAATATACCGGAACCTAGCCCTAGCCCGACGAAATTCAGCGACAGTGAAATCGTTCGGGCGGCGCTTATAGCGCATGTAGGCATAACGCTTCTGTTTGAGGACCGTCTCACACTCGGCCGACCACCATGGGAGTGGTCGGCGTGCAAAACGGCCAGACGTCCTAGGAATAGTAGTCAGGCCCACGGCGATGAGGTTGCCGGAGAAGAACTCAACGGCCTCATCTACCGACCTAAACTCCTTGTCTGAGATAGAGAATTCAGTCATTTCCTGAAATGCAGGCCACCGCGCCCACGCCAAGCACCACCGAGGTGGTCTCTCAGGCGGCAGTTGCCCTGAAAATGATATTTGAATGGGAAAGTGATCACTACCATAGAGGTCATCGACCACCCCATAATCAAAATCAGGCTGTGCATCCGAAGAGCACAGAGATAGGTCAAGGCAAGAAAATGAAGCGGTTCTCGAACAGTGATGCGTAAACTCATCCACGTTTAGGACACCCATCTCAAGCTCTTCGATCAGATCGGCAAGGACTTGTCCCCTGGGATTTATGGAATAATCTCCCCAGAGAGGATGCCTGCCGTTCATATCTCCAAGCAAGAGATAGGGCCTCGGCAACCGTGCCACGACGCGGCGGAAGTTCCCCGCGTCGAAGTCAGCTGACGGTGAAATATACGCAGAATGATAGTATACCTCCTATCCAGGTGCAGCTGCACAGCCACTGCCTGAAAGGAGGTATCTAAAGAGAAAGGAAGAACGGAGACATTATGCCGGGTGTAAACCGCGCATCCCCCAGCTCGGCCATTCCGCGGTGTTGGGGTCGCAAGACCCTTGTACCCCGGGAGGGAAGGCAGGGGGCACGCGCCTAGCATGGTCTCCTGCAAAAAGATAGTTAACGGGGAGCGGGACGAGACGAGCCTCCGCAGCTCCTCCCAGTTGGCCTGGAGTCCACGGCAATTCCATTGAAGGAATATGCCCTCCAGGCCTAGCTCGGAGGAGACGCGGGGGCCCTTCTCGAACTGAAGACCCTCACGGGAATGGCCGTACGCTTCCCGGGGGCAGAACCCCGGGCGCTGTTGGCCGGACAAAGCGCTGAAGTCGCTGTCGCCTTCGAGGACTTATTGGGGGAGGTTGGGCTCGCCATGCGAGTCTTTTCCTCCCTCCGCCTCGAAACCTTAGGCGGGCGCTGCGGCTTTGGAGGCGGGGGGCCCTCTTTTCGAGGAACCACCGTCTCCGAGCCACTCGCTCCACCTCGGGGCGTGGGCGAAGGAGCCGAAGCTCCTTTGTTGCTGTCCTCCTTTCGGGGAAACAGCTTTAGGAAACCCCGAAGATGGCCTAGCGACCATCTTCAGGGGTGTTGCCTCCTGTGACTCTAACGACTCGGTGAAGGCGCGTGGCCGTTTCGCCTTGCGGGAAACGGTGACACTGGGGGAAGAGGGGAAAACCCTGGTTTTAGCCGGGACTGGGTATGAACCCTTTTTGCCGCCAGCTTTACCAGGGGGGCGCGGAAACAACCGTGCTCGTTGGCCTGGATGGGCCAGGAGCAGCGGGTGCCTTTCTAACTACTGCGGCATATGACGTCCCAGGCAGAGCTGGGCGCGCCAGGACCAGGTCTTTAGCCTCGCGGAATGAGAGTCGATCCTGGCCCTGAACGGCCAGGATTTCTTTCTCCAGGAGATATGCACCACATTGCTTCGAAGAAGCAGGGTGCGGCTCTCCGCAATTGACACACTTGGCCACACACGATTTGGACTTATCGTGTGCGACCTTGGAGCAATTTACACAGACTTCGGGTGACCCCGACTTTGCACGTCTACATGAGCGATTCGTATGGCCGAAGCGGTGACAGTAATAGCACCGCCGTGGCAGTGGCACGAATGCCTTCACGCGGTAGCGGTACCAACCGGCACGCACCGACTCAGGGAGCTTGTCACAGTCGAACATGACGAAGAGTGTAGGGGTGGGTCTCGAAGCCCCTCCCTGTTTTCTCATCACACGTTCGACCTTGACCACCCCATGGTCGGCCAGCTCTAGGGTGATGTCCTCAATGGAGTAGTCAACGAGTTCCCTCGCATAAACTACTCCTTTCACAAAGTTTATGGTAGAGTGCGGCGTCACACTCACCGGGGTGCCATGAAGTGTCCGAAGAGCACTTATCTTGGCCGCCTCGGCGGGATTCGCCGCATTCGCCAGAAGGCTGCCGTCCGAGAAACAGGTCACCTTCGGCTCTCTACCAATTGCACTAGCTAATCCTCTCCTTTGATGGATCATGTTGCCCTTGGACAACATGGTGCCATCAGTGGAGCGAAGAACGAGGAAGCGTTTAAAGCCAGCGGGCTCGAAAACGCCAGGTAACCTCTGAATGAGGGGCCCCGATATCATCGAGGCTCCGCCCTGTGCACTCTTGGTGTTAGTCTTGGTCATGGGCTCCGCACACGAGGGGGTAGAGGGGCCGGATCTGCCGATCTTGGCTTGGTTGCCTACCAAAGTGGTATCAGACCCATCCGCCCCCGCAGCCCCCGCGGATGGAGAGGAGCCCCGAGTCTTTTTCGTCTTTTTCTTTTTTGGAGAGGAGGGTGGGGAATGAACCCGCTTTTCACCTCCGCCGGCAGAAGTTCCCAGGCCAGATGGACCGGCCTCAGCCAGGTCCCTCTCCGAAATGGAAAAGGTCCTGGTTGTCTTAGGGTCACCTGTCGGAGGAGATCCCTCCCCTCCTTTTACTGCCTCGGAGCCCTCAGCCATTTGAGGAGGACCTTGCATAGGGGCTGATTCGGGTTCGGTGCTTGCCGCCGAGCCCGAATTCCCCCCCATGGAAAGCCCTACCGTCTGAGGCTGGGTCTCCTCAAGGACCATGTCTATCACAGGAGGGGCCTCCAGTTGGCCATCCCCTCCCAAGACATCGCAGGTCCCCTTGGCAGTGTCGCCAGCCTTGTGTGGGGAGGCACAGGCCTTGACCCCAGCAAGGTTTAAAATTCTTGCCAGCAGGTCTTTTGAGGGAAGCGACCAAAGGGGCCTGGCTTCCCTCTCCCCCCTAAGTGGGTTTGCCCTACCGAGCTGCTTCGATTTGGAGCGGCTGGCTAAGGGCTGCCTGCTGGCTTTCTTGGCAGTCCCCTTGGAAAGAAAAGAGGGGACTGCCGCTGGGAAAAGGGAGGTGCCCGAAAGCACCTCCAGAGAAGGGGGTGAGGGGGAGTCCCCTGCACCCGTAGGCGAAGGAGAGAAGTAAGCCTCCTCTCCGGTTAGAGAAATATGGATGGTCTCCTGTGCAAGCACAGGGAAGGTGGGACCTCCATTTTTTTGCTGGAGCTGCCCGAGGGCGGCTCCGTTGATTTTTCAGGGAAAGTTGGGGGTTGAGTTTTTTTTTTTTTGGTCTTCATCATTGGGCATGGTGACCCTTTTTTTAACACGGGATGCAATAGCGCACACCTCTCGCAGTAGCCTGCACTGCGAGAGGTGCTTACAAGCCCGGCAGAGCCAGGCGCCGCCATTTGTGACCACCCCTCCCGCCTGGTGGCCTGGCAGTCCATCCGCATGGCGGCTCCACCTTGAACACGGCGTAAAATATATAGATTGTGAAGAGGAGAGGAAAAGGGATGTGAGGAAGGTATGGGTGGGGATGAAGCAGGTTGTTAAAAACCAGCCACCCCAGACCGGAGCTCAGGGGTTAGGGAACATTGTCCCCCACCCCCTCAGCCCCGATGCGGGACGGTTGGCTGAAAGGAAGGTCGGCATCTACCCTGTGAAATTAGAGGCTGACCAGAAAAAGTTGTGGGACAGGTTGTGTGAAAAGAGAGGAAACAAGTGTTTTGAAGGAAGGAAGAGAGGCTAAGCTGGGGCCGGACGGAACGCTGGATCCCGTCAGCACGGCGGCCAGGATGGCTAATCGCCGCGCCCCTTGCGGGGTAGTTTATGCTAGATTAGGTTTAGATTGCGTTATATTAGGTAGTATAGACTAGGTTAATTTAGGTTAAATAAGTTACGCGTTGTAACTTAGGTCAGGTTAAGTAAGTTAAATTTGTTTTTGTTCAGAGCACAAATATGGGAATGTGTTTCTTAGACCGCTATAATTGGGCTATTAACCTCGTCTATGTTTGGGCTATTCCACGTCCCCTCGCCCGCACCACGTCGTATGTTTGGGCTATTAACTCTCTTCCTTCTCCAGTAAACGGAGGAAACTGAGAGACTATAAATATGCAAGGGGTCAAGGCTTCGTTGTAACGAGAGGTCAGGTGCAAGTGAGCTCGAAATAGTCTCCTCTTTCGCCTCATCGAGCCATTTCACCTTCTCTTTTATAACCAATGTTTTGCGAGTATTTTTACACAAACGTCCTCATACGCTTCTTAAAGTTTGAGGCGTAAAAATGAAAATAAATAAATAAATAAAGACCATTATGGCTATTTTATTGACCCTTAATTCTGTAATAGAGAAAATTAATTCAGAAACCTCACCCCACACACACACATATCCACAAACACCAACCTCACAAAATAACTTTATCCTTGAACCTTTTTTGTGGTAATTCTCGACCAATATTCGCACACTTCACCTTCACCCAAGGGCCCTCAAAATGATATATCTGTGGAACTGGCCAAAACGTGGTACTTGAAGGCAACCTGCACCTCTCAAGTGCCAGTCAATTATAAGTTTAATAACTCAGAAGCTATTCCTTTAGACCCCGATTCTTAAGGTAGTTCAGCTCCCACAAGGCGTATAGCGGATACTCAAAATTATGAGCAGAGCCCTCTTCTGAACTTCTTGTTTTAGATCAATTGTTTTAAATGTGTCTCTCAGTTGTTGGCTTAAGCCTCTACGCCTAATTTTATCTGCCTGATCTTATTCCTTTTTTTACCTCATTCTTCCTTTTTTTTGTTATTCTTCCATCTCTTTCTTCTTTGGTGAGAGGACATTACCTCATTAGATTAGATTTTTTTTGCACAAACATATCCTTGAAGGTTTAGAATAGTTTTCGTGGTGCCGCTAATATGACTCTACTTAACCCTGATTTAGTATTATGGTTTAATAGAGTTGCTACCTCTGTCCATTTTCATTCTGTAGATCATCCTGATGGTGTTAAATGTAACATAAGGGGTCAAATTTCAACTGGTATGTAGAGGATTACGTCCATCCAGGGTCCAAAGTAGGTAAGTAAATCTGTGCCTAAACATCGGCAGATAAGCACTCTTTCTAACTCCACTTTTTCTACAGATTTCTCCTTACAAATCTCTCTGCCAGATATGCATCGTTGCTTTTCTCTTTAAATTTAAAGAGATTATTGTGTACAGTTTTCATCTTTTTGTTCCATTATTTTGGGGGCATTTTTTACTTGGCATCAGAAGTATGGTTCTTTAGGCGTCGAATGCAAATGGCGGAGCTCCGAGCCTCCTCACCTAAACAACCAACGGTAACGGACAATAGAATGCATGAGCCATGATCGTTCTATGTGTACAGGAGTCCTTAAAAAGATACCAACAAATTTATATAAAAATATTTCTAGGTATATAAAGAAGATCGAGTACATGAAGGCATGAAGATATTACTTTAGAGGCGGCTAAACCCTGAAATGAAAAGGAATAGGGTAATGGGCTCGGCCATTTGCAATCGGCGTATTATGTACCTTATTACTGACATCCTGTTGGCGTTCCTTTTAGTCTTTTTCGAAGAAGTTATAATATCTTTGATGGTTACACCGGCAGGGTTTTTTTCTTGGTTAAATGATACATATCAAACAGAAAACCATTGACACACAAATGCATTTCTTTCCCTGCATTAATAGAGAAAAAAAAATCTCAGTTGAAATATGACGTCACTTACATGACTACTTAATTTGTGAACATCTTGCCTGAGATGCCTCTGAACACATCCTATGAGTTATTTTCTTTTCTCCATTCATGTGACTTTGCCTCTACGAATACATTTATATACATTGTATATCACTATTTTATTTCAGCTTCGACAAGAACTTTTATTTGAAGACTTGGCTGCCAAACAGTCTTTGGCACAAACACATAAATTATTGACCAAAGGTCAACGGCTAAGGTACGGAATAAAGAATGGTGTTTAAAAAGCGGAGAAGGAAGATTCTTTTATATTTTTTCCTCTCTCGCTCTCTGTCTTTCTTTGTCTCTCTCTCTCTTTGTTTCTCTCTCCCTCCCACCGCTCTCTCTTCTCTCTTTCTTCGCTCTCATTACTGTAGTAAAAACCTAATATAATAATAATAATTCTTCGCTCTCTTTCTCTTGACGGTGCAAGGCTAATCCAAATGAGTTCTTTGTTCAGGTCATTAGTAAAATGCCGAAAAATAAACAACTTGGGTTCGATTAAGGACGTTAAAGTAACCCTAAAATTCCAATATAGAGAAATAGCAACTGCATTAAATAAATATTTTAATCTGTATTCACTCTCGAAAACATGACTCAAAGAACGCATGAAGCAGGGGTAAATTACAAAGGAAACAGGACGTTAGAGGTTATATCATGCACTGCACAAGAAATATTGAATAGAATTGAGAAAACGAACAAGTTCAAGTCACCATTTTTTGACTACATTGTATCAATGCTTCTAAAATAAATTTAACAAGGTAGCTCCATCGTTAAAAAATATATTTTCCCACTCCTTGTGAAAGGAGCTGTGCTCAATCACTTGAAAATGGCAAACGTAACACAAATATTTTAAAAAAGGTCAGAAGGAAAACCCAAATAATTATAGGCTATTTAGCTTAACATCTGTTGGAGGCAAACTAATTGAGTCAATAATTGCTGACAGAATAATCGACACCTTGAAGAAAATAGCCAGATCAATGAATCACAGCATGACATTGTTTTCCTAGAATTTAGAAAGGTATTCAACAAGGTTCCCCACAAAAGATTCATGGGAAAAGTAGAGGCGCTAGCAATTTGGGGTAAAGTAGCTGAATATATAGAAGATTAGCTGAAAAACCGGAAAAAAATAGTAGCTGTTAATGAATCGGCATCAGACTAGGCCCCAGTAGCCAGTAGAGTGCCCCAAGGCTAAGTGTTTGTTCCATTGTTATTTATTATATATACCAATGACCTAGATCTGGCTATTCACTAAACTGGAGGCAACGTGGCAAATTCTGAGGATATGACTAAATTCCAAGGGGACCTGAACAAAATTGGTAAATGGCCGGAAACTTGGCAAATGCTTTTTATGGGGATAAGTCCGGGGTGATGCAATAAGATACAAAAGCCAAAGAAAGGACTACACACTACTTGGCTGTAAATTGGTCAAAAAAAAAAACAGAAAGAGCTAGGAGTACTTGTAACGAGCGATTTAAACTCCTTAAAACAATGTATAGGGCCATAAAAGAAGGCAATAAAATTTTTGAAGTTATACCAAGCGGCAGTTTCGATTCCTAAATAGGGGGATCGTCCTTTATTTATATAATTCACTAATACGGAAACACCTTGTAAATTTTCCACATGCTTGATCTCCCCTCACCCCTTAGGGAAGATGTTTGAAACCTGGAGAAGTTGCAAGCTAGAACAACTAAATCAATTCCATCACTCAAACAGAACGCTACGAAACAAGGATAGAGTACCTCAACTTATTTCCACGGGAGACAGGGCTTCGTGTGCAACTAATCTCCGTATACAGAATTTTAAACGGCATTGACAATCTGGATTACAGAAAGCTATTCACAAGTAACGAAAATCTAACATATGAAAATAAATGGAAATTAAAGGCTAAAAGATTCTTCACAAACACTAGTGGAAATTACTTTTCATATCTCATAGTCAACGCATGGAATCTACTGCACGAACATGTTTTGAAAAGTACAAGCGTCGATAAGTTTAAAAATTGGTTAGAAAAAATTTTACTTACCCTATTACTTTAGAACATTACGGTAAAGTCATTGGGTCGCACCTATGTATGGAAACAGGTAAACAAACATGGAAATTTCCTCGAGTGGGCCGTAAGCTATGAGGTTCGCTAAATCCTTGTAACACTATCACTCCTTCTGCGTGTGTCTCCCTCTCTTTCTCTCTGTGTGTCTCTCTCTATTCTCTCCATTTCTCTCTCCCTTTTTCTCTCTCTCTCTCTCCTTCTTTCTTTCTCTCTCTATTTCTCTTTTCGCAGTTGCACACCTCAGGAGAGTTGTTAAATGACCCAAAGGTCAGGAAAGAGGTCAGGTGGTAAGCAAAAACGACATATGGGGAAATTTCCATTAACGCTGACGAGCCGATGAAAAGGAAGATGTAGACAGTTTGTCTCCTGTCCATAAAAGGATGAGAAACGGGGCTTAAATCGTCAATTTAGACAGACATGAAAAAGGGGAATCTCTCAAAATGTCTCATTTGCAATCCATCAAAGTTGAATAACAATGGGATAGAAGTGATTGCAGATGAGTGTGGTTATGATAAATTGATCAAGTGGGTTTCACCCAGGCATCACCTTGGAAGTAATGGAAGGACAGGGTTGCTCAGAGTAAGAAAGTTTGCGATCAATTGAGTGTTATGGATTACCACGCATATTGTGACTTTTCAGGTTTTGTTTTACATGTTAATTAGTTAGGAAAAATTAGGATAACATAATGAGTTTATTTGAGACATCAATTTAACATACTCCTTTCTAGAAGTGAGGATTATTAATTGAAATATCTTAGGTGGCAATGTTAAATTACAAAGAAGTAGGAAGTTAAACTTGGGGCGGGGGAGATAGTAATATGAACCAAAGTTAAAAATATTTGTCTAGTTAAAAATAATATACTATTATAATCCATGCTTGAATTTACGTTCCAGACTGTCCTTCTTCATTTGTTCAAGGATAAACCATTCCCAGCAATTCGCTGGTTACAACAAAAGAGGCTTTTAAAAGAAGAAGCTAATTGTGACCGTTATGCTGAAAAAAGGAAGTAGTCCAAATACACAGACCCACAAAGATGAGTTTGCTTAGATATAGGAAAACAAAACTATCAAACGGCTTAAAAACACGACCTCTATAAGAACTTAATCTTTTTTTGTCAAATCAAGACTTCTTCAGAGGTTCATTTAGTACATTTGTTATATTTCAACTATAAAGTAAGTAGGCTGGTCAATGTGTTATTAATGTCTTTAGGATTACTAAGCCATCTGGTTCTACTCGTGTCAATACTTAAACGTTAATTCTAATGTTTGGGCAACAGGAATATCTTCAATTTTCGCCATATGGCTGTCTCTAATCAAATGTTCTTCGTGTTGGTGGACATAAACACCCATCTCACCTAAAGTTTTCTCTCTCTTTGGAATTCATTTCTTGTGACACCGCTCGCTTCGCATCGAGACATTGAGAATGACAATACATTGCAAAGGCATAAACCGGATCTCGACAGCATTTAAAGCGCTCCGAGCCAGTTCAAAGTGAATTAACAGTTGACTCTTCGCTCCCAAACCAAGCCTAAATTGAGAAAGAAACCATGAACGATGTCATAGAATAGCTTAACTCTCTCTCTCTCAAAACAACCACCTAGCCGTCGGTGAGAGAGCTTGCATGATCTGCTCTAGTTAAGCTAGGTAAGTTGGAGGACTTTTAGTCCGGCAGGGTCACCGTTGCCAGTAAGGTAGCTTTAGTAGGATACAGACTAAGGGTTGTCAAACTTCTCTCCCACTTCTTTGACCCATCTCCTAGCATTCCCCTACTAACATCTTCGATTCTGTTAGTACTAAGTTTAACCAACTCTCTTTAACTGCTCCCCCCAAAAAAACAAAAAAACAAACAAACATTCATCTCTATTACACATAAGTTGTTTAGTCATAAGGACCTCACCATCTACCTTATGCCGTGTGAGAAGCGAGGCTTTAGAACCTCTTTAAATAACGCCTTGGAACACTCATAGGCTGCAAGAGCCTGAAATTGAAGGGATCTCAGGCGTTTGGGATATGATTAATTGAGAAATGCTAAGTACTCATTAGAAGCTTTCTCCTAACATGTAATGGCCTGACCAGCCCCCTGTGATCGCTACTTGGTGAACAAAGGCTCAACTGCTCTTTGGTGAGAGAGCTTTTGTGCCTTGCTGGTGGCCAGATCAGCTAAATATCTCAGATGAAGCCGTACGCACTTAGCTTTAATATTTGCCTTAAGTCTGGCCGTTTTTAGTTGATTAGAAGGGCTGAGTAGGCAGAGAGTTACACCTCAAGTACCCCTGTCGAAAAATCAGAGATCCAGTTTACCTGGGGCTCTCGTGCTGCTCAGTTGGGAGCTGAGGCACGATTGGGGACCTCCGGCCCAGGGGAGACCTTAGGATTGGAATGCTTGGTACAAAGGGTTTTTGGTGGCCGAACGACCAAAACCTCCTTGAAATACTCTGATGTGATTAGTGCGAGAGAAAATCACACACAAAAACCTTTTTTAATGCGTATGGTCCCAGAGTTTTTAAAATCGCGACGAAGAATGGTCTTCCGTTCCGCAAGTTAACCTGCAGAATTTGAAACGATTATAGATGGAATGAAGACTTCGGGGGCAGGAGCTGCAAGGAGCTCAAAGATGCCGTTAGTGTCTTTGACTTCTGCGAACTGGAAAAGTGCCTGGGCGAGAGCATCGCTTAACTGAGAGAGGAGAACTCCCTCCTCAAAAGGGAGGTTCACCTCTTAAAATCAAAGAGGTGCAGATGCTCAGGTGGGTGCGAAGGAGAGAACGCCTCTGACGTCCAAGAGCAGAAGTCTTCTGCTGCAGGACTGGCTCAACGAGCAAAAGGAAGAAAAGAAATAAGAAGAAGATAAAAAAGAAGAAGAGAAATTAGAAAGAGAAGAAGAAAAGTAGAAAAAGAAGAATAAAAAGTAGAAAGAGAAGAAGAAAAATTAGAAAGAGAAGAAAGAAAGTGAAAACAGAAGACGAGTAAGTAGAAACAGCAGAAGAGAAACGAGAAAGAGAGGAAGAGAAGACAAGGGAAGACAAGAAAAATAAGAAGAAGAAGAAAAATGGAGAGAAATAAGAGGAAATATGCAAGTCGCCTGCAAAAGGGAAGACTCAGTCGTCTGCAGACAAATGTGCAACGGTCACCTTTATTAGTGATTCTCAAGCACGGGTCTGCAGCCCCTGCTAGCGGCCCGGCCCGAATTCGCACTAGTGTGAAGGTAAGCTGCCTGCCAGGACGGGGTAACCACCACATCAGAGTAGAGGCGGATAAATCTCAGATTTCTGAGAGCTCAGTCGCTGCTCTGATGGTAAATGGCAACGACCTCTACCTGACAAGAGGTAGGGTAGGCCCCACGGATAAAATCCTACACAGAGTCATGGTCAGGATGCTCCCGAGAAGAGGTCCAATACGGACCGCTCACTCAAGCAATGTGTCTTTGAACCAGCGCCTGGCAGATTTGTGTACGGCAAAGAGGGTCTATTTGTGGACCCGTACTGCACCTTTTATAGTAGGAATCATCTTTACCAAAGCGATGAGATACATCTTTCCTTTAAAGGAAAGGCCTTTCTGTCGAACATGATCCAGGATGTTGTAGAGAGAACTCAAAGAAGTATTCGGCACAGAGTGAAGGTGGACGTAAGACAGTACACCTGTCACTCCTGATACAACCTTTTCAGAGGTAGCTAAAAGGAGTGTCACCGCGCCAACAAACCAACTGGGAAATGGAAGAGGGTAGGGAGTCTCACATTCGGAAACTCCCTGAAAGTTCTTCTGTTCAATGCGAGGTCAATCAGGATGAATCTTGACAGATACAGGACTCTGGTGCTTTATAGACCCCCTGCCCAACTCGTTGGAAAGGACAAGGAGCTGTACCGGCTGCTGAGTGAACTTGTTAAAGACAGAGTGTGTATCATCATAGGAGACTTCAACACCCAATTTGAATGGAAGACCAGAGGACACTCTGGCGAGAACCCTTTGCTTCTGGAGTTCGCGAACAACGAGTTCCTGACTCAATGGGTGAGAGAGCCGACGAGAGGCGATAGTACTCTCGACTTGGTTTTCACCTCTGAGGAGGACATCGTTGAGGATCTCTCTGTAAGCAAATAGCTCGGTGGAAGTTAACACCGGCTAGTTAGATTTATTGTCAAAGTCCCCAAGGTAGAATCTGTGACTCGTGAATCAAAGAAACTTGATTTGAGAAGACCAGACATAGCAGGTCTCCGTCCAGGATTGCCTGATGCGAGGCTGGGAGGGTATGACAATATTTAAAACCTGTGGAATAGTTTCAAATCTACGCTCCTGAGTCTTTAATAACAATATATGCCTGTGAAAAAGTCTACGTCGGTCTTCCGTTCAACCAAGGTGGTTTAATCGAGAAATTGGTCAACTGCTGAGGGATAAAAGATATGTGTCCTGGCAGTCAAAACTTCGGGGGACTTTGGTGAGTACCAGAGGCTAGCTAGGAGAGTGAAGTCCAGCATAAGGGAGGCAAAACGTGCAGAGTAACTCCGAGTGGCGAGACTTTGCAAAGAGAATCTGTAAACCAATGCGTCGAACGATTAGCCCTTTGAGGAATGAGGATGGGGCATTAAAGCACTCAGATGCACAAAATGCATATCTCTTCAACGATTACTTCTCTTCAGTGTTCACTGGAGAGTGTGGTCCCATCTCCCAGCCTACGGGCTGTTACTTTGGTAAGAAGCTAGACGAAATGGACTTCAGCCAATTTGAGGTATAGAAGAAAATCAACGATCTAAAGAAGAATAAGTCCCCTGGACTGGACGCGTTTCTACCTAAGTTGTTGAAAGAAGTGCGCGATGAAGTGTCACAACATCTGGACACAATCTTTAACATGTCAATCCGGACCGGATGCGTTTCTGGAGACTAGCGTTAGGCGGAGGTGACTCCGACCTTCAAGAAAGGAAACTAGAGCCAACCGTCGAACTACCGACCTATAGTTCTAACTTCAATAGCTGTGAAACATGAAAAGCATGATTGTGGACAAAATAACGTCATATTTAGAGTCGAACCTGCTACTGAAGAGTTCCCAGGACGGTGTCCGAAGGTACTGATCATGCCTAACGAACCTTGTAGAATTATTCCACTTCGTTTTCGCTGAGCATGATCGAGATAAAGCGGTGGATGTTGTGTACCTTGACTTTCAAAAAGCCTTTGCTAAGGTACCAGATCGCCACCATTTTCGCAAAGTGCGTGCATTAGGTATAGACGGAAAGATAGCAGGTTGGATAGAGAACTGTCTAAGCGGCAGACAGCAACGTGTGATGGTGAATGGATAGGCTTCTAAGTGGGTGCCTGTCACCAGCGGTGTACTGGAAGGTTCCTGAGACCACTACTTTTCATCATTTATGTTAACGACATGGATGGTGAGATGGTTGCGAAGATTTCGAAATTTGCCGACGATAGCAAGCTTGGTATGAACGTTGAAAAGGAAGGAAACACTGCCCGCCTACAAGAAGATCTCCAGGGTAGTACTAAATGGTGTAAGGTCAGAGGGGAGGGATGTTATCAATTAGATTCCTCAGGGGTCAGTTCTTGGTCCATTATTATTTGCCATCTATATAAACGATCTTGGGGAGACAGTTAATAATAAAGTGTCAATTTTTGCGGATGATACCAAATTAGCAGCTGTAGTTAAAGATATTGATGAAAATTTTAAAGTGCAGGGGGATTTAAATAAATTGTAATCCTGGGCACATCAGTGGCAAATGACTTTCAACCTTGATAAGTGCAAAGTTAGTAACATGGGAAAATATAATAGAGAATTTAACTATGAAATATATGGGCATTGGCTGAGCTCAGTAGAAGATGAGAAAGATCTAGGAGTAGTAAGAGATAAGTCATTAAGGTTTTCTAAGCAGTGTATCGAAGCAAGAAATAGGGCAAATAGAGTGCTGGGTTTCATTAAGAGAAATGTCAGTTTCACTAGTAAGGAGGTTATTCTAAAACTCTATAACTCTTATGTTAGGCCACATCTAGAGTACTGTATACAGGTATGGTCCCCACATTTTAGACATGATATTAACTTTCTCGAGTCAGTGCAACGGAGGGGAACAAAGATTATTCCTTCCCTGAGGCACCTTGAATATATAGATAGACTGAGAGTATTAAATACGTTCTCGTTCGAAAGGAGGTGTGTGAGAGGGAAAATGATTGAGCTCTTTAAATTTTTTTCTGGGATAGATAAATTAGATGTTAGCAAGTTTTTGGAGTTAGATGATGGAAATTGGACTAGAGGGTACTACTTGAAAATTAAAAAGCAAAGGTGTAGGTTGGATTTAAGAAAATATTTTTTCACCAATAGAGTGGTAGACTTTTGGAACAAATTGCCGCGGAGGGTAGTAGGTAGTCCAAATTTAAATGTATTTAAGAGTAGGTTGGATGAGTTTATGGGGAGGGAAGGTTGTGATGGTTCCTAATTTTTGTATATATTAATATTGTTTGCATATATCTATAGCTGCATGATTTAGTTCTTGACAAGCCTTGATTGGTGATCCCCTTGTTTGTGGATGCAATCCTCTGGAAGTAGTTTTCTTGGGAGTTTGGGTGCCTTAAAAAAGAGGCCGTTTGACTCGGATGAACTATGATGGGCCCTTATGGCTACAGAAGGGCACGTTGTCACCCTTCGACCTTATTTTGCTACATCCCTTCCATCCAAACAGATGTCACTTTCCTAGTTGCGGGAGAAAAGTGACATCCTTAAAGACGAATGACTTGGGGAAGCGGAGTCTTTTACGGAAGTGGTCAACAGGTTAAGCGGGATAAAGGGAATTCCTGATCTGACGTTGAGCAGGTTACAAGCTAATTCTAACCGAATGCGTGTACATATGAACGGAAAAGGAAATTAATTATTTTAGACCATAAGAGAATCAAGGGTGAACGTAATTAAAAAAAATTTAAAGAATATTTATACACTAGGCTATACAAAGCAAAAGAAAAAAAGAATGAAATGGATATTCAGCGATACATTTTCCATAAATTACAGAAGGATTACGGTTGTACATGTACACATATAGGGGTCCTGGATAAGGCTTCTAAATAATAATTTTATATATATAAGTGTGTTGTGCATCCTGGACGTAAAAATCGAGAAAAAAAAATACATAAACAGAAATGATTGGGCTTTAGCTAATCTCTCGCTGGCGGTTATAATAATTACAAGATAGACAAATGCCTATGGAGCAACTACAATTAAATTTTAGCTGGGGTTGTCACCCACAGGATTACGGCTAAGGGTATCAGCGAAACAATTTTCCGACCATTTTATATACATTATCCTATACTGGAATTCCTGCAATAATAAGCTCCATCTCATTACTCAACCATTATGATGCTTAATATTACGGAGATATGCCAACGGGCGGTGATCCGTTTCTATAACGAATTCTCGACCTACAAAGTACATCTTTAACTTCTGCACATTCCAAATAATATCAAAAGATTCCTTTTCTATCACTGCATAATTCATCTCACGTGGCAGAAATTTGCGACTCGCGTAGGCCAAAGGGTGCCTTTCACCGTCGTCTCCGTACTGAAGGACACAATCGATGCCGTTGTTACTCGCATTCGTTCGGACCCCGAAGGGCCTACTGGGGTCAGGCAACCTGAGGATTAGAGCAATGCCAATTTATCCTTTGGTTGATGGAAATGTGCAGTAGCCTTCAAATTCCATATAATGCGGTCTGGGGACTTCATTTTTAGGTAGTTCACACAACGGGGCGGTCAAAGACGCTAAATTAGAGACAAACCTCGTATAAAATGAGGCAGACCCATGAAAGAACGGAGCTGTTTTTTCGTACCCTGGAGGGGCATCTCAACTATCGAAACTACTTTGTCTTCTCGGGGCTTATGTTGGTCGTTTCCAATATAGAAACCCAGATATTGGATCGAATCATAGGCGAGGTGGCACTTACCGGTACCTATTGTAATGCCGTACTCTCGCAAACGGCTTAACAGCGCCTGAAAGGAGGCCAAGTGTTGGTGCAGTTACAAGTGGCAATGTAAATGTTGTCAAAGTAAAAGGTGACGTCATCCAATAGGTCCAAAACTCGGCATTATCCGATTAACGTCGGTATTTCGGTATGCAATCTGGACACACTTTTCTAATCTTCGTCGAAGATCCAAAACATAGGCGTAGGAAGATTGAATTTCCCTGTCTAACTTGGAATTAGAGAATAACTCCTTGAGGATGTTAATGGGACCTCGTACGTTACTCTCGTAGATTAATTTGAAATGAGCAATACCGGGTGTACGATGTGGAATCTCCCTGTATGCAAATAGTGCGAGGAGAAAGAAGCGATGCCACTCAAGGGGCCGTTCAGGGCACAGCTTTTTTAATATTGGCTTCAAAGTCACATTAAATTTCTCGCTAACTCTATTTGCGTAAGGGTGAAAGGGGGTGGTAAAGAGCAGGTTTACCATCAACAGTTTCCGGATATATTCAATCAATTCAGAAGTAAATTGCCTAACTCGGTCGGACAATACTTCCTTTGGTATGCCTACCCTAGAGAAGATGGAAAATAAGGCTTCGGAACACGTAACACTGTCGATTCTCTTTAAAGGTACGGCTCCGGGGAAACGCGTAGCATAGTCCACAAGGGTAAGGACATAACTATGCCCTTCGCTGTAAGGCGGACAAATGTGTTCAACACTGTCTATGGCCACTCGGAAAAGGGTTCTGATATGATATATGCCTTCTGAAGTGTGGCTGGTTTAACACGCCCTTTTTCCGTGCTTTTCTGGAAGATGTCACAGGATTGGCAGTATTCCGATATGTCAACTGCAGCACCAGACCAGTAAAAATACCGGAAAATCCTCTAGGCAGTCTTATTGTGGCTGAGGTGGCCATAGAACTCACTATCGTGGGCAATTTTAGGACTAGAAGAACATACGAACGGGGAATAGAGTGGATGTGAGTCTCAGGGTTAACGCAATCCGAGCAAGCGCGATATAACAAGCCTTTTTTTACAATATAAGAGACCGAATTGTTACCGCGGACCGAATCCTGATCGAGACTCCGAGATTTTTCCCACAAAAGAAGGATATTTGGGCACTCCTTCTGTCTTTGAGCGAATTCTTCGCTCTGAAATCTGAATATAAGAAAGTTTCAAGGGCAGCTGGCGTCTAGGATTCCTTCTTTGCTTGGGCTCTCGTGATAACGGGCTGAGCCACAGGTTTAGATGAGACGAACATAATTTGATAGAACCTGACACGACTTCAGCCCATCCTGAAAAGTAGTGACACTCCGAGTAACACTTTACAATGGGGAAGCGGTGTACGCGTCCCAGGTAGTCATGGACTACCGCAAAGTTTTTGTGGTCAGGGGCCACCGGGGGAAGAAGTTCATTTGATACCACGATACAGGTGACCTGGTATCGCAGACGAGGGTGGAGACTCGGCATTCATTAAAGGTTCCGTTTTCGAACTTCAAACTTCCCGGTAAACTCTTTTCGAAGAGGAAATTAACGTGGTGCCTTGGGGCCCTGGAAAACTAGATTGGAGCTGGAGTTTCCAGTCGCGATGAAGAGGGAGCTGGAGCATCATTTACCTGGTGGACTTGGTGAAGGGGAATAACACGGAGTTGGGAATTTGGGGTTTAATTTGGGCGCGTGTGGCCTTCGACACCGCACGCAAAACATACGATTGGCCTACGGTGAAAGATTGACGCCGGAGGATTAGAGATGAGGAGCTTTACATCACTGGGTTCCGATGGAGGAAAACTTATTAGGAGGGAACCTCGAGTTATTAATATTATTCTTCGGGGATGCAGGGGAGGCTTTTTATTTTCCTTCGGCTATATGTTTTGACTCGCAGAATAGATATTTGCTTCTTCTATACACTCTTTGAAGGAGTTTAACTGACGATCCTTCACAAATAAGCGGATCTCTGGTAGTAGCGACGCCAGCCACTGATCAGAATTAAATCTATCAGGGACTCATTATCGTGGTGGACTTTCGATGCGTCTAACCAAAAATTTAAATTACGGGAAAGAGTATATCCAAAATAACGAAAGTTCATATTTGGTTGGATGCGGGCGTGGCAAAATTTGGCGCGGTAGAATTCAGGCGTCATGTTACACGCCGCAGGAAGTTCAGCTTTGAAGTAATCCACCTTAGCTTCCGAAAGAAGGGATACACAAAGGTCTCGGAGCTAGAGCTAAGGAAGGAAAGCTTAGCGATACCGTCCGTCTTAAAGTCCCAATGATTTACTTAAAAATTTTTCTCGAAGTGAGTGAGAAAAGATCCGAAGTGGAAGGTTAGTGGAAGCGGATTGAGGGGCTTCTGTACGGGAATGTACTGAAAGGGCTCCGAGCCGATTGCGATTTAATTTCAATTCATATTGGCGAATTCTCTCGCGCACTTTGTTCTCTTTATCTCTAATCTTTTTTGTTGAGCTCTCTATTTTCTCCCTTATTCCTGAACATAGGTGAAAATGTCTTTGCCACTTAAACCGAGGGGATTCTCCTTGGACTTTAAATCTTTCGAACGACCTCATTTTGTTCGTAGCACAGGGCTTAAATTGTCCGAAAGAAAGGGTTTAATGGAGCGTCGGTACGGGACGGAGAACGCTTGGGTCACAAATTACTGACACACGGAAGAATATGGTTGTTAAACTGGATGCTTTGCTCTCCAACTACTCATACTAATATAATACACGATTAAACAAATAAATAAAAAAATGATGGAGTCTTCGTGAGATAAGAAGAGCTCGGGGATTAAAGTGACCGTGGGAGAAGCTCTTTCTCCTAACAAAATTTTCCTATTAAGGTTTCTCGGTCCAAACACACATACAAACACTAAGCGATAAATAAATATGGCAGGGTTGTTTCCTGTTCTGTTTTGTATTTGCAACTCAAACGGTACTCAGCTTAAAAAATTACAATAAAGTTGAAGGGTTGCCTTTAAAAAATCTCTCCAAAGACCTGTTAAAGAGCCTGACACACCTGATCACCAGATGGTGGGAAGGTTATTAGTGCTCCTTACTAAACCGAGTTAAAGGATTATATAGACGCTCGGCTTTAAATGGCTTTGCTGCCGTCTCCAC
Organism: Ceratothoa steindachneri; assembly: GCA_963969495.1. Lineage (NCBI taxonomy): Eukaryota > Metazoa > Arthropoda > Malacostraca > Isopoda > Cymothoidae > Ceratothoa > Ceratothoa steindachneri. The sequence goes on from OZ018327.1 coordinate 81,363,305, forward strand.
ACACACGTGCAATCTGGGGGTAAAGTCAGTGACTCCTTGGGGAGGGGGGAGGAATTGAGATAATGTTAGCGTAGAATTTTCGACGAACTTCGATCTATGACTGAAAGGCAGGAATGTTGGCTGAAAGGTGGCCATGGGGGACGATGAAATCGGTCCTTAAGCAAATACAGCTGGGGTGTGATAAACGGCGTGGGCTGCACCCTCGCCCTGGTTCAGTCGTGCTTTCAAAGCTCCATGCGGTGGTCTCGGGACTACGTGGGTACAGAAGTGCAAGTGGTCGCCCTTCGACCTTATTCTGCTACAAACGATATTCAGAAATACTTACGGAGACGCTCGTAATTATTGATGACCAAATCACGAGGTATTCTGGCATTTTAAAGCAAAAAGGCAGGAAGATAAATGCGTCATGTCGGTGTTTACTTGCTTATAAGCGTGCAGAGCCAAGCGACTAAATTATGAATGTCGACAGACCCAACAACAAATACACCCCTACATGAGGTGTGGTGTACAACCACGCCAAGTTCTTAGCACGAATTTAGCTCTTTATGCCTTAGATCTCTGCCAAGATTCATCCACTACATAATGATCTACCTCTTACTTCGATTTTAACACCAAAGTCTAATGGCTGACACTAATTTGGATTGAATGATGACCGTGGTTTTGCTGCATAGGCCGTTTTCCATTAATTTGTTCTGCCCGATCATAATAATACTTTTACTACCCCCTTATAGTGTACTTTCTTTCCGACTTAACAATGACCAAGTCTGATATGTTGGAACTTTTAGACCAACTACCTTAACAGTTTTTATTATTACTTGATTCTAATACATTTCATCTCCTGTAAAATGTCTGTTTCATTATCAAACTTTCTCTGTATTCTTCTGGTGATTTTACCTCGGATCATGTTCAGACAGATATATTTTGTAGTATCAACTTACGCTGTGTTCGTTAGGGTAATTTTTCTGATTTCTACTATTTGGTTATCGATAAGCTGTAAGAGAATAGTAATTTCCATATTGTTTTGTTAAATGTCACAACAGACCCACATCTCTTTCGCCTTCATCAGTGTAATTTGCGACAACCTGATTGGAATAGCCTTTAACAAGGGTCGTACAATGATACATCGTTGTGTTAACCAAGCGGTGGAATTTCTAACATATTTTTTTTCTTAGCGCCACAGAGCAAAGTGCACATAAATGGTCTTCAATCTGAAGAGGGTCTGTTTCCTTTTGGAGCAGGGATTAAGCGGTAGAGGTACAAGCTTATAGGTTTGACGAACAGGATTTAAATAGTACTCTGAGATGGACGCTAGATCTCTCCAACTTCAAGAACCTGCGTGATAGCTTGGTGATGTTCTCCTTGATAAATGTCTACGCTGCCTCCACATGATCTCGGAATTGTTGAAGAGGATCCTTTGTGACGGAGAGCACACTTGATTGCGAACTCCGAAACAGGGTTCGAGTGGCAATGGTCGCTAATTGTTCAAGAGGAGTGTCGGGAGATAAAATCTTAAGCGACTCCTGAATGTGGAGAAGAGGATGACGGATAAATAAATCCCTCAGGATGTTAAGTCTGACGTTGTCACCAAGAGTTTCCCTTAACTTCCTCAAAAGTTTTGCAAAAGGAAAATGCAACAATTCAGTGAAGCGAGCCAAAAGTTTAATCTTTGGGGATGCCGTAGAAAAAAAATCCAGTATGGTAGATTATAAAGACTGGTATGTTAAGCTATTAGACTCCTTTAACAAAGGGGAAATGGCAATATTGTAATTAATGACTTCATTTTTTGAGATTTATTTACTATTCTTTCCAATGAGAAGAGTACTTCAATCTGATTAAACCTAGATTTAAGTAAGGCGGTTTAAAAACCAAGCAGAAAAATTGCGAATGTCGAACATGCCATAGCCGATTCTATATGGATATAATGATGCAAATTGCCTTTTAAGAATGCTGCGTGGGAAATCGAAAATTTGAGTATTACTCCTAGGAAACAATTTTGGTTTCGGGCGTCCGAATTAGCTGGTTATTTAAGTTGCACCGGACAACTTTTAGCTTTTCATCGTTTTTCTCGTTTGTAATCCCTAATATAGCACACCTCGAATTCGTTCATTATCTGCAGGATAAATGAAAAGTCGATCTCTGCAACGTATTTTAATTTTCTTATCACGGAGTTGTTTTTTCTTACCCTAGAGGGACATCTCAACTATCACCCGGACCTTTTCCTCTTGGAGCCTAAGTTGGTCGTTTCCAATGTGAAAACCCAGATATTGGATCGAATCATAGGCGAGGTGGTAACCTTATTTCAACTATTTTAGAAAGGTAGACGTGATCGCAGAACGAAGAAGGAGCTCTCGTTAAGTCTTCACAAAGTACAATCGCTCTAAATTATTTTCCTCTCGGTCCTCTTGGCTCCAGTGACAAGCTTAATATATCATACTTTCTTCCTACTGTTTTTCAATTATAAAGCTACCAAACTCTGCACTTACGTTGCAGGCGACCGAGAGATGACAGGCTGTACCAAGCTAAAGAGGTGGGACAGTGAGTCTTGCTTGGGTTCGGGAAGTTTAAAGCGATTAAATCTATGCGAGTGCGTATTCGGTGGCCTGGGGGAGTTCTTTAAGTGCCAAATTCATTTAAGGTTATTAAAAGATTAAAACTCAAAATAAACGTCTAATGACAAAACCAGATAACTATGGAAAAATGTACATAGGGATTAATTGAAAATTAATTTCGAGCTCAAAAAGGAATAATGGCTCAATGACTAAAGCGACAATTAGGGGATAAATGCTTAACTCGGTCAGGAAGGAAAACAATGACGGAGTATAAAAGGTGAAATTGCTTTTACCTAGTAGACTTGACTCTTGATGAAAGCGGGAGTGAAGCCAAAGCTCGGATTCTTTTGGGTGAGATAATCTTGCTGCACGGGTGAAGTAATATCAACGGCGGGATTGGATTACCTCGGAAACAAGTGAGGCAATCTTGAATACTTGGCGAATTACTCTTGAAAGGTGAGTCGGGATATTCTTGAACTCGGAACAAGATATTCTCGATTGTGGGGGTGAAGTATTCTTGAAACAGGATGAGATGAGTGGGTCGCGCAATTCTCCGAGGAAATACCGCTTCACGAATTTTCCTATTGACTGTGGCCAAAATTCACGGCAATTATTCTAGCGGACGAAACCTTCTTTATGTGAACCCTTCCTTTCAAATTATTTCAGGACTATTCCTTTCTTCATTTTAGGATTACTCTTTTCCTGAGTTTAGAAATAGTCTTTTCTTCATTTTAGGAGTACTCCTTTGTTTCATTTTAGGACTACTTTTTTAGGATTAATCTTTTCTTGATTTTAGGATCACTCCTTTTTTCAATTTTGGAGTGCTTCTTTCGCCATTTTTTAGAAGGCTCTTTTTCAATTTACGGCTACTCTTTTCTTCATTTTAGTACTACTCCTTTCTTCATTTTAAGAGTACTCTTTTTATGATTATAGGAATATTCTTTTCTTCATTTTAGGAGTACTTATTTGTTAGAATTTAGGGCTACTTTTTAGGATTAATCCTTTCTTCATTTTAGGAGTACTTATTTGTTAGAACTTAAGGCTACTTTTTAGGATTAATCCTTTCTTCATTTTAGGAGTACTTATTTGTTAGAATTTAAGGCTACTTTTTAGGATTAATCCTTTCTTCATTTTAGGAGTACTTTTTGTTTTAATTTTGAAGTACTTCTTTCGTTATTTTTTAGAAGGCTCTTTCTTCAATTTAGGACTACTACTTTCTTGATTTTAGGAGTATTCATTTATTTCAATTTAAGACTACTTTTTAGGATTAATCCTTACTTGATTTTAGGAGTACTCATTTGTTTCAATTTTAGAGTACTTTTGTGGTATTTTTTTAGAATGCTCTTCTTTCAATTTAGGACTAATGATTTCTTCATTTTAGGAGTACCTTTTTCTCACTTTAAGAGAACTTCTTTCTTCACTTTAGGAACACTCTTTAGTTTCAACTTTTCACTCCACCTTCCTTCCTTCATTTTATAAGTAATCCTTTGTTTCATTTTCGTAGTACTCCTCTCTTCGTTTCAGGAATACTCTTTTGTTTCAATTTAAGACCACTCCTTTTTTCATTTTTAGAAGTAATACGTTGATTTGCCTCACAAAGTAGAGCTTCTTTGTCTGAAATTTACACTTCAACATTTTGGATCAGAATTCAGAAAGTGGGGCCATGCAGCGAAAAACGTTATGAAACGCAGAGGACACACAGATGTGCATTTTGTCAATGTAAGCCTTTACAACCAGTTGGCTCATATGCTCCATACATAAATCGTGTCATTCGAACGTTCATTCAAGTTCAAACCAACTCCCACCCAACGAAATATTTGTCTGCGCCTTCATACTATAAATCTACAGTAAGATATACCTAGCTTTAATCCCGAGTAGATTTTCCAGTAAATAGTGTAAAATCAACTCAGACTTAATTCCACAAAGTTCCGGAACCAGGTCTTCGTGTCAAAAGATTTGTGGCAATTGACTCTTCTTTTTTTTATCTTCCAGTTGGAAATTAAATCGTGACGTTCCATAGATGGGTTCGACTACGAAGGATTCATTATTTCAGTATTAGGGGTTTTTCACACCATTTTAGAACTTGTTCCTACGAGTGTTAATCTTCACAATCCCTCCCTCCCACACGGCACCTTACGCTGAAATGGTGTGGGTGTATTCCCTCGCTTTCTTCGTCACTTGTGAATTCTCTACCTCCCTTAATTACCCCACACGGAGGTGGAGCGTGTAGAGTGTTACACCTGGAAGAGCGCCGCGCCGTCCACGCCCACTCTGCATCAGTACCTCCTCTAGTTCCAAACTAGATTGAAACAACCTGGTCTTTATTCCCTCTATGCATCTCCCAGTTACACCTTTTTTCAAGTCTTACTTTACAACCCTCGTCACACCTATTTTCTTCGGAGGAAAGTCGCCGACCAGTCTTCAACCATGCATTCCTGGTCGAGCTCTGGTTGGGTGCATTTTTTTCTAAAACGCTTTCCCCGCCGCCCCTCCCCTCCTTTCCCTCTTCTAGTACTCGCATTTGTATTCCTCATAGCTACCCCTCAAGAGGCTGGCAGGTAGGGGTTGAGCAACCTTGATGTAGCTGACATCTGGATGATTGTGTGCCATCTCACCTAATAATTAAGGTTTGCTTACCCGGTGAGAATGCCTGTAAGAGAATCTGCCACTATCTTCCACACATTTTCTCTTCCTCTATCTCCACTTCCTTCTTTCTGATTCCTCCATTCAATGTTTCTTCGTGAAGTGCCTTCGTTCGTTTCTCGCTTTAAATTAGAAGATAAAAATCATCCTTAATTAACTTAATTCAAGCAATGGACTCATGGGCCATAAAGAAGTCCTTATCTACTTAAGTACCTTTATATAAAAAACTGGTTTGAATAACGAGGGTATTATTATTCTAAAATGGTGAGGGTGGAATTAGAGGTAAACTAGAGGGACATGATCTAATGGACCTGCGGTGGAAATCAATCACATTTAGACTCAGAAACCTCAATTACCCCTTGTGACATTGGTTTGACCTTCATATCTCGAAAAATGTACGATTGAGCAACTTTACCCACTAAATGGCGCCACCTGGTGGTCAACTTATATCATATTTGAACTCAGTGGGCTCAATTAACTTTGGTAGCATTGGTTTAGCTAGCTACATTAAGCCAGCGACTCGTTGCGGACAGAAGATGAACATAATACGAGATTTTCACGACCCATAGACCTGCTTGCTTTGCCGCAGTTAACAAGATTAACAAAGATTAAAGGTGACAAATCTCCAATGTAATTAATCCCTAAAAATCCATACAATATGATAACTAAGGCGATGTAACATTCAGTTCTTTATGTTCCACCGGTACCCACAATGTGGAGTATGCGTGCCCTATAGAGACAAGTGCGCACTATCAATTCGATAAAAGCACGTAAAAAGAGCACACATGGTCCCTACATGAACCTCTGTGTAACTGATCCAAACTTTTATTTATTTTTAAAATTTTCTTGATAGATTTATTTATTCGTATATATATATTATTTCAGGTTTAATGAAAAGTCAGGATTTAAAAATATTGAAAAAAATGTCTTCCTTCGCTGAATACCAAATCGCGCTCTGGTCCTCCAAAAGGAGGGAAGTTTCACTCCCTGGAGCTTTAGTATTAGATTAAACGAGTAAAATTATAAAAATAATCTGTATAATGAATAATATAGTGTAATTATAATCTACTTCGTAATATTTTGGGGGAAAAATAAATGTTTGAATATTTTTTAGTTCCAAAAATGGTTCTTTCTAAAGAAAAGTGGGCAACAATTTTACTATGTATCAAAGTAGCCTTGAAATGCAGAGGGATAGTTGTTAAGCCTATTGAATCAAGGGCAATCATCTCTAAGATCATTAATGACTGTAAAAAGACAAAAAGTATCAAGTCGACAAAGTGTATGAAGAAGCTATTGAGAGCTTGGGTAGGGAATTCACCCTATTTCAACCCAATAGAGAATTTATGGACAGTATTAAAACTCGAGGTTCCTAAACAGAAGCCATCGAATTGTGGCACTTGCTGGTGCTTAGTGAAAGGAAATGGAGCAATATCAGTTAAGATATCACAAAATTTGTCTCCAGCACGCCAAAACTAAATGTAGCAATTAGGAAGAGCAAGGGACATCATTGTAAATATTAATTGCACGCATCAATTGATCGTATTTATTAATAGAATTGGGTTTGTACTCTAAATATTCAAAATATTTACTTACTAATTATGATAACGTTTGATTAGTTCTTTTAATTTTCTTATATGGAAAAATATAATAGTCTCAATACTTTTGGCCATGACTATGTACGCTATTCAAGTTGTTCAACTTCTTGGCCTAGAAGTTTTCAATTGATATTTACAGGATGTGAAATAACTATAAGTATGTTGGGCCCTTCATGACCGGTTACAGTCATTCATTTGTTTAGTAGCTCTACACGATTGTATAATATACTTTAAAGGTGACAAACTATCACCAGGAACCACACACATAACTTGGGTGCATAAAGTGTAATTTGAGTAAAGAATGATCCTAAAATAAAAGTAAATGTTTGTAAGGTGATGACTGAAAGTCAAAGTAATTATAACCAAACACATAAACGCAATTGCCCATTATTTCTAGTTTTACACACATCACACGTTATTCCTCTATTTCTTTATTCTTTTACACACTTTTATTTACTTTTCTCTCTTCCCCTTCAAAGCAAACAGAGAAGCAGTTCCCTTCTCATACACAAGTGATATGATACATTAAGATACATTACATACAGGTATACACCAAAACGTTACAAAGTTACACAAAAGGCAAACACTATGTGTGTAAGTAGACTTATATACACAAATTCCACTAATCTCCTTCAGATACGACCGCAATTGTATATCCTTAGATTAGGGCAACTAAATCTCTGATTTCCTTCCAACTAAAAAGGGCGAAGAATACGATTAATTTCAGGAAGGCTCGCAATTTTCTGAGGTGCCATCTCCTATTTATCATTGTAGTTATTGGTTCTACTATATTATGGTGCAAGTGTCAAAGACATATGGCGGAAGATTTAATTTCTGATGTATGATTTGACCATGCAATGAATATAAACCTTTAGGATTAGCCATAAGAATATCAAATACATTGCATGAAATAAGAATCGAAGTGTAAGGAATCTGTTACTTAAATGTATATATGTAAAAGTGTGTGAAAATGCATGCATGTGCGAGTGTGGGTTATTGGTTTGTTTTTGAAAAGGTGTGGGATAAATTTCAATAAAAGGAATGTTTTTCAATCAGATATTAGTTATCGCGCAATATTTTAAGTGCTATATACATTTTGGGTGAAACTGTTAATAATAAGCTACTTATTCACCTTTATATATATTTATATATATAAACGATGTTACCCTTATCCCTTTCTTCTAAACTGTCTTTCCTCTATAAAAAAGACGTTCTATAATACAGCTCTTGCTATCCCATTTAATGTTAAAAACATTTTGGTTTTACCCTTCTCTGTTTGGTTCATTGACCTTCCCCGTCTTTTAAAAACTTTAACATTTGATTTGCTTCTAAATACGAGTCAATTTACATTTTTATGGAAATCCGATGTGTCAATTTAATTATTGCATTAATTTTGTATTTACATTATTTAATTTCTCCTCCAACCCCGTCTTCCTCTCTCCTTCGTTTCAATTTACTTCTCGTGTCTCTCCTAATCTCACTTTTTCTTGCCTCTCTCAGTTTGGCCTTGATACCTATTATAGCTGAATCTCAATGTAAATTTACCTATCCCTCTCCTACTTCCTCATTGGTGATCTCTTGTCTTAGGGGTGGTCCTTCATCTTTTACTAGCTGAATAAAGTACTTGGAAGCACGTTTTCATTTTTCCTGCGGGAAATTGCATTCATTGCGAACCTCACGTGCTACTTTGTGAGTTATTCATTTCATATATATATATATATATATATATATATATATATATATATATATATATATATATATATATATATATATATATATATCAGTGCTGAGAAATTGAATCGAAGTCGAATCGAAAAAAAAATCAAAGTGAAATATTTTTGAAACCTCGAATCGAAATTTAAACGCGAACTTGAATTGATTCTAAATCTAAGTTTGAAGCTAAAACGTCGAGTATCATTAATAAAATAACTTACTAATTCCAAGAAATAACAATGGTTTAACTTATGAAATGTAGGAAAATGTATATTTTAATCTTTTGTCCTAATCCAGGTTTTAATCTTGTTTTACTAATCATAGAATGACCCAAAGCTAAACCTTTCTTCTGTTCTGAGTTTTTAAATCCGTAAGAGATTTTCAATTTAAATTTATGTCAAATATAATCACCATTTGGCTCTCAAGTTTGCTCTTATAAGATACTATTTGTATTCTGTATGTTTATTGCATAATATTTCATTATAATAATGAAAATTTTTAATATAGGCTTTACCATTTTTTTAGGACAATGTTTTTATAGACACTGTTGAAAAATGTTTAGTCGGTTCTGTATTTTTATTCTGTGTTTTTATTGCATAATATTTCAATAGAGAAAAAAATGTAGTATGTAAAATCCCATTAAAAACTTCCATTTGATTACGGTTTTTTCATCCTTTCGTACGGTTCCCGAGCATTGGGACTTTGCGAATATTTGACCCATTAATTTCAATAGAAAAGTACACGGTGAATTTGGGCATCTGGTACATATTGATAGCTATAGTAAACAAGAAATAACATAGTAAATAACGAATTTACTTTAACTGAAGGAAAATGTGTAATAAGAGCGGGAAAAGTTGCATCTGTTACTTCGTTATAAATTATATTTTACGAGAAAAAAGCAAATGGAACTCTGAAGTAATAGATTTAAGCATTTGGAATGCAGGCTGAACTCGAATCGAATTCGAATCCAATCCATATTAAAAAATTGAAAAGCCGAAATATTTGAATCAATCGAAAAGAAAATATAGAGAACCCTAATCGAAATCAAAATTGATATTTTTAAAAATGGCAAACTTAAATCGAAACTCGAATCGATATTCATTTTAGTTCCCAGCCCTGATATATATATATATATATATATATATATATATATATATATATATATATGAACAGTAGGTCACATAGTGAATTTCATCAAAATCGAACAATATTTACTGGTCGCTATATGGATCTTAACTTATTAGTTTGCTGATAAATTAATTTTGGGGATAGAAATGAACAGTCTTCGTAAATACCAGTTTATTTGAAATAGATTTTGGTGTTGAAAGACAATCTTTTAAGAAATATTTATATCAAAGTGAAAAGAAAATAGTTAAATGGCAAATGATTTCTTTTTGCCACAAATTAAAACTATAATTGCTGATTAAATATTGATCCTTTTGAGCATGAGGGAAAATTTCTGTGGTGTTTTGCCACAAGTGTGAGAAGTAACTACTTCTGTTCTTCATCTTTTGCTAGAGATGCATTATACGATTTGATAAGTGCAATACCTCTTTCTGCTGGATCGTTAACAACCATTAAGTTAATTGCTCGACGTAGAAATTCTTGAAAGCACGTATTCTCTTCCCAAGAACTTGGGTTAGTCTTCAGGAATGTATCCTCTGCAAACTTGTATCCATCTTCCATTAGAAGACTAAAAATTAGCTTAGTTTTTTGAGTTACCAGTTCATGCAAATCCAAATCCTCGATGTTTTTTGTAAGATTCGATTGGCGAACAACTTTGTTGTTTTTATTATGTTGGAGATTGGAGACCATCTTCTGTTTGGTCTCAGCATTAATTCTATGATCGAAAAATGCAAGACCAACAAGATGTTCTCCAAGATAACAAAGGTGTCTGGGAAGGTTTGTGGTTGCTTTTTAGATATTGTCTGATTTAGTTACTTTTGCAAAGTTTTAAGAAGCAGAATGTCATTTAATGAAGCATTTATTCGAAAATGGGCTTCGTTCCAAAAACGCGAGTAGACCAAAGCAATAAAAAGAGAGCACTCTGTAATATTGGCCTTTTCCCGTTCCGTTAATTGCCGTTGATGCTTAAACAAGTATATTTTCAGGACATATATAGCCTTAGCCATCTAGCGTGCATGATGAGTCACTCCTGGGGCTCTTAATGTAACTTCTGTCTTATCAATGCCCCCAAGAAAGATGAGACTGAGTCGCAGCAATTCTTCATAATTGTCACGCAACTGGCGAGATTTCAAAGCGTCCTGAAAATATGGGACCCTTTTTTCCTCGAAGATATGCATTACTGGATAGACGAATAAACTGCTATCTGCCTCTAAAAAAGAATCCATTTTAAGTGACGACAATTGTTCTTTAAAACCTTCAAACAGACTCTTTTGGACCACTTTTAGGACTAAGTAAAATATTGCAAGCACATGACAACATAATTTCGAAAATATGATGACGGCACGCAATCCAAACAAGCTCCCTTCCCAATATTTTCTCGATTATGGCACAAGCTCGTTTTTGTAGGCCTGTATTTGATGCAGTTGTGTCAAATACAAGGCCTTGAACTTCATCACGAAGATTCCAGTCATTAATTGATGAAATGCATGCCAGAGCCTGTTCTTCTCCTGTTGCTCGTGTTATTTTTGGCACACCAAGCAGTTTTTCCATTCCATTTACGGAAACTATTATTGCAATTCGTTCTACTGTTTCTTTTGCCCCATCAATAACAGGTAGTAGTTTTCCATCCCAGTGAATAAAGATCGGTTCTTGAACAGACAACGAAGATTTGTCTTCATTGTATGTTGCCTATCTTACTTGATTTCTGGAATGTCGTATAGAACTCCTGGAAAGTGTCATAGCTGCATTATCCTGACTAAAGTCTTGTGCTACCAGCAACCATTGCTGCTTTTCTATCCGTAATATTGGCACGATCAAGAAATGCAGCCACACCTGAAGTTGTAAAGATATTTTTTGAATTTGAAGGACTACATTGTGCATTCTTTTTTCTAGTTGAAGAAAGTGTACAAAACTCTTTGTCTGCCGCAATTAAACTATCTCCTTCAGAAGATGATGACTCGAAATCTGAATTTTAGAAGTATATACTTTTGCTTTTTATTGTAAAGCCTTCTCATGTCGATATCTTTTGCGGGATTCATTGGCTGAAGTAATCTTATCACAGCACGAGATACTGTAGGAGAAAATCTTCTATCTCTGCATCAACAGAAATTAGCGGTCTTCTTCATTTTTTTACCATATTTCAAAGCATTTTTTGAGGCTATGTCAAAAGGTTTTGAAAGACTAGATTCGACACTACACTCATTCATTCTACATGAGTACAGTTCGGTTTTGAGGTTCTTCTTCAAAGAAAGGTATTTTTCATACAACCTTGAAAGTTTCCTAACGCAAGAGTCTATTCGCTGGTGGGAATTTGGGCTCTTTCCATTACTTTTATGACTTTTTTGCAAGCGAGATTCTAACTTTGTGTCAAAGTCATTGACTCCACTTGATGGTCGAACTGAAAAACACGAAGTACATCACTACATGCTGGTAGTCTTGCATATGAAAGCTCACTAGTAGGATGTCCTAAAGCCAGACGGCCGCAGATGAACGAGTACTTCCAGCCATAATCTGAAACAACAGAAATAAATATTTATTGTAACTAAGGGAGCTCACGGTTCGCCTCCATTTAGTTATACTTAGAAATTTTTTTTTTATTTCCCCAAAATATCTAAATATTCAATATTCATGAAAGAATAAGCTTTCATTTGACAAATAAATAGGTTCCTGTGTTTGTAAAAAATTAAGGCAGTCATGCTTAATTAAAATATATTTTTATATATATATATATATATATATATATATATATATATATATATATATATATATATATATATATATATATATATATATATGTATATATATATATATATATATATATATATATTGTGAATTAAAATATGAAAATAAAGTGTGTTAACATATAATTCTAATATTATTGAAGTAAGTCTGATATTGATAAAAAACTGAAAATTATCTATGCACTGAATAAACAAAGTATATTACTTACCTAAATAATTATATATATACTTGCATAAACGAGCAATTGTGTTCACTTGTATTACGTCAACTGTTAAACTTCAAACTACAAATGAACAATTAATCAATCCTCGCTGACTAATATAGGAAATGGTGCGATTGCATCACCATTCGAAACGAGGGGGCGTTATTGCGTCATCCCTTTACAAATGGGCTCAGAAATCAACAAGCTGAAACAACAATTATTATTACATCATACGCCGAGTATGTGAACGTCATTCCACTGTTCAGATAATGCAATATCTTGATTTTTTTGCGAATTATTGTAATTCATAAAGAATGAGTTATCAATGACAAATATATGATAGTATATAAGTAATAACCAATAAATGCCTACTATTAGAAAGTTCCAATATTTTCAATAAAATTTAAAAATATGGAGGCACATAGCGACCTTTAAATATTCACCAATTTAGTCGATATTTTGCATCAGCTCTTTTAACATCTTATAGCATAATTTTAGCCATGTGGAGAACATTTCCAACTAATTTCAATTTTTTGCATATATTCTTGGACCACCCTTAATATATATATATATATAAATATATATATATATATATATATATATATATATATATATATATATATATATATATATATATATATATATCTGAGGCGACTCCAGGTCATCAGCGTCACTCGGGCTCATCACAGATATCGCATAAGACATGTAGAAAAGAAGGAAAGAGACGTAATGCACACCGCAGACTTATAAGTGCCCTGCTAATTTAACAATAAGACATAAATATAGTATTAATAAAAAATTACTCACTTCATTTATACATGAACTCCAGTCGTCTTGGTTTGATGGCGTTTGAAGTTTTTCCGCAATATTTCTAGCCACATATGGCTTATTTTTTATATCTAGCACTATGTCTTTCTCCAATTCTAAGTGAACGGTAAAAATAAAGCAACCCTGCAAAACAGAACTAATCTTTACAGACAGAGGCACAGAAGAACAGCAATAAAATAATTAAAGCGGCGTGCACAAGAAACACTAGCCAGAGAATGATCTGACTGTCGCCAGTACTGTACTCTTGACAACGATGCTAGTTAGTCTTTTACACCTACCAAACTCGTTCGTATTAGCTCGAGTTGCCGGATAATTTTTCGTTCCTTAAAGAATATTAAAAAGCGGAAACCTTTCATAGATTGGAATTTAAATCATAATCTCTATAGAAATCTGGTGTTTCAAGAAAATAATGCATTTTAATTACTTTTATTTTTTACGATTATAGATAAAAACTCGAGCTGTAACTTCTGAGCCCGAGTAAAGCGCGTATGAACGATGTCAAGAGAACATCTGCTACGAATGATATTTTTTGACACAGGGCATTTCTAAGATGACCGCAAGAAGCTGAATGGAAATATATGAACTGCAAACAGGCTCAATATATAAAGCCCAAGTTATTGGCTTAAATTCCTTTCTTGAACTCAGTGTTGGCATAAATTAAATTAGCTTGCCAATACATGTTTACTTTACTAAATCCATACTCGGGCTAAGCCCGAACAGCCCGATTGCCGGAGTTGCCACTGATAAAACACGAAAACTAACCCGTGGAGTTAGGCAGGCTCTCCTTAAAGCAGAAACATAAAAGTAGAGAAGAACCATTAGAGTTAATGAGAATAAATCTGTAATTCGAAGAATGATTGCATAGAATTGGAAGAATATGTTGATTAAGTCTAAACGTGAGATGATTCCTAAAATAAAGTTTAATGTAAAGTTTAATTTTCTTTGCTGAAAGAATAAGTTGTTGGGAGAAATTATGTTGTTTACAAAATTCTTAACAATGTTTGCAAGAGTAAACATTCTAGGAAATATAATTTTTTCAATAATTAATTTCTAAATCAAAGGAAACACAAGTAAAAAGGGAAACACTATGTATACGACATTTAATATCTGCTAACTTTGAAGTCAATGACGGATTACTGAAATAATTGCGGCCTAATAATATATTAGTAGGTTTCTTATAAACTGAAGTTAAAAACTGACCCATTATTCTTAGGTAACACACACACACACACACACACACACACACACACACACATCTCAAAATGAAATTCTATTATGTTCGCATTCATAGAAAATTTAGCTTTATGAAGTTTACAATTTAGATATTCTAGAAAACCTTTGGCATGTTTCTGCTGCTTAAAAATTACGAAACAGTCGTCAACGAAGCGCTTGCAGAATAAAGGTTTAAACTCCAACGGGTAATCATCCAGCCAGTGATGATCTGAGGGGAGAGCGCATTGATTGCCCTTCTCTCCTGTCGGTGAAGCATTTCACCTTCGGAAGAAACACGTTATCTTGAACAGCTAGCTTTAACTCTTTGGAAAATTGAGTTTTATGCAAGACCCAACACTCTTAGAAAGGGTTTAGGTAGAATATTGAATATAATGTTGCATGCTTCATCGACAGGTATATTAATTAGTGATAAAGACTCTAGATCATAGGTGGTCATATAACAATCCTTAAGTTTAGTTCTGAGATACATCTCATAAAATTAAAGAATCAAATAATGTAAAATTATTGTGATTAACTCAATAATCAAACAAAATATTATAACAAGACTCTAACTAAGTGTATAGATGGAAAATAGAATAGTGTGCAAGGATGAGTAGTCTTTGTGGGCTTTGGGAGACCCCTAAATTAGCCCTGGTGAAGAAACCGAAATAAAAAAATTTTCAGATTGAGCAGAAAGAATGTCACGACTTTTAAGAAACTAAGGAAATTGTTGGTTTTGTGCTCCAACTTTGACAATATATCCAAAAGGGTCAACCCGCAATTAGAGAAACCTGGTTTAATTGCTGAGTATGCTACCTATTTTGTTTAAATCATTAATCTTATTGATTAACATAATCATTTGACCTTTATCCGGCTTACTTATATTAATACTATTATCCTTACGTTAGTTTAAAAATATCTTAAAATCGTTGAAGCTAAGAAAGAAGAGTAAAGATTTTGGACCTATTAAACTTGTAATATTTATTTTAGCGATAAGTATAAAGTTATCTATGGAATCAAAACTACGTTTAAAATACGATGATTGCCCTAATTCGGCTCATACTTAAAAAAAAGAAGAAATATCAACACAAGTCAAACTTAAAAACAGGGAGTTTAAAATGTAAACCAAGCGATAATCTTCTGCGCTCATCAGCCGATAAAATTCGACCCGGAAAATTGGAAATCACTGGAGCCTTTACTTCGAATAAGTCAAAATTGAGACCTAAATCATGTATACGATGAGGATACCGTTCAACTTTTTCGCACTGTGGAATCGACATCTAAGAAAGACAAAAAGCCGAACTGGATCCTCGTTTTCTATCCATTTGTATGAGATACTCATATATACACAAATTCATTTGCTTTAAACTATGTAGAAGATCTTTAATTCAAGGTGATCATTATTGGTCCTGGTCTCTTAAATTAATATCTCTAGAAATGAATTTTAAATGTATGTTTGTGTCCCAAATGAGTCATAAACTTACCTCTTGGAATGATGAATTGCGATCATCTGTCTCTTATCTGGACTTTAACATTTTAAAGGGTTTCATTTCGAATTTTCTAGATAAATTTCGTATCATTTACTTAACCCTCCAAAATGGTAAGCTTCACAATATAAATAGTTTAAAGCGAATGAATTTGGGTAGATAGTAGAAAAAATGAGACAGAGACACAAATAGATAGAGATAGAGATAGAAAGTTAGAGAGTTTTAGTGTTATATATATATATATATATATATATATATATATATATATATATATATATATATATATATATATATATATATATATAAATATATATATATATATATATATATATATATATATATATATATATATATATATATATATATATATATAATATCTCTCAAAGTAGTGCAAGAAAATGATGAAGATGAATGAAATAAACCACATTGAAAGAGAAAATGGAATAATTTTTTTTCTTACAGTAATATTTATTACCTTTTTTTCGAAAAAATCAGTGCAGGACAGCGATTCAAACCATGGGCACTGAGGCAGCGAGCACAGCTTTGATCACAGTTAAAAGTATGCCGTTAGTACACTATGCTACGCATAATGGTATATGGTAGAGAAACCACTGTATAGGAGCCAAAAGTTTAATTTACGAGAGTAGTTACAGTATGTAGTTTATCATACCATCTTCAGTCGTATACTAAATATGCAATGGTTATAAAAGTCTATAAATAGCGTAGAGATCAGAAAAAAAACAAAATAAAAAACTACAAAGAAACAGAAAATGGGGGGAAAGATCATTAATCAAGGAGTGTAAGTTTAAGATCGTTGACTAAGCTGTTTACGATGAGGTTACGGGAATGGGGGCTGCATTTCAATTGCCCATCTGACAAATTAAAATTGGGAATTTCTCCTATCAATATAGATTTCATTATTTTTCCTTTACAGAAATCTTTACAATTATATATGATTTGTGCTTTTGAATAGTCAATTTGGTGGTTAAAATTGCTAATATGATTAAAAATAATGGATGTGCTACTGCCTCGTCTAACATCATTTTAATGTTCATAAATTATTTTTGTTAAGGCTTTTCGGTCTCTCCTATGTAAAATGAGGGACAGTTTGTAGAGCCACACGGGATTAAATATACACCTGCTTTATTTGGCTGATCCACGGGCTTGGTCGAAGGGAAAGATTTAAGGATAGGAAAAGGGTATTTAAATGTGGTTAGGCCTGGGGAAATAACTTTGTTCACTCCCTTAATGAGGGGAGAAAAAGGGGGGGATAGACACTTCGTATTAAGGTTTTGAAAGCAGTGTATTGAAGCAAGAAATAGGGCAAATAGAGTGCTGGGTTTCATTAAGAGAAATGTCAGTTACAAAAGTAAGGAGGTTATTCTTAAACTCTATAACTCTTATGTTAGGCCACATCTAGAGTACTGTATACAGGCATGGTCCCCACATTTTACACACGATATTAACCTTCTTGAGTCAGTGCAAAGGAGAGCAACAAAGATTATTCTTTCCCTGAGGCACTTGGAATATATAGATAGACTGAGTGTATTAAATACGTTCTCGTTCGAAAGAAGGTGTGTAAGAGAGGATATGATTGAGCTCTCTAAATTTTTTTATGGGATAGATAAATTGGATGTTAGCAAGTTTTTGGAGTTAGATGATGGAAATCGGACTAGAGGTCACCACTTGAAAATTAAAAAGCAAGGGTGTAGGTTGGATTTAAGAAAATATTTTTCCACCAATAGAGTGGTAGAGTTCTGGAACAAATTGCCGCGGAGGGTAGTAGGTAGTCCAAATTTAAATGTATTTAAGAGTAGGTTGGATGAGTTTATGGGGAGGGAAGGTTGTAATGGTTTCTAAGTTTTGTATATATTAATATTGTTTGTATATATCTATAGCTGCATGATTTAGTTCTTGATAAGCCTTGATTAGTGATACCCTTGTTTCTGGATGCAATCCTCTGGATGTAGTTTTCTTGGGAGTTTGGGTGCCTTATAAAAGAGGCCGTTTGACTCAGATGACCTATGATGGGCCCTTGTGGCTTTTGTCATCTGTTATATTATATTGTAAGGGACTTTGATTTTGTCTTCCTCTGGTGATGGTGCTTTTTGTGGTTGGGTTTTAAAGGATGCGGATGACCTTTGATAGGCCTTTGTGGCTTTTGTCATCCGTGAAATTATGTTATGTTATGTATTAGTAAATTTGTTTTTATCCTTAAGACGGTAATGAGTAGATTTTGCTTTAGATAAACTTTCATTGATTACGTCGAGGGGATAATTTAATTCACTAAAACTGAAGGTTATATATGTAATCTCGTCTTCTAAAACAAAGGTTCCCAACCGATTTTGGCCTATGGCCTCTTTAGGAACCTTATTTTTTCCTGTGGTCCATAATCATTACTTTCAATAGGTAATATGCAGTTTAACTCTACTATAAAGGATAAAAGATATTAAAACAGCTATTTGTATTCAGGTACAATTATATTTGTCACATATATAGGACTATAAACATAGCAAAAATTAAACAGTGGTTAACAAAAAAGTAGTACTGTTTTAAAATAAATAGTCTTACAAAAAATAAAATCCTTTAGCAAAATAAAATAATATATCATCAACTCTTTATTCATTCAATGCGATCCTTGTGCTTCATGCAGTTGTTAGAGACAGACGAAGATCACCTCTTCGTATTATTTCTAAGCGGCTGCGAGCTTTTCATAGCAGGTGTGATACTTTACTAAAACCCGACTCACCCAGATAAGAAGTAGGAAAAGCAATAAAATATAATTTTACTTCGCCCCCAAGCAAAGGGTATTTCATAGCAATTTCATGACTTGTCCATAAGTTCCTGACACCATGCTTAAATCTAGCCAGAGAAGTTTGATCACTCTGTAACTTAATGAGGCTTTCTTGTAATCTGATATCAACATTAGCTGCATTAATTCCAAATGGGTCTACCACCCAACCTGGAATGTCCAGTTGTAGAAGATTTCTGAACCTAACTTCTATATCACTATGCAATTTCTCCAAATGATCAATGTATACTAAAATATCATCTTCTTTCAGCTCACTCTCAATAGTGTGGAGGGTTGGAAACTGTATCAACTCTTTTCGCCCTATGTTTGTCTTGAACAGCCTAAATTTTCCATAAATGCACAAATAGACTCTTTGCAAGTTCAAATATTTGCATTTTTACCTTGTAGCTGTTTTTTCAAGATATTTAGCTTTTCAAATATATCTGTAAGGTGTTAGACTATGTCACATTTGGCAGCAATGATTCTTACTCCAAGCTGCTTACCATCCAGAAATAACACAACACTATCCCAAAGTGCAATAAAGCGATTCAGACAATTGCCCTTAGAAAGCCACCGCACCTATGTATGCAAAAGTAGGCGCTCAAACCCTTCTTCATTGGTAGCACAGAGTTGTAAAATTACTACAACTTTGCAGTATTAGGGTAAACAAATAAAAGCTACCCACATACTATAACGTAGAACCACTTGATAAACAGACTGTAAGGATTCAAAGTTCCACCTGAAGTATTTTCATCAAGCCAACAACGGTGCCAGGCGCATAACTATCAAGCGCACAATGGAGTGCGCCGCAGAATAAGCTTGTAAGATGCAAAATATTTGTTTATAGATTAATAAAAATCCTATTATGCTAATAAAATATTTTAAAAAAAGGGAAAATATATTTATTAATATTCTTAAAATGTAATTCAACTGCATAAAATAAAATTAGGTACTGCCCTAACTATAATTCAGATTTCAATAGGTTGAGTCCTGTGGCCCCCTTCATGGATCTGTGGCCCCTCTAAAGCTTAAAATTTGATGTGGCCCCCTTCAGATGTGCCATGGCCACTAGGGAGTCATATGGCCCCAGGTTGGGAAACCCTGTTCTAGAAATCAAGGGGCACATATCCTATGTGCTCTCAAAAACATACCTAATGCAAGGGCTCGCTTAATGTTAATATCATAATGAGAAAAGAAATGGATATAAGAGTTTGAATAGGTTAGTTTTCGGTACACGGTGAAGCTAATTTTGTCAAAATTGATAATTTAAAATTGATAATGGGATGGAGGCCGTTAAGATTTTTAAGGAAATTGTCAAATTAGTTTAAACTATTTATAGGCTAAATCGATATGACATCATCTACATACCTATACAGGAGGGAGTAATGATACTTCGAAATATGCATTAAAAGGTTACATAATATGGGTGATAAAGATTACCCATGCCCAAACCATATTTTTGACGGAAAAAACCCATATCGCTAATAAATACATTGTCACTAACACAAAGTTTAACAAGATTTATAATTTTATTTTTGCCTAGAGGGAGGTTTAATTTTTGATTATCTAATACCTAAGATAGAACATCATGAGCTTCGTTAACTGGAACATTAGTGAACAGACTGTCCACATTAAAGCTTATTAAGCGGCTTCCTTTTATGTTGATTTTCCTAAATTTTTCAATGAAATCAGAGGAATGGATTATGTGTGAAGGAGAGGTCAATCCAACAGCGTCAACAAGAATGGAAGCTAACCACTTCGAGAGTTTGTATGCATGAGAGTCGATACACGATTTAATAGGTCGGAGTGGCATGCCTCTTTTGTGGGTTTTTGGCAGACCATACATAAGGGGAAGTGATGGATTGGTAGGTTTAAAACGATGAAAAAGGTCTGGGTTAGATCGTATCATAAACTACATACTGAAACTAGTCTCGTAAATTGAACTTTTAGCTCCTAAACAGTGGTTTCACTATCATATATATATATATATATATATATATATATATATATATATATATATATATATATATATATATATATATGTATATGTATATATATATATATATATATATATATATATATATATATATATATATATATATATATATATGTATATATATATATATATATATATATATATATATATATATATATATATGTATATATATATATATATATATATATATATATATATATATATATATATATATATAAAAGGAATAAGAATTGGACTCGAATGAGCAAATGAGACAAAAAAACCGGAGTTTTTTAAAGACAAGAGAGAGGGACATTAGAAGAATCCAGAAACAATGAGAGCAGAGGGCGACACAGTGAAGGCGATCCTTTACCGAGAAGACAGAAATAACGCCAGGGAAAAAACTTTTGAATTCCTGGCTGGGACTTGAACCCGGGTCTGCTGGTTGTATAATCACCCGCATATCCTGTAGTTGCTCCTTCTTTGTATGTGACATGGACAGTGAGCTTTCAAATTGTGAGCGGGAAAGAGGATGTGGTATAATAATTCCTTGGAGGTTCCTAGCTTAGGGAGATAGTGGGTTTGATGGGGTAACGCTTTAGGCGAAATATAGTTACTCTGCCTGGTAGGTTAGCGGTAAAGCATCTGACCGGCAATCAGCAGACCCGGGTTCGAGTCCCGGCCATGAATTCAAAACTTTTTTTCCTGGCGTTATTTTTGTCTTCTCGGTAAAGGTTCGCCTTCACTGTGCTCCCCTCTGCTACCTCTGATTCTGGATTCTTCTAATGTCCCTCTTTCTAGCCTTTAAAAAAAGTCCGGTTTCTTGTCTCATTTGCTTATTCGCGTTCAATTCTTATTCCTCTTGTACTATATGTATTTATAGTCAGCTACACAAGGTTTCTGCATCTTTCTTTCTGTCTTCAAATTTATTTGAAAGACAGAAAATAAAAATGGCATAGCCCTGTGGTGGTTGTATAATCACCCGCAGATCCTGTAGTTGCTTTCTTTGTATATATATTTATATATATATATATATATATATATATATATATATATATATATATATATATATATATATACATACATATAATTTCTAATGTTGTTACATGTTCAATGAGGGTTAATAGAAACATCGGTTAGACCATGTATTAAGAGAGACTACGTAATAAATGACGTGCTCTTGATCTAATTGTTAAAGCAGAATGTCAAAATCCTCCATTGTGAGTCGAGACCCATGGTTCTTCAAATGTCGTTGATTTTTGCAGTCCAGTAGGCTATCATTGTTCTATCGGGCTAAATGCATGGTCGTCAGTCTTCATTCATTACACTTTTCTGAATTTTTTTTATTCCGCGGTGTAGAACATATGGGGTCAGATGCTTCTTTTCTCGTTGATAACTATACGAGACCTAATCACCAAAAGCAAATAATGACTATTCAAGAAGAAGTAAATCGGAGATAGGTTCTTCCGTGACCTGAAATCATTGGTATGAAAATATATTTTCATACCAAATCAAAGCTAATGATACCCGAAAACTAAGAACATGCGGTCTAAAATAGGTTGTAATTCCTTTACTCAGAAGCAAACCCGTATAAAATGTGTTTGTTAAACCCACCCTGTCTTTTCAACAAAATCCATAGAACGCTCGAGAAATCCTTCATTCCACAGTTAAATCTATTTTCAAATATCCTAATTCTTCCTCTGAAACCTAAGATCCTAACCAGTAATGACTTAGGCGTCAACGAAAGGAAGCTTGCGATGCTATCACTTAAGGATGAAAGCGTTCCAATAACAAAATTTACAAAAGAAGGAATATTCAACGTGTTTTATAGTACGTCAGTCTAATGAGCTATAGTGGTTTGCTAACAAAATCAGGGTGAAAAAAACCCTTCGCTTTCATATCTGGTCCAATAGAATTTAACCAAGAGAAAGATACCTGAAAATGAGAATACGGCCGCATAAATTGTTACTCACTCGAGGAGATAATTCAGGCGACGGAGAGGCGTGGCAACAGTTCTTATCGATCGTAAACAGGCGAGTACAACACCGAGAACTAATAAACAAACGACCTTAAAGGATGGAAGAGACATGAAGTGAGATGGGGTCTCTGGTAGAGACTCGGTAGGGGTTTGGGGGTGTCTGAAAGAGAATCGGGAGGGGATGGGGGTCAGTGGAAAGAAAGATTAATATCACCTTACTCTTGTTGCACTTGATTGGGTAGGAGGAGAGTTATTTATTTCCTTTTGCCGCAAATTCACACCGCCAGTACATATCTCAGTGCACACCGAGTGTAGGGAAGGGGTTCAAACGGCAGGTTGCATTATATATGGCAGCTGTATCTGACCATCTGATGACTAACCATACCCAGTAAAACGTAAACCCGTTCATGGAGGGCACGGTGTTTCCACTCTGTTAATTCCTACTCAGAATGGGTGACTGCAGCTTGAGTGAACTTAGGAAATGATGTGGCGCACACTAACTCGGGCAAAAGAGTTAAATCCTTATTGAAATTGTCCAAGCAAGTTTGGGGAAAATAAATTGACAAAGATAAAGTGAAGAGAGGTTACAAAATTCATTCTCCTTTAATCATCTTAAATCGTGAAAAGATTTAACTATATTCTATTCTTTTTGACCCAGAGGCATAAAACGCGGGAACCGTTTCACTGCTTATCAGACCGTGTACTTTGTACTCATTTACTTTTCCCCCTCATCTCTGCTATTGTGTTAACAAACCACTTTTAAACTTCCAGTTTGGAGATGTTGACGCCCGTTGATTTTGACCTTCAAAGAATAATCTGATGGAATGTTATAATATTGAGGAAGTCCATATGGCCAATGTTGTTACTATAAGAGGGAATTCATTGGCCATAGTTGTTCCTTTAGGGGGGATTTCTTTGGGCAAACTTGTTACTTTAAGAGCGACTTCATTGGAAAAACTTGTTCCTAACGACAAAATTCAGTTGGTTTTTTCATAGAGATAGAAATACACTCTTTAAACCCATGCACCGAAATGTTTAAAAAGTTTATTATTTTAATCTCTCAAGCTATTCATTTTATTTTATCTTTTCGTCGTGTAGAATCTTTTTTCCAATTAGTTATTCTCCTTGGCCATTTTTCTATTGTAAGGTAATATTTTACTTTGGAGTGAATAAAAATATTAAGCCTCCCATTATACTTCTCAGTTTTAGTCGGTGATTTGCTGTCATCATGTGATGTACCGAGTTTTGCAAAATCCTATGACACTCGGTTTTTTAATCAATCCGGTAGAACAAACTAATTATGCTAAATAGGTTTTTCGAGACGAAATCCATCTTGTGTGTGGGTTTTAACTTGTTAAGTACACAAGCCCATATTTACACCCGCAAATAACATACACACACTCATTAATATAAATATAGTTAGGTGTCTTTATTTATTCGTGAGTTCTGTGTACTTTAGTATAAGTTTCATGTCTATCCTTCTGATTGTCCACGTACCTAAATCTATAATTCTTTATCTCTATCTCTTACTTCTATTTTGGGGGCGAGAAAGAAGAATATTGATATTTAATGTTCATTTACATACCCACTGTTTTCCTTTCATTAATAGAAACGTGTTATTATTATCATAATATTTGCACACCTCTTTTTCTCCATACATGATTCATTCGCGAATGGGAGATGTACACATATTAACCGCATATCCTTCTATCTGGACAAACACTTCTTTCGGTTTTCTGAAATTTTCGTCGATTCTGGATCGTCCCTTATTTAGTAATGGGAGGTGAGATTTTTGATCAGTGCACAAACAAGAAAATGTTTTATTTTTCCAGCCTATTTTTTAGGTTTGTGTTATATTGGTGATGGTGTTAGGTTTAATTATAAATTCCTTTAAGTCTGTGTCAACTTTGCTACGAATTAGCACCTCTACTTCCTAAGGAGGTCTGTATTTATCAGGCAGTTACCGTTTCATGAGATTTATTTTTCGAATCGTCTGTTTATCTATAGCCCAGAGATGGGTTTAGGTTCGATTTGTAAAATAACCATTCATCTTTGTATAAACTGGTTTCTCGATATATTGGGCTAACGAGATATGTTAGTGCTGTATTCATGCCTCACTAGTACTTCCCTTAGCTTGTCTGTTCTTCAACATTGAACACACTTTAGTTATAGGAAATTTTTCTCCAAAGTCTATCTGATGGTATTGTCTCTATTCTTAGATATTTTATCGATTTTTTATCTAGAACCAAGTTAATTTGATTGATGTTATTAAACTTTTCCTTCTTCCAGATTGATGGCAATGCTAACTTCTTTTCTTGGATGAAAATAGAGAAAAATGGCGAACCCATGGCAGAATGCAACATTTGAGTTATGCACATAAATATTAATAGATTCCTACGTATTGTAACATGAAATTTTGTTGGATGAAATAGTCTAAAAATCACTTCCTAAGATATTTATCCCCTCTCTTTCAATGAAATAATATTGGTTACATCTAGCTCTATTGCTCATTGAAGGTGAAACATATATCAGAGCAGTGGCCATGTTTGGATATGCCGAACTACGACAAATATATGAGAAGGCGTTGATCTTCAAATGAATCAGAGCAAACATATGAACATTTCTCTTTTCTCACAAATAGGATTATCATCTGATCGCTATATGGCCTCCGTGGTATGAGTGGGGCTAAGCGATAATTGGCTAGATATCGCAAATTGCGCCTTTGGATAGAGGTCTTTTTGTTCGCATTTTCAAA
This sequence comes from Ceratothoa steindachneri, assembly GCA_963969495.1. Classification (NCBI taxonomy): domain Eukaryota; kingdom Metazoa; phylum Arthropoda; class Malacostraca; order Isopoda; family Cymothoidae; genus Ceratothoa; species Ceratothoa steindachneri. The sequence continues at coordinate 81,388,900 of OZ018327.1, forward strand.
CCAATTGACACGAAAGGAACAAATTCTACCCCATTCTTCAAACTTGATTGTTTTTTCATCTCTCGTTTGATTTACCTGATTGGATTTTTGAAGAGCAGGGTTAAAGAAAACTTCACGAATCAAAAAATAAAATTGAATAGATGAAATACGGTTAGTCTCCAAATTCAAAAAGTTCAAATTTCCAAAATGAATTGCGTGTCATCGAAATATACATTTTAAACGGAGGTAGGAACCTCGCCAAAATATTTCACTCACTTCTCACTAAGTGTTTTATTTTTTGATGAAGGTACGCAACTACCTGGTTTGACAGGAATTGTATATAGGATTGGTTATCTTCTTCGCATCTTTCTTCTCATCGGTTGGAGTCTTTCCTTCTTTATTCATTCATTTATACTCTCATTTTCATACCTGATATATTCTGCTTTCTTTGCATTGCATCATTTATTATATTTCCTGCTTATATCTTACTACTCCTAATTATCGATAACACTTTTTTATTATTGATCGTAACTGAGTTCGCAATTTATAGGGGAATGGAGAATAAGAATTTCGCTTGGCAGACTCTAACATCCTGTACATGCTTTGCTATTCTTTGTATCAGCTCTATAAATAAGACTTATAGGTCACAGCCTTACCTCTTGGATTTATAACTAATTAAGATGGTCGAATTGTGGATAAAAATGGCTTAATCTAAATAATCAGTATCTTATGGCACCCATAACATTTCTAAAGTTAAAGAATTCAAGTAACTTGGAAATTCTTTAATTATTTAATAAAAACTAGTTAACATTCATATAAAGGAATTCTTTTCTTTCTTTTAATCTTTTGTTTTTGTTTTGCGAGTGAAAGTTTCATTATTCCATTTTTCTTTATTTTCTATTTACATCTAACTAAATATTTTATGAATATTTAGTTGCAATTAGTTTCTCATTAAAGTGATTCTTAACTTCAATATACCAATTCTTTGACTTTGGATATACTGAATAAAATCACTAACTTTATAAATATATATATATATATATATATATATATATATATATATATATATATATAACTTTTATTTCCTCACATATTTCTCCTTTCTCTCATTTTATTCCACCTATAATCCAGCTGCCATCGGTGGTTATGATGACTTCATCATATTTTATTTGACAAAAACGCCATGACAATACATAATTGAGAGGAAATATAAGTAGAATCTTGCATCTAAATTATTATTTAGATGTGACTAGCGATATAAACGAAAGCAGTCCATTCGAAGGTGAGAGAATTGAGGTTTCCAAGAATTTTTTTTTATTGGAGTAAGTAAAGTTATGTGGAATGTAGACCCCCTGCACCCTCAAGGAGAGCATGGAGGCATGGAAAGCACGCAATCCTCTAGATAGCACTGGCAAGGTGAGTTCACATCGAATACCTTACAACTGGTGCGTTTAGTTATAAAATAGTCTCTAATTATGTAATATATTACTTATTATTGACAATTAAACATAGGAATTCTTTTTGATTGCTCAATTCAAGTGGCTGCAGCTCATGTGAATGTAGAGCTTGGAGCTTGACCTTAAAACTGGCCTTTAGCGTGAAGTGAGGGTGGCAGCGAGTTATGAGCCGATGAAAGGGTGATGATCTATATTTCGCATTTCTTCTCAGTGGCACTAAATAGACTGATGGGCGCAATGTTTGCCAGGTGTCGCCATCATGGAGTTGCCATCGGTCGTTGCCTGTGCCATAACTCTTTAAAGATTATGGTGTCTGCAATACACTGTGTACATATACTATAACGGCCATATTCAGTGCGCGTCTCTATTCATAAATGCAAACCTCGGTTTATGGAAGAAAATTAATCTATTTTTGAAGGTAAATAAACACCCTGAAAAACGTCCTGATAAAAACCAAAATGGAATAAAAAGTATCTTTTGAAAATAAATATGATAGAAAGAGAAAAATCACTTATGCTAGATTGATATTATATTAGTGGGTAAAAAATATGCGCATGTTGGAAGTTTCTTTGGTTTTTAATTAATATTAAAGAAATTTCATTCAATATGTTTTTCCAAAACAAATTGAGCTATAAACAAGTTTAGTGTATAGAACGCGAGGAATTATTAGACATTTCCGAATGCTCTTTGGATTTATAAAGGAGAAAGATGAGGGTTTGACCTTTCTTTAAATGTATGTATGGTCTGATACGCTCACCTCTGCCCACTAAGCCACTTTGCCGAAAGATTATTCCTGAAGCATTCATTGGTATCCTTCTTTTAAAAAATAAATATAATAAATAAAATATTCATCCTCTGTTTTCGGGATGTTTGAAAGAGATCGATAAATCCCATAATTAAGAAAAATGGATTCTCTAAATGTGCACATCAAAAGGTAGAGACCCAGATGAGAATTTAACTTTCCTCTTTATCTCTGTGGTTAAATAACAATAAATATATTATATTTTTATCTATTATAAATTCTTTTAATACTTTATTGGACCTCTTTTTTTCTTTAATCACAAGCATAATTAATCGAGGCATGAATTTCACTAAATTTCACAAAATTTCGGATGCAATGTTTCCCCACACATTATAAATTTTCACACAGTTCTGTTTTATTCGTAGTTGTAATACTGCCCATTGTAACAAGCACTCTCTATACGTGTTACCTTGGATTTAAGTATGCACTCTTTGATGGCGAATTCATAGGGGAAACCTCTATTTCCCCAAACCAATTCTCGCTGTGGTTAGATGAATGGCATGGGGCATTGTCCTGCTGAAATATAATTTCATTTTTTTTGTGTTTTAGGGTGTAATTTATAGACAGATAGTTCACTTTTGACAATATGTGGTAAATGTTGTGGAGTTCATTTATTCCTGGCTCTGATGATCACATGCAGCTACATACTATGAGAGAACCACCTCCATAATTCATAGTTGGTACCACACATGGAGTGTAAAATGACACTCTCTCTTCGTCTGAAATTGTTTTACAAAATAGTTAAATTTTAAAATAATTTTCTGCCAAGCTATTTTTAAATTGAATTATATAAATTACATATAAAAAACAATACAACAAATATTAACTCTTCTATCCCTGATAATTACTTTCATATGCCCAGATTACTTTAGACCATTCACGGTACGAGTACATTTCTCTTCACCGGATTCTTGGATTCGCTTCACTCACAACATTTTATCGGAAATACTCGAAAGTAAAATAAGGATGCCAATATGGAACACAACTTCACAAACGCCACCTTGTCGATATCTGCCATAACGTAAGAAGTACGTTTACTTTAATATTTCCAAATACATCACATGTAGTCTGAATTTAGAGAAAAGGAGGGGGGTTCCATATTAAGAACCATGGTCATTTCGTGCAGATGATAATTGTTTAAATAGGTTGAGAGGAGAGATTAGTTAACGTATATAAAGAAGAAAAGAACATTATTTTCATTTTGTGCTGTATAGTATTAAAATATCAAGTCAATAGATCTTTAGCAATTATAAAAACAATTATTATTAGCATTATTAGTAAAGGATATAATTAAGAATTAATAATTAGCTATCTAGATAATTAAAACCGTCTTGAAATGAGTAAAAGACAATTGGTATGGTTATTTTGGGGATGGGAACTCAATTCTTTCACAGGTTCGTATATATATATATATATATATATATATATATATATATATATATATATATTGGAAGAAGGCCATGTTTATGCAGGATTCATTGAAGTCAACAGCAACGGTTGCATCGTTTACTTTTGGCTGCAGCCTTCTTATAGCTTTGACTCTAGTCTCAACAGATGACTCTAGGCGAGCAAAATTGCTCGGAAGAGGTATGCCTTTATTTGCCTAGACGTCTTTCGACGTAACAGTAGGTGATTTTTGAGACAGAATGGTGAACTTAATTGAATTGAGGAATATTAGTTTAGAAAAAAATTGGTGTGAAAGATAAGATGATAGATTGTGGGTGAAGAGAGTGTGTAAGGTTTGCCTGGTAGTGAGGGCTACGCTTTTCATTTTTCTTAGATTTCTTTTTCGTTGTCGATGACCTTAAATCCTGTAATTTGTATTGATGTGTGAACCTGAGTTTGTGTTATAACGCTCTCAAGCTTTTCTTTTATACTTATTTTGTAACCTTATTTTTAATTTCCTAAATTTTTAACTATTTTCAAAAATTATTATATATATTTATATTAATTTAATTTTGTTTATTTATTTTTTATTTTATTTCTGACTTAGTTTGTTTTTTTATTATTTTATATATTTATCTCCCTAGTACTATACTTATTTTAAGAGAGATAAGATTTTGAATGGTAATAATATAGCTGAACATATATACTAGTTCTTCTATACTAATTTAAGAACTTGTTTTAATTTGTCTTTTTTGTGTTTTTTTTTAATTACTAGTTATATTGACATATATACATTTATATACATTTATTATGCTTTCATTCAAATACATTCATTCATGTTTGTGAGTGTATTTGCTAATCTATAGTACGTGTAGTTGTTTGTTCAGTGTGGTCTCTATGTGAACAACGGTGCCAACTGTTCCTCGGAACATTGTCTTGAGCTGGGAAGTTGCCTTCTTCTGGACACTTTCTCTCTTTTGTTCGCTGGGATGTTTAGACCATCAGGTAGTTCGGGTGCTGTTTCATTTAGGATCCTCTCCCATGTTCTTTTGGCCAGACTCTGGGTCGCCTTTGGTGATAAGCGAGGGATATTTGTTCAGGGAAGGGGTCTTGTCAGAAGCGTAAACCTTCAGACCTAGTTCCCTACCGTCGTACCTGTGCTTGTTTTTCTTACTTTTTGTTCTTTTAGTGTTATTTTCTCTTGTGGGTTCGCTCAGGGTACTTTCTCTGTCCGAGTTTGCGTCAGTTGTAGTTTGACGCTTACTTCTATGGGGTTCGTTTGTGGCAGTATTCCTTGCTTTTATTTCCCTCTTTCCTCGCTAAAATTCTGAGGCCAGGTCTCCTGGTGGGTTCCTGTGTTTCTTGCCATTGATCCTTGCGGTGTGAGTTCGTTATTTCAGTAGGGTTGGTAGACGTGGCTGCAACTACCTCTTCATTCCCCTTTGGGGAAAGTTTTAATTGCAGGACATCTCCTGAGGGAGGGTTCTCTGGGAACCACATCCCACTCAGATTGTTCTTCTTGAGCATCAAGTTGAGTTCACTTGAGAACTTGCCTGGATTCATGAGATTTCTTATGTGCGCATAAAGTATGCAGTTAAGAAATTTACTTGACTCCGTGTTCTCAAGATTGGTGTAGGTTTTTGCCGGGGCTTGTGTTAGGGGGGGCATTTGGGCTGCATGTGCATACGAAGTTGCCCTTCTCCTCTGTTCTTTCTCTTTCTTTACAGCTTGTTTCCTTTGATTATGTTTCTTTTCATGGGTCAAGCCATGGTTAGTGTTTTTTGGCCCTGCCCGCAGTTGACTTACTTCTCGTTCTTCATGCAGTTTTTTGACCCATGATACCTTTCACTGCACCTAGAGCATGTCTTCTCTGCTTCTTGGCAATCTTTTTTGAAGTGTTGCTCGATTTTTTAACAGCAGAAACACATCTGAACCGGTAAGAATTCTTTACGCTCGATCTGGTCCCCACTGATCTTTGCGTAAAAGAATAACAAACCCTTTTCTTTGGCCTTCTGGGCCATCTCCGTCTCCTCAAAGTTCACATTGAATACATGATTGTATTCGGTTTCTGAACTTTATTATTTCAGAAACTTTTGCCTAGCTCTGATTGGCTTCTATATCTTCTGCTAATTCTTCTTTAGTGCGAACACCTATCCAGGAATCGAGTCGACGGCAAATCACGCTGCAGTACGCCTGGATTTGAGGTAGTACTGCGTGCGGACTGGAGGTTTATCTCCTGGAGTGCGAGAAAGACATATTCCTTGCTGATCGTCTCGATGTCCTTCTCCCTTTCGCAGATCGCCAAGTAACTGGTTTGGATGTCTATTAGGTGAACGACTGCGACGCTGAGTTTTCCGAAGATCGTTTCGAAAACTTTGCCTCTGAAAGGTATTCGTGTCGCCAGATCGATTGCCATGTTGTTGAGGGTAACCCCTTCGTGGTCCATGTGAGGCAAGCACTTAGGGTAAGCAGACTTCTTTTATGCAGTGTGTAATTCGGTGAGCAGTATGTGTGTATTAGAAATATTGTTTTCCTAGGGGTGACTCCCCCTACGCTTCTTGAGCAACCTTGAACCCCGGAGGTATTTGCCTTGAATGTTGGGATGAATGTGGTAATCGCGTATTATAATGAGATGATAGATGATTGAGTATGTGTGATACTGGGTGGGATCCTCTCGAGGGATGACTACTGACGGACTAATTGACAACGCCGCTCCCCGGGGGTGTTTGAATCACGACTACTCCCAACATTCACAGAGACGGTTATGTGTCCCTCTGTGATCCTGAGATGGGCCTCCGCAGTGATTAGCAACGGAGGTTGCAGGCTCTCCCTTGTCCAGTCGAGCCTCTTTACATTATCATTTACTGTGGGCTAATCCTCAAACCAGCTTCCTCTAATGCCCCTAATTATGTCTACTCTAGTTAGTGACATAGTTGGGCGAGGCTGGTACGACGATTCCCCTCCGAGGGGCCGCTGTGAAGCGGAGGGAATGGGGTAATGGTTTTACTCGGTTATCATCTTAAAAGCGTAGCCTGAAAAAAAGATGATGAAAAGGGGTGAAATGGTGTAGTAGTAATAAAGTATAATCTCTCTTGTGACATCTCTTTCTTCTTCTTCTATTTCTAGAAGCTTCCTCGTCATCGAGAGGAAGCGATTATGGAGGCGTTTACTGGCAGATTTTGGCCGCTTTTACTAAAACTTTTCCGCTTTTGCCGGTTGCTAACTTATGCCCAAGAAATCCGATCAATGGTGAACGTGATATTACAGCAAATATATTGAATATGTTTAAACATTACCGTAAGAAACCGGGCCAATCAACTAACTCGAAAAATACATGGATAGAATTATGTTTAAAAATATGTTGAACATTATTGTAAGGAAAGGGACCAATGAACTGAAGGCCTACCAAGTAGAGAAAAGACCTGCATCAACATCAAGGAGGGCGATGACAACTTGGAGGATCCAGCGGCCTGGAGGAAAGATTCCGTACGTTCTGGAAGGAAATCTTCTTAATAACACCAGAGAACCATGCGGAATTTGACCAGGAATTCGAAGACCATCTGATAGAAGAGCTCAACCAGATCATACATCGAACGCACTTACAAGCCTAAGTCGACAAAGGGACGGAAATGGCGGACCATGGCCACTAATAACAACGGTAGAGGTCATAGAAGTCATAAAAACCTTTAAACAAAAGGCGGCAGGCTTGACGGGCATCACTAAGAACAATCTGGTGCATGTCCCTCGGCAGATCATTCGGGGAATCACTAACATCTTCAACGCTTCCCTGAATACGTGCTACTTCTCCGATGGGTTAAAAATGGCTAAAATCTTTTTTATTCCTAAAGGGAACACCCCCCCCCCCTCCTATCATCTGGTGGACTACAGGCCAATATCACTCCTGGAGTTTGTAGGCAAAATCTACGAGAAACTTCTAGCCAATAGGCTACAAGATCAGCTGACCAAGCTGGAAGCTCACAACCCTCAGCAACACGGGTTTTGCAGGAGGCGGGGGACTGATAGAGCCCTTGCCCTCCTAACCGAAAAGCTGGCCCGCTGTAATGCTGATGGAAAGTACGTAGACGTGGTGTTGTGTGATGTACAGCAGGCCTTCGATAAAGTTTGGCTAAGAGGTCTACAATTCAAAATCTTAGGGCTCCAGCTAAACCCTGTCATAGAAAGGGTCCTCTGTGATTACATCATGGAGAGGAAGGCCCGAATCTCGATCGAGGGCAATATAGGACCCATATTTGAACTAGAGGCGGGGGTTCCACAAGGTAGCTATCTGAGTCCGCTGCTGTACCTTGTGTACACGTTGGACTCACCTGCTCCAGTCGGAGAGGATTTGATGTATCTGCAGTTTGCAGACGACATCACTCAAATCATCCCCAGTTCCTATAGGAACGCTGGAGTTCAAGCAAGGGAGACAGCTACCGAAATCGAAAACATCAACCGATTCGAAAGAATGTGGAAAATCAAAACAAACCGCCGAAAGTTTCAGATCCTCCCAATGAACCGCCGTAAAGGGTACGACGTCATCGTCAGCGACGAACTTTACCCGTACTCCAACGAGGGTAAAGTCCTGGGTCTGCGCCTAAAGTAAAGCTAACGAGTTAGCAAAATTATAATTGAAAGGCTTGAATGCCTAACATAACGACGGAGTAAAAGATTTATATATAGAGATTATTTATACATATATAGATATATATATATATAAGAAAATACAAAAACAAAACAAAACAAGGCAAGAGTAGTTAACTACTACAGGAAGGTCAGCTAACGCTGACCCAACGAAAATGGAGGAAGAAAATAAAAACTGGAAAAAGAAACATGCCCGGGACCCCCTCTGCTCTAGGGCAAAAACAAATCTCCTTCAACACTATCTACAACTACTACACGTTTGCAACACTTGTTCCATCAATCAATCAATCAATCACCAATGAACTAACATGAAAATACATTGATGTTTAAAAATATGTTTGAGAACACAAATTGTTGTTGAGTATAAACAAAAGGAGGAAAGATTTAGTAAATTTATGGTTTCATTCGCGGGCGTTGCAGATTCTAGCGAAAATGGAGGAAGAAAATGAAAACTGGAAAAAGAAACATGCCCGGGACCCCCTCTGCTCTAGGGCAAAAACAAATCTCCTTCAACACTATCTACAACTACTACACGTTTGCAACACTTGTTCCATCAATCAATCAATCAATCACCAATGAACTAACATGAAAATACATTGATGTTTAAAAATATGTTTGAGAACACAAATTGTTGTTGAGTATAAACAAAAGGAGGAAAGATTTAGTAAATTTATGGTTTCATTCGCGGGCGTTGCAGATTCTAGCGGTGAGTCGTTGGGAGGATAGTCTTTAGCTGGAGTTGTGTATTGATTGAAGGTCTACGTTGGGAGATCATAACTTCCTCGGCCATTTAGAGTCTTCGGCGGTCAGGATCACAGAAGATGATGGAGGTATTATATGTGAGCGTTTCTCTTGTAATTGACGTATGATGCGTTGCGAGATGTTGCTTGATAGCCCCGACGAGTTGGAACATTGAATATAGATATCTAAACATTTCGTACATCGACTGTGTACATCATCAACAGTTTTCTGTCAATTTTACAAAATTAGAATAAATATTTAAAAATAGACTTAAAATATTACATAGTTACTTGGAGAAAAGAAGAGAAAAAGTACAAAAACAAAGGCAAACACACAAAAAATACAATTTAATAAAAAAATAATAGGAATTGGAAAATTGGCTTTTCAGGCAGAGGTCTCTGTATAGGATGGTGTTCATGAACAGACTGTGTTGTTGTGGGGAAAAATTAGACTTAAATAGTTATTGGTGGCATGTTAGTTGGTTTTGTAGGAAGGGAATAGTTGGTTGTATTTTAAATAATTAATAAGGGAGTTGAAGAGTGTTGGTAGTTAAGTTTAAAGGTTAATTTAAATTAGAAATGTAAAAGATTCCGAAATCTCTAGATCACGACTATTAAGACAATAAACTAGAATAGTTAATTCAATGTCTGAAATTTGTGTGCTGCAAGACATGGAATTGTTTGGAAAACCTCGATGCTTACTAATCGTCATTGAAGTTTAAGCGTGGTCTTAACCACGTAGCAGGCATGACAGCATTCACACAGGAATTTGTGAAGCAATAAGGACCGATGCATTTTTTAAAGTTTTTCTTTAATAGTTAGATTGTTAATGGGAATAAAATGAATTGACTGTAAAGGCAAAACGAGGAACAAAGTTCTCTCTGCCCCAAAAATAAAAAATAAATAGGTCTATAGGAAGGAGCTTAGATATCTGCGAGTGAATAATAATACAAGGAATGATCCAAATGTATTAACTAAATACAGTGCACAAAAGTTCAACATTAAATACAACGCATTAAATAAATACAGTGCGCAAACGCGTCACATCAAATTCAAACGTATCAAATGAATAAAGCGCACAAACGGGTGCATTAAATATGTCACAGGATTAAATCACCAACGACAACACGTCGTTACAAAATGAGCACTGCTACTCCGAAAAATCGGTAGAGGAACGCAATATAACACCCAGTATTACGTCCTTTAAAGAATAGCTGTAAGTCTCGATAATGAGAACGTAATAATGGGACGTAAGATGAAAAGAAATATTCCAAATACCGGTCACGGAAGTAGTGAGGCAATACACGGATGGCGGTTGTCCTGGAAACGGCGAGAGTCTTAACGAGCCCAAGCGTTATCCGACTTCCTGGTGAGAGCAAGAGGGACGAGTAAATCGGGATCTTGTAAACGGTGCAGCGGCAGATGCTGGCAGGGGTCTCTAGGTATCAGCAGATCCTCGCTGTATGAACTCATGATTGGCTCTACTTCTTGAAGTTGAAGTTGATGTAAGAAGCATGAAAAAGTGTAGTAGGTATATAAAGATAAAAAGGATGGGTTGAGAATTGCCCTGGTGTAGAGGGCTCCTCACCGGTTTGTCCATTTCTTGTACTATCTATCTCTTCTCCTTATTCGTTTGTTACCTGTCTTAATCTTTTTCTTCTCTATTTATTTATATGAGTTTGTGTTAATATATATATTCTTTTTTATATACTTATTTATATATTTATTTATTTATTTATTTTTTTTTTTATTTTTTTATTTTTTTTTTTTACTATAATTAGGTAAAATAAATATCTATACTATTTCCTCCGTCGTGGCTTTCAAGCCTTTCAAGTTTTTTGTTTGCTCTTGCAATTTTATGTTACTTTTTGTAATTTAACAAATTGTATCTGTCTTGCCGGGGGTTTTGTTTCTGAATATTGTTTTGTCACATTTGGGTTCGATGGGCACTACGCCTCTCTACTCTTCGCTTTCTTCATCTTCCGTGATTTTTGTTGAAATCAATCTTTTGGTTACGTATAGAGACCAACTATTCGATCTCTGGAGCAGTTCCTTCCACTCGGGAAGAGGGATTTTCTACTAACCCGTTCTCTTACTGCTCTCGGTATATCTATGTTTTGATTCATATTCGGGAGTATTTCTTCTTCGATTTTGTCCCAGGTCTTACTCCCTAGCCTTTGGAGTTCTACATTCAGAGGGGTTAATCCTGCTCTTGCGTGCAGGACTGTCTGCTGAATGTAGTCCGTCCTTTTTGCTCCAGCTATAAGCAGGGCTGCTTTGTTCTGCACTCTCTGCATTTTTCTGAGAGAGGTGGAACTCACAGCCTGCATGACCACTGCCGGGTACACTAATGTTGAGCGCACCAGAGCAGTGTATAGCTTTTTAAGGTTTTTGGAGCTGAGGTTTTTAAACCTATACAGTTTGCCAAGCTGTATTTTGGCTAGGGAGATTCTGTCATTGATGTGACCAATGTACCTTTTGGAGGTAAATTGAAGACCCAGGACTTTTCCTTTGTTACCATATGGGTAAACTTCGCCATTTACTCTGACATCCACACGTTTGCGGCGGTTAATTGGTAGGATCTGGAACTTTTAGCGGTTGGTCTTGATTTTCCACATACGTTCATATCGATTGATGTTTTCGATTTCGATGGCTGCCTGCCTTGCTTGATATCCGGCGTGCTTGTAATAGCTGGGGACGATTTGCGTGATGTCATCTGCAAACTGCAGGTACATCACATCCTCCCCTACCGGATCAGGTAAATCCAGTGTGTACAGAAGGTACAGCAGCGGACTCAGACAGCCACCCTGTGGAACACCCGCCTCAAGTTGAAATTCAGGTCCTCTGTAGCCCTCGATGGAAATTCGGGCTTTTCTACTTATGATGTAGTTGCAGAGGACCCTTTCCAGGGTAGGGTTCAGCTGGAGGCTTAGGATCTCAGGGGCTCCCTATTTATACCCGTCAGAATGAGTCTCGTAACGAAATTCAGCCGACTTTCAGTTCGTCAACCCGCCTTCCACTCGCTATGGCGTAAATTAGGTAGTAAATTATCGAACTGTGTTTCCTAGGTGTTACGCTGTAAGTTACAAATGACTCTTAAAGCACATGGAAAGTTATCCTTACACCACCCTAAAAACAAGAATCTACTGTTAGTATGTAGATTAAAACATTTAGACAACATAAAATAAACATAAAAAAGGAAAGAAGAAACAATAATAATTAACAAGGAAGGCCTACCAAAGAGGTCTGCACCTAAGTTTTCCTTTCCATTAATGTGGAAAACTATAAACTTGTAGGTCTGAAGGGCTAAAGCCCAACGAACTAGTTTGTCATTTTTCCTCTTGAAAGTGGCTAAATACAAAAGAGGCTTGTGGTCAACTTCCCCCCAAAATTCCTTACCACGAAGATAGAAATGAAAAAAAAACAACTACAAGACATTCCCTCTCGATGGTGGAATATCTCTTCTCTCAGTCAAGGAGTTTCCTACGGAAATAGGCAACATAATGTGGACATTCCTCTCAATACTGTAAAAGAACAGCTCCCAGTCAAGGAAGAGAAGCATCCGCCTCCAAGACGAAGGTTATATTGTCATCCGGCAACTGTAAGACAGGCTCTGAAGATATGGCTGCTTTCGGATGGCAGAAGAGCTCCAAGAGATCTTCGTTCCAGGGTAGAGGTTGCGAGCTAGATTTCCTTAGCGTCAGATAAGGGGCTCGCGTTTTTGGAGGCTCGCTGTATAAATATTTTGTAAAAGGACACTAGACCAAGGAATGATCTTTACAGTTTCTTACTTGTGGACGGAGGTATGCTCGTTATAGCCTTAATATTGCTATGCTGGGGTCGTAAGGATGTTCAATTGGGAACATAGCAGTGGTATTGAATGGTGCTAACCCCAAACCGACACTTGGATGGCTTGACGGTCAGGTGGTAAGCCCATAGTCGTGGAAAGATGAGTAGGAAAAGCAGTCAAACCCTTTGCCTTACCAGAAAGAGGTACCTGGTAGTAAGCCTTGCAGAGTTCAAGTTCATTGAAGAACTTTACGCCCTAAAACTTATGAAGATCTTCCTCCATGCTGCAACTAGGTTTAGCGTGGAACACGGTGAGAGAATAAAGTTGGCGATAGTCAATAGCCATTTTGTAGGAACCATTAGTCTTCTTTACAATGACGACCGGTGAACAATGAGAGGAGGAGGATCGTCTGATAATCCCTTGTTGGAAGAGGGTCTCGACCACTTTTTCGAAGACAGGCTTAAGGTCAATAGGCATTGGATATCTATTGGCTTGTACCCTGTCGGTAGTAGTTAATGTAATATCATGGACAAGGGTGCAGGTACATCCGGATTCATTGGAGAGAACATCCTGGTACCTATTCATTAGTTACAGAAGCTGGGGGTGTTGGTCTCAGTTGAGTTTTCCAAGCTCAAGGTCATCGGTTGAAGGAGGGTTAAGCATACCAACTGGTGTCAAGGGCAGCTGCAGACAATCAGTGTCTTCTTCCACAATGATAGTCATTTTCTCTTCTCCAGGAGCGGTAAGTTCTTCCAGTGTAGAAGTTTCGTCCAGCACTTCCATTTGCTGCACAATGGCCCTGCAGTGATATTTGTTTAACAAATTAGCATGATAAAGCCTAGGGCCCCGAGGAACCTCAATAAGATAGTCTACCTTACCATGCCTATCCAGTACCTTATAGGGTCTATTCCATGCAACGAGCAGTTTCCTGGTATCACTAAGTAGAAGTACCAGCACTTCATCAGCCTGCTTGAATTGACGGTCTTGTGACTTGAACTCGAAGTAAGTCTCGTACCGGGAACTGCTAATGTCAGCATATTGGGCAGCAATCTGGGAACACTCGGTGAACTTCTCCTGAAGTTCGATGAAGCACTGGAAGCTGGTCCTTTCATCTTCTTCAAGGGTGCGATTTTCCTACAGATCTCTCAGAACGGATAGTGGACCTCTGACTGAACGACAATACAGGAGTTCAAAGGCTGAAAATCCAGTCCAGTCACTCGGAAGTTCTCTGAGGGAAAACAAGGTTGGAATGAGATATTTGGTATGCCACTCACGAGGCTTCTCAGCACATAACTTCAAATGATAGCTTTCAGAGGTGCATGTAGCCTCTCAATCCTACCATTACCACTAGGGTCGAAAAGAGTAGTGAAGATCTGTTTCACACCTAGCAGTTTATGAAGTTTATTAGTCAAGTTGGACGTAAATTGAGTCCCACAGTTCGACAATATTTCTTGCTGAATCCCAACTCTGGACAAAAACTGTCAGCAATGCTTCAGCGACGGATCTAGTGTCTATGCCCTTTAGCAGTACAGCCTTTAGAAAACCCTTAGCAAAATTAATGAAGGTGAGGATATACCTATCTATGTCGAAAGATGCTGGAGAAAGTGGTCCAACCAAGTCGGTGGCAATGCAAGCAAATTGTTCAGTGATGATGGGCATGGGCTGTAGTGGGAATGGTCGTACTTGTCCTTTCGTTGAAAAGAGTGGAAATCTGTCGCAAGAATGGCAGAAAGTTCTGATCTCGGTTCCCATGCCAGGCCAATAAAACTGTTCTGCGACCTTAAGTTCGGTCTTCCTATAGAAAAATTGGCCAACCAGCCAAAGGGCTCTCATGAGCAACAGAGAGGATAATAGGGCGACAATCACGGGGTGCAGCCAGGGTTGACTTGCCATTCTTATCGGAACGTTCAGACGTCAAACATTTCCGGTAGAGGAGGCCGTCAACCAAGATGAATTGTTAGCTAGATCCCTTCCTCACTTGGTCAATTTCTGTTGAGGCGGCTTTAGCTCTAGCTGCAGAGAGCGATTGACAAAAGTTCTAAACGCGACTGAAGTCATCAAGCGTCACGGAGATGGGCTGGAGAGCAGGCAGAACTAGGGAGTGAATGCGCTTCATTTTACCCGCTCTGGTCTGGACTGCACATACTTGATAAAGTTCTGGTTTCAGAGAGGTGTCAATGCTAAAAGCAGAAGAATCTCTCAGTTGAGTAAAGTTGGCCTTTGGTAAGGGCGAATCATTTTATGGCGGACTTTGAATGGCAGAACCCAGGTGGGGGGAGACAAGGTTGTAATCAGTCGAGGAAAGCAAGCATTCAGTGACATTAGGATTTCTAACTCCTGGAATGTTACCAACTAAGACACTGGCAAATTTGATTGGAGCTCTGATAACGTCCGTCCAGCCTTCGTAATAGGGTCATCGAAGATAGAAAGATACAAGAGGTTTCTGCATCTACTCGTCCTAAGTAGTCAGCAACGAAGACTTTTCTGCTGTTGGAGATGTCAACATCGGGTAACACATTTTCTGAAACAACCAGGCAGAAGCAAGTGGTGTCTCTAATGATGGTAGACACTCAAGCGCCGTTGATGGTACCAGAGGCTTGGAAATGTGAGACACTTGAGTCGGACAGGCAAAATCTCACTTTATATGGCTGTTCCGCTGACGTGCCATCCTTGAAGTCGCAGGGATTCCTTAGGCAACGAGGTTGAATGAGCTCAACCTCTCTACATCCATGGCACGTCACACACAATAAAGAATTCTTTTGGCTGTTAGCAGAGTTAGGTGCTACTGTTCTTACTTTAATCGACGGCTTGGATGGTCGAGCGAACTAATGAGAGCTTGAACTGGAAGTTCGGGGAAGCGTGGGGTGAGCTGAGGTCCAGTAATCAGTTGGTGAATAGCTCCCGCGAAAGCAATTGGTTACCGTTCATGGATGAAAGCACGTAAATCTGGATGGAAGGAAAACAAGGACTGATCAAGGATCATATACTCTTTCAAGTCCTCAAAGATGTTACCTATCCCAGAAGCTTCCAACTACGCCTGGAACAGTTGGGTCAGATGGAAGGAAAACTGTTGGAAGGTTTCCCCGTTTGAAACCTCAGCGCTTCGGAACTCGACACGGTAACCATCTTCAGCCTTATTAAATCCTCTCAGTAAGGCTTTCTCCAACAAGTGGTAGTTCTTGGTAATATCAGCAGTGGTTGTGGTATGAGCTAATATATTCTCCATCCTGCAATAGAGGCAGCTTAGTACGACTCACCGGATCATTAAACTGCGCAGAAGTACGAATATACTGTTGAGGTACAGACGTATATGCCAATTCAATCTCCTTCTCTGCTTCAATCTTGGTATGTTAGACCTTTCTGTCCTCTTCCTCCTTCTTAGCTTGAACCCTTTCCTTCTTAGCTTGGGTTTGAAGTTTATCAAACGGAAACTAGTTTTGGCGTTCCTTCTCACGCTCCTCAAGTTCGAACGCTTGCTGTTGCAGAACAGTGTGGGCGATCTCGTTCCCTGTTAGGCCCAATTCCACAGCATCTTCTTTGAGTTAGTTAATAGACGAAATCTTGACTGAATAGCACGAAATACACAAATCAACAATGAAAAATTATTATAATGACGATAAACTACAAGCCAAAAACCTTATACTTTAAAATAAATGTAAAGTTAACTCTGCAAGCAAAGAAAATAAACAACCAGAGCTAAATAAAGAACACAAGCGAAGTTAAAGAAATAAATACCTAGAAAGTTTACTCTGCAAGAAAAGTAAATGAAAAAATAAAGTTAAAAAAATGACATACAATGTAAAGCGACAAACGAACTAGTACGCAACAAAATACGGGCAAAGGCACAGCCGTGTAAACAGAGGCAATCAAGAAACCTCAACAGAAATAAATTACACTCCCTGCAAAGTGTCAAAAAGTAATTAGAAAACAGTAAACACGGGCAATGGCACAGCCGTATAAACAGCGCATTCAACAAGCCTTAAATTCCCAAAAAGCTAATAATCCTGAGCAAACTAGGAATTCACTTCGGGGCCAGAGACAGTGAATGCGCGCTCGAGGCGATACCGGCGCAAAATCCTGGCAAGATCGCCACTTATAAAGGCAAAACGAGAAACTAAGTTCTCTCGGGTCCAAAACAAGAAATAAATAGGTCTACAGGAAGGAACTTAGATATTTGCGAGGGTATAATAATACAAGAAATGATCCAAATGTATTAAATAAATACAGTGCACAAAAGTGTACCATTAAATACAACTCGTTAAATAAATACAGTGCGCAAACGCGTCACTTCAAATTCAAACGTATCAAATGAATATAGTGCACAAACGGGTGCATTAAGTATGTCACAGGATTAAACCATCAACGACAACACGCAATATAACACCCAGTATTACGTCCTTTAAAGAATAGCTGTAAGTCTCGATAATGAGAACGTAATAATGGGACGTAAGATGAAAAGAAATATTCCAAACACCGGTACGGAAGTAGTGAGGCAATACACGAATGGCGGTTGTCCTGGAAACGGCGAGAGTCTTAACGAGTCCAAGCGTTATCCGATTTCCTGATGAGAGCGAGAGAGACGAGTAAATCAGGAGCTTGCAATCGGTGCAGTGGCAGATGCTGGCAGGGGTCTGTAGGTATCAGAAAGTCCTTGCTGTATGAACTCCAAATCGGTTCTTCCTTCGATGATATTGATGATGATGTAACAAATGGGGAAAATGTGTTGTAGGTGTAGAGAGTGGTAAAGAATATTTATATTTTGCCCTCGTGTAGAGGGTATCTCAAGCATCTTACTTTTCTATTTCCTTTTTTTCCCTCCACTTTCGATGGTGTCAGTGTTTTAGCTCACATTCTAGTTGCTGTTTTCTTATTTATTTTATCTTGCTTTTTATTTGTTTATTTATTTATTGTTATCTTTCTCTTTTATTATATATATATATATATATATATATATATAAATATCTATAAAAATCTATGTCCTTCGTCTTTAGGCATTTTGCTAACTCGTTAGCTTTCATTTTTATTTTTATTTTGGTTTAGTTTTGTTTCTTATTTCGCCTGTTGTGGGCACTTTGCCTTTTTTTGTTATAATTATTGTTTAATATTTGATTTAATTATTTTGTTTTAATTATGTTGGACACTTCGCCTCTTTTAATTTATTTATTGGTCTTGTATTTATCAACCTCTTAGAGTCAGGGGGTCCCTATTTATACCTGTCACCATGAGGTGCTACGTGACGAAATTCAGCCGTTTTCAGTTCGCCGACCCGCGCTCCTGCCACTACTGCGGTAAACTAGGTAGTAAGGTAGTAACTGCGCTTTCCAGGAGTTACGATGTAAGGTACAAATGGGTCGTAAAGCACGTGGGTAGGTTATCCTTACACTGACATTGAGGGTATCTCTTAACTAACGCCGACTGTAGTACATTGATTAATATAGATGTAATAGGCCCAATGTAAGGTATTTTTAAATAATGGGCCATTTTCAAATGTTTACTGTTACCATTTGAGCTATTATATAATTTACCTAAAGAAAACGTTGGGTAACTTTGTCTAGAACTTGGGAAGGAAACAAATTAGATCGACTAAACTTTCTAAGGTAAAATTTTGTCAATTTAATGTTTTTCTTTCCCAAGTTCTTGGAAAAACTTACCAAACGTTTTTTTAGATAAATTATATAATAGCTCAAATGGCAACATTAGGTGTGAGAAAATAGCTTATTATTTAAAAATACCTTACATTGGCCCTATTACTTCCAAAATGATAAATAAACTACAGTCGGCGTTAGCTAATAGATACCCTCAATCTCATCAACTGTGTACATCATCAACTCTTTTAATAATGTACACAGTCGATGTACGAAACGATCAGATATCTCTATTAAATGTTCCAATTCGTCGTGGAAGCTTTGTTTTGGGATCGATACGAGTTATTATTAGTCGAATTTATGGCTTTGGCGACCACAATAAATGGTGACAGGTACTGTGAGATACTGAAAAAGCTCAGACGGATGATTCAGAACCGGAGAAGAGGAATGTTGAGCAAAGGCGTAAGCATTCTCCACGACAACGCTTGCCCCTACGTCGCCCGTCAAACCGTCGCTCTCCTGCAGCAGTTTGGATGGGACATCATCACCCACCCACCTTATAGTCCGGACTTGTCACCCAGTGACTGCCACCTGTTCCCTAAGTTGAAAGACCATTTGGCCGGAACGCGCTTCAGCTACGACGACGAGGTGAAAGATGAGGTTCGACGCTTCCTCATCGACATGGCGGCGAGCTGGTATGACATGGGCATACAAAAACTGCCACAATGCCTACCAAAATGCATCAACCAAAATGGCGATTATGTAGAAAAATAGATTAATGTTCGAAATTTAAAAGGATATAAACATTATTGACAATAAAGCTTCCTGTGATTTCTAAATATTTTGGAGACCTACTTCAACAATTAATTATCATCTGCACGAAATGACCAGGGTTCTTAATATGCCTCCCCTCTCCCCCTTCTCTAAATTCAGACTACATGTGATGTATTTTGAAATATTTAAATAAACGTACTTCTCACGTTATGGCAGATGATGGACAAGGCGGCGTTTGTGAAATTGTGTTCCAAAGGGCGGTATTTTTATTTTATCTATCGGGTTTATCTCATTACACGTTGTGGATGTAGCTAATCCAAGAATTCGGTGAAGGAAAATTTACGATGAATTGTAATGAAAAACGATATGGTAAGAGAAAGATTGGTTTGCATTCCTACAATGGCAGGTATAATTCATTGAAATCTTAGTAATATTTACAATTGTATGATTATAAATATCGTGATTAATTTACTGTTTATATGAATACACCTGTAGTGAAAAATCTTTCTTATCAACTGAATTTGGAAATAAAGATTTTGGATGACTTGGCAGGTTGTGAAAATATGGAAATCAGTGCATGTAGATACTAAAGCAAAGTATAGACTAGAAAATATAGAAACAGGATGGGTGAGAAGTGTGAGAGGCGTTAGGCAAAGGTGTATCCTCTCCCCCACACTGTTTAGCGTGTACACTGAGTTAGCTGCTAGGGTAGAAGGTTGAATGTGGGAGTAAGCGTTGGGAATGAAAAGATATGCCTGTTGATGTACGCATATGATGTGATTGTGATGAGTGAGACAGCGTAAGAGCTTCAAAGGTTGCTAGATGTTGTAAATGAGTATATGGCAGAGATTTGGGCGTTAGTGTCAGCAAGGAGAAAAACCAGCTGCTGACAGTAAATAGGTCGGAGAAGGACGGCGATGCCACATGGAGTATCGGAGAATATGTTCTAAAGCAGACTGAAGAATACAAGTACATAGGAGTGTAAATAAGCTCAAAAGGTAGTGGAAAATGAAGAATGAAAAGATTAGTATTACTAACAAGTGGATGGGTAGAATGGGCAGTGTAGCTAGGATTTGGGCTAGTAAGTATGATGTGGTGAGAAAAGTATGGAAGAGTGTGGTGGTGCCAAATATTATGTATGGTATGGATGTAATAGCTTGCAAGGAGAGAGAAATAGACAAGCTAGAGACTGGGCAAAATAGGGTAGGAAGAATAGCCCTGAACGCACCTAAGTATGAAGCAATTGAGGATGTAAGAGGTGATATGGGATGGAGGACTTTTAGAGAAATGTGTATGAAAGCGTCTTTGAGGTATAAGATTAGACTGAAGAGAATGGAGGATACAAGATTGGCACGAAAGGTTTATTTGTGGAATGAGAACAGTAGCAGTTGGAATAAGAGCTGCAGTGAGGATGACAAATGTGTGTGGATTTGTAGCAAACTTTAGTTTGTATGAGTGGAAAATGTTGAATGCGAATGGGGAAGGACGTAACTGGGATGGGAGGAAGTGGAAGAATGAAATAGACAAAGTGGTGAAAGATGTGGCTCAAAGAAAGTGGATGGATGAGATGGAGAGAAAGAGGACACTAGAGCTATATAAGAAGAAAAAGGCGCCAAGGTATGAAAGTTGGTATGATGGAAGCTTGGGTGGTGACCTTCTGTTCCGTGCTAGGACACAATGTATAGATGTGAATGCGAGAAGTTACAGATGGTCAGAGTCTGTCAGTAAAATATGTGAGATGTGTGACATGGGTGAGGATGAGACAGTAGAGTATATCATGTTGGAATGCGACAAGTATGTTAGTGAGAGAATGAAAATGATGCAGGTCATCCTGAATGAAATAGGATGTGAAATGAATGAGGTGATAGAAAAAAGTGGAAGAGAATGGCTGCTTATTCTGTCAGGACTCGACCAGACAAATGGACGAATGAATGTAGCAGTGAAAGACTTCGTGGAGATCGTATGGAAAGTCAGAATGTGTTTATAGGCAGGTAACATTAGGATAATACTAACTGTTTCTCTGTCCTCACAGGTAGTGCCGATACAAAGGCCAGGGGGATTGCCGTTCGGTGGTCACCTGCCTGGAAATCAAGATCAAGATCAGGTAAATTGCTAGAAGTAAATAAATTTATAATAAATTAAAATTTACGAGTATATATGATTATCTCAATAATAATTTGGTACATTTATTAGTATGAAGGCAACCTTAGAGTTGTATTAGAAGAGGAAAGTAAAAGAAATGGTAAAGGAAAATGATAAAGAGTGAAATATTGAATTGATTTGTTAGAATAATCGCCAAATGTTAATTCGGGAAGAAAAGATAAATCAAAAGATTTTGTATCGCTTGGGTTTCATAAGAACAAATGGATTGGGAAGGAAAGGAGACTCATACATATATAAAATGACTATAAAAATACAAACACAGCTAAAAAATCTTTATACTCTCCGATTTCGTGACGGATCACGAGCAAATCGTCTCTCAGAGACGCATGTTGGCCTTCCTCATAGCAAGAAGAGCAAGCGAAATTTCCAATTGGATCCACTTTCGCTCTTTCCCATTTCATACAGTTCGCTCAAATCTATCGAACAATACCGAAAACAATGATCGCGATTGCAGGTTTAAGACAACTTAACACACGCTATTT
The DNA here is from genome assembly GCA_963969495.1 of Ceratothoa steindachneri. Lineage (NCBI taxonomy): Eukaryota > Metazoa > Arthropoda > Malacostraca > Isopoda > Cymothoidae > Ceratothoa > Ceratothoa steindachneri. The sequence goes on from OZ018327.1 coordinate 81,410,699, forward strand.
GGACTAATAATCCCTACCAGCACCTCCTCGCCTTATTCTACTCTCCCAAATCGCCCAAACTGACTCCCTAAATATGTGCAGGATCGCTAAATCCAGGTAAGACACTTCTATGTACTGTTGGACAGTAGCAGGAGATAGGTGGAGGCGGTGGCGGTGGGGAGGGGGTGGCGTTCGAAAAATGAGGATGGAAGAGCGCGTCGAATGAATCTTCAACGGGCACCGATCTTCGCGGAAAAGGGCACAGAGAACATGATAAACCCCTGCAGAAAAGTGATTAGGAGACCTGTCTGAGATGGCAACGAGGCCACCGGGAACATTATAAAACACTCCCGCCTCCAAATGGCGTTTAATTTGACTGATTTAAGGTAGGGGAGATATCGGAGGAGACATAGGGGGGGGGGGGAGGAGGCCTCCGAATCAAATTTATTCATCACTGCATTTATTTAATTTCGTTACATACAAGTTCTTAATTCTGTACATCCACGAACGATTTTGCCTGCAATTATTTCACGTGGACAGACGTACACATATATAATACACACACACACATATAAATATATATATATATATATATATATATATAGATATTTAAGATTTAACCAAAAAAATCTTAAATTTTTAGCGCAATAGCTACGAGACCGCACCACACAGAGTGTTTGTAAGAATAGAGCAGTAAAAAAAGTGGTGAAGAGAGTGGAAGAGTAAATGTGTGGAAGTTAAAGAGTCCCCAAACCTCTTGCAGGCATTGAGGCCAGAAGGGCATACATCCTTCTAGATGTTACTTGACATCCCCTTGAAAGTGCGTAAAAGGATAAATAACTAAAGGATAGATGGGGTAGTAAAAGAAGAAATAGGTGGGAAGATTGCAGACACGTTAACCCACCCTTATAGGAGTTGGGACGTAAGGTAGAACCAGTCCCGCCTCTCCTGTCACTGAAAATGGCCGAATGGACGAAAGCTGGTCGCAGTCTAGCCTGCAAAATCAGCTGCAGGCCAAGAAAATAGGTGATAAAAAGGTAATGAAATTGCGAAATAGGGGATAAAATTGAATTGTCTAGCAGAAATCAAGTTCAGGTAGATTCAAACTAGTTTGAAAATGCCGGAGACAGTGAGACCTGGACGGCTTGCCTTTGCTCCAGGTTCCAGCTGTGACAGTCTCCACTCTTATGGGTTAACAAGAAAAAGAAATAGAAAATGTCATGGAGGGAAAAATATTACGTAACTCAAAGCAACGCCAAAATGTACGACAACTAAAATAATTGTTGTTTTTTACAAGTTGTTTAGAACGATAAATATAATTTATATTGAGACCAAAACTATGAAGTTGTCTAATGTAAATAAACCTTCGCTAAAAGTGAAATTGATTTCTTGCAAGAATTTAATGACCACCGACTTAACAAAATTCTTACAATTACAGATGGATGATAAGTGAATTGGAAGTTGTCCTCTTCTAAAACTGCATTTATGACGTTTAATTCAATTTTCTATTCATTAAAGGTTTGTCCTATGTAAATATCTAAGAAGATCTACACGTGATCGTATAAATAATAGAAGCATTGACAAAAATATTCACTAAAATATTTCAATAACTTTGGTACATAGGAGAAAAAATCAATGTAAGGAAAAGGTGACATATTGCTCCGCATTAACACCATCCTATATTTTTACATTAAGGGACTATTTAGCCGTGCGTAAGGAATCTTGTTTTCTATAACAAAACTACGTTTTATATTGAGTGAGTAAATGTGAGAAATGAATGGTTTGTATGAGATATGTATATGATCATTTTTTTTCATTATTTTGCTAGGTGATGGACGAGAGGATATATTATTTGTATGGTGTAATTATTGAATGTTTATGTTCTCTAAATGTTGTGTTACTAGTGCTTAAAGAGGGTTGAGTTTTTTTGTTAAAGTTAGGATCGAAATATTTAGTGAAGATTACGTGAATATCAAGAATGATTTTTAGGAAGGTAGAGGTTTTATTTAGTGATAATTTGGCACCTGAGGCTTTCACTCTGTTTTGAGGAAGACAATTTTTCTAGTATATATTTATATATGAGCCTCCACCGGATTCGTACCTACAACCTCACGCGTGCGAGTCACGCACGTTCACCACTGAGTAACGATGGATAAAAAAAGACTCAAATTGAACTTTCTTTAGAACTCCTAAGAAAGAATGGCAAATTAATGACCAGAGGGGTCTTACACGTCCCCCAATCCACATTCGGGTAGGTAATAACCTTTTGTTTCCTGGGGAGGAAGAGGAAGAATGGAGGAGGGGGGGGTAAAGGAAGATAAGAAGAGGACGAAAGAAAAAGAGAGAGAGATGGGAGAGGGGAGGGTGAGGTGGAGGAAGACGGGAGGCAGAGAAGTAGGAAGGGAGAGATGTAGCTATCAAGGAAGGAAGGGACAGAGAGAGAGAGAGAGAGATAAATAAATAGAGACATGTAGAGGGAGAAAGGGAGAGAGAGGAATAAGGGAGTGAGAGGAAGGAGGGAAAGGGAAGGGGGAGTAGGTAGAGGGAGAGACAGGGGAGTGAGAGGGGAAGGGAGATGGAGAAATGTAGTAGGAGAGAGGAAAAGGGAAGAAGAGAAAATGAAGGGTTGAGAGAGAACGGCAGGTGGAGGGAGGTGTAAGGGCATTGATAGAGCGAGCAAGGTAAGAGAGTAAGATTTTTTGGGGGGAGTCCATCTGGCGACTGCCTACTTTGTAATGAGTCACCCTAATAATTCCAGCCTATGACTAGGCAATATTACAAGAACAAACTTAATACTAACATGGATAAAAAAGATAGAAGGCTACAAACTAAAAAGGTAACAAGAAGGAAGCGCGCTCCAGCGTCGGGGTTAGGTCCGCCTCCCCCCCGGCACAAGAGCATGCGACCCACAACAAACAGTCAAATAAAGTGGAGGCGGCCGGCCTCCTCCAAAAGTAGTAAAGTCCACAGGGCAGTGTGTATGAACCCGTCCTGAGTACAAGGGACAAGCGGTAGTGACCACGCTCGGCCCGATACCGGGACAGGTAACGTGCACGAAGATCACCCAAACTGGGACATTCAAGAAGAATTTGCCGAACAGTCTGGGAGACAACGCACTCTTCGCAATAAGGCGCAGGCAAGCACTCCATCAAATAGCGCTGCGTCCTGAGAGTGTGCCTAATTCAGAAACGACAGAAAGCAGCCTGAAGCCGGCGCGGTATTGGGGGTAGGTCCATGGGAACAGTCGCGGCGCAATGGCACGTAACTTTAAGTCCACCTAGATTGACTCCCATCTTCTTTACCAAGTAGCCCTGAGAACTGGCCGTATTCCTGCCATGTAATCGGTGTGAAGAAGAGAAAAACGCTGGCCTGGTTGCGCAGTCGTCGCTGATTCTTTGGCTGCCTCATCGGCGCGCTCATTCCACGCAATTCCTATATGTACAGGAACCCAGCAGAAGATAATCTCGACATCCGCCCGGCTCGCCAAAACCGTGGAGTGACGGATATCGCAAACCAAGGGATGCGGAGATTATAATGGCGCGAGAGCACTCGGGGCGCTTTGTGAGACGGTATAAGTAACATTGCGGTCTCCGAACCGGGCACGTCGCGTTATCTCCCATAACAAGCGGTGTATTGCAACCAACTCGGCCTTGAAAACAGGCGCAGCGCCTGGCAGAGCCCTGCTAATTTCAAACAAAGGAGATACGGTGTGGAAACAGACCCCTTCTTGGGACTTAAAGCTATCCGTATACATTGGCACGGTTCCAGTGAGACACGAATTTTTCACTAAAGAGGCCGAAAGCAATACTTTCAGTGCTGTACAAGCTTTGGAAACAGAGAGGACAAATAGGCAAAGATAGTACCCTCTACGGTAGTGTCCTGGGCAAAACCAGGGGCGGCACCGGACCGAGAGCTATATTTAGCTCTGAAAGGAGTTTTCTAGCTCTAAACCCAAAGTGCTTAGGTTTTGACTAGCGTCTCTAGGTGCATATGCACCGTCGTGATCCCCTGCGGATGCAGTAAGAGCTATTAGCCTCTAAGGCATGCGCCGTGCTCGCGCGTCCAGGCAATAATGCACTGTGCACAGCGCAGAGCGAGTGATATCTCCCGAGCATTAACAGGTAGGATCACAATGGGAAAAGCTCAGAAGCCACCGGTTGCCAGTCCAACTTCCGCAATACACGCTCGGATGCGGATGTAAAAAACTAGCACCTATAGGCGAGCTTCGAACGAACAAATGATCGATAAAAAAACCAAGGCGTTTATCAACAAGGAACGAAGAATTTCCATGGCATGGGTACAAGAGAACCTATGGCTGCGAATATGAGCCTCCCAGGTGAGGCTTCGGTCAAATACAATACTAAGGAAACGGTGCAGGTACACCACTTCTAGGAAGATAAGGTGCACCACCTTAGTCTTGTCCAAGGAATACTGAAGCCTGTGCGCTACAGCCTAGCGAGAGACGCGGTTTAATGCCTGTTGTATTCGATGCTCCAGAGTTGGCATCTGGGCCGCGCCAAACGAGATTCAAAGGTCATCTAAGCCGAGCGTAGCGAGAACATCTTCCGGCATCACCGAGGTGATGACGTTGATGCTCAGGGCAAAGAGTGTGACACTGTGGACACTTTCCTGCGGGGCACCATCTTCCTGCTCCATTGGGTCGGAGAGGGTTCCCCCCACCCGTACGCGGAATCGACGATCTCGCAAAAATTCAGATATAAGGATTGGGAGGTGTCCCATCGCCCCCATCATGTGGAGATTCTCCATGATACCGTATCGCCATGCGGTATGAGGTCTTCTCCAGATCGAAAAACACCGCGACGCACTGCTGTCTACGAAGGAAGGCCTCACAGCAGACGGCATTTACTAGCCGGAGAAGAAGATCCGACGTGGAGTGGAGCTTGCGGAAGTTGCACCGTACAGAAGAGAGCTGGCCTACGCTGTCCAAAAAAAAAGCTAATCTTATGCTTACCAAAATCTCTATCAACTTGCACACGCAGGATGTTAGAGAAATTGGGCGGAAACTGGCTGAGGTAGAGTGCTCTCTCCATGGGTGCCAAAAACGACCACAAAAGAGATTTTCCAGGAATCTGGGAGAATCTCTGTTGAACAAATCTAACAGAAATGCTAACAGAAATGTCCGCGCACGAAGAGAGAGCGGAACGCAGCTTACTTACTCATAGTAAACCTCTCATTGAAGGGTTCTCCGCCTCTGGAGGTAAGGTCCAGTCGGTGGCCTTACGCGACATCACGCCGCGGATTGAATGCTAACAGAGCAGCATCCCGGCTAGAGATGAGGAGTAAGCTTATGTCGGTTCCGGAATTTCGGTCCCATTTTCCTAGAGGACAGGAGGAGTGTCCTGCGAGAACCTACCCGAATCCTTTTGACTCGCTTCCACGCCTTAGCTAGAGTATTCTTGAGGGTTAAATGAAGACATGCATGCCCACCAAGAAGAGCGGCGGGCGTGCTTCGAAATATACCGGAACCGAGCACTAGCCCGACGAAATTCACTGACATTGAAATCGTTCGGGTGGCGCTTATAGCGCATGTAGGCATAATGATTCTGTTTGAGGGCGCTCTCACACTCGGCTGACCACCACACGAGTGGCCGGCCTGCAAAACGATCGAACGTTCTAGGAAGAGTAGTTAGGTCCACGTTGATGAGGTTGCCGGAGAAGAACTTAACGGCCTCATCAACCGACCGAAACTTCTCGACTGAGACCGAGAAATCAGTCATTTCCTGAAATGCGGACCACCTTGCCCGCGACAAGCACCACCTAGGCGGGCTCTCGGGCCGTAGCGGCCTAGAAAATTTTAGTTTAATGGGAAGGTAATCACTACCATGGAGGTCATAGACTACCCCCTACCCAAAACCTGGCTGTGCATCCGGAGAGCAAAAACATAGATTGAGGGAGGTAAATGAAGCGGTTCATGGGCAATGATGCGTAAACTTATCCACATTTAGGACACCTATCTTCATCTCGTCGATCAGTTCGGTTAGGAATTGGCCCCTGAGTTTAATCGAGTAGTTTCCCCAGAGGGGGTGTCTACCGTTTGCTCGAGCAGAGGAAAGGGCCTCGTCGACCGTGTCACGACCCATCGGAAGTTTCCCACGTCGACGTGTGCTTTTTGTGGAATGTACGCGGAAATAACGGTATACTTCCTATTCATACGCAGCTGCACAACTACTGCCTGAAAGGAGGTATCTAGAGTAAAGAGAAGAACGGAGACATCATGCGAGGTTTTTAATCCCGTAACCTCCTGCCCGGCCCCCATCCCGTGGTAGTGCGGTCGCAAAACCCTTATACCTCGGAAGTGTGGGCAGGGGTTAGGCGCCCAGCATGGTCTCCTGTAAAAAAGTTAGCTAACGGGAAATGGAAGGAGACGAGCCTCTCCAGCTCCTCCCAGCTGTCACGGAGTCTTCGGCAATTCCATTGAAGTAATATACCCTCCAGGCCTATCTCTGATGATATGCGGGGATCAACTTCAATAAGAAGACCTTCACGGGAATAGCCGTATTCTTCCGGGAAGGAGTACTCCTGGCGTTATTAGGCGGAGAATGCGCTGAAGGCGCTGTCCCCTTCCAGAAATTTTCGTGGGAGGTTGGGCTCGCAATGTGAGTCTTAAAACCTTAGGCAGGCGGGGTGGCTTCGGAAGCTGGGCTCCATCCTTTCGAAAATCCACCGTCTCCGAGCCACCCAGTCTACCATTGGGTATGGGCTTATGATCCGAAGCTCCTTTCGAGGGGCAGCTTTAGGAGCTGCGAAAGATGGCATCATGACCAACTTCAGTGGTGTTGCTTCCTGTGAGTATAACGAATCGGTGGAGGAATACCACCGTTTAGCCTTACGGAAAACGGTCACTCTGAGGAAGGGGGGGGGGAGCCCTGTTTTTTTCCGGGGGCCAGGTTTGAACCCTTTGTGCCGCCAACTTTACCACGGGAGAACACGAGGTGAGTATAATCCGCAGAATGGTTCTGAATGGGCGCGGAAACGACCGTGCTCGTAAGCCTAGGAGGCTTAAGAGCAGAGGGTGTCCTTCTTAACATTGAGGCATAGGACGTCCCAGGCCGCGCCGGGCGCGCCAGGATCAGTTCCTTAGCCGCGTAAAATGAGAGACGATCCTGGGCCTGAACGGTCAGGATTTTCTTCTCAAGGAGATACGCACTACATTGCTTTCAAGAAGCAGAATGCGGCTCTTTGCAATCGACACACTTGGTCACACACGATTTGGCCTTATCGTATCCGGCCTTGGAGATACTTACGCAGACTTCGGGTAATCTCGACTTTGCAAGACAAGAGGAGCGATTCGTATAGCCGAAAAGGTGGCAGTAGTAGCACTTCCATAGCAGTGGCACGGATGCCTTCACGCGGTAGCGATACCAACCGGCACGCACAGACTCAGTGAGCTTATCACATTCGAACGTGACGAAGAGTGTAGGGGTGGGTCTCGTGGTCCTTCCCTTTTTTCCCATTAGACGCTCGACTTTGACCGCTCGATGGTCGGCAAGCACAAAGGTGATGTCATCTATGGAGTTGTCCACGAGTTATCTAGCTTAAACCACTCCTTTAACGAAGTTCAAGGTAGAGTGCGGCGTCACACTCACCGGCGTGACATTAAGTGTCCGGACGGCACTAATTATGGCCGCCTCTGAGTAATTCAACGCATTCGCCAAAAGGCTCCCGACCGAGAAACAGTTCAGCTTCGGCTCTCTATCAATCACCCTATCTAGGCCTCACCTCTGATGGATCATGTTGCCCTTACCCTACCCAACATGCTGCCATCAGTGGATCGAATAACGAGGAAATGTTTGAAGCCAGCAGGCTGTAAAACTTCAGGTAGCCTCTGAATGAGGGCCCCCGACTTAATCAAGGCTCCGTTCTGCACACTTTTGTGCTTGGTCATGGACTTCCCACCAGTGAGAGCCGATCTTAGCTTGCTCACTTCCCGAAACGGCAGCGGACCCCTCCTTTTCCGCCGCTTCCTGGAACGGAGAGGAGCCCTTAGTATTTTTAGTAATGTTTCTCTGTCTTTTCTTTTTAGGAGAGGAGGGCGTGGAGTGAACTTGCTTCTCTTACCCGCCGGCAGGAGCCCCTAGGCCAGATGGACCAGCCTCAACAAGATCCTTCTCTGAAATGGAAAAGGTCTTGGCTGTCTTAGGGGGAACAGCGGGGCTAGGAGATCCCTCCTCTCCTTGTAAGGTCTCAGGGACCTGAGCCATTTGAGGAATACCTTGCACAGAGGCAGACTTAGCTTCTCTGCCTGGCACCGAGCCCAGGTTCGAACACATGGAGGGTCCTACTATCTGAGGCTGAATCAGGGACCAAGTCCGTCTCAGGAGGAGAAGCCTCCATGTGGCATTTCCCCCAAGAAATCACAGATCCCATCCGAGGTTCTTTTTTTATCTTCAAATTCCGGCAAACAGGCATACGTCGAGGAAGAGAGGGGGCAGGTACATTGACCCCCTGCAAACTAGTCGCGCACGCCTGTATGACATTAAGGGGCACGGGTCGCTGGACCCTGCCATCCCTTGCTGCCCTAATAGGGTTGCCCTATCGAGCCGCTCCCACCGGTAGCGGTTAATTATGACCCCCTGCAAACTAGTCGCGCACGCCTGTAGGACATTAAGGGGCACGGGTCGCTGGACCCTGCCATCCCTTGCTGCCCTAATAGGGTTGCCCTATCGAGCCGCTCCCACCGGTAGCGGTTAATTATGACCCCCTGCAAACTAGTCGCGCACGCCTGTAGGACATTAAGGGGCACGGGTCGCTGGACCCTGCCATCCCTTGCTGCCCTAATAGGGTTGCCCTATCGAGCCGCTCCCACCGGTAGCGGTTAATTATGGGCCGCCTGCCTGATTTCTTTGCAGTCCCCTTGGAAAGTAAAGGGGGGACTTCCGCTATAAAAAGTGACCGAGAAGGAGGGAAGGGGGGTCCCCTGCATCCGTAGGCAAAGGAGAGGAGTGAAGGGAGGGGAGAGAGAAGAGGAAAAGAAGGGTGAGGGAGGGACATATATGTGTGTGTGTGAGAGAGAGAAATAAATATGTACCCACAATAGCGTACATTACAACACCTATCCATCACAAAACTTACAGTAACTTCAAACAAAATAATGGTGAGTAATGGATGATAAATTACCTATATAAAATACGCATGGCTATAAGTTGTACAATGTACTTGTTATGAATGATGAAACTGCAATTTACTGGCTAAAGAGCATTTTTATTCTAAAAATATGGTGGTCAAAATGATCCGAACAGATAACACAACAGACGTAGATTATACAGGTATTCACCCTTTAAAAGGGAAATCAATAAGATTTTACATATTAAAATAAATTAATAAGATAAAAAAAGGAAAGGAAAGAGAGATTCAATAGCTCACCTAATTATAATATAAACTCATAATTATACCAATTATACTGTGCAGCAAATTGTGTAGTGTCTAACTCTCTTAGACCCACTATCAATAACACACCTCCATTTAAAAAACAAAAATTAATGAAAAACAACTAAAAAAATACTTGTCTGATGGGAAGACAGACTCTATCCAAGAGTAGTGAACCCCTCCACAAATCCAAAAAACAACAAAAAAATAGACGTAGATGAGAAATTACAATGATATAGGATACTTAAGAAAAAAAAATTGTTGTTACAATATACTATTAATTGCTTGGTATTGTGAAGTTTATTATCAATTACGCACTAAATCTTCTGCCAGAGGAGCGCACTAACCGAAGGCATTTCTCTGGCGTTATTTTTCTCCATTCCTCTTGTAATATTTCTCCGACGGTGCTTGTGTTTCTTTTCTAGTGGCTTCCGAAAATTCTCAATCAGATCGAGCTCCTGGATCTGATCAGGCCACTCCATGACAGTTACTCCCTCCTGATCCAGGAAATTCTTCATCAACTTTCCTACGTGGCAAGGTGCATTATCCTGCATAAGATGGCATATTGGGCAAAGGCGGCTCTCATGTGGGGCACAGCATGTGTTTGCAGAAGTTCTTTATACATTTGAGTATTCACTTTACACTGCAAGCGGACAAGTAAGCCAGTACCTCTCGCCGAAGTTCTGAACCCACACCATAACGCTTCATCCACTAAACTTCACGCGGCTCTTCACGCAGTTCACGGATTTTAATCTTTCGCCAGGTCTTCGAAGAAGGGACGTCTTGCCATCTGAACCAAATAAATTGTAATTTGATTTATCGATTAAGTGCAATTTGGACCATTGTTCTTTTGTCCATAGAGCGTGCTTAGTGGCGAAGAATAATCTTACTTTCTTGTTCATACTGCTAATCAATGGCTTTGCTGCTGGTGTGCGAGATTTTTAATATCTTTCCTTCAGGCGGCGTGATACTGTCTTCGTGGAGACACTAATGCCATAGTCTCATTTATTTCTCTCGAAATCCTGGCTGCTGTCTTGTATCCGTTCTTTTATGAGACACGGACGATAGCTTGGTCATCTCTGTTTGAGGTTTTCCTAGACCTAACAGTAGAAATTACACTGCTCCATGAGCCTGTGGTATCGTAATATTATATACGGCACTTTAGGGGCTCTTAACCGTTGAAGATATCTATAGTTCTGATAGAGAGATGGTCCTCTTAACCTAGCTTTGGGGGCAGGTGTAATGGATCCCCTAGTTATGCTTGTTCCTCAGAACTTGCTAATAATTTAAGGAAGTATGTTACTAGCTTAAATTAGTTGGTTATCTCAAGATCAAAATTAATAGAATTAGGCTGTCCAGATCATTTTGACCACCATATTTTTGGAATAAAAATGCTCTTTTGCATGTAAATTGCAGTTTCATTTATCATAACATGTACAACTTATTTTACATCTGTAATTTATCATGCATTACTTACCATTATTTTATTTGAAGCTACAATAAGTTTTGCAATGAAAACCTAAGTATCCGAATCATTATGGCCGCTAACTAATATATATATATATATATATTTATATATAAGGGTATATCTCATGAGCGCGAGAGAATGATAAAAATAATTCCAGCATACCGCAACAAGAAAGAGAAAACGGATAATTTTTCTTTGGAAAATGTTATTTCCTAATTTTAAAATATCCGTACTGGAGTGGGATTCGAACTATGCATACTAAAGCAGAGAGCCACCCCTTTGATCTCCATAAAAAAGAGCCCTAAACAACTCCACAATGTAAGGGGACAAAAAAAAATTCCGAATAGGCAAGCTTTTTAAGGCACGCTTCGCAAGGTCGATCGGAACTGTAAAAGAGAGAAAAATTAATTGGGAATTCAGGACAAAGGAGAAATTAAGTTAAACACGAAGGCGAATATACAAAGTATATCTATCATGAACGGGAGAAAATGATGAAAATTTATCCAGCATACCGCAATTCAGAGAAAACGGGCTAACTTGCCTTCGGAAAAACCTTTTCCTAATTCGAATATATATATATATATATATATATATATATATATATATATATATATATATATATATATATATATATATATATATATATATATATATATATATATATATATATATATATATATATATATATATATATATATATATATATATATATATATATATATATATATATATATATATATATATATATATATATATATATATATATATATATATATATATATATAGGCTGCCCTGAGTAAATTCAGGGTAGGCAGAAACTGTGAAGCTGCTGCAGTTAATTTTAACAATTGATACCTTGTGCCGACAATTTACTTTATAAGGGGGTTTTCATAAAGGGCAGCTTGTGCTTCGCTACTAAGATTAAAATTTAAAATCTAAAAAAAAGCATCCATGGTTAAATTTTTATAAATTTTCTGAACTTCGCCAATTATAATAATTTTAAAAGGAACTCTAAACTAAATTTCTCCCCTTTCAAAATATCACGTTGCTAAAATATAGTTATAGAAGAAGATATATAAAAATAAATTTTCTGAACTTCACCATTTGTAATTCTTTTGGTTTTAAAAAATTCACCAAATTTCGATACTTATATTTATTTCTGAACTTTGATAAAAAAAAAGCCATAACAAAACTAAGATGAAATTATTATTCAAATACCCTTCTTATATTATCGAGTTAGAGATGATGAAAATGCATTTCTTCGCTGCAACCCCAAACGCGCTTTGGTACTGTCACCGATTATGCTCATCAAGGAGCATCATCTTTAGGATCATTAATGCCTTTAAAAAAAACTGCTTACGTTCATCTGAAGGAGTCTTTTAGAGCCGCAAGATCCTTGAAATAACCCCGAGATCGCATCGTAGTATGGTCCATTTTGACTTTGTCAAAATGGAAGCAAACATCAAGAGACAGCAAATAAGCTTGAGGGAGGGGGGGCATATTGTCATTTGATGTAGCTCTCGTCATTCAATGTGAACCATACCATATCGATGGAGTTCATATCAAACTATTTCCCTCACCATGGTATCAGTTCCACAACCTATTTTATACACCATTCTGTCCAGTTATATATTCTTATATATATATATAAGAATAAATTATCAAACTAATTAGAACTAACTGACCTGAATAAAGGAAAAACAAAAGCTCAAATAACCACATATACATAGAAGAACACATTATTAAACGAAATAGCACTGACTTACCCGAGAAAAGGTAAACCAAACTAGAAATAATCAAAGAGAAAAGACTTAAAAACAATCACTTGAAAGAGATCAACCAGTATCTTGGCACATATATAGTCCAACATATATTCACACTCTTAATTCCCCTTCCCCAACCCGCAAAAAAATATTTCTCATGCTATCTCTCCCTATCATCTCCCTCACTTATCTCACCTCAGACACAAAAAGAGAATTCTGAACACTACTATGAACACTAGTTAAATAATTTTTTCATTTCCGCCTAAACCATCCTTACTATAATGCATCCACACTACCCTCATTCACAGACAGTTAAATAACCTTCCTCCAAATAAAAGGTGGTTCGGTCTCGTCGCCCCTATACAGAAAAGTAATAAAAACAATAGAGGAAAAAAAAAATAATATCCAACACATTTACTGATTTTAGTGTATTCACTTTCATTGACACTGTTACCAATCGAGAATATGAACACCATAATGCACACGCACATGTACCTATACACTTGCGATCAGCCTCTTTGTCAAACTGTAACAACATCTGAAAAAGAAAATTAAAACAATATTAACAGGGGGTGATAAACCGTTCGGAATAACCTGTATATGAGCTACATCCTCAAATAGGCAAAGCAGAGAAATACCTGCAAACGACAAACAGAGTAATTATAGCCCGATTTAGATCAGGTTACTATTCCATCCTCCAAACATATATATATATATGAAATCAAAAACTAACAAAGTATTACATGAGGGTAGCAAATGAATGCAATGTCCCGCAGGAAAAAATGAAAAGGTGTTTCCAAGTACTTTCGAACTTTATTAAGTTCTTTATCAAGGATAACTACAAGAAATAAATTATATTAGAGGTATATATACGAAAGAAAAGTATGAAAGACCACCTCAAAAACAAGAAATCACCAATGAGGAAGACGGAAGGGGGAAGGTAAAGAAACACATTAAGAATTACAAGAAGCAGGTAGTAAGGTCAAACTAAGTCAAAGGAAAGGGTAACAGATTCAAAGAAATGGAAATAGCCTAACAAGGGAGATTATAAGACACGATGAGCAAAAGGGGAAAAAAATACAATGTACAAAACAGAGCAGTGACAATTAAAAAATAAAAATAATAAAAAATAAAATAAAATAGGGGCCACATAACTAAAGAATGTATATAAAAAACTAGGAACGAAAGACAAAACTAATTTCTTTGAGTATTAATCTTTTAATTATAGCATCTATTTTATATAAGCCAGGGAAGAGGTTAAAATTATCACATTGGCTTATAAAAGCACATCCAATGATATTCCTTTTTATAGAGTCATTGGAACGAAAAATAAATTTGGAAGAGTTCCAGTTAATTAAATGGTCCTTATCTGACATATGGACAAAGAAAGCACTGTTATCTTCCCCTCTTCGGACATTATATTTATGTTGATTTATGCGAACAGAAAGTTGTTTACCTGTTTGTCCGTAATATTTAGTTAGACAACCAGAACACTTAACTGAATAAACTCCCCCCCCCTCCCAAACTATTAAAATTATTACGTACTAATTAATTTTAAATGGTCATCTCATATTTAAAAGCAACAGAAATTTTAAAGTTATTCAAAAGACGGGGAAGATCACTAAAACAAAGAGAAAAAGGTAGAACTAAATTGTTATTACTATTAAAAGGGAGAGTAGGGACAGTTTGATGAAATGTCTTTTTAGCAGAAGAAAGACAGTTTTGAAGAAACGGGTAAGGGTAACAAAGTTTATGGCCGATTTCAAAGATATTGGAAAATTCCAAATCCATATATTCCGGGTTCACAACTCGTAATGCCAGTAGAAACATAAAAGAAAAAAACAGAACGTTTAACTTTAGGGCTGTGAGAAGAGTAAAAATGAATATAAGAATTTAAATTAGTAGGCTTACGAAAGATAGAGTATTTAAAACATGTATGAGTTCTATGAATAAGAAGATCAAGAAAGGGAATAGTTCTATTATTTTCCAACTCGTGGGTAAATTTAAAAAACATCTTTGGAATTAGGCCACAAGCAAATGACATCATCAATATACCTGTACCAAACAATCGGAGCGTCAAGGAAAGTGGGGAGAAGTTTTGTTTCAAAAAACTCCATATATAAGTTAGCAAGGACAGGTGAAAAACAATTACCCATGGTCTTTCATAATTTTCTTTCGTATGTATACCTCTAATATAATATTATTTCTTGTAGTTATCCTTGATAAGGAACTTAATAAAGTTCGAAAGTACTTGGAAACACCTTTTCATTTTTTCCTGCGGGACATTGCATTCATATATATATATATATATATATATATATATATATATATATATATATATATATATATATATATATATATATATATATATATATATATATATATATATATATATATATATATAAATACATATATATATATATATATATATATATATATATATATATATATATATATATATATATATATATATATATATATATGAATACTTGAATTGACTATAATTCTTAAAAACAAATTTGCAATGAACATCGTTGCGTATTAATCCATCCGATTTTTCCTCCAATTACAACATCGCTATATTTAGCCCTAAATTCCTCCCTCATCCGACCACTTTATCATCCAAGCGTTTTTCCCACTTTCGAACCTAATCCTGCGACACCAATTGACATCATAATGAGAATTCTATTCATAGGAACGCCAAAAGCATATTTCACTTTAGTTATGGAAGAACTTTCGCTTCTGGCCATCTTCCTTTGTGTAGTTAATTGGTTAACTAATTATGCATAATGGGTGTCTACCTGGCGTAATGTGTCTGGAGAGGATACATGGAAAGTAAAGCTTGTATAATAAAGAACAGAGTTTCTTAGGTAAACCAGTAAGGCTTTAAACTATTTGTGACGTATTTTAATTAGTCTACAGCTTAATGGAACCACCTGGGGAGTTCCATTGCGAAAAACTACCACGTTTGATATTTTTAAAATAGTTTCCATAATTCAAAATAGAATGAATCCACACATGGTACATATAAATGAAGCAAATCAATAGATTTCCTCCATTAAATTTTATATTATTCTAATCTCCTCTGACTTTTCTTTGGAAATTTCTTATTGTGTGAATTCTTTCCCTTTTATCTCTCTCCGTACAATCTTCCTACTTGAGTGATGCCTAAATGACAATGTTACGTGATTTTATATATAAAAGAGGATTTCATTATAGGAGTTACTCCCCAATTACGAATTATTTTTTAATTTTATATCTAATGTCTAAGTCCCATGCTTTTTCATAGCTCTTAAATGTCATATTTATACAAAGGATCTTCGTTAATTTTAGAAAATAGCAAATAATAAAACCAACAAGAACTTCTATTCTTTTCCTAGCAAGATGGACATATATATATATATATATATATATATATATATATATATATATATATATATATATATATATATATATATATATATAAGGGTGTTCCAATAACTTGGACCGATTTTAAATGTGAGTTAAGTTTAAGCGTCTAACGATTTTTTCTTTTTCTTTCAGATTTAACAACTTCAAGCTTTGACAATTTCAACCATGGAAAGATTAACAATCGAACAACGTGTTAAAGTTATCGAAGCCTATTACGAAAATGGACGGTCAAACAGAAACGCATTTCGGGTACTTCGCGATTGTTTTGGTCAACATAATCGACCAACCAAGAGTGTAATTGGGAAAATTGTTTGTAAATTCAAACAAACGGGGTCGGTGGCAGATATGAAAACGCTATTGCGTGCTCGTTTACGCCGTTCAACTAAAACATTGCTGCAGTGCGCGAAAATTTGGCCGAAAATCCAGACACCTCTATTCGTCATCGCGCGCAGGAATTGAACCTCTCCACAACAACGTTACATCGAATTTTCACAAAAGATTTGTTTCTACACGCTTAAAAAATTCAATGGACACAAGAACTGAAGACTGCTAACCATTTAAAGCGCCGTACATTGGTCAATTGGGTGCACGACAAAGACAAGCTAATGATGATTTTTCGCAAAAAATCATCTTTAGTGGTAAAGCCCATTTTCATTTTGGTGGATTCGTTAATAAGCATAATTGTCGCATTTGGGCTGATGAAAATCCCACTAAGATTGTTCAAAATCATCCTGCATTTTTTGCTAGCGGAATAATAGGGCCGTATTTCTTCGAAAATGATGACGGGAATTCAGTTACGGTGACAGGCGAGCGATATTGTGAATTGAATTCTATGGATGTCGAAGATTTGTGGTTTCAACAGGACGGCGCCACATGCCATACAGCCAATGCAACAATGGTTTTATTGAATGAGAAGTTCCCAGGTCACATCATCTCTCGAAACAGCGAGGTCAATTGGCCACCATGATCGTGTGACTTGACGCCTTTAGATTTCTTCCTTTGGGATCATCTAAAATGTAAGCTCTATGCCAACAAGCCAACACCAATTCAATAGCTGAAGGATCAGATAATAAGGCATATTGGTGAGATCGAAGAGCAACTATGCAGATACGCCATCAAAAGTTTTGACCATCGAGCGGGCGTGTGCCGCCGAAGCCTTAGCGGACATTTAGGAGATATTATCTTTTACACATAAATGCCATGACTCAAATAATATGATCCAATAGTGAGATCAATAAATTTTCACCAATAACACTTTTATTTACCGCTAACTTCGATCCGTCTAAATGGAACACCCTCTATATAGCAAGTAATTTGTTGCATTACCACGAAAGATTTGTTAAAAATTATCCCTTTTTGAGGAACATGACATTATATTGTTATGTATACTACTGGCTAAAAGGTTTCATTATGTAAATTTATGTAATTGTGTATCTATTTGTAATGTATTTTTAATGTTTATTTTCTAATGTAATATATATTTATTTGTAATGTATATATTTATGTAATATCGAAACAACAATCTCTAACTTCTTTAGTGATTACCCATAATACAACCAACTAACCTCCTCCCACACAACCAACTAACTTACTACCAATACTTATTTAAGTTTAAATTTTCCCAATTTTAGGCAGTTCACCTCTAACCACTTAACGCGCTCCTACTGGAATTGATTTGCTCTAGATTTTGTATAATTAGTCAATTAATGTGCTCTATTTTTGGTGATTATTCAGTGCACTACTACTGCACAATCTAACTCTCTTATAGTTATCAAATTTGGCGCCTATGTAACTTAGACCTCTCTCTCAACGTGTGATAAGTATTATTAGGATTTTTTATTTGTATGTATTGTATAAACTGTATATTTGTAAATATGGTATTCATGTTTCTCCAAACCTCGTATATTTATTCATAACTTTAATTAAGTAAAAGGAGAACTGCCAAATTACAAGCTTTGACTTACTATTTAAACTGCTCTCATTATTGCTGATAATAACTATGATAATAACTTATTAATTTTCTTTGTTTTGCCTTTACCAATACTAAGCTATGCTATATATGAAGGAAAGCTCTAGGATTATGAATAATCTTATAAGATTGATTGGCATAATTTGAACTCTGATTTAAGCAATTAATGTAACTTATCATTGTTACTCGACTGTCTGCACACATTTGGGGGTTTCTTAAGCCTGGCATAGAGTCCAACTTAGCCTATAATTGGTGTTCTGTAACCTCGTGTTGATAACCATACTCTTATTATTTTCTTTAATGTTGTGGGACTTAACCCTGCACGTAACAATATTTAATTATTTTCCTTTAGTGCCTCTTCCATCAGGGAAAATATTTCTCATGATTATATCCACAAAAGCTTCCAACTTCCACAAGCTATTTAGCCCCGCTATAACCTAATTTCCCCTGCCAGTTATTAGGGCAATTTCGATTTGTGTGAATGTTCCTGCAACAAGATCAATAATATCCAAATATCATTTGTCTTGAGTAGAACAAACTGAGGAAAAAAACGCCGAAGGGATAAAATACAAGCAGTTAAGGCTGATAATATGCAATTGATAGTTAACAATATTACTGCTCTGAAACCGCGATCGAAGTGCACTTAAAGCTTCTATTAATGGACCATCTGGCACGCTCAAAAAGGTAGGACATAAGAATGCCCAATCTTATTGGAAGGAGAAGTGTTGACTATTGAAGCTTATTGTTGCTCGCCGTCCCCTTCCCGCCGTAAATTACCTGTCCCGTTACTGGTGCGAGCGGGTTTGCTACCGCTTGTCCCTTGTACCCGGGACGAGTCCGCGAACACAGACTTGTGGACTATTTGACTTCTTGGAGAAGACCGGCCTCTTTCATTTAATTTTTCCAATTTGATGTTGGTTGCAGTCTCCTGCACTGGGGTAAGGCCCGTTATCGGAGTGTGCTTACTACTTATTGCTTTTGTTTTGTTCCTCGTTTTTGTGGCTTTGGTTTGCTTTTTCTTTGTCGGGGGGTTGGTGTTTTTTTACTTATTTTTATTTTAATGCAGCCTACTAATAGGCTTGAAATTAAGTACGCCGACTTTTTCCTTTGTAAGCAGTCGCCAAATATGCGAAATAAAGTATGAAATTCAACAATTGTCCCTTAAAAGCTTAATCCAAATAGGACTTTTCAGAGCCTACTGAGATGAGAAGTTTTTATGATAAAAAATGAAACCTAACCTCGCGGGGGCTATGAATTTTTATCTAACCACGAATGTCGGGTTTTGACTGCTGTACGAAGCACCATCAGAAGGAGCTATCGCCTCTATCTTTCACCCTAGACTGCTTGGCGATCCAGACTAAACGTCATAATTTGATTGACTCGTAGTTTAGGGAGGGTTCTTACGTGGTACCTGTAGAGATACTGTGACGAGTGGATTCAATCAGTTTGTCCCTGGTCATGGGGGGTAAGTTTGATAAGGCTTTTTGAAGGAAGTGATGTTCCTCCATGCAATAGGAATTTTTAAATTGGTGGTGATTCTCTTGAGTTCATAACGAGGTTGGGGCTGTCCTGGAACTTTTAGACGTGCCCTTTAATTGTTTTTAATTTTTTTATAGTTATTTTTATTGTTTGTTTATTATATAGGTTATTGTTGAAATAATATGTTACGGTTTTAGTTGGCCATCAGAAAGATTCACTAGACTTTTGAAATATATCGATTATAAAGAATATGAAAATAGGAAGAAACAATGGTAGTTGGCATTTTGTAAGTAAGATCATGACCACAATTAAACAGATCTTCTACTTTATACGAGGGCGTCGGATGTACTACATCTTCCCAATCACAGCGGATATTGAGTCAAACTAGAATAAAAAACTGAACTCTATAGTGGCAGGTAATATAGGTAGTAGTAGAAGATAGATGATGAAATTGGTAGGAAGGGTTTGTCCTAATTTAAGGGACATCGCAAGCATTTGTTTACTTTTGGTTTCTGTTTGTTTTATTCTATGTTATCGTTGACAAGTTTTTGTATGTTCTTCTTTGTATTTGTCACTTTTGTTTTGTTGATTTATTCTTCATGTATTCTTGAGCTTTCGAGCCATTATTAGTGTTCTGATTTAGTGTTTCACCTCGCGCTTTGTCCAGGTTGTATTTTTTGTTTTCTTTTTTCGGTTAGTTGTGATTAGAAATGTTGTCCCGCATTTTTTGTCGTTACTCTATCGTGTTTATGTGTGTAGTGGAGAAGTGTTCTCCTCAGTGCAGTTTAGTGCTCGGGAAAAGTCGATTTCGGCCGATTTTCTCACGCAATCTGGCAGAGATATTAAAGTTTCCACGCGTTTTTATTAGGTCTGGGATGATATCATTGGTCAATGTTTGCCAGACCTTTTTGGCCAATATAATTTCTCTCAAAGACCCTGTAAGGGGTGCGGCGATTTGACATCCTGTCTGCCGTGCTAACGGCACTCACGACCCCGTCCAACTCCAGCTTATCCTCTTCTCTTTCCTTCAGACACTTGTGTTCCTCCGCGGCTTCCTCGCTTTTCATACAACTTCTCAGCCAACCGTCCCGGATCGGGACTGGGGGAAGGAAGGGGACAATGTTCCCTTACCCATGAGCCCCAGTTTGGGATGGTGGTTTTTAACAACCTGATTCATCCCCACCCATACCTTCCTCACATCCCTTTTCCTTCTCTCTTCACAATCTATCAAATCTACGCCGTGCCCAAGGTCGGAGCCGTAATGCTGAAGGGCTGCCAGGTCAACAGGAGGGAAAGGTGGCCTTATATGGCAGCCCCTGGCTCTGTTAGGGTTGTACACACCCCTTGCAGAGCGGGCTACTGCAAGGCGTGATGAGATATTGCATCGCTCTAATAAAAAGAGGGTCACCATGACCAATGATGTGTCACACAAATATTTTCTTAATTCCCCCTATTCCATCGACAGAGCCGCTCTCGGGCAGCTCCTCAGAAAAAAATGTAGGTCCCCCAACTATGCTTGCGCAGGGAACCCTTCAAATTTCTCTAACTAGAGAAGAGACTTACTCCTCTCCTTCGCCTATGGGTGTAGAGGACTGCGCCTCCCCCCTCTTTTCTGGAGGTACTTACGGGCACCTCTCTATTTCCAGCGGTAGAGGTCACTTTTCTTTCCAAGGAGATTGACAAGAAAGACAGGAGGCAACCCATAGGCGACCGCTCCCCATTGAAGCGGCTCGGTAGGGTAAACCACCTTAGGGGGGAGAGGGAAGTCAGGCTCCTTCTGTCGCTTCCCTCAAAAGACCTGCTGGCAAGAATATTAAACCTTGCTGGGGTCAAGGCGTGTGCCTCCCCAAACATGACTGGTGACGCTGCCAACGGGAACTGCAATGTCCTGGGAGACGATGGCTAACTGGAGGCTCCTTCTGAGATAGACATGGTCATTGAGGAAACACAGTCTCAGACTGTTTGGTTTTCCATGGGGAGGGGGAATCCGGGCTCGGCGCCAAGCACTGAACCCGAATCCGACCCCATGCAAGGTCCTCTTCAAACGGCTAGGGTTTCCAAGGCAGTACAAGGAGGGGAGGGATCTCCTCCGACCGGTGCCCCTACGTCTGCCAGGAACTTCTCCATTTCGGAGAGGAACCTAGCTGAGGCCGGTCCATCTTGCCTGGGGGCTCCTTCCGGCGGAGGTGAGAAGCGGGTTCATTTCCCGCCTTCTTTCCGAAAAAGAAAAAGAACAAGAAAAAGACAAAGAAGCCTCGGGGCTCCTCTCCATCCGAGGGGGCTGCGGGGACGGATGGGTCTGCTGCTACGGTAAGCGACCAAGCCAAGATTGGCCCATTCGGCCCCTGTGCCCCCCGGGGGCGGAGCCCCTAACTATGACAAAGATAAAAAGTGCACAGGGCGGAGCCTCGATAACATCGGCGCCCATCATTCAGAGGGTACCTAGAGTTTACGAGCCCACTGGCTTCAAACGCTATCTCGACATTAGCTCCACTGATGGCACCAGAGTGCCTCGTAAGGGGCGCGGCGATTTGCCATCCTGGCCGCCGTGCTGACGGGATCCAGCGCTCCGTCCGGCCCCAGCTTAGCCTCTCTTCCTTCCTTCAAAATACTTGTTTCCTCTCTTTTCACACAACCTCTCCCACAACTTTCTTTGGTCAGCCTCTAATTTCACAGGGTAGATGCTGACCTTCCTTTCAGCCAACCGTCCCGCATCGGGGCTGAGGGGGTGGGGGACAAAGTTCCCTAACCACTGAGCTCACGTCTGGGGTGGCTGGTTTTTAACAACCTGCTTCATCCCCACCCATACCTTCCACACATCCCTTTTCCTCTCCTCTTCACAATCTATATTTTTTACGCCGTGTCTAAGGTGGAGCCGCCATGCCGAAGGACTGCCGGGCCACCAGGCGGGAGGGGTGGTCCCAAATGGCGGCGCCTGGCTCTGCCGGGCTTGTAAGCACCTCTCGCAGTGCGGGCTACTGCGAGAGGTGTGCGCGATTGCATCCCGTGTTTAAAAAAGGGTCACCATGCCCAATGATGAAGATAAAAAAAAACAAACTCAACCCTCAACCCTCCCTGTTCCATCGACGGAGCCGCCCTCGGGCAGCTCCAGCAAAAAAATGGAGGTCCCCTCCCCTGTGCTTGCACAGGGGACCCTCCATATTTCTCTAACCGGAGAGGAGGCTTACTCCTCTCCTTCGCCTACGGGTGCAGGGGACTCCCCCTCACCCCCTTCTCTGGAGGTGCTTTCGGGCACCTCCCTTTTCCTAGCGGCAGTCCCCTCTTTTCTTTCCAAGGGGACTGCCAAGAAAGTCAGCAGGCAGCCCTTAGCCAGCCGCTCCCCATCAAAGCGGCTCGGTAGGGCAAACCCGCTTAGGGGGGAGAGGGCAGCCAGGCCCCTTCGGTCGCTTCCCTCAAAGGACCTGCAGGCAAGAATTTTAAACGTTCCTGGGGTCAAGGCCTGTGCCTCCCCACACAAGACTGGCGACACTGCCAAGGCGACCTGCGATGTCCTAGGAGGCGATGGCCAACTGGAGGCCCCTCCTGTGATAGACATGGTGCTTGAGGAGACCCAGCCTCAGACGGTAGGGCCTTCCATGGGGGAATTCAGCCTTGGCGCCAAGCACGGAACCCGAATCCGACCCTATGCAAGGTCCTCCTCAAATGGCTGAGGGCTCCGAGGCAGTAAAAGGAGGGAAGGGATCTGCTGCGACAGGTGCCCCTACGACAACCAGGACCTTTTCCATTTCGGAGAGGGACCTGGCTGAGGCCGGTCCATCTGGCCTGGTGGCTTCTGCCGGCGGAGGTGAAAAGCGGGTTCATTCCCCGCCCTCCTATCCAAAAAAGAAAAAGACAAAAAAGACTAAAAAGACGAAAAAGACTCGGGGCTCCTCTCCATCCGCGGGGGCTGCGGGGACGGATGGGTCTGCTACCACTTTGGTAGGCGACCAAGCCAAGATTGGCACATCCGGCCCCTCTACCCCCTCGTGTGCAGAGCCCCTGACCAAGACTAACACCAAAAGTGCAAAGGGCGGAGCCTCGATGACATCGGGGCCCCTCATTCAGAGGTTACCTTGCGTTTTCGAGCCCGCTGGCTTCAAACGCTTCCTCGTTATTCGCTCCACTGATGGCACCATGTTGTCCAAGGGCAACATGATCCATCAGAGGAGAGGATTAGCTAGTGCAATTGGTAGAGAGCCGAAGGTGACCCGTTTCTCGGACGGGAGCCTTCTGGCGAATGCGGCGAATCCCGCCGAGGCGGCCAAGATAAGTGCTCTTCGGACACTTCATGGCACCCCGGTGAGTGTGACGCCGCACTCTACCATGAACTTTGTGAAAGGAGTAGTTTATGTGAGGGAACTCGTTGACTACTCCATTGAGGACATCACCCTAGAGCTGGCCGACCATGGGGCGGTCAAGTTCGAACGTGTAATGAGAAAACAGGGAGGGGTTTCGAGACCCACCCCTACACTCTTCGTCACGTTCGACTGTGACAAGCTCCCTGAGTCGGTGCGTGCCGGTCTGTACCGCTACCGCGTGAAGGCATTCGTGCCACTACCGCGGCGGTGCTATTACTGTCACCGCTTCGGCCATACGAATCGCTCATGTAGACGTGCAAAGTCGGGGTCACCCGAAGTCTGTGTAAATTGCTCCAAGGTCGCACACGATAAATCCAAATCGTGTGTGGCCAAGTGTGTCAATTGCAGAGAGCCGCACCCTGCTTCTTCGAAGCAATGTGGTGCATATCTCCTGGAGAAAGAAATCCTGGCCGTTCAGGCCCAGGATAGACTCTCATTCCGCGAGGCTAAGGACTTGGTCCTGGCGCGCGTAGCTCTGCCTGGGACGTCATATGCCTCAGTAGTTCGAAAGGCACCCTCTGCTCCTGGCCCATCCAGGCAAACGAGCACGGTTGTTTCCGCGCCCATTCGGAGCCCTTCTGCGGGCTCTACCCAACCCAGGCGCTCCCCAGTTGAAGCTAGCGGCAAAAAGGGTTCATAGCCAGCCCCGGCTAAAACCAGGGCTCCCCCCTCTTTCCCCAGCGTGACCGTTTCCCGCAAGGCGAAACGGTCACGCGCCTCCACAGAGTCGTTAGACTCACAGGAGGCAACACCCCTGAAGATGGTCGCTAGGCCATCTTCGAGGGTTCCTAAAGTTGTCCCCCGAAAGGAGGACAGCAACAAAGGAGCTTCGGCTCCTTCCCCCACGCCCCGAGGTGGAGCGAGTGGCTCGGAGACGGTCGTTCCTCAAAAAGAGGGCCCTCCCCGCCTCCGAAGCCGCAGCGCCCGCCTAAGGTTTCGAGGCGGAGGGAGAAAAAGACTCGCATGGCGAGCCCAACCTCCCCCAATAAGTCCTCGAAGGCGACAGCGCCTCCAGCGCTTTGTCCGGCCAAAAGCGCCCGGGGTTCTGCCCCCGGGAAGCGTACGGCGATTCCCGTGAGGGTCTTCAATTCGAGGAGGGCCCCCGCGTCTCCTCCGAGCTAGGCCTGGAGGGCATATTCCTTCAATGGAATTGCCGTGGACTCCGGGCCAACTGGGAGGAGCTGCAAAGGCTCGCCTCGTCCCGTTCCCCGTTAGCTATTTTTTTGCAGGAGACCATGCTAGGCGCGTGCCCCCTGCCAGCCCTCCCGGGGTATAAGGGTCTTGCGACCCCACCACCGCGTGACGGCCGGGCTGGGGGATGCGCGGTTTACACCCAGGATGATGTCTCCGTTGTTCCTTTCTCTTTAGATACCTCCTTTCAGGCAGTGGCTGTGCAGCTGCACCTGGATAGGAGGTATACGATCATTTCTGCGTACATTCCACCGTCAGCTGACTTCGACGCGGGGGACTTCCGCCGCGTCGTGACACGGTTGCCGAGGCCCTATCTCTTGCTTGGAGATCTGAACGGCAGGCATCCTCTCTGGGAAGATTACACCATAAATCCCAGGGGACAAGTCCTTGCCGATCTGATCGAAGAGCTTGAGATGGGTGTTCTAAACGTGGATGAGTTTACGCATCACTGTCCGAGAACCGCTTTATTTTCTTGCCTTGACCTATCTTTGTGCTCTTTGGATGCACAGCCTGGTTTGATTGGGGGGTGGTCGATGACCTCCATAATAGTGATCACTTTCCCATTCAAATATCATTTTCAGGGCAACTGCCGCCTGAGAGACCACCTCAGTGGTGCTTGGCGCGTGCGCGGTGCCTGCATTTCAGGAAATGACTGAATTCTCTCTCAGTCGAGAAGTTTAGGTCGGTAGATGAGGCCGTTGAGTTCTTCTCTGGCAACCTTATCGCCGTGGGCCTGACTACTATTCCTAGGACGTCTGGCCGTTTTGCACGCCGACCACTCCCATCGTGGTCGCCTGAGTGTGAGACGGCCCTCAAACAGAAGCGTTATGCCTACATGCGCTATAAGCGCCGCCCGAACGATTTCACTGTCGCTGAATTTCGTCGGGCTAGTGCTAGGTTCCGGTATATTTCGAATTACGCGTGCCGCTCTTCTTGGCGGGCATACGTGTCTTCTTTTAACGAAAAGACCCCTTTAGCTGAGGTGTGGAAGCGAGTCAAAAGGATTCGGGGCAAGTTCTCGCAGGACCCCCGTCTCGTTCTCCAGGAGAATGGGAACGCAATCTCGGACCCCGCGTCCGTGGCGAAATCCTTAGCGACCGCTTTTTCCGCATTCTCTAGCCGTGATGCTGCTCCGCAAGCATTCAATGCACGTCGTGATGTCGCGGAAGGCCGCCGGCTGGACTTTACCTCCAGAGGCGGAGAACCTTTCAACGACAAGTTTACTGTGAGTGAGTTGCGTTCCGCTTTCGCTTCGTGCGCGGACACCGCCCATGGTCCGGACGATGTCCCGTACGCCATGCTTCGACACCTGGGTGAGCGAGGCATGGCCTTTCTGTTAGGTTTGTTCAACAGAATCTGGGTGTAAGGTCTCCTCCGACACTCCTGGCGAATCGCTACTGTGCTCGCCTTTCGCAAGCCGGGGAGAGATCACTCTACTCCGACCAGTTTCCGCCCAATATCTCTAACCTCTTGCGTGTGCACTTGATGGAGAAATTGGTAAATGTTAGATTAGCCTATTTCCTGGACAGCGGAGGCCATCTGTCTTCTGCACAGTGCGGCTTCCGTAAGTTACACTCCACGTCGGATGCTCTGCTCCGACTGGAAAATGCCGTCTGCGAGGCTTTCCTTCTTAGACAGCACTACGCCACGGTGTTTTTTGATCTGGAGAAGGCCTATGATACCGCATGGCGATACGGTATCATAGAGACTCTCCACACGATGGGGGCGAGGGGATGCCTCCCAATGTTTATATCTGAATTTTTGCGAGATCGATGATTCCGCGTACCGGTGGGGGGAGCCCTTTCCGGCCCAAAGGAGCAGGAAGAGGGTGTCACGCAGGGAAGTGTCCTCAGTGTCACACTCTTTGCCCTGAGCATCAATGGCATCACCTCGGTGCTGCCGGAAGATGTTTTTGCTACGCTCTACGTGGACGACCTTTCGATCTCTTTTGGCGCGGCCCAGATGCCAACTCTGGAGCGTCGACTCCAACAGGCATTGAACCGCGTCTCTCGCTATGCCGAAGCGCACAGGTTTCGGTTTTCTTTGGCCAAAACTAAGGTGGTGCACTTTTGCTGCCATCCACGGCTTCACCCCGACCCAGATTTGTTTCTTAATGGGGTGCGCCTGGATGTGGTTGAGTCGCACCGTTTCCTTGGTCTTGTATTCGACCGACGCCTCACCTGGGAGGCTCACATTCGTAGCCTTAGGGTCTCTTGTACCCGCGCCATGGACATTGTCCGTTCCGTGACGTTCAGCGCTTGGGGTGCTGATAGGGCTACCGCCTTACTTTTTTATCTATCCTTTGTTCGCTCAAAGCGCGACTACGGATGCGAGTTTTATGCATCCGCAGCCGAGCGTTTATTGCGGAAGGTGGATTCGATCCTCCACACCGGCCTTCGCCTTGCGACCGGTGCCTTCCGCACTTTTCCCATTGAGAGCCTGTTGGTCGATGCTGGGGAGATGCTACTCGCTCTGCGCCTCGTGACGTGCATCACCTGCCTGTACGCGGGAGCCCAGAGGCTCCCTCAGTCACCAACAGCTCTCACTGCATCCGCAGCTGATCTCGATGGTGCCTATGCCGCCGAGAGACGCCAGTCATACCCTAAGCCTTTGGGGTTTAGGGCCAGGAAGCTCCTTCGAGAGGTAGATATAGCTCTCGGGCCGGTGGCGCCCCTGGTTCTGCCCAGGACGCCACCCTGGAGGGTACCACATTTGGCTATTTGTCGCCACGCCTCTGCTCCCAAAGCTTGTACTGCGACGGGAGTATTGCGTTCGACCTTTTTGGCGCACACATCGTGTCACGCTGGTAGCGTGTCAGTGTATACGGATGGCTCCAAGTACCAAGAGGGGGTCGGCTTCCACGCCGTATCCCCTCTGTTTGAAGTCAGCGGGGCTCTACCAGGCGCTGCGTCTGTCTTCACGGCCGAGCTGGTGGCAATACACCACTCGGTACGGGAGATTACGCGACGTGCCCGGTTCGGAGCCTCGATTGTGATCTATAGCGACTCACAAAGCGCCCTGATTGCTCTTCGGGCATTGGAATCTCCGCATCCCCTAGTTCGCGAAATCCGTGACGCCACGGTTTTGGCGAGCCGGGCAGATGTCGAGATTATCTTCTGCTGGGTTCCTGGACATGTACGATTTACGGGGAATGAGCGCGCCGATGAGGGCGCCAAAGAGTCCGCGACGACTCTGCGACCAGACCAGCGTTTCGCTCTTCCTTACACTGACTACATGGCAGGAATACAGGCAGCTCTTCGGATTGCTTGGCAAAGAAGATGGGAGACGGTCGAGGGGAAAATAAAGTTGTCTGCCATTGCGCCGCGACTGTTCCCATGGACCTATCCCCCAATGCCGCGGCGGCTTCAGGTTGCTTTCTGTCGTCTCCGAATCGGCCACACTCGTGTGACGCATCGCTATTTGATGGAGCGCTCGCCTGCGCCCTAGTGCAACGACTGCGTCGTTCCCTAGACTGTTCGGCACATTCTTGTCGAATGTCCCAGTCTGGGTGATCTTCGCGCACGACACCTGTCACGGTACCGGGATGGGCGGGGTCGCTACCGCCTGTCCCTTGTACTCGGGATGAGTGCGTGCACATCGACTGGTGGACTCCTTGACTTTTTGGGGGAGGCTGGCCTTCTCCCTATTATTTAAGCAGTTTGTTTTTTGTTTTGTTTTGTTTCATGCATTTGTTTTTGTTTTTTTCCCTTCCCCCATTTAAAGTGTTTTTTTTTGTTTTTTTCTTCGTTTAATTTTATTTTAAAGTAGCCTAGAACTAGGCCAGTTTTAATACGGCGACTAATGCCCATGTAGGCAGTCGCCAGATGAGCTCTTAAAAAAAAAAAATAAAAATGGTAAAATGATCCAACGTAGGAGAGCATTAGCTTATGTAATTGGTAGAGAGCCTAAGATGACCCGTTTCTTGGACAGGAGCCTTCTGGCGAATGCGGCGAATCGCCGACGAGGCGGCCAAGATAAGTGCTCTTTGGATACTTCATGGCACCCCGGTGAGTGTGACGCCGCACTCTACCATGAACTTTGTGAAAGGAGTAGTTTATACGAGGGAACTCGTTGGGGCGGTCAAGGTCGAACGTGTGATGAGAAAACAGGAAGGGGCCTCGAGACCCACCCCCACACTCTTCTTCACTTTCGACTGTGACGAGCTCCCCGAGTCGGTGCGTGCCGGTTGGTACCGCTACAGCAGGAAGGCATTCGTGCCACGGCCGCGGCGGTGCTATTACTGTCACCGCTTCCCAATAAGAATCTGTCTTGTAGAGGTGCAAAGTCTGGGTCACCCGAAGTCTGTGTAAATTGCATCAAGGCCGCACCTGTTAAGTCTAAATCGTGTGTGGCCAAGTGTGTACAAAAGCGGAGAGCCGCATCTTCTTTCTTTGAAGCAATGTGGTGCATATTTTCTTGAGAAAGAAATCCTGGCCGTTCAGGCCCAGTATCGACTCTCATTCCGCGAGGCTAAGGACTTGGTCCTGGTGCGCCCGGCTCTGCCTGGGACGTCATATGCTTCAATAGTTCGAAAGGTACCCTCTGCTCCTGGCCCATCTAGGCCAACGAGCACGGTTGTTTCCGCGCCCATTCGGAGCCCTTCAGAGAGCTCTACTCAACCCGGACGATTCCCTGGTAAAGCTGGTGGCAAAAAGGGTTCATACCCAGCTCCGGCTAAAACCAGGGCTCCCCCCTCCTTCCCTCAGCGTGATCGTCTCCCGTAAGGCGAAATGGCCACGTGCCTCCACCAAGTCGTTAGACTCACAGGAGGCAACACCCCTGTAGTTAGTCGCCAGGCCATCTTCCGGGGTTCCTAAAGCTGTCCCCCGAAAGGAAAACGGCAAGAAAACAGCTTCGGATCATACGCCCACGCCTAGTGGTGGGCCGAGTGGCTCGGAGACGGTGGCTTCTCGAAAAGAGGGCCTCCCGCCTCCGAAGCCGCAACACCCGCCTAAGGTTTCGAAGCGGAAGGAAGAAAAGACTCTCATAGGGAGTCTAACCTCCCCCAATAAGTCCTCAAAGGCACCAGTGCCTTCAGCGCTTTGTCCGGCCAACAGAACCCAAGGTTATGCCTCCGGGAAGCGTACAGCTATTCCCATGAGGGTCTCCTGTTAGAAGAGGGCCCCTGTGTCTCATCCGAGCTAGGCCTGGAAGGCATATTCCTTCAATGGAATTGCCATGGACTCCGGGCGAACTGGGAGGAGCTGCGGAGGCTCGTCTCGTCCCGTTCCCCTCTAGCTATTTTTCTGCAAGAATTGATGCTAGGCGCGTGCCCCCTATCCCACCTCCAGGGGTATAAGGGTCTTGCGACCCCACCACCGTGGCACGCCGGCTGGAGGATGCGCGGTTTACACCCAGCATGATGTCTCCGTTCCTTCTTTCACTTTAGATACCTTCTTTCATTCAGTGGCTGTGCAGCTTCACCTGTATAAGAGGTATACTTTCATTTCTGCGTACATTCCACCGTCAGCTGATTTCAACGCAGGGGACTTCCGCAGCGTTGTTGCACGGTTGCCGAGGCCCTTTCTATTGCTTGGAGATCTGAACGGTAGGCATCCTCTATGGCAACATTACTTAATAGATCCCACGGGACAAGTCCTTGCCGATCTGATTCAAGAGTTTGAGATAGGTGTCCTAAATGTCGATGAGTTTACGCATCACTGCTCGAGAACCGCTTCATTTTCTTGCCTTGACCTATCTTTGTGCTCCGGATGCACAGCCTGATTTCGATTGGAAAGTGGTTGATGGCCTACATGGTAGTGATCACTTTCCCATTCAAATATCATATTCAGGGTAACTGCTGCCTAAGAGCCCACCTCGTTGGTGCTTGGCGCGGGCGCGGTGGCCTGCATTTCAGGAAATGACTTGATTCTCTATCTCAGTCGAGAAGTTTAGGTCGTTAGATAAGGCTGCTGAGTTATTCTCCGGCAACCTTATCGTCGCGGGCCTAACTACTATTCCCAGAACGTCTGGCCGTGTTGCACGCCGACCACTCCCATGGTGGTCGGCCGAGTGTGAGACAGCCCTTAAACAGAAGCGTTATGCCTACATGTGCTATAAGCGCCGCCTGAACGATTTCACTGTCGCTGAATTTCGTCGGGCTAGGGCTAGGTTCCGGTATATTTCAACTCACGCCCGTCGCCCTTCTTGGTAGGCATACGTCTCTTCTCTTAACGGGAAGACCCCTCTAGCAGAGATGTGGAGGCGAGTCAAAAGGATTCGGGGCAAGTTCTCGCAGGACCCCCCCTCCCGTTTTCTAGGAGAATGGGACCGCAATCCCGGACCCCGCGTCCGTGGTGGAATCCATTGCAACCTTTTTCTCCGCATTCTCTAGCTGAGACTCTGCTCCGCCAGCATTCAATGCACGTCGTGATGTCGCGGAAAGCTGCAGGCTGGACTTTTCTTCCAGAGGCGGAGAACCCTTGAACGATAAGTTTAATGTGAGTGAGTTGTGTTCCGCTCTTGCTTCGTGAGCACTTACCGCCCATGGTCCGAACGATGTCCCGTTCGCCATTCTTCGCCCCCTGGGTGAGCGAGGAATGGCCTTTCTTTTAGATTTGTTCAACAGGATCTGGGTGGAGGGTCTCCTCCCAGATTCCTGGCGAATCGCTACTTTGATCGCCTTTCGCAAACCAGGGAGAGATCACTCTACTCCGGCCGGTTTCCACCCAATCTCTCTAACCTCTTGCGTGTGCAAGTTGATGAAAAAATTGGTAAATGTTAGATTAGCCGATTTCCTGGACAGCAACGGCCATCTGTCTTCCACACAGTGCGGCTTCCGAAAGTTCGACTTCGATCGGAAAATACCGTCTGCGAGGCCTTCCTTCGTAGACAGCACTACGCCACGGTGTTTTTGGATCAGGAGAAAGCCTATGCTACCGCATGGTGACACGGTATCATAGAGACTCCCTACACGATGGGGGCGAGGGGATGCTCCCAATTTTTATCTCAATTTTTGCGAGATCGTAGATTGCAAGTAGGGGTAGGGGAGCACTCTCCGGCCCAATGGAGCAGAAAGAGGGTGTCCCGCAAAGAAGTGTCCTCACTTTTAAATTCTTTGACCTGAGCATCAACGGCATCACCTCGATGCTGCCGAAAGATGTTCTCGCTACGCTCTACGTAAACAATCTGTTGATCTCTTTCGGCGCGGCCCAGAGGCCAACTCTGGAGTTTTGACTCCAACGGGCATTGAACCGCGTTTCTCGCTATGCCGAATCCCATAGTTTTCGGTTTTCTTTGGTCAAGTCTAAGGTGGTGCACTTCTGCCGCCATCCACTGCTCCATCCTAACCCAGACTTGTTTCTTAATGGGGTGCGCCTGGAAGTGGTTTAATCGCACCCTTTGCTTGTTCTTGTATTTGACCGACGCCTTACCTGGGAGGCTCATATTCGCAGCCTTAGTGTCTCTTGTACCCGCGCCATGAAAATTCTCCGCTCCGTGACGTTCACCGCTTTGGGTAATGATAAGGCTACTGCCTTACTTTTTTATCGATAGTTTGTTCGTTCGAAGCTCTACTAGGGATGCAAATTTTATGCATCCGCAGCCTAGCGTTAATTGAGGAAGATGGACTCGATCCACCACACTGGCCTTGGCTGGGTGAATTGTGCCTTCCGCACTTCCCCCCATTGAGAGCCTGTTGTTCGAGGGCGGGGAGATGCCACTTGCTCTACGCTACGTACAGTGCACCACTCGCCTGTACGCGCAAGCTCGGTGCCTCCCCGAGTCGCCAACAGCTCTCAGTGCCTCCGTAGCTGATCTCGACGGTTCCTATGCCGCCTAGAGACGCCAAACATACCCTAAGCCTTTTGAGTTTAGAGCCAGGAAACTTCTTCGAGACCTAGGTATAGCTCTCGGGCCGGTGGCTTCCCTGGTTCTTCTCAGGACGCCACCCTGGAGGCTACCACATTTGGCTATTTGTCGCAACGCCTTTGCTCCTAAAGCTTGTACGGCGCCGGGAGTATTGCGTTCTACTTTTTGGGAGCACACCTCGTGTCACGCTGGAACCAGGCCAGTGTATACGGATGGCTCCAAGTCCTAAGAGGGGGTCGGCTTCCACGCCGTATCCCCTCTGTTTGAAGTCAGCGGGGCTCTGCCAGGTGCTGCGTTTATCTTCACGGCAGAGCTGGTGGCAATATACCACTTTGTACGGGAGACTACGCCACGTGTCTGGTTCGGAGACCGGATTGTGATCTATAGCGACTCACAGAGCGCCCTGAGTATTGTCGGGGCATTGGAATCTCCACACCCCCTGGTTCTTGATATCCATGAGGCCACGGTTTTGGCGAGACGGGCGGATGTCGAGATTATCTTCTGCTGGGTTCCTGGACATGTAGAAATTGCAGGGAATGAGCCCGCCGATGTAAGCTCCAAAGAGTCTGCGAGGACCAGCGTTTCGCTCTTGCACACACACAGACTATATGGTAGGAATACGGGCAGCTCTTCGGACTGCTTGGCAAAGAAAATGGAGACGGTCAAGGGGAACTTAAAGTTGCGTGCCATTACGCCGTGACTGTTTCCATGGACCTATCCCTCAATGCCGCGTTGGCCTCTGGTCGCTTTCTTTCGTTTCCGAATCGAACGCACTTGTGTAACGCATCGCCATTTGATGGAGCGCTCGCCTGTGCCCTATTGTGTCGACTGTGTCGTCCTCCAGACTGTTCGGCACATTCTTGTCGAATGTTCCAGTTTGGGTGATCTTCACGCACGTTACCTGTTCCGGTGCCGTGATGAGCGGAGTCACACATTGCGTGCACATTGACTGGTGGACTTGTTAACTTTGGGGGGGAGGTTGGCCTTTTCCGTATTATTTAACCAGGTTTTTTTTGTTTTGTTTTGTTTTTTGCTTTTGTTTTTTGCTTTTGTTTTTTCCTTCATAGGTCGCACGCTACTCCCCCGGGGTGACCTTCCCCCGACGCAGGAGCTTGCTTACTGCTCTCTTCCTTTACCCATATTTTTGGGGGGGTTTTGATTTTTATCTATTTGAATTTGATTTTAAAGTAGCCTAATACTAGGCCGGTTTTTAATACGTCAGTGTCTCTGGTGCATCCTTTAGCAGTAATTGCCGCTGCAAGCCGTCTCTCGATGGGCGGTCTTCCGGGAACCACATTTTCGACATTCTGTTTTTCTTCAGCATGAGTTTTTGAGTTTGTTCCTGGTTTGTGAGATTTTTGACCTGAGCAAACTGAATACACGTAAGAACATTGCTGGAATTCTCGTTCTCCAGCTTCAGATATGTTTTGGGCTATTTTTCGAGAATTCTGGCTGGGAATGTTTTCCTTGCTTTGGCGTAGGAGTTATTAACCCTCCTCGTTTCCTCAGCTTTCTTCTCATTATTTTGCCTCTTGATCATTTCTTTTTTCTTGTGACAAGACATGGCCATCCCCCCAGTTCGGACTCCTCTTTCTTTGTGCCAAGCATTCTCGCCATCCGTGGCCTTTTCCGCTGCACTTCGAACATGTTATTACTTGTTCTATGCACTTTTTTATGGAGTGGTGTTCTATCTTGAAGCAGCGGAAGCATACTTGAATAGGGGTGAACTCTTCCCTCTCAATTTTCTCGCCACTGATCTTTGCGTTAAAGAGTAACATTCCTCTTTCTATGGCCTTTTGGGCCACTTGTGTGTCACTGAAGATTATTCTGAAGACGTGTGGTACTCTGTGTTGTCCAATTTGTTTCGGAACATCACCACCTCCACGACTTTGGCCCAGGACTGGTCTCTTGCTATCTCTTCTATACTTTCTTCTTTTGTATGTTGCCCTATTCAGGGATCGAGCTGCCTACAGATCACACTCCGATGTGCCTGGATCTGAGGGGGCGTAACCAGCTGGGGTATCGATTAGTCTAAGGATAGCCACACTTAGCTTCCCATAGACCGTGTCGAATAATTTACCTCGATCCGGCTTAGGCTGCCCACCTAGGGTCCTCAAGGGGCTTCTTGTGGCGGGGTGGGATGCCATCTTTTGGTGTTTGCAGCCGCACTGGCAGGGGCGTGTATGCAAATCTTCCTTTGCCGTGACTTGTTTTTTTCTTGTGGGTGTTACAGGCCTCAATGATTGTTGTGTGTGCGTGTTTATTTTACGCTTTTTACATTTTTATTTTCCTGGGGGATGAAGAAAGACCCCCCCTTCGCTTACCCGCCGCATAGGTAGAAACGAGAATTGCCTTTTTAGATGAACGATAATGATGGATTAGATGATCCTGGGTGAGATCCTCTCGGAGGTGTGATTATATGGTGGACTTATTGACAACACTGCCCCCCGAGGGTGTTTTAATCTCAAGCGCATCTCAATATACAATAGAAACGGTTGTATGTCCCTCTATGGTCCCGTAAGGGGCCCTCACTGGGATGAGCAGCTGAGGTAGCATTTCTTTCCTTGTCCGGAATAGTTTCTGACATTGTTATCGGCTGTGGGCTACTCTCAAAACCACCTTCCTCCAATCCCCCCAATTATGGCCGTGCGATTTCCCAGCATAGTTGGAACGAAACAGGAATGGCAATCCCATCTCACATCTGACGGCAGTTCATGCAGGGGGTGAGCCGGGAGACTTAAGCAGTCATTTGCCTAAGTGGTGTGCTAAAAAAGGAAAGATAATGTTCAGGGATTGGTGATGATGATGAGTACGACAAAAATATTAAATTGTCTTTCTTAAGAGATGGTTCTAAAATTAGTAAACAGATTTTCAGAAGCGTTTGGCCTAAAGATTCCCTAAAGCGTTGCTTCCTTTGCCAGGTATGAGATCAGTTTTCCGAGGTAATTATAACAGGAATTCCAAACAGTCAAACGAAGATGCCTTCCGCTTTAAGTCAGTTTAGGTAGGGAGAGAAGAGTAACCGCAAAGAATTTAGCCATAAGAAGACCAACGACTATAAGTAAACTTACGCTGGATTAGGTGGATTATTTTTTAGCTTTTTGTGAGTTATTTAGTGACACTGCAAGCAGGTTAGCTGATAGTCCATTCTAGATGACACCTTGATACGCAAAACTCCTTCTCGTAAATGTAAATAGTTTATTTTGAGATTTAGAGACGGGTCTCAGGCCAGAGTATCCATTTTTCGCGACTGCCACATACAAGGGGATTAGGAGCAAGACAAGGTGGCAAAATACTTGTACAAAGAATTCATGAACCTATAGTAAAAAGGATCAGGAAGCTATAAGATTTCAAGCCGCTGAAATAAAAGGCGTGCGTGTGTACTAGAAAATCTTCATTCGGAAGTATTCGTATAATTCTATTTTGTAATTGAAGAATATGGGTTAGATAACGCTGCCACGTAGTATTGAAAATTCTAATTCTGTAAGAGAGGAGAGAGTGGCTAAGAGCAAAGTACAGGGTACGAAAAGTTTATTTGAAAGTTTGTGCCCGGTAATGGACGTGGCGATTTGCCATCCTGGCCGCCGTGCTGACGGGATTCAGCACCCCGTCCGACCCCAGCTTAGACTCTTCTCCTTCCTTCAAAACACTGGCTCCTGTCAAACACAATCTAAACCTTAGCTCTAACGAGGAACGGTCCCTGGAGCCTAGGGCTTACAAGCGATTGTCATTCTAATCTTTATAGAAATTTCATCTTCCTTTCGGGGGATCTCATCCTCAATTGAAAAGATGCGGTTGGCGTAACTGACGTGAGTTATCTTATTCTTAATAGTCATTCTTAAATGGAGAAAGCGTTAATTCCTTAGAAGACAAAACTCTATTAAAGATGGCCAATATGAAATAAAAAAGTCTCATATAAAATTAATTTGAGCACGTATTTTCAATAATATAAAAGACGTCTACGATCGCAGCAAATGCTTTAATATTTTTTAATATTATATCCGTAAACTGTTTGACTTTGTGCTTTACACAAAACTCATAAAAAGAACAAAATCTCACGCAATCAGAAAACTCTTGAATAAACGTTGTTTTGGACAGCGAGAACCGTCCCTCACTGCTCCGTTCGATACTACTAATATAATTGTAAAAGGTGGCGACAACGAGTTTTTTTGTATAATGCTAATTTTTGTAGAATGCTCAATTTCCGAATGACAAAAATTAGACAAACGACAAGTTAATGAGGAGCTGCTTCATAATTCAGATATAATTACTGAGGTGTCTGTTGAATGGCAACTTAAGTTTAATGCTCCTTCGGTGATCTGTAGGCATAACTTTAGAGAAGTTGATCCCTTTTGATTAGATAATCGCTCAATGGGGAGATGGGGATGCGTTTTTGAATTTTGTGAACAGTGCGCTAAGGGAACAATGAAATCGAATAGAACCCTTGATCTAATTGCTCTGAAATTGAAGTTCTTTCTCTTTTTTCATAAATTCATATACTCTTGAAGTTCTTTCTGTCTATCTCTCTTGGCTCTCGAACTTGAAGTGTTTTCTCCTTCCTCATTGTTGCTTCGAACTTGAATTTCTTTTTCATTTTTCATCTTTGCTCACGAACTTTAAAGTCGTTTGCCAGTCTTTATCGTTGCTCTCGGGCTTAAAGTTATTGTCGATATTAATCCATTCAATGTTTTTTTTATCACTTTAATAAATTTTAAAAAGTCCTTATCACTTTTTTTTCAAAACTTTGCAAATAAATACCATTTTAGTCTAACATGTACCCTAAAAAAAACTAAATGACGGTTATATATGTCTAGTCCATATTCAGGGTCTTATTTTCATTCACGAATTTTCGAAATAATAGCGTTATCAAAGGTAACTCAATTTTATGACGTTTTCAGTGTAGTTTTATGTAAATTATAAGGTGCTTAAATTCCCCTGGATTAACTCTTTCAATAAATAGCGTGAAGGTCATGTTTAGTATTCAGGCGACGGCTTCATCTGAGAGGAGGTAGCTGATGACGTCATTAAGAAAGCCTTGCCCAGGTCTTTGCATTCATAGATCAGGATTGAGGCATACGATTTATTAATCCTTTTCTAGCGCCCAAGAAGAGAAAAGAGAAGGGTAGAATATTAAAAAAGGGTATAAATAAATGCCCGAGATGAAATATAACAGAAGGATCCCTAGGAACAAGGTCTGCTGACCAAAAAGTCGTGCGATCTCACTTATTCTGATTTATGATTTTACGACCCTCAAAACTTTCAATAATTCTCGGACTAAGCTTTAGAGGAACTTAGCAATTATATCATTAGACAGAGAATGTAAAACAACATAAAGGTTTCAAAGTTCGTTAGAATCGGCCGAATAGCTGTGATGTTATTGT
Source organism: Ceratothoa steindachneri (assembly GCA_963969495.1). Taxonomy (NCBI): domain Eukaryota; kingdom Metazoa; phylum Arthropoda; class Malacostraca; order Isopoda; family Cymothoidae; genus Ceratothoa; species Ceratothoa steindachneri. The sequence continues at coordinate 81,448,894 of OZ018327.1, forward strand.
CAAAATAATATATTTCTGGGCTAACCTTGTGAGTACCTTGGCAATTATATCATTCGAAAGAGAATGTAAAACAACATAAGGGTTTCAAATTTCGTAAGAATCGGCCGAATAATTGTTATTGGCCCCCCAAATAATTCCCGGGCTAACCTTGAGGTCTTTGGCGATTATATCATTCGAAAGAGAATGTAAAATAAAATAAGGGTTCGAAATTTCATTAAACTTGGCCGAATATTTACAAGGTTTTACAGAGCATTAATAAAGCAAAAGACTGACTGACTGACTGACTGACTGACTGACTGACTGACTGACTGACTGACTGACTGACTGACTGACTGACTGATGACTGACTGACTGATGACTGACTGATGACTGATGACTGACTGACTGACTGACTGACTGACTGACTGACTGACTGACTGACTGACTGACTGACTGACTGACTGACTGACTGACTGACTGACTGACTGACTGACTGACTGACTGACTGACTGACTGACTGACTGACTGACTGACTGACTGACTGACTGACTGACTGACTGACTGACTGACTGACTGACTGACTGACTGACTGACTGACTGACTGACTGACTGACTGACTGACTGACTGACTGACTGACTGACTGACTGACTGACTGACTGACTGACTGACTGACTGACTGACTGACTGACTGACTGACTGACTGACTGACTGACTGACTGACTGACTGACTGACTGACTGACTGACTGACTGACTGACTGACTGACTGACTGACTGACTGACTGACTGACTGACTGACTGACTGACTGACTGACTGACTGACTGACTGACTGACTGACTGACTGACTGACTGACTGACTGACTGACTGACTGACTGACTGACTGACTGACTGACTGACTGACTGACTGACTGACTGACTGACTGACTGACTGACTGACTGACTGACTGACTGACTGACTGACTGACTGACTGACTGACTGACTGACTGACTGACTGACTGACTGACTGACTGACTGACTGACTGACTGACTGACTGACTGACTGACTGACTGACTGACTGACTGACTGACTGACTGACTGACTGACTGACTGACTGACTGACTGACTGACTGACTGACTGACTGACTGACTGACTGACTGACTGACTGACTGACTGACTGACTGACTGACTGACTGACTGACTGACTGACTGACTGACTGACTGACTGACTGACTGACTGACTGACTGACTGACTGACTGACTGACTGACTGACTGACTGACTGACTGACTGACTGACTGACTGACTGACTGACTGACTGACTGACTGACTGACTGACTGACTGACTGACTGACTGACTGACTGACTGACTGACTGACTGACTGACTGACTGACTGACTGACTGACTGACTGACTGACTGACTGACTGACTGACTGACTGACTGACTGACTGACTGACTGACTGACTGACTGACTGACTGACTGACTGACTGACTGACTGACTGACTGACTGACTGACTGACTGACTGACTGACTGACTGACTGACTGACTGACTGACTGACTGACTGACTGACTGACTGACTGACTGACTGACTGACTGACTGACTGACTGACTGACTGACTGACTGACTGACTGACTGACTGACTGACTGACTGACTGACTGACTGACTGACTGACTGACTGACTGACTGACTGACTGACTGACTGACTGACTGACTGACTGACTGACTGACTGACTGACTGACTGACTGACTGACTGACTGACTGACTGACTGACTGACTGACTGACTGACTGACTGACTGACTGACTGACTGACTGACTGACTGACTGACTGACTGACTGACTGACTGACTGACTGACTGACTGACTGACTGACTGACTGACTGACTGACTGACTGACTGACTGACTGACTGACTGACTGACTGACTGACTGACTGACTGACTGACTGACTGACTGACTGACTGACTGACTGACTGACTGACTGACTGACTGACTGACTGACTGACTGACTGACTGACTGACTGACTGACTGACTGACTGACTGACTGACTGACTGACTGACTGACTGACTGACTGACTGACTGACTGACTGACTGACTGACTGACTGACTGACTGACTGACTGACTGACTGACTGACTGACTGACTGACTGACTGACTGACTGACTGACTGACTGACTGACTGACTGACTGACTGACTGACTGACTGACTGACTGACTGACTGACTGACTGACTGACTGACTGACTGACTGACTGACTGACTGACTGACTGACTGACTGACTGACTGACTGACTGACTGACTGACTGACTGACTGACTGACTGACTGACTGACTGACTGACTGACTGACTGACTGACTGACTGACTGACTGACTGACTGACTGACTGACTGACTGACTGACTGACTGACTGACTGACTGACTGACACTTCGGTTTTAATTAGGGAAAAAGTTTAGGCTGGACTAGAGTTAACAATTGAGAAAACGTAACAGGATAAAAATAAAGGAATTTTATTATACAGAAAATGGAAATACGGTAACTAAAATATTAAACGTAATGTTAAAAAAAATTAAAAAATCAAGCAAGGATAATTTTGTTTCTTGTTAGAAATCGATCTCAAATTATTGAAGGGCAACATGTACAAACAGTGGTGATGATTATTAAACTAGAGTATGCATAGTAGAATTCTAAAAAATATAATTTTATACCCTTAGTAATATAATTCCAGTAAATAAAATACATTTTGTTTTATTTTGATAAGTTTCACCGAAGATTGACATTTGTTCTGACGAAATCTTTTGAACCTTTTTCAACTAGAAAAGACAAGACAAATCGTTAAACTAGATGGAAAGTATGTTTTAATGGCGAATTTCTCTGAAGCCAACAAGTCTGTTTTAGTCTGGCATTCCCCTGAGGCCTATAAGTCTGTTTTAATTGCGAATTTCCCTGAGGCCCAAAGTCTGCTTTAGTCTCGTATTCCGCTGAGGAAAAAGGTCTCTTATGTGTTCATTCCCAAAGAGCCAAAAGTCTACTTTAGTTGCGCATTCCTCTATAGCCAAAAGTGTGCTTTAACCCTCCATTCGCCTGAGGCTGAAAGTCTGAATTAATTGCGCATTCCAATATAGGCTAAATTCTGCTTTAGTTGCTCATTTCCCTCAGGGCATAAGTCGGCTTTTGTTGCGTATTCCCCCGAGGGTAAAAGTTTGCTTTAGTTGTGCATACACTGAGGCCAAAAGCTAGCTATAGTTGTGCATTCCTCCTAGGCCAAAGGTTTACTTCATTTGCGCTTTCCCTGATGCCAAGGGTAGCTTAAATTTCAGATTCTCGCCATCCCAAAGTCTGTCTTAGCCTCGCATTTCCCCGAGACAGAAATTCTGCTTTAGTTACGCATTCCCTTAGGCTAAAACTTTGCCTTAGTTGCGCATTCCCCTGAAGCCAAATGTTTTCGTCAGTTGCGCCTTCCTCTGAGTCTAAAGGTCTGTTAAGTCTCGCATTATCCTGAAGCCAAAATTCTGCTTTAGTCTCGCATTTCCCTTAGGCCAAAGGTTTGTTTTAGTTGCGCAATCGCTTTAGGCCCCAATTGTGGTATAGTTGCGCATTCCGCCAAGAAAAGGGTCTGCTTTATTTGCGCATTCATCTGAAGCCAAAGTTTACTTTAGTTGCGCAATCCCCAGAGGCAAAAATTTGCTTAAGTTGCGCATTCTCCTGAGACTATCGGCAGTATGAAAACGGCTAAAATGTAAAATTCATAAAAAATAGATATTTTGCTTAAATGTGCATTTCAAATTTGTGTTAGTATACAGCCGTGTAAGTCTATTTTTTTATTGCATTAATCCTGAGATCAAAGCCCTACTTTCGTTGTGCATTCCCATGAGACAAAATTTTGCTTTAGTTGCGCATTCTCCCGTGGCTAAGTTTCTTTTAGTTGCGCCTTCTACTTAGGCTAAAATTCTGCTTTAGTTTCGCATTCCCCGTAGGACCCAATTGTGCTTTAGTGGCAAATTCCTTTGATGGCAAAATTTTGCTTTAGTCTCAAATTTTCCTAAGAGCAAGAGTCTGCTTTTTTTGCTCATTCTCTAAAGCTATAGTCTCTTTTAGTTGCACATTCCTATGATGCCAAAAGTCTGCTTTTGTCTCCCATTCCTCTGCGAGAGTCTGTTTATTTGCGCATTCGGGTTAATCCAAAATTTCGCATTTATTTGATGTAGAAAAGGTTAAATAACCATTTAAAATAATCACGATAAGCGTGCAATCAGTTATTGAATTTGTTTTTTTGTTTAAATGAGGCTTAATCAAAACACGATTTGAAGTAGATATAAATCACTATAAATTTCAAGAATTTAAATCGTCCTATCCGCATTTTTATAGATAAAAACTTATTCACATCCTAAAAGAATGAAATTTTGTTTGAAAAGAAATTTTCAATCAAATCTACCCCCTTTTTCCTACTAGTTTCACGCTTCGTGTTGGTTTCACAATTGTTAAAATCTTTTAGGAATTTCGGCTACAGTAATCTCAATTCAACCGGGAATACTAGAAAAACAAAAATAAATTATTTTTAAATAGTGTTTGATATAATAATAGTAATTTTGGGTGGTTTTAAGTTTTCTTCTGAGAAAAATATATATTTTTATTTTGTAAGCAGGTGGCCATGATCCGTTCAAGCATAATGGAAAACATTGACTTTGAAACTACTCTCTTCTAGGGAAAATTACCTCATTGAAGTCTTCCAAGATTCAATCCTTGAACTTTCTCCAGAATTTGAGCGTCTTTGACTTTTTTCATGATTAGCAGTGCCTTATTTGCAACCCTCTTTGTCACGAGCGTCAGGAAGCCTTTGTCTAGAAGTCCGCATATCACCCATTCTGCAGATCTCCTCAAATTTAGCTGCTGCCACTTATGAATTAGGTGAGGACTACCTTGCATCCACTTCCAAATCTGACTTCGCACGTGAATCCGCGTCTGTCGCTCACTATGGACCATTGGACATCATGAAGTCTTCTTCAGTGACCTTCTAACTGCATATTTGAAAATATTAAAGATTTAAGGAGTCGATTCTTACAGTCGTGATTGTATATGTAACATTTTTTATACCCTGGAAGCCAACTTGGTGTAAGGATCAAGTCAAGATAGTCCCTCCCATTTTATCACTAAAGATCATCTCTGCCAAAGTTACACTGGTAAAGCTAATTCCTCCCAAGGCTAAAAAAAATTAACTGTTAAAAAATGTATTTAAGAACATATTTGTTAAAAAGTTTATTTTAAAACGATTAAAAACTGTAAACTTTGTAGAACTCTAAAAATTAAATTTTAATAACTTAATTAAAACGACATTCGTTGGCAAGCCACATCAATTACTGTGGATACGAGTTTATCATTTCTCTTACATCCTCGCATGCGTTTAATTCTTAGTTTATTCTTATTCCAGTAGCTTTAAAATGACGATATCATAACCTCGTATACCTCCAATTTTACCAAGTAAAGGTCATCCCTCCACAATTAACCAAGTAGAGTTAATTCCTCCTTTTTTTAGGAGGGACTATCTTTACTTGATCCCAAAGCAAATAATGATTAAGCAAATTTTCCTATGGGAAAAACATTAATTAACGATGTTTCCGTTTCATTTAAACTGTATTTTTGCAGATGGTTTGTTTAAGGAAATGAAATTCAGTGAGAAGGATAATTTTGCTTCACAAACAGTATAACAACAGTCTTTGTTTGGCCAATTGAGTTTGTGAGTAAAATGATCCAAGTTGTGTTTCCAAGATAGCTTAAAATTTCCGGCTAAAACAATGCTTTGGCACATATTTTGGTAGGTTATATCCTAATATGGACACTATTTTTATCTTAACAACAGATAAGCAGGACATATGATAACTAAATGTATATTTAGAATTATGGTCAGCGAAATTCTGTAAGTTTGTCAAAACGTTTTTTTGTTTGTTTTTTTAGATTTAAAATTCGGGTAGTTTCTGCGTCCCTTCAAAAATGGTTGCCTAAAGTAAATTAGGTTGGATAGATTTTTCTCCCATAAGATTACCTATGTAAATTCTATACCTTTTAAATAATTTCAATTAAGATTTTTAGATTTAGATTATAATTTTTTGATTATGGAAGTATTATTTATTTTAGGAATAATCTGAAATTGTAGCTTCGAACAATTATTTTTCGAACACCTGTTTTCTAACAATTGTTTTCCGAACATTTATTTTTAGAACCAATATTTTATAAAAATTCTCTTTCTAGCAACGGTGTTCGAACAATTATTCTTCGAACAACGGCTTTTGAAAAGTGACCACAAACTTGTATCTCAATCAAATTCATGTTAGAGTATTTTTTACGATGTTCTTTTTCTTATTTTAATTTTTAAATAAAACAACCGATGAGAAACTCACCATTATAAAGGTCGTAAAGAGTGGCTCATCAATCAAGTGGTGAAGTAAACTCAATTTAAATGTGAAATACCTCGGTGGACGAAGAAATATACGAGGCAGCATCTTGCCTTCCGTACATTTGCTTATTTGTTGCTTCCATTATGTTTCTCTCATTTTTTTTTCTTTATCTACTGAGAAATTACTGCACCAATGGTGGAAAAAGTCATTTAGCGTTTAGGTGTCTCATTTCCTTTCGTCCATTTATGGTGCTCTTCTTCCATACAAAATGTTTAAATCTACATTAAACTGGTAAAGCAAATAAGCAGTAAAGCAATCAATCAATTAATTAGGAGGAGTAAAAGGAAGGTCTATTAAGGAAACATTAAGATAAAGGGAATTCTTAAGAGAGGAAAAATGAGATAAAAAACCGGACGAGAAATCTATAAACCCTGAAATACTCACTGACGCAGCGCTCGCCAGTAGTTCGGCGAGGCAACTTCGCGTTATCACTCGTAGCTAAATCTATCCAGATGCGAGACGAGAATCAGAAGATGAAGAAAACTAATGTTACAGAAATTGAAAAAAACTCTTATGATAATCTTAAACAACCCCAAGTACTGTAGATGAGGTTTACGTTTGAAACCTCCAGGAATAGGTTCGTATGACAAACAAAAATTACTCAAAATTTGGTCGATCTAAAAGCACCACTCCCTCGTGTGATGAGATAATAAATAGTTGGAAAAAGAAACCCAAGATTAAATGCAAAAATAATAAGTAAGACTCGAATATCGGAATGAAAAGGAAATATCAATAAATTATATACCAACTAAGCACTCTAACCCTAATTATGAGAATCAAGGTTAATGTGAAGCCAATTGACACCACCTTAGACCCCGAAACTATTCATGAGGCAATTCAACAAACTTACCTTCAAGTTCCAAGGCTGAAAGATCAGATAAAATTAAATGGTCTGTAAAATGGTGCAAATAGCAAAAGTTCCATCGCGTGAGGGTTCGACGAGAGTGAACTTTCGATAATAGTTTACGCATTCAGTCTTATCCAAATGTTTATGAGCGAGAAGCTGGATTCTCGAAGCCGGTCTTTGTAACAAGCGTGTATCTTATCGAAAAATATATTCTCATTCATTTGCTCCGTCCATAATGTCTATCGGTATATTCAGATAATTGTGCTCAGGAGGCTTTTACAGACTCCTTAAAGAAATAGCACGTGACATGGCGACAGTAAAAGGTTTTAAAAGGTAAAAGTACATTTATTTAGCATATAAGCAGCTTCGGGGTTCTAATGCGTTAAAAATACACTGACGTCGATTATAGTTGAGAATTAATACTTACTACGGTTCCTAGATAGAGGTATGCAAAATTGAAATGCTTTCCTTTCAGGTTCGTTTGCAATTCTCATTCCATTGGGTACTGAAAACGATCTCTCCGTCCCTACTACCAGGATTTGGTGAGAATCTTATATGGCAGGTGATTTTTAAATGGAATTTTTAGTGGCGTGCGATTCTATATTTCAATATGTCGGTCAGTCGTTGGTCGGTCGGTCCCTATTTTGTAGTTTTATTTAGGCAATAACATCCTAACTATTCGGCCGATTCTAACAATTTAAAATTTGTATGTTGTTTTAGATTCTTTTTCAAATGATATAATTGCCAAGGTCATCCCAAGGTTAGCCTAGGAATTATTTTGTTTTAGCTATAACATCAAACTATTCGGCCGATTCTAACAAAGTTTAAAACTTTTATGTTCTTTTAAATTCTTTATCTATTGATATAATTGCCAAGGTTCTCCCAAGGATAGCCCTGGTATTATTCTTTTAGGCAATAATATCATAACTATTAGGTTGATTGTAACGAAATTTGAAACCCTTATGTTGTTTTACATTTACTTTCGAATGATATAATTGTAAAAGTCCTCCCAAGGTTAACCGATGAATTATCTGGCAATGACATAACTATTAGGCCGATTCTAACGAAATTTGATACCGTTATGTTGTTTTATATTCTCTTTTGAATAATAAAATTGCTAAAGTATTCGCAAGGCTAGCCGTGAAATTATTTGACAATAACATCATAACTATTTAGGCAATTAAAAAGAAATTGGAAACCCTTATGTTATTTTACATTCTATCGAATGATAAAGATAATTGCCAAGGTCCTCCAAAGGTTAATTGGGGGAATTATTTGTCAATAAAATCATAATTATTCGGCCGATTTTAACGAAATTTGAAACTTATATGTTGTTTGCATTCTCTTTTGGGTGTTTGAATTGCCAAACTTCTCGCAAGGTTAGCCGGGAAATTATTTTGCAATAACATCGTATCTATTCGTCCGATTCTAACGAAATTTAAAACCCTTCTGTTGCTTTACATTATCTTTTGAATGATATAATTGTCAAGATCCTTAAAGTTATTCTGGGAATTATTGAAAGTCTTAAAGGTTTTAATATCATAAATCAGAATAAGTGATAGCACGTGACTTTGGTCAGTAGACCTTGTTTAAATGGAGATATGTAATATTTAGTTCTTGTTACAATATTTGGTATTTTTTTCACTGAGAAAGAAAACTACGAAATTTAGCAAGCAGGTTTGCTCTCTTAAAACAATAGACATATGAAGAGAAAAAAAGATTTAAACATGAAAGAGACGAGGAAAATAAAGTATCTAGAAGTACTCGGGCACTAGCATCGATTACCAACTTAGAGTGAAGGGGAAGAAGATTGAAACAGATTATAAATTCTCTAATAATAAACTAAACTAAACTCGAACTTCGCCAACTTACCCAGCTAGAAAGAGTATGGCGGGTAATTATTTTCCTTGCAATATACCGTAAACACGGTGCACTAAAATTCACCCCAATGATTAACGCTGCGATTGTACTATTTTACATGAAGCAACCTTCAGGTGGAGACGAAATCTCCATAAGTGAGAGTCCAGCCAAGACCACAGAGGAATGTAACCTCGTATGTGGGTTTGCTGGAAATAACTATGATAACTAAGCCCGTGAGGGAGTTGCACCTGGCTAGTGTTAAGTAACTATTATAACTAAACGCGTGAGGAGGTGGCACCCGGGTAATGTGAAGTAACTATGATAACTAAGCGCGTGAAGGGGTGGCACCCGAGTAGTGTGAAGTAATTCTGATACCTACACCCGTGAGGGGGTGGCACCTAGGTAGTGTGAAGTAACTATGATAACTAAGCCTGTGAGCGGGTGGCACCGGGGTAGTGTCAATTGTGTCAGCCAGTAATCATCATTAAGTCCACCATGATTCCTCCCTCTAGAGAAACGCTCCCGGATCCATCCATCCATCTCTATTTCATTCATCCATTCATCATCATCAATCCTTACAATAGGTGTATTGGAATCTTAAATTGGAATATTGGCGACCCTTTCCAATTCTCTTACCAAAAGGTTAAAATATAATTAATAAAAAATCGTTTAACACACTTCCATCTACACGACACCGTGTGGCCACAAATCAATGATTGATTGATTTTTTTTAAGGGAGCGCATCTACTAGGTTATTGCCACCAGGTAAACCTTTTTATTTAGTTTACGCATTTTTTTTTGGGGGGGGGGGCAGTAAAGATTTTCAATTATAATTAAATAATTGTTAAAAAGAATATTAAAGAAGATAAATTCTAAATTTAAAACAATGAGTATTTACAGATGTAGTGCAAAGCTATGGATGAATGAGGGTGAATGGATGAGTAATGATTTATGAATGAATGTGTGAGATATGGTTCCGGTGATTGAATGAATGAGACTGAATATGAAGATGAATTATTATGCCTGATGATGTTGTTTTATGATATTTATAGAATAGCGCTTTGATGAATGCACGAGGATGGGGATGAATGTGTGAAAGATGATCAGTTAATGGATGAAGGCTAAAATATATGGAATAAATATTAGAATTTACTTTAGAGTATTCATATTGTTTTAAAATGGTATTTATACATATATATATATATTTGGAAAAATGTATTTTTGAACTGCATATATATGATGATGGAGGCCAGCCTCCTTCAAAATTATGATCAAATCCCGAGCCACTCCACCCACTTGGCTAAGCATTAAGAGTAGGGAGTAGACACCATCTGCCGCCCCAGTGCCTCACAAGATGGGTGTTGCGGAGAACTCCAAGGCGGCGACACTCCACCATCATGGGGAACAACGTAAGGGGCACCAAACACTCATCACAGTAAGGGGATGGACCCCTCTCCATAAAGTGCTTATGAGTAATTTTGGGTGGCCTACCCGGAGATCTGTAACTACCTTCTGCAGGTGGCTTCGCAGACCACTCTACTCCCATCTCTCTCCACGCCTTCGCGAATCAATCTTAGTTTTTTCCATTAACGAGGTCCACTGCTTTTTCCATTCTTGAGGTAGGGTATGAAGGATGGCAGGTCGGAAAACACATGCTGTTATTGTGAGGCGGGTTGTTACCAGTCTTGATGCGGATGTCTTGGCGAGGGCATCTGCCGCCTTATTAGCAGGGACCACCACATAGGCAGGGACCTAGCAGAATTGCACAGTGCGACCTCAGTTCATCAGTAGATGGAGCCACACTAAAATCGATAGAACCAGCGGGTGGTCGGGATTAAAACAATATATCGCCTGAAGGGCACTTAGAGAGTCTAATTAAATTACATAGATCACATCAATCTTAAAAAAAGGCTGACGAGCCAAGATTGTATTAAGTTCTTCAGTGAATACCCCGTAAGGGGCGCGGCGATTTGCCATCCTGGCCGCCGTGCTGACGGGATCCAGCGCTCCGTCTGGCCCCAGCTTAGCCTCTCTTCCTTCCTTCAGATAGCCCGATTTCTCCCCTACCTCGTCGCTTTTCATACAACCTCTCCCACAACTTTCTCTCGTCAGCCTCTAATTTCACAGGGTAGAATGCTGACCTTCTTCTCAAGCCAACCACCCCGGATGGGGGCTGAGGGGGGAGGGGACATTGTTCCCTAACCCCTCAGCTCCGGTTCGGGATGGGGTTTATTTAACAACCTGATTCATCCCCACCTATACCTTCCTCACATCCCTTTTCCTCTCCTCTTCACATTCTATCTGTTTTACGCCGTGTCTAAGGTGGAGCCGCCATGCCGAAGGACTGCCAGGCCACCAGGCGGGAGAGGTGGTCCCAAATGGCGGCGCCTGGCTCTGCCGGGCCTGTAAGCACCTCTTGCAGTGCGGGCTACTGCAAGAGGTGGTAAGCGATTGCGTCCCGTAAAACAAAGAGGGTCACCATGCCGAATGATGAAAAAAAAACCATCTCCCCTTAATTCCCCCTTGCTCATCGACGGAGCCGCCTTCGGGCAGCTCTAGCAAAAAAATGGAGGTCCCCCCTCCTGTGCTTGCACAGGGGACCTTCCATATTTCTCTACCTGGAAAGAAGGCTTACTTCTCTCCTTCGCCTACGGGTGCAGGGGACTCCCCCTCACCCCCTTGTCTGGAGGTGCTTTCGGGCACCTCCCTTTTCCCAGCGGCAGTCCTCTCTTTTCTTTCCAAGGGGACTGCCAAGAAAGCCAGCAGGCAGCCCTTAGCCAGCCGCTCTTCATCAAAGCGGCTCGGTAGGGCAAACCCCCTTAGGGGGGAGAGGGAAGCCAGGCACCTTCGGTCGCTTCCCTCAAAAGACCTGCTGGCAAGAATTTTAAACCTTGCTGGGGTCAAGGCCTGTGCCTCCCCACACAAGACTGGCGACACTGCCAAGGGGACCTGTGATGTCCTGGGAGAAGATGGCCAACTGAAGGCCCCTCCTGTGATAAACATGGTCTAAGGGGAGACACAGCCTCAGTCGGCAGGGCCTTTCATGGGGGGGAATTCGGGCTCCGCGCCAAGCACCGAACCCGAATCCGCCCCTATGCAAGGTCCTCCTCAAATGGCTGAGGGCTCCGAGGCAGTAAAAGGAGGGGAGGGATCTCCTCAGGATGAATCACCTGCGCCCACCGGGACCTTCTCCATTTCAGAGAAGGACCTGGCTGAGGCCGGTCCATCTGGCCTGGGGGCTTCTACCGGTGGGGGTGAAAAGCGGGTTCATTCCCCGCCCTCCTTTCCTAAAAAGAAGAAAAAGACAAAGACGAAAAAGACTCGGGGCTCCTCTCCATCCGCGGGGGCTGCGAGGACGGATGGGTCTGCTGCCACTTTGGTAGGCGACCAAGCCAAGATCGGCACATCCGGCCCCTCTACCCCCTCGTGTGCGGAGCCCCTGACTAAGACCAAGAGTGCACAGGGCGGAGCCTCAATGACATCGGGGCCCCTGATTCAGAGGTTACCTGGCGTTTTCGAGCCCGCTGGCTTCAAACGCTTCCTCGTTATTCGCTCCACTGATGGCAGCATGTTGTCCAAGGGCAACATAATCCATCAGAGGAGAGGATTAGCTAGTGCAATTGGTAGAGAGCCGAAGGTAACCCGTTTCTCGGACGGGAGCCTTCTGGCGAATGCGGCGAATCCCGCCGAGGCGGCCAAGATAAGTGCTCTTAGGACACTTCATGGCACCCCGGTGAGTGTGACGCCGCACTCTACCATGAACTTTGTAAAAGGAGTAGTTTATGCGAGGGAACTCGTTGACTACTCCATTGAGGACATCACCCTAGAGCTGGCCGACCATCGGGCGGTCAAGGTCGAACGTGTGATGAGAAAACAGGGAGGGGCCTCGAGACCCACCCCTACACTCTTCGTCACGTTCGACTGTGACAAGCTCCCTGAGTCGGTGCGTGCCGGTTGGTACCGCTACCGCGTGAAGGCATTCGTGCCACTGCCACGGCGGTGCTATTACTGTCACCGCTTCGGCCACACGAATCGATCATGTAGACGTGCAAAATCGGGGTCACCCGAAGTCTGTGTAAATTGCTCCAAGGTCGCACACGATAAGTCCAAATCGTGTGTGGCCAAGTGTGTCAATTGCGGAGAGCCGCACCCTGCTTCTTCGAAGCAATGTGGTGCATATCTCCTTGAGAAAGAAATCCTGGCCGTTCAGGCCCAGGATCGAGTCTCATTCCGCGAGGCTAAAGACTTGGTCCTGGCGCGCCCGGCTCTGCCTGGGACGTCATATGCCTCAATATTTAGAAAAGCACCCTCTGCTCCTGGCCCATCCAGGCCAACGAGCACGGTTGTTTCCGCGCCCATTCGGAGCCCTTCTGCGGGCTCTACTACACCCGGGCGCTCCCCTGGTAGAGCTGGCGGCAAAAAGGGTTCACACCCAGCCCCGGCTAATACCAGGGCTCCCCCCTCTTCCCCCAGCGTGACCGTTTTCCGTAAGGCGAAACGGCCACGCGCCTCCACAGAGTCGTTAGACTCACAGGAGGCAACACCCCTGAAGATGGTCGCTAGGCCATCTTCCGGGGTTCCTAAAGCTGTTCCCCGAAAGGAGGACAGCAACAAAGGAGCTTCGGCCCCTTCGCCCACGCCCCGAGGTGGAGCGAGTGGCTCGGAGACGGTGGTTCCTCGAAAAGAGGGCCTCCCGCCTCCCAAGCCGCAACGCCCGCCTAAGGTTTCGAGGCAGAGGGAGGAAAAGACTCGCATGGCGAGCCCAACCTCCTCCAATAAGTCCTCGAAGGCGACAGCGCCTTCAGCGCTTTGTCCGGCCAACAGCGCCCGGGGTTCTGCCCCCGGGAAGCGTACGGCCATTCCCGTGAGGGTCTTCAATTCGAGGAGGGCCCCCGCGTCTCCTCCGAGCTAGGCCTGGAGGGCATATTCCTTCAATGGAATTGCCGTGGACTCCGGGCCAACTGGGAGGAGCTGCGGAGGCTCGTCTCGCGCCGTTTCCCGTTAGCTATTTTTTTGCAGGAGACCATGCTAGGCGCGTGCCCTCTGCCTGCCCTCCCGGGGTATAAGGGTCTTGCGACCCCTCCACCGCGGGATGGCCGGGCTGGGGGATGCGTGGTTTACACCCGGCATGATGTCTCCGTTCTTCCTTTCTCTTTAGATACCTCCTTTCAGGCAGTGGCTGTGCAGCTGCACCTGGATAGGAGGTATACTATCATTTCTGCGTAAATTCCACCGTCAGCTGACTTCGACGCGGGGGACTTCCGCCGCGTCGTGGCACGGTTGCCGAGGCCCTATCTCTTGCTCGGAGATCTGAACGGCAGGCATCCTCTCTGGGGAGATTACTCCATAAATCCCAGGGGACAAGTCCTTGCCGATCTGATCGAAGAGCTTGAGATGGGTGTCCTAAACGTGGATGAGTTTACGCATCACTGTCCGAGAACCGCTTCATTTTCTTGCCTTGACCTATCTTTGTGCTCTTCGGATGCACAGCCTGATTTTGATTGGGGGGTGGTCGATGACCTCCATGGTAGTGATCACTTTCCCATTCAAATATCATTTTCAGGGCAACTGCCGCCTGAGAGACCACCTCGGTGGTGCTTGGCGCGGGCGCGGGCGCGGTGGCCTGCATTTCAAGAAATGACTGAATTCTCTATCTCAGTCGAGGAGTTTAGGTCGGTAGATGAGGCCGTTGAGTTCTTCTCCGGCAACCTCATCGCCGTAGGCCTGACTATTATTCCTAGGACTTCTGGCCGTTCTGCACGCTGACCACTCCCATGGTGGTCGGCCGAGTGTGAGACGGCCCTCAAACAGAAGCGTTATGCCTACATGCGCTATAAGCGCCGCCCGAACGATTTCACTGTCGCTGAATTTCGTCGGGCTAGGGCTAGGTTCCGGTATATTTCGAAGCACGCCCGCCGCTCTTCTTGGCGGGCATACGTGTCTTCACTTAACGGGAAGACCCCTTTAGCTGAGGTGTGGAAGCGAGTCAAAAGGATTCGGGGCAAGTTCTCGCAGGACCCCCCTCCCGTTCTCCAGGAGAATGGGACCGCAATCTCGGACCCCGCGTCCGTGGCGGAATCCTTAGCGACCGCTTTTTTTGCATTCTCTAGCCGTGATGCTGCTCCGCCAGCATTCAATGCACGTCGTGATGTCGCGGAAGGCCGCCGGCTGGACTTTAACTCCAGAGGCGGAGAACCCTTCAACGACAAATTTACTGTGAGTGAGTTGCGTTCCGCTCTCGCTTCGTGCGCGGACACCGCCCATGGTCCGGACGATGTCCCGTACGCCATGCCTTGACACCTGGGTGTGCGAGGCATGGCCTTTGTGTTAGATTTGTTCAACAGGATCTGGGTGGAAGGTCTTCTCCCAGACTCCTGGCGAATCGCTACTGTGCTCGCCTTTCGCAAGCCGGGGAGAGATCACTCTACTCCAACCGGTTTCCGCCCAATCTCTCTAACCTCTTGCGTTTGCAAGTTGATGGAGAAATTGGTAAATGTTAGATTAGCCTATTTCCTGGACAGCGGAGGCCATCTGTTTTCTGCACAGTGCGGCTTCCGTAAGTTCCACTCCACGTCGGATGCTCTGCTCCGACTGGAAAGTGCCGTCTGCGAGGCTTTCCTTCGTAGACAGCACTACGCCACGGTGTTTTTTGATCTGGAGAAGGCCTATGATACCGCATGGCGATACGGTATCATGGAGACTCTCCACACGATGGGGGCAAGGGGACGCCTCCCAATTTTTATATCTGAATTTTTGCGTGATCGTCGATTCCGCGTACGGGTGGGGGGAGCCCTCTCCGGCCCAAAGGAGCAGGAAGAGGGTGTCCCGCAGGGAAGTGTCCTCAGTGTCACACTCTTTGCCCTGAGCATCAACGGCATCACCTCGGTGCTGCCGGAAGATGTTCTCGCTACGCTCTACGTGGACGACCTTTCGATCTCTTTTGGCGCGGCCCAGATGCCAACTCTGGAGCGTCGACTCCAACAGGCATTGAACCGCGTCTCTCGCTATGCCGAAGCGCACAGGTTTCGGTTTTCTTTGGCCAAGACTAAGGTGGTGCACTTCTGCCGCCATCCACGGGTTCACCCCGACCCAGATTTGTTTCTTAATGGGGTGCGCCTGGATGTGGTTGAGTCGCACCGTTTCCTTGGTCTTGTATTCGACCGACGCCTCACCTGGGAGGCTCATATTCGCAGCCTTAAGGTCTCTTGTACCCGCGCCATGGACATTCTCCGATCCGTGACGTTCAGCGCTTGGGGCGCTGATAGGGCTACCGCCTTACTTTTTTATCGATCCTTTGTTCGCTCGAAGCTCGACTACGGATGCGAGTTTTATGCATCCGCAGCCGAGCGTTTATTGCGGAAGGTGGATTCGATCCACCACACCGGCCTTCGCCTTGTGACCGGTGCCTTCCGCACTTCCCCCATTGAGAGCCTGTTGGTCGATGCTGGGGAGATGCCACTCGCTCTGCGCCGTGTGCAGTGCATCACTCGCCTGTACGCGCGAGCCCGGCGCCTCCCTCAGTCGCCAACAGCTCTCACTGCATCCGCAGCTGATCTCGATGGTGCCTATGCCGCCGAGAGACGCCAGTCATACCCTAAGCCCTTTGGGTTTAGGGCCAGGAAACTCCTTCGAGAGCTAGATATAGCTCTCGGGCCGGTGGCGCCCCTGGTTCTGCCCAGGATCCCACCCTGGAGGGTACCACATTTGGCTATTTGTCGCCACGCCTCTGCTCCCAAAGCTTGTACTGCGCCGGGAGTATTGCGTTCGACATTTTTGGAGCACACATCGTGTCACGCTGGTACCGTGCCAGTGTATACGGATGGCTCCAAGTCCCAAGAGGGGGTCGGCTTCCACGCCGTATCCCCTCTGTTTGAAGTCAGCGGGGCTCTACCAGGCGCTGCGTCTGTCTTCACGGCCGAGCTGGTGGCAATACACCACTCGGTACGGGAGATTACGCGACGTGCCCGGTTCGGAGACCGGATTGTGATCTATAGCGACTCACAAAGCGCCCTGAGTGCTCTCGGGGCATTGGAATCTCCGCATCTCCTGGTTCGCGATATTCGTGACGCCACGGTTTTTGCGAGCCGGGCAGATGTCGAGATTATCTTCTGCTGGGTTCCTGGACATGTAGGAATTGCGGGGAATGAGCGCGCCGATGAGGGCGCCAAAGAGTCCGCGAGGACTCTGCGACCGGACCAGCGTTTCGCTTTTTCTCACACCGACTACATGGCAGGAATACGGGCAGCTCTTCGGACTGCTTGGCAAAGAAGATGGGAGACGGTCGAAGGGAACTTAAAGTTGCGTGCCATTGCGCCGCGACTGTTCCCATGGACCTATCCCCCAATGCCGCGGCGGCTTCAGGTTGCTTTCTGTCGTCTCCGAATCGGACACACTCGTGTGACGCATCGCTATCTGATGGAGCGCTCGCCTGCGCCCTATTGCAACGACTGCGTCGTCCCCCAGACTGTTCGGCACATTCTTGTCGAATGTCCCAGTCTGGGTGATCTTCGCGCACGATACCTGTCCCAGTACCGGGATGGGCGGGGTCGCTACCGCCTGTCCCTTGTGCTTGGGACAGATTCGTGCACACTGACTTGTGGACTTGTTGACTTCTTGGGGGAGGCCGGCCTTCTCCCTATTATTTAAGCAAGGTTTGTTTGTTTTTTTTTGTTGTTTTTTTTTGTTGTTTTTTTGTTGTTGTTTTTGTTGTTGTTGTTTTTTTGCATTTGTTTTGTTTTTTGTTTGTTTTTTTTTTCTTTAGTTGCACGCTCCTGCGCCGGGGGGACCTCTCCCCGACGACGCACCAGCTTGCTTCCTTTCCCCCTTCTGGGGTGTTGTTTTTTTTTCTCTTTAATTTCATTTTAAAGTAGCCTAGAACTAGGCCAGTTTTAATACGGCGACTAATGCCCAAGTAGGCAGTCGCAAGATGAGCTCTTAAAAAAAAAAAAAAAAAATCCTCCTTAGATTACGGGTGTAGGGGACTCCCTCTCACCATCATCTCCCCCGTAAGGGGCGCGGCGATTTGACATCCTTGCCACCGTCCTCGTAAGGGGCGCGGCGATATGCCATCCTGGCCGCCGTGCTAACGGGACTCAGCACCCCGTCCGGCCTCAGCTTAGCCTCTCTTCCTTCCTTCAAAACACTTGTTTCCTCTCTTTTCATACAACCTCTCCCACAACTTTCTCTGGTCAGCCTCTAATTTCACAGGGTAGATGCTGACCATTTTCTCGGCCAACCGTCCTGGATCGGGGCTGAGGGGGGAGGGGACTATGTTTCCTAACCCCCTGAGCTCCAGTCTGGAGTGGTTGGTTTTTAACAACCTGCTTCATCCCCATCCATACCTTCCTCACATCCCTTTTCCTCTCGTCTACAAAATCTATCTTTTTTACGCCGTGTCTAAGGTGGAGCCGCAAACCCGATGGACTGCCTAGGCCACCAGGCGGGATGGGTGGTGCCAAATGGCGGCGCCTGGCTCTGCCGGGCCTGCAAGCACCTCTTGCAGTGCGGGCAACTGTGAGAGGTGGTGAGCTGTTGCGTCCCGTGTAAATAAGTGGGTCACCATGCCCAATGATGAGTATAAAAAAAACCCCAACACCCAACTTCCCCAAGAACATCAAAGGAGCCGCCCTCGGGCAGCTCCACCGAAAAAATAGATGTCCCCCCCCTTGTGCTTGCGCAGGGGACCCTCCATACTTCTTTAACCAGGGAGGAGGCTTACTCCTCTCCTACGCCGATGGGTGTAGGGGACTTCCCATCACTACCTTCTCTGGAGGTGCTTTCGGGCACCTCCCTATTTCCAGCGGCAGTCCCTCCTTTTCTTTCTAAGGGGACTGCCAAGAAAGCCAGCAGGCAGCCCATTGCCGACCGCCCCTCGTGTAAGCGGCTCGGTAGGCACAAACCCCCTTAGGGGGGAGAGAGAAGCCAGGCCCCTTCGGTCGCTTCCCTCAAACTACCTGCTGGCAAGGATATTAAACCTTGCCGGGGTTAAGGCTTGTGCCTCCCCACAAATGACTCTTGACGCTGCCAGGGGACCTGCGAAATCCTTGGAGGGGATAGCCAACTAGAGGCCCCTCCTGTGATAGACATGGTCCTTGAGGAGACCCAGCCTCAGAGGGTAGGGCCTTCCATGGTGGGGAATCCGGGCTCGGCGCTAAGCACCGAACCCGAATCCGCCCCTATGCAAGGTCCCCCTCAAACGGCTGAGGGCTCTGAGGCAATACAAGGAGGGGAGGGATCTCCTCCGAAAGGTGTCCCCACGACTACCAGGAACTTCTCCATTTCGGAGAGGGACCTGGCTGAGGCCGTCCATCTGGCATGGGAGCTTCTGCCAGCGGAGGTGAGAAGCGGGTTCATTTCCCGCCCTCCTCTCCAAAAAAGAAAAGGACGAAAAAGACCAAAAAGACGAAGAAGACTTGGGGTTCCTCTCCATCCGCGATGGCTACGGGGACAGATGGGCCTGCTGCCAACTTTGGCCAGTGACCAAGCCAAGATCAGCACATCCGGTCCCTTTGCCCTTCACGGGTAGGGAGCTCCTGACGATGACAAAGACCAAAAGTGCACAGGGCGGAGCCTCGATGACATCGGGGCCCCTCATTCAGAGGTTACCTGGCGTTTTCGAGCCCGCTGGCTTCAAACGCTTCCTCGTTATTCGCTCCACTGACGGCACCATGTTGTCCAAGGGCAACATGATCCATCAGAGAAGAGGATTAGCTAGTGCAATTGGTAGAGAGCCGAAAGTAACCCGTTTCTAGGAAGGGAGCCTTCTGGCGAATGCGGCGAATCTCGCCAAGGCGGCCAAGATAAGTGCTCTTCAAACACTTAATGGCACCCCGGTGAGTGTGACGCCCAACTCTACCATGAACTTTTTGAAAGGAATAGTTTATGCGAGGTAACTCATTGACTACTCCATTGAGGACATTACCCTAGAGCCTGCCGACCATAGGGCGGACCCGCCACCCGTTCTCCAAGAGAACGGGACCGCAATCTCGGACCCCGCGTCTGTGGCGGAATCCTTAGCGACAGCTTTTTGCGCATTGTCTAGCCGGGATACTGCTCCACCAGCATTCAATGCACGCCGTGATGTCGCGGAAGGCCGTTGGCTGGACTTTACCTTCAGAGGCGGAGAACCCTTCAACGACAAGTTTACTGTGAGTGAGTTACGTTCCGCTCTCGCTTCGTGCGCGGACACCGCCCATGGTCCGGACGATGTCCCGTACGCCATGCTTAGACACCTGGGTGAGCGAGGCATGGCCTTTCTGTTAGATTTGTTCAACAGAATCTGGGTAGTAGGTCTTCTCCCAGACTCCTGGCGAATCGCTACTGTGCTCGCCTTTTGCAAACCGGGGAGAGATCACTCTACTCCGACCGGTTTCCGCCCAATCTCTCTAACCTCCCACGTGTGCAAGTTGATGGAGAAATTGGTAAATGTTAGATTAGCCTTTTTCCTGGACAGCGGAGGCCATCTGTCTTCCGCACAGTGCGGCTTTCGAAAGTTCCCCTCTACGTTGGACGCTCTTCTCCGACTGGAAAATGCCATCTGCGAGGCTTTCTTTCGTAGACAACAGTACGCCACGGTATTTTTCGATCT
Source organism: Ceratothoa steindachneri (assembly GCA_963969495.1). Lineage (NCBI taxonomy): Eukaryota > Metazoa > Arthropoda > Malacostraca > Isopoda > Cymothoidae > Ceratothoa > Ceratothoa steindachneri. Next base: position 81,469,603 of record OZ018327.1, read on the forward strand.
GGAGAAGGACTATGATACCGCATGGCGATACGGTATCATGGAGACTCTCCACACGATGGGGGCGAGGGGACGCCTCCCAATGTTTATATCTGAATTTTTGCGAGATCGTCGATTCCGCGTACGGGTGGGGGGAGCCCTCACCGGCCCAAAGGAGCAGGAAGAGAATGTCCCGCAGGGAAGTGTCCTTAGTATCACACTGTTTGCCCTGAGCATCAACGGCAGCACCTCTAAACTGCCGGAAGATGTTCTGGCTACGCTCTACGTGGACGACCTATCGATCTTTTTTGGCGCGGCCAAGATGCCAACTCTGGAGCGTCGACTCCAACAGGCATTGAACCACGTCTCTCGCTATGCCGAAGCGCACAGTTTTGGGTTTTCCTTTGCCAAGACTAAAGTGGTGCACTTCTGCCGCCATCCCCGGCTTCACTACGACTCGAATTTGTTTCTTGATGGGGTGCGCCTGGATGTGGTTGAGTCGCACCGTTTCCTTGGTCTTGTATTCGACCGACGCCTAACCTGGGAGGCTCATATTCGCAGCCTTAGTGTCTCTTGTACTCGCGCCATGGACATTCTCCGCTCCGTGACGTTCAGCGCTTGGGGCGCTGAGAGGGCTACCGCCTTACTTTTTTATCGATCCTTTGTTCGCTCGAAGCTCGACTACGGATCGAGTTTTATGCATCCGCAGCCGAGCGTTTATTGCGGAAGGTGGATTCAATCCACCACACCGGCCTTCGCCTTGCGACCGGTGCCTTCCGCACTTCCTTGATTGAGAGCCTGTTGGTCGATGCTGGGGAGATGCCACTCGCTCGGCACTACGTGCAGTGCATCACTTGCCTGTACGCGCGAGCCCGGTGCCTTCCTCAGTCGCCAACAGCTCTCGCAGCATCCGCATTTGATCTCGATGGTGCCTATGCCACCAAGAGACGCCAGTCATACCCTAAGCCCTTTGGGTTTAGGGCCAGGAAACTCCTTCTAAAGGTAGATATAGCTCTCGGGCCGGTGGCGCCCCTGGTTCTGCCCAGGACGTTACCCTGGAGCGTACCACATTTGGCTATTTGTTGCCACGCCTCTGCTCTCAAAGCTTGTACTGCGCCAAGAGTATTGCGTTCGACCTTTTTGGAGCACACATCGTGTCACGCTGGAACCGTGCCAGTGTATACGGATGGCTTCAAGTCCCAAGAGGGGGTCGGCTTCTACGCCGTATATCCTCTGTTTGAAGTAAGCGGGGCTCTACCAGGCGCTGCGTCTGTCTTCACGGCTGAGCTCTTGGCAATAGACCACTCGGTACGGGAGATTACGCGACGTGCCCGGTTCGGAGACCGGATTGTGATCTATAGCGACTCACAAAGCGCCCTAAGTGCTCTCGGGGCATTGGAATCTCCGCATCTCCTGGTTCGCGATATTCGTGACGCCACGGTTTTTGCGAGCCGGGCAGATGTCGAGATTATCTTCTGCTGGGTTCCTGGACATGTAGGATTTGCGAGGAATGAGCGCGCCGATGAGGGCGCCAAAGAGTCTGCAAGGACTCTGCAACCGGACCAGCGTTTCGCTCCTCCTCAAACCGACTACATGGCAGAAATACGTGCAGCTCTTCGGACTGCTGGGCAAAGAAGATGGGAGACGGTCGAAGGAAACTTAAAGTTGCGTGCTATTGCGCCGCAACTGTTCCCATGGACCTATCCCCCAATGCCGCGGCGGCTTCAGGCTGCTTTCTGTCGTCTCTGATTTGGGCACACTTGTGTGACGCATCAGTATTTCGAAGAAGCGCTCGCCTGCGCCCTATTGCAACGACTGAGTCGTCGCCCAGACTGTTCGGCACATTCTTGTCAAATGTCCCAGTCTGGGTGATCTTCGCGCACGACACCTGACTGGTACCAGGATGGGTGGGGTCGCTACCAACTGTCCCTTGTACTCGGGACGAGTGCGTGCACTTTGACTGGTGGACTTGTTTGCTTTTGGGGGAAGGCCGGCCTTCTCTCTTTCATTTAACCAGGTTTAATTGTTGTTTTTGTTATTGTTATTGTTTTTGTTATTGTTTTGTTATTGTTATTTCTTTTAATTGTGGTTTCCTGTTCATTTTTTTAAAGTAGCCTAGAACTAGGCTGTTTGTTTAGGGCGACTTATGCCTAAGTCTGCAGTCGCCAGATAGCCCCTTAAATAAAAAAAAAAATCTCCAATGAATATAGAAGCAGCTTTAGAAAGAATGCACCCTTACCTGGATGATGGATAGATAACTTCAAAACTGACTGCCTCATCGGTCTTGGGGCCATCTGGGTAGACTGGTATAGATTCCTAATGAATATACTGAAGGTCTTTCACCTGGAGCAGCTCAGATTGTGGCTGGAATAATCTTCCTGAAAGTCCCCTACAAAAGGTGACCTCGGGTAAACCCCAGGGCTCTCGTCTGAGCTGATTCTTTGGGATTATTTTCAGTCAAGTCAGGGTGGGCGTCAAACTACACCGGGACGCGTGCACAAAATACCTCTGGAGTGGAGCCTCTACCAAGGTGAAAGAGCAACAAGGGAAAACTTTCCCCCGCTGATGGGTTCCGAACCACACAAAGAGGGTCTCCTTAAGAACCCTCCCTGGCTAAAACGTATCCCCAAAGATTAAACAAGGTCTGCGAGCTCCTCTCAATAAGATTATAGGTAGCATTTATTAAACTAATGATGCTCGAAATGGATATATAGCCTTATGCTCGTAGTACAAGGATGCAAATGCCATTTAGTCATACAAAGGAGGAAAAGCGCTTAGGAAAATTGAACTAGCAGCAAGACTCTTCCCCCGATTAACGGCCAACAGGAGCCCTATTTGCAGGAATGTCAAAAGCTGGGTGGAATAGCACACAGCGAAAGAATTCAAAGAGTAAATTCAGAGGCAACAAAAATGGGTTTGGATCAAGGAGATTATTAGTTTTAATATCCATACATACGTTTTCAAAGTAACCTTTGAAAGCCAAGAGATGGCCCTAAAGGCAAAGAATAAAGGCATTCTTACGTTCAACATACTCATACCGGCAGAAAACATTGAACACGAAACCTTCCACCATATATAAATGTTTTTATGGTAAAAGCTGGACTAACATACGATGACTAACTGCCTAAACAAGGAAAAAGTTCTATGTAACGAATGCTGCATGGAACATTACCATTACAAACACTGTGGCTCAAGCAAATACAAAATGCCACAACTGCCAAGGCGAACACCGCTCTATGGCTCTTAACCACACAATGGGAAAGCAAATGATCAAACGGAGGGAAGAAGATTCGAGTGCATAGGTTCAAACACATGGAAGCGCGACTAAGGTCACTCAAGATAAAACAAGTGAGCAAATTATAAACATAGCCAGAGAAGCAAATGTAATGGTAATTAGGTGTGTGGTAAAGCACACGTAGCCAACATACGCAACTCAGGCATGCACGAAGAACGTTTCAATTCCCTAACTAAAGCAAAAACCTATCAGAGATAAAAATAAGAAAAGATCCAATTTCTTCATCTGCTTCTTTTTCTAGGACCTTTTTTAATTCTCTACTTCGTAATTCTTGGATCCTTGATAGTTAGCGAGTCATCCTTTATATACGTCTTTCCAAAGATTATGGATGATTAGCTTAGCTTCTTCTCCTTCCTTCAAAACACTTGTTTCCTCGCTTTTCATACAACCTCTCTCACAACTTTCAATGGTCAGCCTCTAATTTCACAGGGTAGATGCTGACCTTCTTCTTAAGTCAACCTTCCCGGATCGGGGCTGAGGGGAGAGGGGGCAATGTTCCCTAACCCCCTAAGCTCCGGTCTGGGGTGGTTGGTTTTCAACAACCTGCTTTATCCCCACCCAAACCTTTCTCACATCCCTTTTCCTATCCTCTTCACAATCTATATATTTTTTACGCCGTGTTCAAGGTGGAGCCGCCATGCCGATGGACTGCCAGACCACCAGGTGGGAGGGGTGGTCTTAAATGGCGGCGCCTGGCTCTGCCGGGCTTGTAAGCACCTCTCGCACTACGGGCTACTGCGAGAGGTGATGCGCGATTGCATCCCGTGTAAAAAAGAGAGATACCATGCCCAATGATGAGTATAAAAAAAACCCGACCCCTAACTTCCCCTATAACATTGACGGAGCTACCCTTGGGCAGCTCCAGCAAAAAAATATGGGTCCATCCCCCCACTGTGCTTGCTCAGGGGACCCTCCATTTATCTCTAAACGGAGAGGAGGCTTACTCCTCTCTTTCGCTTACGGGTGTAGGGGACTCCCCCTCACCCCCATCTCCCCCGTAAGGGGCGCGGCGATTTGACATCCTTGCCACCGTCCCCGTAAGGGGCGCGGCGATATGCCATCCTGGCCGCCGTGCTGAAGGGACTCTGCACTCCGTCCGGCCTCAGCTTAGCCTCTCTTCCTTCCTTCAAAACACTTGTTTCCTCTCTTTTCATACAACCTCTCTCACAACTTTCTATGTTCTCCTCTAATTTCACAGGGTAGATGCTGACCTTCTTCTCAGCCAACCAGCCCGGATCGGGGTTGAGAGGGGGAGAGGACAACGTTCCCTAATCCCTAATCTCCGGTTCAAGATGGTTTTCTTTAACAACCTGCTATATCCCAACCCATACATTACTCACATCCCTATTCCTTTCCTCTTCACACTCAGTTTTCACGCCGTGTCCAAGGTGGAGGCGCCATGATGATGGACTGCCAGGCCACCAGGCGGGAGGGGTAGCCCCAAATGGCGGCGCCTGGCTCTGCCAGGCCTGTAAGCTCCTCTTGCAGTGCTGGCAATTGCGAGAAGTGATGAGCTATTGCGTCCCGTGGTACAAATAAGGTAACCATGCAGAATGACGAGTCAAATAAACAACCTTAAAATCCGCCGCAAACAACGAAGAAGCCACCTCCGGGTAGCTCCAGCGAAAAATGAAGGTCCCCTCCCGTGCTTGTGCAGGGGACCTTCAATATTTCTATAACTAGAAGGGAGACTTACTCCTCTCATTTGAGAACGGGTGCTGGGGAGTCCCCCTCACCCCCTTCTCTGCAGGTGCTTTCAGGCACCTCCCTTTTTCCAGCGGCAGTCCCCACTTTTCTTTCCAAGGGGACTAACAAGAAAGCCAGCAGGCAGCCAAAAGCCACCTGCTCCCTTTTGAAACGGCTAGGTAGGGCAAACCGCCTTAAGGGGGAGAAGGACGACAGGCCCCTTCGGTCTCTTTCCAGTCTCAGCACCCCGTCCGACCTCAGCTTAGCCTCTTCTTCTTCCCTCAAAACACTCGTTTCCTCGCTCTTCATACAACCTCTCCCACAACTTTCTCTGGTCAGCCTCTAATTTCACAGGGTAGATGCTGACCTTCCTCTCAGCCAACCCTCCTGCATCGGGGCTGAGGGGGAAGGGGACAATGTTCCCTAACCCCTGAGCTCCGGTCTGGGATGGCTGGTTTTTAACAACCTGCTGCATCCCCACCCATACCTTCCTCACATCCCTTTTCGTCTCCTCTTCACATTCTATCAATTTTACGCCGGGTTCAAGGTAGAGCCGCCATGCCGATAGGCTGCCAGGCCACCAGGTGGGAGGGGTGGTCCTAAATGGTAGGGCCTGGCTCTGCAAGGCCTGTAAGCACCTTTTTCAGTGCGGTCAACTGCAAGAGGTAATGAGCTATTGCGTCCCGTAGCACAAATAAAGTCACCATGCCCAATGATGAAAATAAAAAAAAACCCAACCCCCAACTTTCCCAAGAACAGCAACGGAGCCGCCCTCGGGCAGCTCCACCGAGAAAATGGGAGGTCCCCCCCCTTGTGCTTGTGCAGGGGACCCTCCATACTTCTTTAACCAGAGAGGAGGCTTACTCCTCTCCTACGCCGATGGGTGTAGGGGACTCCCCCTCACCCCCTTCCCTGGAGTTGCTTTCGGGCACCTCCCTATTTTAAGTGGAAGTCCCTCCTTTTCTTTCTAAGGGGACTGCCAAGAAAGCCATCAGGCAGCACATTGCCGACCACCCCTCGTGTAAGCGGCTGAGTAGGGCAAACCCCCTTAGGGGGGAGAGGGAAGCCAGGCCTCTTCAGTCGCTTCCCTCAAAAGACCTGCTGGCAAGAATATTAAACCTTGCCGGGGTCAAGGCCTGTGCCTCCCCACTAAAGACTCATGACGCTGCCAAGGGGACCTGTGATGTCCTGGGAGGGGATGGCTAACTGGAGGCCCCTCCTGTGATAGACATAGTTCTTGAGGAAAACCAGCCTCAGACGGTAGGACCTTCGATAGGGGGGAATCCGAGCTCGGCGCCAAGCACCGAACCCGAATCCGCCCCTATGCAAGGTCCTCCTCAAACGGCTGGGGATTCTGAGGCAGTACAAGGAGGGGAGGGATCTCGTCCAGATGATGCCCCTGTGACAACCAGGACCTTCTCCATTTCGGAGAAAAACCTAGCTGAGGCCAGGACATCTGGCCTAGGGGCTTCTACCAGCGGGAGTGAGAAGCGGGTTCAATCCCCACCCTCCTCTCTAAAAAAATAAAAAGACCAACACCAAAAAGACAAAGAAGACTCGCGGCTCCTCTCCATCCGCAGGGACTGCAGGGACGGATGGGTCTGCTGCCACTCTTGCAAGCGATCAAGCCAAGATCGGCAGATTCGGCCACTTTGCCCCCCCCCCCTCCCGGTTGCGGAGCCCCTGACTAAGAGCAAAAGTGCACAGGGCGGAGCCTCGATGACCTCGGGGCCCCTGATTCAGAGGCTACCTGGCGTTTTCGAGCCCGTTATTCACTCCACTGACGGCACCATGTTGTCCAAGGAAAAAATGATCCATCAGAGGAGAGGATTAGCTAGTGCAATTGGTAGAGAGCCGAAGGTGACCCGTTTCTCAGACGGGAGCCTTCTGGCGAATGCGGCGAATCCCACCGAGGGGGCCAAGATAAGTGCTCTTCGGACACTTCATGGCATTCGAGCCACTGCCGTGGCGGTGCTATTATTGTTACCGCTTCGGCCATACGAACCGCTCATGTAGACGTGCAAAGTCGGGGTCACCCGAAGTCTGTGTAAATTGCTCTAAGGTCGCACACGATAAGTCCAAATTGTATGTGTCCAAGTGTGTCAATTGCGGAGAGCCGCACCCCGCTTCTTCGAAGCAATGTGGTGCATTTCTCATTGAGAAAGAAATCCTGGCCGTTCAGGCCCAGGATCGACTCCCATTCCGCGAGGCTAAGGAATTGGTCCTGGCACGCCCGGCTCTGCCTGGGACGCCATATGCCTTAATAGTTAGAAAGGAACCATGTGTTTCTGGCCCATCCAGGCCAACGAGCACGGTTGTTTCCGCGCCCATTCGGAGCCCTTCTGCGGGCTCTACTCAACCCCAGCGCTCCCCTAGTAAAGCTGGCGCAAAAAGGGTTCATACCCTGGCCCGACTAAAACCAGGGCTCCCCCCTCTTCCCCCAGCGTGAACGCTTTACGTAAGGGCGAAACGGTCCCGCGCCTACACCTAGTCATTAGATTCACAGGAGTCAACACCCCTGAAGTTGAACGCCAGGCCATCTTCCGGGGTTCCTAAAGCTGTCCCCCGAAAGGAGGACTGCAACAAAGGAGCTTCGGCTTCCTCGCGTACGCCTAGTGATGGAGAGAGCGGCTCGGAGACGGTAGTTCCTCGAAATGAGGAACCACCGCCTCCGAAGCTGCAGCGTCTGCCTAAGGTTTCAAGGCAGAGGGAGGAAAAGACTCACCTGGCTAGCCTAACCTCCCTTAATAAGTCCTCGAATGCGACAGCGCCTTCAGCGCTTTGTCCAGCCATCACCGCCCGGCCACTAGCGCCCATGATTCTGCCTCGGGGAAGCGTAAGGCCATTTCCGTGAGGGTCTTCTGTTCGAGGAAAGACCCCCGCGTTTCCTCCGAGCTAGGCCTAGAGGGCATATTTCTTCAATGGAGTGGCCGTGGACTCCGAGCCAACTTGGAGGAGCTGCGGAGGCTCGCCTCGACCCGTTGCCTGTTAGCTATTTTCCTGTAGGAGACCATGCTAGGCGTCTGCCTCATGCACGCCCTCCCGGGGTATAAGGGTCTTGCGACCCGACTACCGCGGGATAGCCGGGCTGGGGGATGCGTGGTTTACACCTAACATCATGTCTCGGCTCTTTCTTTCTCTTCAGATACCTCCTTCCCGGCAGTGGCTGTGCAGCTGCACCTGGATAGGAAATATACTATCATTTATGTGTACATTCCACCGTTAGTCGACTTCACTGAGGGGGACTTCCGCCGCATCGTGGCACGGTTGTTCAGGCTCTATCTCTTGCTTGGAGATCTGAACGGCAGGCATCCTCTCTGGGCAGATTACTCCATAAACACCAGGGGACACCTCCTTGCCGATCTAATCGAAGAGCTTGAGATGGGTGTCCTAAACGTGGATGAGTTTACGCATTACTGTCCGAGAACCGCTTCATTTTCTTGCCTTGACCTATCTTTGTGGTCGATGACCTACATATTAGTGATCACTTTTCCATTTAAATATCATTTTCAGGGCAACTGCCGCTTGAGAGCACACCTCGCTGGTGCTTAGCGCGGGCGCGGTGGCCTGCATTTTTGGAAATGAGTGAATTTTCTATCTCAGTCGAGGAGTTTAGGACAGTAGATGAGATCGTTGTTCTTCTCCGGTAACCTCATTGCCGCGCCCCGACTAATATTCTTAGAACGTCTGGCCGTTTTGCCCTCCGACCACTCATATGGTGGTCGGCCGAGTGTGGGACGGCCTATTCTCAGGGAGAATGGGACCGCAATCTCCTACCTAGCGTCCATGGTGAAATCCTTCAAGGCCTCTTTCTCCACATTCTCTAGCCGGAATGCTGCTCCACTAGCATTCAATGCACGTCGTCATGTCGCGGAAGGCCGCCGGCTGGCCTTTACCTCCAGAGGCGAAGAACCCTTCAACGACCGGTTTACTGCGAGTGAGTTGCGTACCGCTCTTGCTTCGTGCGCGGACACCGCCTATGGTTCGGACGATGTCCCGTACAACATGCTTGGAAACCTGGGTGAGCGAGGCATGGCCTTTCTGTTAGATTTTTTCAACAGAAACTGGTGGGTGGGCCTTCTTCCACATTCCTGGCAAATTGCTACTGTGTTCGCCCTTCGCAAGCCGGAGAGAGATCACTCTACTCCGACCGGTTTTCCCTCAATGGAAAATGCCGTTTGCGAGACCTTCCTTCGTAGACAACACTAAGGCCACGGTGTTTTTCGATCTGTAGAAAGCCTATGATACCACATGGCGATACGGTATCATGGAGACTCTCCACACGATGGGGACGAGGGGACGCCTCCCAATGTTTATACCTGAATTTTTGCGAGATCATCTTAGTTTTACACTCTCCACCCTGAGCATCAACGGCATCACCTCGGTGCTGCCGGAAGATGTTCTCACTACGCTCTACGTGGACAACCTTTGGATCTCTTTTGACGCGGTCCAGATGCCAACTCTGGAGCGTCGACTCCAGCTGGCATTGAACCACGTCTCTAGCTATTCCGAAGCGCACAGGTTTCGGTTTTCCTTGTCTAAGACTAAGTTGATTGATGCACATCTGCCGCCATCCTCGTCTCCACTCCGACCCAGACTTGTTTTTTAATGACGTACACTTGTGTTTAATTAAATCGCACCGTTTCCTGGGTCTTCTAAAGGACTTAGGCCTCACCTGGTAGTCTCATATTCTCAGCCTTAGGGTCTCTTGTACGCGTGGCATGGATATTCTCCTTTCCGTGACGTTGAGCGCATGGTGTGCTGATAGGGCTACTGCCTTACTTTTTTTTCGATCCTTTGTTTGTTCGAAACTCGACTACGGATGCGAGTTTTATGCATCAGCAGCCTTGCGTTTATTTCGGAATGTGGACTTAACCCATTGAGAGCCTGTTGGTCGATGCTGGGGAGATTCCCTCGCTCTACACTGCGTGCACTTCATTACCCTCCTGTAAGCGCGAGCCTGGCACCTCCCTCAGTCGCCAACAGCTCACTGCATCCGCTGCTGATCTCGACGGTGTCTATGCTGCCTAGCGACACCAGTCCTACCCTAAGTCCTTCGGGATTTAGGGCCAGGAAACTCTACAAGAGCTAGGTATAGCTCTCAGGCTGGTGGCGCCCCTGGTTCTGCCCAGGACGCCACCCTTGAGACTGCCACATTTGGCTATTTGTCGCCAGGCCTCTGCTCCCAAAGCTTGTACAGCGCCTAGAGTATTGCATTTGATCGTACGGGCCTACACCTCGTGTTACGCTGTAACCGTGCCAGTGTATAAGGATAGCTCCAGTTTCCAAGAGGGGGTCGGCTTCCACGCCGTATCCCCTCTGTTTGAAGTCAGCGGGGGTTGCCCGGCGCTGCGTCTGCCTTCACGGCCAAACTGGTGGCAATACACCACTTTGTACGGGAGATTACGCCAGGTACCCGGTTTGGAGACCGGATTGTGATCTATAGCGACTTACAAAGCCCCCTGAGTGCTCTTGGGGCATTGGAATCTCCGCATCTCCTAGGTTGTGAGATCCGTGACACCACGATTTTGGCGAGCAACGCAGATGTCCAGATTATCTTCTGCTGGGTTCCTGGACATTTAAGAATTGCGTGGAATAAGCGCGCCGGGTAGGGCGCCAAAGAGTCCGCGAAGACTCTCTGATCAGACTAGTGTTTCGCTCTTCCTCACACCGACTTCATGGCAGGAATACGGGCAGCTCTTCGGACTGCTTGGCAAAGAAGATATGAGACGATCGAAGGGAACTTAAAGCTGCGTGCCATTGAGCCACGACTGTTCCCATCGACCTATCCTCCAATGCTCGCGCTGACTATTGGGCCCTTTAGGTCGTCTCTGAATCGGGCGCACTCGTGTGATGCATCGCTATTTGATGGAGCACTCGTGTGATGCATCGCTATTTGATGGAGCACTCGCCTGCGCCCTATTGCTACGACTGCGTCGTCAACCAGACTGTTCGGCACATTCTTTCGACCCCGCCCATCCCGGTACCGGGATGGACGGGGTCGCTACCGCCTCTCCCTTGTGCTCGGGACGAGTGCGTGCACATTGACTGATGGACTTGTTGACTGGCTTCTCCCTATTATTCAAGCACGGTTTTTTTTGTTTTGTTTTGTTTCTCTTTTGTTTTCTTTGTTTCGCTTGTTTTTTTGTTTTTTACCCTATAGGTCACACGCTTCTGCGCCGACTCAGGAGCTTGCTTACTGCTCTCTTCCCTTTCCCTTTTGGGGGGGATGGGGTGTGGTTGTTTTTTTACCTTGAGTTTTATTTTAAAGTAGCCTAGAACTAGGTCAGTTTTTAATACGGCGACTAATGCCCAAGTAGGCAGTCTTTAGATGAGCTATTTAAAATAAAAAAAATATAAATTTAGTTACCATATCGGCGTTGAAGATCTAAAATAGTTTAGATTGGTAAAAATACGAGTGTTTGCTACAAGGTTACGCACCAGGTGATATAAGGGAAGCAACGGTCGAAGAAATTGACGAGGAAATAGCGCAGCTAATTAAAAAAAATATTACAAATAGAAGAGGCCTCAATCCCCCAAACCGCCTAAAAAACAATTCCCCCGATAAATGGATCGAATACTTGAGACTTTAAATCTTTAAATGAGAAGCATACTTAGAAGATGCATCGAAGCAGACTGACTTGGAATGCGACTCAACAAGTAAAAGAAATCAATGAGTAATTGAGCCATCCTATACTCGAGCAACAATGGCTGATATAGGTAGAGGCAATAGAAGAACTCGATAATCAGGTTTCACCCAAAGAACTCTGGGATTAAGTAAAAAGATGAAACGGATAACCTCCAGGAACTCAAATGGAACTATAAGATGCTTGAGGAGAGATCAAAACGGAAGTATAGGAAATAGGAGCAATATTAAGAGTAGTCAGAAACTATTTTAAAAATAAGTGAGAAAATAATGCTGATTTAGATATAGAGATTGGACACTGAATAATAGACGAACTTAATGACATCATATAAAGGAAGTACCCTTACCATCAATTGGAACAGCAGAAGGTGCTGTCCATTCAGGCCTCACCTAACTAAACTTCACGATTGTGCCACAATCCTTGGGATGCTAAAGCTCTTTAAAGCCTATTTAAACACAGGTTAATTCCACGATAAATAAAAAACCTAAAAAAATATATTCACATCTAATTAGGGAAAGCCGCTGGCGAGAAAGGAGAGTGACCGCCGAATTTCTCACCTAAACTTTGGAGGTAAATTATTTTAGAAAAATTCTTAACAAGAGTCTCGTCGAACACTTGGAAGAAAATTAACTATTTAACTATTTGACTAACATTAATACGGCATCATAAAAAAGTAAAGTCTGAAGTCGCAATACGCATGGTAACAATCCATTGGGAGAAGAGGCCGTGACTCTATAGTCATTGTAAGCAGGGACATATCGAAGGCATTCAATCCATTGTGGCAGCAGGATATGCAATATAAGATCACACAACTGGGATTTAACAACAACCTAGAACAAACCACTGCGATTATGTATTAGAGAGGAAGGCATGTATTAGTATTGGAGGGGGGTCTAAATGCCCGAAATTCGATGTTTAGGTAGGATTACCTCAGGATAGATGTCTTAGCTCTACCTTGTACTCGATAAACACTGTAGATCTACCCAAAGCAAGCAACTTTACTACACTTAAAATACAGCTTGCTGACGATTGGTGCCGATTAATTCCATGTCCGTACAAGAATACGCTATGCAACCTCAGATAACAACAGAAGAAATACCACCTTAAGGGAGTTTGAAGCAAACAAATGGAAAATCCTTACATCGCAAATTGAAATGTAATTTGTATAAAAATTAAAACTACCGAGTACAAGTAGTACGTCACAGAAGGAATCAATAAGAGGAATATGGTCGTGAGAACTCTATACCTATCTTCAAACCTCAGAGAAGCAATAAGAAAAAGATTACATGGCTTTAGTATGTGCAACAATGGTCTAATCGGCCACCACACACCACTGCGTGTCGAAAGCGCTAAAAAATGCGTACAAAGGGTACAGAACAAGAACATGTACTTAATTATCAAGACACGCAGGAAAGAGAGAAAGGGGCAAGAAGTTCTCCATAGATCAGCGAAGATCTACCGATAAACTTTGCTAAAAGAACGAGTAAGAAAAATGCCTAATAAAATATGGCAAATATTAGGAGTAGAGAGCAAAGAGCTCATAGAAAACAACAAAGAAGGTTGGATCCACAACTGTTTCCCAAGCTGTGCAAACATACTGGAAATGTTAAAAGAAAAACGAGATAAGCGTAAGAAAATAAGCAAATAATACAGATAAAAAAATAAATCATCCAATTGGATTATGACAAATAAAACCTACAATTAATTACCGAAAACATCACACCTTGACAAAAATCAGCACTAAATAACTACGACGTAACAATACAAGAAGTACTCGCAACCAAGAGAAAGGATAAAAACAAGGAAAACAGCAGGATAACTAGATACAAAACAGACAAAAGTAACATAAATGACAAACATACAAAGTAAGTAAAGATGCAAACTATAAGCGCGCAAGTAAACAAACATATAAACTACAATATACCATAACAATAAACAAATACAAATCAGACAAACAAAACAAAAGGTACGAACACAAATAAATTAATCCTTCTAAAAACTAGACGACAAAAACAACTCCAATATTAAAAACCTTTCCGAAAAAATCGAAAAGCAACATAGAAAACGAACAAATCAAACAAATAAACAACATAAAAACAGCAAACTGCGAACACAAATAAATAAATCACCATGCAAAAAACAGAACACATTACTAATATAATTAAAAACCTAGAAAACAATTTACAAGTAACATAAATAAAAATTAAGCAAAAATGTCAAAGGCTCGAATGCCTAAAAAAAGTATAGACCATATAACGAAACAAAAACACCACGATTAACCAAGATAGCAATTATTTAGCCTGGTCTCCAGACGCCTTAAAATACTGCATATCTTGTATATTTTTCTCTTTTCCTCTCTTTATTATCTCTATCACTCTGCACTTAACATTTTGCCCCTTTACACAATCCCCTTACAAAAATTTAATTGTTATTTTTGCAAATTAAATGGGCCTTAATTGTATTGCTTACTCAAGGCGAGGACATAAAAAATATCGAACCTCTATAAAAAGACCTAATTATAAGCCTTTATCTATTAACCAATTATCTGAAAATTAATCTAGCACTTTATTAGCCATTCATCGTCGCTCACTATACTGCTTGAATGATTTCAAGTTTGCAAATATAGTGACGCCGAGGTCTGTAATTCCAAACAAAATGAGATAAATTCTTGATTTCTGCATTTAATGCTTATAATGTGACTTTCTGAATTTAATATCATATTACGCTTAATTAATGGCTGCACTAATTGTTTTTGTATTCGGCGCTTTCATTCGGGTACTAAGATTTGTATCTTTCGTCCGTTTTTCTTTGTTTTTTTCAAATTTACTATTCATATGATTTATAATCAAATTAGTGATTCCAACACTGAAGCACTAAGGATAATACTAAACATGTCATTATCCTGAGGTAAAACATTTTATTACAGTGCCATTGCTTCGTTCCGATAACTAAATCTACCCACACTAGTAAATTATTTCAAAATACAGGATGCTACAATTTTAGTTAGCATTAGTTGATGTTGAATTTTCCATAATGATTTTTTTGAGTCGTGTTTAGATGAATTTACGCTCTTATGTATATCAAAATGGGTAACTGTTACATATAAAATCTATTCGTAAACCAGAAAAAATTAATTAATGGAAGAAAACGTGGTTCTGAGTTGTCTTTTTCCAAGAACTAAGAGATAAATTAGTTAAAATGGTGTAGTCACAAAATAAAATGACTATAGCTGACGTGTTATTAACTTTATAAAACAAACCCTTGCGTCCTCCTATAAGATTATTGATTGGTAAAATTATTTTTTAATAAATATAAAAATATATTAGATATCTATATACGTATATTTATTTTACCGAGGGAGGGGAAGATACAGATGACGTTCAGGTATATGAGGTGTATTATGGGACAGAGACAACGTTTTGTGTAAATCGATTATTCTCCGGCTATAAAATTCAAAGAATTTTTAAAGAAAAATTGAGTATAATCGCAGTTACAGAAATTAATGAGAACAAATAAAATGATTAATTGATAAAAAATACTGACATACGAGTAGGTATTAATGATGATTTTAAAAACTTTCCCAAAGATTTCATAGAATTGAAAAAATATTGAATATAAAAATTATAAAAAGCATATTATAATATAAAATAAACAATACCGTAAATATGGTATAAGTCTCGTGACTATTTAAAATATTAATACTATTCAAAGAATATTCATTTTAAAATTTCAATAGAGCAAATGAAAACAAACAAAAAAGGAGAATCAGAGCACTAAAATGAAATTTGGCTTACTCCTCAGATTCTGCTCCATTAAAGACAAGAAACTAAATTAAAGGAACCTTGAGGTGAGTTAAAAGAGCTAGTGGGTAAAAAAACTGTTTATTGTTTGTGAAGGAGGTAATTGTAATTTAAAAATAAGAAGGGAATAGCTGTATTATCAAGAATGAAAAATCGCGATTTGGTTTTGATAAGAAGGGATTCTGAAAAGTCTGATAGAGTATTCATCTTATTATTATGGTTAACAATTTGGAAGTTGTTCAGTGAACCTTCTGTTTTGCAATGTATAATATTAGTTCTAATAGGTGACGACACTCTTGCACGTACAGTGACTGCTTTTCATGTGAGAACCAAACCACTCTTTAATCTGCAAACCTTGTTCTCAATATAGGTCTCGTGCAGACAACAGAGACAAGTGATCATATACAAAATACGGCTTCTCATCTCAAGAGGATGTTGGCTGAACGAAAAGAAACTGGCGATGGCAAGAGACTTGACAAATGTAATTTTAATATTACTATGAAGGAAACATTTTGCATTTATTGCTCTTTACTGATGCTTCATAATCTGATGGCACCTAACCTTAATGGTTAGAGTGTGAGTTTGTCATATCCTCTAACCATATTAAATTCTTGAATAAACTTGACTGACAAACTTTAATAATAAGCATACAAAATATAATTTCTTCTTAAGTTATTCACACTGTTTCGTCTCACTAACTGCTGCGCCTCACTTTTTCTAATTGTATTCTTAAATTGGGCTCTGTTATCTCATCAAGAAAATACAGACTTCTCATTAATTATTAATACTAATATTTGTTTATATCTTATACTACGGAAATGACAAGGTGTTTGAACAATAAGAAGGAAATTAGAATGGTTTCCTATTTTCTAACGTTTTTGAGAGAATAAAATTTAATGCTGCAGTGATTCAAATGTTCAACATTTGAAACATTCGTTCTAGGATTTTGAACTTTTTTAAAGGCGCAATCACTCTCAGGAAAGTCTTCCTTCAAGCTAAATATGAAATAATCCTTTCTCCTAAGCGCAATAGAGTCCATACAAGATTTAATTGACTGAAATCAAATCCATACAACATTTTAAGGTCTGATAAACTTTAAAGATATTTCCACAGATGAAAGTCATTATTGTAAGACTTCTACAAAGAACACGATTTGTTTCTGTGTCAGGAAATTTGATATTAATTCTTAAGAACTATATAGAAAGCAAGTTATATTAATATACTCTTATTTTTTTGAGATTGTTTCCGAATCTGGTTAAATGGTATCGAATTTGTTCAAGTTTATGTACTATCCTCTGCATCCAACCTGCTTGACAAACATACGTCTGAATGTTTAAAGGAGAGAATACTCAGAGTTGAGAATTACACTCTCATAGTTTGGTTTTATAAAGTATTTAGTGAAAAATAACATAAGTACGTGTAAGGTAGCTTTGTCGATCAGAGATTGCGCTAACCATATTTAAAACGTTTCTTTATGAAGTGAAAATTTCTTTTAAGATTTAAATCACGGTATGGCAATTAGTATGAATGGTAAGAATTATTTGTTTTAAAAATTGCCGAAAATTATATATTCTATAAAATTTTGCATTAGATTTTAAAATAAATAAAGTTTACTTCGAGAGATAAGGAAATAGATAAAAGAATTAAAAAGTCTAAATAATTTAGTTATCAAGGTAACAACCATCATATAAATGATGAGTCTTTTGTATAGTACATTCAGAAAAGCAAATGGCAAATTCATTCCTATGTAACGAAAGTTTAAAGACAACGAGCAACTTAGAGAATAGAAAAGTAGAATAATTAATTAGTTTCTCGGTTATCAAATCGGATAAATTAAAATTAAAGTATATAATATATATAAACATATATATATATTACTTTTAGTTGATCTGTTCCTTGGGAATCTGCTTCGTAGCAGGAATATAAAGACCCAAGAAATGGCTCTGAACATTTATTGGCCAGACGTTTCGGACATCAACTGGGACCATCAACAGCGACTAATGAGAGAAGAGAAAAAAATATTCACTAAAATTAAAAAAAAAATACATTAAATAATGGTTTAAATTAAAAAGCGGTGCCAGGAGATCAATGTTTTTTTTATTAATTCTAACCCTGTTTCGTTGCATTCCTTTTTTCGCCATAAAGAGTTAATTCCTATGGGGTTGCGATTTTGTGTAGTTTTTAATCATACATACACCACCTGCCACAGTCGTTATGTGGGCCGAACTGGCTTGAAACTAAAACGCAGGATCGCTAAGCACTTGAGTTTGTCTCACAGGACTGGCATTCCCATTTCCAACCCAGAAGCCTCATCTGTTAGGCACCACTATAATTATCACCAACATCCTCTTAATCCAAAATCGTTTGCCATCTTGTCTTCAACTTCAACATCTTTGGAGTTGAAAATCTTAGATTCGCTCCTCATTAGTAAAATAAACCCTAATTTAAATAATTACACCTCTTCAACTATATTACTTATCCTATAACCAAACAATACATTAACACGCCAACAGACCAACCGAACAATCTTTATTATTAGTTTTCTAGCGTTAGTCAATTGCTATCACAACTCCAACAATACAAGTCAGTCCCTCTTTGTAATTTCTTCATATTTGCGTTTTTGTTTTTGTGTATAATATAATATAATGGATTATTATATTCTTAAATCTATTCAGTTTATTTTTATTTATTTGAGGGGGGGATACTCAAGTTAGTTTTTATTATAAAATGTTTGTCTTCCCAGTTATTTACAAAATTACACTGGATATTGTTAAGTAATTTTTAGGTTGCTTTTTTTATTTTACATACTACTCAATGCTTGTCTATTTTATTGATTTACCTTTCTTTGCCCTGCTTTTTAATTTAATCCATTATTTAATGTAAGATCCCCGGACAGAAAATTAGTCACTTGTAACTATAGTAAGGGCTTTTTGCACGCCACTTCTCTCCATATGTTCATGCCATGGCATTCCTTGTCTAATGTTCTTTCTGAAATGGGTGGTGAAGGACCAGAATTGACGTTTTGTAGCAATTAATGACTGGAAGCAAATCGATTTGCAATTACAAGCCTGAAGATTCTACGACGGCCCCTGTCTGTCAACACCTTTCGTCCGCAATTCTGGCGAGAGTTTTTCACCTTTGGGGATTTCTGCCATTGCTTGTAAATCCGGATGACCATACTCGTTGAAATATTGCTAAATTCAGCGCCATCTCCTTCACATGATCACCTTTGTTGCGGCCAAATGTAATCACACCTTTTTGACATTCCATGACGTTGCTTTGCCGGCCCATTTTAAGTAGAGCTGATTTGCTATCTACAGATCTTCACGCCGTCCGCAACACAAATAAAGCCTAACTAACGTTTCGACGTAAAATAAGCTACGCCTCTTGGCTGCCTAAGGTTCATACGCGCTTCAGATGTTAAATTATGTTTTTCTCACTAGGTGACTGATCTTTTGTCTGGTGAACTTATTTCTATTAACTTTTAGTGTTAATATTTTTTTCTCTTCTAAAGTTAGTCGCTGATGATGGTCCCAGTTGACGTCCGAAACTTCCGCCCAATAAATGTTTAGAGCCATTTATATATATATATATATATATATATATATATATATATATATATATATATAAAGGGTGAGGCAGAGAGCACCGACATTTTTAAGAAATTCACAAAACCAAGTGTGGAAGACAACATCACTCATTTGATGTCCATTTTCATTGATACAATTCTTAAGGCGTTCTGGGAAGTTGGCCCCCACTCTTTTCAGCATTGCTCTATCGATTTGGTCAAAGAATGTCCATTGATACTCTGGCTCTGTGGTCCGTCGCTCAATCCTACTGAAACCACACATTTCAGATAAGACTATGTTTTCCTCGTAATTCAGATACAAAGAAGTTGTTTATCATATCGATGTAACCGTCGGACTTCACAGTAACAACCTTTTTATTATAGTCTTCAAAAAGTTAAGGACCAATGACGCCAACCTTTTCCAACAGCACATTAAACCGTCAATTTTGAGCTGTGCAATGGTCTTTTGTGCGTTTCTCTCGGATTTTCAAGAGCCGAATAACGAGAATTCTTTTGATTTACCATTCAAATGAAAATAAGCGTTCTCACTCATTTATAAAGTGAGGTTGTCATTTGCCTCAAAAATTGCTTCCATCTGCCATTCGTACTTAAGTCACTGTGCATAGTCTCCTGGTCTTAAATCTTGCGCAATGACCAATTTGTATGGGTGGAAATTCAGTTTCTCATGCAAAATACGCCTTGTTGAGCAATTCTGGATGCCAAGTTTAGTAGCATGCTTCCGAGCAGAGCGATTCAGACTGCACAGCAAAACTTGTTTAACACGTTCCACATTTTATGGGGTACGTACCGTTCGTAGAGATCTCCTCACCCGTCTGCTATTCATTATTGTACCTTGTGCATGAAACCAACTCAAGATTGTGTTACGAGTGGGAACAGCCTGATTTCGGGGAATGTTAAATCGGCGAAGAAACTAACGCTGAACTGTTGTGACGGCTCGTTATTCTTCACAAAATTGTCGTAGGCAAATACGTGGTGCTCTTTTGTCCACAGCGCTATAACTTCACCTGAAAGAAAAAAAATGCTTAGAAGCCACGGACCAACTGGTACCTGTCGGACATATGTCCCTATTCCTGGGACTAAGTAATAGCCATTTCAAAAAGATCCGTTCTCCCTCCATTTCTCTATAGGGATTGCAAAAAATTAATGGAAATACTATTTTAATTAGTAATTTTTATTTTTAATATAGAGTTAGACTTCCTTTCTAGTACTTCTTCACTATTTATCGATTCCACTTTTAACCAACCTTTGCGTACTGCCTGGCCCCACGTCTTTTCATCGTCGACTATTCACTATTAAAGACAACCGATGCTAAAACTGACCGAAACGAGGTTCTTCCCTCCTTTGGCCGGATCCTCTTCTCCTGTCTTAAATTCCCTGCACCCATTATCTCTACATGTTCTCTTCAATCGTATGGGCGTTGTTTTTATAATATTGTTCACGAAACAAAACAGCATAGGCGAGCTAGTGAGAGCCGTCTGAGTCTATCTCATGATCATGGTACCAAGAAGGTGAGAAGGCAACATTTTAAAAGCCCGACTTTCTTGCTGATTCACTTCTAATCAATTCTTCTGGAATTTGTCAGTGATAGTATACCTGCCGTATCCTCGCTAATATCAGGCAATCCACAATAATTGTTCAAACCTTTTGATCATCTCTCTTTCCTTCTGGCGCTCAAATTTCTCTCCAACATCAATTCTGCCGATATTTCTGCCTTCTTATCTGACAAGATATTTCATATCCAATGTGAGATTCACTCCGCCCTTGTCTATAACCACCAGGTAACTAACTCCCGGAACCCACGACCTAAAGCTTCTCTCTCGCTATTATGTCTCCAGAGGAGTTAGTCTCTCGTCCTCCCTCTTCTCAATGATTTGTTTCCTATTCTCCCATCACCCACAAGACTCTAAAGTCAATTTCACCCTGCACTTTACCCTATCTTCACTAGTTTGCTTAAGCAATTGCTTCTCGTCAAAGGTGGTGCCATATGATGCCAAGAAGTTGATGTTTTCCAAATCATTAAAACAGCAACTGTAATTGCTTCATAGCAACCAACAAAGTACTGCGCTATCTATTAACTTAATTTCCTTTGTAAATTGTTTTAAAAACTAGTAAGTGCCATAATTTTAGATCACATGTGCTCTTTTATCATTGATGGGATATACGAGTCTGCATTTAAGAGGAGAAATGGCACTGAATAGTATTTCCTACGTCTAACTGATTGCCTTCATAGAGCGATGGATGCAAGTGTTCCGTGATTTCTAGTACTTTTCGATTTCTTCGCAGCATTTGATACTCTCGATCGCATTGTTCTTATTCATCATCTAGTGATTTAGGGGTGGTAAATGGATCTGCTATTAACTGATCCGCTCGTATTTGTATCCCGTACTCAGTTGATTCATATAAATAGAGATATATGTAGGCATCGGATGCGAGTATAGGATGTTCTGCATTGCTCGATTGTTTGTCCGCTTTTCTTTCGTATCGAGCTATATACTTGTACTAGGTATTATTAAACCTTACCTTGATCTATCTTTCTATTTCTATGATAATGACATGATAATCTATCTCGTTTACTCTTCGCTTTTCTTTCGTATCGATCTATATACTTGTACTAGGTATCATTAAACCTCACCTTGATCTATATTTCTATTTCTATGACAATGACATGATAACCTATCTCGTTTCCTCCATTTTACTTTTGCTGAGAGTCTTAGAAATCTTATTTCTACATATGACATCAATAATAATTGGTTCTTTGACAACTTTCCGATTTTCAATTATAAAATAACTAAGGCGATACGAGTTCTTGCTGCTTCGGATATGGCTCGCTGTAAAACTTTTGCTACTATTATTAACCCCTTGACTCCTCATTTCCCTTTTCACACGTCTAGCCATCACCTTTGTTTGTAAATTATTTGTAAAACCCATGTTACAAATTAGTGCAAATCCATTCTTAACCTACATGCGCTTTCATTATCTCCCGCCTTCATTATTGTATATCCTTTTCCACTGGCCACACTGCTTCCACTTTCAACCTCTTTAAATTGTTCTTCGCAAAAGGATGTTTTTACCTGCGGTGAAGCGCCAGGTCTAGGCGTTGAGTTTTTAACAAAAGGAGTAAAGATCAATTGTACCCATTTAGAGCCATTAAATGACCCATATTACCATAGGACATATGGTTATTTTCCATGGAGATTTTAAATCAGCCATCGCATTTGGCGCTGGGTGGCGCCATCTAGTGGCAGAAGCCTCATTTAGCCATTGAAAGGCACTTGTAAGTGATTTGAACCATGGGAAACCATCAATGCAATAACCATTTTTCATCTCATCCCAAAACACGCAGGTTATTGGAGAGATTTTCCTTCTTGTTACCTGTTCAGGTCATCTTTTTCATGAATTGTTACAGGTACCCATTAGCTTCGGTCAACTGCAAGTTTCTGCTTCGAACGAATAAGATTTTAACACCACCGAACTCTCCAACCTGTCTTCTTCACTGAACCTATTGCGGTCCTTTAGAGCCTTAATTTATGTCTGTTTCTTTACTACTTGCTCTCGTATTCAGTTGAGCAGTATAGGTCAATCATGCTTTATAGTTACTTTCTCAAATAATTTGAAGTGATTTCAAGGATGCTTTAATCCCCTATCCTTCCCTTAGTACCCTTATAAGTTCAGGTGTGCCTTAAAACTCCATTCCATTTCTCAAGCCTTTTATGATTTGGTAGTCACATGCTCTGTTAAAGCCGGAAGCCCAGATGATTCCCCTAAAAAAATGCTTATTATCATTTTTACATTTTGACTAGGGAGATATGCTTATGCTCGCTTCAACATCTTTACACTCTTAAAAACTAAGATGGGAGATTGGAAAAGTTTTGGCGATACGAAATCATATTCAGTTTTTTCATTCACTTTTATCTATTTCTTTTCTGTATTTTCTTTCCTTATTTTTACCCAATTTCGCAACATATCTCCTTCCCAAACTTCCATTTTTTTATATATGCACCGTCTGTATTGTTCCTGGGAGCTATACATTTCTTATTCATAACGTTAAATGGAGTGTTTCCAGTGGAATAGATAAAATGTGGTAATTTTCCTTTTAGAAATAATTTATAAGAGGATTTTTGATTCAGAAGACTGTTTTCCATAACCAACATCGTTATGGAAAAAGTGATTAATTCAGAAGATCGTAATATGAATTTTAATGGGCTGAGTATAAACAAAAGTCGAAGGTGCAGAAGAAACGTGGGTCTCAGATAGAGAGAAGTTCGTAATATGGTGTTTTGTATGAAATTTATCCCCCATGAAAACTGTAAAAACGAAGAAAATATTGTTCTCCGAAATTTTAGTTTCCAATCTTTCATGAAAATAAATTGAAAAGAAAAATAGTTTGGAATTTTTTAGGATATTGGCATTGTAATGAACCAGGTGAATTAACAAACCCGCAAATAAACGCATAAAGAGTTCTGATGTAAATTAACGAATATATACAGACCAATCTGAACAATATATTCATATATCAAACCTTCGCTTAGACTAAAACAATTAACCTAAAGTTTAAGTTAAGAACCAACTGGTAATGTGTACTCTAAACAAGGAGTGGGAAAGAATAATATGGTAATAGATGTAAGCATGATAGTGAAAAATAATACAGAATTAAAATAAACGGAATAACAATTCTTGCTAAACTTAAGTGATTAGGGAGTAGGTATTTCAGGTCGTAGGCACAAATGCATACACAATTATTAACACCAAATTTAAGTACTCTACAGGATGCGTCCCTTCCCATTGCATCTTTACATTTACTTTACATTGTGTCGACGACGAAATATATTTAGGAAAGATAAATATCTCTATAAATAAATTTTCACTTAGTTATTAACGTAAATTGGTCCTGATTTAATCAGTTATTAAAATCTAGCATTAGCTAATATCGAAAGTGTTTGTGCTCACAGTGCACTTTTGTCCTCTTACTAAAACTTAATCGAGGGGCAGGTATTATTAGATGTAGGATGTGCTGTGTATCCGAGTCTCTTCACCGCTTCCTTTGCACATAAGAGTTAGTTACATCGGCTTCACCCTTTCTTGATTGAAGTGCAAGGAAAAACTCTCGATATAGGGTGGCCCGTGGTACCAATGCCCATTAGAGCTCACATCTGCACGCAGAGTATGTCTAAATTATTACAATGTTTCTGATCCTATAGGGACTTTTCTCTCTAACCTCCAAGGTATAGAGGGTCATAATATATATATATATATATATATATATATATATATATATTCCATGCGCATTTTATTTTTACAATCTAAGAGGATACATCAGGGAGAAACAGTCTGTCCGCAGGCGAAAGGAGAGCCAGCTCTAAGCGCGGCCTCGACTCCAGGAAGAGCGAGCTGAATCGAGGCACCCATTTAACCAGTTAAAGGGCGTACCTTCTACCATCACTCAGCGGTATAGGGGCTTTCCATTTAACATCTTCTGAGCTGCCCTTGGACGACTCAACACCCCTAAAGGATATGGCTCCATCTGTGTATTTTTAGGTGCTTCTCCGAGTACACTTCCAGCCGAGTAGTATTCCTGTTACTCCATACCATAGAGCCGCCTATGAGAACTCTATTTCTTTACCAGCAACGTCCTCACCCCTCCTTTTTCTAGTGCACAGCCAAGCGCAGCTTGGATTCCCGCTACCAATTGGACACTTGTATCTGGGAAGACACTTAAAGTGTCAAGAGGTGGCTAGGTCTACTGGTCCTTACCCCACACTCCCATACTAGATCCAAACTTCTCTATCAGCAACCCCTATAACTTCTAGGGATGATCAGAGGGAAGCTCCTCAGAGCGGGAAATGGACTTGTTTGTAGCCCTTCCCCAAATGGTAAGTTTTTCTGGGATCGAACAATGACTCTGTAGTAGATAACAAGATCTCAGTGAGACAAAATGAGGCAGGAAGGAGAAGAGGCACCTCCTCCCTCTGATGGTAACCCCCAAACAACCAGATCTCGGAGAAGAATCACGTTGAATCTGGACCGTCCTGTATCGTTTTTTCCCTTCTGAAGCCTTTTAGAGTTCGCAGCTCAAAATGATTTCTCTAGAGTTGCTCTACTGAGGTCATCATGATGGGCATGGTGAATATACACCAACAAACAAACTCCACGAGATATATGCCGGTATAAAACGCCAATAATAACCTAATCCTTTCAAGTTTAGGGCAAGGCAACTCTTTCAACAATTCCATATAACTTTTGGTCAGTTGGCGCCCCTTATTCTGGCCTGGCCGCCACCCTAAAAGGTACCGCGTTTGTCGGGAGTATTACATTAGAGGTTTTTAAGAATACGCTGGAGCATTAAAAATATAAAGAGATGACTTTCATGTCGTTTCTACTTTGTTTGAAATCAGCGCATCTCTATCGGGCTTTACATGTCTCTTCACGGCCGAGATAATTGCAATACACCTTAGTACGGAACATTATGTGTCGTGCCCGGTTCGAAGACAAGAAAGTTATACACAGTGCCGCACTAAACGTTTTTTGTGCTCTTGAGGCATGGGAATCTCGCCATCTATACTTCCAAATATCATAGATGCCTAGCAAACAGGGACCAAGTCGTGATTGTCGTCTGCTCGGTTCGCGGATAGACATATAGCGATTTCGAGAAATGAGCTTGGGGATGAGGGCGTCAAACACTTCGCAAGGAATTTGCGACCGGACCAGAGTTTTAAATTCCGCCTCATCAGACTGTATAACATGACTGAGGTGAGCCTTTCGGGCTTCAAGGCAAAGAAGATTGGAGACGGACGAGTTAAATTTAAATTGGTGTGTCATTGCAACGCGAACTTACTTTTCCCATTCCTCGAAGTCATCAAGTCTTTTTCTGTCAACTCCGAATCGGACACATTTGCAGGGCCTCTCTCCATTCGATGGAACAACACTACCCTGCACTTTACTGTGACGAATGCGCCGTTTGTCAGACTGTCTGCTGCATTATTGTCGAATGCTACAGCCTGGAGGATATTTTTGCATGTTATCTGCCCCTTTACTGGAACAGTGAGATCGCTACCCTTTGCCTTTTTACCTATGACGAGTTCTTGCACAGTAACTTGCGGAATTATTGAATATCTGGAGGAGGAATGCTTCCCCCAGTTTATTTAATCTTCTGGGTGTCTGCTAGATGTTCGGGCGCCTGAGGCAGCGAGCCTTCCTCCGGCACCTGATCATCCTTTTCATTTTTTGTTTTCTCCTTTCTTTTCAGTTTTAATTTAGTGTTATTTTAATTTCGTGGAGGCTTAACTAGGTGTGTGATTTTAAATAATTCATTACTTGTTTTTTGGCTCAAAATAAATGATTTTTGCACGAATAATTTCAACAGTTTAGCACTTGCTGGCACTCGCCAGTATAAACCCTCTAAAAAATCTACAAAGCCGATGTAAGGTAAAAGATGTTGGACCATTTTTAAAGAAATGACCTACATAGAAAATAACGCTGCCATAAGACGATAGAGTGAGATGTAGGCTAGTCGACAAACGATACATTTTTGAAACGCAAAATAAATGTACCTTTCGAAAAATTAATGTTTGGTGATGATGATGATGATGGTGGTGGTGAAATTCAGATGTTGCGAAACTGAGTGAGTAATGATAGAAAAATACTTTCTATGAAACAGAATTTTCCCACAAGGTGAGTGAGCATATAAACTATTCTTCAGCTGACATTGGCTTCTTGCGTGCCCTACCAACCCTAATACACACAAAAGCGTTCACTCCTGGCTATTTTGCCTGTATTAAAATATCTAGGCTATATATCTTCCACACAGTTTAACGTCCTCTATCTTTACCACTTCAATTTTTAAAATATATCCTTAAGAAACTCCTACGGCAGACGCCCTAGTTGCTTCTTGCTTTATTTTACGGGGGGAGGAAATAAACAAAAGGGGATATGAATCACTAAAGAATATATGGAACAAAGTGGAATGTTCAAATAAAGTGGATAAATTAGATATTGTGAGTAGTAAACTGATAAGAGAATACAAAACACCTTGGTATCTTTAATAGAATAAATAATTTGTAAGCTCACAAACTTTCCTATTCAATCTATGCCAAATTCTGGAAGATACCCAATTCGAGATATTAAATTTGGAGGCACCATTCGCACTCAAGTGTATACCAGTATGATCTATTTACACTTGCTTTGATTCTCCTCAGGATAGAAGTAAATTATTGAGGACATTTAATATACACTCTATCACTCAGAATAGTTTGAAGGAAATATATTGGATTTTGTTTTATTAATAAAAAATATTTAATTGAAATAAGTTTAATTAAATATGCGAAAATATAGTAACCTAAAAAAATTAATTTACTTGAGTGAGAATTTCTACTGAGGCTTAAATCACTTTGAATACAGGGAATTAATTCGCTTCACTTTAGGCACTGTTTGTCAGTGCGTGAACTGAATTAAATGGTTTTTAATTTCGGTGAACTTAATGGAAACGCGAATAGAATCTTGCCGAGCAATGAAATATTATTTCGTTTTTCGTTTTTTAGTCGCATCGACGATATCGAATAAGGCGATTAGCGCTGAAATTAAAAGGTAGCGAGATATCGGTTTGCATCAGACTGTTAACATGGTACCCTCTATATTGTTGAGATGTCTCTAAGTTGAAGCAGCATCTCCTCGGTGAGTGTATGAGCTTGGACTGAACACTGGCTGGATTCGTCTGAAGTAATCTCTATTGATGGGCTTCTCGACCAACCGGCTTTATTCTTCAGGGAATTGGGGAAGTCTGGTATCTCCCCTATTTAGGAAAGAGTTTCGTTCCCATAAACCTCACTCCTGGCAGAAAAACGAAAGAAAGAAAGATATTAGCTTTCTTATTTGGCGAGGCACAAAGAAGTGGTCGTTTTGCTCTCTCGCTTGCTAGATAGACGGGCGGAATCTCAGTTGAATGTGGAATTGGTTGCAAGCATGTCCGGGGAGGTTGTTGAAACTCACGTAGGGAAAACCTGAGGGTTCGTATCCCCCACAAATCATTAAAGTTAAGCTGAAAGGTTGTATATAGTAGAGATTAAGGTCCCTTACGTTTCACGTCAAATATTGCAGGGCAAATAATATAGGTCTGCAAACTTCCGAGATTAATATCCAAATAAATAAGTTCCATGGACATTCGTGTGTGGGTTTTCTGCTTATTAGGACCGGATTTAGAAGTTTTTATTTTCTAATAATAGAAAAGACACTTGAGAAAATATAAACAACTTTTTATGATAGCAATAATAGAAAAATTTTGAGGAAAAAAATTATAACTGTGACACAAATTTGCTAAAAGTCTTATAAGAAGCCATTAGTAGGAATAGTAGGAATCGCTTTGGAAGATTCATTTCTACAGGAGATTCAAACAATGAACGTTTTCATTACAATTCTAGTAGTGTTTACCTTATGAGCATAAAAATAGGCGTTCTTATTTTAAGCTTATTGATTACTTTGGACAGATGATGAAGTCGTCACTTTAAAATTCGTTACTTTAAATATTGCTTCAAAAAAAATAATGATGTAATTTTTCATTTTTACCGTTGGCCAAAAAAAAAAACCCAATGGAATAGGAGGGACGCAGGAGATGACCTGGAACCATCGAAGTCTAGTCCATTGCTGTATACGCCCAAAAGTATATTTAGTGCCTTATCAAGCCTACTATAAGGTAACCACTAAAATTGTGTCTGAATTTAAACCCTCATATATCATTAAATCTTAAAGCTGGAACAATGAAATGAACTGAATATAAAAGAATGATATTTTAATTTTAGAAATAACACAAAAGATAGTTAGGCTTTGCTAAGGTTCAACTTCATCCATGATCAAATATGAAATAAATTTCGTCGAAGTGACATTATTCGTCGTCCTCTGACCTCACAGTGTGGTTGATTAAATGGTAACAAACCTATCCTGGTTAGTGGGATTTACACCAAGGATCATATATTCGTTAAGTGAAGCATATCTATTGAGAAAAGAGGAATTAATGAGCGTACTGATTTTATTAGTAAAACTAGGCAATGGCTTCGCCACTCCCCCTTACAAAGGGAGCTTGCGCTTTGCTACTAAGATTAAAATTTAAAATATAAAAAAAAGCAGCAAAGGTTAAATTTTAAAAAATTTCTGAACTTCGCCAATTATAATAATTTTAAAAAGAAACTCTAAACTAAATTTCCCCCCCTTTCAAAATATCACGTTGCTAAAATATAGAGTTATAGAAGATATATAAAAATAAATTTTCTGAACTTCACCCTTTGTAATTCTTTAGGTTTAAAAAGATTCACAAAATTTCGATATTTATATTTATTTCTGAACTTCACCATATTTTTTGATATTATAAAAGAATTATTAGAAATAACTTTGATAAAAAAACATAAGTCATAACCAAACTAAGATGAAATTATTACTTAAATACTCAAAAAATCACCTTTTTAAATTATAGTGATAAAGCGACCGAGTGAAGTCGATATAGAGAAAACAGTAAGAAAAATGATATTTGAATACAATCTTCCAATCTAAATAGATTTTTACTGACTGCGAAATCGTTGAATTTTTTGACAGAACTAAAACCATTGGTTACTGGTAGCATTGATGTTGAGTTCAAATATTAAAAGTTTGTATTGTTTTCTTCTTATATTTGTATTATAGCGATATTTGACAAAAATCTAATCGATGCTCTCAATAAATCGACGTTTGGCTCAGTTGGTATGGTTTTCTTGCTTCAGTAGTTGCATTTATTCATATTTTTAATTCTTCTGATATGTTACCATCTACTAAGAGTCCTTCGGATTGTTGTTACTTTCAATTTTCGTGCAAGTGAAGCTGGTATGGAAAATGTCCTTTATTACAAAATCCTGCTAACGAGGATAAGCCGATTGATATTTAATAGACCTACAATGTATTAGGTTAGCAGACGAATAATATTTTCCACTGTGACGAAAGATCTTTGTTGTTTGAAGTTGGATCAAATTGATCCGAGATCGAACCCAACTACCTTATGTTCAATTCCAGAAATATATAAAAAATCCCTTATTTATATATATTTAACTCCATCCTACTTATCTTAATATTCCCCCTATACTAGCAATATATATATATAAATTTTTAGATGGTGTACTAGACTTCTTTTTAATGGAATACTAGAACGTCCACGATTAATAAACAATATTTACATAGTGGGCGTTTGCCTCATATCTATTAAAATGAAAATAAAATTTCTTAGAAATAAATAAGGAGATATTTTTACTAAAAGTTGGTCCATGGCCCGTTTAAAGATATTCTTGTAGTTAGGAGTTCCACATAAGGAAGACAAGGTTGTTCGAATGTTGATTTTCCAACCAAGGTCTTATATTTCCAGTTCTTCAACATCTTGTTGTGTCCTTTCTCTTTCTTTTCCTAGTTTCCCTTTCTATTTGAAACAAAATAGTTTACTTATGTCTTTCCTCGGAATTAAGATTTTTAGTCGCGTGCGAGTATAGTAGCGAGTGACTCTACATCTCACTATGTCGGTCGGTCCCCGTTTTGCTTTTTTTTGGTTTTTGTAATAACATCATAACTATTCAGCCAATTCTAACGAAATTTGAAAACCTTGTGTTTTACATTCACTTTCGAATGCTATAATTGCCAAAGTTCTCTCAAGCTTTGCCCGGGAATTATTTTGATTGGCAATAACATCATAACTATACTCTACGAGGCAAGCCTAGAATTGGCTATAATATTCTAGGTTATTATAAGCTAAGCTATACTATGCTAAGCTATGCTAAGAAATAATCTACAAGGGTAAGATATACTATGCTAATTTAGGCTATAAAATGCTATGCTAGGATAGCATATATTATGTTACGCTATACTAAGCTATGCTTGACTACGGTATAATAGGATAGTAGAGGCTATACTACTCTAGGATAGTTGATGCTAGGCTATCTTATACTATACTAAGCTAGGCTAATCTATGCTAAGCTATACTAGCTTAGACAGGGTTATACTCTGCTATACTAGGGTAAGCTAAAGTATAATAGGCTAGGGAGGGTAATGCTCTGCTATGCTAGGCTATGTTAGGTTATGCTAGGTAATACTATGTTAACTAACCAAGATTCTTTTAGGCGAAGCTACGCAAGGTTATTCTAGTCTAGGGTATGGTATGATATACTCGTCTAGGATATACTAGGCCACGCTATAATATGATACGCTTGACTATATTGTTATGTGTTTTTATGCTAGAATAGTCTATACCAAGCTCGCCTATAGTATACTAGGCTAGGCTATCCTATGTTTGGCTAGGCTTGGCTATACTAGGCTAAAACAGCGTAGTTTATACTATGCTATGGTGTACTAGTCAAGTTTAGGCTATTCTAGGATATACTAGGCTAGACAATACTATGCTAGGCTAGGCTATTTTCTACTATGCTTTGCTAAAGTATGTGGCTATACTATGCTATTTTAGGCTAGGCTATACTATGCTATTATAGGCTAGGCTAGACTATACTATGCTATTATAGGCTAGGCTAGGCTAGGCTAGACTATGCTATACTATACTATTCTGTGTTATGCTATGCTATAATATGCTATAATATACTATGCTACGATATGTTATACTATCGTGCTATGATGTGCTATTTTATGCAATTCTGTGCTATGTTATACATTATGTGCTATATTATGCAATTCTATGCTATACTATGATATGCAATAATATTCTATAATATACTATGCCTTAATCTGCTATGGTATATTATGCTATTCTATGGAATACTGTGCTATTAGTGTGTCTCAATCATTTCAACGTTCTAATTACAAAAATGAGGGGTGCTCAAAATTTGCTGCCCTACTTATGAATTCTAAAGGTCGTTTTTCTTTAATATAATTTAGTTC
Organism: Ceratothoa steindachneri; assembly: GCA_963969495.1. Lineage (NCBI taxonomy): Eukaryota > Metazoa > Arthropoda > Malacostraca > Isopoda > Cymothoidae > Ceratothoa > Ceratothoa steindachneri. The sequence goes on from OZ018327.1 coordinate 81,501,481, forward strand.
TCCTTCATTAGCTACTTAAAAGTTTTGACTTATTTTTGTCATCTTGGGGAATTAAATGACTATTATTATATTAATAATTATATCTATTTCACTTTTTTTCTTATTTTACCCTTTGAAACATATTCATCAGTGTGCTGAAGATTACGTGGCCTTCAGTACTACTATCTTACAAGTGGGATTTGACCTACAATTGATTTTAAAATTAGGACAAGACTGGCGACATTCACAAAATTGAACACCTAAATTGAAAATAGCAGAGTTGTTGGTTGCCATCTCAATTCCAAACTCTGGTTGACGTTCTGAAATGTGGATGTGAGAAACTAACCAGCAGCCAATCTTGCAAAGGATATTTACCCTAAAGTGCTTGAAAAGTGGGAACGAGGGAAGAGTTCTTTTCTAGCCCCCGTTGTAAATTCAAGAGTCGCAATCTCAAACAGATGCAAAAGAATTTGGAGCAGGAGAAAAACATATCCATTGGGAGAGGAGAGCTACAGACTTAAGACACTTGCATTACATAACTAGACAACCAGTTAATATCCTCAGGCACAAATATAAAATTGTTTTTTGATGTAAATTTGGCTGCCCTGGTTGCAAAAAAAGAATTCAAATTAATTTAAATCCACTAATTTAATGAAGATCTCTGTGAAGGAACTTGCTTTTATTAAAGGCAAGAGAGAAATGATTACTTCTTTTGGACCACATCAGGTTTGCATTCGAAATTAACTTGAGTAAAATAGACAAGTAAATAAGTAAAGGCTACAAGAGAGTAAAGAAAGAAGAGTTGCTTATTATAAGTAGGCCAATGTTTCGATGCCATTAAGTGAAATAATTTTCTCTCCTGAAGAAAATGAAGAACAAATAGCTGATGTTCAAGATGGAGAGGATTGAATTTATGAAGTGACATTAAAAATACCAACCATATCTTCAAATTCCATTTAAAAGCAGCTCGGACATTATTTGGGGAGGCAATAACATCATAACTCTTCAGTGGCTTGTAACGAAATTTTGAAATCTTATATTGTTTTACATTCTATTTCAAATAATATAATTGCCAAAGTCCTCCCAAGTTTAGCCCGGGAATTATTTTGTTTTGGCAATATCATCAAAACTATTCGGCCGATTCTAACGAAATTTGAAACCCTTAAAGTTTTTACATTCTCTTTCGAAAGATAGAATTGTCAAGGTCCTCCCAAGATTACTCCGGGAATTATTGAAACTTTTGAAGGTCGTAAGGTCATAAATCAGAATATGTAAGGGCACCCAACTTTTTTGTCAGCAGACATTATTTAATTTACCTTACCATTTTTTTTTTATATCGGCACTATACTTGGCCTATAAATTCTGTCTCTAACTAAATATTGGGAGCAGAAGGAAGCAATATGCTCTAAAATAGGCTTAAAAATTACCTGTATAGTTTTAACATAGCATTTTCATTTTTTGTTGAGAGAAAATGATAGATAAATGGTCCTATTCTAGTTGATATATTTCAAACTACGATATTATGACTATAAATATGCGGTTAATTATAGGGTTTGACTTCCCAATCAAATTGTCTTAAACTTGTTGTAGCTTAAACCTCTGGATAAAATGATCAAATTTTATATTATTTTGTCAGTGTACAGACCTAACAAGCAATCACTGGGAATCCCATAATAGCGACACCAGGCAAACACATGGCAGAGAGTGACTATCTGGATCGCGAAACTTTGCCTTTCCCTTCGTCGCGGAATCAGGAAGCAAGTGGACTGAAAGTCGCTGGAAAACATTCTCGCCTGCTAAACCATACAGAATAATTACAATGTCGGAGGGATATACCAGCCAACCACAGGTTGACCTCCCCTACCTCCACTCGCCTCAGCGCCCTCCACCCTGAGAATATAATACTTTTTCTTTAGGCTGTCGTGTTGTAGCATAATGGCCTAACTCCTCTCCTTAAGTGCCTCATCCTGATCTCGCACCTTGTACGAAGAAGCCACACGAAATCTCGTTGCAAATATGCCTTTTCATTTGAGAGGACATAATTGCAGGATTGGGGGAAGGGAAGTTTGAGGTCTAGCTCACTACGGCACCCAAAGGAAAGAAGCATCCTGGTTTAGAGCGACGTTTCATGCAGCAGGGAGGACATTGGACCCTACACCGTGGGTCCAGCCAGGACCACAGCAGAGCAACTTACAACTACTCTGTGTATACCAGAAGTAGCTTCGAATAACCAAAACCCGTTTGAGGGGGAGGGGAGGGCCCTCCAATAGGGGCTGCTGATTCTGACCTCATTTATCATTAAGTCCGCCATGTTTAAACATCTTGATGAGCCCATCCAGGTCCATACTCATATATTCACTTTTATTAGAGTCATAGTTCACAGGGACGGTACACGGCGTGGTGATCGGATTTCCCACTAGTATTTTTTTTTAAATCTCTTAGACTAAAATTTATTATGGGGTCAATAACTATTACTCTTAGACTATTCCACACATAAAATAACGCTTGCAATTAATAACTCATGATATACTTAAACTCTCCAACTCTTTCGACATAACTATTACTAACATAATTAACGCACACACTGGCCAAACACTCGTGTTTAGGTCTCAACAGGATGCCCACAAGTTCCATCTACTCGCCAAAGAAACCCTTGGAAAACAGCACCACAAGAGCAAACCTGAGGGCGTCGTAACAAAACACCACATATTCATACGCCAGACCAACCCCTTATGGTTGGCATTCTCGACCATAGACCTCCTCACCCACCTCAGGCATGAGTACGGAAAGTAGATTTCTATTTTAACCGAACAAGTAATGGTTGGTTATTTAGACTCGCAGACGAACATCTGAAAAAACACGTTGTTAAACGAAGGCAACAAGGTCTGCGGCATCCTCACATACGCTCAAAAGATAAAACAGCAGCCACAAGACTATCACCTGTGCTACAAGACGAGACATGACAAACATACCTGCCAGGCAAACTTTGGCTGCTCCAGATGCAGAGTGATGGTGCACAATCAATTGATTGAAAGAGCACCTCGCTTTTATGGCTCAACTGGAGGGGCGTCCATGCCGCCATGATCATAAGATGCCCAGACCTCGACAAAACCAAGGTAGACGCTGTTGCGGAGTGAAGAAGACCTAATACCCCAACTACATCATATCACTACCACACTCATAATCTCAACTCCTACCCCCACCCAACTCCCTTTACTAGAGCATTTGCCACCGCTGCCGGGGCGGTGGATATCACTCAACCCTGAGAGACAACTCTTAGAACCCCCTTCGCCGACACCGAGGCTGACGCCTAGGCCGAAACCGAGGCCGAAACCACCACCCAACGCAACACCATCAAACATCACAAAGACAAATGGCCCCGTGCTTTCCGCAGTAACAAAAGACATGTACAGGTGTGATTTCCACCTATACGCAAACATCCTAAACACGCTCTATGCCGCTAATGAATTCGGGCAAAGTACTTTCCTAGAGAAGGTGTTTGCCCTCATATACGAGGAGCGGTCAATAAGTTTTGCAATTCGGATATTAAGAAACGAGATATGAGGAAAAGTTTAATTATTTTTCAATATAACTACCTTCGACTTAAATGCACTTGCGCCACTTGTCCCTGAGGCTTCGAATTCCCGACAACCACAAATCTCCTGACTGCTGTTCAATCCACTCCTGGAAGGCGAGCTGGACATCTTCTTTGTCCCCAACCTGGCGTCCACGCAGTGCAGCCTTGAGCTGGCGGAATAAAAAGTAGTCGCTAGGGCCCAGATCTGGATTTTAGGGGAGATGGTTGAGCTCCTCGAATCCGCACTCACGCAGTGGGGCTTGTGCAACTCTGGCCTTGTGGACGGGGGCATTGTCGTGGAGGAGCAGGACACCGCGTGTCAACTTGCCGCATCGCTTCTGACGGATGCACTTCTTTAACCCAGCCAGTTTCTCGGCGTAATATTTGCCTGTGATATTCCTTCCACGGGGCGCATAGTCCACCAAAAACACTCCCTCAGAATCCCAGAAGATGGTGGCCATGATCTTCCTGGCTGAGGGTTGGGTCCGGAACTTGATGGGGGTCAGAGAGCCCCTGTGCTTTCAGGCTATGATTTCAAGCTTGGTTTTGGTATCCCAGTAATGGACCAACGTTTTATCACCTGTCACTATGCGTGACTCAACTCCCGCCGGGTCTTGGTTGTACAGGAACAGCAGCTCCTCCGAACTTTGACGACGTTGAATTCGATCATGGGGCATGAGGTTTCTAGTGACTCAACGGGCAGAGACCTTGGTCATGAACAAATTGTCGTTGATGATGTTGATAACACTTCCATGTGATGTTTCAAGTTCTTGCTCGATTTCTTCGACATTTACCCGTCAATTTTCGAGGATCATTCTCTCCACACGGGCCACATTGTCTTCGTTGGTCACGTCTGACGGGCGTCCTGGACGGGGGACATCTTCAAGGGACTCCCGACCATGGCGGAACCCCCTATTGCAGTGAGCAATTGTTGCATTGGAAGGGGCGGTGTCAGTGTACACTGCAACCATGCGTTCATGGATCTCTCATGCATTCTTGCTTTCCTTGGTAAAAATTTGATCACTGCGCGGTGCTCAACCTTCTCTACTGTTGAAAAATTTGTGACTGACGATCTGCGATCAGCGATCAGCTACTGCTTCTTAAATAGATAAGGCAGGAGCGTGCGGCTGCAGGTTCTGACTTGTTATAAATTGTCCTAACACCCCTATAAACAACAATCCCCATTCCTATGTTTTGCCATACCGATTTGCAAAACTTATTGACCGCCTCTCGTATGAACATAAAAGCAACAGACCTGCCCTTCTCTCCACAACAGTGACCACGGATTCACAACTGCGCACTTACCACTCTAGACTTACCAATAACAGCCACCCAGCTCTAGCCCTTTCCTGGGCCCCTGTTCCGGCTCCCCCATGCCCCTCTACTCATCTCTCTCTCCTCTTCACCCTCACTACCTTCTATTGCCCCACTGACTCCACAGTCTCCTCTCTCCTAACTCCATCTCTTACTATCCACGTCCGTCTTCATACTGTCTCGCCTCCTCTTCCTACTGTGTCCGACTCCCTTCTACTGCTCCCATTTTTATTTGCCCTATCTCGAAATCCCTTCCCTCTGTCCCCTCCTTCCACCCTCTTCACTTTTCCCCTGCCTCTTCAACTTTCTATACCACTCCTCCCGCTTCCCTCCTCCCCCTACTACTGCCTTCTCTTCTACACCAGGTACCAACTGACACGCATCAAGTAACACAAAACCTACACACTCCGCCTTCACCAAACATCATCTGCCACAGATGCGTAAATAGCCGTCTACAGAATTTTCTGGAGGAAAAGGACTGGTTCTCCTCCTGCCAATATATTTTCAGGAGTGGCTAGTCCACACAAGCGGTTGTGCACCTCGTTCTCAACATTATACAAAAGGCACGGCAAGCACGAGAGAAAACACTCTACAACAGTAAGGACGTGGAGAAGGCCTTTGGTAAGGTGTGACATGAGAGACTAGGTTGGATACTAGCCATCAATACGGAACTCCTTCTCTTCACTAGTGAGATTCTCTGTTACTACCTCACAAACCAGAGGTGTCGCAAAAAATAAAACAACACTAGATAACCTCTATTTACACCACGCTAAGAAGTACTGTAGGGTAGTATAGTGGCCCCCACACTATATATAATGCTCATAAAAGATCCCTCATGCCAACCTGAAAACTGCAGACACACATACACATTGTTCTATGCCGACGACGAAATCATACTCGTCTGCGGCTGGGTACCAGACAAATTGCACGCCCAGAACAAATAATCATGTATGAGAAGCAAAAGTATCAAAGAATATGAATAAGTGGTTCATTGATACGAATCATCAGAAGACACAGGTGACACTCTATGGCGCAAGCGATAACGACATGCACAGTATATAGATATTCTCCCACATACCAGACCAAAACCACTGAGACCCATCCACTCATTTACGCGACTCATTCAAAAATCCTAAGGGCAACATTCGAAATAGCTCTAAGATTCCACATCAAGCAAAACATAATACAATCAAAGGCCAACACTAGAGGCAAGAAGCTTCCTAGCTTCAACTTTGCCAGTTCTAATGTACAATTACACATAAAAACAAGAGTAAGAACACTCCTCACATACGCTTCTATAACACTCGTAGCTGCGAGTCATACATGGCAGAGGAAAGAACAACGCAAACTGAACTCTGTTCTGAGACGAGCATGTCACTCTCCTTTTACAGACAAATGGCCAGACTACATTAAAATATTGAACTAACACCACTTAACACACCCATAACCCCTCTCCACCCCCCCCCCCCCACTTAACAAGACAGTTGGGCAAACTTGCAAGAGACAACACAACACGGTGCGGTGGCACTAAGACAACCCGCAGCCCTCGACCACCTACATTTATTGCCTATCTACACATAGGATAACAGTGTCATAAATTGTGTGTTTCCATGTACGCACGTCATCCTTTCATCGCCATCTTCTCGCCGTCCCACTAAGCCCAATACCACAACCCACACATTCAAAAACACGGGAAATCGTGGTCCAACAACCGACTTTTAAAACTTTACACAACCATTCCAAAGTTTTTCCAAACCTTTCTTCTTTAATTACATGATATTCTGTGGCATCCACAGTCACCACTCTGTTCTTTCTATTCACATTTAAGCCAAGAGTTTAATGTTTATATTGACATCGTCCTGTCACTCGCTCAACTCACTCACTCGCTACATGGTAAGTGCCAACTTCACACGTCAAATCTTAAAGCTCACCATTCACCCGCGCTGTAGCCACTTGAACTCCTACCTGACCTTTTGATTAAAGACACTATATAATTGAAGCGTGTTTATATAGCCAACTGCATTATTGGTGACCCTCAAGGTTGACAAGCTACATTCTTTTAAGCCTCCATCAAGAAACCTCATAATTCATTACTCCGCTTACTCGCCATGTCTCTTTAACAATGAAACCAGCAGTCCTCTAACACGAACAATAAGTTTGTTTCGGCGATTCGAGTACCTTAATATTTGACAGTTAGGCCCAAATACTGGCCTTTTCTCTGCGAGCAGGTATTTGAGGCACAAAAGTTCTCATATACAAATATTAAACTTTAGCTGGCCTTTTTGTATCTGCCAGAAGATCACATAGATGCAGCGGACTCATTATTAGAGTTTTCAGCAGAGGAGAGACCTATGAGACGATCGATTCCATCATTATGCAGCACCGCGTGACCTCTGAGCAGCAACGATGGCAGAGCCTCACCATTCTTCAAACTCGCATCCATGTGTTTGTTACACACATGATAAACTTTCCGAAATTTCTCAATAAATTTAATAGTCTTTTTTCCAGTTAAATTTCGCGGAGAGCACTCGTTTCTGCTTAAAGTCGGGTCAAATAATCTAAGGACATAGCTGTGTGCAATCTGCAGCCGGTTAGGTTCCAAACAAGTTCCATTCTCAGGTCTACCTCGCTGCTAACGTAGTTACTCTTTTCGACCAAAAAGCGCCTCGGGTCTCTTTTAGAGACATTCACTCATGCCACTCAAACATTCTCAAATGCAATCTATCACAAAAATATCCGTTCCCTGACCAGATTGGCACGTTGACCAATGGAGTAAATGATATGTGCCTGGGCAGCTTTTTATCCCCTTCGCAATTTGAAACTTGCTCGCAGAATATATATATATATATATATATATATATATATATATATAGTAGGGTATTCAAACTTTGTATAGAGTAAGGTATTTTGACTTTCATCTTAGGTTGATCTAAATCCAATTCTGGAGGGGTGTCTTGGCGCAGCCAGCGACCTTTAAAAACCCCATGATGGAGAAACTTACAACCTCACGATAGTGTGGCATATTTAAATGGCACTGAGAAGAACAGAAGAGAATTTCGGGCACGGACCACTACCAAGCACATAGAACTACAAATAAACAATCACACGCTCACAAACACGGATGACATCCTCGATGCATTCCGGTCCCAAAGGAACAAAGTACACACACACATAGTCAACCCAAAGTACACGCTCAAGAGCACTTCCAAGAAGCCCAGGAATGGTGCCTTCTCCAGGCCAATGAGCTGTAACTATCCCTCCCTGATCCAAATAGAAGTGCTCGGTAACAGAGACACAGCAACCACTCCAATCACTATCGAGGAAACAAAATATCACATCAAAGCCACATGGAAACGAGCACCTGGACCCTCCGCCCTTCCGGCTACAATCCTACATCACCTGCCAGAAAACATCTACCGAACATCCAAAAATATTCTAGGCCTCGCACAACATTCTACTCCAAACAGTTACAGCCCTATTGCTTTCCTAGGGCGCTTAGGCAAAATACCAGAACGTATGGTGAACACCCGCTTGCGGAGCTTCCTATAGAAGGAGAACTACTTCTCCCTTGTTAGTACGACTTCGAGAAAGGCTGTTCCACTGGCGCAATGGTCACCATTGTTCACGAAATCTTTCACAAAGCAAGACAAGCACGACAAAAAAAAACACTCACTAGCAGCAAAGATATCGAAACGGGGTTCGATGAAGTGTGGCATGAGGGGCTACGTTGCAAACTCGCGAACAACACGGAGCTGCCTCTCTGCACTAGATGGCTCCTATCGCACTACCTTACAGATAGGAAGTGCTACATATGATACAACAACACAATATCACACCGATTTAGGTCACGCGCTGGAGTAACCCAAGGAAGCGTGCTGGCACTTACACTTTTCATAATCTACACAAACGACACTCCACGCCAGGAAGAAAACTACACACATATACGCACACTAGTGTATGCGAACGACGAGACCATTCTCGTCTCTAGCTAGCGCTCACAAATTCTTGCGTGCGGTGCACAAATAATACTCAAAAAGAAGACAGAATATGAGGGTTAGTGGCTCATAACCACTAATCCTCAGAAGATAAGGTTGACACTATACGGTGCGCAAGACCACTACATGCAGAACATATAAATATACGATCACAGACCCAACCAACAATAAACAGCCCCCATAAGAATTACATAAAAACCTGCAACAAAAATAAGCGGGCCAACATTCGATAAGTACTTACCCTTTCACGCACACCAAAACAACACAAGTCAAGGCGAAACGCAAAAACAACATACTGAAGAGGTTCTACACTAGCAGAAAAAAAATGCAGCTATACTTGTACAAAACACTCGTCAGACAATAATCACATACGCACCAGTTACACTAATGGTTGCAAGCCCAACATGGCAGAGTTGCGCACAGCACATTCAGAACTCTGATCTGAAGCGCACCTGTCGCTCTCCTCTTTACACGAGAATGTCGACACTATACGACATAAATAAACTCACAGCACTAAATACATATACGTTCACACATCTATCTCTACAACTAAAGAAGCTCGAGAGAGACCCCATATATAAAAACGTACACCACATACAATACGCTGCTGCTTGGGTTCCCAAATTCCCATCAGCACAACAGCACTAGCCAGCTGAACCATTATACACCTAATAGCAGCATCACCTGACGTTTTCCTTGAATCTGAACGGACACTGCTGCGCCAAAGTATTCAAGACACTACGCCACCACGTTTTGGCAATCGAGGCAGGCCTCGTCGAACTGTCAAGGAATTCGCCCTTCCTAGCTGACCTTCCAGCTTTGCCTATCAAACACCACATTTTGAACAACACGCCAACACATACTTCGCACCGATGTATAACCATCGGCCTATCTCCCTCCTCCTATCCCCTCTTAAGTGTTTTCCCAAACTCTCCTCTCCGACTGCAAGTTTGCTGTAATTCGAATACAGCAATTCTCTATTATTCTTTGTATTCTCATCTTATCTTATCTTAGTCGAATCGTTGTATTGCCATCGCCTCGTCACCCGCTTAAGTCCCTCGCTCGCTTCAGCCACTTCCAACCTCACACGTTAATCTCTATTGATCTTCATTGGCGCTAGTTACAGCCACCTGACCTGAGCAATCGAAAAGAACTCCTACCTGACCTTGTTAATAAAATTAATTGATAAATGGAGTGCGTTAATATAACAAATTCTCCAATAGCTCACAGCATGGCAAATTCGTCACGCCACTTGTCTATGTATTTTAGACGTGTTTCGCTTATCATTAGTTTTAACTTTATGGTCGACATTAGTAGCGTCAGTAAAGGAATTTTTCTAGCATTCAATTAAAAAAAATGCATGTTATTTACGAAAATTAAGAAAATGAACGGCCCCAAAACTTATCCCTGAGTAACCCCACTAGTCTTTGGTAGCCAGTCATTTGTTAGCAATTTGGAAGTCATCATGTAATGCGGTTCCTTAACCAAGATTTGATCGAATTTAAAAATAAAAATAATCGATATTTTTAGTATTGCGCTCTTTTAGGCCATCAAGCTTGACAAACCGCATGTCTATCAAATAAGCTAATGATTAAGAAAAGAATTGGGAGTTTGAGTCACACTTGAATGCACCAAGTGGGACAAATAGAGATAAAGCACTATCACTCATGCAACAGGGTATCTTGTACAACACTTAGCATTAAGGCAGAACCAGAGCATAGCATACTAACATGCTGAGATGGTGTCATTAAGGAAGATAGGTTTGAGTGAGATGTAGGATTTAAATTCATATATTAAAAGATCTCATTCAAATCGATTCAAAACGAAGGAGTAGCTAGTTTAGTCACAACGCAGAATAGTTGAGCGAGAGAAACGTTCATGACAGAAAAAAACGCAGACTGCAATATTTGGAATAAGCTGGAGAGTTAAAGGAGTGTAAGTTTAAGTAATCAAGGAGAGAGGTGAGGAAGGAATGAAGAGCTGTTGTGTTCAAAGTGACACCAGATGCGGCTAAGATTACAGAGAAAGAAGAGAGAGAATTGAAATTTAAAAGCAATAAAGGTTTTGAGAGATAACTATCAAAAGTAACGCTCAAATTAGAAATGGACAATGGAGGCACCAAGACTAAAATAGGGCGTGATAGTTTTGCAGCGAGCGACATCCGTAGGAATTCGAACCAGCCATACCTCTATTTTCACATGATTGAATTCCAAAAGGTTACCGAAAACGATTAAATGATGATGTAATAGGTAGATTGTAAATTAGTAAGAGTATCAGCAAACAAGGTGTGCGAAAGGGGATAGGTATTTGTGTCATCGGCATAAAAATACAATAATATAGCCCAAAACGGAAAAAAATAGCAAAGGAAAGGAGAGACATAAGGTATATAATTTCCATTTGAGAAATAGTGCTAAGAGATGAAATATGCTAGCAGAATCAGCTAATGGCAGTTCCAGAGATCCTCATGAATTCATGGAGTCGGTGATTAAGAACAATGTGATCAACGGTGTCAAATGTTGAAAAGAGATCTGGAAGTACAAAAATGTAAAGCTAACCAGCGTTGGTAGCACGACTTAGGCGATCCGTTACATGTAAAAGAGTTGATTTAGTGCTGTTTACAGCCTTCATAATATAAAAAAAACTCATCAGCTTTGGAAAAGAAGTGTTTTATAATTTTGACTTAGGTCGGCCTTTCAAGGAGTTTCTAAAGAAAATGAGATTAAGAGATTCGATGGTATCTTAGCGAAGACTTTGAGTTCAAGTTCGGTTTCGTTGTGAAATCAAATGGTACTATTCCAGCAAGAGAGCAGTATTAAAAGTACCATTGTCGCTAAAGGTGTGAAAGGATTAATACTAGAGGAGAACAGATGCTTTTACAAGAGATCAGGATAAAAGTAATTTATTAGGATGTGGGTTAAGTGAAAGGAGAGATATTACCCGGGGGCAAAAATGGAGAAGCCAGATAATTTTGTAGGGGTGATATGGGCAAGAGTCACGGGTTCAAGTGGAGCAGAGAGAATAGCATTTCCTAAATGCACTAATGTGGTTAAAGGTAACAGGAATGGTGCCAGCTGACTTTCTGTCGAGAAAAAAACATACCCATGAAAACGATTATTTTCTTTAGATACTTCAGAAATTGGTTCAGAGCCCCTCGCCACAAAATAACCTCAGCCTTCTGAACATGCAGGATACCTCTAAAGAAGGAAAAAATCCCAAAACTATTCAAAGAAATTGATTGTTCGCATTTTGCCACCGAACAGCAAAGATTCGCCTGCACTCAAAGAATATTCTAGACGCAAGCATACAAACTTATAGCTTTCGTCTTTTTCTCTCTCCTAACGCTAATGAAACGATTCTTAATAATTGTTATTAGGGACGACTTCTGATGTTTATTCCTGAGTCATGTAAAAAACAAGTTTCTGATCTATTACATTCTTTGACTCACTTTTAAGAGCAACAATGTCTCTTGTAATCAAACGCTTTGGACAACCACGCATAGAGCAAGAAAGTATCTTGTTCATACTGCCAAGAAACAAGCACGAACAAATTAACAAAGTTACCTTAAAAGAAACAATATCGCTTGTAAGCAAAAGCTTTAAACTACCATGCACAATCCTTATTACTCGTGTAAATAAAATATATTTAAAGTCGTAACTCATTTTATTCGTCCTGGTACTCCGCATTAGGATAACATCATAATGTCGAGTACCGTCGAGTCAAAGAAATATGAATGGCTAAGGAATAATAAAGGTATTTCAACAAAGATGCTTAGCGATATATAAACCAAAATTAGCGAAGAAATAATAATCATGCATCGGAAGCGAGGAAGCCCATACACTATGAAATCAACGAGACGGAAAACAGCGAATAGAATAAAAACTGGCAAAGCAATGCTTACTTGGAAGCGCAACGATTAAAAGAACAAGCAAATTGAATAATTCACACAAAATATATTGCTTAAATAACTACAAAAGCATCACTAGGGAATTCAAAAATTGATGACAACAAACACAAACAAATAGATGCATTGCTTCCAATCCACCCTGTGTGCGAGCCAAACTAGAAAACAACGAAGCAGTACTTCCCTCAAAACAAAAATCAATAAATATAAAAATTAATTGGATATAGAGAAAACAAAAGGTATTCGGAATATTTTGTTTGGGTTAGAGGGACAATAGTAGAACGTCTACCCAATCAAGGCCAGTTAATGATATTCTGCTATAATTTTTATACAAGAATATTTAATGGTAATTTATTAAACGCTCTAGCAAAATCTAAATATTTTCTAGCGTAACTTTAACCCGAGACGATTCTTTTGTCACACGATCATATAAGGTAACTAGACTCATAAGCAAGATCTCCTTTTTTGAGATCATGTTAAATGTTTACTAATAGTTTATTGCTCTCTAAATGAATCTGTAATTTTATGACAATGTACGACGTCATAATTTTCTTTATGATCAAGCTGACCCCACAACCTTTATCTGAATTCATTTTACTAATTTTTTTTATTGCATTATTGGCAGTAAATTTGGTTCCTTTCATTATTGGTACATTTTCTTCTTTTTGGTGTCTAATATTTATATTAAGAGTATCCTTGCTAAAAACTGATACAAAATAATTATTTCAAACTGATTATTTTCAAGGTCCTTTTGAAATTTTCTCGATGCTTCCTTTAATGCTTGAACTGTGTTCTTAATTCTATAATAGGAAAATAATGCTTTAGGATTATTACGTGATTTATCTGCTAATTTATCTACTTCTGGTCTCATTAATTTTCTCTTGATATTTGTGTAAATCTAGAACTTTTTCTCTCAATATGTAACGGATTTTAAGATGTTTTAAATGTGACTTTTGAATTTTTATGTTTGTTTTAAGACCATCTTTAATCCAAATTAGCCTGGAGCTGTGTAGATGAAGCTGCTAACTGTAACAGATTTTTTATTGATTATTTCCGTTTGCCAATTCCTAATTTTTACTTCCCTTTGCATGGTATTGAAATATAATATTAAATATCAAAATTTATAGTCTGATTCTCCTATAGGTTCTTAGAGGGCAGCCACTTCTAATAAGTTATATGGGTTGCATAAAATTAGGTTGAATATATTAATTTCTAAGAGTGGGGTTCGACAATTCGAAACACTTGTTATTCTAAATAGTCTGTAACTCCTATAAGATATTAATATTTTGTAATAACAAAATTCAGTTCATTTAACTTTTTCCTAATGTTTCTAGAATTGGAATAGTACATATTTATTAAAACTTTGATGGTTGCAGCGATTTTAGTTTCATTATTAATGTTTTGGCGGATATTCAGTCGAGCTTGAGCAATTTGAGCTTCTCAGGCTGAGCTCCTTGGGCCAAGCTTCTGTAGCCAAGAAAAATAGCGGTTTAGTTCAACGCCGAAGGGGTAAATATTGGAGTCGAACCCTTTTCGGTAACCAAATCACACGAATTTACGCGTATTTAAATGGTTCTCATCCCTACTCTAAAAGCCTCTGATGTTAAAACTCTCCCATATATCCCTAAAATTATATTGAGCAATGAGCGTATATTTTTTTATTATATTATTTACTTCGACTCCCTACGACAAAATTAGATTAAATTGGATGAGACTTTGAGCAACCTGCAACCAGCAACCAAATAGTTATGTGTAGTACTGTATTCGTGAACGTTTGTATCTCCTACTTTTAAACAGCTTATCCCTCTGGCTATAATTTTATTTTCCTTGTTATTTTATATTTTCCCCTCTTGTTTCTCGTTTAACTGCTACTGTCCTTCGTTTCAATAAATCAAATATGATCTTCATCACCATCTTTCCCAGATCCATATAAATATACAGCAACCAATGACGTTGGAGGCATTATCCATTCTTTCCAATCCTTGCTCGCTCCGATAACACGATCCAAGTAGCAACACTTCAAATCTTAGCTAGCGTTCGTCCTAGTCATAAATTATTGTCAGCTGATCCGTGTAATTACGGCTAATTTATGATACCCTTAAAGTATTTGGAATGAATCGTTCTAAGAGTTCGTTTAAACAGGACTGGTTTTAACTGCCGGCAGGCCAGGAGTAGCCATGAAGAAGAAAAGACTTCGCTCCTTTCCTTTGTTTTAGGCCGCAATCAAAGCGTAATAATAAACTTGAATCTGTTTCTTTTCTTCTCCAACATCATCAAACAGTCTCCTCCCAACTTACAACCTGTTTTATACTAATGCACCTACTCTTACTCAAAATTAGATAACGGGGCTGAACTAATTTATTAAACATAATTAAGTGCAATATTAAGAGATGATTAACCTTAATAATTATTCGCGCTTGAACTGCTTCCGTATTTGAGTATGAAAGACATATGGAGAAGATTAGGGATGTCAATGTACTCTGGCATACTTACCGATTAATAATTTAAGGGTTACATATATATATATATATATATATATATATATATATATATATATATATAACAATAGTATCAAAGAGAGCAAAGGGTGGCTCAATGATGGCAATCCTTACTGAGAAGACTGAAATAACGCCAGTGGAAAAAAGTTTGAAATTCCTAGTCGGGAACGGTGAATAATTAAAACGTATTTTTATAAACATGGTTATATTCTGCATTTTTCTAATGTGTTCTGTCTCTGGTTTAGGTACAGAATACAATGTTGGCCATATGTCCACTTGTATTGAGTCTGCATGCATTTATGCGCTCCTCGAAATTTCCGATAACTCCCTCACAGATGTTTGGCTCGATGCCTCCAATCCCACGTTTGATTTCAGCCTTGAGTTCAGGAATTGTGCGTGGTTTGTTGGCGTACACCTGAGATTCTACATAATCCCATAAGAAGAAATCACAAGGGCTAAGATCGCAGGAGCTTGCCGGTCATTCCTCCCAACCCTTCAAGGATATCACTCGTTGCGGAACTTTTTCGTGGAGTAATGCAAGCTTTTGGCGCAAAGTGTGGCAGATCGATCCATCTCGCTGAAACCAGAGGTTGGCAATCTCCGTATCTTTCAAGTTCGGTCATAACTAACTAAATATCATGTCTCGGTAGCGTTCTCCATTAATGGTAACTGCATTCGTCTCATTATCTTCTAAGAAGAACGGTCCAAGCACTCCACCTGCCCCAAATTTCGCTCTTGCATTATTCGAGGATTTTCATTTCCCCAAATCCAGCACTTCTGCTTATTGAAAAATCCGATCGAGTTGAAGTGTACCTCGTCACTGAAGATGATTTTCTTTGCAAATCTTTCGTCGGCTGCAAGTCTCTCTACAACCCAGTCAACAAATTGCTTTCGCCAAGAACGATTCTACCCAGGCATATTGTCCGTTGCAACTGAACTAGTTCTTTTAAACTTCGTCATTAGTCTGCAAACCGTAGACTCGTTGAGCGCTTTATTTCTCCCCCAAATAGTATGAAGTGTTCGAACTGTTCGCTTTGCACTTTCTCCATTTTGGTCAAATATCATCACAATAAGAACGTGCTGCTCAGGTGTAAACTGCTCCATTACCCACCGCTCACAAGTTTTCTTAAAAACAAATGAAGACCTATTAATCGGAGTGAAGAGAAATAGCAAACATGATAGAAGCATGCCTTCAAACTTCAAACCATAAAGTGTCCTATATGGAACACCCTTTATTCACCGGCCAAAAAAATAGTCATGTTGCATGTTTAAACGGTAACCCTGCCAAAGATGTAGCGCAATTTGCAGGTGTATCTACGCGTAGGGTTATATGGGTGTACCTGAAAGTGCAAAAATTACGGTTTACTATAAATGCCGGCCAGAATTGTGGCCGAAAAACAATCCCGACAAAACGGAACCGCTGCAGTGTTTAAAAATCGATTTGCTTCAAGGTGGGAATTGCTGAAAGACGTAACCGCTAGACCTCCGACACCAGTTATTGAAAGGACACTCAGCAGGTTACGGCATATCATGAACTTACGGAGCAGAGGGCCACGAAAGAGGCCTATGCTCATCTATGTCCACAAAGTTACTCGGCTACAGCGGGACTGAGACTCAAACAGTGGAAACGCTATATATGGAAGAACAAATGCCGTTTCTGCCTGTTTGTGAATGATGCCCGGCGTATGTTCATTGTAGGCGTCATGAAGGGTGCCTATTCTTCCTCATATCTCTGTTTCCTTGTTTCTTTTAGTTATGGCAAGTTTATGCGTTTTGTGGTTGTGTGGAATATCTTTATAATCAATGCTATTTAGGTTCGTATATTTGATTGTTTAAGGAATCTGGAAAAATTAGAAGGTGTCTTTTTCCAACCAAAATAAGAGGGTAAGTGTTCATTTTTCAGTTAAATCATTCAACTATTTTTCTTCTTACCTCTTAGAATCAAAATATGTTCCATTTAAACCTCCATAGGATTTCTTAAGTTCATACAGCTTAATATAATGTCCTCAAAGACTCGTATAGCTGTACATGTTAACCTTTGCCATAAAGTTCAGTATTCACGGGGCATTTTAATACTCTTTGCTCACGAGCTAATCTTTCCGCTGCCTTTGACATGGGTTCGTTCCCATATGGGAAATATCAGATGTGGTCTGCATGATTTCTTTATGTGGGTGACATCAGTATCTGAAATTTAAATAATGGGGTGCGGAGGGATATAAGAATGCGGAGCGAATCCAAAGTCTGCGAATGGTAACAACCGCCGTAGGGCTTTCACCATAATTATTTTCTGCCTTTCCAAAACTTTTGATGCCAAAAAGAAAGATTCAGAAACCTTGCATTGCAAGTTATATATCTATATTATTCAAGGAAGGGTAAAAATAGACGTGAATGAGCGCATGAGGCAAGATACCGGAGATTTTTAAAGGAAAAAGAAATGGAAAATGGAAGACAAAATTCAAGGAGAGCAAATGCTAGCTCATGGGAGGAAATCCAGGCTGTAAAAATCACAATAACACCAGGGTGAAAAATTAAATACCTTGTCTTTATTCTGTCTTCTCACTATGGATTGCCCACAATGAGCTGTCATTTGTTCTCCTTGATTTATGTCTTACAATGTCCCTTTCTCTTACCTTTAAAAACCCCCTCCAGTTTCTTGTCTCACGTGCTCATTCACATTCAAATTTATTTCCCTTTTAGTATATATATATATATATATATATATATATATATATAATATATAATATATATATAATATATAATATATATATATATATATATATATATATATATATATATATATATATATATATATATATATATATACAATACTTGGTTCAGCCACCTATCACTTGCCTTAAAATGTACAAAAGATTTTTAAGAAATTCTATAAATCGATATAAATACAAACTAGTAAATTGGTCACTATTACTCAGTGCATTTAAATTTCTGATCCAAAAGGTAAATCTTATCATAATTTAGTTAAATTTTTGCAGAGAAAGAATTGTCTTTTCACTGCATTTGGATTGCAATCGGAGTATATTTCCCCTTCACTAGCTTCTCATTGGACTCCTTCATTTATTTTGTAACAAAGATAAAGTGGAAAAAAAATAGTTACACTTAGGTTTTCTGTGGAATAATAGAACTATGATTCTTTGATATATGCTAAAATACATTTAGTAAAACTTATTTTCAAGTAATGGAAAGGAAAGCACTATTAGTTAGCATTTAGCCTTATTAAGAATTTCTTCACGAATAAAGTTTTTTCCGAGGGCCTAAAATATAAGGACTTTATGGCAGGTTTGCTTTTGTGTATTAAACGAATAAATAAATTCAACAGTCAATTGGATTCACTTGAGGAACTTTTCTCTCGCGCCAAAAGTCAGCATAGATTATTCCCATTTCATTCAATTTTTCCTCTTTCATGCACTTTATTCTTTCTATGTATTGGTTTTAAATTTTACCTAATTTTCGAGATTTTATGTTTCCTAAAAGATATTCACGAGTCCTTTTCAGGAAAACTACTAAAAAGGTTTCTCGAACTTCTTTTGCGCTCTTCTGCCACACATACATTTACGGTTGAATTTCCTCGCATAGACTCCAGACAAATAACTGAGAGATAATTAACTGAGAAAGAACAGAAATAGAGGTATTGCTATTACTAATATAATAATAAACTATTAATATCATTAAGTAATACTACTACTACTGTAATTATAATACAAAATTAATAACGTTCAGTAATACTACTACTACTAATGTAATAATAATACATAATTAATATCTTTCAATAATGCTATTACTACTGTTACTAATGTAATAATAATACAGAATTAATATCTTTCACTACTATAAATATTAACTACTACTACGAATAATGATGTTATAATAATCATGAAGCAATAATGTTTATCTGAGAGCATTCCACTAGTAATTTGGTTAATTGAGCCACAACTACTTTTACATTCGGCTCGATATCCCCCAAACGGATGATGAAAGTGAAGTTCAAATTAGACTGACAATTTTGAGAGAGTGGGTGTTACTGTTATTTGGATATGGAAACCCCCTTGCACAGGATCCGAGGCGGAAGAGTGATATGTTGTGTGCAAAAGGGTAGGGAGATGAAAGAGAGAGAGATTTTGTGTTTAGCTGAATTTTATGATGAAATACAGGCCGGAGCTATCTACGCGTATGCTCCAGTTAGGACACGCAGTACGAGTGATGGTGGCTCTCTGCAACTAAATTGATCGTGTCCATTCTCGTTGGGAATCGAACCCATTGATTTTGCTCGGAAGTGAACGCAGTTTCTATGCCAAGGATAGAAGCCAGTCCATGTGCTTGGAATATTACCGTATGTATACGCTCGAAATCGAACCCAATGTCTGTGACCCGAATCGATTAAGTGCCTATTGCAGGAATCGAACCAATTGCATATGCTTGAAATTAAAGAGTAGATACACGGAATCGAACCAAGTGCCTTTTCGCGGAATTACTTCTTATCCATTACCCCGTAAGGGGCGCGGCGATTTGCCATCCTGGCCGCCGTGCTGACGGGATCCAGCGCTCCGTCCGGCCCCAGCTTAGCCTCTCTTCCTTCCTTCAGATAGCCCGATTTCTCCCCTACCTCGTCGCTTTTCATACAACCTCTCCCACAACTTTCTCTGGTCAGCCTCTAATTTCACAGGGTAGATGCTGACCTTCTTCTCAAGCCAACCACCCAGGATGGGGGCTGAGGTGGGAGGGGACATTGTTCCCTAACCCCTCAGCTCCGGTTCGGGATGGGTTTTTTTAACAACCTGCTTCATCCCCACCCATACCTTCCTCACATCCCTTTTCCTCTCCTCTTCACATTCTATCTGTTTTGCGCCGTGTCTAAGGTGGAGCCGCCATGCCGAAGGACTGCCAGGCCACCAGGCGGGAGGGGTGGTCCCAAATGGCGGCGCCTGGCTCTGCCGGGCCTGTAAGAACCTTTTGCAGTGCGGGCTACTGCAAGAGGTGGTAAGCGATTGCGTCTCGTAAAACAAAGAAGGTCACCATTTCCAATGATGAAAAAAAAAACCATCTCCCCTTAATTCCCCCTAAAACAACGGAGCCGCCATCGTGCAGCTCCACAGAAAAGATGGAGGTCCCTCCCCCCCTGTGCTTGCGCAGGGGACCCTCCATACCTCTTTAACCGGAGAGGAGGCTTACTCCTCTCCTACGCCTACGGGTTTTGGGGAATCCCCCTCACCCCCTTCTCTGGAGGTGCTTTCGGGCACCTCCCTATCTCCAGCGGCAGTCCCTCCTTTGCTTTCTAAGGGGACTGCCAAGAAAGCCAGCAGGCAGCCCATTGCCGACCGCCCCTCGAACAAGCGGCTCGGTAGGGCAAACCCCCTTAGGGGGGAGAGGGAAGCCAGGCCCCTTCGGTCGCTTCCCTCAAAAGACCTGCTGGCAAAAATATTAAACCTTGCCGGGGTCAACGCTTGTGCCTCCCCACTAAAGACTGGCGACACTGCCAAGGGGACCTGTGATGTCCTGGGAGGGGATGGCCAACTGAAGGCCCCTCCTGTGATAAACATGGTCCTTGAGGAGACCCAGCCTCAGAAGGTAGGGCCTTCCATGGGGGGGAATCCTGGCTCGGCACCAAGCACCGAACCCGAATCCGCCCCCATGCAAGGTCCTTATCAAACGGCTGTAGATTCTCAGGCAGTACAAGGAGGGGAGGGATCTCATCCGGATGATGCCCCTGCGACCACCAGGACCTTCTCCATTTCGGAGAAGGACCTGGCTGAGGCCGGTCCATCTGGCCTGGGGGCTTCTACTAGCTGGGGTGAGAAGCGGGTTCATTCCCCGCCCTCCTCTCCAAAAAAGAAAAGGACCAAAAAGACGAAGAAGACTCGGGGCTCCTCTCAATCCGCGGGGGCTATGGGGACGGATGGGTTTGCTGCCACTTTGGCAACCGACCAAGCCAAGATTGGCACATCCGGGCCCTCTGCTTCCCCGGGTACGGAGCTCCTGACGATGACAAAGACCAAAAGTGCACAGGGCGGAGCCTCGATGACATCGGGGCCCCTGATTCAGAGGTTACCTGGCGTTTTAGAGCCCGCTGGCTTCAAACGCTTCCTCGTTATTCGCTCCACTGATGGCAGCATGTTGTCCAAGGGCAACATGATCCATCAGAGGAGAGGATTAGCTAGTGCAATTGGTAGAGAGCCGAAGGTAACCCGTTTCTCGGACGGGAGCCTTCTGGCGAATCCCGCGAATCCCGCCGAGGCGGCCAAGATAAGTGCTCTTCGGACACTTCATGGCACCCCAGTGAGTGTGACGCCGCACTCTACCATGAACTTTGTGAAAGGAGTAGTTTATGCGAGGGAACTCGTTGACTACTCCATTGAGGACATCACCCTAGAGCTGGCCGACCATGGGGCGGTCAAGGTCGAACGTGTGATGAGAAAACAGGGAGGGGCTTTGAGACCCACCTCTACACTCTTCGTCACGTTCGACTGTGACAAGCTCCCTGAGTCGGTGCGTGCCGGTTTGTACCGCTACCGCGTGAAGGCATTCGTGCCACTGCCGCGGCGGTGCTATTACTGTCACCGCTTCGGCCATACGAATCGCTCATGTAGACGTGTAAAGTCGGGGTCACCCGAAGTCTGTGTAAATTGCTCCAAGGTCGCACACGATAAGTCCAAATCGTGTGTGACCAAGTGTGTCAATTGCGGAGAGCCGCAACCTGCTTCTTCGAAGCAATGTGGTGCATATCTCCTGGAGAAAGAAATCCTGGCCGTTCAGGCCCAGGATAGACTCTCATTCCGCGAGGCTAAGGACTTGGTCCTGGCGCGCCCAGCTCTGCCTGGGACGTCATATGCCTCAGTAGTTCGAAAGGCACCCTCTGCTCCTGGTCCATCCAGGCCAACGAGCATGGTTGTTTCCGCGCCGATTCGGAGCCCTTCTGCGGGCTCTACCCAACCCGGTTGCTCCCCTGGTAAAGCTGGCGGCAAAAAGGGTCCATACCCAGCCCCGGCTAAAACCAGGGCTCCTTCCTCTTCCCCCAGCGTGACCGTTTCCCGCAAGGCGAAACGGCCACGCGCCTCCACCGAGTCGTTAGACTCACAGGAGGCAACACCCCTGAAGATGGTCGCTAGGCTATCTTCAGGGGTTCCTAAAGCTGTCCTTCGAAAGGAGGACAGCAACAAAGGAGCTTCGGCTACTTCGCCCACGCCCCGAGGTGGAGCGAGTGGCTCGGAGACGGTGGTTCCTCGAAAAGAGGCCCCCCCGCCTCCGAAGCCGCAGCGCCCGCCTAAGGTTTCGAGGCGGAGGGAGGAAAATACTCGCATGGCGAGCCCAACCTCCCCCAATAAGTCCTCGAAGGCGACAGCGCCTCCAGCACTTTGTCCGGCCAACAGCGCCTCCAGCACTTTGTCCGGCCAACAGCGCCCGGGGTTCTGCCCCCGGGAAGCGTACGGCTATTCCCGTGAGGGTCTTCAATTCGAGGAGGGCCCCCGCGTCTCCTCCGAGCTAGGCCTGGAGGGCATATTCCTTCAATGGAATTGTCGTGGACTCCGGGCCAACTGGGAGGAGCTGCGGAGGCTCTCCTCGTCCCGTTCCCCGTTAGCTATTTTTTTGCAGGAGACCATGCTAGGCGCGTGCCCCCTGCCTGCCCTCCCGGGGTATAAGGGTCTTGCGACCCCACCACCGCGGGATGGCCGGGCTGGGGGATGCGCGGTTTACACCCGGCATGATGTCTCCGTTCTTCCTTTCTCTTTAGATACCTCCTTTCAGGCAGTGGCTGTGCAGCTGCACCTGGATAGGAGGTATACTATCTTTTCTGCGTACATTCCACCGTCAGCTGACTTCGACGGGGGGGACTTTCGCCGCGTCGTGGCACGGTTGCCGAGGCCCTATCTCTTGCTTGGAGATCTAATCGGCAGGCATCCTCTCTGGGGAGATTACACCATCAATCCCAGGGGACAAGTCCTTGCCGATCTGATCGAAGAGCTTGAGATGGGTGTCCTAAACGTTGATGAGTTTACGCATCACTGTCCGAGAACCGCTTAATTTTCTTGCCTTGACCTATCTTTGTGCTCTTCGGATGCACAGCCTGATTTTGATAGGGGGGTGGTTGATGACCTCCATGGTAGTGATCACTTTCCCATTCAAGTATCATTTTCAGGGCAACTGCCGCCTGAGAGACCACCTCGGTGGGGCTTGGCGCGGGCGCGGTGGCCTGCATTTCAGGAAATGACTGAATTCTCTATCTCAGTCGAGGAGTTTAGGTCGGTAGATGAGGCCGTTGAGTTCTTCTCCGGCAACCTCATCGCCGTGGGCCTGACTACTATTCCTAGGACGTCTGGCCGTTTTGCACGCCGACCACTCCCATGGTGGTCGGCCGAGTGTGAGACGGCCCTCAAACAGAAGCGTTATGCCTACATGCGCTATAAGCGCCGCCCGAACGATTTCACTGTCGCTGAATTTCGTCGGGCTAGGGCTAGGTTCCGGTATATTTCGAAGCACGCCCGCCGCTCTTCTTGGCGGGCATACGTGTCTTCACTTAACGGGAAGACCCCTTTAGCTGAGGTGTGGAAGCGAGTCAAAAGGATTCGGGGCAAGTTCTCGCAGGACCCCCCTCCCGTTCTCCAGGAGAATGGGACCGCAATCTCGGAACCCGCGTCCGTGGCGGAATCCTTAGCGACCGCTTTCTCCGCATTCTCTAGCCGTGATGCTGCTCGGCCAGCATTCAATGCACGTCGTGATGTCGCGGAAGGCCGCCGGCTGGACTTTACCTCCAGAGGCGGAGAACCCTTCAACGACAAGTTTACTGTGAGTTGCGTTCCGCTCTCGCTTCGTGCGCGGACACCGCCTATGGTCCGGACGATGTCCCGTACGCCATGCTTCGACACCTGGGTGAGCGAGGCATGGCCTTTCTGTTAGATTTGTTCAACAGGATCTGGGTGGAAGGTCTTCTCCCAGACTCCTGGCGAATCGCTACTGTGCTCGCCTTTCGCAAGCCGGGGAGAGATCACTCTACTCCGACTGGTTTCCGCCCAATCTCTCTAACCTCTTGCGTGTGCAAGTTGATGGAGAAATTGGTAAATGTTAGATTAGCCTATTTTCTGGACAGCGGAGGCCATCTGTCTTCTGCACAGTGCGGCTTCCGTAAGTTCCACTCCACGTCGGATGCTCTGCTCCGACTGGAAAATGCCGTCTGCGAGGCTTTCCTTCGTAGACAGCACTACGCCACGGTGTTTTTTGATCTGGAGAAGGCCTATGATACCGCATGGCAATACGGTATCATGGAGTCTCTCCACACGATGGGGGCGAGCGGACGCCTCCCAATGTTTATATCTGAATTTTTGCGAGATCGTCGATTCCGCGTACGGGTGGGGGGAGCCCTCTCCGGCCCAAAGGAGCAGGAAGAGGGTGTCTCGCAGGGAAGTGTCCTCCGTGTCACACTCTTTGCCCTGAGCATCAACGGCATCACCTCAGTGCTGCCGGAAGATGTTCTCGCTACGCTCTACGTGGACGACCTTTCGATCTCTTTTGGCGCGGCCCAGATGCCAACTCTGGAGCGTCGACTCCAACAGGCATTGAACCGCGTCTCTCGCTATGCCGAAGCGCACAGGTTTCGGTTTTCTTTGGCCAAGACTAAGGTGGTGCACTTCTTCTGCCATCCACGGCTTCACCCCGACCCAGATTTGTTTCTTAATGGGGTGCGCCTGGATGTGGTTGAGTCGCACCGTTTCCTTGGTCTTGTATTCGACCGACGCCTCACCTGGGAGGCTCATATTCGCAGCCTTAGGGTCTCTTGTACCCGCGCAAGGATATTCTCCGTTCCGTGACGTTCAGCGCTTGGGGCGCTGATAGGGCTACCGCCTTACTTTTTTATCGATCCTTTGTTCGCTCGAAGCTCGACTACGGATGCGAGTTTTATGCATCCGCAGCCGAGCGTTTATTGCGGAAGGTGGATTCGATCCACCACACTGGCCTTCGCCTTGCGACCGGTGCCTTCCGCACTTCCTTGATTGAGAGCCTGTTGGTCGATGCTGGGGAGATGCCACTCGCTCTGCGCCGCGTGCAGTGCATCACTCGCCTGTACGCGCGAGCCCGGCGCCTCCCTCAGTCGCCAACAGCTCTCACTGCATCCGCAGCTGATCTCGATGGTGCCTATGCCGCCGAGAGACGCCAGTCATACCCAAAACCCTTTGGGTTTAGGGCCAGGAAACTCCTTCGAGAGGTAGATATAGCTCTCGGGCCGGTGGCGCCCCTGGTTCTGCCCAGGACGCCACCCTGGAGGGTACCACATTTGGCTATTTGTCGCCACGCCTCTGCTCCCAAAACTTGTACTGCGCCGGGAGTATTGCGTTTGACCTTTTTGGAGCACACATCGTGTCACGCTGGTACCGTGCCAGTGTATACGGATGGCTCCAAGTCCCAAGAGGGGGTCGGCTTCCACGCCGTATCCCCTCTGTTTGAAGTCAGCGGGGCTCTACCAGGCGCTGCGTCTGTCTTCACGGCCGAGCTGGTGGCAATACACCACTCGGTACGGGAGATTACGC
Organism: Ceratothoa steindachneri; assembly: GCA_963969495.1. Classification (NCBI taxonomy): domain Eukaryota; kingdom Metazoa; phylum Arthropoda; class Malacostraca; order Isopoda; family Cymothoidae; genus Ceratothoa; species Ceratothoa steindachneri. Next base: position 81,527,277 of record OZ018327.1, read on the forward strand.
GACGTGCCCGGTTCGGAGACCGGATTGTGATCTATAGCGACTCACAAAGCGCCCTGAGTGCTCTCGGGGCATTGGAATCTCCGCATCCCCTGGTTCGCGAAATCCGTGACGCCACGGTTTTGGCGAGCCGGGCAGATGTCGAGATTATCTTCTGCTGGGTTCCTGGACATGTAGGAATTGCGGGGAATGAGCGCGCCAATGAGGGCGCCAAAGAGTCCGCGAGGACTTTGCGACCAGACCAGCGTTTCGCTCTTCCTCACACTGACTACATGGCAGGAATACGGGCAGCTCTTCGGACTGCTTGGCAAAGAAGATGGGAGACGGTCGAGGGGAACTTAAAGTTGCGTGCCATTGCGCCGCGACTGTTCCCATGGACCTATCCCCCAATGCCGCGGTGGCTTGAGGTTGCTTCCTGTCGTCTTCGAATCGGACACACTCGTGTGACGCATCGCTACTTGATGGAGCGCTCGCCTGCGCCCTATTGCAACGACTGCGTCGTCCCCCAGACTGTTCGGCACATTCTTGTCGAATGTCCCAGTCTGGGTGATCTTCGCGCACGATACCTGTCCCGGTACCGGGATGGGCGGGGTCGCTACCGCCTATCCATTATACTCGGGACGAGTGCGTGCACCATGACTAGTGGACTTATTGACTTTTTGGGGGAGGCTGTCCTTCTCCCTTTCATTTAACCCAGTTTAATTGTTGTTGTTGTTTTTGTTATTGTTTTTGTTATTGCTTTTTTATTGTTATTTCTTTTTATTGTTTCCTGTTTAATTTTTAAAGTAGCCTAGAACTAGGCTGTTTGTTTACGGCGACTAATGCCTAAGTCGGCAGTCGCCAGATAGCCCCTTAATTAAAAAAAAAAAAATTCTTATCCATTAGGTTCGACAGAGTTCCAAGGATCTAAATCGGAATGGGACAATTCAGCACCATCCAACTCATCGCGAACTAATTAACTCATCGCCAAATAACTAACTCATAACCAACTAATTAACTCATCGGTGGCTAACTATCTCTTTGTCAGCTAACTATCTCATCGCTAGCTAACTAACATCACCAACTAACTAACTAATCGCCAGCTAACTATCTCATCGCCAGCTAACTAACATCACCAACTAACTAACTAATCGCCAGCTAACTATCTCATCGCCAGCTAACTAACTCATCGTCAGCTAACTAACTCATCGTCAGCTAACTAACTCATCACCTGTTAACTAACTCATCGCCTGCTAACTGAATCATCGCCAGCTAACTAACTCGTGGAGTGTTAACTAACTTATCACCAACTAACTAACTCATCGTCAATAAATAACTCATAGCCAGATAACTAACTCAAAGCCTGCTAACTAATTCATTACCAACTAACTCGTTGCCAGTTATATTTTATATTATAGAAACGGGGCCTAAATTATAGGGAATCAAAAGGAAAATATCTATTTACTTAAATAAGAACATACTCTATAGATGTAAAATTAAAAAGGAAGTTATTCATGACACTATATTTATGAAATGCAATTTTTAGTCGCGTGCGACTTTACATCTCACTATGTCGGTCGGTCGGGCCCTGTTTTGCTTTTTGTTTTGTTTTTATAATAACATTGTAACTATTCTGCCGAGTCTAACGAAATTTGAAGCCCTTATGTTGTTTTACATTCTCTTTCGAATGATATAATTAACAAAGTCCTTCCAATGTTAGCCTATGAATTATTTTGTTTTTGCCATAACATCATAACTATTCGGGCGAATTTTTTTAGAATGATATAATTGTCAAACTACTCTCAAGGTTAGCCAGGAAATTATAGAGCAATAAACACCTGATATTTTCTCTTATTATGGCGCATTTTCTTCTCCTCAGTCCGCTGGCTGAACGGCCAGTTACTCAAGTGAGTCGCTCCTCAGATAGATTTCTTAATGCCATTTCTCATACGTGGAAATCGAAGGATCGGATTACTTTTTTAAGTTGTATTTATTTGGGGGGTTTGGTGTGCTATAATAAGAGAAAAGATCCGCCCCTATTTCAAAATTATCTTATAAATGATATATAATACAATATGATGCGATTGCAATAGCCTTAAAGTAAAACATACCTTTTATCTTGAAAGTAAGTGAATTGCCGGGTTAATTCTGAAAGTAGCTCCTTAATAGTATTTTTTAAGTTATGTGGAATTTACTAAAATTATGCAGATTTGCATGTTAAAGACCTAAAGGAATGTAATCTTCATTGTCTTCAAACAGATCGCTGTCGGCCTCAACCACAGCCTCCACGCAGAGTCAAAGCTGCTACAGGCTTTATCAACAGTCTCCCTTTTTAACTGGTTGAAAACTGTGGTGATCCTTGACCTATAATCCACCTTGGTTGTGTACGGAGACTCGTTAGTCTTTCTCTTTCTCAACCCTGTCCCATGCATAATAATCTATAGGGTTACAGTCTGCGGGGTTGGGAAGCCAGATGCTCGTAGTGATATAGACAAATAAATTACTTTACAGATAAGACTGGGTTTTCCTGCTTATGGGGACAGGGTGCAGATTTGCCACCTGCCACAGGTACGGCTTAAGCGGCCACCGAACTGCCTGATGAGAGACTTACACTTTCTGGTCCTTAATTATGGGCATTATTGAGTTGATGGGATCGTTTTCAATGATGAACGGGTTTTTTTATATCAGAACGATTAGAATGACGATTCCGAGTCGCGGTACCTTCTTCATCACAGCTTGACTCATCCCATTGTTTCTTGATTTTCTACATCGTCCACAGATAAACACCCAAACACTCGGAGATCTTCGTTTTGTGGCTCCAGGAGTGAATATGAAGCAGCACAGGTTGAATTTTCCAATTTTTTTGTAGGATTAAATTCATCAATGGAATTGCTTTCTTAACACACGATGCATAACTGATTTTACTAATACTATGATATGAGAGGAGGAACGATGCCACACAATACGTTAGCGTAGAATTCAGAGCTAACTACGACGTCGATTACCTATCGCACCGTGTACATAGGCCTAGAAAAAATTATATACAGAAGAACAGGCTGAGAAATAACCTTCTCAAAAACGCAATATGTATTTAGGAAAAGATCACCAAACTACAAATTTACTAAGGGGTTCCCGAAAGTAATGCTTCCAATTTTTCTATTCCACCGCAAGGGGTTCAAGGAAATTGCTTACTGCATTGTTATGATGAGTGAACCTTTGCGCTAATACCCTGAAATTTTAATTTATCTCTTGCGGATATGGACGGCTTGATAGTGTAAGAAAGCAACACCTGTCATGGACGTACGTCAGAAGCAGAGATACGTCATTGGTTTCCTCCATGTAGAAGAGGTTGAATCAATCGACATTCACCAATGCTTGGTGAATGTTTACAGAGCCGAGGCGGTAATGGCAGCATGGTTAGAAGATGGCTTCGTAGACCCCGTAAGGTGCGCGGCGATTTGCCATCCTGGCCGCCGTGCTGACGGGATCCAGCGCTCCATCCGGCCCCAGCTTAGCCTCTCTTCCTTCCTTCAGATAGCCCGATTTCTCCCCTACCTCGTCGCTTTTCATACAACCTCTCCCACAACTTTCTCTGGTCAGCCTCTAATTTCACAGGGTAGAATGCTGACCTTCTTCTCAAGCCAACCACCCCGGATGGGGGCTAAGGGGGGATGGAACATTGTTCCCTAACCCCTCAGCTCCGGTTCGGGATAGGGTTTTTGACAACCTGCTTCATCCCCACCCATACCTTCCTCACATCCCTTTTCCTCTCCTCTTCACATTCTATCTGTTTTACGCCGTGTCTAAGGTAGAGCCGCCATGCCGAAGGACTGCCAGGCCACCAGGCGGGAGGGGTGGTCCCAAATGGCAGCGCCTGGCTCTGCCGGGCCTGTAAGAACCTCTTGCAGTGCGGGCTACTGCAAGAGGTGGTGAGCGATTGCGTCCCGTAAAACAAAGAGGGTCACCATGCCCAATGATGAAAAAAAAAAACATCTCCCTTAATTCCCCCTAAAACAACGGAGCCGCCCTCGTGCAGCTCCACAGAAAAGATGGAGGTCCCCCCCCCTGTGCTTGCGCAGGGGACCCTCCATACCTCTTTAACCGGAGAGGAGGCTTACTCCTCTCCTATGCCTACGGGTGTAGGGTACTCCCCCTCACCCCCTTCTCTGGAGGTGCTTTCGGGCACCTCCCTATCTCCAGCGGCAGTCCCTCCTTTGCTTTCTAAGGGGACTGCGAAGAAAGCCAGCAGGCAGCCCATTGCCGACCGCCCCTCGTACAAGCGGCTCGGTAGGGCGAACCCCCTTAGGGGGGAGAGGGAAGCCAGGCCCCTTCGGTCGCTTCCCTCAAAAGACCTGCTGGCAAAAATATTAAACCTTGCCGGGGTCAACGCCTGTGCCTCCCCACTAAAGACTTATGACGCTGCCAAGGGGACCTGCGATGTCCTGGGAGGGGATGGCCAACTGGAGGCCCCTCCTGTGATAGACATGGTCCTTAAGAAAAACCAGCCTCAGAAGGTAGGGCCTTCCATGGGGGGGAATCCGGGCTCGGCGCCAAGCACCGAACCCGAATCCGCCCCTATGCAAGGTCCTCATCAAACGGCTGTGGATGATCAGGCAGTACAAGAAGGGGAGGGATCTTCTCCGAAGGATGCTTCTGCGACCACCAGGACCTTCTCCATTTCGGAGAAGGACGTGGCTGAGGCTGGTCAATCTGGCCTGGGGGCTTCTACCGGCGGGGGTGAGAAGCGGGTTCATTCCCCGCCCTCCTCTCCAAAAAAGAAAAGGACGAAAAAGACCAAAAAGACGAAGAAGACTTGGGGCTCCTCTCAATCCGCGGGGGCTACGGGAACGGATGGGTCTGCTGCCACTTTAGCAAGCGACCAAGCCAAGATCGGCACATCCGAGCCCTCTGCTTCCCCGGGTACGGAGCTCCTGACAATGACAAAGACCAAAAGTGCACAGGGCGGAGCCTCGATGACATCGGGGCCCCTGATTCAGAGGTTACCTGGCGTTTTCGAGCCCGCTGGCTTCAAACGCTTTCTCGTTATTCGCTCCACTGATGGCAGCATGTTGTCCAAGGGCAACATGATCCATCAGAGAAGAGGATTAGCTAGTGCAATTGGTAGAGAGCCGAAGGTAACCCGTTTCTCGGACGGGAGCCTTCTGGCGAATGCCGCGAATCCCGCCGAGGCGGCCAAGATAAGTGCTCTTCGGACACTTCATGGCACCCCGGTAAGTGTGACGCCGCACTCTACCATGAACTTTGTGAAAGGAGTAGTTTATGCGAGGGAACTCGTTGACTACTCCATTGAGGACATCACCCTAGAGCTGGCCGACCATGGGGCGGTCAAGGTCGAACGTGTGATGAGAAAACAGGGAAGGGCCTCGAGACCCACCCCTACACTCTTCGTCACGTTCGACTGTGACAAGCTCCCTGAGTCGGTGCGTGCCGGTTGGTACCGTTACCGCGTGAAGGCATTCGTGCCACTGACGCGGCGGTGCTATTACTGTCACCGCTTCGGCCATAAGAATCGCTCATGTAGACGTGCAAAGTCAGGGTCACCCGAAGTCTGTGTAAATTGCTCCAAGGTCGCACACGATAAGTCCAAATCGTGTGTGGCCAAGTGTGTCAATTGCGGAGAGCCGCACCCTGCTTCTTCGAAGCAATGTGGTGCATATCTCCTTGAGAAAGAAATCCTGGCCGTTCAGGCCCAGGATCGACTCTCATTCCGCGAGGCAAAGGACTTGGTCCTGGCGCGCCTGGCTCTGCCTGGGACGTCATATGCCTCAATAGTTAGAAAGGCACCCTCTACTCCTGGCCCATCCTGGCCAACGAGCACGGTTGTTTCCGCGCCCATTCGGAGCCCTTCTGCGGGCTCTACCCAACCTGGGCGCTCCCCTGGTAGAGCTGGCGGCAAAAAGGGTTCATTCTTTGCCTCGGCTAAAACCAGGGCTCCCCCCTCTTCCCCCAGCGTGACTGTTTCCCGTAAAGCGAAACGGCCACGCGCCTCCACCGAGTCGTTAGACTCACAGGAGGCAACACCCCTGAAGATAGTCGCTAGGCCATCTTCCGGGGTTCCTAAAGCTGTTCCCCGAAAGGAGGACAGCAACAAAGGGGCTTCGGCCCCTTCGCCCACGCCCCGAGGTGGAGCGAGTGGCTCCGAGACGGTGGTTCCTCGAAAAAAGGGCCCCCCCCGCCTCCAAAGCCGCAACGCCCGCCTAAGGTTTCGAGGCGGAGGGAGGAAAAGACTCGCATGGAAAGCCCAACCTCCCCCAATAAGTCCTCGGAGGCGACAGCGCCTTCAGCGCTTTGTCCGGCCAACAGCGCCCGGGCTTCTGCCCCCGGGAAACGTACGGCCATTCCCGTGAGGGTCTTTAATTCGAGGAGAGCCCCAGCGTCTCCTCCGAGTTAGGCCTGGAAGGCATATTCCTTCAATGAAATTGCCGTAGACTCCCGGCCAACTGGGAGGAGCTGCGGAGGCTCGTCTCGTCCCGTTCCCCGTTAGCAATTTTTTGGCAGGAGACCATGCTAGGCGCGTGCCCGCTGCCGGCCCGCCCGGGGTATAAGGGTCTTGCGACCCCACCACCGCGGGATGGCCGGGCTGGGGGATGCGCGGTTTACACCCGGCATGATGTCTCCATTCTTCCTTTCTCTTTAGATACCTCCTTTCAGGCAGTGGCTGTGCAGCTGGACCTAGGTAGGAGGTATACTATCATTTCTGCATACATTCCAACGTCAGCTGACTTTGACGCGGGGGACTTCCGCCACGTCGTGGCACGGTTGCCGAGGCCCTATCTCTTGCTTGGAGACCCCGTAAGGGGCCCGGCGATTTGCCATCCTGGCCGCCGTGCTGACGGGATCCAACGCTCCATCCGGCCCCAGCTTAGCCTCTCTTCCTTCCTTCAGATAGCCTGATTTCTCCCCTACCTCGTCGCTTTTAATACAACCTCTTCCACAACTTTCTCTGGTCAGCCTCTAATTTCACAGGGTAGAATGCTGACATTCTTCTAAAGCCAACCACCCCGGATGGGGGCTGAGGGGGGAGGGGACATTGTTCCCTAACCCCTCAGCTCCGGTTCGGGATGGGGTTTTTTTAACAACCTGCTTCATCCCCACCCATACCTTGCTCACATCCCTTTTCCTCTCCTCTTCACATTCTATCTGTTTTACGCCGTGTCTAAGGTGGAGCCGCCATGCCAAAGAACTGCCAGGCCACCAGGCGGGAGGGGTGGTCCCGAATGGCGGCGCCTGGCTCTGCAGGGCTTGTAAGCACCTCTCGCAGTGCGGGCAACTGCGAGAGGTGATGAGCTATTGCGTCGCGTTTTAAAAAGAGGGTCACCATGCCCATGTATGACAAAAAAAAACAAAAAACCCAACCCCCAACTTCCCCAAGAAAATCATCGGAGCCACCCTCGGGCAGCTCCACCGAGAAAATAGAGGTGCCCCCCCTTGTGCTTGCTCAAGGGACCCTCCATAATTCTTTAACCGGAGAGGAGGCTTACTCCTCTCCTACGCCTACGGGTGTAGGGGACTCCCCCTCACCCCCTTCTCTGGAGGTGCTTTGGGGCACCTCCCTATCTCCAGCGGCAGTCCCTCCTTTGCTTTCTAAGGGGACTGCCAAGAAAGCCAGAAGGCAGCCCATTGCCGACCGCCCCTCGTGCAGGCGGCTCGGTAGGGCAAACCCCCTTAGGGGGGAGAGGGGAGCCAGGCCCCTTCGGTCGCTTCCCTCAAAAGACCTGCTGGCAAGAATTTTAAACCTTGCCGGGGTCAACGCCTGTGCCTCCCAACTAAAGACTGGCGACACTGCCAAGGGGACCTGCGATGTCCTGGGAGGGGATGGCCAACTGGAGGCCCCTCCTGTGATAGACATGGTCCTTGAGGAGACCCAGCCTCAGACGGTAGGGCCTTCCATGGGGTGGAATTTATGCTCGGCGCCAAGCACCGAACCCGAATCCGCCCCTATGCAAGGTCCTCCTCAAATGGCTGAGGGCTCCGAGGCAGTAAAAGGAGGGTAGGGATCTCCTCCGATAGGTGCCCCTACGACAACCAGGACCTTCTCTATTTTAGAGAGGGACCTGGCTGATGCCAGACCATCTGGCCTAGGAGCTTCTGCCGGCAAAGGTGAAAAGCGGGTTCATTCCCCGCCCTCCTCTCCAAAAAAGAAAAAGACAAAAAAAGACTAAAAAGACGAAGAAGACTCGGGGCTCCTCTCCATCAGCGGGGGTTGCGAGGACGGATGGGTCTGCTGCCACTTTAGCAAGCGACCAAGCCAAGATCGGCACATCCGGGCCCTCTGCTTCCCCGGGTACGGAGCTCCTGACGATGACAAAGACCAAAAGTGCACAGGGCGGAGCCTCGATGACATCGGGGCCCCTGATTCAGAGGTTACCTGGCGTTTTCGAGCCCGCTGGCTTCAAACGCTTTCTCGTTATTCGCTCCACTGATGGCAGCATGTTGTCCAAGTGCAACATGATCCATCAGAGGAGAGGATTAGCTAGTGCAATTGGTAGAGAGCCGAAGGTAACCCGTTTCTCGGACGGGAGCCTTCTGGCGAATGCCGCGAATCCCACCGAGGCGGCCAAGATAAGTGCTCTTCGGACACTTCATGGCACCCCGGTGAGTGTGACGCCGCACTCTACCATGAACTTTGTGAAAGGAGTAGTTTATGCGAGGGAACTCGTTGACTACTCCATTGAGGACATCACCCTAGAGCTGGCCGACCATGGGGCGGTCAAGGTCGAACGTGTGATGAGAAAACAGGGAGGGGCCTCGAGACCCACCCCTACACTCTTCGTCACGTTCGACTGTGACAAGCTCCTTGAGTCGGTGCGTGCCGGTTGGTACCGCTACCGCGTGAAGGCATTCGTGCCACTGCCACGGCGGTGCTATTACTGTCACCGCTTCGGCCACACGAATCGATCATGTAGACGTGCAAAATCGGGGTCACCCGAAGTCTGTGTAAATTGCTCCAAGGTCGCACAAATAAGCCCAAATCGTGTGTCGCCAAGTGTGTCAATTGCGGAGAGCCGCACCCTGCTTCTTAGAAGCAATGTGGTGCATATCTCCTGAAGAAAGAAATCCGGGCCGTTCAGGCCCAGGATAGACTCTCATTCCGCGAGGCTAATGACTTGGTCCTGGCGCGCCCAGCTCTGCCTGGGACGTCATATTCCTCAGTAGTTCGTAAGGCACCCTCTGCTCCTGGCCCATCCAGGCCAACGAGCACGGTTGTTTCCGCGCCCATTCGGAGCCCTTCTGCGGGCTCTACCCAACCCGGTTGCTCCCCTGGTAAAGCTGGCGGCAAAAAGGGGTCCATACCCAGCCCCCGCTTAAACCAGGGCTCCTTCGTCTTCCCCCAGCGTGACCGTTTCCCGCAAGGCGAAACGGCCACGCGCCTCCACCGAGTCGTTAGACTCACAGGAGGCAACACCCCTGAAGATGGTCGCTAGGCCATCATCCGGGGTTCCTAAAGCTGTTCCCTGAAAGGAGGACAGCAACAAAAGAGCTTCGGCCCCTTCGCCCACGCCCCGAGGTGGAGCGAGTGGCTCGGAGACGGTGGTTCCTCGAAAAGAGGGCCCCCCCGCCTCCGAAGCCGCAACGCCCGCCTAAGGTTTCGAGGCGGAGGGAGGAAAAGACTCGCATGGCGAGCCCAACCTCCCTCAATAAGTCCTCAAAGATGACAGCACCTTCAGCGCTTTGTCCGGCCAACAGCGCCCGGGGTTCTGCCTCGGGAAGCGTACGGCCATTCCAGTGAGGGTCTTCAATTTAAGGAGGGCCCCCGCGTCTCCTCCGAGCTAGGCCTGGAAGGCATATTCCTTCAATGGAATTGCCGTGGACTCCGGGCCAACTGGGAGGAGCTGCGGAGGCTCGTCTCGTCCCGTTCCCCGTTAGCAATTTTTTGGCAGGAGACCATGCTAGGCGCGTGCCCGCTGCCGGCCCGCCCGGGGTATAAGGGTCTTGCGACCCCACCACCGCGGGATGGCCGGGCTGGGGGATGCGCGGTTTACACCCGGCATGATGTCTCCATTCTTCCTTTCTCTTTAGATACCTCCTTTCAGGCAGTGGCTGTGCAGCTGGACCTAGGTAGGAGGTATACTATCATTTCTGCATACATTCCAACGTCAGCTGACTTTGACGCGGGGGACTTCCGCCACGTCGTGGCACGGTTGCCGAGGCCCTATCTCTTGCTTGGAGACCCCGTAAGGGGCCCGGCGATTTGCCATCCTGGCCGCCGTGCTGACGGGATCCAACGCTCCATCCGGCCCCAGCTTAGCCTCTCTTCCTTCCTTCAGATAGCCTGATTTCTCCCCTACCTCGTCGCTTTTAATACAACCTCTTCCACAACTTTCTCTGGTCAGCCTCTAATTTCACAGGGTAGAATGCTGACATTCTTCTAAAGCCAACCACCCCGGATGGGGGCTGAGGGGGGAGGGGACATTGTTCCCTAACCCCTCAGCTCCGGTTCGGGATGGGGTTTTTTTAACAACCTGCTTCATCCCCACCCATACCTTGCTCACATCCCTTTTCCTCTCCTCTTCACATTCTATCTGTTTTACGCCGTGTCTAAGGTGGAGCCGCCATGCCAAAGAACTGCCAGGCCACCAGGCGGGAGGGGTGGTCCCGAATGGCGGCGCCTGGCTCTGCAGGGCTTGTAAGCACCTCTCGCAGTGCGGGCAACTGCGAGAGGTGATGAGCTATTGCGTCGCGTTTTAAAAAGAGGGTCACCATGCCCATGTATGACAAAAAAAAACAAAAAACCCAACCCCCAACTTCCCCAAGAAAATCATCGGAGCCACCCTCGGGCAGCTCCACCGAGAAAATAGAGGTGCCCCCCCTTGTGCTTGCTCAAGGGACCCTCCATAATTCTTTAACCGGAGAGGAGGCTTACTCCTCTCCTACGCCTACGGGTGTAGGGGACTCCCCCTCACCCCCTTCTCTGGAGGTGCTTTGGGGCACCTCCCTATCTCCAGCGGCAGTCCCTCCTTTGCTTTCTAAGGGGACTGCCAAGAAAGCCAGAAGGCAGCCCATTGCCGACCGCCCCTCGTGCAGGCGGCTCGGTAGGGCAAACCCCCTTAGGGGGGAGAGGGGAGCCAGGCCCCTTCGGTCGCTTCCCTCAAAAGACCTGCTGGCAAGAATTTTAAACCTTGCCGGGGTCAACGCCTGTGCCTCCCAACTAAAGACTGGCGACACTGCCAAGGGGACCTGCGATGTCCTGGGAGGGGATGGCCAACTGGAGGCCCCTCCTGTGATAGACATGGTCCTTGAGGAGACCCAGCCTCAGACGGTAGGGCCTTCCATGGGGTGGAATTTATGCTCGGCGCCAAGCACCGAACCCGAATCCGCCCCTATGCAAGGTCCTCCTCAAATGGCTGAGGGCTCCGAGGCAGTAAAAGGAGGGTAGGGATCTCCTCCGATAGGTGCCCCTACGACAACCAGGACCTTCTCTATTTTAGAGAGGGACCTGGCTGATGCCAGACCATCTGGCCTAGGAGCTTCTGCCGGCAAAGGTGAAAAGCGGGTTCATTCCCCGCCCTCCTCTCCAAAAAAGAAAAAGACAAAAAAAGACTAAAAAGACGAAGAAGACTCGGGGCTCCTCTCCATCAGCGGGGGTTGCGAGGACGGATGGGTCTGCTGCCACTTTAGCAAGCGACCAAGCCAAGATCGGCACATCCGGGCCCTCTGCTTCCCCGGGTACGGAGCTCCTGACGATGACAAAGACCAAAAGTGCACAGGGCGGAGCCTCGATGACATCGGGGCCCCTGATTCAGAGGTTACCTGGCGTTTTCGAGCCCGCTGGCTTCAAACGCTTTCTCGTTATTCGCTCCACTGATGGCAGCATGTTGTCCAAGTGCAACATGATCCATCAGAGGAGAGGATTAGCTAGTGCAATTGGTAGAGAGCCGAAGGTAACCCGTTTCTCGGACGGGAGCCTTCTGGCGAATGCCGCGAATCCCACCGAGGCGGCCAAGATAAGTGCTCTTCGGACACTTCATGGCACCCCGGTGAGTGTGACGCCGCACTCTACCATGAACTTTGTGAAAGGAGTAGTTTATGCGAGGGAACTCGTTGACTACTCCATTGAGGACATCACCCTAGAGCTGGCCGACCATGGGGCGGTCAAGGTCGAACGTGTGATGAGAAAACAGGGAGGGGCCTCGAGACCCACCCCTACACTCTTCGTCACGTTCGACTGTGACAAGCTCCCTGAGTCGGTGCGTGCCGGTTGGTACCGCTACCGCGTGAAGGCATTCGTGCCACTGCCACGGCGGTGCTATTACTGTCACCGCTTCGGCCACACGAATCGATCATGTAGACGTGCAAAATCGGGGTCACCCGAAGTCTGTGTAAATTGCTCCAAGGTCGCACAAATAAGCCCAAATCGTGTGTCGCCAAGTGTGTCAATTGCGGAGAGCCGCACCCTGCTTCTTAGAAGCAATGTGGTGCATATCTCCTGAAGAAAGAAATCCGGGCCGTTCAGGCCCAGGATAGACTCTCATTCCGCGAGGCTAATGACTTGGTCCTGGCGCGCCCAGCTCTGCCTGGGACGTCATATTCCTCAGTAGTTCGTAAGGCACCCTCTGCTCCTGGCCCATCCAGGCCAACGAGCACGGTTGTTTCCGCGCCCATTCGGAGCCCTTCTGCGGGCTCTACCCAACCCGGTTGCTCCCCTGGTAAAGCTGGCGGCAAAAAGGGGTCCATACCCAGCCCCCGCTTAAACCAGGGCTCCTTCGTCTTCCCCCAGCGTGACCGTTTCCCGCAAGGCGAAACGGCCACGCGCCTCCACCGAGTCGTTAGACTCACAGGAGGCAACACCCCTGAAGATGGTCGCTAGGCCATCATCCGGGGTTCCTAAAGCTGTTCCCTGAAAGGAGGACAGCAACAAAAGAGCTTCGGCCCCTTCGCCCACGCCCCGAGGTGGAGCGAGTGGCTCGGAGACGGTGGTTCCTCGAAAAGAGGGCCCCCCCGCCTCCGAAGCCGCAACGCCCGCCTAAGGTTTCGAGGCGGAGGGAGGAAAAGACTCGCATGGCGAGCCCAACCTCCCTCAATAAGTCCTCAAAGATGACAGCACCTTCAGCGCTTTGTCCGGCCAACAGCGCCCGGGGTTCTGCCTCGGGAAGCGTACGGCCATTCCAGTGAGGGTCTTCAATTTAAGGAGGGCCCCCGCGTCTCCTCCGAGCTAGGCCTGGAAGGCATATTCCTTCAATGGAATTGCCGTGGACTCCGGGCCAACTGGGAGGAGCTGCGGAGGCTCGTCTCGTCCCGTTCCCCGTTAGCTATTTTTTTGCAGGAGACCATGCTAGGCGCGTGCCCGCTGCCTGCCCTCCCTGGGTAAAGGGTCTTGCGACCCCATCACCGCGGGATGACCGGGCTGGGGGATGCGCGGTTTACACCCGGCATGATGTCTCCGTTCTTCCTTTCTTTTAAAATACCTCCTTTTAGGCAGTGGCTGTGCAGCTGCACCTGGATAGGAGGTATACTATCATTTATGCGTACATTCCACCGTCAGCTGACTTCGACGCGGGGGACTGTCGTGGCACGGTTGCCGAGGCCCTATCTCTTGCTTGGAGATCTGAACGGCAGGCATCCTCTCTGGGGAGATTACTCCATAAATCCCAGGGGACAAGTCCTTGCCGATCTGATCGAAGAGCTTGAGATGGGCGTCCTAAACGTGGATGAGTTTACGCATCACTGTCCGAGAACCGCTTCATTTTCTTGCCTTGACCTATCTTTGTGCTCTTCGGATGCACAGCCTGATTTTGATTGAGGGGTGGTCGACGACCTTCATGGTAGTGATCACTTTCCCATTCAAATATCATTTTCAGGCCAACCGCCGCCTGAAAGACCACCTTGGTGGTGCTTGGCGCGGGCGCGGTGGCCTGCATTTCAGGAAATGACTGAATTCTCTATCTCAGTCGAGGAGTTTAGGTCGGTAGATGAGGCCGTTGAGTTCTTCTCCAGCAACCTCATCCCTGTGGGCCTGACTACTATTCCTAGGACGTCTGGCTGTTTTGCACGCCGACCATTTCCATGGTGGTCGGCCGAGTGTTAGACCGCCCTCAAACAGAAGCGTTGTGCCTACATGTGCTATAAGCACCGCCCGAACGATTTCACTGTCGCTGAATTTCGTCGGGCTAGGGCTAGGTTCCGCTATATTTCGAATCACCCCCGCCACTCATCTTGGCGAGCATACGTGTCTTCACTTAACGGGAAGACTCCTTTAGCTGAGGTGTGGAAGCGAGTCAAAAAAGATTCGGGGCAAGTTCTCGCAGGACCCCCCTCCCGTTCTCCAGGAGAATGGGACCGCAATCTCGGACCCCGCGTCCGTGGCGGAATCCTTAGCGACCGCTTTCTCCGCATTCTCTAGCCGTGATGCTGCTCCGCCAGCATTCAATGCACGTCGTGATGTCGCAGAAGGCCGCTGGCTGAACTTTACCTCAAGAGGCGGAGAACCCTTCAACGACAATTTTACTGTGAGTAAGTTGCGTTCCGCTCTCGCTCCGTGCGCGGACACCGCCTATGGTCCGGACGATGTCCCGTACGCCATGCTTCGACACCTGGGTGAGCGAGGCATGGCCTTTCTGTTAGATCTGTTCAACAGGATCTGGGTGGAGGCTCTTCTCCCAGACTCCTGGCGAATCCTACTGTGCTCGCCTTTCGCAAGCCGGGGAGAGATCACTCTACTCCGACCGGTTTCCGCCCAATCTCTCTAACCTCTTGCGTGTGCAAGTTGATGGAGAAATTAGTAAGTGTTAGATTAGCCTATTTCCTGGACAGCGGAGGCCATCTGTCTTCTGCACAGTGCGGCTTCCGTAAGTTCCACTCCACGTCGGATGCTCTGCTCCGACTGGAAAATGCCGTCTGCGAGGCTTTCCTTCGTAGACAGCACTACGCCACGGTGTTTTTTTATCTGGAGAAGGCCTATGATACCGCATGGCGATACGGTATCATGGAGACTCTCCACACGATGGGGGCAAGGCGACGCCTCCCAATGTTTATATCTGAATTTTTGCGAGATCGTCGATTCCGCGTACGGGTGGGGGGAGCCCTCTCTGCCCCAAAGGAGCAGGAAGAGGGTGTCCCGCAGGGAAGTGTCCTCAGTGTCACACTCTACGGATGCGAGTTTTATGCATCCGCAGCTGAGCGTTTATTGCGGAAGGTGGATTCAATCCACCACACCGGCCTTCGCCTTGCGACCGGTGCCTTCCGCACTTCCCCCATTGAGAGCCTGTTGGTCGATGCTGGGGAGATGCCACTCGCTCTGCGCCGCGTGCAGTGCATCACTCGCCTGTACGCGCGAGCCCGGCGCCTCCCTCAGTCGCCAACAGCTCTCACTGCATTCGCAGCTGATCTCGATGGTGCCTATGCTGCCGAGAGACGCCAGTCATACCCTAAGCCCTTTGGGTTTAGGGCCAGGAAACTCCTTCGAGAGGTAGATATAGCTCTCGGGCCGGTGGCGCCCCTGGTTCTGCCCAGGAGGCCACCCTGGAGGCTACCACATTTGGCTATTTGTCGCCACGCCTCTGCTCTTAAAGCTTGTACTGCGCCGGGAGTATTGCGTTCGACCTTTTTAGAGCACACATCGTGTCACGCTGGTACCGTGCCAGTGTATACGGATGGCTCCAAGTCCCAAGAGGGGGTCGGCTTCTACGCCGTATCCCCTCTGTTTGAAGTCAGCGGGGCTCTACCAGGCGCTGCGTTTGTCTTCACGGCCGAGCTGGTGGCAATACACCACTCGGTACGGGAGATTACGCGACGTGCCTGGTTTGGAGACCAGGTTGTGATCTATAGCGACTCACAAAGCGCCCTGAGTGCTCTCGGGGCATTGGAATCTCCGCATCCCCTGGTTCGCGATATCCGTGACGCCACGGTTTTGGCGAGCCGGGCAGATTTCGAGATTATCTTCTGCTGGGTTCCTGGACATGTAGGAATTGCGGGGAATGAGCGCGCCGATGAGGGCGCCAAAGAGTCCGCGAGGACTCTGCGACCGGACCAGTGTTTCGCTCTTCCTCACACCGACTACATGGCAGGAATACGGGCCGCTCTTCGGACTGCTTGGCAAAGAAGATGGGAGACGGTTGAAGGAAACTTAAAGTTGCGTGCCATTGCGCCGCGACTGTTCCCATGGACCTATCCCCCAATGCCACGGCGCCTTCAGGTTGCTTTCTGTCGTCTCCGAATCGGACACACTCTTGTGACGCATCGCTATCTGATGGAGCGCTCGCCTGCGCCCTATTGCAACGACTGCGTCGTCCCTCAGACTGTTCGGCACATTCTTGTCGAATGTCCCAGTCTGGGTGATCTTCGCGCACGATACCTGTCCCAGTACCGGGATGGGCGGGGTCGCTACCGCCTGTCCCTTGTGCTCGGGACAGATTCGTGCACATTGACTTGTGGACTTGTTGACTTCTTGGGGGAGGCCGGCCTTCTCCCTATTATTTAAGCAAGGTTTGTTTGTGTTTTTGTTTTATTTTGTTGTTTTTTGTTTGTTATTTTCCTTTAGGTTCACGCTCCTGCGCCGGGGGGACCTCTCCCCGACGCACCAGCTTGCTTCCTTTCCCCCTTTTGGGGTGTTGTTTTTTTTTTCTCTTTTTAATTTTATTTTAAAGTAGCCTAGAACTAGGCCAGTTTTAATACGGCGACTAATGCCCAAGTAGGCAGTCGCCAGATGAGCTCTTAAAAATAAAAAAATAAAAAATGGCTTCGTAGATTAAGGAGTGGCGTACCCTCAAACTTCATAGAGCATATTCTTGAAATATTCAACGAGCAGCCCCCTTCCCGACCTTTATGCATATTACTAGCAGGTATCTTCATAAACTCAACTTTTGTCCAAGATAACCAAACAATCATTGTAGGAAAATTTTTTAATACTAACCTCAAAAACAACAGGAATAATTGCTAACAAACTTCATCTTTGGCAGACAAAGCCAAGCTATAAACCATGCACACAAGACACATATTACTACTAACTAATAAAGTCAGCCAGAGTACCATACTCTCACCACTTCATTTCAACCTATTTACTATCAACATTCCGCAACCACACCTTACCATTAATCTTAACAAAGACCTTGACTAACGATATCCCAATAATAACATAGCACCCAATTTTTAAAATAACAGCTAGAACACTAAAGCTTTATATGAACACACTGGGACAATGGTCCACAACAAAACAAATATCAACATCTGACCTCAAATTTATATGATCACCATACATACTAGGCTATCGAATCAATAAAACACCCCAAAATCAGATTGAAATAGCACCTCTTACATTTAAACAAAACTCCACTCTACATGGAATCGCATTTGACGCTTACCTTACCTTCCATGCACGTATAAATAATATTGCAAACAAATTCAACTCTTAAAATATATGAAACACACCTCTTGTACACCCCGTAAGGGGCGCGGCGATTTGCCATCCTGGCCGCCGTGCTGACGGGACTCAGCACCCCGTCCGGCCCCAGCTTAGCCTCTCTTCCTTCCTTCAAAACACTTGTTTCCTCTCTTTTCACACAACCTCTCCCACAACTTTCTCTGGTCAGCCTCTAATTTCACAGGGTAGATGCTGACCTTCCTTTCAGCCAACTGTCCCGCATCGGGGCCGAGGGGGTGGGGGACAATGTTCCCTAACCCCTGAGCTCCGGTCTGGGGTAGCTCGTTTTTAACTACCTGCTTCATCCCCACCCATACCTTCCTCACATCCATTTTCCTCTCGTCTTCAAATCTATCATTTTTACGCCTTGTCTAAGGTGGAGCCGCCATGCCGATGGACTGCCAGGCCACCAGGCGGGAGTGGTGGTCTTAAATAACGGCGCCTGGCTCTGCCGGGCCTGCAAGCACCTCTTGCAGTGCGGGCAACTGTGAGAGGTGGTGAGCTGTTGCGTTCCGTGTAAATAAGAGGGTCACCATGCCCAATGATGAGTATTAAAAAAAACCCAACCCCCAACTTCCCCAAGAACAACGGAGCCGCCCTCGGGCAGCTCCACCAAAAAAATGGAGGTCCCCCCCCCATTTGCTTGCGCAGGGGACCCTCCATACTTCTTTAACCGGAGAGGAGGCTTACTCCTCTCCTACGCCTAAGGGTGTAAGGGACTTCCCCTCACTCCCTTCTCTGGAGGTGCTTTCGGGCACCTCCCTATCTCCAGCGGCAATCCCTCCTATTCTTTCTAAGGGGACTGCCAAGAAAGCCAGCAGGCAGCCCATTGCCGACCGCCCCTCTTGTAAGCGGCTCGGTAGGGCAAACCCCCTTAGGGGGGAGAGAGAAGCCAGGCCCCTTCGGTCGCTTCCCTCAAAAGACCTGCTGGCAAATATATTAAACCTTGCCGGGGTTAAGGCTTGTGCCTCCCCACAAATGACTCTTGACGCTGCCAAGGGGACCTGCGATGTCCTGGGAGGGGATGGCCAACAGGAAGCCCCTCCTATGATAGACATGGTCCTTGAGGAGACCAAGCCTCAGACGGTAGGGCCTTCCATGGGGGGGAATCCGGGCTCAGTGCCAAGCACCGAACCCGAGCCCGCCCCTATGTAAGGTCCCCCTCAAACTGCTGAGCACTCCGAGGCAATACAAGGAGGGGAGGGATCTCCTCCGACAGGTGCCCCCACGACTACCAGGAACTTTTCCATTTCGGAGAAGGACCTGGCTGAGGCCGGCCCATCTGACATGGGGGCTTCTGCCGGCGGAGGTGAGAAGCGGGTTCATTTCCCGCCCTCCTCTCCAAAAAAGAAAAAGACTAGAAAGACAAAAAAGACTCGGGGCTCCTCTCCATCCGCGGGGGATGCGGGGACGAATAGGTCTGCTGCCACTTTGGTAGGCGACCAAGCCAAGATCGGCACATCCAGCCCCTCTACCCCCCTGTGTGCGGAGCCCCTGACTAAGACCAAGAGTGCACAGGGCGGAGCCTTGATGACATCGGGGCCCCTCATTTAGAGGTTACCTGGCGTTTTCGAGCCCGCTGGCTTCAAACGCTTCCTCGTTATTCGCTCCACTGATGGCACCATGTTGTCCAAGGGCAACATGATCCATCAGAGGAGAGGATTAGCTAGTGCAATTGGTAGAGAGCCGAAGGTAACCCGTTTCCCATGGACCTATCCCCCAATGCCGCGGCGGCTTCAGGTTGCTTTCTGTCATCTTCGAATCGGACACACTCGTGTGACGCATTGCTACTTGATGGAGCGCTCGCATGCGCTCCATCAAGAGCAACGACTGCGTCGACCCCCAGACTGTTCGGCATATTCTTGTCGAATGTTCCAGTCTGGGTGATCTTCGCGCACGTTCCCATTCTCGGTACCGGGATGGGCGGGGTCGCTACCTCCTGTCCCTTGTACTCGAGACGAGTGCGTGCACCATGACTGGTGGACTTATTGACTTTTGGGGGGAGGCCGGCCTTCTCCCCTTTATTTAAGGTTCCTTTTTTTTGTTATTCTTTTGTTTGTAGGTTGCACTCTCCTGCACCGGGGTGAGGAGGACCTCCCCCCCCTGCCGGAGATTGCTTCGATTGTTAAGTTTTTCCACTTTATATCATTGTTAAGTTTTCATATTTTTACTTTAAAGTAGCCTAGTTCTAGGCTGTCGTGTTTTTCGGCGACTTATGCCCAAGTGGGTAGTTGCCAGATGGGCTCCATAAAATTTAAAAAAAAACAAAAAAAAACCCTCTTGTACAACAGAAGAACTCGATAATCATACTATATGTACAATTCTTCCGCACTTCTATCAATTACACATCACCAACACAAGAAATATTAATATTATGCACACAAAACACGCCCACATCACGCTTGCACTCAGAGACCAAAATCCTACCATATAGAGTTTATCATAAGATGACTCTAACCTAGTATTCAGCGGAAGACCAAATCCTCCCCCCCCCTCTATAACCACCACCTCACAACAAAAATCTACCATGAACCCACAACATGATAAATCATCCACACTACCCTCACCCTCCGACACTTAAACAACCTCCAGGCAAACATCATAAATGAAGTACCTCACCAAATATCTAAACTAAGTTCACCCCACAGGGAGTTACCCTGTGAAGACTCTTATATCTGATACCTGGATGAGGAGCAGATCCTCCCTCCACATGTGCCAATAAGGAACGGCTGGTTCATAAAATTGCATGAAACTTGAAAGGGACTAGGGTAATTGGTGCGTTTTCCCTATTCCCCTATGCACACACTACTTCTAAGAGTATCCTTTCGTTAGTTATCCTCTTTTCTGCCTGTGATTACAAACTCTCTCTTTCAAAGTATTTGGTATGATAGAGCTGACTTGTTACGTCTCCGATCTGCTCTGTACCATTTAGTAATGGCCAAAGACTCTGAGTCTCTGGGAATGATCAGAGTTTTACCTTACCGAATAGTAGCTGCGGAAAATCGGCAACTCCATTCAAACTTCCCATCACCCACCCTTTTTTGGTGAGTGGCTGCCAAGAATGAATAAAAATTCATAGTTGGTATTCGATCCGTGTGACCTAACTCAAACAAAAAAGGGAATTGAAAAGGATAAAGACCCTCCAAATTACGCTGGTTCATAGGCACGAACAGAAACATATAGTTATCCTGCTTGGTCCATCTGGCTGAACAGGAGAATTACCAGGTGGTAAGTCTACAGCCATTCCCATTAAAGCTCCGCATCTATGCCTGCTCAGCGAATCTGTGATTTATCATAGAACCGACCCATGGGTAAATGGGATATCTACATTCTTTATTGAAAATTAAAATCCCAGGACGTTCTTCGTTTTTTGTGTGTATGAAGAGTAACATACACTACCACCTAAAATAAGAGAACGAATTTCCTTTATTAAAATATTTTCCAAAATATGATGAGTAGTTAAATAAAATTTCCATGATACATAATAGCATGAATTTGATATTTTTCTAAAAAATTTATACGATACAATCGTTTATTCAAGAAATTATGCTAAATACAATATTGATACGTGCTAAATAAGGGAACGATCATTCACAAAACTGCTTAGAAAGCAAATACTCTATAAAAAGAGCAAGATTTGATAAGTATGAAACTTAAAACACTTAATATGAAGTGTTGGAGCCTTTGTTTTCCATATCTTCGACGCAAAAATGACCACAGGATCTCATCAGTTTCTTGCAAAGTCCGGGTTTTATATTTTGTTCCATTCCTACTTAACTTTCGACCATAAATCCATCATAGTTAAAGGCTGTTGGTCTCGAACTTTGTCTCCAGTTATCTCCCAGAGGTTCTCAATTGGGTTGAGTTCTGGCCTCTGAGCAACCACTTCATTACTTCGATGTATTCTTGTTCGAAATAGTATTTTACTCGCTTTACGCTATGCCATGGCGCGTTGTTCGGAATAAATACTGCTGACTGGTTCAGAGATGCTCGGAGTAAAGTAATAACATGTTGTTGTACGAAGTTTAGGTAAAGTTCGCATATATTTTTTTATTATTCGCACTAGCAGACTACTCGTTCAGAATAAAACATCTCACATACCATGACGCTGCCTCCTGCATGTTTGGCAGATGCCTTTACACTACAGGGTTATCTTTCACCTGCAGCGTGTCGAAAAAACATCGACTAATATATCCAACTAAATTATATTTACTTTCGTCGCGAAAATTAATTATCTCCCACTCTTTCATCCTTACAAACAACATGAGATTCAGCATATTCGAGTCTCGCCCTAAGGTTCTTCTTACTGATAATTGATTTAGTTGTTGGGGAACGATCTTTTAAATAGGATTCATTGAAACGACGGGACACTATGAAACCTCACTTCTTTGCCACTATTGGCCTTAATTTTTCGATAAATTCCTGCTGCAGTCTCAAAGGGATCCATCATAGAGAAGCGTCGAACAGTGATTATACGGAGTCGGCCAAATATTTAAGAAGAGTTATCGGTTTAGTTTTCGCTATATAATTTAAGAACGCGCAAAATCACACCCTTGTACCTTCCTACCCCTCTTTAAATCGCAAAAATTTTCCTTTCAGAAGTCTTCAAGTGTAAAGTTCTCTGGGGGAGCTCAGTGGTTACTTTCGTGTGTGGTGGCATCTTTGCAGAGTAAGTACTTCAACAATTGCGGCTGTACAGTTCTTACCGACTAGGCAAAATATATTGCCAGCTGATTTAAAAAAACTTAGAGAATATTCGCGAAAAAAACTCCTCTTATTTTGCACGTGGCAATATTTTATTTTATTTTATTTAGTTTATTTTCTTGAATACGATATTTTATCATATGAAATCTTCCTAAAATAAAATATCCTAAATGCATGCATTTATGGTTATGAGATGAAGCCTGAAGGTGCCAACGCATCTAGCGGCACATTTCCTGCTCAATTCAATGTCATTCCGTTAGTATACAATGATTACTACCTCATTTAGAGATAACAACTATCAAGAAATTAAATTGTATGACATCTGATATAAGATTTGCTATCTAAACCACGATTACTATTTCTTGATCTGCACTCTTGTCTCATAACCCAGATAAGATAAGAAAAGTTTCCCAAGTTAACTGTTCGCTACCACAAAAACGGCAAAGATCATGCCATAATTGCTCTCAGAAAAATTCTCCCAAGGTAGTTTAATGACACCTTTCAAGTGGTTTTACCTCATAAACCAGGAATCCTTCAAATCAATCTTATGCCATGCTGCATGGAGAGAGAAGAAAGAGGAATTCGGAAAAATCTTCAAGTTTCCTAGAACTAAATTGCTCCTTTAACATCTCAGGCAGATATAGGCATCTCGATATAGGTAAAAGCAGAGACATTGTAAAATCGTATCAAACCACAATGGATAAAGTTGGGGTAAGACCTCTCTTCGATATGCGCAAGTGCGTCGTCCTAGAACCAGTTCGCCAACCGAGGCAAAATCGATAGAAGGAATGACTCGGTACTCCATTATTCTGCTACCCCAAATCTATTGGCAGTCGACGGTGCAAAGGTGCAAACACATATATTTTCTCATCATCAACCTGAAACCCCTGCCAAAGTACGAGTACATATACTTAGTTTCGATTTATAGTAAGAGTTTTCAAGTAAGGTCTTATACGCTGCAAATACTGCCAGTTATATGGTCTCTCATTCAGAACAGACTTGTCTGCCTAAAGAGAACGGTTATACGACCACCTGTGTCACCTTAGCCAATGCCTCTCACACAGAATTGGCTAAAAACTACGCACCAAGTTATGTAAATTATGGCGGGATTCCCATCCGGATTTGAGTATAAAATGCAACACAACATATACAAGTTCAAAGAGGACCTTGTATCTATTTGGAAGAAGAAATGTCTCAACTTTAGTAAAGTAATATAAAAAGTGTCAAAGAAAATTCGTATACTTCCATCCTAGAAACGACATATACCTCGAGATTCCCATTCCATGGGATTAAACTGGAAAACCAAACGCAGCTTTATACGTGTCGTACTAAAGCTTTTGCACTTCAGGTCGTAGGAAACCACCCTAACCCAAGAGTGGTCATCCAGGTGAATAATAGCGGATAGAACTAACCGAGAGCTATTCTTTCCTTTTTCAAGCACACAGTTGCCGTCACTTGGACACCAGCTCCAAAGGAACAAAGCTTACTCAACGCAGTGCTGAAGCTCCTTTCCTCCAACACTCATGAGGCCATCCCCAACTGAGAAGGAGCTGTTTAAAAAGGAATAAGACCACAGTTTTCTTGGATATAACCCCTTTTTCTACTCAGCATAAGGTGGCTAAGAATTTGTCTTCTTCCCTTGTTCACACATAATTGACAACGGGCACAGTCTCCCCATCAGCCCCAAGAAAGGCCATGAATGAAGGGTCCGACACTCATGCCAGCTAAGGCAGTAGATATTACTACCTTAGTGGAATGAATGTATTCGTACTCCCTCACTCTTAATTCAAAATCATCCGCGAGAAAACATCCACCCATGACACCCCGCAACTCTCTTCAACGTCAATATCAACACCACAACCCAGTAAGATCCAAAAGTTATAAACCAATACCAGACCAAAACGCTAAACCATTCCATTCACGAACAGGCGAAAATAATAAAGTACATCAATCTCAACCAATATAATATTGCTGGAATCGGAGCAAATCGGCAAGAGCTTCTCTCCCTGGTAGCAGACGAAGTTATCAAGAAAGTACGTTAGGGACCTAACCCAACACAATCGCTACCAGACTTAACTTGTAGAGCTACTCACGCTCCACTTTCCGGCAGAAGATCTGGTGGGTACGTCACTTACACCCAACAAGATTCCCATATGCTCCCTTTCACCATCAATGTGAACGTGCAAGGGACCTCTGTGTCATAGCATTTTGGAACACAACACACAGTTACCTGTAAATACATCCCTCCCATTGGCCCACTCCCAACAGATAGTTTTTCAAACTTCATCTCTCGATTATCTATCCCCTTTATTCTGATGGTAGAATTCATTAACCGCCTACGGAATGAAAAATAATACAAGCAACCCAGGAAGAAACAAATTTCCCATGTTACTCCACGATCTCCAATTCGAAATTCCTAATCTAGGCGAGAGCATTCGCTTCGATGTACAAAGCGACAACCTCTCCTTGCTCGACTTTGCCCTCTGCTCTCCTGGCATTACGACAGATTTCGAAAAGCGTGTTTAAGAGAACCTAAGAAGTCACAAACTTTTCGCAATTGTTCTATCTACGAGCGAGAGAATCCCAATCTCGGATATTCTTCGCTAGCGATTGGACAAGGCAAATATCCACAAATTTCAACACTAGCAAATTTTGAATACATTCAAGTTACAGACATCAAATAGAACGATGCAGTTGAATATTTCTCAACCATCCTAAACCGAGCGGCTCACCATTCCATCCCTCTTTAATCCCTTTTTGCCCCGCCGTCGGTTAGTAACTTGGTGCAACATAAATTGTTCAGCCACCCTGAATATCAAAAGGCAAGGCTTTATATTCTAAAAAATCGCTGACTAAGTTGAAAACCCAAATAAAATTCAATAGAAAACTTGCGAGCTACCAAAGTCTTTTAAAAAGATCCCTTGTAAATGGGGGTTTTGCGGGCTTATTACTCCACACAATTCCAGAACGCCAATCACCTAATTCCCGTACAATAAAATCAGAACATACTCAGAAAGTCTACCCGAGGACTCCCTCCTATACTATGTTCATAAAGATACATCATAACAGATATCATTGACGTGGTAAACATGCTGGGAAACTCCTTTGCCCAAATATCCAATAGAGCCTGCCCAACGCCCAAGTTCTCTGAATATCGATTGAAAAACGAATCCATCCCTTTAAACTTCACCTCCCAGCACGACAAAGGTCACGGTGAAAACTTCACCATGAAAGAATTCTACACCTACTCTTTATCTGGTTGAAAGAGCAAAACGATTTTTCCCTGCATATATATCGATAGAAATTGGCTAGTTGTTTTTTTGGATGGCTAGAAGACAGACACGGTCTTTGCCTTCGGCAAATTGGGCAAAGATCCTTCCACCTAAAGAACTATCGCCCAATCTTCCTGTCACCTTGCATTTGCAAGCTATTAGAAAACATGATAACTATGCGTCTGGTATGGTTCCGTGAAAATTAGTCCTATTTATCTCAATTTCAAAGTTGGTAACGGAAGCTGTACTCGACCAGGATGTCATCGTCACTTAGAATATGAAGAATGCAATGCTTTCGCCTAGAAACGTCACCTCGTAGTCATCTTCTTTGACTTATAAAAGGAGTAGGACACATCCTAATACTATCTTCTTCGTCGTCAGCTTATTAGCCCGCCTTTATACGGGGTCTCTGTTTTTGATGAGCCACTTTCACCTGATTCTATCTCCTAATAATATGTATTCCGACAAATCCTCCACTACCCAAACATACACGGACACCTGCCAAAGTTTAGTACGATTATTTGTTGCAAAATCGCACTTTCTTTTTTTTATTTGGGAGTGAGGTAATTCATCCCTTCCCATAAAAACGGCACCCCCTATGGCATCGTTCTAAGCCTACCTCTCTTCCCAGTGGGGCTCAACGAAATTTCGGGCAACTTCCACTAGGGAATTGCTGCCCCCCTTTATTTTGATGATCAATCAATTTCTTGTATGGGTTCCAAAATAACAACGATAGAACCTCGTATCTAGATTGTCCTAAACAAGATCTCAAAAGAATTACAGTCGCCGAAAAATTAAATCCTTAGGGGATGATATTCTACAAAATACTACCTTTGGAACATCACATTAGATTCTTGAAAATTTCTTTTGACAGGGCGAACGACACCTGCAGAGAGACTCTAGAAATTACTAAGTAACTAAATGAACACCTCTCCTCTATAATCCGTTCTAAACCCAATTACAAATGCTAAATATATGTCTTCTCACCCACGAAATGGCACAGCTTCATTAAAATCGTAGTCAATGATAGCTTACGCAAGGAAACCTTGGCTTTTCGCTATTTGTCGTTCCCCATCCTGTAGTGCGACACTGAAGATATGCGGTTTGTCATCCTCTGGGTAGAGAGAAACCTGCGCCATTATGCAGGCATCTAATGAATTCCATCATCAGTAACTACAGCAGCTGCCCTAGAAACCAATTGGACGCGTTCTTTGCATCGCACTCATTGTTGGTATGATTAGTTGTAGTCAGAGCAAGACTTCTATTGGACGAGTTTTGACTAGTGCAAAACATTATACAGCAAGGCTTGCTGACCAAAAAGTTGCGTGCAATCACTTATCCTAATTTATCGCTTCCGTAGCCTAGGCAAATAGAGCCATAAAATGTCCAAGCGAAGATCAACTTAGGCTTATTGCGAAGCAATTCATCCGTAGCCCAGAAACTACCTCCTAAAATGGCCAAGCGTATATCAACTTAGGCTTATTGCGAAGCATCCCATCATTATCCTAGTAAACTTAGACCAAAAAAAAGGCAAACGTAGATCAACTCAAGCTTATTGTGAACATCGCATCCTTATCCTGGTAAACTAGGACTTAAAATGTGTAAGCATAGATCTACTCAAGCTTATTTCAAAGCATCGCATCCCTAACCTAGTAAACTAGTGCGTAAAATGTCAAGGCGTAGATAAACTTAGGCTTAATGCGGAGTAACGCATCCTTAGCCTAGTAAACTCGGTCCTAAATGTTCAAGCGTAGATCAACTTAGGCTCTTTACGTAGCATTGCATCCTTAGCCTAGTAAACTAGGACTTAAAATGTCCAAGTGTAGATCAACTTAGGCTTATTGCATAGCATCGCATCCTTAGCCTAGTAAACTAGGGCCTAAAATGTCCAAGCATTGATCAACTTAGGCTTATCGCGAAGCATTGCATCCGTAGTCTATCAAACTAGGGCCTGAAATGTCCAAGGTTAAATCAACTTAGGCTTACTGCGAAGCATTGCTTTCTTATCCTAGTAATCTAAGACCTAAAATGTTCAAGCAAAGATCAACTTAAGCTTACTGCCAAGCATTGCATTCGTAACCTAGTAAACTTGGGCCTAAAATGTCAAAGCATAGATCAACTTTGCCTTATTTCGAAGCATCGCTTACGTAGCCTTGCTAACATGTGCCTAGACTGAGCGTTATTTGAACGGAAGCTCTCAGTAGCCGAATAAATACGGCGTTGGTTCTCTCTCGTCGAAGTACCAGGGCCAATCTCAAGCTAAAGCGACTTCAAAAGGTTTGCCCACCGATTAGTGTACGTGTTGTGGTTGCTCATTAGCAAATGAGTAGATATTACACCGCTACCTTTTCTTTGCCCTCTTTGCATCACAAAACATCCAACTTTCTCCTCTGTTCCAAGGGGTCCTGTGGCGGAACAGGTTTCCCTTCACCTCCGAGTTCACTATCGATTCCAGTGCTAATCTTCATCTTAAAGGTCTATCCTGGGAAAGAGTTCCCTCAAGGGTTCCCTCCTTCCCTTCCATATCCAGATCCAGACCCCTTAGATTCCCCTCCCTTCAACCTAAAATACAATCAAAATTTAATCGTTTGTTTTATCGACCATTTCCAACTACTATTGAATATGCCATCAAAATCCTTGTCCTATGTCATCCAAATACGCAGCTATTTATAGACACTTTATATATAAAGTTTAGAATTATCCCAAACAGGGTACAACTACCACATAACGCAGAAAATCAACGAAACGAAAATTACCGTGTCCGCGCTGTACAGATTCAAAAACCTAAGCAATAAAAACAAAAGAAAATTATACATGGCCCTAGTTTGTCCCAAGCTCGCTTACCCAATAGTACCGATGTATACGCTAAGTAACTCACAATTAAAAAGGTCCAACGTATTCAAAATCAAGCCACAAGATTCATCACAAACTCAAAAAGACAGGATCGTATACCATCAGAGGAACTCCATCGAAGAACTGCAATAGAACCCGTAAATATAATACTACAAAAACGAACAACAAAAGTGTGGGAACATATAAAAAAAAACATGATTTTCCCAAATGAAATTAACCGAATAATAGTACGGGAAAACGATATCCGGCGAATACACTACAAACAACAATTTAACGGCAGCCTGAAAAAAACTTATAAAACGTTAACCCGATCAATAAATAAATAACAAAATTACCGAAGAAGACTACCAACCATACAATAAATGTGAGAAACCGAATAAGACAACTGATTAAACAAAGTCAATATGAGAAACCGAATAAGACTACCGATTATCCAAAAAAGGAGAAACCCGATGAGTAAGAGAATTCTCGATACTAATAAATAAGGAAACCACTTAAAATGTAATAAATAAATAAATATATATATATATATATATATATATATATTAATAATTAAAAATAATGTAAAAAAGCGAAAGAAGCACAAAAAAAACTAATACAAATAAAAAAATAAAGATGCTCAATAGAGCGATAGAAAACAAAGGCTCAAATACTAAATATTTCCCTTATTTCACTTAGAATCACATCAAAAATCAAAATAAAAACAAAACAAAAAAAGGAAAGCGTTAGCCAGGCAACCTGGTAAAAATCATTAACATCCTCACCTTATCACCTTCATCGTTCATCCTACAATCATTATCATCCCATCAACACATACACTTTTTACACAATGTTATCCTTTCATTCTCTCCACATTCTAACTCTATGCTATCTTGTATCTTGTATAACACGCATGTCTTAAACCAGATGAAGAAAGGCAAAAATAGTAGATACAGAGAAAAGGCAGAAAATGTCAATAATAACGAGAGCAAAATTGGTTCGATTAAATGGCGAAGAGACGAAGGCTCAATAGAGACCTTCACAAAATAAATCTTACGCTTGAGCGATGTTATTTTTACCACTCATGGAATAGTTTAAAAGAATTAATTATTGTAATGGAATCAAGTTTAGGTGTGGCATTGCTTTAAACGATGGATGGTAAATAGTTCACGCCTTGCTTTTTTCGAACTTCGATAGTGGGTATAGCTTCGTTTTAAAAGTTAACACGTTCTTCTTAACATCATTTTTTATTCATGGAGTTGGTTGTCTCGATAATTATTTAACTAAAACTTCCCCGCCTTTGTTCATCCGAATTTGGGCGTTGACTTATTAAGTTGCCTGTAATAAATAACTCAAAGGCTGCCTATCTTTGCCATTAGATGGGCAGGTTACCAGTATCCGATGATAATTACGTTCCAAACAACCTGTCTTTGTAACCCAGTAAGTGGACACGGGTCTGCTTTTCCCAATAATAAACAAGTTCAAAAACAATTCGTCTTTGTCTAGAAATTCACAATTAAAATTTCGTCGGTGGCAAAAAGTAGCTTCGCATGATTGCTTAATTTGCAAAATTGCTGGAGAAGAGGAGCTCAAATTTATTAGCCTTCTTGTCTTTAGGCTGTAGGCGAAGTTGCTCGAGAAGTAAACAGCTTCAAAATTGCCCTCCGAAATGAAATAAATTATTTTGACTTATTAATCTTAAGACTCTTATTTTGTTTTCATTTAATGGGCAGTAAGAGGTGTGTATATATGTATGTATGTATATATATGTATCTATTTATCTGTCAGTTAGATATGGGTGCGCGTAGGAGCTGTTTAATATAAGTGGATTAAAAGGTACATGCTGGTGCCTAAATAGTTGATATTAAAGGTTCTAAAATCTATGATTAAATAGATATAATAAATACTACACATATATAAAAAATATTAAAATTATATAGTCTTGATTGAAAGGGATTCGACAATCCCGTCATTTGCATGTTTTGTTTCCTTTAGAATTTCAATTCGAAATTCTTGCTATCTTTCACATCTGCGTTCCGACTTCTCTATTTACTTCGAGTTCATCATTCAGGAAAAATCCTTTCCCCAAATACCTATTCATTATATCGATCTTCCTCCTTTCTCTAACTCACTCTTCATATCCTTCACGACTGTCTTCTAACCTATTTCCGATTTATATCTTTCTTTCCATCTCTTACATCCTTCTATTCAATAGCATTGACACATGTCAGCACCAAGTTATCGAGAAGTGTGTATTTGAAAAAGAAGGGATTTATAAATTAAAAAATTCTACCGAATCAAAAGATTCGAAACCATTGGGAGCGTTTAATTTTTCTGCCAATATCTGTTTCCCAGTTTTTCCCGCCTCTCAAAGTATCATTTCGCATTTATTTTCCATATATATAGATATAGATAGATATATATATATATATATATATATATATATATATATATATATATATACATATATATGAATCCATTAAACCACATTGAAAGAGAGAACGGAATAATTTTTCCTTGCAGTAATATTTTTATTACCTTTTTTCGAAAATATCCGTGCAGGGAAGCGATTCGAACTATGCACAGTGAGGTGTCGAGCACCACTTTTATCACAGTTAAAAGTATCCCTTTAGTACACTAATGCTACGCAGAGAACTAAGCATACAGCCACTAAGAAATTCACCACTTATTTGCTCATATGAGGATTTGGCTATGGATACTAAATGGTCTAGTGAGAACTCATGAGCAAATAAGTGGTGAATTTCTTAGTGGCTGTATGCTTAGTGCCCTAAATTCTGAAAAATCTGACCGAATTGGTTTTCCTAAAAGATTTTAGATTGCGTTAAATAAACTTAAATTTAATAACAACATTGTTATAACCAAATCCGATAAAACAAATCAGTTAGTCATTTTGGACAAACATAGTTATAATGATAAACTAAATGAACTTCTTAATGATGTGAACACATATGAAAAGCTACAAAGTGATCCGCTCAATAACAAAACAAGCAATTTCAACAACAAATTGAAGAGAATATTGAAAAACGCAGATTTAATTAGTCAATTCAGGAGTATGAACCCTTCACTTCCCTATATGTATGGGCTCCCAAAGACCCACAAAGAGGGATGTCACCTTACGCCCAATCATTTCCAATATTAATTCTCCCACTTATAAGCTCTCCAAATGGCTCGCCAAGCATTTATCTCCAGCAGTAGGAAGAATCTCATCTGCACACATTATGAACACTCAAGATTTCGTTGACCGCCTCAACCACTTGCCATTACCAGATGGAAAACTTGTGAGCTTTGATGTAAACTCTTTGTTTACCAAAGTTCCGGTTGACCAAACCATAGGCCTTCTGCGGGAAATCATGCCTAGACTTAATTTGGATCTTCCCATTTCTACGAGTAAATTTATCGATTTAGTTGAATTATGTCTCTCTGACAATGTGTTTCGAGTAAATAATGAGTTTTATAGACAAATATTTGGCCTTAGCATGGGAAATAGTTTATCTCCGATATTGGCATGTCTCTTCATGGAATATTTTGAGACTGAACTCCTTCCCACAATTTCTCCCCCTAACTTTATGTGGTTAAGGTACATTGACGATGTATTTTCTGTATGGCCTAATGGCCATGGTTTTGATACCTTTTTTAATAATTTGAATAATTTGCATGTTCCCATCAAATTTAAATATGAATGGGAATATGATAATAGATTACCCTTTTTAGATGTCCTTATTTGTTGCAAAATCGCACTTTCTCCTTTTTAGTTGGGAGTCAGGTAACCCATCCCTTCCCATAAAAACCGCACCCCCTATGGCATCGTTCTAAGCCTACCTCTCTGCCCAGTGGGGCTCAACGAAATTTCAGGCAACTTCCCCAAGGGAATTGCCGCCTCCCTTTATTTTGATGATCAATCAATTTCTTGTAAAACTTGACGTGTATAGGAAACCAACCCAAACGAAGGCCTATATACATTATTTTTCGTTTCATGATAATACTGTTAAAAAATCGGTAATTTCTAACCTTTTTCTTACAGCATACAAAATATGTCATCCTTCCTATTTAGATGAAGAAATTGTCATTATCAGGACCATTTTTTCTAATTTGTATTACCCCGATTGGTTCATATCGTCTGCCCATTTTGCAGCTAGGAAAACATTTTATGGTAATAAGCCTTCCCGCACTAACGACTTGAACAAAATGTATAACATTGCCATTTAATAATAAATTAAATAGTTTAAAGGACATATTTGGAAAAGCGGGTATTAATCTAGCCTTTAAATATAATAATT
The DNA here is from genome assembly GCA_963969495.1 of Ceratothoa steindachneri. Lineage (NCBI taxonomy): Eukaryota > Metazoa > Arthropoda > Malacostraca > Isopoda > Cymothoidae > Ceratothoa > Ceratothoa steindachneri. The sequence goes on from OZ018327.1 coordinate 81,559,736, forward strand.
CCTTAAACCAATTGATGATGGCCAGGAAACCCAAAGAACATCATAACATAGGAGTATATGCAGTATCATGCAACGATTGCCATAAAGGTTAAATAGGGGAAACGGGGATAAATCTAGACAAGAGATTGTACGAACACAAAAGAGATATTAGAGTGGGTAGCGAAAGCAGTGGAATATTTTGCCATGCTAGAGACAAGAATCATACGATCGATTTCAATGGAAGTAAAATGTTATTTAATTCGGCCAACTATGTTAAGAGAAGAATCGTAGAATCGAGCTTGATATCGTCAGTTCCTAATTTAAATCTATCTGAGGGTCAATTTTCTTTTAATCCTGTAATAAGATCGCAAATAAATAAAATAGTAAAATGTCAGCCCTTCAATATGTTTAGGCCTACCCCCCCCCCCAGATTAGCTACAAGTAGGGAATTGGGGGAAAAAAGAGGGGATCTTGTGTTATGCTTATATTCATTTCTCTTAAATTTTCTACCCAGTGTCAGTTGAAAAAGGGTTTGAGATACACCGAAACTGTTCTGAATTAAATTGTCTTCGGAGAATGTGGTTTAATTCCTCATCTTTTCTTGCGATATTGCATTAATTTTCATCATATATATATATATATATATATATATATATATATAATTTAATTTTTAACAGAAATCCCAAGGCAAGGAAAATTGCTGCTGACTTTTGTTTTATTTATTTAGTGACGACGTTTCGACCATAATACGTTTACCTTTGATGGTCAGATTTATCAACAAATTGATGGAGTCGGTATCGGGTCCCTAATCGGCCCCTTGGCAGTAAATTTTTGTATAACTCATTAGGGAGAAAATATTTTTTTCTAAAGTTCCTAATTCATGTAGACATAGTTCCCCAACAAGAGGCACGCCATCCTCATTTGATGTCGAGAGCCTTTTTACCAGTGTGCCAATAGAGGAAACATTCGAAATAATTATAAAGTGCGTTTACGAAAACCCCGACCTGCCTCCAACAGGAATGGAACCGCAAACATTAAAACAACTGTTAAGAATATGTAAAACCGAAGCTTTATTTTGAAGCGCAGGTGCCAAACTTTCCTGTGAAATTGATTGAATAGCTATGGGATCATCAGTAGGCCCCACGTTCGACAACTTCTACATGGTAAACCTAGAAGAAAGGCTCTTAATTAAGATGACGAACCCACCCAAAATTTACACCAGATTCGTTGATGACATATACCTCACAATTAATGATGAACACCAATTACTACAACTCAAAAGGACCTTAGAATCCCATTCTGTTCTCAAATTTACATAAGAATTAAGTGAAGTGGCCTTATTCCCTTCCTGGACGTAGACGTAAAACAAAAACAACGACGGAAAATATACCACCACCGTCTATAGAAAATGGACAGACTTCGCTCGATGCCTTAACGCCAAAAATGAGTTCACCGAGAACTATAAAAAATTGGTAATGAGCATTTAAGCATAATTACTACCATCTCAACTTCGCCCATCCAAATAAAAATAACACGCAGAAAGGCAACCAGCAGAACAAACTGGAATGGATACAGACAGTACTTAAACACAATAGAAACTGGATCCCTTAACAATCAAGGTAACGAGGAAATAGATGACCAACTAAAATTATTTACTAGAAAAATTTGAGAGGCGGAGATTATACACACCTCAACAATAGAGTACAGATCCATTCCTGCAACTAGATCGAAATAAGACATCCAAGATATAATGGAAGAGTTTCAGAACATAATAAATGAAATCAGAGTATCGGAAAATACGATGCAAAGGTACAGAAGTATAATCGCAATCAGAATGAGAATAGACACCCTTATCAAGGAAAATTCAAACCTTCTCTGGAATAATATAATAGGTAAAATGGAAATAAAAAAGGATTCAAGTAAATTCTGGAGAAATACAGGAAATTACGCGGATCACAGCCAAATAATAGAACAAAATAAGGAGCTTCAAGAACATTTCCGAACACCCTGGAAGAAAATATTTTCTATTTCACCGGAAAAGAATAAAAAATTCGACCAAAACAACGAAGAAGAAATCATACATAGCCTTGAAACAAAATGTGAACGTACTATACCATTTAGAAACGTTGACGAACAAAGACACAATCGCATGTTGGAGGGAAAGCCTTTTAAAATGGATAAATACTTGACAGCCTTAAAATCCTTTAAACAAAAGTATCCAGGACAAAGTTGGTTATCCAAAGCTCACCTAATCAATGCCACAGAAAATGTACACGAATCGGTAGTGAGGATATTCAATGCCTGCCTAAATATGGGACACTTTCCCCAAGCATTTAAAGCGTGAAATATGATCTTCCTACCGAAGCCGGGCAAACCGAAACACCAAGTCGGAATCTTTCGTCCAATCTAGCTCCTGGAATTTCTAGGGAAAATCCTAAAAAAAGTCTTTAACGAAAGGTTGATCAACCAGCTTAACGAAAACAACCTGTACAACCAACAACAGCACGAGTTCCGGAGCAAGTGAGGGCTAGACACCGCGCTAGCACTCATAACGGAAGAAATTGCTACAGAAACAGCGTGAGGCAACAAAGTTGATATTGTACTCCGTGATGTTACTAAAGCCTTTGATAAGGTGTGGATGCTAGGCCTAAAAGCCAAAATCTGTGAACTTAATCTAGAAATAAATCTCTGCAAAACACACTGCAACTACCTAGACGAGAGGAAAGCCGTATTGCAGATTAACGGCCAAACGGGTGTCCCACAGAGAGGCTCTCTCTCACCAACGCTGTACACAGTGTACACTAGGGACTTTCCGCATCCAACCCATGAATGTGCGATGTATATACAACTAGCGGACGATATCACACAAATAGTGACCAGTGACTGAAAAAGAAAACAGGGGTATCACCCTAACAGGAAGAGAAATTAAAAACCTGAATGATTATGAAAAAAAAGATCAAAAGAAAGACAAACAAAGATAAGTTCAAGTTAATACCCATGAACAGAAGGAAAAAAGCCACTGTACGCGTAGATCGAGTGACATATCCTTACTCAACAGAAGGACGTGTCTTCGGACTAAAATTAACAACAACAGGTTATACTTGCCATCTACCACAAAAATTCATCAAAGCAAAATCCACTTTATCAGCATTATACAGATTCAGAAAACTAGCAACCAAAAATAAAAGAAAATTATACCTGGCCTTAGTACAACCTAAGCTCCTATACCCAATAGTACCATTGAACAAATTAAGTAACTCCCAAATCAAGAAGATCCAAAGAGTCCAAAATCAAGCCACAACATTCATAATCAATACAAGGAGACAAGATTACATACCAGCAGAACTCCACCGCAGAACTACTATAGAAGCCATAAACACAGTCTTACAAAAAAAGAGCAAGAAAACTGTGGGAAAAAATTAAAAATACAATACCCCAGAAAATAATAGACCAAACCATTGTACAAGAAGACGAGATCCATCATATGCATTACAAACAAGGCTTCGACGGAAGCCTGAGAAAAACATTAACAAACGTCAATCCAATTTATAGGTAATAAACTATAGTACATAAATGTAACTACTAGAAACGTATCAACTAAAAAAGATACCCGATAATACTACCAACTATACAACTCAAATGAAAATCCCGATGAAAATTAAAAAAAGTAATTACTGATCATATTCAAGAAGAAAAAAAAAAAAATAAACAAATAAATCCCCCCAAAATAAACAATAAAGGGAAAGAAGCACAAAAAATAAATAAAACCCAAATTAAACTAATTATACAGACGCTCAATAGCAAATGAGAGATATATCTCAAAGAAAAAAATTATAAAAGAAAAACGAAAGCGTTAGCCAGGCAACCTAGCGCAAATATATAACATCCTCACTGCATCATCTTCCTCTATCATCCTATAGACATTAACACCCACACCAACACACCAGACTTTAATTTCTATCTATCCTATATATATATATATATATATATATATATATATCCACATTATAACTTTTTGAGTCTTATGCTCTTATACTTACATAAGAAGAGCCATCAAGAACTGCTCAATGTGGACGGCACTTGATGAAGAATTTTTAAGATCAAAACAGATCCTGATCAATAATGGACACTCAAACAGAGAATTCGACAAATTACAAAAGAAAATTCTTAACTCCAAGTTTGCTAACGGAGGGAAGATTTAAAGGAAAATTTATACCACTCTACTACAACAACCAAATGATGGATGCTTACAAAACAGACGAAAGAATACTGCAAGATATATAGAGTAACACTATCAAAGAAAATAAGTTATCCTTACGAAATTATTATAAAAACACAAAAGTAAGCAACTTATTAATGAAAAACAACCTCCACGAAAAGCAATCGATCTTAAAGGCTACAAATATGCTATACAAATTCCAACGCCCCCATGAAGAATGCAAATCTCATCCAAATAATCAATATAGAGGTATGACCACTACTACCATCAGCCGGCGTCGATGCATTTACAAGGAGAAATAAAAACGCATTACAAAGAAAAGCATAAGGCACAAATTACCAGAGTAACTCTGATTGAAAACACTACCATACTCAGAAGAAACCCTGACCTCCGCGGTCTAAAGATTCTCGAGGCTCTTCTCATTAAAGAGATGGGGCCTTAACTTAACACCCAACGCACTAGTTTCGAGCGAGTACTTCATATTTACTGCTAAAGGAACGTGGTACTCCGACTTTGACCTATAAAAGCACTAAAAAACGAAAAGCTCAAATTTCGATTGAGGGTTAAATGGCCTCGAGTTCGAATTTGAGGCGGGTGTTCCACAAGGTGGCTGTCTGAGTCCGCTGTTGTACCTTGTGTACACACTGGACTTACCTGATCCAGTAGGAGAAGATGTGATGTACCTGCAGTTTCCATATGACATCACACAGATCATCCTCAGTTACTACAAACATGCTGGATTTCAAGCAAGGCAGACAGCCATCGAAATCGACAACATCAGTCGATATGAAAGGAAGTAGAAAATCAAGACCAACCGTCTAAAGTTACAAATCGTTCCAGTAAACCTCTAAAAATGTGTTGATGTCTTAGTGAACGGCGAAATATATCCGTATGGAAACGAAGGCAAAGTCCTAGGTCTGCCTATAACCTCAAAAGGATACAAATCGCACATAAACAACAGAATCTCCTTAGCCAAAATACATCTCGGAAAACTGTATAGATTCAGAAACATCAACTCAAAAAAATTTTAAGAAACTATACACTGCTCTGGTACGCTCGAACTTAGTGTACACGGCAGTGGTCATGCAGGCTGCGAGTTCTACCTCTCTGAGACAAATGCAGAGTGCAGAACAAAGCAGCTCTGCTTATAGCTGGAACACGAAGGAAGGACCATATTCGACAAACAGATCTGCACGGATGAGCAGCTCTGAATCCATTGAATTTGAAACTCTAAAGGTGAGGGAGTAAGACTTGGGACAAAATCGAAGAAGAAATACTCCCGAACATATAACTTGACTTAGATATTCCGAGAGCTCGTAGGGGACGCGCCACCAGGTGAGCCGCATTGTCGATTGGAAGAAACTGCTCCCGAGAAAACCTAATTGGACTATTTACTTAATCAAACCAACTAATTAAAATAACGAATAGGAAGAAAAAGAGGCAAAGTACCCACAACTCAAACAAAATGAATAAAAGAGAAATGATATCCTAAACACCGGCAAAAGTAGAAATATACATTATTATTAAAAAACAAGAAAAGTATATATATATATATATATATATATATATATATATATATATATATATATATAACAAAAGACTTGAAAGGCTTGAATGCCTCGACGGAGGAAAGAGATATATTTATTTATTTAATTATTTAAAAAAAAATTATGGGTATATTGGGAAGTAGATATATATGAATAAAAAAAAAGTTTATATATATGTGTATATCTGTGAGAAATAGATATATAAAGATATATGTAAATATATATATAAAAAATAAGATGAGAAATAAATAATCAACCAAGAGAAGAAGATGAATAAACACACTAAAAAGACAAAGTCGCAACGCGACAAAATGGGCGGAAAAGAAGAACAAATGAAGTAAGAAAATACCAGAGAGATGCCCTCTGCACCATAGCAAAACTCAACATCTTTTTTACCTTCATATACCTACCACACATTTTCACTCTTAAAAAAACAAAGACACTAAGCACAACACTAAAGTAATTAATAAAGTAACTATTACCACAACAGCAAATGCGCATATCATAATACCCAAGGACATGAATTGTTTTTCTAAGACAAATGGTTTGAACGCCATATTATATATATATATATATATATATATATATATATATATATATATATATATATATATAAACTAACTCAAAGACAACAAAAGAATCACAAAACCAAATACTTAAAAGCAATAGGCCTGATCACTAGCCACTAGCCTCTCTTTGCACCCTTCTACACTTTTTTCTCTTTTCACCACTGGTCTATTTTCCGCTATTTGTCCACACACCCTATCTCTATACCCTACTCACACCTACTCTTACAACAAGTCAAAGTCAAAGTCATTTTTATTACATCAAATGAATTTCATTCTTCGCTGGACTGCTATGGTTTCCTTAGCTCGGCTGATTCTCTATACTATTATGAAGATTGTGCTACTGCCTAATTTTATCTCGCACGGTAAATCTTTACGGACAAGTTTTAGCAGTGATACTGAATAATTTTTCATTACGATTTTTTGGGAATTAAAACTGAAAATTTTCATTCGCTTTCTTGCGCCTTTGCGAGGAGTGATCTTGCTTCCCCCCTCCCCCTCCGATTTCTTCATCGAGTCTCCTTGGTCGGACAACAACCTACAGCCATTTGATAAGCGCCCTACACGAAAGGTAAAGTGCCATTTGTACATTATATATTTTGGACTGGGACACTTTCCCTTTAACTCTCTTTGTTTTCTCTCTTAAAAGTTATGATAAGTCTCTCTCAAAACTACACACACGCATCGATCCAAACAATCACTCCACGGGGTATTTTTCTTATGTTTAAGTTTATTCTTCAAATCCTTGCACATGATGATATGGAGGGATAAATGAGAGAGAGCCCGCGGATACCGCTGAGGACCCTCTCCGATGGCCCCAAGCGTGATCGGGGGGGAGGGGGGCTTCTCTAAAATTTACGGAGACCTAGGGATTGCCCTAGTAAGGCTAATAGACAAACACAATGGATATGCGGCTATTTGCTCAAAGAAGAGTGACTGCGAAGTCCTTTCCTATCCAAAAGTAGCAGAATGTCTAAAAAAGATCAACTTCATGCCACACACTCCACCTTAAATAAAGACACACCTTAGCATTATCTTTCTCGGCCTTGATCCATGGGTTGGGGGGCACAACATTGAAGAAATTCATGCTGAAGTGGAATAAAACCACACCTGGGTGAAGGTAGCTGAAATCATTAAATTCAAGGAATACACGCACGTATTCAAGATAGTCTTTTGTGATACGGCAATGGCGGTTAAAGCCAGGAGGGAGGTATGCTCCTCTTTAACGTCCGTGTCTGCCCTGAGCAGATCGAACGTGACGAGTTTATCGACCTCCAGATGTGCTTCAAATGCTACAAGTATGAAGAGCATACCACGGCCACCTGCCCCAGGGGGAACGTTCTTCTGTGCTCTATCCGCGCATTGGATACACATTCTTGGAGGAGCTGTAGAGCACCTCTATGAAGTGCCTGAACTGCGCTAGAGAACATAAGACGCTTTCCATGGCTTGCCCGATCAAAAAAGAAATTCTAAAGAAAAAGTCTAATAAAAAAAGACAAGATGAAGAAAATAAAGTGAGTAGCACCTACGCCAATGTTGCTAAAGCTGCAGTTGCGGAGTCTAAAGGAAATCCTACATTTCTCTACGTTGAGAATGAGAACTCGACCAAAACTATGTGTTACATCTATTATGCTCACATTGCAAGTCTCTCCTCCCCGGAGTGCTTTGCAGATTAACTTAATAGAATGCTGACGCATAATAGAATGTATAAGATGTGGTTTCCCCCAAACCCACGGTTGGAGGAGATTCTGAAGATTAGTCTCAAACCTTAGTGCAAGACTAGCTGCCAGAAGCTCCCTACCCGCAGCAATGCCCCAGCTCCCTACAGGGATCCTAGGCAAAGGACGCAAAAAAACACGCTCTGAGAAACCAAACAACGCACAAATTTCACAGGACACAAACTCGATCACACACACATGAGGGTACAGTGACTGAGAGTGCGAGACCTGAGGGGGTGGGGCACGTTCGTCTCGCTCACGGAAAACTTCACAGTCTCAGAGACGGCCGAGATCGTCCTCTTCTTGAAAGATGTAATCTAGGCACACTTACCATTCAAGGAAAATTAACTTGAAGGTATTCGCTGCTGAAAGGTCCCCTTTTCCTAAGGAGATGGATGTCCTTGATGTTTCAAAAGGAGTAATATCCGGAAGATACAAATGGGAATTCACCTCGGACGACTACAGCGAGAAACAAGTCGAGGAGGCTTTACTCCAAGGCTTGATCAAACTGGCAGCCAAAACCTTTATAAATCTAACGGACGGCGAATACAGGAAAAATGGACAGGAAAAACCATCACGCCACCAAACACTCCACAAATACCTAAGCTCGTAAGAGAATAAGCCCCAAAACAACATGACCACACCCAAGAATCATTAGTGAACTAGACAATGGAGACATTAAAAATATTACATTTTAACTCTGATGGCTGGACGAACAAAAAAACACTATACGGTAACGTAATAAGACAATGCGACCCAGACGTTATATTTATCTCAGAACATGGAATAAATGAGACAGACAGGATAGAAATTTTCCCCTACGAAGTTTTAACAAAAAATCACAGTGAGGAACGTTTTGAAGGAAGCGCGATAGCTGTGAAAAGAGGTCTTGACTTCAAATCAATAAGTGGACTCGATGAGTCATACCTCTCTGTTGAGGTCCGTACGGTAGTATGCCCCCTGGTCCTGGCAACAGGGTACCAGCCCCCAAGGAGAGGGTATTTGCCCCTTCACAACTTCCTGCAACTTTGTGGTCACGGCAGAACCGTTCTTTTTCCCGGCAACCTCAATGCGAGGAGTGCTGCCTCAGATTACACGTCGACCAACCCAGCAGGCAGGAATCTTGAGACACTTATTGAAAGACAAAATACGACAAGAATTAGACCAAACTTCCCCAAATACATTAAACACAAATCAGCCACAAAGCAAGACATAGTGCTTACTAGCACTATGTTTCCTTACAATTACTTCATTGAGCCGGGTCTTCCTATGCCCAGTGACCATCAGGCCATCCTTATTAAAATTTAAACCTCCCGTATTCAAGTCCCTATCCCAAAACGCAAGGGCTACCATCGAGCCAACTGGGATAATTATAAATGACTCCTCAAAAATTACAACCCTGACCCCTTAATTAATGCCATTCTAGAAGAAATTAACAAGGAGTTGGATAAAATTAATGATCATTTATTAAAAGCCGATAAGAAAGCCATTCCCCGAGTTAAATTTAAAACTCTTTCTGCTTCTTCCTGGACCCCTCTTATGAAATCCCTCGTGAGAGAATACGGGGAACGGATCAACGAAGTGAACCTCATGGCCCCAACATCATTACATACAGATGAACACGATACATACGCGACGAATTAATGACTTTTATTAGGGATCAACAGAAAGTACTTTAGAACAATTTGATAGACGGACTAAACAAAGAAGACGACTCACGTACATTCTGGCAGACAGTAAAAAGACTAAGAGGCGGAAAACCACAAAAGACCATAAATATTAGACGTGACAATACCGAAATTACTTCGCGGAAGAAATCGAAGAGGAATTCAGGCTCTTTTGGGCATCTATATTTAAGATATCCCCGGAAGAGAATGATGACTTTGATTTAGACTTCGAAGACAAAATTATAAATGACTTGAACGACCAGATACACATAACCCATCCTCACTATTGTGTATCGCAGGAAAGGGAAATGGACGGACTCTGCGGTAGAATTACTGCCGAAGAATTCTCAAAAACCTTAAAATCCTTTCTTCAGCAAGCACCAGGGCGTACATGACTGACAAGGGATAATTTTATTCGAGCCCCGCCTAACATCTTATTGGGGCTTAGGAATATCATAAATGCGTGCCTGAATGTGGGTTACTTCCCTGACCACTGGAAGGTAGCATAAATGATATTCATTCACAAAGTCTGAAAGCCACCAGACAGACCAGCTAACTTCAGGCCTATCTCTCTTAGAATTTGCAGGGAAAGTCTTAGAGAATATATTGCCCAACAGGGTGAATTCATTCCTCGAGGCTAACAATTCTTACAATAACCAGCAACATGGCTTCCGAAGGAAGCGAGGAACGGACATGGCGCTAGCCGTGATCACCGAGAAGTTGGTAAAAGTAAAAGCTGAAAGACGCCACGCAAATCTGGTACTATGCGACGTCAAAAAGGCCTTTGACAATGTACAGGAGAGGCCTGCAATACAAAATCCTACAACTGGGCCTCAATCCCATACTTGAAAGGATACTATGCGACTACGTAATGGAGAGGAAAGCGTTTCTGAACATCAAGGATTTCAATGGCCTCGAATTTGAGCTCGAGGCGGGGTGCCACATGGCGGGTGTATAAGTCCCCTCCTCTATAATATATACACCATCGACCTTCCCTAACCTCTGACTGAAGGTTTGTTGTACGTCCAAGTCGCGGACGATATAACAATGATATGAGCGACATCTTAATGGAATGTAAATTACATGGCACAGAGTACGGCGGTATAAATCAAAAACATCAACTCTTTCGAGAGAAGATGGAAGATATCTACCAATGCTCCAAAGTTCCGTGTAATTCCACTATTCCAACGGACCCTCACAGACATCCGTGTGGGGGGTGCACGCATCCCATACCGCATGGAGGGAACGGTTCTGGGACTCCGTATTACGACTCGTAGATATGGGAGACATGTAGCTAAAACTACATCGAATGCACCGAGGGACTTAGTGGAACTTTTCAAGTTCATAAACCTGAGTACCTCCAACAAACTTAAGAGCTATAATGCATGCATTCGATCAAAACTCCTTGATCCACCAGTCCCTATAAACGCGATTCCCAAAACTTAAGTCCTTAAACTGCAAAAGGTCCAAAATAAGTAGGTTTATTGCATAACAGGAACCCGAAGGAGAGAGCGGAGAAGGCAGAGTGAGCTTCATGGTGAACTGGGGATAACCCCCATAAACGTGGAGCTTCACCTGAGAGCAATTAAGATCTGGGGCAAAGTACACCGGCACTTCCCTCCCGAATTTGTACTCGAGCACATAGATTTTGATGACATAGGACGCGCAATACCCTTTAAAAGCAGCAGACAACTAATGGACGATGACATAGAACCAAGGTTCACTTAGATTTTTTTCACAATACCAAACACAAAACAAAGCCATACAATATCATTTCACTAAATTAGCATAGAGCTAATTTTCTAAACTTTCCTCCAAATTTTAGCGCAATAAACTTGAGAAAAAAAATTCAAAAATCAATAAAAACAACATAAGTACAAAATAAACAAAATAATCAAAAAATTCAAAATCTGGATGTAAACAATCCAGATAAGAAGATGCAAGTCTTCACAAAACTAGTAGAGAGCAAAAAGCCGCTACTACAAAGGCTTGAATGCCTTCTATATATATATATATATATATATATATATATATATATATATATATATATATATATATATATATATATATATATATATATATATATATATACATACATACATACATACATACATATATATATATATAAATATATATATATAAATATATATAAATATATATATATAAATATATATATATATATATATATAATATATATATATATATATATATATATATATATATATATATATATATATATATATATATATATATATATAACATAAAATATATATCAAAACGCAAAGAAAGCCAGAAGAGATGCCCTATCACCAGGAACTTGTCTTTCATCCTACTTTTTATTTTCGCTTTTCTATAATTTTCCCCATTTTCCCTACTATTTTCTCCTACTAAAAACCCTCTACTACTATATTCCCCAGTTTTATATGTCCAATGTCTAATGTCCAATTTTTCGCTGCTCACGACCATCAATGAGCTACCTCACCGGTAAAGGAGGCAAAACCAATGGGAAAACACAAAGTCAACGCAGCCTCAACAATAACGAACACTTCCGTCTGAATATGCCTTAAGAAAGACGAAAGCTCACGGACAAAACTCAAATTAGTTGTAAAAAATAAAATATATTTTCCTCAACTGATCTTTTATCTCTAACCAGAAACAAGAAACTGTATTCGCCAGTTTGAACATTCCTAAATAAAATCGATAAAATCAAAATACAACCTGGTATTTAACAATATATATATATATATATATATATATATATATATATATATATATATATATATATATATATATATAATATTTATATATATAATATATATATATATATATATATGTGTGTGTGTGTGTGTGTGTGTGTGTAAGGATCGGATCAATAAACGAAATTCTCACATCTTCTCGCCAGCAACTTCTATGCCTGAGGTAAGTCTGAGATCAGGAAACGAAGTTTAAACAGATCATGTTTCCTAAATATTCGGAAGTGAGGGGTAGGGGGACGGGGGGGGGGGTACCGGTTTGCTCCCACACTCGAGACATTTCATCGACTTGAAAAAGTCTTAGACAAATAACAAATAAGACGAAGCACTATTATGTGCTTATTCATGTACACACAAGGTGATGGTGAGAAAGAATGGAAATAGCTCAATAGGTAGTAATCCAATGAGTCCTTAGGAATAGGTAGAGCTCACACCTCTCCTGAGCCTAACTCCGATATGACACGACGGTCTCACTCCTTAGAAGAACACATTCAGGAGTGACGTCATATCCTCTTCGAGTTCCGGGGAGCAGCAGCCAACGCGCTGTGTCGCGCCTGATGCATACACTCAGTGCGCTCCTGTCGCGTTTTGCTTTAATTGGGAAGTCCATCGACGTCGATGATGACGGATACCCTAATATTGAGGGGCATCAAACCTGCACTAAGTTTAAACGAGCAAAAGTGTGTGCAGTCTTCAGACCCGTACCTTGACCGAGGAAACACGAACCCTGGTGGCAAGAGAAGCTCGAGACGACGAGGCTTCATCCTCGGCTGCAGGGAGCTGCCGAGACACCGGTCTGTTGGTGCTCTCCTGTAGGCACTCCCGATCCTGGTTTGTGATCGAGGTATCCTTCCTCCAGCCTTTGCCTAAAAAGGAAGAACCCACCACAAGGCTTCCTCGTGGAGAAAATGATGAGTGGCGGTGTACTTAATATGGTGCAATTTGGGGTGGGGGGAGTTTTAGTGGCATTAGATACAGGTAGCCTCCGACCTCCAGAAAAACTAATAAGTGCAGTATCTGTTCTTGGACCACGTCCTGTAATGGCGGTTAATACACGTCAATGTGTGAAGTGAAAACGTATGTAGGGGTAAAGAGGGAGTGTATGAGTAGAGAAGTGTGTAAGTGTTAAGAGGGTGTGAAGGATTAAAGACGATATCTAATAGGAAAGAGGGTGTGTAAGAGAAAAGAGACTGTGTAGGAATAAAGAGGGTGTGCAGTAGTAAAGAGGGTGTGTAGGAGTAAAGAGGGTATGTAGGAGAAATAAAGTTGTGAAATGCAAGCGGATTTGTAGGAGTAGAGAGGCAATGAAAGATTAAAGGAAGTGTTTTCGTTTAAATATTGTGTATAAAAGTAAAGAGGCTGTTTAAGAGTAAAGAAGGTATCTAGGACCGAATATAGTGTGTTGGACAAAAGAAGGCTGGTAGAATAAGAGTGCGTGAGGATTAAAACGGGTGTGTATGAGTAAAGTGGGTGTGTAGGTTAAAAAGGGGTGTGGAGGAGTAAGTAAGGGTGTAAAAGTAAAGACTATTTTTATACGTGAAGGTGTTAAGTTGCAAAGTATGTGTGTAGGAGTTAAGAAGCTGTGTACTATAAGCGGATATCATGTAGTTAAGAGGGGTGTAGAACTAAAGAAGATATGTAGGAGGAAAGAAGATGTGTAGGAAGTAAGATGGTGTGTAGGAGAATAATATATTTGATTAAAGATGGCGTGAAGGATGTAATAGAGCGTGTTACTTTAAATCGGGTGTGTGTGTGATGAGTAGACCGTATGTTGCCGGGTAAAGAGATTGAGTAGAAATAAAGACAGTGTGTAAGAGTAAAGACAGTGTCTAGGAGTAAAGACGATATGTAAGAGTAAGGAGGGTGTGCAGTAGCACATGATTGTGTAGGAGTGTAGAATGTGTGTATGAGTAAAGTGAGTGTGTATGGAGTATTTTGAGACTAGAATCCTATTTGCAATTCTTGATTTATTTGTTGTTTGGCTGAGATACATTGATGTTATTAATCGATTTTGGTTGTAATGCTAATTATGTCCACAATTTTCTCAATAACCTTAATTATTTGGTCATTTCTTTTAAATTACCTCTTAACTTGAGCTCACAATTTCTGAAACTTTTGATTCGCATGTCTCCGTCATGCTTTAAATATCCTGTTTAACACAACCTACTACTTCTATTTCATATGTTCATTATTATTCTATCTACAGTTATCTAAAAGTTATCGAATCGTATTTGCTTCATTGTTTATATGAAGATTACGTCTCGTCAGCCCGAAATTTTAGCTACTGAGTTTTTATTTTCTTAAAAAATTGGTCAGAATCTTTGTTACCCTCGCAATTTTCTTGTCATTTGTCTAAAGGCCGCTAAAATAATCTACAGAAAAGAAGTTTCACGTCCATCTAATTATGAAAATTAAATTGTTTTACCTTTTTCGACGGCTTAACCTTTTTATGGGGTAACTATTCGATAGAATGCTCTGTTCGCCTTCAGTGTTATTATAGACAACCGTGAAATTCATTATTTTTTTTCATAACTCAGCATTGATACAGAGTCAGAAGAGGCGAACATAACAATGCTTTCTTTGCGCATGTGTCACGCAAATATTCATCCCATTAATTTTGGAATTCACACAAATTTATTTAGCGTTCTGAGGACTTTACTAAGCGAAGCTGTTTTTATTGATCACAACCCCTTCCAAATTTCAACATTTCTCCCGATCTTTACATACTTGATTTAATCATTAAATATCTCATTCTGAATAAAAGAGTTCCTCATTACAATTCACATGTTTTATGTTTATCCTTTTTTATCTTCATTTTATTTGTTCTGTCACTGTTTTATGTTATTTGTATAAATTTTTATATGGCATTTATGAATTTTCGATTTCCTTAATTCTCATCCTCTCGCTCTTTTTCTTAACACTTTCGTTTTGTATATATTTACTATTCTTATAGCATATTCTTTCACTTTTGGAAATGTTTCTTTTGAGATTCTTAGAATCACTGGCTTACGATACCCTCTAGGCTGCAAAGCACGTTAGTGATTTTCTTTTAACCCGCTTTGCTTGAGAGTAGGCGGAGTATGTGTCTAATCTTCCTTTATTTAAATATGATTCCTGTAAAGCATTTCTTGTATTCTTTGAGAATGTAATTAATAAGGTTCGGAAGTACATGCAATTCATGTTTCCTCTTTTTTGTGGGACACTTTTGCATTATTCTCTCTTACGCACTACTTTGTGAATATATATATATATATATATATATATATATATATATATATATACAAAGAAGGAGCAACTACACTATCGGCGGGTGATTATACAGCCACCACAGGACTATGCCATTTTTACTTTCTGTCTTTCAAATGAAATTTGAAGACAGAAAGAAAGATGCAGAAACCTTGTGTAGCTGACTATAAATACATATAGTACAAGAGGAATAAGAATTGGACGCGAATGAGCAAATGAGACAAGAAACCGGAGTTTTTTAAAGGCAAGAGAGAGGGACATTGGAAGAATCCAGAATCAAAGGGAGCAGAGGGTGGCACAGTGAAGGCGATCCTTTACCGAGAAGACATAAATAACAAAAAGTCCGTCACTTTTCATCCCTGATTGCCAGTCAGACCCGGGTCTGACCGGCAATCAGCAGACCCTTGTTCGAGTCCCGGCCAGGAAATCAAAACTTTTTTTTCCCTGGCGTTATTTCTGTCTTCTCGGTAAAGGATCGCCTTCATTGTGCTGCCCTCTGCTCCCTTTGATTCTAGACTCTTCTAATGTCCCTCTCTCTTGCCTTTAAAAAAACTCCAGTTTCTTGTCTCATTTGCTCATTCGCATCCAATTATTATTCCTCTTGTACTATATATATATATATATATATATATATATATATATATATATATATATATATATATATATATATATATATATATATATATATATATATATGCAGATACGTGAAAAACGATCCCGAGCGTCTTCGTCTTTATTCTTAAAGACCTTTTCAAGGAATGAACAGGAGTAATAAAGGTGTGAGGATTGTGGATAGTGAGAATATAGCATGAGAGCTTTTTTTTTAAAATTATTATTGATGGGAGGGGGATGAGTGTTAGTGTGTGTGAGAGAGTAGAAAAATAAAAGAAAGCCAGGTTACTGGCTGATCTCTTTCTTCTGATGTTTCCTTTTTTCTTTATTATCTTCCAATTGCTTTTATGATTGTCTTATAATGGTTTCTTCTAAGATTTTTTTTGTGTTCTTTGTCTTTTTTTTATTATCGATGTCAAAATCTTAGTTTTGTTTCTTGGAATACCTTTCGGTAACGTACTCCCCGTAAGGGGCGCGGCGATTTGCCATCCTGGCCGCCGTGCTGACGGGATCCAGCGCTCCGTCCGGCCCCAGCTTAGCCTCTCTTCCTTCCTTCAGATAGCCCGATTTCTCCCCTACCTCGTCGCTTTTCATACAACCTCTCCCACAACTTTCTCTGGTTAGCCTCTAATTTCACAGGGTAGAATGCTGACCTTCTTCTTAAGCCAACCACCCCGGATGGGGGCTGAGGGGGGAGGGGACATTGTTCCCTAACCCCTCAGCTCCGGTTAAGGATGGGGGTTTTTTAACAACCTGCTTCATCCCCACCCATACCTTCCTCACATCCCTTTTCCTCTCCTCTTCACATTCTATCTGTTTTACGCCGTGCCTAAGGTGGAGCCGCCATGCCGAAGGACTGCCAGGCCACCAGGCGGGAGGGGTGGTCCCAAATGGCGGCGCCTGGCTCTGCCGGGCCTGTAAGCACCTCTTGCAGTGCGGGCTACTGCAAGAGGTGGTGAGCAATTGCGTCCCGTAAAACAAAGAGAGTCACCATGCCCAATGATGAAAAAAAAAACATCTCCCCTTAATTCCCCCTAAAACAACGGAGCCGCCCTCGTGCAGCTCCACAGAAAAGATGGAGGTCCCCCCCCCCTGTGCTTGCGCAGGGGACCCTCCATAATTCTTTAACCGGAGAGGAGGCTTACTCCTCTCCTACGCCTACGGGTGTAGGGGACTCCCCCTCACCCCCTTCTCTGGAAGTGCTTTCGGGCACCTCCCTATCTCCAGCGGCAGTCCCTCCTTTGCTTTCTAAGGGGACTGCCAAGAAAGCCAGCAGGCAGCCCATTGCCGACCGCCCCTCGTACAAGCGGCTCGGTAGGGCGAACCCCCTTAGGGGGGAGAGGGAAGCCAGGCCCCTTCGGTCGCTCTCCTCAAAAGACCTGTTGGCAAAAATATTAAACCTTGCCGGGGTCAACGCCTGTGCCTCCCAACTCAAGACTTATGACGCTGCCAAGGGGACCTGCGATGTCCTGGGAGGGGATGGCCAACTGGAGGCCCCTCCTGTAAAAGACATGGTCCTTGAGGAAAACCAGCCTCAGAAGGTAGGGCCTTCCATGGGGGGGAATCCAAGCTCGGCGCCAAGCACCGAACCCGAATCCGCCCCTATGCAAGGTCCTCATCAAACGGCTGTGGATTCTCAGGCAGTACAAGGAGGGGAGGGATCTCCTCTGGATGATGCCCCTGCGACCACCAGGACCTTCTCCATTTCGGAGAAGGACCTGGCTGAGGCCGGTCCATCTGGCCTGGGGGCTTCTATCGGCGGGGGTGAGAAGCGGGTTCATTCCCCGCCCTCCTCTCCAAAAAAGAAAAGGACGAAAAAGCCTGAAAAGACGAAGAAGACTCGGGGCTCCTCTCAATCCGCGGGGGCTACGGAGACGGATGGGACCGCTGCAACTTTAGCAAGCGACCAAGCCAAGATCGGCACATCCGGGCCCTCTGCTTCCCCGGGTACGGAGCTCCTGACAATGACAAAGACCAAAAGTGCACAGGGCGGAGCCTCGATGACATCGGGGCCCCTGATTCAGAGGTTACCTGGCGTTTTCGAGCCCGCTGGCTTCAAACGCTTCCTCGTTATTCGCTCCACTGATGGCACCATGTTGTCCAAGGGCAACATGATCCATCAGAGGAGAGGATTAGCTAGTGCAATTGGTAGAGAGCCGAAGGTAACCCGTTTCTCGGACGGCAGCCTTCTGGCGAATGCGGCGAATCCCGCCGAGGCGGCCAAGATAAGTGCTCTTCGGACACTTCATGGCACCCCGGTGAGTGTGACGCCGCACTCTACCATGAACTTTCTGAAAGGAGTAGTTTATGCGAGGGAACTCGTTGACTACTCCATTGAGGACATCACCCTAGAGCTGGCCGACCATGAGGCGGTCAAGGTCGAACGTGTGATGAGAAAACAGGGAGGGGCCTCGAGACCAACCCCTACACTCTTCGTCACGTTCGACTGTGACAAGCTCTCTGAGTCGGTGCGTGCCGGTTGGTACCGTTACCGCATGAAGGCATTCGTGCCACTGCCGCGGCGGTGCTATTACTGTCACCGCTTCGGCCATACGAATCGCTCATGTAGACGTGCAAATTCGGGGTCACCCGAAGTATGTGTAAATTGCTACAAGGTCGCACACGATAAGTCCAAATCGTGTGTGGCCAAGTGTGTTAATTGCCGAGAGCCGCACCCTGCTTCTTCGAAGCAATGTGGTGCATATCTCTTTGAGAAAGAAATCCTGGCCGTTCAGGCCCAGGATCGACTCTCATTCCGCGAGGCAAAGGACTTGGTCCTGGCGTTCCCGGCTCTGCCTGGGACGTAATATGCCTCAATAGTTAGAAAGGCACCCTCTGCTCCTGGCCCATCCAGGCCAACGAGCACGGTTGTTTCCGCGCCCATTCGGAGCCCTTCTGCGGGCTCTACCCAACCCGGGCGCTCCCCTGGTAAAGCTGGCGGCAAAAAGGGTTCATACCCTGCCCCGGCTAAAACCAGGGCTCCTCCCTCTTCCCCCAGCGTGACCGTTTCCCGTAAAGCGAGACGGCCACGCGCCTCCACCGAGTCGCTAGACTCACAGGAGGCAACACCCCTGAATATGGTCGCTAGGCCATCTTCCAGGGTTCCTAAAGCTGTTCCCCGAAAGGAGGACACAACAAAGGAGCTTCGGCCCCTTCGCCCACGCCCCGAGGTGGAGCGAGTGGCTCGGAGACGGTGGTTCCTCGAAAAGAGGGCCCCCCGCCTCCGAAGCCGCAACGCCAGCCTAAGGTTTCGAGGCGGAGGGAGGAAAAGACTCGCATGGCGAGCCCAACCTCCCCCAATAAGTCCTCGAAGGCGACAGCGCCTTCAGCGCTTTGTCCGGCCAACAGCGCCCGGGGTTCTGCCCCCGGGAAGCGTACGGCCATTCCCGTGAGGGTCTTCAATTCAAGGAGGGCCCCCGCGTCTCCTCCGAGCTAGGCCTGGAGGGCATATTCCTTCAATGGAATTGCCGTGGACTCCGGGCCAACTGGGAGGGGGCTGCGGATGCTCGTCTCGTCCCGTTCCCCGTTAGCTATTTTTCTGCAGGAGACCATGCTAGGCGCGTGCTCGCTGCCTGCCCTCCCGGTGTATAAGGGTCTTGCGACCCCACCACCGCGGGATGGCCGGGCTGGGGGATGCGCGGTTTACACCCGGCATGATGTCTCCGTTCTTCCTTTCTCTTTAGATACCTCCTTTCAGGCAGTGGCTGTGCAGCTGCACCTGGATAGGAGCTATACTATCATTTCTGCGTATATTCCACCGTCAGCTGACTTCGACGCGAGGGACTTCCGCCGCGTCGTGGCACGGTTGCCGAGGCCCTATCTCTTGCTTGGAGATCTGAACGGCAGGCATCCTCTCTGGGGAGATTACTCCATAAATCTCACGGGACAAGTCCTTGCCGATCTGATCAAAGAGCTTGAGATGGGCGTCCTAAACGTGGATGAGTTTACGCATCACTGTCCGAGAACTGCTTTATTTTCTTGCCTTGACCTATCTTTGTGCTCTTCGGATACACAGCCTGATTTTGATTGGGGGGTGGTCGATGACCTCCATGGTAGTGATCACTTTCCCATTCAAATATCATTTCCAGGGCAACTGCCGCCTGAGAGACCACCTCGGTGGTGCTTGGCGCGGGCGCGGTGGCCTGCATTTCAGGAAATGACTGAATTCTCTATCTCAGTCGAGAAGTTTAGGTCGGTAGATGAGGCCGTTGAGTTCTTCTCCAGCAACCTCATCGCCGTGGGCCTGACTACTATTCCTAGGACGTCTGGCCGTTTTGCACGCCGACCAATCCCATGGTGGTGGGCCGAGTGTGAGATGGCCCTCAAACAGAAGCGTTATGCCTACATGCGCTATAAGCGCCGCCCGAACGATTTCACTGTCGCTGAATTTCGTCGGGCTAGGGCTAGGTTCCGGTATATTTCGAAGCACGCCCGCCGCTCTTCTTGGCGGGCATACGTGTCTTCACTTAACGAAAAGACCCCTTTAGCTGAGGTGTGGAAGCGAGTCAAAATGATTCAGGGCAAGTTCTCGCAGGACCCCCCTCCCGTTCTCGAAGAGAATGGGACCGCAATCTCGGACCCCGCGTCCGTGGCGGAATCCTTAGCGACCGCTTTCTCCGCATTCTCTAGCCGTGATGCTGCTCCGCCAGCATTCATGCACGTCGTGATGTCGCGGAAGGCCGCCGACTGGACTTTCCCTTCAGAGGCGGAGAACCCTTCAACGACAAGTTTACTGTGAGTGAGTTGCTTTCCGCTCTCGCTTCGTGCGCGGACACCGCCCATGGTCCGGACGATGTCACGTACGCCATGCTTCGACACCTGGGTGAGCGAGGCATGGCCTTTCTGTTAGATCTGTTCAACAGGATCTGGGTGGAAGGTCTTCTCCCAGACTCCTGGCGAATCGCTACTGTGCTCGCCTTTCGCAAGCCGGGGAGAGATCACTCTACTCCGACCGGTTTCCGCCCAATATCTCTAACCTCTTGCGTGTGCAAGTTGATGGAGAAATTGGTAAATGTTAGATTAGCCTATTTCCTGGACAGCAGAGGCCATCTGTCTTCTGCACAGTGCGGCTTCCGTAAGTTTCACTCCACGTCGGATGCTCTGCTCCGACTGGAAAATGCCGTCTGCGAGGCTTTCCTTCGTAGACAGCACTACGCCACGGTGTTTTTTGATCTGGAGAAGGCCTATGATACCGCATGGCGATACGGTATCATGGAGACTCTCCACACAATGGGGGCGAGGGGACGCCTTCCAATGTTTATATCTGAATTTTTCCGAGATCGTCGATTCCGCGTACGGGTGGGGGGAGCCCTCTCTGCCCCAAAGGAGCAGGAAGAGGGTGTCCCGCAAGGAAGTGTCCTCAGTGTCACACTCTTTGCCCTGAGCATCAACGGCATCACCTCGGTGCTGCCAGAAGATGTTCTCGCTACGCTCTACGTGGACGACCTTTCGATCTCTTTTGGCGCGGCCCAGATGCCAACTCTAGAGCGTCGACTCCAACAGGCATTGAACCGCGTCTCTCGCTATGCCGAAGCGCACAGGTTTCGGTTTTCTTTGGCCAAGACTAAGGTGGTGCACTTCTGCCGCCATCCACGGCTTCACCCCGACCCAGATTTGTTTCTTAATGGGGTGCGCCTGGATGTGGTTGAGTCTCACCGTTTCCTTGGTCTTGTTTTCGACCGACGCCTCACCTGGGAGGCTCATATTCGCAGCCTTAAGGTCTCTTGTACCCGCGCCATGGACATTCTCCGTTCTGTGACGTTCAGCGCTTGGTGCGCTGATAGGGCTACCGCCTTACTTTTTTATCGATCCTTTGTTCGCTCGAAGCTCGACTACGGATGCGAGTTTTATGCATCCGCAGCCAAGCGTTTATTGCGGAAGGTGGATTCAATCCACCACACCGGCCTTCGCCTTGCGACCGGTGCCTTCCGCACTTTCCCCATTGAGAGCCTGTTGGTCGATGCTGGGGAGATGCCACTCGCCCTGCGCCGCGTGCAGTGCATCACTTGCCTGTACGCGCGAGCCCGGCGCCTCCCTCAGTTGCTAACAGCTCTCACTGCATCCGCAGCTGATCTCGGGTTTAGGGCCAGGAAACTCCTTCGAGAGGTAGTTATAGCTCTCGGGCCGGTGGCGCCCCTGGTTTTGCCCAGGACGCCACCCTGGAGGCTACCACATTTGGCTCTTTGTCGCCACGCCTCTGCTCCCAAAGCTTGTACTGCGCCGGGAGTATTGCGTTCCACCTTTTTGGAGCACACATCGTGTCACGCTGGTACCGTGCCAGTGTATACGGATGGCTCCAAGTCCCTAGGGGGGTCGGCTTCCACGCCGTATCCCCTCGGTTTGAAGTCAGCGGGGCTCTACCAAGCGCTGCGTCTGTCTTCACGGCCGAGCTGGTGGCAATACACCACTCGGTACGGGAGATTACGCGACGTGCCCGTTTTGGAGACCGGATTGTTTTCTATAGCAACTTACAAAGCGCCCTGAGTGCTCCGGGGCATTGGAATCTCCGCATCCCCTGGTTCGCGATATCCGTGACGCCACGGTTTTGGCGAGCCGGGCAGATGTCGAGATTATCTTCTGCTGGGTTCCTGGACATGTAGGAATTGCGGGGAATGAGCGCGCCGATGAGGGCGCCAAAGTGTCCGCGAGGACTCTGCGACCGGACCAGCGTTTCGCTCTTCCTCACACCGACTACATGGCAGGAATACGGGCAGCTCTTCGGACTGCTTGGCAAAGAAGATGGGAGACGGTCGAAGGGAACTTAAAGTTGCGTGCCATTGCGCCGCGACTGTTCCCATGGACCTATCCCCCAATGCCGCGGCGGCTTCAGGTTGCTTTCTGTCGTCTTCGAATCGGACACACTCGTGTGACGCATCGCTGTTTGATGGAGCGCTCGCCTGCGCCCTATTGCAACGACTGCGTCGTCCCCCAGACTGTTCGGCACATTCTTGTCGAATGTCCCAGTCTGGGTGATCTTCGCGCACGATACCTGTCCCAGTACCGGGATGGGCGGGGTCGCTACCGCCTGTCCCTTGTGCTCGGGACAGATTCGTGCACATTGACTTGTGGACTTGTTGACTTCTTGGGGGAGGCCGGCCTTCTCCCTATTATTTAAGCAAGGTTTGTTTGTTGTTTTTTTTGTTTTTTTTCCTTTAGTTGCACGCTCCTGCGCCGGGGGGACCTATCCCCGACGCACCAGCTTGCTTCCTTTCCCCTTTTTTGGGGTGTTGTTTTTTTTTTCTCTCTTTAATTTTATTTTAAAGTAGCCTAGAACTAGGCCACTTTTAATACGGCGACTAATGCCCAAGTAGGCAGTCGCCAGATGATCTCTTAAAAAAAAAAAAAAAAATCGGTAACGTACTTCTAAGTCGATTTCAAATTATATATTAATACTGTTCATTTTATGCTTTATGTTAGGTTGTTCTAAAATTCCTTTATTTTATGTAGTTATTTCCCAGTTCTTTGTTTTAAAGCATTCATATATTTGTGATTGTTTGTGTTTGCTTGGTTTCGCTATTTATTACCGTATTGTATTGCTTTTTGTTTGGTTGTTTCGTTTTCCATAATCTTGTATCTGATTATTTCTTTGCTTTGGAGTTTTACCACTTTCAGTTTGTAATTGTCTCAATGATATTCTTCTTGATGATTTGGACGTCGTTGGGAAAGATTCTTATGTTGTTTAGTTCCAGTAGTCTTTGTATAATCCTTTCATCACGGTCTGTCATGTAATTCCATTGGCAGGCGCCTTTTTCAATACCTTTATCTATATGATTCAATTTAATACCTTTCGGTAGGGGATAGGCCTCGTTTACGAAGACCTTAAGTTTGAAATCTCTTGCTTCGTAACAACAGCCTTCCTCTCTTTCCGTTTCGCTTTCCGTGTCGGTTTGTGTGTCCCATTCGGTTTGGTTCTATTTAGTTGTTTTTTTTGTTTGTTTTTTGGCTTTTCTTTCCCTCCTTTTGTCCATTCTCTGAAGTTTCCGTTTCTTTTTCCTCTTCATTAGGTTCGTCGGTTTCAATTGTTTCCTCGTCTTCTTCCATCTTTGCTCCTATATTCAGCATATCTTTTACCTGAAGGTTTTTTCCGCCGTTACTCCGTATTCTAGTGCCGAGGGGCGTTCTGGGGTAACCACACCTTTCTTACTCCGTTTTTCTCAAGGAAAAGATTGAGCGTTTCTGAGAAAGTCCCCAGTTGTGCGATATTTTAGACGTAGGCGTACATAATTTAGGCTAGAATATCCAAGCCCTTTCACTCGTTCACATTGATGTTGATTTTTGGTTCTTGGATCTCCTTTATTTCCTCTACCGTAGCTTTTGCTACGCTGGCGGGGTAGGTTTGGTTTAGTTTAGAGTCCTTTTCTTTTTTTTGTTTCTGCTCTTTCTTTTTTATGATTTTTTTTCTTTTTGGACAGTTTACTGCCATTTTTCTTTGTGGCCCCTGGCAGTTTACGCACTTTTTATGGTTTCTGTGCATTATCTGAAGGTGTGATTAGTGCTTTCCCATTCCGAGCATATATTTTTATCCTTGTTAGGGCAGTTCCTTGTGACGTGCTCTTTAATCGCATAACATTGAAATAGGTCTGAACATTAATGAATTTTTCTATGTCGATGTTTTCTGGTGGTATCCACATTTCGAATGCCAGGATTCCTTTGTTCGTAGCTTTATTGGCCATCCCTGATGATATACAAACTACTTTGAAAACATGAGAATGGTGGCCGAATTTAATTATCTTTGCGATTTTGAGGTACTAGTTTTCCCTTTTCAATTCTTCATTGAGTTCTTCTTTTGTGTGCGAGCCGACATAAAGGTCAACTTTGTGTCACTTAAATGAACAATTCGCTATTAATTGTGGTTGCAGTTTCAGTGATTAGAAGATTTTGCTCAGAGCTTTCAACCCATTGGTTGCCACCATCCTTTCAACGTCATCTTGTTTGTGGCAAAGTGCCACGTATCCGTTTGGTACTTCCATGAGCTTTGTCAGCGCGATTTTCAAATCAGTATATATGGTCCTGGTGAGAAGTCATCTTTCTGGTTTTGTTTTTCCTGCCTCTGTCCTTCGTGGCAGTCTTTTATACTCTAGGTTCATGTTTGTATTATGCGGGTCCCTTCCCTTAATTATCCCGTAGACCCGCCCTTGCTAAAATGGATGATATGATGTGATGAATTAATGAAAGGATGGACCCGGTTGGGCTCCTCTCGGGGGGAAAAAGTGACGGGCTTTTTGTTGACTAGCGCGGAATCAACCAACACTAGCCGGGGTGCCGCCTCCTCGAGGGAATTATAAACCGCGGCTGCGTCCTACCATACACTGAGACGGTTAGGTGTCCTTCAGTGGTCTTGGGGACCCCGCACAGGCGGAGTTGTTATACTCCCCTGCAGAGGTTGCGGCCCGGCCCATTGTCTGGGGTTCCTCTGGTACGGGTCTCTGGCAGTGGGGTAATCCTTAAACCTTCCTCCTCCCCTACCCCTAATTATACATATGCTAATTCTCTGCATAGTTAGGACGAGGTCGAATATCAGCGTCCTTTAGCTAAGGTATTGGGCCTTGGGTGGAGATCGGGGGATGGGGAATTTAGGCAGTCATGGGGAAAAGTATTTCTCTCTTTTTTAGTACCACCCTGTATGGGATGATTTTTGGTGTGGGAGAGGAAAGGTTATCGAGACGATAAATGAAAATGAAGTTGGAAATGATGAAAATGAGGTGAATGGCGGCTTCTTTCTGAATCTCGTATGCGAGTAAATATCTCGTGTTGATTTCTTCTGAGAGTAATACGTAAAAGAAATGATTCTCAGCTAATTCTCGATTCTTCGATTGAGAATGAGCTGAGTTTTAGCTAAGAGTCTGCTTTACCAAGCTTAACGTGAGTCGCCTGTCAGCATTTCAAGCGGCGAATTCATAAACAGGAGGTTGGACATATATTGCCTTAAATAGTGGAAGGGGGGATTAGACTACACACCTCTGAATTTTAATTAGGGGGTACAAATTCCTGAAACAACTTATTTGAGATTTTATATACGTAGTGATAATGGGGTCTAGCATGAACATATATATATATATATATATATATATATATATATATATATATATATATATAAATTAAGATGGTTCTTATATGTATGTTAAATTTTTTTTAGGAAATAAAAACCTCTCACCCTCTCATTTATTTCTCATTGGTAGTAATTAATATATGCAAAATATCAGCCTGACATATTATCATTTAGGGTATGGTCAATGCAGAAGTATTTGTTTATGCCTTGCCGTGGGTGAAAAAAGCTGCCCGCGGATTTCGGCCATACTGTTTCCTCTGTAAAATAGGCTATATTTGGCTTATTTCTAAATAAAATCAGAGGTGCTTTTACAGTGAGAAAGAGAGAGAAAGGGGCGTCCCGCATCATCAGAGGACCACGGGTGCTCTTAAATACATTGGAAGTTTCAGCTGCGCCGTATGTCCGCAGGCTTTGACCGGTTTTTTCAAATATTTGGTAACCCTGAACTCCGGAGCCACGACTGCCTTGCTTGCATGAGCAGACCGCTCTCGCTTTGACAGCAAATTTTACGGATTTTCAATAAAAGTGAATTTTTAGCGAGAAAAGTGAATAGAGTAACCCTACTTGTTGATAGTAGCGCGATACTTCGTGAACAAGTTGACTACTTGCTTTTCCAGTGGAAATACGGTACGGAAGAATTCTTCGCTCCTTCGTGGAAGCGGAGACCAAAGCCTCCCCTGGCCCACCCGCTTGCCTGGAAAAAGTTATTTTGAGGTAAAGTAAAAAATTTGTTTGGACATTGAACCCCCTTTTTCTCTCTCACCCCTCTCCGTCTAAAAAACAAAAAGTGAACACAGTGAACATTACACACATACAAACGGTTACACATCATAGGATGCACCTAACATGAGAGAAACCTTGCGTATAACTCTTCGGGTCTTCTCGGAGGGCCCGAAACCTGACCGCGAAAAAGTATTTGAAACAGTTTACAGATCCCTACGCATTGCTTTGGTAAGACTAGTGGACGACATAAAACGGGAAATCGAAAACAACCACGAATAGGAAAAGGTAGCGGAGGTTTTTAAATTCAAAACATATACACATGTGTTTAAAGTGGTATTTGAAGACACGGCTATGGCCCAAAAGGCTAAAGATAATGGATTACTTCTTTTCAACGTGAGAGTTTGCCCAGAGCAGATGGAACGAAAGGAGTTTGTTGATTTTCAGATGTGCTTCAGGTGCTACAAATACAACAAACACACCACGTCCAACTGCCCTGAAAATAAAGACCTTAAATTGTGCTTCATTTGCGCCGGTCGTGACCATTTTTGGCGCGACTGCAAGAATAACACCATCAAATGTCTTAATTGCTCAGGCCCGCACCGGACCATGTCCATGGCATGTCCGATAAAAAAACAGGAAATGAGCAACCAGAGCAAATTCCAACGTCAATCGGAAGAGAAGAAAGCCAACTCCACCTACGCTAAAGTAGCGAAAGCCGCCATTGCCAAGTCAAAAAACCAAAAAACATTCTTACACATCTAGAACGAACACTCCACAAAAATTATGTGCTGCATATGCTATGCACACATACAAAACATCACACGACCTGATACCTTTGCGACAGAAGTAAACCTTATGCTCGTGAAGAACGGACTTAGCGAGATGTGGTTCCCCGATAATCCCCCTTTAGAGGAGGTTATGCGAATAACCGTTGCTCCTCAATGCCAAGAAAAGTGCCAGAAAATACAAACCCAGAACACAGCCATCTCACGTGACCCCCGACTCAACAAACCTAAGGAAACGCAAACACAGAAACAGGCGCCACTCACCCCCAAAAAATCCACACCACAAAAAACAAAAACACACACTTCCACATCCACACCAACAAAGGAGGCAGTCCGACCCAAGGAGATCAGGTCCCCTAGGTCAAGGAAAATCTCCAAAACTCACGGCCCACGGTCTATCTCGTCATCTAGAGGAAGAAAGCACCAGCTAAAATACCACTCCAGAGGCTTTAACCTTAAATTGTACGCCCCTGAATCTGCCCCATTCCCAACTGAATTAGACTCCCGTGAAGTATCGGAAGGTCTTAGGACCGGACGATACAAATGGGAATGCTCTGATGAGGTACCGGAACGACAGGTTGAGGAAGCTCTCTCACAAAATAAGGTTAAGCTGGCCACGGACTGTTTTTACACAATCACCGACACGGAATTCAGAAAGAAAAGAAACGGCAGGGAGCGCACCCCGCCCAGTACACCACATGGGGCTAAAGTAGATCGCGAATAGGCGTCTACTTTAACTCCATACACTAAAAGAACCTACGTTACTCAAATGACCAACAGACTAACAATCATACAGATGAATGTCGATGGGTGGGACGGAAAAGGTTCCATCTACGGCAACATTCTGCGACAAAGTGTCCCTGACATTATACTGATTAACGAACACGGAATGACCGCTCATAAGGAAATAAAAAATTTTCAATACGACGTCATCAGCAAAAATCACAGCCAGGAACGGTATGACGGCTGTGCAATAGCCGTCAAAAAAGGTTTAAAATACAAAAGACTACCCGACTTAGATGAATCTTACCTTGCCATTGAGGTAGGCACTACCCTGGGGGGTCTAGTCGTGGCCACGGGGTACCAACCCCCAAGACGCGGCTATGTACCCCTGCACAACCTTCTACATGTCTTCAGCCATAAGAAAAATGCAATCTTTGCTGGAGATCTGAACGCAAGATGTGCAGCATCAGGGTATACCTCCTACAACAATGAAGGTAGAAACATTGAAGTCCTACTTGACAGAAAATACGGGACTAGAATAGGACCAGAATTCCCAACATTCATTACAGGTAAAGCAGCAACGAAGCCTGATATTGTTTTATCCAGTATCAGGTTTCCATACAACTATTACATTGAACCAGGCCCCATTATTCCAAGTGACCACCAGGCAGTTAAAATCACAATAAGCGTAAACCCCATTCAAATTGCAATCCCAGAACGCAAAAGCTATAAGCAGGCGGACTGGGAAAGCTACAAAAATTATTTTCTAAATTATACCCCAGACCCTTTAATTGACGCCAATTTAGAAGAAATAGATGAAGAGCTGGATAAAATCACTGACCTCCTTATAAAAGCAGATAAAAATAGCATTCCCCGCATTAAGTATAAACCCTTCCAGCTCCTATTTGGACCCCCCCCCATGAAAGCCCTGGCCCAAGAGTATAAAGACCTGTCCAATGTAATAGCGCTGTCAGGCCCCAACCACAATGCCCATAGACGAATAAGACAGATAAAAGACGAACTTCAGACACTCATTACAGCCTAACAAATACAGGTCTGGGACAGACTAATTGAAGGACTTGACATAGAGAGAGACTCACGGACTTTTTGGCAGACGTACAGACGTTTAAAAGGACAACCCCCTCAGAAGAATATTGTACTCAAGCATGACGAAAAAGAAATTGACGAGACTACAGAGATTGAGGAAATTTTTAGGACTTTCTGGTCGTCATTCTTTAAAATTACCCCCGAAGAAAACGATAATTATGACCTCGATTTCGAAAATAACATTATCCAACAGTTAAACACACAAATACATAAAACCTCCCCTCATCATTGTGTGTCACAGGAAAGAGCAATGGAGGGCTATGGGAGTAAAATAACTGCCCAAGAGCTCTCCGTCGCACTAAAATCCTTTCGTCAAAGACCACCGGGTACCACGGGGCTGACCAGGGAAAATTTCATTAAGGCCCCACCTAATGTTCTGAGTGGGCTACTTAACATCATGAATGCCGCTCTGAACACAGGCTATTTTCCCGACCAGTGGAAAGTGGCCAAGATGATCTTCCTTCCCAAATCGGGAAAGCCCCCGGACTGCCCTGCAAACTTCCGACCGATATCTCTCTTAGAATTTGCTGGCAAAGTCTTCGAGAAGATATTGGCAAATAGGGTCAACTCTTTTCTCGACGAAGCCAACCTGCATAACGAGCAACAGCACGGCTTCAGAAAGAAAAGAGGGACCGACACGGCACTAGCCGTTATTACGGAAAAACTTGCGAACATCAAGGCAAGTAAAAGGCATGCCGACCTGGTGCTCCACGATGTCAAAAAAGCATTTTGACAAGGTTTGGAAATGAGGCTTGCAATTTAAGATCCTGCAAATAGGCCTCGACCCCATTCTTAAAAGGATTCTATGCGATTATATAATGGAAAGGAGAGCGTATATACAGATCAAAGAACACAAAGGCCTCGAGTTCGAGCTCGAATCTGTGGTCCCGCAAGGGGGCTGTCTCAGTCCCCTGTTATACAACATATATACACGCGACCTACCACAACCTCTTTTCGAAGGTACGATATACGTCCAGTTCGCTGACGATATATCACAAATTTGTACATCGCTTACGTTCACGGGGAATTTATGGCGAGAAATACGGCTAGGGAGATATCTAACATCAACTCTTACGAGAGGAAATGGAAGATATCAACCAATGCCCAAAAATTCAAAATAATTCCCATGTTTCGCAATACCTTCAATGATATACGGGTAGAAGGGGAAAGAGTCCCCTACTGCTCGGAAGGGACGGTTCTGGGGCTCAAAATCACCACTGGGGGATACAAGAGTCATATCGGGTGGACAGTCGCGAGTAGCAAGAGAGATTTGAGAGTTTTATAGGTTCATCGACCTAACTCGCTCAAATAAACTCAAGATATTCAATGCGTGCATTCGCTCGAGACTCTTGTACCCCCCAGTGCCACTGAACGCGAGCGCCAAGACCCACATTGCGAAACTACAAGTCATTCAGAACAAAGCGGTTCTACTCATTACAAATACCCGAAGAAGAGAACGTAAACGACAAAGGGAGCTCCACGACTCGGTTGGATTATCTCCGATCAACGTGGTGCTCCACGAGAGAGCTAAGAGGATATAACAGGCCATTGGCGCCCGCTTGACCCCTGAATTCACTCGTACACACTTAGAAATCGAAGCAGACCGACAAATAAGACCTTTCAAAAGTAGCAAGCTACAGACAGAAAATGACGTGATCCCAAAATACACCTGACAGAACTGACAAAATACAAAGTAATTCGCAGGTTCCTTTAGCATATTCAAATTAAATTAAATAACACTTGCAAAACGCAAGATTAAATAATTTCACAATCACTTTTAAAAATCCAATTAATTAATAACCAAAAACTTTTCAAAAACTTTTCACTAAAGTCAAAGCGGGAATAAAACCCCCGCCAAAAATAAAGGCTTGAATGCCTAAAGCAATCAATCGATCAATAGGATCGAAATCATAATTAAATTAACCACGTTTAATTTAATTATATAAACTATGGATTATAATTCATAGTTTATCGAAAAAATACTAAATAACCACAAAAAAACACACAAACTTTACATTGACAGAGCTACCCTCTCACCAGGGATCTTTTTTATTCTTTCTCCTACACATCATCTATTCTTTAAACTCACCCTTTAACCACTTCACTCTCTTACTATTCTCTCTCTAATTCTACCTATATTTCATCTCTTATTTTGTCCAATGTCCAACTCCGGAGCCACGATCTGAAAGTTATAAGGTAAGGCTTTTACGCACTTTTGCACAGTATACTACTCCTATAGTTTTGAAAAAATATCTTATTTATGATATTACTGCAGATGGCTTATTTGGCACATTAGTGTGACATTTTCAAGCACTTAAACATTAGAAAAAATCCACTAATCCAGAATGCTTCAACATAGAGCTCTAATGCTTACACACATTTAGTTCGCCTGTTGGGCAATTAAATTACCTTATGGATGAAAAGTGTCTCCTGTGAAGTATGTATATCTTCATGGGGGCCATATTTATTCAGCTGTAACTTTTGGGATAATAAAAGAAGAAAAAAAAGTAATATTTTTATGGATTTATGATATAGAAAATATTTGACATGGCTCACATTAGCTCACAATGTCCTCCTAGATATAACCTGAAACATTTTTTAACTCTTTCCAAAGTTGTATCACACCCGAAATTTGGACAAAGTATGCTGTTTTAATAGACTTTTTAATTATGAGAGGTTAAAAGTCAAATTTTGCCAGGTGAGAGTGGATCAAAATAGATGGTCCCTTTCAGATTAAATCATAAAAACTTGGGTTTTTCAGATATAAGATGACTACTTTGCGGAAATGGGTCAATGTATATTTTCTGGGAAACAAGAAGTCTGTCGGGCTGCAAGCTTCTATCCAAAGACGACGTACTCCGAGTATATCTGCATCGCATGGGCGAAAAAGGAATGGTCAAGCATGAAGCAGCAGTGCAGACTATGAAAGAGGTCCAAAGGCCTGCATTTCTATTCGGCCTTTTCACCATGCTGTGAAGAAGCTCGAAGGCCTTGTGTCAGAATGGGAAGACTTGAAGCAGAATAAGGGGCAAAAGAGAGAAACACAGGAGAAGAACGAAGAGAAATTTTGCGACACCTTGAATAATATTTTTGACATAGCCCACAAAGATGCACTGAAGATGATAAATCACTTTTGAAGGCACAGCGGAAGAAGGGAAAGCGAGGAAGCATGGCAAGACTTGACATTAAGCTGCCAATGAAGGAAAAGGAGAAATAAAAGCAAGAAGAGAGGAAACTACGAAAGATTTCAAAGCAGAAGGACGAAGCTTGTCAGTATGAGAGAAGTGTCACCCTGGAGGACTCTTCTTGTAGCACCTCAGACGAAGGAAGTGAGAGAGAAGAAGCCACTGCAGAAGCAGGGCCAAGCACAGCGAGATAGCGTAAAAAAGGAAAGAAGAAGAGCATTCTGAGCCCAGACGTCATTTTAGCTCTAGATCGAACCAAGACTAGTGATCGCCACGCGTTACACGCTCTCTCTGCTCTGCTCCCTGTTTATGGTCAACTGCTTGACGAGTTCAAAGTCAGCCGACTCTTCATCCTCCATGCTCGTCAGCAACACCGTAGGGGTTTTCTTGCTAACAGCCCTTAACACTTTACTGGGACTGAAAACTGATGACTGAACTGACAGGAGAAGAGAAAGTGGAGAGGGTCATCATCATTGTGTCTGGAACTTGTTAAACATTGGCGGAAGCAATATCTAAAGCCGTTGCATATTGGGGTTTGGAGAACTGGATTCGTTCCATTTACTTCGACACATCTTAGAGCAACACAGGCAGAAATAATGGCGCCTGCATTTTGTTTCAGCAGATGATGGGAAAGAACCTGCTGCACTTGTTATCTCGCCATCATATTCAAGAGATACTGCTGGAAGAGATTTTTCTTGTAACCCTGGGACAATCATCCGGTCCAGACATTGGTATCTTCAAGAGCTTCAAGATTCACTGGCATCAAATTTCCTTGACTAAATACAAGACAAGAATCAATGAAGCTGTTGATGCTATTGCTTTGACGAATATGACAGGAATCATCATTGAGTTCTGCTCAGAAAAACTGGAGGAGGTTCATCCTAGGAAGGATTACCGGGAGCTGTTGGAACTGACCAATATTTTATTTTGGGGAATTCCAACTAGAAGAGTTTACTTTGCCAAACCAAGGGCAATGCATGGTGCCCGCCTTATGGCACGACTAATTAATGCATTGAAGCTTTTGTCTTCCGGGATGTATTCAGTCTATCGCATTTATGTTCCTTCATTCTCTTAGAGAATCTGCTGCTTTCGCCAATATATGTAGCAGATTATCCAAGAGAATGAAGGAACATAAATGCGATATGCGACGAGGATCTCTTTCTTCTAGTTTGTTTCTCGGCATGTCAAATCAAACCATTCAATTGACATTGATAATGCAAAAGTTTTTATAATTCTCACAAATATATAGATAGGCGTCTAATTGAATCGGCGCTTATATACGGAAATTCCAAACTTTAATACTTGCGATGGCCAAATCAACACTAATCCTTTGATGAGTAAGAAATTAATACTTATTTTAGTCAAAAATACTGCTGCTTCCTCATACAGCCTCCCCTAATCAGATTCCGACTTGTAAATTTGTGGTCCAAAAGTTTTGCTTCGCTTTTATATTTCATTAGTCTTCCAGCGATTGTCGATGACGGAGGTTTCCGTCGAAACCTGGTCTCGCGAATAAATTGATGCTATCACTGAGGCTTCTTTCCTTCATATATATATAAATATATATATATGCAATTTTTTTGAAGACCATGGTGTATTTCGCCTTAATTAACTTCCTTTGATGACTTTCTCTTCTTCTAACTATCTTCTCTATTCCATATTGTAGACGGTGGATCACTTTTCCTGCATTCATCTCTCTTTTAAATGAATTTGTTTAAAAAAAAATTGAAATGCTAAGCTTTCGATCTTATTCGATCATCTTTGGAGCGTTTTGATATGTTCTTGCCTCCTTTACCGATGTAATGAGTGGAGTGATGATCTGAAGGAATGAAAGAAACGGTTCACAGCTTATTAAGAATGAATTACAAAGAGATATCACATAAATGTAAATATATAGCGGACAGTGTGGAAAATAGAATATAGCAGAGAAGAGGTAGTTATAAGAATAAGTAGGAAGATAGAGGTTCCCGGAGACGTGGAAATCAAAATTTTGTAACTCTATACGATACAAATTTCACATTTACTCATTAGAGTTAATAGTTTATAGTTATAAGAAAATTATTCCTAAAAAATTACATTACACATTATTATATATTTCTAACGTTAACTACACACTTTTTTAGTTACTTTACATTATTTTTACGCCTTTGTTTTAAAAACATTTTTAGAATTCTATTTTAATCTGCTGATGATTTTAATCTAATTTTAAGACACTTATTTGATTAATTCGCAATAGATAATTTGATATTAGACATACGAGGGGCGGTTAATAAATTTTGCAATTTAGATATAAGGAAACGAGATATGAGGAAAAGTGTTTTATTATTTTTTAATATACCTCCCATTGACTTCAATGCACTTACGGCACTTGTCCCTGAGTCTTCGAATTCCCGACAACCAGAAATCTCCCGACTGCTGTTCAGTCCACTCCTAGACTCCTAGGAAGGCAAGCTAGACATCTTCATCGTCCCCAAACCGGCGTGCCCGCAGTGCAGCCTTGAGCTGGCGGAATCAAAGGTTATAGCTAGGAGCCAGATCTGGACTGGAGGGGATGTGGTTGAGGTCCTCGAATCCGCACTCGCGCAACTTGTGCAACTCTGGACTTGTGGACTTTGACGACGTTGAAGTCGATTATGGGGGCGTGAGGTTTCTAGCGCCCTAACGGGCAGAGAACTTGGTCATGGCCAAATTGTCGTGGAGGATGTTGATAACACTTCCATGTGAGATTCCAAGTCCTCACTCGATTTCTTTGACCTTTACCCGTCGATTTTCGAGAAACATCCTCTCCACACGGGCCACATTGTCCTCGTTCGTCACGTACGACGGGCGTCCTGGACGGGAGTCATCTTCAAGGGACTCACGACCATGGCGAAACTCCCTATTCCAGCGAGCAATGGTTGCATAGGAAGGGGCGGTGTCGGTGTACACTGAAACCATGCGTTCATGGATTTCTTTTGCATTCTTGCCTTCCTTGGTCAAAAATTTGATCACTGCGCGGTGCTCAACCTTCTCCATTGTTGAAAAATTTGTGACTGACGATCTGCGATCAGCTACTGCTTTTTAAATAAACGAGGCAGGAGCGTGTGGCTGCAGGTCTTGACTTGTCATAACTTGTCCTAACACCCCCACAAACAGCCATCCCCCTTCCTCTGTTTTGCTCTACCGATTTGCAAAACCTATTGACCGCCTCTCGTACTTCGTAAATTAATTAACACACTTTCTATGTACACTTTTTACAAATCACTGATATTATCAATTATTT
Organism: Ceratothoa steindachneri; assembly: GCA_963969495.1. Lineage (NCBI taxonomy): Eukaryota > Metazoa > Arthropoda > Malacostraca > Isopoda > Cymothoidae > Ceratothoa > Ceratothoa steindachneri. Next base: position 81,595,876 of record OZ018327.1, read on the forward strand.
TATTATTATTTATTGAATTCATATATTGTTAACGTTAACTACACATTATTTTAATTATTTTCCATTAATTCTACGTGTTTGTTTGTTGTAAAACTTTTTAGAAATATATTTTAATCCAGCTGATGATTTTAATCTAATTTTAAGTCACTTCTTTGATTAATTTACAATAGATAACTTGATATCAGATATATTTCGTAAATTAATTAACACACACTTTCTATGTACACTTTTTCCAAATCACCGATATTATCAATTATTTTTTTAATATTTATTTATTTCACTTTTGGGCTTATCATTATATTTTATACACTTGCACTTTCACTTTATTCGGACGTTTTTTATCCACTTTTTATGGCTTTGAATGTTGACATGTTCACGGCGTGCTCGTCCGATGGGGGAATGAACACCGCGCCCTTCAACATCAAGGCTGAAATTTCGTCCGGTGAAAAAGGTCCCTCAAAGTTCCACTTGAATTTCTCCTCGGCAATGCCAAGTAGGAGAAATTCTGGGTCATCTCTTGGGAGGGAGGGGGGTACAGAGGAGATTCAAATACCTTGAGGCCCACGTCCTTGCCGTCGAAGAAGTAACCGCTCTCGAGTACTTCCTTCTTGTCGGTTAGGAGGACCTCCGTGTATTCCTCTTAGTACGCTTCTTCTTCGTCCAACGAATTTTGTTCGTTTGTCTTTTTCTCTGTTTGTTTTTTCTTCTTCTTCTTCTCTTTTTTCCTTTTCTTTTTGTGCATTTCTTCGTTTCTCCCTCTCCTTCCGAATTTTCTTCCGTTATTTTTGGCTCTTCGGTAGGGGACTGCGTCGGCTCCTTATTTGGTTGATGTTCCCGTTGAGATTCGTCGGTAAACTAAATATTCAGTATTCACGCCGAGTCTGGATTTTCGGGGAACCAAGTTTTTTGCTAACTCCGTTCATCTCCAGAAAACGGTTAAGTTCTTCAAAAAGGAGCCGGGGTTAGCCAGGTTAGCCATGTGAGCTAAGATGATCATTGTCATGATATCTTTACCCGCCTCTGGAATCACCAGCTTCGGGGCACTTGTTGTGACGAAGTTCTTCAGAGCCGCTGCTTGAGCGTAGTTGGGCTTGGTTCTTGCCTCTTTTTCCTTTTTTATAACCTCCCTCTTTTTACGGATGGCTTCTTTACGAATGGGGCAGCTCATGGCCAAGGCCCTATGGTTCCCTCCGCAGTTGATGCACTTTTGCTTCCCTTCTGTGTAATATTTCCAACCGTGCCCGGAGTTGGCGCAGTTGGAGCATGCAACTACCGTCGCCATGCAGTCCTTTGTTAAATGTTTTTTGACTGCATAACATTTGTAGCAACATTGGATCGGTATGTGGCCTTCTGTTTCTATTTTCTCAGGTGATATCCTTAGGCAAAATCCAAGCAGCCCATCTTTCTTGGCTATTCTCGCCATCTCGATGCTCGAGAAGAAGATCTTCACAATGTTGTTTCCTCTGCCGAATTTTTCCACCTTTAAAGTGTTGCCCCATGTCTGCTTCGCTGACAGGTCTGCCTTGATTTCTTCACAAGTGTTGTCAATGAAGAGTGGCTCCAGCCCAATAAGAATAACACTACGCTGCACTAGTATCTCTTGTGGGATGGTTGCCTCTAGTCTGATTTTTTGGAGGTGGACTTTAGCCTCGTTCGAGAGCAGCCGTTCCACATCATCCATGGTGTGGTAGATTGACGCGTAGCCAGTCGGGGTGTCAAGTAGCCTGATGAAGACTACATTAATATGTTTGTAGATAGCCTCGATAACGGCTGTTCTTGAGGGCTTAGCTCCCCCCTCCCGTATAGTGTGGAGGGGCCCCATTGAATAGTGGGCTCCCCCTCCTTGGGCCAACCTCCTTTTACTTGCAAATAGAGAGAATTCTATCCCACGAGCGAAGAAAAAGATTTTCTTGTTAAATACTTCTTAAAGTAGATCTCCTTTACCGATACGAGATTTAGTGAAAGCTTCAACTCAGTTGTTCTTCTATTTCTCCAGCTGTTTTTCTATTCCTTCATGAAAGAAAACTATTTTTAAGGGGATATTTATTCCACCTAGGTTGAGCGTAACGTTACAGGAAACGGGCCAGTCCGGTGAGTGGAATTTTAAAATAATTTAAATGTTCGATTCCAGCTTGTCGCTTGACTATTAAAGGCAGGCTTATCTTCGTTTATTAATATGGCTTCTAAGATGTTGAGCCTAGCAATATTAACCTCTTTTCTTTTAATAACGGTGTTGAAACTAGGATATCTCTCGTTAGGTCAATGTTATGTCGGATTGCGTTAAATAAACTTAAATTTAATAACAACATTGTTATAACCAAATCCGATAAAACAAATCAGTTAGTCATTTTGGACAAACATAGTTATAATGATAAACTAAATGAACTTCTTAATGATGTGAACACATATGAAAAGCTACAAAGTGATCCGCTCAATAACAAAACAAGCAATTTCAACAACAAATTGAAGAAAATATTGAAAAGCGTAGATTTAATTAATCAATTCAGGAGTATGAACCCTTCACTTCCCTTTATGTATTGACTCCCAAAGACCCACAAAGAGGGATGTTCCTTACGCCCAATTCTTTCCAATATTAATTCTCCCACTTATAAGCTCTCCAAATGGCTCGCCAAGCATTTATCTCCAGCAGTAGGAAGAATCTCATCTGCACACATTATGAACACTCAAGATTTCGTTGACTGCCTCAACCACTTGCAATTACCGGATGGAAAACTTCTGAACTTTGATATAAACTCTTTGTTTACCAAAGTTCCACTTGACCAAACAATGGGCCTTCTGCGGGAAATCATGCCTAGACTTAATTTGGATCTTCCCATTTCTACGAGTAAATTTATCGATTTAGTTGAATTATGTCTCTCTGACAATGTTTTTCGAGTAAATAATGAGTTTTATAGACAAATATTTGGCCTTAGCATGGGAAATAGTTTATCTCCGATATTGGCATGTCTCTTCATGGAATATTTTGAGACTGAACTCCTTCCCACAATTTCTCCCCCTAACTTTATATGGTTAAGGTACATTGACGATGTATTTTCTGTATGGCCTAATGGCCATGATTTTGATACCTTTTTTAATAATTTGAATAATTTGCATGTCTCCATCAATTTAAATATGAATGGGAATATGATAATAGATTACCCTTTTTAGATGTCCTCATTAATAAAGATCACCATGAATTAAAACTTGACGTGTATAGGAAAACAACCCACTCGAATGCCTATATGCATTATTTTTCGTTTCACGATAATACTGTTAAAAAATCGGTAATTTCTAACCTTTTCCTTAGAGCATACAAAATATGTCATCCTTCCTGTTTAGTTGAAGAAAATATCATTATCAGGACCATTTTTTCTAATTTGTATTACCCCAATTGGTTCATATCGTCTGCCCATTTTGCAGCTAGGAAAACATTTTATGGTAATAAGCCTTCTCGCACTAACGATTTCAACAAATGTATAACATTGCCATTTAATAATAAATTAAATAGTTTAAAGGACATATTTGGAAAAGCGGGTATTAATCTAGCCTTTAAATATAATTATTCCTCAAACCAATTGATGATGGCCAGGAAATCCAAAGAACATCATAACATAGGAGTATATGCAGTACCATGCAACGATTGCCATAAAGTTTATATAGGGAAAACGGGGAGAAATCTAGACAAGAGATTGTACGAACACAAAAGAGATATTAGAGTGGGCAGCGAAAGTAGTGGAATATTTTGCTATGTTAGAGACAAGAATCATACGATCGATTTCAATGGAAGTAAAATGTTATTTAAATCGGCTAACTATGTCAAGAGAAGAATCGTAGAATCGAGCTTAATATCGTCAGTTCCTAATTTAAATCTATCCGAGGGTCAATTTTCTTTTAATCCTGTAATAAGATCACAAATAAACAAAATAGTAAAATGCCAGCCCTTCAATATGTTTAGGCCTCCCCTTTTCCCCTCAGATTAGCCACAAGTAGGGGATTGGGGGAAAAAAGAGGGGATCTTGTGTTATGCTTTTCTCTTATTATTTTTGCCCAGTGTCAGTTGAAAAAGGGTGTGAGATACACCGAAACTGTTCTGAATTAAATTGTCTTCGGAGAATGTGGTTTAATTCCTCATATAGGTATATATATATATATATATATATATATATATATATATATATATATATATATATATATATTAATTTATATATATTTATTATAGTTTGAAGTTTTAATATAAATTTGAGGACGAGGGAAAGAGAAGACAGATGTTTTCTTCTAATTTATTCATACATCAATGCCAGGTAACATAGAGAAATATAATATTATTATATTGTTAATTCAGACGTTTAAAATCTTTTAAGTACCAAAAGTAATAATAAAGGAGGATTCATTTAACGAATTTCAAGAAATAGGTCGGATGAAATTTGTTACTCTTTTAAATGCATCAACCTTTATCTCCGGACATTGAGAGAATCTCGCTCTGATCGTGAAAATCTCTCCTTTTCTTCTTCTAAGCCAAAACCATCTCCACGACCCACACATTAGAAAATTTCAAACTAACCAAGAAAGTTGACCTTATTCTCTTCAAGAAAAGCCCATGGTGCACCTTATCATCTCCGAGAAAAAACATCCTGGATCTCTTTTCCCGTGAATTATTTTATTTATTTTTTAAAGAGGTCATCTGGCGACTTCCTTCTTGGGAATAAGTTGTCGAACGCACCAAGACAGCCTAGTACTAGGCTACTTTAGAATAACAACAAAAAAATAAAAAAAGGCAACAAGCAGGCTCAAGCGTCGGGGGGAGGGCCGCCTACCCCCGGCGCAGGGACTTGCGACCTAAGGAGAAAACAACAAAAACAACTACCACCCCGCTAGTTAAATAAACGGGAGAAGGTCCGCCGCCTACAAAAAGTCCATAATTCTACCACTCAATGTGGACGAACTCGTTCCGAGTACAGGTGACAGGGACTAGTGACCCCGCACATCCCGGTACCGGGACAGCTAAAGTGCGCGGAGATAGCCCAGACTGGGACATTCAACAAGAATGTGCCGAACAGTCTTGTGGACAACGTAGACTTCATAGTAGGCGCTGGTGAGCCTTCCATCAAATTGCGGGGCGTCCCGCGAGTGTGCAATTCGGAGACGACAGAAAGCAACCTGCAGCCTTTGCGGCATTGAGGAGTAGGTCCATAGGAACAATCTTGGCGCAATGGCACGCAAGTTTAAATTCCTTTGGACCGTCTCCCATATTCTTTGCCCCGCAGCCTGAAGAACTGCCCGTATTCCTACCATATAGTCTGTGTGAGGAAGAGAGAAATGCTGGTGGGCTCGCAGTCCTCGGGGACTTTTTGGCGCCCTCATCGGCGCGCTCAGTCCCCGCAATTCTTACATGCCCAGGAGCCCAGCAGAAGAAAATCTCAACATCCCCCCGGCTCGCCAATACCTTGGCGATAGGGGTATTTCGAACTAGGGGATGCGGAGATTCCAATGCCTTGAGAGCACTCAAGGCGCTTTGTGAGTCACTATAAATCGCGATCCGGTCTCCGAACCAGGCACGTCGCGTAATCTCACGTATCGAGTGTTGTATTGACACAAACTCAGTCTTGAAGGCAAACGCAGCGCCTGTCAGAGCCCCGCTAAGTTCAAACAGAGGGAATACGGCGTAAAAACTGACCCCCTCTTCGGACTTGGAGACATCCGTTTAAACTGGCACCGTTGCAGCGTGATACGAGGTGTGCCCCAAAAAGGTCGAATACAACACTCCCGGGGCTGTAGAAGCTTTGGGAGCAGAGGCGTGGCGACAAATAGCCAAAGGTGGTAGTCTTCAGGGTGGCCTCAGGAAAAGAACCAGGGGCGTCACCGGACAGAGAGCTATACCTAGCTCTTATAGGAGTTTCTTAACCCTAAACCCAATGGGCTTATGGTATGACTGGCGTCTCTCGACGGAATAGGCACCGTCGAAATCAGTTGCGGATGCAGTGGGAGCTGTTGGCGCCTAATGGAGAGGCCGGGCTTGCGCGTACAGGCGAGTGATGTACTGTGCACGGCGTAGAGAGAGTGGCATCTTCCCAGCATCAATTATTAGGCTCTCAATGGGGGAAGTGAGGAAGGCACCAGTCGTCAGGCGAAGGACGGTGGGGTGGATCGAGTCCACTTTGCGCAATGAACGCTCAGCTTCGGATGCATATAACTCGCATTCCTAATCGAGATTCGAACGAACAAATTATCGATAAAAAGTCAGGCAGTAACAATATCAGCGTCCGAAGCACTGAAGGACATGGAATGGAGAATCTCCATGGTGTGGGTACAAGAGTTTCTAAGGCTGCGAATATGAGCCTCCCAGGTGAGGCGTTGGTCAAAGACAAGAACAAGCAAACGGTGCGATTCAACCACTTCCAAGCGTACCCCATTAAGAAACAAGTTTGGGTTAGAATGGAGCCGTGGCTCGCGGCAGAAGTGCACCGCCTTAGTCTTGATCAAGCCAAAACGAAACCTGAGAACATTGGCATAGCAAGAAACGTGGTTTAATACCTCGTGGAGTCGACGCTCCAAAAGAGATGAAAAGGTCATCCACGTAGAGCGTATTGAAAACATCTTCCAGCATCACCGAGCTGATGCAGTTGATGCTCAGGCAAACAGTGCGACATTGAGGACACTTCCCTGTGGGACCCCCTCTTCCTGGTATATTGGGCCGTTGAGAGCTCCCCCCTTCCCCACCCGATGATATTCCTAAAATTCAGATATAAAGATTGGGAGGCGTCCCCTAGCCCCCTTGATGTAGAGTTTCCATGATACCGTATCACCATGCGGTATCATCGGGTTTAAAAGATCGATAAAGACCGTGGCGTAGTTCCGTCTACGAATGAAGGCCTCGCAGACGACATTTTCCAGTCAAAGCAGGGCATTTGACGTGGAATGGAACTTGCCAAACTAGCACTGCGCAGAGCACAGATGGCCTCCGCTGTCAATCAAAAAGGCTAATCTAACATTTACCAATTTCTTCATCAACTTGCACACGCAAGAGGTTAGAGAGTTTGGGCGGAAACCGGCCGGACTAGAGTGATATCTCCTCGGTTTGCCAAAAGCAAATACAGTAGCGATTCCCCGGCAATCAGTGAGGAGACCCTCCACCCAGATCCTATTGAAGAAATTCAACAGAAAATCCATGTTTTGCTCACCCAGGTGTCGAATCCTGGCGTAGGGGACATCGGATCCGGACCATGGGCGGTGTCCGCGCACGAAGCAAGAGTGGAACGCAACCCACTCAGAGTAAACCTGTTGAAGTCTTCTCAGCGTTTTGAGTTAAAATCCAACCGGTGGCCTTCCGCGACATCACCATGTGCATTGACTGCTGACGGAGCAGCAGCTCGGCTAGAGTATGCGGAGATTGTGGTCATGAAGGTTCGCCACGGACGCGGGGTCCGAGATTGCAGTCCAATTCTCCTGGAAAACAAGAGAGGAGTCCTGCGAGAACTTGCCCCGAATCCTTTTGACTCGCTACCACACCTCTGCTAAACGGGTCTTCTCGTTAAGTGAAGACCCGTATGCCCACCAAGAAGAGCGGTGGGCGTGCTTCAAACTATACCGGAACCTAGCTCTAGCCCGACGAATTTCACCGACAGTGAAATCATTCGGCCGGCGCTTATAACGCATGTAGAAATAGCGCTTCAACTTGAGGGCCATCTCGCACTCAGTTGACCACCATGGGAGTGGTTGGGGTGCAAAACGTCCAGACCTTCTAGAAATAGTAGCTAGGCCCTCAACTGAGATAGAAAATTCAGTCATTTCCTTAAATGCAGAAGCCCGCACCCACACTAAGCACCACCAGGAGGGCCCTCGTGCGGTAGCGGCCGAGAAAATGATATTTGAATGGGATACTGTTCACTACCATGGAGGCCATCAACCGCCCCCCAATCAAAATCAGGCTGTTTATCTGGAGAGCTCAAAGATAGATCGAGGCAGGAAAATGAAGCAGTTATCGGGCAGTGATGTGTAAACTCTTCCACATTTAGGACACCCATCCCAATCTCGTCGATCATGCCGAGAGAGAGTCATCAGTAACCGTACCACGACGCGGTAAAAGTCCCCCGCGTCGAAGTCGGCTGACGGTGGAATGTACGCCGAAATAACAGTATACCTACTATCAAGGTACGGCTGCACAGCCACTGTATGAAAAGAGGTATCGAAAGCGAAGAGAAGAACAGAGACATCATGCCGGGTATAAATCGCACATCCCCCCGCCCCGCCCACATCCCGGGGTGTTGGGGTCGCAAAACCCTTATACCCCAGGAGGGTAGGCAGGGGGCATGCGCCCATCATAGTCTCCTGAAAAAAGATAGCAAACGGGGAACTGGAGGAGATTAAACTCCGCAGCTCCTCCCAGTAGTCCCAGAGGCCACGGCAATTTCATTGAAGTAATATGCGCACCAGGCCTAGCTCGGAGGAAATGCGGGGGCCGTCTTCGAAGAGAAGACCCTCACGGGAATTGCCGTACGCTTCCCAGAGGCAGAGCTCCGTGCGATGTTGGTCGGACAATGCTTGAAGGCGTTGTTGACTTAGAGGGCTTGTTGGGGGTGGTTGGTCTCACCATGCGAGTCTTTTCCTCCCTCCGCCTCAAAACCTAGGGCCGGCAGGGCGTGGTCGGAGGCGGGGGCCCTCTTTTCGAGGATCCACCGTCTCTGAGCCACTCAGCCCATCACTGGGCGTTGGCGAAGGAGCCGAAGCTCGTTTAGGGCTGTCCTCCTTTCGGGGGGCAGCTTCAGAAACCCCGGAAGATGGCCTGATGACCAACCTTAGGGCTGTTAGCTCCTGTGAGTCTAACGACTCGGTGGAAACGCGTAGCCGTTTAACATTACAGGAAACACTCACGCTGGGGGAAGAGGGGCAGGCCTGGTTTTAGCCGGGGCTGGGTGTGGAGCCTTTTTGCTGCCAGCTTTACCAGGGAAACGCCCGAGGTCGGTAGAACCCGCAGAAGTTTCCGAATGGTCACTGAAACGACCGTTCTCATAGGCCTGGAAAGGCCAGGAGAAGAGAGTGTCTTTGTCAACATTGAGGCATAGGATGTCCCGGGAAGCCCCGGTGCCCCAGGAACATGTCCTTAGCCTCACGAGATGAGAGACGATACTAGTCCTGAACAGCCAGGCTTTCCTTCTCAAGATGATACGCACCATATTGTCTCGAAGAAGCGAGGTGCGGTTCTCGGCAATTGACACACCTAGCCACATACGAGTTGGACTTATCGTCTGCAGCCTTGGAGCAACTTACACAGGTTTAGGGTAACCCCGACTTTGCACGTCGACAGAAGCAATTAGTGGCAGCAGACTCATCTTGTTTTTTTTTCTTTTTAGGAGAGGAGGGCGGGGAATGAAACTGCTTCTCCCCTTCGCCGGCCGGAGCACCCAGGTTGGATGGAACGGCCTCAGTGAGGTCCTTCTCTAAGATACAGAAGGTCCTGGCGGTTACAGGGGCACCGGCTGGAGGAGGAGGTCCCTCCCATGCTTCTACTGCCTTGGAGGCCCAAGCCGTTGGAGGAGGACCTTGCCTAGGGGCAAACTCGAGTTCGGTGCTTGGCGCCGAGCACGGATTCGCACCCATGGAAGGCCCTACCGTCTAAGACTGAGTTACCTCAAGGGCCATGTTGATCTCAGGCTAAGCCTCCATTTGCCCCCCCTCCAGGGCAGCACAGGTCCCATTGGCAGTGGTTTCACTATTCGAGTATGGAGAGGCACAGGCCTTGACCTCCGCTAGGTTTAATATTCGTGCCAGCAGGACGTTGAGGGAAGCAACCGATGGGGCCTGTCTTCTCTTTTTTCCCTACGTGAGTTTGCCCTACCAAGCCTCTTCAATGGCAAGCGGTCGGCTATGGGCTGCCTGCTGGCTTTCTTGTCATTTTCCTTGGAAAGTAATGGGGGAACTGCCGCTGGAAAGAGAGAAACGCCTGAAGGCACCTCCAGACAAGGGGGTGATGTGGAGTCTTCTACACCCGTAGGTGAAAGAGAGGAGTAATCCTTCTCTCCGAGTCAGGGGATTTTAGGGTCCCCTGCGAAAGCACAGGTGGGGGGGGGGAGGGCCTTCATTCTTTCATTAGGGCTGCCCGAAGGCGGCTCCGTCGATCGTGAAGGGGAAACTAGACAGGGTTTTTTCTTAGATTTTCATCATCGGGTATGTAGACCCCATTCTTTTTGCTGGAAGCAAATGCTAATCACTCCCCGCAGTGGCCCGCTCTAGGGCTGGTAGAGCCAGGTGCTGCCATTTTAGGCCACCCATCCCTCCTGGTGACCTAGAAGCCCTTCGGCATGGTGGCTTCACCATGGGCACGATGTAAAAAAAATAGATAGTAAAGTGAGAAGGAAAAGGGATGTGAAGAAGGTATGGGTGGGTATGAAGCAAGTTGTTAAAAACCCACTACCCCAAACCGGAGCTTAGGGAAAAGGGAACATTGTTTCCCAGCCCCCAGCCCCAATCCGGGGTAGTTGGACGAGAAGAAAGTCAGCATCTACCCTGTGAAAATAGAGTGAAGTGAGGAAGTAAGGGTGAAACACAGGCTGTTTGAAAGAAAGAGAAGAGGCTAAGCTGCGGACGGACGGGGCGCTGAGTCCCGTCAGCACGGCGGCCAGGAAGGCAAATCGCCCTGCCCCTTATAGGGTCCCCTGAATTAACATACGATGAGCAAATTATTCTTCGATATGGACTTTCGTTCTCATTTTCTAAAAAGTTATTTATTTAACTTACAACATTTATCATCCCTTAGTAAATGTAGTGAAAATCTGGAGATTAATAGTGAAGTTTTCAGTGGTTATCTTTTCTGTTTTTCTAATTCGAATGCTATTGTTAAATATCAAAATATACCTAAAAGGTTACTTAACGCTTTAAATCTTTTACAAAAAGACTAAAACATAGTGATCAAAAAATCCGATAAAACTAACCAAATTATTGTGATGGATAAAGCTTAATGTTCGCAAAATTAAATGACCTCTTAAGTGACAACACTACCTATAAAATTAATTTTAAATTCTAAGCCTCTGAGCAACAAAACGAAATCCTTTAATGACGCTATCCGAAAAATCTTAGGTTGAAAATCTGAATTAACCAAAAAATTTAAAACAATCAACCCCTCCCTCCGCTACATGTACGGGTTACCGAAAACCCATAAAAAAGGTATTCCATTACGTCCAATTAATTATCTCTTGCATTGGCTCCTATAGTTATAAGCTACCCAAATGGCTTGCTGGAATTTTATCAAATACTGTGGGTAAAATCTCTCGCTCACATATTATCAAATATTCGGACCTTATTTCCAAACTTAAAAATCTTGACCTAAGTGGTAAAAAACTGTTAAGCTTTGACGTAAATAGTTTGTTTACGAAAGTCCCGGTCGATGAAGCGCTTGACGTGTTATCGAAATTTCTTCCCAACTTAGATATTAACCTACATTTACGGATCACTAAAATTTTAAAATTAGTGCACTTATGCTAACTAATAATGTATTTTGAACTGAAGATAAGTTTTTTCGCCTAAAAATATGGCCTGAGTATGGGTAAACCCTTTTCCGCATCCTATGCAATCTATTTATGGAAAACTATGAAAAGACCTTCCTCCCTAAGATCTATTCTCAACCTCTTATCTGGTTCTGATATGTAGACGACATCCTGTCGGCATGGATCATAGAGAATAACAATTTCAATGAATAATTTAATAACCTGAATTCGTTACACTCATCGATAAAATTCAAAGTAGAATGTGAACAGAACAATTCTCTACCGTTTTTAGACGTAAATATCCCCCGTTTAAATAATTATATTCAGTGTTTAGTCTATCGAGAGCCTACAAATTTAAATGCTTACATACATTTTTTCTCATTACATAACAAATCCATTAAGATATCTGTTATTTCTTCCCTCTTTCTCCGAGCCTATAGAGAGTGCGACCCAATCTTCCTTCAGGAAAAAAATTAACCACCTTATCTGCAATTTCATTGAATTAAAATAAACAATTCACCTCATAAATTGATCCTATTTGAAAGCACGAAAAAATTTATATGCTAGCTCCATACAGCGAAGGGACGATTTTAAAAAATGTATTAGTTTCACATATGCTCCAGCTCTGTTTCCCTCAAATCATATGTAAACGGAAATAACATAAATATTACATTTAAATATTCTAATACCATTCGAAAAAGCTTGACTAGACTGTGTCCAATCAATCTCCATGCTGGAGTATACAGCATACCACGCCACAATTGCAATTTAACATATGTACATCGGAGAGTCGGGCCCAATTTAATAGGAGGATGAAAGAACATCTAGCTGATATCAGAAGGTGTACGAACGATCCAAGTCTCTTTACGCCCATGCAAAAGCACGACTTTAGAATTGCTTTTAACCAAGCAAAAGTCATTTATAAATTAAACAATTATATTGAGAGCAGAATTGCGGAATCCATCATCATTAACGAAGTTGATAATTTCAATTTATCTCGGAAGAGCTATGAAAAATTAAATAAATATATATCGCATAAAGTCGCCAATCGTATTAATAAACCTCCGGAAGCAATGTCTCTCGGAGATTAACAACTTTTCAGATTGATTCCTGTTTCATTTCATTTTGCTTAGCTTGTCTTTTGCGCCAGATTGTCATTGTCATTTTGTTTAGGATGTGACTTACCTTATATATCCTGTGTTCCCTGTCTAGTTTCTTCATTATTAGTTGAAAATAGTATCTTGCCAAAACTAGTCCGATAGTTATAAATAAATACGGATTCAAATATTGTGGTTTACCATTATATTTCACACACACACACACACACACATATATATATATATATATATATATATATATATATATATATATATATATATATATGCACTGTTTCACTCAATAACGAATAAATTAAATGTACAAGAAATACCATTGTTTTGGAGCATAAAGTTTATTATAACGCGACTAGTTTCGATATGTAACTTCCCTTATCATCTTCAGCTGTTAACTAAGAGGAGTCGACAAAGAAAACTGCAATATATAATAACAGGCAACTGAATAATCTGGAGATGTCACTTTCAGATGATTTACAATATCTTTTAAAATCTGGTTTGATGCATAGGGACAACATTTATATTGCCCTTCTGGCAAATTAAAATTTGGAATTTCTTTGATTAATGAAGATTCAATCATTTTTCTTTTATTATAATTGTTACATGTTAAATAATTTGGGGACTCGGGAAATCTATTATATGATTAGGTTTATATATATATATATATATATATATATATATATATATATATATATATATATATATATATATATATATATATATATATATATATATATATATATTGGGAAATTTGAAAACTACAACTCTACCTTAATTTGTCTTTGCCCAAGGCTAAAATTAGAATTCGTTCCATGTGTAATAATCACATGATTTTCTGTAATGACTCATTTGATTTGATGATTTTCAGGCTATCACATGTACTTCTCTCCCATCTTCTAGTGCTTTCCTATTTCGCAATTCATGAGGTATGCCGACGGGCAAGGAGAGTAGGAGGAAGTGCAAGGAGATTAACAGAAGAAAAATAGAGGAACAAAATCTCTTCATTCCTTTTATCTTCGTACTATTCAAATGAAATTATTTATTTAGCCAAGTTTATGTAGCTCCAAATTTTTCGATCATAAAAGTTGCTAGAATTCTATTTCTCGACATATTTTAAAATTTATAATAATTTATTTTAAGATGTACTTAAATATCTAGCCAATGAATTAAAGGATTATATATTCCGATGATAAGCATGTGATAAGCTATTACTCATGGGAAGAAAATTACGAAAAGATGAGAAAAACAAAAACTGTCATTAAAAAAACATGAATAATTCGAAAGGAAAAAATAAGTTAAAGAAAAACTTAAGCTTCAGACCAATTAATTAAGACAAAAACATTAAATATTTTATACCAGTTTTGATAAACTGAACATTTCCTCCTCTTGTCTCTACCAAACAATTCAGCCTATGTCCATCGATTACGTATAGCCAGTATAATACTCAACACTATCTAAATACATTGCAGAAAAGCTCCGTAAATTACAAAGCAAATCAGCCAAAACCATTACAGGATGCAAGCATACCACACCTATACCACTTCTACATGCAGATACCAAAACCAACCAATTTGAGTACATCTAAACATTATAGGATTTGAACACTTGACCAAGGCAATAAATCAATCACACCTTAGCTGCCACCTCACCAGAAAATTTAGACCCAAGCAGACTCAAACAATTACCCAAAGCACACTATAACAAACTTTCGTACAATAAATGACTACAATAATCCAGCCTCAATATGATAAAATACACCCATGTTCTCCTCATCCGCACAAACTTTACACAACTTCCCTCCGAAAAATATCATAAATGAACCACTTCTCCAAAAAACAGAACAGAGAAATTACTGCACAAAGTAATCGTACCTCTACCAAGGTCAGGTGACGAGACTAACCTCCCAAAGTATGTGCAATGGTATCCGGTAACTCATTTAACCTCCAGATTTATGTAAATAGTATGGATAAGATAAGATCACTCAACTAACCTCCAAATGTATGTACAAAAGTATCTATATGTTCAGGCCACACGAATATCTTTCAAATGTATGCAGAAGATCAGGTCACCCAACTATCCTCAACTTAATTCCCAAATGTATGTAAGAGATCAGGTCACTCGACCGACCTTCAAATATAGGTACAAAATTACATACGAGATCAGGCAATACGAATATCCTCCAAAAGTATGTACAATATCAGGCTGCTCAACTATCGTCCCAAAGTATATAAAATATCAGACCAATTTACTATTGTCCAAATGGATATACAAGATCAGGCCACTCGAATACCTCAAAGTTTATGTACAATATCAGTCCGCTCAACTATCTGGAAAATTTATGTACAAGAAAAAAAAAACATTTTCCCCAACGCAACCTGCATCCATAATAACCTAGAACTAGACGACAAAAGCATCTTATCGACTTTGCAAACCTCGCACAAGCATGAAACACATTACTTCACCTCATTCAGCGACCTCCATTCCTGATTTTCTCCTGTTTCTTATCTATCATTCGCCGTCGCTAGGTTTGCGTCTTTATTACATTCTTAACCTGTATTCAACTATATCTTGTTTACTTTTTTTTCATAATCCCTACTTGACCTTCATGAATCTATTTCACTCCTTACAAAATAGAAACAAATTCCTAAGACTTCCGATTCACCCTACTCCCTACTTCCCAGAAAAGACTGTTTTACACTGCTCAAGTTCTCTACTTTTCACACATTTTTATTTTAAAAAATTCACTTCTTTAAGAACTAATGCAGTAACTTCATCACGGGAATGCCACCTGTCTATTGCTCCCTTGCTGTTTGTGCGTCTGTCGATTCATCTATCCCTTACCGTATAAAAATAAGGCTTCATCTGATGTGGGGAGACACAAAATGATCAGATATTATGCGGATAAAAGGCCATTCTTAATTAATTCTTCTCCATACAACTTCCCGCTCCTCAGAACCATTATTTAAGAGAAACCGTAGATGGATTCCGTCGTTAATTATAAAAATTATCTCTTTTTTCAGCAAAATCTCATTCGAAAAAATTATGGAGACAATTTTTTCTCCAATTCTGACAACTGAGGTCACTTGCCAATAGATTCTTTATCGCATTTTCGTCGCTGTCAGAAATTCATTTGAATTCCTCGAAGCTGATCACCAAATCGTCGGATTCACCTTATAAGGCTAACTCTCCCCAAAGCTTGGAAGAGAGGTCGTATTTTAGCGGCATTTTCTCCATCAGAATTCTTGCAGTAGAGAAGCTTCTGAAGAAACTTGGACAAATCGGTAGGGGAAGGTTGTAACGGTAAATTTGAAAATGCTCAAAATGGCGGGGTCATATGGGTTACAAAAAGGCAACGCGCATTTTGCCTATATCTGAATGAAACATAAAAAAATGGGAAGGATTTTTATTGGCATATTTTTGTTTAGAAAGGCTACAGTGACTGTAAAACGATTGATCGGAAATTTGGTTTTAGAGAAGGTAGTAAGATGATTCGAATTGAAACTGTGGAAGGTAAATATCCCGGGAATCCGAGATAGAAAAGCATTAGGTGACAAAGAAATTACTTTCGTTTTTATGAGGATAATTATAAATACATTTTGATGTTTAATTTATTGAAATTTGCTGAAGCTAGTTTAAGAAAATGGTATTAATGTTTAGGCCTTATTTTAGTCTAAATTAGAGTCATTAAATAGTGCCTAAAAAACTTATACACAGGAAAATTACACACAAATGGTGTTTGTGTGCCAGCTGAACTGATTAAGGCACAAAATTTATTCCTAGTAAATAATTCTTCATCTCTATTTGCTTGAAATACCCGTGAACCATTTCTCGACAGAATGGTTAAGAAGATGAAAAGCGGATACTTACTGCAATTTTAAGTGCAGAGAAATGTCTTGATTGCAAACAAACCCCATTCTTACTCCTAGACATTCTCTCCAACAACAGATGACTGCATTTGGCGGAATGTGAAAGTATGTATTCAATATGAAATCCTGAATAATAAGCAAAAACATGGCTTGATTGCAAACAAACCCAATTCTTACTCCTACACATTTTCTTTAACAACAGATGACAGCATTTGGCGGAATGTGAAAGTAGGTATTCAATATGAAATCCTGAATAATAAGCAAAAACATGGCTTGATTGCAAACAAACCCAATTCTTACTCCTACACATTTTCTTTAACAACAGATGACAGCATTTGGCGGAATGTAAAAGGAGGTATTCAATATGAAATGCTGAATAATAAGCAGAGAAATGGCTTGATTGCAAACAAACCCCATTCATACTCCTAGACATTCTCTCCAACAACATTTGCATTTAGCGGAATGTGAAAGGAGGTATTCAATATGAAATCTTGAATAATAAGCAGAGAAATGGCTTGATTGTAAACAAACTCTATTCTTACTCGTAGACATTCTCTCCACCATAGATGAAAGCATTTTGGCGGAATGTGAAAGGAGGTATTCAATATGAAATCTTAAATAATAAGCAGAGAAATGTCTTGATTGCAAACAAACCCCATTCTTACTCCTAGACATTCTATTCAACAACAGATGGCAGCATTTGGCGGAATATGAAGGAGGTAATCAATATGAAATCCTGAATAATAAGCAGAGAAATGTCTTGATTGCAAACAAACCCCATTCTTACTCCTAGACATTCTCTCCAACAACAGATGACTGCATTTGGCGGAATGTGAAAGGAGGTATTCAATATGAAATCCTGAATAATAAGCAAGCAGTTACTGCAGATACACGTCTAACAACTGCACTCATTAAATGAAGTTCTTGAACAAATAGTCCATCAGTGGTAACCGAAAGTGTGTCTGCCTCCTTCCTAACGATGCACGCCTACACGTGTCCAACTTGACCACGAGAAATTTAAAATGCCTTAGGTGGGGAGGTTCTTCCTCCATTCTTAATATTCACCCGACCTTGCACCATCCCATTACCATTTATTGGAGTATTTAAACCATCACCTAAATAGTAAAGTTCATCAGGTGTGCAGGAAGTGGAAAAGGATATCCAATGGTATCATGAAAACCGAATGAATTCTTTGTTGAACGATGAGTGCAAATTACCAATAACGATCGAAACCACTTTACTGAGTAAATCTTTATGGTTTTCAGTCTATTATAAATGATTTTGACCTTTAATTAAAAAATGGCATTAATTCCTTTTGAAACTAATACTTTGGTTGCTAAGGGTTTAATTGGTGTGCAACTGTCCTCAAATTCACCAATCCTGAGACAATTACAGGATCTTTTAAGTCGCTAATAATTACAAACCCCGCTTGCCAGGATAACATATTTCTAAAGATGTAATTTCTTTTCACAAGAATATATTTGTATTTAATTTAAAAATTGATCCCAAATACGAACTCCATGCACTTTTTTGTGAGGACCAGCAAAAAGGAATAGAAATTTTGATATTAAGGGACGCTATTTACCCTTGACCAGAAAATAGAGAATAGAATCACCCTTAATTGAGGTCATGAGCAAAATTAATGGTAAATAATTGGGGATGTAAAAGATTTTCATGCTAAAGATTGGTATCCACAAATCTTGGATAAAGAAGAGACAAAAAAAAGAGCAGTGGCAATGCCTAAAAATGGAGTCATTACGAGTATATCACTAGCCAACAAATTTTAACTTTTTCTCTGCTACTTAAGTAAATGTTGTTGTAACTAACTAATTTTGGTTCGCTGATTTCAAACTGTGCTCAGATTTGTCATAGCACGTAAGGTTCCTAAGTTATGTAACTAGGCTATCTGGTTCACTTTGTCACCTTGGATCAATTAATGATATAATTATTACGAGTTTAAAAGAATGAGACGTTTCTGGGCAAAGGATTGGAATCGAGGCACCCGATTTGGCATTATGCACGTCCTTTTGCAGACCAAGACAAGATACGTATTACATATAAAAGAGATAGTACTCACCTAACTATAGATCTCTACAAAAATGTTTAAGACTCTTGCTCTTGCGCTTGTATGTGGATATAGGATCCTCCCGTTGTAGAAACCAGCAGGAGTCACTCATCATGTTTTCGTTGAAGTGGCCATGATACCTGCTTTTCATCATTGCGATATCTCGGTGGAACCTGTCTCCATGTTCGTCATTAATATTAGATGGAAAGAAATCTAGATGCGAATGCAAGAAATGCATCTTAAGAGACATCCGACACTCCATTCATTGATAGGCCTTTATCATGTTGTCCAGTAGTTCTTCATAGCTTTCAGCCCGATGATTACCAAGGAAGTTCTGCACTACATGTACAAATGAATCCCATGCTGCCAAGTCAAGTGGAGTTAGTTTATTTTTTCACTCCCTGTCACGTATCAATTCTCTGATCTCCGGCCCTACAAAATGCCAGCTTTAAGTTTAGCATCGGTTTTCTTTGCACCCAATTTCTCTTTGAGATACTGGAATCCATCAGAATCATGGGCCGTTGTTTTAAGAAAATTTGTGATAAGGCCAAGTTTGATATGAAGTGGTGGAAGGTAGATCTTCTCTAGATGTACCAAAGGCATGTGCTTCACATTGTATCGGCCAAATATGTGTTCTCTTTTGAGGCCACTTTTTTACAATATAATGATTCCTGTCGTTACGTCTGTCCCATAGGCATAAGAAGCACATATTCTTTGTATATCCTAGATGCAGTCCAAGAAGTAAATAAATTAATTACCTTTAGATCACCCCAGACCATTTCACTTATGATGTGAGTAATAAACAACTTCCAAAATAAATTTCATTGAGTCATATGTTTCTATCATCCCAACAATAAGTGCGACAGGAATTGAAAGTTTTTCGTTACCATTGTGTATCAACACAGTTTTGAGGCTAGCAGTGCTTGCATCGATGAATAGTCTCCATTCATTAGGCCATTAACATCAGGACAGAAACTAAGCACATCTTTTTCTTTATAGAAGACAGCTAAGGCCTCATGGCGTTTTGGGAAAGTAGATATTTTTGCACCGTCCTCTAGTCGATTCCTTTGATGTAGTCTGGAGCCCAACAGTTTTACGTTCTCCTTTGACAATGACAAATCCCTTACCAAATCCTTCAATCTTTCTTGATTTATCAACTGGATCTTCTTTTCCTTAGAATTATCCTCATACATTTCATCGTCATTGTTAATTTCCTCTTCAGGCGATGAATTATCTTCTTTAACTGCACTAGCTGATGGAGGAACTGGGATTGGCATTTTCTTATTATGGGAGACTGGTTTTATAGCTGGCTTACAATCTTATTTGAGAATCCCGTAATATTTCTTATACAAAAGTATTAATCAAAAACATGATTTCTTGGCTCACGACACAGCAAAAGGCATATCCTTCCGCTTGCCATTTAACCACTGTGTGAGCCCCGTATAACACACAGTACAAGATTTGTGAGATGCCCAGGGCTTGTTTCGGTCCCTAACTTTACAAGAAAATTAATAATTGCATGCAGTTTTCACTCTTTTAGCTGAATTTTTCCGCTGGTTGCTTAGAGTATATCTTCGACAGATATAACAAAAGTTGTCTGGGTTATTTATACATCATCGCTGATTCATGTTTTCAACTTAGTTTGTATATATCATGTTATATACTTTTGTACAATCTTATTTCCTTTTCAAATTAATTGAGAGATAAATCTGAAAAAAATGCAATTAATCACTGTATGTAGATACCATTTAAACACCACTACTATAATGTCTAAATGTGACAAGATGATAAAGCAGGAGTTTAACGCAGGAACCAAACACACACAACACATCCTTTCACTACGGTAGTCGAAGCAACACTGCCCATATGTGTAACTAAAAAGTATGTGTGTAACTCAGGAACCTTACGTGCTAAAACAATTAGGATTACAGATTCGGAATTAGCATACTCGATTTAGTATAAATCACAAGCAAAATCATTGCTGACTGGTGATTAAGTACTCGTATTTTGTTTGTATCTCTGAATTCATAGTCTATTCTTATGTAAAATGCTTAATTAGAACATCCGATTCTTCTCGACTACGAACCTATTCATTCTTTCATTTTTCTATTCTTTCCTACCCCTTCTTTCTCCGGCTTCTGCGCTTTCCATTTTCATCTCTCGCTTTATCCATTTCCTTAATCTACCCTCGCTTTTCTTTTTTGTTGAACCTCTCTTTGAGTTTATTTACCTTTATTAACGATTCTGTCAATTAAGTACAAAAGCGAGGTTGCATCGTCGGCGTGAGAGCCCCCTAAAATTGCGCCCCACGACATAATTTACAATTTGGCGATGGCAGTTTTATTCAGAGATAGTCTGTATTACTATATATTCAGATATAAATATTGGAAACCGATGGTGAAGGGGGAGAGATAGTAAATAAAAGAAAAATTTACAGATCTTTCCCCATTACCCCTTCTCTTGTCGAGGGCGAAACTCACACTCAAACAGGTTTGACGAGAATTTTTTTTTAACAGGATTTTTTTATGCGTCCTCCATTACGGTGTACATACCTACCCTTCCTTACAATATATATATAGATACCTCTATATACATACGTACATATACTATACACAAACTTTGCTTCTGAAAATAGCAAACAAGGAACAAATAAACAGCGAATAAGGAATGAATAAAAAAGGCTTCACTCTTAACAAAAAGCTAGTTAGTGAAAGCGTAAAGATAACGTATCGTGCAGTGATCAATTGTAGCGCAGAAGAATTGACAATGGCAGGCATTTTCCACCCTCTCCTTCTCCCCCCGTCACTGGCCTCCACTGGCCTCCGATGGCTTCGTCTATTGTTCTATAGACTTCTGTAGACAAACTTAGAATTGCTGGGCGAGGTGTGTTTTATCGGACTGATAATGTCCAATAAGTACGGTGGCCTGTCCGCCATCAAAGACAGTTTGTATGCAAATTGGCAGAGTTCTCGAAAAATGAGACGCTGGATCTGTGAGTCGTACCGCAGGCAGAGATTAAATCTCCCTAATTAGAATATTATAACTCCACTATTTTGTGCCTTTGACAATTAGAAATTAGGTTTATTTCAATAAATGAATGACGGTTTTAGGGTATGAAGAATCGTAAATCTATACAGGAAGGAGCTTTGATAAGCGATTTTTAAGAATAAACAAAGAAAATAAACTGGTTAAGAAAAAAATATTAGTAAAGACTGGTAAATAACCATTATATTTCATGATGGAACTGTATGGCACATGAAAAGAGAGGAAACAATACCTACCAAAGGTTTCCTTTTTGCAAATACACCTCGATATCACTTTTGTATTCATTAGTTAAATTTTTAGTTTTCTGTTATTTTTTTTTTTTTAATATTTCCTTTGGGGGCAAAGAATATAAAAAATTAAGTAGTTTACGTTGAACTAGCGTAGAGTTTTCGAGAGGAAGAAGTCCCACAAAACCAATGGTTTTATATTTGTTTTCGGCCTATCCTGGTTCATTGAACATATATTAAGTTTTATGAAACTGAAATACAGCTAGGGATTAAAAATAGGGAGCTAAAAGTCTCTTTGTAATCGAACTTCTGTAAACTGACTTCAATCATCCTTCAATTTCTACTACACCTAGCCCACATTTTTGGCGAACGGAAACAGGTGAAGGTAAGTTGTATCAGTTAGTCTCTGGCCTCCTAAAGAGTTCCTTTCCTTTTGTTTCTCTCGCTTTTTTTCATCCATGAAAAAGTATAATAATGTATTAGAGGGAACATCATATATCTTAGATAGAACTTTGTTAGATATCAGTATATGTAGAGATTTAAAAGACACCAGTGCTGTCCAAGCATACGAGAGATGGTACCGATTGCTGCCTCACGAACTTGAAATATTGCCTTCATCTCAAAGAAGAATTATAAAACTATGTTACACAGCAATGCTATTTAATAATAAATTGCAGCTACAGCAACTAGCCATCGATTCGTTTGGTCATTTATGGGGTATTACTAATCCATAGTAGATAGTAAATACCAAAGAGAAGCTTCAAGTAGACGTGGTGTTATAAATATTAAACAGTAACAAACCTTCAAGGACTTTTCTAGCTGCAGTCACCCGTCATTAGTGATAAGCCATACAAACACTTTAATTATAATAATAATAATTAATAATAATATTATAGAGCGAGAGAGAGACAACTAAAAATATATGTGTGTGTGTGTGTGTGAGAGATACTTATGGGGTTTTAGATAAACTCTCAGAGGATATATAAGATTTAAATATTAAATTAATACAAATTAAATATTTTAACATTAAAGAAAACGTAGCAAATTGTATTAAGAAAAATAAGTAAAAAACATTAACTCATTTAGGTTTCGACTGAAAGTTTAAAAATATAAATGCTAAAAAGTTTCTAAATTATTTGTCTTATTAATTTAAATTTAAAAATAATGCAAAAGAATAGTTCGATTGTTTAGGAATGAATGGTTGAAGATTTTTCATCTACATCCTGTGTTTTAAAATGCTTTATTTTCCCTTCCTTAACTATAATCATGAAGAAATCAAACAATAATAATGATATTATGAGAAATTATGTTGATCATGAACACTTAATGTCCTTTAAAGGCAAGAACAATTTCAATCTGCGAGGTTCTTATCAAGAAGAGTTCTTGTTCCTTTCACTAAGACTAAGAACAAGGGCAAGCTCATGCTATTACCGAATTACTAACCAGGAAAGACCTTAAGGTCTACTCGAGACTAGTTAGAAATATATGAGAAAGGGTGGAAGTAAGCAGTGAAGGAAAGAGTTTGATAAACCTTATTTCTTTAAGGTCATATTTTGAAGTAATATTTATTGATTATATTCCCAAACATATTTAATGTAATGTTTTTAACATCACCAGGCAATTTATTTCAAGGTTGTGTTATTTTCTAAGAGAAGAAAATTTTTGTGTTAGCGCAGTGTTAAATCTTTAATTTATTAGCTTGAAGCCATTAATTTTAGTAGCCGTTTTGTTATCTAGCTCAAATATTGATCTATATTTAGTGAACCCATTTAATATTTTGTTAAAGAGCAATAAGTTAGTGGCACAGATTCCGATCATCCAGTTAAGGTAGAATGATGTCTTTCTTCGTAAGATCAATTTCTAAGTTGAAGAATTAATTTTGTCGCTCGACAAAGCAAGAATTCTAATAATGCAATGTCATTTATCTTATATCCAGACCTGAGTTCTACACATACTCCACTTGAGTTCATACAGGTGCTTCATATATGAGAAAAATGGGATCTTTCGATTTAAACGCAAAAAGTTCAGCTTTGTTTTCTGAAGCCCAATTCTTCTTTAATCACGATACAGTTCATTGGTTGAAAATTTTAGATGTTTTGAAATTAAGACACCTAAATCCTTTTCCATGTTGACTTTGTTTAACACTTGAGCAGCTATATTAAACTATGGAGATTATCATGACTTATGTGCAATACTTACACGTGTTCAGGTTAAATTGCATTGGTCATCTTTCTTACCAGTTCACTACTTTGTCCATTTCTTTTTACAAGTTATCATAATCACTATGGTGTTTGGCACTGGTACCTATTAAGTATCATCAGCATATTTTACAGTTTTAAATAATAATTTGTGTTAGCTATAGCCGTGGTATTGTCGTATTTTTGCCATCCATTCCGAGAAATGTCCTCAATTTAAAGCTGGAATTATCATCTCTGCTCACCGAAATCCGGACCAAGTGTTATTACTTTGATAGCATTACTGTAAGTGTGTGCCAGTTCATTAATGCAAAAGGAAATTGGAATTTATATTGTATTAAAAACCTAATGTCAACATATTGTAAGTCAAATATTTATATCAATCGAGATAAGAGTCTAAAGCACATTCATGGCCCCAACGGTGGCCAAGGATGTTTTTTACAACCTTAAAAAACTGAACAACATACACCCTTGTCCACAAAGGAGTTAAAGCAGGGTCATGGCACGAATAAAACACGACCCTGAATACCAATTCTGTCTTTGAATCGGATAACATGATCATACCCTTTCCCGATTTAAATTTTTTAACCGGGCGTCGGGTGAATGTATATAATGGTAACCTTTTGCGCAATTTGCCCAAGATAATTCAAGATAATGCTATTTATAAGGGTATTTAAGTGTATGTTTTTGATGAATTTATATTGGTACTCGTATTTGTTTTCTATATTCATATACTAATTTTTTGAAGACGGTTTAAAATGAATTAAATACTTCATCTAATAAAAAATAGAATTGCACACCACTTGAAAACCAAATGACATTTTTTATGTAGCAAATAATTCTATTTATATAAAAAATTAAACTTTTTACAATATAAATCAATGACTAATAATAAAAGTAAAGAAAAAGTTGAAAAAAGAAAGTATAAAGTTAATTCAATCGATTTCGAGGTTGCGGATTTAGGCAGGTGTCTGCGGTCCGAAAAACTGGAGGTGTCTCCGACTAACCCAGAAACTGCTCTACTCTTCCGGCACTGGCTCTTCATTCGCATGCGCTATATGGTGACTGTGAGTGATGCGAAGAACTCTGTGAAGTTGTGAGTCATGGCTAATCTAGATTTTACTGTGATCTTAGACGTAATCGCCTAATATCAGACTTACTCCGAAGCCCTCTAAACCATAAAGA
Organism: Ceratothoa steindachneri; assembly: GCA_963969495.1. NCBI lineage: Eukaryota > Metazoa > Arthropoda > Malacostraca > Isopoda > Cymothoidae > Ceratothoa > Ceratothoa steindachneri. The sequence goes on from OZ018327.1 coordinate 81,621,048, forward strand.
AATTATGTATTCAACCTGCCAACGAGGTTGTTGCTAGCCACCAACTGGCACCTCGCAGGAAGGTTCAATCAGAGGCTAGTGATGATGTTTTGAAATTCCTTGAAAATTTTAACCTTGGAGTACAAGTTTTCGCAGCCACCTACAGAAACAAGTGTGTCCGTGAAGCTTTTCTAACTGTCCTGACATCCAACGGAATCCGTATATGAGTGTTCCAAAATGGAATGCTCACTCTAAGGGACGCTATTGACGTTACACGAGCCTTGAAAATTGCCGAGCAAGATTCTCAGTTGTATGCCACCCTAATAACTTTTGCTTTTGTGAAGCTCGATACATCTGAGACGTCAGACCCAGGGGTATCTCTGAATGCGCCGACTAACTCAGAGCTGAATACTGTTGCTTTAGTACGCATCCCTTGTTATCTCTAGTAAGGATCTCTCAACGATAGCCATGCTAGTTATTTGGCCTGGATGCTTTAAGTCGAAGCTATCAAAGAAAAGCAGGTCGCAAGATTATGCTAATGGAATTAAGATAAGCTCACGGGCAACACTGGAAAACTATCCGTGGCTCTAACAAGCACCTTGGCTTTTGTGGCCTCTTCACTCCTGGAATCATCTATGAAGGCTTTCATCACCGGAGTAACTGGGAGAGCCTTGTTGAACAAAGGGAGCTCGGAGAATTTCGACTTGAGCGGACTCTTGCTCAAGGCGTCCAGTAAACTGGTAACTGACTTTACCGGGCGTACCTTAGAAGAACATGGCTCTAGTATAGCTGTTTACTTGAAGCCGCGCACACCTACAGCTTAACATTGAAAAAATGTAAGTTCCACACCGATACTGTTAACTTACTGGGGTATCAGATGCCTTACAAGGAACTACGACCACCTCAAACTTGCTTGACTGCTCTCCGTGACATGGAGGTCTCATCTGATAGATAGACTTATCACAGTTTATCAGTTTCTTTGTCCAATCGCTGGCCAACCGATCGGATAGATCGAACGAGCTCTTGACTCTATGGATGATGATACTAAGGCTTAAGCTTATGGCATATGTCACGCGCCAATAAAATTCTCCTAACTTCTGCAAGAGTGTAGGACAATTCGTTGGCCAACACAAAATTCACTAGTCGTGCAACAACTGGATGGCAGAGAGACCGATGTAACTCATCGAAATTAAGTGCAATAGCGGAAAAGGCAGAAGCAAAATCCACGTGAATGGTCGTCAGCGGTTGAAATATGAGAGCCAGGCCTATACACGACCTTGTATCGTTAAGGCATAAGTCCAATGGGTACTACGGTCCTCCTAAATAATACGACCCTTAAACGACGCCTAATTTCCCTTCCTAGACGAGGCTAAGTCACCATTGAGGAGTTAGAGAAGACCATTATCTTAGCAGTCAGAGCGAAAGTCCATGAAAGAGAAGCGTTCGCTGTTGAAACTGATGCCTCTGAGTCGGCCGGCGATCGGATATACGCTCAACCAGAGTGGCCAGAATGATGCCTTCTTCTTTTGAACTTTCACTTTGTCTGAGAGAAGGTAGTGTGCAGCAGAGAAAGAAGCCTATGCAATCATTGAATCAACTAAACGATGGCGCCACTTCCTTCTCAGACACGAGTTTACCCTAATCAGATATTAGCATTCACTCTCATACATGTTCAACACCCAGCACCAAAGCCAAATTCAAAACAAAAAATCGGCCTCTGGCGTTTGGAACTTATGCTTTACCGATAAGAGGCCGTGTATAGGCCTGGATCTCATATTTAAACTGCTGACGACCATTCACGTCGATTTTGCTATTGTCGTTTTTGCTATTGGACTTAATCTTGGTGAGTTACATCGGTCCTTCTGCCATCCAGTTGTTGTACGACTGTTGAATTTTGTGCTGACCAGAGAATTGTTCTACTCTGTTGAAGAAGTTAAAAGAATTATATCGGCGTTCGACATGTGTCATAAACTTAAGCCTTAGTATCATCATCTAGAGAGTCAAGGGCTCGTTTGATCTCTCAAACCATTCGATCGGTTGCCCAGCGATTTCAAGGGACCTCTTCCTTCATCTTTGCGGAATTAGAGTCTTCTAGTCATCGTCGACAAGAATTCGCGTTTCCCTTTTGCTTTACCGGGTATGGATATATCATGTGTTCCATATTCTGTCGGCCTGCATAGCCCACTCCGATCGAGGGTCATCATTATGCCCTCGAAAGTCGTATCTTTATTTTATGGAAATGGTGAAGCTTCAAGTCACACTACTCCTTAAAACCCGGCAGAAAATAAAAAAATGCAAGTGCTATGTCAGCATCATTTAGAAAGCAGTGAGTTTTGCACTGAACTCTAGTAAAATCCCCATTTCAGCCTGGAAATTGGTATTGACATAAGTTTTGCGTTATATTCCCTCTCTTCTGTGTATTTTAACCAAAGCCACTCCTCGCGACAGATATTTTCCTACTCACAGAGAACTTCGTCGGCAGAGAGTATTTCCGCCGCAAGGACGAAACATTGGTGCAAGAGGTGGAGCTCATCAACGCAAGAGGCTAATCCCGGATACGCTCACATTCATTTTTACAACGATCGCGAGGATACCACCGCCCTCTGTGAGCTTGTCTCAGCCAAGAGAAAGCACAGGATGACTCAGAGAGCGAAACTATGGAGCCCCTCCCCTCAGACGGGCAGCATTCTGAGATTCGCCCACCGGATGACAAAGCTAAATACCCAGAAAGACTTCCAGTCCCGAGGCCTCAGAAACCTTTGACTTTACCTCATTCCATACCTATTGAGTCCGCTTCTGAGGTTCCTGGCGTTGAAGGCTTTTCCTGTCACTCGGATGGCGTTCGAAGACTCATCGAGCGTTACATGCCTCCGTGATGGTGATTCATTGCGATGCTCACTATTCATATCATTTGCGAGAGGGGGAGAGTGTAGAGTGTTGTTACTAAGTCTCTCTATTATATCATAAATTATATAAACAAATATCTTATAATATAAGTGTTAAATTATTCGAACTAAAATGTCAAGTGCAATACAGCACCTGCTCTCCTTCAAGACAAAATGTCTATCTTTGATACAAATGTCATCATTCCTGTGATATCTTTGAAGGGTGAATTCTTCATTTGCCTTATTGTAATTTCTATTTTGTTTCTTTCTCTTTTTAGTCAATTAATTCAAAATGTCACATAAGGTATGGAGCGGTATATCTATGTAACTATGTAACCAGATATTTCTATGTATATATATGTAACTCTATGTAACCAGATATTTAAGAGATGAGAGCGAAAAAAGTCTACATACTTCTGTAATCAAATGTGGTATTTACTATGCATTACGCCATACTGAATTCTGATATGAAAATTAATATTGTTCATAAGATTTAAAATAAATTCATTATTGGTATGTCTAAAATAATAATACATTTGGTAAGATAATATAATAATATATTTATAAGAATATATTGGAATTAAGTGTGCGGGTGTCATTATTAGAAAGATTATTGTCAGAAACATTGAAAATGAATATTTTAGAGATGACTTCTGATCCATAACCCTATATTTTAAGAACGAGCTTTTTTGAAGGTTTGAATAAGATTTTTTCTTTTAGTTCGGTTGTCACCTAAGTAGATTTCAATTTGGTATCAAAGTTATTTCTAATAATTCCTTTATAATAGAAAAAAAAGGGGAAAGTTCAGAAATAAATATAAGTTTCGAATTTTTGTGATTTTTTTCAAAACTAATAGAATTACAAATGGTGAAATTCAGAAAATTTATTAAAATTTTGGCATGGAATTATTAGAGCAAATTTAGATGCAGAAATAAAAAGAATCATGCTAGGCCGTAGGACACAAACCGAAAGTCTTACAGCGAAGCGCAAACTCCTTCTGTTTAGGTTTATTTGAAACTTTTATTCGCAGGGCTGTTTTTTGTATGTTTCGAGCTTTTATCAAAGTTCTTTCTAAGAGTTCAGAAAAAATAAATATACTTATCGAAGGATTTGGAATGAAAAAACACATCGTGAAGTTCAAAAATGTATTAAAATTAGGGTTTTGTCGCTTTTTTACTATCATTTTGTATATAAAATAAATTTAGATGAAAAAAAAGTGATCTAACGAAGGTTTTTCTATATATCAAACCGGGTGAAATAACTTAAAAAAAAAAGGTTTCAGGGTGTCTATGTTGAAAAAAGTGTTTGGAAAATTCGCAACTATATATAAATCTTGAAGGGATAAAGACAATATAATAAAAGGTAAAATAACTTTAAAAGAATGTTTCAGGGTATCTATATTGAAAAAGGTGTTCAGGGTGTTAAAATAAAGAGTCTATAAAAGGGATTAAAAAAAGCGGTTTAGAATAGCAAATAGGCCGTAGGCCACACGACGAAGGAGTGCCTGTGTAGCCAAGTTCTTTCTGTAAGAAAGAATACGAAGTTTCGCTTGTCTTCTTATATTTTTCTTTTACTTTACTGTCACTTTTCTACCAACACATTGCAATGTGTTGTTATAATCTCGTTTCTGCTTAGTTTTCTTCAGGTTTTTTGTTTTGCCATTATTAAGTGTACAAAATGAATGCCATTATGTAACTTAGTATGCATTATGCCTCTAATCCTATTAATACTTATACTAGATACATTTAACTTCTTAATTTACTATATTTAATAAAAAATAACAATTAAATTAATTTTACTAATGTGCCAAAACATGTGATATCAATATGTGAAGCTAAAGTGAACGGCGCTCGCGAACCTTAACGTTATGGAAATTTCAAGACCAGTATCATATGTGATCTGATATCTCCCACTATCTTTTCTGGCCCTGTTTAGATCCAATAAAGAGTGAAAAAAAGGAGTTACAGGTTCAAAATTAAATAATACCATCTATCTGCTGATGGCAAGGCGGCAAGAATCATCGATTGAGGCATTATAGTCGCTGCCAGATATATGAGACATCCCATTATGTAACTGTTCGGACATTCACCTCCCCCCCCCACCCTGATATGGGGTGTTACGTCTGGCCTGAGAATACCTAGAGCGTTTAATTACAGACACAATTCATTTATGTAGTATATTATTTATTATTGGCAATGCTAGGTTAGAATTCTTCTTGATTGTTCAAGTCAAATAAATGGCCGTACCTCGCGAGAATGGAGAGCTTCGAGATTGACGGTGAACCTGGCCCTTGGCGTGGAGCAAGGGTGGGATTGATTGGCAAGGAAATGGAAAACACGCTCTATCTGATTTGCATCATTTTTTTTTTCATTTTTGTGTATATAAAGAACAAAGAGGGACTGCTGTAACACGGCAGTCGGGTAGTCAGAGAGGAGCGTTGCGGAAAATAATTAAGAAAGGGACAGCGAGAGTATATAGGTCGGTGGCTATACACCGAAGCGAGGTGTTGTAGTGCGCCAGAAGAAGGAAGGGTCCATGCAACGGGTGTCGTCCGCGATGCGGACGACCTCACGCCACTGCCGGTTCCTATCTAGCTGCATGCATTGAAGGATGCGGGCACGTAGTTGGTTGATGTTCTGTTGTCGTGGGCCTCTGGTGTAGTGTTTGTTGTACTGTGTGATAAGTCTCTGTGTGTGTATCGAAAATGTGAAGTGTTTTAAGCAGGTGTAGTTTTTGCGTGGTGAGTGTAGATTACGTGCGGTGGTGATGGTGTCCAAGAGTGAGCACCAGTGGTGGTGTAAATTACAAATTACAAATTAGGTTAAAGTGGTGAAATTGTGTGGTAGGTATATATAGGTGTGAATATGTTTTCTAGTTTGCCCTGGTGTTAGGGCATCACTAGCATTCTTCATGTGGTGTTTGAAAAATAAAAATTCCTCCGTCAAAAAGTAGCTGACTGTCATTGACAGCAAGTTTCCTCCGTTATAATATATATATATATATATATATATATATTTCTTTATGTGGTAGGTATTTCCACCTTCGAAGCATTCAAGCCTTTCAAGGTTGTTTTTCTTGCTGAATGAATCTCAGTATTGAGTGCTCTGTAATATTTTAATATGGGCATTTAGCCTCTTTTCTTCGTTTGAATTTTGTTGACTTTTAGTTAACTTGTTATCAGATGGGTATTGGGAATTGGGCACTTCGCCTCTTTTTATTCTTAACTTTTGATTATTAGGTTTAGGCACTTCGCCTCTTTTATATTTAAACCCCGTAAGGGGAGCGGCTATTTGCCATCCTGGCCGCCGTGCTGACGGGATCCAGCGCTCCGTCCGGCCCCAGCTTAGCCTCTCTTCCTTCCTTCAGATAGCCCGATTTCTTCCCTACCTCGTCGCTTTTCATACAACCTCTCCCACAACTTTCTCTGGTCAGCCTCTAATTTCACAGGGTAGATGCTGACCTTCTTCTCAAGCCAACCACCCCGGATTGGGGCTGGGAGGGGAAGGGGACATTGTTCCCTAACCCCTGAGCTCCGGTTCGGGATGGGGGTTTTTTAACAACCTGCTTCATCCCCACCCATACCTTCCTCACATCCCTTTTCCTCTCCTCTTCAAAATCTATCCAAGGTGGAGCTGCCATGCCGATGGACTGCCAGGCCACCAGGCGGGAGGGGTGGTCCCGAATGGCGGCGCCTGGCTCTGCCGGGCTTGTAAGCACCTCTCGCAGTGCGGGCAACTGCGAGGGGTGATGAGCTATTGCGTCCCGTGGCAAAAATAGGGTCACCATGCCCATGGATGAATTAATAAAAACCCAAACCCATTTAACTCCCCCTTGCTCATCGACGGAGCCGCCCTCGGGCAGCTCCACCGAAAAAATGGAGGTCCCCCCCCCCTGTGCTTGCACAGGGGACCCTCCATATTTCTCTAACCGGAGAGGAGGCTTACTCCTCTCCTTCGCCTACGGGTGCAGGGGACTCCCCCTCACCCCCTTCTCTGGAGGTCCCCGTAAGGGGCGCGGCGATTTGCCATCCTGGCCGCCGTGCTGACGGGATCCAGCGCTCCGTCCGGCCCCAGCTTAGCCTCTCTTCCTTCCTTCAGATAGCCCGATTTCTCCCCTACCTCGTCGCTTTTCATACAACCTCTCCCACAACTTTCTCTGGTCAGCCTCTAATTTCACAGGGTAGAATGCTGACCTTCTTCTCAAGCCAACCACCCCGGATCGGGGCTGAGGGGGGGAGGGGACATTGTTCCCTAACCCCTCAGCTCCGGTTCGGGATGGGGTTTTTTTAACAACCTGCTTCATCCCCACCCACATCTTCCTCACATCCCTTTTCCTCTCCTCTTCACAACCTATATTTTTTACGCCGTGTCCAAGGTGGAGCCGCCATGCCGAAGGACTGCCAGGCCACCAGGCGGGAGGGGTGGTCCCGAATGGCGGCGCCTGGCTCTGCCGGGCTTGTAAGCACCTCTCGCAGTGCGGGCAACTGCGAGAGGTGATGAGCTATTGCGTCCCGTATAAAAAAGAGGGTCACCATGCCCATGTATGAAAAAAAACAAAAACCCCAACCCCCAACTTCCCCAAAAACATCTACGGAGCCGCCCTCGGGCAGCTCCACCGAGAAAATGGAGGTCCCCCCCCTTGTGCTTGCGCAAGGGACCCTCCATAATTCTTTAACCGGAGAGGAGGCTTACTCCTCTCCTACGCCTACGGGTGTAGGGGACTCCCCCTCACCCCCTTCTCTGGAGGTGCTTTCGGGCACCTCCCTATCTCCAGCGGCAGTCCCTCCTTTGCTTTCTAAGGGGACTGCCAAGAAAGCCAGCAGGCAGCCCATTGCCGACCGCCCCTCGTGCAAGCGGCTCGGTAGGGCAAACCCCCTTAGGGGGGAGAGGGAAGCCAGGCCCCTTCGGTCGCTTCCCTCAAAAGACCTGCTGGCAAGAATTTTGAACCTTGCTGGGGTCAAGGCCTGTGCCTCCCCACACCACCTGACTAGTGACAATACTGCCAAGGGGACCTGCGATGTCCTGGGAGGGGATGGCCAACTGGAGGCCCCTCCTGTGATAGACATGGTCCTTGAGGAGACCCAGCCCCAGACGGTAGGGCCTTCCATGGGGGGGAATTCGGGCTCGGCGCCAAGCACCGAACCCGAATCCGCCCCTATGCAAGGTCCTCCTCAAATGGCTGAGGGCTCCGAGGCAGTAGAAGGAGGGGAGGGATCTCCTCCGACAGGTGCCCCTACGACAACCAGGACCTTCTCCATTTCGGAGAGGGACCTGGCTGAGGCTGGTCCATCTGGCCTGGGGACTTCTGCCGGCGGAGGTGAAAAGCGGGTTCATTCCCCGCCCTCCTCTCCTAAAAAGAAAAAGACTAAAAAGACTCAAAAGACGAAGAAGACTCGGGGCTCCTCTCCATCCGCGGGGGCTGCGGGGACGGATGGGTCTGCTACCACTTTGGTAGGCGACCAAGCCAAGATCGGCACATCCGGCCCCTCTACCCCCTCGTGTGCGGAGCCCATGACTACGACTAAGACCAAGAATGCACAGGGCGGAGCCTCGATGACATCGGGGCCCCTGATTCAGAGGTTACCTGGCGTTTTCGAGCCCGCTGGCTTCAAACGCTTCCTCGTTATTCGCTCCACTGATGGCACCATGTTGTCCAAGGGCAACATGATCCATCAGAGGAGAGGATTAGCTAGTGCAATTGGTAGAGAGCCGAAGGTAACCCGTTTCTCGGACGGGAGCCTTCTGGCTAATGCGGCGAATCCCGCCGAGGCGGCCAAGATAAGTGCTCTTCGGACACTTCATGGCACCCCGGTGAGTGTGACGCCGCACTCTACCATGAACTTTGTGAAAGGAGTAGTTTATGCGAGGGAACTTGTTGACTACTCCATTGAGGACATCACCCTAGAGCTGGCCGACCATGGGGCGGTCAAGGTCGAACGTGTAATGAGAAAACAGGGAGGGGCTTCGAGACCCACCCCTACACTCTTCGTCACGTTCGACTGTGACAAGCTCCCTGAGTCGGTGCGTGCCGGTTGGTACCGCTACCGCGTGAAGGCATTCGTGCCACTGCCGCGGCGGTGCTATTACTGCCACCGCTTCGGCCATACGAATCGATCATGTAGACGTGCAAAATCGGGGTCACCCGAAGTCTGTGTAAATTGCTCCAAGGTCGCACACGATAAGTCCAAATCGTGTGTGGTCAAGTGTGTCAATTGCGGAGAGCCGCACCCTGCTTCTTCGAAGCAATGTGGTGCATATCTCCTTGAGAAAGAAATCCTGGCCGTTCAGGCCCAGGATCGACTCTCATTCCGCGAGGCAAAGGACTTGGTCCTGGCGCGCCCGGCTCTGCCTGGGACGTCATATGCCTCAATAGTTAGAAAGGCACCCTCTGCTCCTGGCCCATCCAGGCCAACGAGCACGGTTGTTTCCGCGCCCATTCGGAGCCCTTCTGTGGGCTCTACCCAACCTGGGCGCTCCCCTGGTAAAGCTGGCGGCAAAAAGGGTTCATACCCTGCCCCGGCTAAAACCAGGGCTCCCCCCTCTTCCCCCAGCGTGACCGTTTCGCGTAAAGCGAAACGGCCACGCGCCTCCACCGAGTCGTTAGACTCACAGGAGGCAACACCCCTGAAGATGGTCGCTAGGCCATCTTCCGGGGTTCCTAAAGCTGTTCCCCGAAAGGAGGACAGCAACAAAGGAGCTTCGGCCCCTTTGCCCACGCCCCGAGGTGGAGCGAGTGGCTCGGAGACGGTGGTTCCTCGAAAAGAGGGCCCCCCGCCTCCGAAGCCGCAACGCCCGCCTAAAGTTTCGAGGCGGAGGGAGGAAAAGACTCGCATGGCGAGCCCAACCTCCCCCAATAAGTCCTCGAAGGCGACAGCGCCTTCAGCGCTTTGTCCGGCCAACAGCGCCCGGGGTTCTGCCCCCGGGAAGCGTACGGCCATTCCCGTGAGGGTCTTCAATTCGAGGAGGGCCCCCGCGTCTCCTCCGAGCTACGCCTGGAGGGCATATTCCTTCAATGGAATTGCCGTGGACTCCGGGCCAACTGGGAGGAGCTGCGGAGGCTCGCCTCATCCCGTTCCCCGTTAGCTATTTTTTTGCAGGAGACCATGCTAGGCGCGTGCCCCCTGCCTGCCCTCCCGGGGTATAAGGGTCTTGCGACCCAACCACCGCGGGACGGCCGGGCTGGGGGATGCGCGGTTTACACCCGGCATGATGTCTCCGTTCTTCCTTTCTCTTTAGATACCTCCTTTCAGGCAGTGGCTGTGCAGCTGCACCTGGATAGGAGGTATACTATCATTTCTGCGTACATTCCACCGTCAGCTGACTTCGACGCGGGGGACTTTCGCCGCGTCGTGGCACGGTTGCCGAGGCCCTATCTCTTGCTTGGAGATCTGAACGGCAGGCATCCTCTCTGGGGAGATTACACCATAAATCCCAGGGGACAAGTCCTTGCCGATCTGATCGAAGAGCTTGAGATGGGTGTCCTAAACGTGGATGAGTTTACGCATCACTGTCCGAGAACCGCTTCATTTTCTTGCCTTGACCTATCTTTGTGCTCTTCGGATGCACAGCCTGATTTTGATTGGGAGGTGGTCGATGACCTCCATGGTAGTGATCACTTTCCCATTCAAATATCATTTTCAGGGCAACTGCCGCCTGAGAGACCACCTCGGTGGTGCTTGGCGCGGGCGCGGGCGCGGGCGCGGTGGCCTGCATTTCAGGAAATGACTGAATTCTCTATCTCAGTCAAGGAGTTTAGGTCGGTAGATGAGGCCGTCGAGTTCTTCTCCGGCAACCTCATCGCCGTGGGCCTGACTACTATTCCTAGGACGTCTGGCCGTTTTGCACGCCGACCACTCCCATGGTGGTCGGCCGAGTGTGAGACGGCCCTCAAACAGAAGCGTTATGCCTACATGCGCTATAAGCGCCGCCCGAACGATTTCACCGTCGCTGAATTTCGTCGGGCTAGGGCTAGGTTCCGGTATATTTCGAAGCACGCCCGCCGCTCTTCTTGGCGGGCATACGTGTCTTCACTTAACGGGAAGACCCCTTTAGCTGAGGTGTGGAAGCGAGTCAAAAGGATTCGGGGCAAGTTCTCGCAGGACCCCCCTCCCGTTCTCCAGGAGAATGGGACCGCAATCTCGGACCCCGCGTCCGTGGCGGAATCCTTAGCGACCGCTTTTTCCGCATTCTCTAGCCGTGATGCTGCTCCGCCAGCATTCAATGCACGTCATGATGTCGCGGAAGGCCGCCGGCTGGACTTTACCTCCAGAGGCGGAGAACCCTTCAACGACAAGTTTACTGTGAGTGAGTTGCGTTCCGCTCTCGCTTCGTGCGCGGACACCGCCAATGGTCCGGACGATGTCCCGTACGCCATGCTTCGACACCTGGGTGAGCGAGGCATGGCCCTGCTATTAGATTTGTTCAACAGGATCTGGGTGGAAGGTCTCCTCCCAGACTCCTGGCGAATCGCTACTGTGCTCGCCTTTCGCAAGCCGGGGAGAGATCACTCTACTCCGACCGGTTTCCGCCCAATCTCTCTAACCTCTTGCGTGTGCAAGTTGATGGAGAAATTGGTAAATGTTAGATTAGCCTATTTCCTGGACAGCGGAGGCCATCTGTCTTCTGCACAGTGCGGCTTCCGTAAGTCCTACTCCACGTCGGATGCTCTGCTCCGACTGGAAAATGCCGTCTGCGAGGCTTTCCTTCGTAGACAGCACTACGCCACGGTGTTTTTTGATCTGGAGAAAGCCTATGATACCGCATGGCGATACGGTATCATGGAGACTCTCCACACGATGGGGGCGAGGGGACGCCTCCCAATGTTTATATCTGAATTTTTGCGAGATCGTCGATTCCGCGTACGGGTGGGGGGAGCCCTCTCCGGCCCAAAGGAGCAGGAAGAGGGTTTCCCGCAGGGAAGTGTCCTCAGTGTCACACTCTTTGCCCTGAGCATCAACGGCATCACCTCGGTGCTGCCGGAAGATGTTCTCGCTACGCTCTACGTGGACGACCTTTCGATCTCTTTTGGCGCGGCCCAGATGCCAACTCTGGAGCGCCGACTCCAACAGGCATTGAACCGCGTCTCTCGCTATGCCGAAGCGCACAGGTTTCGGTTTTCTTTGGCCAAGACTAAGGTGGTGCACTTCTGCCGCCATCCACGGCTTCACCCCGACCCAGATTTGTTTCTTAATGGGGTGCGCCTGGATGTGGTTGAGTCGCACCGTTTCCTTGGTCTTGTATTCGACCGACGCCTCACCTGGGAGGCTCATATTCGAAGCCTTAGGGTCTCTTGTACCCGCGCCATGGACATTCTCCGTTCCGTGACGTTCAGCGCTTGGGGCGCTGATAGGGCTACCGCCTTACTTTTTTATCGATCCTTTGTTCGCTCGAAGCTCGACTACGGATGCGAGTTTTATGCATCCGCAGCCGAGCGTTTATTGCGGAAGGTGGATTCGATCCACCACACCGGCCTTCGCCTTGCGACCGGTGCCTTCCGCACTTCCCCCATTGAGAGCCTGTTGGTCGATGCTGGGGAGATGCCACTCGCTCTGCGCCGCGTGCAGTGCATCACTCGCCTGTACGCGCGAGCCCGGCGCCTCCCCCAGTCGCCAACAGCTCTCACTGCATCCGCAGCTGATCTCGATGGTGCCTATGCCGCCGAGAGACGCCAGTCATACCCTAAGCCCTTTGGGTTTAGGGCCAGGAAACTCCTTCGAGAAGAAGATATAGCTCTCCGTCCGGTGGCGCCCCTGGTTCTGCCCAGGACGCCACCCTGGAGGGTACCACATTTGGCTATTTGTCGCCACGCCTCTGCTCCCAAAGCTTGTACTGCGCCGGGAGTATTGCGTTCGATCTTTTTGGAGCACACATCGTGTCACGCTGGTACCGTGCCAGTGTATACGGATGGCTCCAAGTCCCAAGAGGGGGTCGTCTTCCACGCCGTATCCCCTCTGTTTGAAGTCAGCGGGGCTCTACCAGGCGCTGCGTCTGTCTTCACGGCCGAGCTGGTGGCAATACACCACTCGGTACGGGAGATTACGCGACGTGCCCGGTTCGGAGACCGGATTGTGATTTATAGCGACTCACAAAGCGCCCTGAGTGCTCTCGGGGCATTGGAATCTCCGCATCCCCTGGTTCGCGAAATCCGTGACGCCACGGTTTTGGCGAGCCGGGCAGATGTCGAGATTATCTTCTGCTGGGTTCCTGGACATGTAGGAATTGCGGGGAATGAGCGCGCCGATGAGGGCGCCAAAGAGTCCGCGAGGACTCTGCGACCGGACCAGCGTTTCGCTCTTCCTCACACCGACTACATGGCAGGAATACGGGCAGCTCTTCGGACTGCTTGGCAAAGAAGATGGGAGACGGTCGAGGGGAACTTAAAGTTGCGTGCCATTGCGCCGCGACTGTTCCCATGGACCTATCCCCCAATGCCGCGGCGGCTTCAGGTTGCTTTCTGTCGTCTTCGAATCGGACACACTCGTGTGACGCATCGTTACTTGGTGGAGGGCTCGCATGTGCCCTATTGCAACGACTGCGTCGTCCCCCAGACTGTTCGGCATATTCTTGTCGAATGTCCCAGTCTGGGTGATCTTCGCGCACGATACCTGTCTCGGTACCGGGATGGGCGGGGTCGCTACCGCCTGTCCCTTGTACTCGGGACGAGTGCGTGCACCATGACTGGTGGACTTATCGACTTTTTGGGGGAGGCCGGCCTTCTCCCCTTTATTTAAGGTTCCTTTTTTTGTTATTGTTTTGTTTTAGATTGCACTCTCCTGCACCGGGGTGAGGGGGACCTCCCCCCGCTGCCGGAGATTGCTTCGATTGTTAAGTTTTTCAAATTTATATTGATTGTTAAGTTTTCATATTTTAACTTTAAAGTAGCCTAATTCAAGGCTGTCGTGTTTTTCGGCGACTTATGCCCAAGTGGGTAGTTGCCAGATGGGCTCTATAAAAAAAAAAAATAATAAAAAAAAAAAAAAAAATTCTCTGGAGGTGCTTTCGGGCACCTCCCTTTTCCCAGCGGCAGTCCCATTTTTTCTTTTCAAGGGGACTGCCAAGAAAGCCAGCAGGCAGCCCTTAGCCAGCCGCTCCCCATCAAAGCGGCTCGGTAGGGCAAACCCCCTTAGGGGTGAGAGGGAAGCCAGGCCCCTTCGGTCGCTTCCCTCAAAAGACCTGCTGGCAAGAATTTTAAACCTTGCCGGGGTCAAGGCCTGTGCCTCCCCATACAAGACTGGCGACACTGCCAAGGGGACCTGCGATGTCCTGGGAGGGGATGGCCAACTGAAGGCCCTTCCTGTGATAGACATGGTCCTTGAGGAGACCCAGCCTCAGACGGTAGGGCCTTCCATGGGGGGGAATTTGGGCTCGGCGCCAAGCACCGAGCCCGAATCCGCCCCTATGCAAGGTCCTCCTCAAATGGCTGAGGGCTCCGAGGCAGTAAAAGGAGGGGAGGGATCTCCTCCGACAGGTGCCCCTACGACAACCAGGACCTTTTCCATTTCGGTGAGGGACCTGGCTGAGGCTGGTCCATCTGGCCTAGGGACTTCTGCCGGCGGAGGTGAAAAGCGGGTTCATTCCCCGCCCTCCTCTCCGAAAAAGAAAAAGAAAAAGACTAAAGAGACAAAAAAGACTCGGGGCTAAACTCCATCCGCGGGGGCTGCGGGGACGGATGGGTCTGCTGCCACTCTGGCAAGCGACCAAGCCAAGATTGGCACATCTGCCCCCTCTGCCCCCCCGGTTGCGGAGCCCCTGACAAAGAAGACTAATACCAAGAGTGCACAGGGCGGAGCCTCGATGACATCGGGGCCCCTGATTCAGAGGTTACCTGGCGTTTTCGAGCCCGCTGGCTTCAAACGCTTCCTCGTTATTCGCTCCACTGATGGCACCATGTTGTCCAAGGGCAACATGATCCATCAGAGGAGAGGATTAGCTAGTGCAATTGGTAGAGAGCCGAAGGTAACCCGTTTCTCGGACGGGAGCCTTCTGGCGAATGCGGCGAATCCCGCCGAGGCGGCCAAGATTAGTGCTCTTCTGACACTTCATGGCGCCCCGGTGAGTGTGACGCCGCACTCTACCATGAACTTTGTGAAAGGAGTAGTTTATGCGAGGATACTCGTTGACTACTCCATTGAGGACATCACCTTAGGGCTGGCCGACCATGGGGCGGTCAAGGTCGAACGTGTGATGAGAAAACAGAGAGGGGCTTCGAGACCCACCCCTACACTCTTCGTCACGTTCGACTGTGACAAGCTCCCTGAGTCGGTGCGTGCCGGTTGGTACCGCTACCGCGTGAAGGCATTCGTGCCACTTCCGCGGCGGTGCTATTACTGACACCGCTTCGGCCATACGAATCGCTCATGTAGACGTGCAAAGTCGGGGTCACCCGAAGTCTGTGTAAATTGCTCCAAGGTCGCACACGATAAGTCCAAATCGTGTGTGGTCAAGTGTGTCAATTGCGGAGAGCCGCTCCCTGCTTCTTCGAAGCAATGTGGTGCATATCTCCTTGAGAAAGAAATCCTGGCCGTTCAGGCCCAGGATCGACTCTCATTCCGCGAGGCAAAGGACTTGGTCCTGGCGCGCCCGGCTCTGCCTGGGACGTCATATGCCTCAATAGTTAGGAAGGCACCCTCTGCTCCTGGCCCATCCAGGCCAACGAGCACGGTTGTTTCCGCGCCCATTCGGAGCCCTTCTGCGGGCTCTACCCAACCCGGGCGCTACTCTGGTAAAGCGGGCGGCCAAAAGGGTTCATACCCTGCCCCGGCTAAAACCAGGGCTCCTCCCTCTTCCCCCAGCGTCACCGTTTCCCGCAAGGCGAAACGGCCACGCGCCTCCACCTAGTCGTTAGACTCACAGGAGGCAACACCCCTTAAGATGGTCGCTAGGCCATCTTCCGGGGTTCCTAAAGCTGTCCCCCGAAAGGAGGACAGCAACAAAGGAGCTTCGGCTCCTTCGCCCACGCCCCGAGGTGGAGCGAGTGGCTCGCAGACGGTGGTTCCTCGAAAAGAGGGCCCCCTGCCTCCGAAGCCGCAATGCCCGCCTAAGGTTTCGAGGCGGAGGGAGGAAAAGACTCGCATGGAAAGCCCAACCTCCCCCAATAAGTTTTCGAAGGCGACAGCGCCTTCAGCACTTTGTCCGGCCAACAGCGCCTGGGGTTCTGCCCGCGGGAAGCGTACGGCCATTCCAGTGAGGGTCTTCAATTCGAGGAGGGCCCCCGCGTCTCCTCCGAGCTAGGCCTGGAGGGCATATTCCTTCAATGGAATTGCCGTGGACTCCGGGCCAACTGGGAGGAGCTGCGGAGGCTCGTCTCGTCCCGTTCCCCGTTAGCTATTTTTTTGCAGGAGACCATGCTAGGTGCGTGCCCCCTCCCTGCCCTCCCGGGGTATAAGGGTCTTGCGACCCCACCACCGCGGGATGGCCGGGATGGGGGATGCGCGGTTTACACCCGGCATGATGTCTCCGTTCTTCCTTTCTCTTTAGATACCTCCTTTCAGGCAGTGGCTGTGCAGCTGCACCTGGATAGGAGGTATACTATCATTTCTTCGTACATTCCACCGTCAGCTGACTTCGACGCGGGGGACTTCCGCCGAGTTGTTGCACGGTTGCCGAGGCCCTATCTCTTGCTTGGAGATCTGAACGGCCGGCACCTCTCTGGGGAGATTACTCCATGAATCCCAGGGGACAAGTCCTTGCTGATCTGATCGAAGAGCTTGAGATGGGTGTCCTAAACGTGGATGAGTTTATGCATCACTGTCCGAGAACGGCTTCATTTTCTTGCCTTGACCTATCTTTGTGCTCTTCGGATGCACAGCCTGATTTTGATTGGGGGGTGGTCGATGACCTCTATGGTAGTGATCACTTTCCCATTCAAATATCACTTTCAGGGCAACTGCCGCCTGAGAGAACACCTCGGTTGTGCTTGGCGTGTGCGCGGTGGCCTGCATTTCAGGAAATGACTGAATTCTCTATCTCAGTCGAGGAGTTTAGGTCGGTAGATGAGGCCGTTGAGTTCTTCTCCGGCAACCTCATCGCCGTGGGCCTGACTACTATTCCTAAAACGTCTGGCCGTTTTGCACGCCGACCACTCCCATGGTGGTCGGCCGAGTGTGAGACGGCCCTCAAACAGAAGCGTTATGCCTACATGCGCTATAAGCGCCGCCCGAACGATTTCACTGTCGCTGAATTTCGTCGGGCTAGGGCTAGGTTCCGGTATATTTCGAAGCACACCCGCCGCTCTTCTTGGCGGGCATACGTGTCTTCACTTAACGGGAAGACCCCTTTAGCTGAGGTGTAGAAGCGAGTCAAAAGGATTCGGGGCAAGTTCTCGCAGGACCTCCCTCCCGTTCTCCAGGAGAATGGGACCGCAATCTCAGACCCCGCGTCCGTGGCGGAATCCTTAGCGACCGCTTTTTCCGCATTCTCTAGCCCTGATGCTGCTTTGCCAGCATTCACTGCACGTCGTGATGTCGGGGAAGGCCGCCCGCTGGACTTTACCTCCAGAGGCGGAGAACCCTTCAACGACAAGTTTACTGTGAGTGAGTTGCGTTCCGCTCTCGCTTCGTGCGCGGACACCGCCCATGGTCCGGACGATGTCCCGTACGCCATGCTTCGACACCTGGGTGAGCGAGGCATGGCCTTTCTGTTAGATCTGTTTAACAGGATCTGGGTGGAAGGTCTTCTTCCAGACTCCTGGCGAATCGCTACTGTGCTCGCCTTTCGCAAACCGGGGAGAGATCACTCTACTCCGACCGGTTTCCGCCCAATCTCTCTAACCTCTTGCGTGTGCAAGTTGATGGAGAAATTGGTAAATGTTAGATTAGCTTTTTTCCTGGACAGCGGAGGCCATCTGTCTTCCGCAGAGTGCGGCTTCCGCAAGTTCCACTCCACGTCGGATGCTCTGCTTCGACTGGAAAATGCCGTCTGCGAGGCTTTCCTTCGTAGACAGCACTACGCCACGGTCTTTTTCGATCTGGAGAAGGCCTATGATACCGCATGGCGATACGGTATCATGGAGACTCTCCACACGATGGGGGCGAGGGGACGCCTCCCAATGTGAATATCTGAATTTTGCGAGATCGTCGATTCCGCGTACGGGTGGGGGGAGCCCTCTCTGCCCCAAAGGAGCAGGAAGAGGGTGTCCCGCAGGGAAGTGTCCTCAGTGTCACACTCTTTGCTCTAAGCATCAACGGCATCACCTCGGTGCTGCCGGAAGATGTTCTCGCTACGCTCTACGTAGACGACCTTTCGATCTCTTTTGGCGCGGCCCAGATGCCAACTCTGGAGCGTCGACTCCAACAGGCATTGAACCGCGTCTCTCACTATGCCGAAGCGCACAGGTTTCGGTTTTCTTTGGCCAAGACTAAGGTGGTGCACTTCTGCCGCCATCCACGGCTTCACTCCGACCCAGATTTGTTTCTTAATGGGGTGCGCCTGGATGTGGTTGAGTCGCACCGTTTCCTTGGTCTTGTATTCGACCGACGCCTCACCTGGGAGGCTCATATTCGCAGCCTTAGGGTCTCTTGTACCCGCGCCATGGACATTCTCCGTTCCGTGACGTTCAGCGCTTGGGGCGCTGATAGGGCTACCGCCTTACTTTTTTATCGATCCTTTGTTCGCTCAAAGCTCGACTACGGATGCGAGTTTTATGCATCCGCAGCCGAGCGTTTATTGCGGAAGGTGGATTCGATCCACCACACCGGCCTTCGCCTTGCGACCGGTGCCTTCCGCACTTCCCCCATTGAGAGCCTGTTGGTCGATGCTGGGGAGATGCCACTCGCTCTGCGCCGCGTGCAGTGCATCACTCGCCTGTACGCGCGAGCCCGGCGCCTCCCTCATTCGCCAACAGCTCTCACTGCATCCGCAGCTGATCTCGATGGTGCCTATGCCGCCGAGAGACGCCAGTCATACCCAAAGCCCTTTGGGTTTAGGGCCAGGAAACTCCTTCGAGAGCTAGATATAGCTCTCGGGCCGGTGGCGCCCCTGGTTCTGCTCAGGACGCCACCCTGGAGGGTACCACATTTGGCTCTTTGTCGCCACGCCTCTGCTCCCAAAGCTTGTACTGCGCCGGGAGTATTGCGTTTGACCTTTTTGGAGCACACATCGTGTCACGCTGGAACCGTGCCAGTGTATACGGATAGCTCCAAGTCCCAAGAGGGGGTCGGCTCTGTTTGAAGTCAGCGGGGCTCTACCAGGCGCTGCGTCTGTCTTCACGGCCGAGCTGGTGGCAATACACCACTCGGTACGGGAGATTACGCGACGTGCCCGGTTCGGAGACCGGATTGTGATCTATAGCGACTCACAAAGCGCCCTGATTGCTCTCGGGGCATTAAAATCTCCGCATCCCCTGGTTCGCGATATCCGTGACGCCACGGTTTTGGCGAGCCGGGCAGATGTCGAGATTATCTTCTGCTGGGTTCCTGGACATGTAGGAATTGCGGGGAATGAGCGCGCCGATGAGGGCGCCAAAGAGTCCGCGAGGACTCTGCGACCGGACCAGCGTTTCGCTCTTCCTCACACCGACTACATGGCAGGAATACGGGCAGCTCTTCGGACTGCTTGGCAAAGAAGATGGGAGACGTTCGAAGGGAACTTAAAGTTGCGTGCCATTGCGCCGCGACTGTTCCCATGGACCTATCCCCCAATGCCGCCGCGGCTTCAGGTTGCTTTCTGTCGTCTCCGAATCGGACACACTCGTGTGACGCATAGCTATCTGATGGAGCGCTCGCCTGCGCCCTATTGCAACGACTGCGTCGTCCCCCAGACTGTTCGGCACATTCTTGTCGAATGTCCCAGTCTGGGTGATCTTCGCGCACGACACCTGTCCCGGTACCGGGATAGGCGGGGTCGCTACCGCCTGTCCCTTGTGCTCGGGACGAGTGCGTGTACTTTGACTGGTAGACTTAATGACTTTTTGGGGGAGGCCGGCCTTCTCCCTTTTATTTAACCCGGTTTAATTGATGTTGTTTTTGTAATTGTTTTTGTTATCGCTTTGTTATTGTTATTGTTATTCCTTTTTATTCTTTTCTGTTTAATTTTTTAAAGTAGCCTAGAACTAGGCTGTTTGTTTACGGCGACTTATGCCTAAGTCGGCAGTCGCCAGATAGCCCCTTAAATAAAAAAATAAAAAAAATTTATATTTAAATTTAGTTTTAATTTTTAATTTTATTAATTCTTACTATGTTTATATTGGGGGGGGGGAGGGTAGGGGACTTTAATGTGGGCACTTCGCCTCTTTTTTCAATTGGTTTCTTAAAATTGTCAACTTGGTTGGACTAATCGTCAAACTTTGGAGCTTTAGAATCATAGAATTTTAGAGTAGTGGACTAACACTACGTAAACATAGGTAGTACCACTTCTCTCGCGCAGGTTCTACTGCTTGGGAACAAAGCAGTTCTACCTATAGCGCGTCTCCGGTTTGCACGAATGTTTAAATTCAGGTTCAAGTTCGGGAGTATAGTTTGGTCTATCTTGTCCCATGTCTTTCTCCCTAGCCTTTGGATCTCCGTATTGATCGGCTTTAGACCGATTCTTTGGTGAAGAGTCGATTGCCGAGTACGGTCGATCCTTCGCGTGCCTGTAATCAGCAGCGTGGCTTTATTCTGCACTCTCTGCATCATTCTGAGAGAGGTACAGCTTGCCATCTGCGTGATCACGGCCGGGTACACCAGGACTTAGCGTACCAAGGCCATATACAGCTTTTTGATGTTTGGCACGCTGAGGCCTCGGAAACGGTAAAGTTTCTTCAGCTCTCGTTTGGCTAGGGAGACTCTGGTATTCATGTGGGTCTTATATCCAGATTTGAAAAGTCGTAAGCCCAGGACATTACCCTCGTTGGAGTACGGATAGTTTTCGTTATTGACGACCACGTCATCAAATTTTCGGTGGTTCATTGGAATGATCGTGAACTTCTGGCGGTTGGTCTTAATTTTCCACTTTCTTTCATATCTATTGATATTTTCAATTTCGACAGCTGTCGCCCTCGCCTGGCTTCCAGAGTTCCTCAATGGACTCAGGACAATTTGGGTGATGTCGTCTGCATATTGCAGATACATCGAATCGTACCTCACTGGAGCAGGCAGGTCTATTGTGTACACGAGGTACAGCAGAGGGCTGAGACAGCTGCCTTGTGGAACTCCCGCCTCGAGTTCGAATTCGGGTCCTTTGCAGCCCTCGATTGAAATTCGGGCTCTCCTTTCGGAGATATAGTTGCAAAGGATCCTTTCCAGGAGTGGGTTAAGCTGGAGGTTGAGGATCTTGTACTGTAATCCTCTTAGCCAAACCTTATCGAAGGCCTTCTTTACATCACGCAGCACCACGTCTACGTACCGCCTCTCAGCTTTACTGCAAGCGAGTTTCTCCGCAAGAGGGATGAGGGCTGTTTCCGTTCCTCGTCCCTTGTGGAACCCGTGCTGCTGAGGGTTGTGGACTCCTAGCTCGGCAAGTTGTTGTTGAAGCCTGTCAGCTAGAAGTCTCTCGTAGACTTTTGCAATGAACTCCAGCAGGGCAATTGGCCTGTAGTTTACCAGTTGATCAGGGGGCTTACCTCCCTTGGGTAGTGGTGGTGCATCTCTTCTTAGTGGCATTAAATAGGCTCGTGTAGGGTGAGGTTGCCAGTGGTCGTCATGATGGGGTTGCCAGAGGTTACTGCGTCATACCTCATGGAATACATTACTTCTACCGTGGACAGCACAGTGGCAGACTACAGCTGTTTAATAGCCATAAAAAGTGACGCCTGACTAGTAATTTAAATGGTATAAGACAAACTACATGGCTCAAGTCGCACCCAGATTAAATGCATGCTGTATTTACCAGGCGTATATTCATCATAGCAGTGCAACGTTCCTTACCTTTCATGGAATATGGGAAAAAAATACCCGACAGAGTGCTATTGCTAACACCACGACACCGAACATACGTTTTGCTATCTTTAGTAAATTCCACGTCTCTGTTCTAATCCTACCTGTTTTCTCACATAACGCTGCTCACCTAATTCTTATGGTATATAACATAAATCCAAATGCCAAGGATAGTGTATCACTACCTCAACTACAGTTACTTTCTACAGTAAATCCATGAAAGGATTTGTATCATTCTGTAAACTAATACACATGTCATACTTTAACATTGAGCAGGTCTTTGATGTACATGTAAACTCCCGCCTTTGTCGTACTGTTGATGCTGACGAGCATTCCATTCTGATATTCTTGATCTCTCAGCAGCATTTAATACTGCCAATCACATCGTCTCCGTATCGTACCATTCGGGGAGGTTACCTTATGATGTCCTGCAAGGCTCTATTGTTGTTTCGACCAAATTTCGTAGGTATTTTCTTTTCCTTCGTTGTGCGCCATCTGAGATAAACATTCAATTTCTACGCTGATCACACCAAAATCTATTATTCCTTCATCTGGTCCGGTTTTTGGAGAGCACAGAAGGATACTTCCCGGTTCATAAGCACCCTAGGGGACGCCCTAATCACTAACGAAGAAGAGCAAGTTTCAGTCGCCAGTTTATGGCGGACCCCAAAACGATCCATTTAAAACAGTAATCTTATAATGTGGATCTCTGTTGTTTTAAGGGAAAACTGGTGGTGAGTAGTGCGTTCCCTAGGGTGCTATATGAAGCGAGCAGTATCATTCTGTACTTTCCACTAACCACACCATCTGTTATAATTTTACATATTTCGTTCTCCTAGCTTGGTTTGGTATGAGTCGATAATTTTTTACATTTGCATAGGACATCACTACTTTTGCTCATCCAACTTTCTGAATAGCAATCGTGACAAAGCTGAAGCAACGTTTGTGTCCCTTAATGGAATATGGCAGGATGTAAAACTTTGGTTCCTTCTCTATACCTTATTGGCATCCCTTTTCTTTTTTTAAGACAGTTCAACCGCGCATTACTTTGATGTTATTTTTTTCTCCAAGCCCGTAGTCGATGCAAATACTCTCCTTTCTCCGTAATCATTGACGTACACGATCTCCATTTGGTCATAACTGTTTCTAGATTGGTATTTACTCTCTCTTCATCTCCTGGTTAAATTACTGTGGCTCTTTTCTCGCTTATTTACATCCCTCCACTCTTCGATCCTTTTAACCTTTTCATAACTTAGCAGCGTCTCAGGATAACAATCTTCTTTGAGTTACCCCTCTTCGTTGTCACTGGTTGTGAATCTCTCGTGCAGCCTCTCTGTGATTTTCACTAGCTGCCTACACGATCTAGAATCATCCTTATGTTCTTCTCTCTTGCAAATACTATCTTAAAGAACGCAACGCCCTTCTATGCTTCTTCCTCATCTAGCACCCTCAGGCCTTGGGTGCATCGGCCATTCACTGTCTTGATATTTCTAACTGAGTATGTATCTCTCGTACAGCCCCTTGCTCTGTGGATTCCACTGGATGCCCGTTCGATCCTCCTTCTTATATATAAAATATTAAAGAACGCAACTCTTTCTACTTGTCTCTCTCGCTTAGCACAACCTAGCCGCTAGGATCCCTACGTTGGATCTCTTCCCCTTACTCGTTGCCTCTTGTAGTCGCCCATGCTACTCGTACATGGGCCAACCACTTTCTTGATATTTTCTTCTAAAATGTGGAATAAAGTGTCTGCTGTTATACGCCCCCCCCCCCTTGGTACCTTAAAGCGGATGTACCTTGAATAACATATACTCTCTCAAGCATAAAAGGTTGAGAGGAGCTATATGGAAGGTCTTTTGTCTTAAAATGCGCTGGTATATTATAATAATTGGCGAATATTCCTTGTTTTAAATTAAATACCAATACGTTTCCTGGTTGTCCTCATTATGAAGCGCATACTCCAGTCAATTTCCAATAGTCGATTGGAGAAAACATGGATTTATGTCGAGTGTAAATGGCGGAGGTCCCCATAAATCATTGATTTGAACTTACTTGCTCATATATTTTTGTTTTCAAATTATTACTTCTAATGAATAAACGTAAATTCTGTTATTAAAATAACTAATAAAAATTAAACTTACTTCTATTCTTCAAGGGTAAAATTTCTTCGATAAACTATACAAATTGTAAGTGATAATTAATTTTTTTTATTTTATTTCCTGTATTCATTGTTTTTTCTAAGATGAAACTTCAGTTATCATCATCATCACTAACTCTATAATATAAGAAGGGGATTCTTTTGAGTATTTAAATAATAATTTCATCTTAGTTTGCTTATTACTTAGGTTTTTTTTAGCAAAGTTATTTCTAATAATTCTTTTATAATATCAAAAAATAAAATGGTGAAGTTCAGAAATTAATATAAGTATCGAAATTTTGTGAAAATTTTAAAACCAAATGCATTACATATGGTAAAGTTCAGAAAATTAATTTATATATATCTTCTATCTTCTATAACTTTACATTTTAACAACGTGATATTTTTAAAATGGGGAAATTTAGTTAAGAGTTCCTTTTTAAAATGATTATAATTGGCAAAGTTCATCAAATTTATAAAAATTTAACTATAACTGAATTTTTAAGATTTAAAATTTTAATCTTAGTAGCGAAGACCAAGATTCCCCCGTAAGTGGTAGTGGCAAAGCCATTGCCTGATACTTTTATATATATATTATTTCAACAATGGATGTAAATTCTACATTTTCTGTTGTTGGCAATTTTCCAAAATAACTCTGGGTGATGAATTCGGATATTTTCACTGAAAAACAAATTGAAAGCCAATAAAGCAATAATATATCTAAATATTAATAGCATCAAGATTTACCTATTTCTATTCTGAATGTTCGTTGATTTACATTCTCTTAGTAGAGTCGCTTTGTTTCTTGTTTCACTACAAGAAATGACGGATTGTTCCCTATGTCCATATAGAGTACCGCCCCCAAATATATGAACCCTGTATTTCTATTACATTTTCCATAATATTTGCCAGATAAAATTCAAAGTTTACAAAACTGGTGTACTATACTCTACACGTATAAAGTACTTGTGACTAAAGGGGAGGCAAATTTGAGTGAATATAACGAAGTTATCAACATACATATAACAATTTACAAGAAAAATTGAATTGTGTTTCTTGTGTAAAAAACAGGCACTGATTACATAACATCTAGCTTCAGTTCAAATGGGTGTATGTTGTGTCATGCATTCTCTTGTCAGCTGTTGTCCAGAGAAGAGCTTAAGAAATTAGTCACTCCTATCACTGTTTCTGCTTGGAGATTTTATAGCTGAGGCCCGTAAGGAGGGCGGCGATTTGCCATCCTAGCCACCGTGCTGAAGGGACTCAGCATCCCGTCCAACCCCAGCTTAGCCTCTTCTCCTTCTTTCAGACAGCCTGTATTTATCCCCTAATTCGTCGCTTTTCATACAACCTCACCCACATCTTTCTCTGATCAGCTTCTAAATTCACAGAGTAGATGCAGACCTTCTTACAAGCTAACCGTCCCGAATCGGGGTTGAGAGGGGAGGGGACAATGTTCCTTAACCCCTAAGCTCTTGTTCGGGATGGCGGGTTTTTAACAACCTGCTTCATCCCCACCCACATCTTCCGCATATCCCCTTTCCTTCTCACTTCACATTCTATTTTTTTACGCCGTGTCCAAGGTGGAACCGCTATGCCGATGGATTGCCAGGCCATCAGGCGGCAGGGGTGGTCTTGAAAGGCGGCACAAGACTCTGCCAGGACTGTACGCATTCCTTGCAGGGCAGGCTACTGCGAGGGGTGATGAGCTATTGCTTCCCGTAACCAAAAGAGGGTCACCATGCCCAATGATGAAGAAATAAAAAATCTCCCCTTAATTTCCCCTATTCCATCGTCGGAGCCGCCCTTGGGCAGCTCCACCGAAAAAATGGAGGTCCCTCCCCCGTGCGTGCGAAGGGGACCCTCCAAATTCCTCTAAATGAAGAGGAGGCTTACTCCTCTTATTCGCCTAGGGGTATAGGGGACTCCCGCTCCCCCCCTTCTCTGGAGGTGCTTTCGGGCCACTCCCTTTTTACACTGGCAGTCCCCCTTTTTCTTTCCATGTGGACTGCCAAAAAAGCCAGCAGGCAGATCATAGCTGACCGCACCCCAGTGAAGCGGCTCGGTAGTACAAACCCCCTTAGAGAGGAGAGGGAAGCCAGGCCCCTTCGGTCGCTTCCCTAAAAAGACCTGCTGGCAAGAATATTGAACCTTGCCTGGGTCGAGGCCTGTGTCTCCCCACACATGACTAGAGACGCTGCCAACGGAACCTGCGATATCCGTGGAGGGAATGGCCAACTAGAGACCCTCCTGAGATAGACATGGTCATTAAGGCAACCCAGCCTTAGACGGTAGGGCCTTCCATGGAAGGGAATCTGGGCTCGGCGCCAAGCATCGAACCCGAATCCGCCCCTATGTAAGGTCCTCTTCAAACGGCCCGGGGTTCCAAGGCAGTACAAGGGGGGAGGGATCTCCTCCAACCGGTGCCCTTGCCAATACCAGGTTCTTCTCCATCTCGGAGAAGGACCTGGCTGAGGCCGGTCCTTCTGGCCTAGGGGCTTCTGCCAACGGAGGGGAGAAGTGGGTTCATTCCCCGCCATCCTCTCCTAAAAAGAAAAAAATAGGAAACTAAGATAAGAAACTAATAGGACTAAGAAGACCGGAGCTCCTCTCCATCCGCGGGGGCTACGGGGACGGATGGGTCTGCTTTTACTTTGGTAAGCGACGAAGCCAAGAACGGCACATCCGGCCCATCTGCCCCCCCCCCCTTCCTCCCCGGGTTCAGAGCCCCTGACTATGACAGACCAAAAGTGCATAGGGCGGAGCTTCAAAAACATCGAGGCCCCTTATTAAGAGGTTACCTGGCGTCTTCAAGCGTGCTGGCATCAAAGCTTTTCAAGTTATTCGCTCCAATGATGGCAACATGTTGGCCAAGTGTAACATGATTCATCAGAGGAGAGGATTAGCTAGGAGAATTGGTAGAGAGCCGAAGGTGACTCGTTTTTCGGGAGCCTTCTCGCGAATGCGGCGGATCCATCCGAGGTCACCAAGATAAGTCCTCTTCGGACACTTGATGGCACCCCGGTGAGTGTGAGGCCGCACTCTAACATGAACTTTGTGAACGGAGTAGTTTATGCGAGGGAACCCGTTAACTACTCAATAGAGGACATCCCTTTAGAGCTGGCCGACCATGGTGCGTTCAAGGTTGAACGTGAGATGACAAAACAGGGAGGGGCCTGGAGACCCACCCCTACGCTCTTCTTCACGTTCGACTGTTACGAGCTCTCTGAGTCGGTGCGTGCTGGTTAGTACCACCACCACGTGAAGGCATTCGTGAAACTGCGGAAGCGGCTCTATTACTGTCACCGCTTCGGCCATACGAATCGTTCATGTAGACGTGAAAGTCGGAGTCACCCGAAGCATGTGTAAAATGCTCTAAGGCAGCACACGATAAGTCCAAATCGTGTGTAACCAAGTGTCACAATTTCGGAGAGCCGCATCCCGCTTCTTCGAAGCAATGTAGGGCATATTTCCTTGAGAAAGAAATCATAGCCGTTCGAAACTAAGGATCGAATCTCATTCCGTGAAGCTAAGAAAATGGTCCTGGCGCACCCGACACTGCCTGGGACGTCTTATGTCTCAATGGTAGGAAAGACATCCTCTGCTCCAGGGCCATCTAGGCCAATGAGCAAGGTTGTTTTCTGGCCCCATTCGGAGCCCTTCTGTGGGTTCTACTCAAGCCGGGCGCTTCCCTGGTAAAGCTAGCGGCACAAAGGGTTTATACCCAGCCCCCCCCTCCCGTAAGGGGCGCGGCGATTTGCCATCCTGGCCGCCGTGCTGACGGGATCCAGCGCTCCGTCCGGCCCCAGCTTAACCTCTCTTCCCTCCTTCAGATAGCCCGATTTCTCCCCTACCTCGTCGCTTTTCATACAACCTCTCCCACAACTTTCTCTGGTCAGCCTCTAATTTCACAGGGTAGAATGCTGACCTTCTTCTCAAGCCAACCACCCCCAATGGGGGCTGAGGGGGGAGGAGATATTGTTCCCTAACCCCTCAGCTCCGGTTCGGGATGGGTTTTTTTTAACAACCTGCTTCATCCCCACCCATACCTTCCTCACATCCCTTTTCGTCTCCTCTTCACATTCTATCTGTTTTACGCCGTGTCTAAGGTGGAGCCGCCATGCCGAAGGACTGCCAGGCCACCAGGCGGGAGGGGTGGTCCCAAATGGCGGCGCCTGGCTCTGCCGGGCCTGTAAGCACCTCTTGCAGTGTGGGCTACTGCAAGAGGTGGTGAGCGATTGCGTCCCGTAAAACAAAGAGGGTCACCATGCCCAATGATGAAAAAAAAAACATCTCCCCTTAATTCCCCCTTGCTCATCGACGGAGCCGCCCTCGGGCAGCTCCAGCAAAAAAATGGAGGTCCCCCCTCCTGTGCTTGCACAAGGGACCCTCCATATTTCTCTAACCAGAGAGGAGGCTTACTCCTCTCCTTCGCCTACGGGTGCAGGGGACTCCCCCTCACCCCCTTGTCTGGAGGTGCCTTCGGGCACCTCCCTTTTCCCAGCGGCAGTCCCCTCTTTTCTTTCCAAGGGGACTGCCAAGAAAGCCAGCAGGCAGCCCTTAGCCAGCCGCTTCCCATCAAAGCGGCTCGGTAGGGCAAACCCCCTTAGGGAGGAGAGGGAAGCCAGGCCCCTTCGGTCGCTTCCCTCAAAAGACCTGCTGGCAAGAATTTTAAACCTTGCTGGGGTCAAGGCCTGTGCCTCCCCACACAAGACTGGCGACACTGCCAAGGGGACCTGTGATGTCCTGGGAGGGGATGGCCAACTGAAGGCCCCTCCTGTGATAAACATGGTCTTTGAGGAGACCCAGCCTCAGACGGTAGGGCCTTCCATGGGGGGGAATTCAGGCTCGGCGCCAAGCACCGAACCCGAATCCGCCCCTATGCAAGGTCCTCCTCAAATGGCTGAGGGCTCCGAGGCAGTAAAAGGAGGGGAGGGATCTCCTCCGACAGGTGCCCCTACGACAACCAGGACCTTCTCCATTTCGGAGAGGGACCTGGCTGAGGCCGGTCCATCTGGCCTGGGGGCTTCTGCTGGCGGAGGTGCAAAGCGGGTTCATTCCCCGCCCTCTTCTCCAAAAAAGAAAAAGACAAAGAAGACTAAAAAGACGAAAAAGACTCGGGGCTCCTCTCCATCCGCGGGGGCTGCGGGGACGGATGGGTCTGCTGCCACTTTGGTAGGCGACCAAGCCAAGATCGGCACATCCGGCCCAACTACCACCTCGTTTTCGAAGCCCCTGACGAAGACTAACACCAAAAGTGCACAGGGCGGAGCCTCGATGACATCGGGGCCCCTGATTCAGAGGTTACCTGGCGTTTTCGAGCCCGCTGGCTTCAAACGCTTCCTCGTTATTCGCTCCACTGATGGCACCATGTTGTCCAAGGGCAACATGATCCATCAGAGGAGAGGATTAGCTAGTATAATTGGTAGAGAGCCGAAGGTGACCCGTTTCTCGGACGGCAGCCTTCTGGCGAATGCGGCGAATCCCGCCGAGGTGGCCAAGATAGGTGCTCTTCGGACACTTCATGGCCCCCCCGGTGAGTGTGACGCCACACTCTACCATGAACTTTGTTAAAGGAGTAGTTTATGCGAGGGAACTCGTTGACTACTCCATTGAGGACATCACCCTAGAGCTGGCCGACCATCGGGCGGTCAAGGTCGAACGTGTGATGAGAAAACAGGGAGGGGCTTCGAGACCCACCCCTACACTCTTCGTCACGTTCGACAGTGACAAGCTCCCTGAGTCGGTGCGTGCCGGTTGGTACCGCTACCGCGTGAAGGCATTCGTGCCACTTCCGCGGCGGTGCTATTATTGTCACCGCTTCGGCCATACGAATCGCTCATGTAGACGTGCAAAGTCGGGGTCACCCGAAGTCTGTGTAAATTGCTCCAAAGTCGCACACGATAAGTCCAAATCGTGTGTGGCCAAGTGTGTCAATTGCGGAAAGCCGCACCCTGCTTCTTCGAAGCAATGTGGTGCATATCTCCTGGAGAAAGAAATCCTGGCCGTTCAGGCCCAGGATAGACTCTCATTCCGCGAGGCTAAGGACATGGTCCTGGCGCGCCCAGCTCTGCCTGGGACGTCATATGCCTCAGTAGTTCGAAAGGCACCCTCTGCTCCTGGCCCATCCAGGCCAACGAGCACGGTTGTTTCCGCGCCCATTTGGAGCCCTTCTGCGGGCTCTACCCAACCCGGCCGCTCCCATGGTAGAGCTAGCGGCAAAAAGGGTTCACACCCAGCCCCGGCTAAAACCAGGGCTCCCCCCTCTTCCCCAACCGTGACCAGTTCCCGTAAGGCGAAACGGCCACGCGACTCCACAGAGTCGTCAGACTCACAGGAGGCAACACCCCGGAAGATGGTCGCTAGGCCATCTTCGGGGGTTCCTAAAGCTGTCCCCCGAAAGGAGGACAGCAACAAAGGAGCTTCGGCTCCTTCGCCCACGCCCCGAGGTGGAGCGATTAGCTCGGAGACGGTGGTTCCTTGAAAAGAGGGCTCCCCGCCTCCGAAGCCGCAGCGCCCGCCTAAGGTTTCGAGGCGGAGGGAGGAAAAGACTCGCATGGCGAGGTCAACCTCCCCCAATAAGTCGTCGAAGGCGACAGCGCCTCCAGCGCTTTGTCAGGCCAACAGCGCCCGGGGTTCTGCCCCCAGGAAGCGTACGGCCATTCCCGTGAGGGTCTTCAATTCGAGGAGGGCCCCCGCGTCTCCTCCGAGCTACGCCTGGAGGGCATATTCCTTCAATGGAATTGCCGTGGACTCCGGGCCAACTGGGAAGAGCTGCGGAGGCTCGCCTCGTCTCGTTCCCCGTTAGCTATTTTTTTTGCAGGAGACCATGCTAGGCGCGTGCCCCCTCCCTGCCCTCCCGGGGTATAAGGGTCTTGCGAACCCACCACCGCGGGATGGCCGGGCTGGGGGATGCGCGGTTTACACCCGGCATGATGTCTCCGTTCTTCCTTTCTCTTTAGATACCTCCTTACAGGCAGTGGCTGTGCAGCTCACCTGGGTAGGAGGTATATTATCATTTCTGCGTACATTCCACCGTCAGCTGACTTCGACTAGGGCGACTTCCGCCGCGTCTTGGCACAGGTGCCGAGGCCCTATCTCTTGCTTGGAGATCTGAACGGCAGGCATCCTCTCTGGGGAGATTACTCGATAAATCCCAGGGGACAAGTCCTTGCCGATCTGATCGATGAGCTTGAGATGGGTGTCCTAAACGTGGATGAGTTTACGCATCACTGTCCGAGAACCGCTTCATTTTCTTGCCTTGACCTATCTTTGTGCTCTTCGGATGCACAGCCTGATTTTGATTGGGAGGTGGTCGATGACCTCCATGGTAGTGATCACTTTCCCATTCAAATATCATTTTCAGGGCAACTGCCGCCTGAGAAACCACCTCGGTGGTGCTTGGCGCGGGCGCGGTGGCCTGCATTTCAGGAAATGACTGAATTCTCTATCTCAGTCGAGGAGTTTAGGTCGGTAGATGAGGCTGTTGAGTTGTTCTCCGGCAACCTCATCGCCGTGGGCCTGACTACTATTCCTAAAACGTCTGGCCGTTTTGCACGCCGACCACTCCCATGGTGGTCGGCCGAGTGTGAGACGGCCCTCAAACAGAAGCGTTATGCCTACATGCGCTATAAGCGCCGCCCGAACGATTTCACTGTCGCTGAATTTCGTCGGGCTAGGGCTAGGTTCCGGTATATTTCGAAGCACGCCCGCCGCTCTTCTTGGCGGGCATACGTGTCTTCACTTAACGGGAAGACCCCTTTAGTTGAGGTGTGGAAGCGAGTCAAAAGGATTCGGGGCAAGTTCTCGCAGGACCCCCCTCCCGTTCTCCAGGAGAATGGGACCGCAATCTCGGACCCCGCGTCCGTGGCGGAATCCTTAGCGACCGCTTTCTCCGCATTCTCTAGTCATGATGCTGCTCCGCCAGCATTCAATGCACGTCGTGATGTCGCGGAAGGCCGCCGGCTGGACTTTACCTCCAGAGGCGGAGAACCCTTCAACGACAAGTTTACTGTGAGTGAGTTGCGTTCCGCTCTCGCTTCGTGCGCGGACACCGCCCATGGTCCAGACGATGTCCCGTATGCCATGCTTCGACACCTGGGTGAGCGAGGCATGGCCTTTCTGTTAGATCTGTTCAACAGGATCTGGGTGGAAGGTCTTCTCCCAGACTCCTGGCGAATCGCTACTGTGCTCGCCTTTCGCAAGCCGTGGAGAGATCACTCTACTCCGACCGGTTTCCGCCCAATCTCTCTAACCTCTTGCGTGTGCAAGTTGATGGAGAAATTGGTAAATGTTAGATTAACCTATTTCCTGGACAGCGGAGGCCATCTGTCTTCTGCACAGTGCGGCTTCCGTAAGTTTCACTCCACGTCGGATGCTCTGCTCCGACTGGAAAATGCCGTCTGCGAGGCTTTCCTTCGTAGACAGCACTACGCCACGGTGTTTTTTGATCTGGAGAAAGCATATGATACCGCATGGCGATACGGTATCATGGAGACTCTCCACACGATGGGGGCGAGGGGACGCCTCCCAATGTTTATATCTGAATTTTTGCGAGATCGTCGATTCCGCGTACGGTTGGGGGGAGCCCTCTCTGCCCCAAAGGAGCAGGAAGAGGGTGTCCCGCAGGGAAGTGTCCTCAGTGTCACACTCTTTGCCCTGAGCATCAACGGCATCACCTCGGTCCTGCCGGAAGATGTTCTCGCTACGCTCTACGTGGACGACCTTTCGATCTCTTTTGGCGCGGCCCAGATGCCAACTCTGGAGCGTCGACTCCAACAGGCATTGAACCGCGTCTCTCGCTATGCCGAAGCGCACAGGTTTCGGTTTTCTTTGGCCAAGACTAAGGTGGTGCACTTTTGCCGCCATCCACGGCTTCACCCCGACCCAAATTTGTTTCTTAATGGGGTGCGCCTGGATGTGGTTGAGTCGCACCGTTTCCTTGGTCTTGTATTTGACCGACGCCTCACCTGGGAGGCTCATATTCGCAGCCTTAGGGTCTCTTGTACCCGCGCCATGGACATTCTCCGTTCCGTGACGTTCAGCACTTGGGCCGCTGATAGGGCTACCGCCTTACTTTTTTATCGATCCTTTGTTCGCTCGAAGCTCGACTACGGATGCGAGTTTTATGCATCCGCAGCCGAGCGTTTATTGCGGAAGGTGGATTCAATCTACCACACCGGCCTTCGCCTTACGACCGGTGCCTTCCGAACTTTTCCCATTGAGAGCCTGTTGGTCGATGCTGGGGAGATGCCACTCGCTCTGCGCCGCGTGCAGTGCATCACTCGCCTGTACGCGCGAGCCCGGCGCCTTCCTCAGTCGCCAACAGCTCTCACTGCATCCGCAGCGGATCTCGATGGTGCCTATGCCGCCGAGACACGCCAGTCATACCCTAAGCCCTTTGGGTTTAGGGCCAGGAAACTCCTTCGAGAGGTAGATATAGCTCTCGGGCCGGTGGCGCCCCTGGTTCTGCCCAGGACGCCACCCTGGAGGGTACCACATTTGGCTATTTGTCGCCACGCCTCTGCTCTCAAAGCTTGTACTGCGCCGGGAGTATTGCGTTCGACCTTTTTGGAGCACACATCGTGTCACGCTGGTACCATGCCAGTGTATACGGATGGCTCCAAGTCCCAAGAGGGGGTCGGCTTCCATGCCGTATCCCCTCTGTTTGAAGTCAGCGGGGCTCTACCAGGCGCTGCGTCTGTCTTCACGGCCGAGCTGGTGGCAATACACCACTCGGTACGGGAGATTACGCGACGTGCCCGGTTCGGAGACCGGATTGTGATCTATAGCGACTCACAAAGCGCCCTGAGTGCTCTCGTGTGACGCATCGCTATCTGATGGAGCGCTCGCCTGCGCCCTATTGTAACGACTGCGTCGTCCCCCAGACTGTTCGGCACATTCTTGTCGAATGTCCCAGTCTGGGTGATCTTCGCGCACGATACCTGTCCCAGTACCGGGATGGGCGGGGTCGCTACCGCTTGTCCCTTGTGCTCGGGACAGATTCATGCACACTGACTTGTGGACTTGTTGACTTCTTGGAGGAGGCCGGCCTTCTCCCTATTATTTAAGCAAGGTTTGTTTGTTTTGTTTTTTGTTGTTGTTTTTTTGTTTTTTTGCTTTTTTGTTTTTTGTTGTTTTTTTTTCTTTAGTTGCACGCTCCTGCGCCGGGGGGACCTGTCCCCGACGCACCAGCTTGCTCCCTTTCCCCCTTTTGGGGTGTTGTTTTTTTTTTTCTCTCTCTTTAATTTCATTTTAAAGTAGCCTAGAACTAGGCCAGTTTTAATATGGCGACTAATGCCCAAGTAGGCATTCGCCAGATGAGCTCTTAAAAAAAACAAAAAAAAAACTGACTTGTGGACTTGTTGACTTCTTGGGGGAGGTCGGCCTTCTCCCTATTATTTAAGCAAGGGTTGTTTGTTTTTTTTGTTGTTTTTTTGCATTTGTTTGTTTTTTTTCTTTAGTTGCACGCTCTTGCACCGGGGGGACCTCTCCCCGACGCACCAGCTTGCTTCCTTTCCCCCTTTTGGGGTGTTGTTTTTTTTTCTCTCTTTAATTTCATTTTAAAGTAGCCTAGAACTAGGCCAGTTTTAATACGGCGACTAATGCCCAAGTAGGCAGTCGCCAGATGAGCTCTTAAAAAAAAAAATAAATAAATATACCCAGCCCGGGTAAAACCAGAGCTCCCGCCCTTTTCCCAGCATGACCGTTTCCGGTAAGGCGAAACGGCCACGCGCCTACACCGTGTCGTTAGACTCACAGGAGGCAACACCCCTGAAGTTGGTCGCCAGGCCATCTTCAGGGGTTCCTAAAGCTGGCCCCTGAAAAAATGATAGCAACAAAAGAGCTTCGGCCCCTTCGCCCACGCGTAGTGGTGGGCTGAGTGGCTCGGAGAGGGAGGTTTCTCGAAAAGAGGGCCCCCCGCATCCGAAGCCGCAACACTCGCCTAAGGTTTCGAGGCGGAGGGAGAAAAAGACTCGCATGGCAAGCCCACCCTCCCTCAATAAGCTCTCGAAGGCGACAGCACCTTCAGTGCTTTGTCCGACCAACAGCGCCCAGGGTTCTGCCTCCGGGAAGCCGACGGTTATCCCCAGGAGGGGATGGCCCTATTACTGCCAGGACCTTCTCCATTTCAGAGAAGGACCTAGCTGATGCAGGTCCATCTAGCCTGGGGGCTTCTTCCTGCGGAGGAGAGAAGCTAGTTCATTCCCAGCCCTCTTCTCCTAAAAATAAAAAGAACAGAAAAAAGACTCAAGGCTCCTCTCCATCCGCGGGGGCTGCGGGGACGGGTGGGTCTGCTGATTCGGTAAGCGATGAAGCCAAGATCGGCACATCCGGCCTCTCTACCCCCCTGGGTGCGGAGCCACCGACTAAGAGCAAAAGTGTGCAGGGCGGAGCTTCGATAACATTGGGGCCCCTCATTCAGAGGTTACCTGGCCATTTCGAGCCAGCTGGCTTCAAACACTTCCTCGTTACTCGCTCCACCGATGGCAGCATGTTGGCCAAGGGCAACATGATCCATCAGAGGAGAGCATTAGCTAGTATAATTGGTAGAGAGACGAAGGGGACCCGTTTCTCGGAAGGGAACCTTCTGGTTAATGCGGCGAATCCTTCTAAGGTGGCCAAGATAAGTCCTCTTCGGACAATTGATGGCACCCCAGTGATTGTTACGCCGAACTATACCATGAACTTTGAGAACGGAGTACAGTAGTTTATGCGAGGGAACTCGTTGACTACTCAATAGAGGACATCACTTTAGAGCTGGCCGACCATGGTGCGGTCAAGGTCGAACGTGAGATGAGAAAACAGAGAAGGGCCTCGAGACCCACCCCCACAATATTTGTCTCGTACGGCTGTGACAAGCTCCCTGAGTCAGTGCGTGCTGGTTGGTACCGTTATCGCGTAAGGGCATTTGTGCCACTCCCGTTGTGGTGCTATTATTATCACCACTTTGGCCATAAGAATCGCTCATTTAGACGTACAATGTCAGATTCATCCGAAGTATGTGTAATTTGCTCCAAGGCTGCACACGATAAGTCCAAATCGTGTGTAACCAAGTGTCACAATTTCGGAGAGCCGCATCCCGCTTCTTCGAAGCAATGTGGTGCATATTTCCTTGAGAAAGAAATCATGGCCGTTCGAAACTTAGGATCGACTCTCATTCCGTGACGTTAAGGAAATGGTCTGGCACGCCCGGCACTGCCTGGGACGTCTTATGCCTCAATGGTTAGAAAGATACCCTCTGCTCTAGGCCTCTCCAGGCCCACGAGCAAGGTTGTTTCCGTGCACATTCGGAGTCTTTCTGCGAGTCCTACTCAACGCGGCTGCTCCCCTGGTAAAGCTGGCGGCACAAAGGGTTAACACTCGCCCAGGCTAAAACCAGGGCTCCCCACCTTCCGCCAGGATGACCGTTTCCGGTAAGGCGAAAGGGCTACGCGCCTCCACCGAGTCGTTAGACTCACAAAAGGCAACACTCCTGATGGCGATATTACCTTCAGCGCATTGTTCGACCAACAGCGCCTGGAGTTCTGCCTCCAGGAAGGATACGTTCATTCCTGTGAGGGTCTTTTCTTCGAAGACTGCCTTCGCGTTTCCTCCGAGCTAGTCCTGGAGGGCATATTCATTTAATGGAATTGCCGTGGACTCTGAGCCAACTGGGAGGAGCTGCGGAGGCTCGTCTCGTCCCGTTCCTCGTTAGCTATTTTTTGCAGAAGACCATGATAGGCGCCTGTCCCCTGACCGCCCTTCCAGGGAATTAGGGATTTGCGACACCACCACCACGAGATGGCCATGCTGGGGGATGCGCGATTTACACGCAGCATTATGTATCCGTTCTTCCTTTCACTTTGATACCTTTTTTAAGGAAGTATCTGTGCAGCATCACCTGGATAGTAGGTATATTATCATTTGCCCCGTCGACGGAGCTCGCTCTATATTTTTTCAATTTGTTTGTTTTTCTTTTGCGTTTTGTTTGTGACATTTGTTTTTCATTTTTTTAAGCTGTCTTTTAATATAGCCTAGATTTAGGCCAGCTTAAGTACGGTGACTCATGCCCTAAAGGCAGTCGCCAGATGATATATATTATATTAAAAATAAAAAAATATAGCTGCGCTACCACCAAGATGGTCTTTGTATTGGATTCACGAGGAAGCCGTTCATAGTAATTTGGTGCTATTTGGAGTGTTGTGATTAACTAAGTGTATGGTAAAGTACTGGACTGGAGCTCTCTCAGAGTATGCATCCGAAATGACACCACATTGGCCGCTTCCCCCCGCGAGCAGCAAATTTTACTGCTCCCCGGGACTCGAAGAGAATATGACGTCACTGCGGAATGTATTCTTCTAAGAAGTTAGACCGTCGTGTCAGAGTCGGGCTCGGGAGAGTTGTGGGCTCTACTTATTCCTAACGCGCCTTTGGATGACTACCTTCTTTATCATAAACACACTGCCCGATAACTTGATGTTGACAGGTGTGAATACTATTAGATAGCAGGATTTAAGACATGGAAAGAAAGATAGAAACCGTAAATAAGTTAGAAGACAGTCGTGAATGATATGAAGAGTGTGAGAGAAAGGAAGAAGTTCGATGTAACGAAATGGATTATTTGTGAATGATTTTTCCTGAATGATGAACTCGAAGTAAAATAGAGAGGTCGGAACGCAGATGTGAAAGATGGCGAGAATTTCTGATTGGAATTAAAAAGGAAACAAAACATGCAAATGAGCTGCCTGTCGAATTCCTTTCAACCAAGACTATACCATTTATATATATATGTATATATATATATATATATATATATATATATATATATATATATATATATATATAGTATTTATTTTAGGATTACTTTAGCTTAGTGAAGCACGATAGGGGCGCTATTTCTTGGCTACAATTTTACCTTTATTATGTCAGATGGTATCCTAATCTGGATATGGGCAATCACGGTGTTTTATTTGTTTTTATTTTGTTTTTAGCCATTATTCTTGATTATTTAGTAAATGTCTGCACTTCTACTCAATTATATTATTTAATAATGCATTGATTTCTTTATGTTTAGTAATGTATTACATTTTTAATGTTTCGTTTACCTATTTTGTTTCAATACAAAAGTCACTTTAGGCATTCCAGTCGGCATATATGGTTTCAGTTTGGCGCGGAAAGTACATATTTTTAAGATTCTATACTTTGAAGGGTTAAAATTTAAACTTAAATATGTGATCCTTGGTTTCTCTTGATTATAAAATAAGCGTTTATTTTCACACACTGGCAACCCTTTATTCGACCTTATTTCAAACATTAGTAACCTTGGAGCCAAGCAGTTCCGTTTGTTGGACTTTAATACGACTTTTGTTAATTCCACGGTCAATTTAATACTTTTGTATAGATCATTGCCTAATTTTAAAAGGAAAGATTTTCACCAGGTATGGAAAAGAAGCACGGCTTGATTATAATGGTGAAAAGTAGAAATGGTTTAGCTTTTGTCGGAAGTGATTATTTATTAGGTAATTTAAGACGACGATAGTGCCACGGACATTTAGCAATCACCTTTTGCATTCAAATCTGATGTTAGCCTTTCGAATTAGGTATATTGCGAGTTTTTTTTAAAGTTGCGGGGTGTGTGCGGGGTGCAAACTCTCCACAATTAAGTGGGGGTCATGAGGGAAGGCCCCTCCCCCAATTCGAAAGTAACTAAAAAATTTACATTTTGGCAAGAAATAGCCTAAAGTAGGCGGCGCTATATTCTTTATTATTTCGATAAACGTGCAGAACCGATCGCATTATTTAAAGTTCAAAATTGTAGCCCAGAAATAGTGGCTCCTATCCTACGACCCTAAACTAAACATTACCTTTATTATATCTTTTCAATCATGGGTTTTAAAATCTTTAATATCATACTTTTATCCGCCAGCATGTTCCCTTTAATCCACTTACATTAAAATGCTCCTACGCACACCCATATCTAACTGACAGATAAATAGATACACATATATGCATACATATATACACATCCCTTTCTGCCCATTAAATGAAAACAAAATAAGAGCCTTAAGAATAGTAAGTCAAAATATATTATTTCATTTCGCAGCGCAATTTTGAAGCTGTTTACTTCTCGAGAATCTTCGCCTACAGCCTAAAGACAAGAAGGCTAATAAATTTGAGCTCCTCTTCTCCAGCAATTTTGCAAATTAAGCAATCATGCGAAGCTGCTTTTTGCCACAGATTAAAATTTAATTGTGAATTTCTAGACAAAGACGAATTATTTTTGAACTTGTTTATTAGTGGAAAAAGCAGACCCGTGCCCACTTACTGGGTTACAAAGACAGGTTGTTTTGAACGTAATTATTATCGGATACTGGTAACCTGCCCATCGAATGGCAAAGATAGGCAGCCTTTGAGTTATTTATTACAAGCAACTAAATAAGTCAACGCCCAAACTCGGATGGACAAAGGCAGGAAAGTTTTAGCCAAATAATTATCGAGACAACCAAGTCCATGAATAAAAAATGATGTTAAGAAGATGGAACGTGTTAACTTGTAAAACGACGCTATACCCACTATCGAAGTTTAAATAAAGAAATGCGTGAACTATTTACCATCGTTCAAATCACTGCAACACCTCAAATGATTCTATTACAATGATTAATTTTTTTAACCTCTTCCAAGAGGAGCAAAACTATTATCGCTCAACCTTACGATTTATTTTGTGGATGCCTCTATTAAGCCTTCGTCGCCTCACAATTTAATTGGAACCAATTTTGCTCTCGTCATTATTAACATTTTCCGCCTTCTCTCTGTATCTACTATTTTTTACCTTTGTCTGTCTATTACCTTATTTCTCCATCTAGTTGAAGACATGGGTGTTATCTATTGATAATTCTGAACTTTTTATACAAGGTATCTATAAATAGCTGTGAATTTTGATGAAATAGGACAAGGATTTTGATGACATATTTAATAGTAGTTGGAAATGGTCGATAAAACAAACGATTAAACTTTGATTGTGTTCAAGTTTGAGGGGAAGAGGATCTAAGGGGTCTGGATTACTCAAAAATATAAGCCATTAACATTTTGTGGTGATCCGGAACGGAGGGTATAAGGGGGGAGGTGCTTGGGACGAGTCTTTGCCATGATAGACCTCCCGACCAAATAATGAGACTAACATAGAGATTAACATTGTAATCACTATTGAGTGCGCTCGAACGTGAAGGGAAACCCGTTCCGCAACACGAATCCTTGGAAGAGAGAAGAAAGTTGGCTGTTTTGTGGTTGAAAGATGGCAAGGAAAAGGCAGCGGTGTAATGTCTCCCACTTTGCTCGAGAAAAACCACAACACGTATACCAATCGGTGGGTAAACCTTTTGAGGTCGCTCTAGTTTGAGATTGACCTTAGTACTTCGATGATAGAGAACCAACGCCGTATCAATTCGGCTAACGAGAACTCCCGTTCAAATAACGCTCAGTTTAGGCGTTAGTTGGCAAGGCTACAGAAGCGACTCTTTGCAACAAGTCTTATTTGATCTACGCTTTGATATTTTAGGCCCTAGTGGCCTAGGCTACCTATCAAAATGCGCAGGTACATTATAGCTACCCTTCAGTTAAAATAATTCTAATTAAATTGTTAAATTATTAATAATATTAAACCTTATATCATTTATTGTAGTTTCTTAGAAGAAGGAGAACTTCCCATCTCCCCTAGAGTTGATTATTCGATCACCTAGTCGTATCTAACAACTCTAGTCGAAATCATGTATTAATTTCTCGTGTCGTAATCTTTATCGTGGCTATATTGTTTCTATCATACATATAAAGCATCTTTTAGCAAGAATCTCAATTATAGATAATGTTAACACCCTCAAACATCGTGATAATAAAAATGCCTGCTATTTGTTGGCCGAGTTCCTAACATGGTTAAACTAAATTACTAGACATTCATACATAACAAATTGCACCTATTCATTACCAAAGTTGCTTTCAAAACTCCAGATAGATATTGTCTAGATATGAAAGCCAGTTCAAGAATGCTTCAATTAACAAAGTAATGTCATTTGTTTTAATAATAAAAAATATTTCTTCACTAAAAGCGTGGGATGGGGCCTAGCCATAGAGAAAGCATAACCGGACAAAAAATGACATATAGGGCTTGTAGCTTCTCATAACATATCCCAATTATATGTTTATTGAGGGCAGATTATTTTGGAAAGAAGCAAGCCTAATTTTGGAAATTACAGCCAGCTTCTCAAATCGAAGCTTTCCACTACTTCTCATTTGCCATAAGATGTGGAGATAAAAGAGTATGTTCTGCATCAATCACTTAACCACACTTAAATAGTAATAAAATGATATTTTAGGAGAATTCCATAGCATAAAGATATTGGGACCGCAAGATTAAGAATACATAACTGATCCATAACCTACCTCCCATCGTATTAAGGAGTAACCACTGTTTTTTGTAGCCAATTGCCGTCATTAACTGTTTAACAATTTTTTACAAAAGTATTATTTTAAGAAATCATCTGATAATAAAAATGCAGTTTTTGTCATCTTTTTCTAGGTCATATCGGATGCTGATTTGAATTGGGGCAAGATCTAATCTGTCTTTGTTTGGAATGGATGGTGGGGTAATTATGCAAAGGTGACTGATTGGAGTTAAAAAAATATATTGTAAGTTTAAAATACTTTGGTTTAATCGATAGAATGGAATGAATGCTGGTTTGGTTATGTTAGGGTGACTGAAACCACTTAAAATAGTAAATAACTTAGTATAAATTAATTGTCAGATTTCTTCAAGAATTTTTTGAGTATATTAGCTTCATTTAGGTAGCAGATGATTCTCTTACTAGGACGGATATTCCGCCCTGCCGTTAGCACCAGTCGTAGAGCGGAAAGGGTTTTATCAGCGTCAATAGGCACGTAGGTCATAAAATGAGTCTGGAAAGGTGGAAAGGCAGTAGTAGCCTTTCCTACAGCATTAGCTCCTCCGTTTTACATCACTTCCACATTTGCTGGTAACAGTCTGAATGAAATTTATTTGTTGCTGTGGCGGCTCTATGAACCAGGCTTTTTATCTTTAGGAGAAGTGAATTGAGATCGGTTAGCCTTTTAGTGCCTGAAGGCTGTTAAAGTAATCATAAAGCTCATAAATTTATCCTCCCTGCTCATCGTATTCTCATAGGCCTTATAATTCCTTCCGGCTGTGAAGATAGAATCAATTTTGGAAGTGGTTCCGAGTGATCATAGTTATCTGAGATCACTGAGAATCCGACTGTCTTCGGACTCAAAACCTTCCGTAATGTCTTTAAATTAGATCTTTTATATTGGGGTCATCAAGGATTGCGTTGTTGTAATCTTGTGATAGATTTTGACTACACTTTCTCTGGGTGGGTATATGGCTAAACGAATTAGAAGTCGTGCTCTCATTTAACTAGTCATGGGAAGGATAAGCGCGGTGCAAAGAAGGAGTATAATTAGTTGTCTAGGGAATTTGCTGTGGTTAGTGATGAAGGAATTCGTTAGATGCCGACCAAATGGCGCAGGTTTATATTTCTACTCAAAGGAGTTCAAATAGCATATCTCAGTACGAATTGCCTACATTGAGGTGTCATTTATCCTCCTTGATCTTTGTCTTACAATGTGCCATTCTCATGCCTTTAAAACCTATGATTTCTTGTCTCATATGCTCATTCACTGCCATGTAACACCAAAACAAGGGGAGACCGCGCCATTAACAAAATTGTAAAAAAGGACAGGCTTAAGGTGGCTGCAAAGGAGCCAAGAGAGATAATTGAGATTTGTGCCACAAATTACTGCAAGCAGTCTTTGTCACGTCGGTGTGAGAAAGACAATCTTCACGCTCACAGACCCGTGGTCAAATAATTGAGTAATCCGAAAAACAAAAACGCTTATCTACCAATTGCCAATGAGTTTGTCACATGTACGGATAATCAATGGAGCTAATTTCACTTCAGTTTTTAATCGAAGTTCAATTTTTTCGGATTCGATGGCAGGGGTTGGGTTGGTCGTCGTACATGCGAAAGATTTTATGTCAATTGCACCAAACGAGAGTAAACTTTGGAGGAAGAAGTATCATGGTTTGGGTCTTTAATTCATTAGAAGGTACTTGTCCACTTTTTGCGGTTATGGAGCACAGCGAATTCCAAAGTATACAAGGAATTGTTACGATGGCAGGGTTTACCCCTCTGCGGGACCCTGAAGCTCAACCTGCAATTTTCATGTGGAATATTGGCTCCTTGCCACACGGCTAATTTGATAAAGTTTTACCTGGTAAGGAGCACATCACTGTTATGAACTGACCTGAACAGATTATGGACCTGAATCCATTAAAATTGGTTGGCAGAGATGCAGAGAGGGTTTTAAAGCGATAAATCCCAAAACAGTTTAAGAACTCTGGGTGGGCAATTCTTCAAGATGAGTGGAGAAAGATGCAAGAGTGTCCTCATTTGGTTCGTTCCAGTGACAGGAGATTTAAAACAGCAAAAGATTTCCATTCATTCCCACTAAATACTAATTACCTATGACTTGTACGAAAGTTTTACACTGTTAATTTAATAGTTATATTCCAGTAAAGAATTGTTTACTCTGTCAAACGGATCATTTTGGACACTTCAATTTCTCAAGCAATTTGTTTATCTGCTGATAACTTGCGTTTTATTAATATAAATATACATGAGTTTATCCATATCATATTTTATACCTATATGTAATTCTAGGTCAATTTTGGATGCCTTAGATTTTCTTTGGCAAACATTATATGTAGATGTGATAGAAATACAGTCATTTCGATCTTTATGGATCGTCCTGTATAGCAAGTATTTTTTCGGGGGAATTTACCTAAACAGAATTATTTAATAAAACACAAATTAAAGGTTAATTTTTA
Source organism: Ceratothoa steindachneri (assembly GCA_963969495.1). Classification (NCBI taxonomy): domain Eukaryota; kingdom Metazoa; phylum Arthropoda; class Malacostraca; order Isopoda; family Cymothoidae; genus Ceratothoa; species Ceratothoa steindachneri. The sequence continues at coordinate 81,664,793 of OZ018327.1, forward strand.
ATACTAAAAAAAATGCATTTTAATTTATTTTATTGTATGATCTCGCCAATTTTTTTATACTGTCGCAAAATTCTAACAAATTTCCATTTCGCGAACCAATATTCATTTGTCTTTCTTTTTTAAGTTATGAGTATTGTGCATAACAGAGTAAAAAAAAAAAATTATAGCTATAAATTAATTTGTCAAAATGACTGGCGTGTGCAAAAGTTGTTGAGTGATAGTCAGAGCAAAAAATTCCATTGTCCTTAATTAAAAAAACGTCCAAACTGTAATTCTTAATGTTACTAATGTACTTACTCGATAAAAATCAATTTTCATCAAAGAAACTATTATTGGGTGAAGGGAATAAGTCCTTGCGATTTTATCAAATTTATTCATTACCATTAACAATTTTAGAAAAACTTGATTTTTAATTGATAACAATATGCAATTTAATTAATAATGTATTCTCCGTTGTTATTTACGACTTCTACCAAACGTTCAACAAGTTTTTCGATGCTATTGCAATAAAAATATCTGGATTTTGGCTCGAAAAATTCGTCTAACCAGGTTCTTAATTTCACATCAGTATTGAATAAAACGCCGCGCAAATTGTTGGAGAGCGATCGGAACAGATGGAAATCCGATGGAGCCAAGTCTGGAGAATATAGAGGATGCGGCAGGATTTCCCAGTTTAGCGTTCGGATGGCGTCTTTTGTCATATTGGCAATGTGAGGACGAGCATTGTCGTGTTGCGGAAAGACTCCATAACGTCGATGAGGTCACTTTTCACGAATACCTTCGGCGAGTCGATACATTTGTTGAACGTAGAGTTCTGTATTGACAATCTCGTTGTTCGCAAGGAACTCAGAAATAATGATGCCTTCAAAATCCCACCACACACACAACATAGTCTTTCGTGGATGAAGTCCTTGTTTTAATCGCGGAAGTGGATTATTATTGGGGTTAAGCCATTGTTTTCGATGGTTCATGTTGACATAAACACACCACTTTTCGCCGCCAGTGCTGATGCGTAAAGAAATCTGTCCTTATATCCACAAGTAGTCTTGTGACGAGCAAGCAAACCTGTGGCAATCGTGGAGCGCTGAAGTTTGTTGCCTTCTCTCAAAGCGTGCGGAACCCATGCACCGAGATTTTGAACTTTCCCCATCGAATGAAGGTGATTCACTACAGTTTTGTGATCACACGCCAATTGTACAGCCAATTCCTTAGTCGATTGACGAGGATTTTCATGAAGAAGGTCGTTCAATCGATCTTATCCAACTTAATGGGGCGACCAGAACGTTTTTCGTCATTAAGATTAAAATGACCGTTTTTGAAAGGTGAAAACCACCATTGAGCTGTCCTTTCTGATAAAGCATTTTCTTTGTACACAGCATAAATATCGCGACGAGTTAAAAGTCTGAAAATAAAAAAATACAAGGTCTGCTGAGCAAAAGTCGCGTGCTCTCACTTATTCTGATTTATGACCTTACGACCTTCAAAACTTTCAATAATTTCCGGACTAACCTTAAGAGGACCTTAACGATTTTACCATTCGAAGGAAAATGTAAAACAACACAAGGGTTTCAAATTTGGTTAGAATCGGTCAAATAGTTATGAATTTATTGCCAGAGAATTCCTGGGCTACCCTTAGGAGAACCTTGGCAATTATATCATTCGAAAGAGAATGTTAAACAACATATGAGTTTCAAATTTCGGTAGAATTGGCCGAATAGATATAATGTTATTGCCAAATAATTATCGGGGTCCTAGAGAGGACTTTGGCAATTATATCATTTGAAAAAGAATGTAAAACAACATAACGGTTTCAATTTTCGTTAGAATCGGCCGAATAATTACAGTACAATGGTAGTTTGAGTATATTTAATCTTTCGATATATTACTTATTTCTAATCGAGGGAATTAGTTTAGTTGCCCGTCGTTGAATTATTTCCGTTTTATTGATGTTTACATGTGTATAAGGTGACCAGAATTGTATCGCGTATTCTAGGTGTAGCCTTACTAAAATTTTATATGGAGGTAGGATTATATCTTGGTGTTTGTAGTGAAAAGTTCTCGCAATAAATCCAAGCTTTCGGTAAGACTTATTACACGCTTTGTCACACTGTTTGGTAAACTTAAGATCCTTTGAAACCCGCACCTCTAAGTCTTTTTCTTCGTCCACGGAAATAATATTTTGTCCACCCATTTCTTAGTTAAAACTTGGGTTATTTTGAACTTCGTGCAAAATTCTACACTTGTATAAATTGAATTTCAAGTTTCATTTATTAGACCATGCGAAGATTTTATCTAGATTCCGCTGAATTAATTTACTATCGTTCGCATTTAAAATTTTACCTCAAAATTTTATGTCGTCCACAAATTTGGATAATCTACCAAGTAGGCCAGTTCCCATATCATTTACATAAATAAGAATAAGAAACAACAATGGTCTCAACACAGACCCCTGGAGCACGCCACTAGTTACATTTTCCACTCCGAAAATTTATCGTTTACGATTACTTAGCCACGACACTACCCATTGTGAATTTTTTAAAACCCAGAGAATTACAAATAGTGAAGTTCAGAAAATTTATTTTTATATATCTTCTTCTATAACTATATTTTAGCAACGTAATATTTTGAAAGGGGGGAAATTTAGTTTAGAGTTCCTTTTTAAAATTATTATAATTGGCGAAAATCAGAAAATTAATAAAAGTTTAACTATGGCTGCTTTTTTTTAGATTTTAATTTTTAATCTTAGTAGCGAAGCGCAAGCTCCCCCCATAGGTGGGAGTGGTGGAATAATTGCCTGAATTTACTATCAATCTAAACTCTAATTTTAGAAATTATTTAAACTCTAATTTTTCCTATTGAAAGCTAAAACTACCAATGTTATATTAGTAACTTTAAAATTTTGCTCTAGTAAATATTTTATAGACTTAAGGAGATTAAAGTATTATAGTCGAAACTTCACCACTAAATAAAAAAATTTCATCAGCAATTATTCTTGTCTTGATATTTCTGTTTAAAATTAAATTCCAGCTCTCTAGAAGCAATCCTCATCACTATATATATATATATATATATATATATATATATATATATATATATATATATATATATATATATATATATATATATATATATATATATATATATATATGCAAATTTTTTGAAGACCATGGTGTATTTCGCTTTAATTAATTTCCTTTGGCATTTTTCTATTCTTCTAACTGTCTTTTCTATTCGATCTTGTAGATGGTAGATCACTTGTCCTGTATGAATGGGTTTGGTAAAAACCAAACTAAATTCCTGAACTTTCGATCTTATTCGATCATCTTCGGGCCGTCTTGATATATTCTTTCCTCCTTTATCGATGAAATGTGTGGAGTCAGAATCGGACTGAATGAAAGAAAACGGTTTTTAGGGGATATTTATTCCACCTGGTTAACTCCACACATTTCATCGGTAAAGAAGGAAAGAATATATCAAGACGCTCCGAAGATGATCGAATAAGATTGAAAGATCAGCAATTTAGTTTGCTCTTTTACCAAACCCATTTTTTCAAAAGAGAGATGAATAAGAGGAGAAGTGATCTACTATCTACAAGATGGAAAAACAAAGAGAGTTAGAGGAATAGAAAATTGCCAAAGGAAATTAATTAAGGCGAAATACAGCATAATCTTCAACAAAATTTGCATTCAAGAAAGGTTGCTACCCATCTACACTAATATATATATAAATGTTTTTTTATAAAACCAGTTTCCTGGATAATTTATACTTTGATTTTTCGTTAAAATGTTGCTTTTGAAGGTTAATAGTTCTTAGAATATCGTTTAGAGTTACTGTACATAAATAAAATAAATCCAAACCTAAATAATTACTCCTCAATTAAACTATTCACTATATAACCATCCAAACTTCAATACATTAACCGACCAACCGAACAAATATCGTTATTGTTTTTCTATCTTCAGTTAGTCAATTTCACAACTCCTACGATAAATCGTAGTCTCTCTGTTTAATTCGTTCACATTTGTTTTCGGTTCTTTGTTTTTTGTTTATAATTTAATATAATAGTTTATTTAATTGTTTATTCCAGTTACCTTTAAATTTTGAAATTTAATTCAGTTTATGTTAAAACCTCACTCCTTCCTATTATTTTTCAAAATTACACTGGATAGTATCAATTAATTCTATATATTGTTATTTGTGTTTTACTTCAATCCCAATAATTGTCAATTTTATATATTTAACTTGCCTTCACCCACTTTTTTAAACCATTATATAATGCATGTTTCTAAGTGTTTAACTGTTATCGTTAATATTTCTTCTCCTTCTCATTAGTCGATACAGTTGCTGAAGATGGTCCTAGCTAAGGTCCGAAACGTCCGGCCAATAAATGTAATCTACTGGGTCTTCATATTCCTACTACGTATCAGATTCCCAAGGAACAAATCAATTACAAGTATTATATATATATATATATATATATATATATATATATATATATATATATATATATATATATATATATATATATATATATATACATATATATATATATATATATATATATATATATATATATATATATATATATATATATATATATATATATATATATATATATACCTCGTTAATGTAATATCTTCTAAGGTATATACGTGTGTGTCTATAGTATTTGGCAAATCTAGACGTGAGCACTTAGAAAGATAAAAAGACACAAACCAGATAGATTTCTTCTCGAAACTCCTGCTCGTATAATTATTTTGCCCTACCAGATTGTTTAAGGTGCTAAATAGAGATTTAAATTAAACTTCCTAAACAGAATTTTTTAAAATTCAAACATTATTGAAGTTATTAAAAATTTAGATAGAAGATACCTGTTAAAACACATTACAACTTTGTAGCCCAATCCGGCAATTCATTTCTAAGATCTTAATAAGGATCCAACGAGTTTTAATTACGTCAGTCCAAATCTGACCTCCAAGGCCATCGGAGGGCAAAATGACATAATTCACAATGGATTATGTCGAGAAAATCAGCGTTTCCTCAATGACAGTTGTATATATATTACATTTCAAATCTAAACTTTTGCCTATGTAAAGCTATAAACTTCTGCGATTATGAACAAATTTCCCTTTCAACAGTCGTATCAGGAAGCATTTTTTTCCCCGAAAATGGTTGCTTGCAATTTTAGGTAACTGTGCCAAATATCTACTAGGAATAACTCTCAGAAACGTATCTTCTTATTGTCGTAGAATGGACTCTCGACGATATACCATATATAACTATTCGTTGAGGAAACTTTTTAATTATCTTTAGAGTGCGTGGATGTCTAGCGGGCCGATATTATGTATCTTCGATATGCTTAAGAAGTGGAACTGAGCTGAAGGATAATAATATTGCTATCATTAATAAAATAGAGTTTTATTAATAATAAATATCAACAATACACAAAACGGAAAATATTGACATAAACAGAGAATGGAAAGGGTCGTGGGGGCTCGGCTAACTCAAGGATTAAAAGATTTAAAAAGGTAAAGCAAATATAAAGTAAAGAGATCGGATGGTTCGCTAAACCATTTAAAGCACAGGATAGAATTGACAAAAGGGGTAAATACTCAAAGGTAACGGTCAGCTTACGTAATTTTATACTAGTGGTGCAAGGGAAGTCGACGTGAAGGAATTTTTGGTCCGCTGGCGAGTTCACGCCGAAGGAGGGGGAATAAAAGGATCCTGACGTGGCGTCTTGGGAATGAGAACCGTTTCTCGACGAACGGCTTGAAGAACAATGGCTGTTATACGTTGTTCTCTTCTGAACAACAAGGGGAGTGAGAACCGTCTCTTGTCTACGAGCTCAAGAACAATGGCTGTTCTAATGTTGTTCTCTTCTGAACAACAAGGGGGAAGGGTGAGAACCGCTTCTTGGCGAACGGGCTCAAAAGAACAATGGCTGTTCTAATGTTGTTCTCTTCTGAACAACAAGGGGGAAGGGGTGAGAACCGTTTCTGGTCAACGGGCTCAAACGAAAAATGGCTGTTCTAACGTTGTTCTCTTTTTGAAAAACAGGGGGGGGGTAAAAACCGTTTCTTGTCAACATGCCCGAATGAACAATGGCTGTTCTAACGTTGTTCTCTTTCTGAACAACAAGGGGGAAGCCTTGTGGACTCGGCGTCACGAAGGCTCGAACCTTGGCACTCAAGGCATATTGTCCTCCTTCTGGACAAGTGATGGTGAATCTCGAGATCGAGGTCCCTTGGCGCACAAAGTGAGAGAGGGTCGTGGTGATGTTTCGCGACGAAAATCTGGATCTTCAATCTGATCTTAGTGGTAAAGTTTTCATCTAAGTAGTCGAGACACTCCCTTGGCGTGGGGAACAATGGAGTGGGAGCTTCGAGTGAATGCACAGCCGGGCCTAGGAACAATGCCTTATCTGCCCATAAGCCTAACTCAATCTGGCTAGGTCGGCGTGTGGGGGCGAATGGGGGAAGATAAACCTCCTTGTTTAAACATTGACTCAGGTGGCTGTGATAAGGCGCCAAGCTTAAAAGCGAAGATGCACGTGGGAAGCATCGTGGATTTAAAAACACGTGATAGGGGTCGAAATTAACGCGGCCTCAACCCGTTCTGTCACACCCCTCCATTCCGGGGGAAGTTGTCACTTCGAAAAAATCAGAGAAGGGACAACGATAGAGCTCCGTTGTGGACAACTCGTTTTCTTGTACCAACCATACCTTCCTGCACCTAACTAGAATTACCTCAATACATATGATTATTTTGATCTTTTGATTATAAGGAAAAATAACCTTAAATACAAACTTAATAAAAAAAAAGGGCATGGAACAATGAAATGATATAAAATTAGTACCTATGGGACAAAATAATTTATACGTAAAAAATAGACATTGAGCGTTACAAAATTCAGACATATACATTAACTAATTATAATACAAGAGAATCTAATTTAAGTCGTACAAGACGGTATATACCTACATGGAGATACTAATCCTATGAGTACAATTACTCTACGCTATTCGGTAACGCATTCCTACTGAGTGCGTCAGCAACCTGGTTATCGGAATCTTGTATATAATTTATTTTAAATGGATACTCTTGCAAGAGTAAACTCCTGCGCATGATTCGGCCGTTGGAGTGTCGCACACTCCTAATATAGGCTAACGGACGGTGGTCGGTTCCTATCTGAAATTCTTTTCCTATTAAGTACCTTTTGAATTTTTCTATGACCCAGATAATTGATAGAGCTTTCTTCTCTATAGTGGCATATCTCTTTTCGCGTGGTAATAATTGTCGACTAGCATATGCAACTGGATGACTCGTTCCGTCATCCTCGTATTGAAGGAGTACACCTCCAATGCCCTCGTTGGACGCGTCGGTCTTAATCGTAAAGGGTTTTTCCGGGTTGGGCAACTTTAAAATGGGGGCAGAAATGAGCTTACTCTTGAGCTGATTAAAATGGGAAATAGCGACATCATTCCAACGTAGACGATCGGAGTAACTCTTTTTTAAAAGGGAGCTGAGGGTTGCCGAAATTGCAGCGAAATTCGGAACGAATCGCTGATAGTACGAAGCTGATCCTAGGAACGATCTTAATTGTGTTTTTTTTGTAATCGGGAAGGGCATGTCGGCGATTGCCTTAATCTTATCCTTTTGGGGACCCAACTGGCTTTGTCCTATTTTGAAACCCAAATACTTTATGGTTTCGTGGGCAAAATGGCATTTGCGGGGGCCAATGGTGAGGCCATTTTCGCGTAGTCGCTCGAAAAGAGCTAATAGGGTGGTTAAATGGTAACTCCATTCAAATAGTTCTTGTAGCTGACTCTTTTGATGTGGTGTCAGCTGCGCGTCAATATCCAGGTCAGAGGGTTCCAAAGACTCGCCTGGTAGGGAAGGAGGAGGGTAATCGGCATTAGATTAGGTGCACACTATCTGTATTACATTAAGGGACTCGGCGGGGTAATCTTCTTCAAGCGCCGATGTTTCGTCCAGTTCTACGAAGGTATCTCCATGTGCGCGTTGGGGGTTCTTTTTTTCTGGGGGTCCACGGACAGTCTCCGTGTCCTTGTCTTGAGCCTTATCGCCTAAGGGTGTTAGTAATTTACACTCCTTTTGTGCCGTCCTAAAGTCCTGGTTAGGGGTCTCCGAGAAATCGAACGGTATCGGGGTTCTGATGGGGACAGGCTCCTGGGCTTCTTTCTTAGCTCGGCCTCGAGGAAGGGTGGCCTGAGACACAGGGTCGGAACTAACTTGGGGGCTCTGTCTATAAGTACGGAACAGAATTGTATGGGTGCTGAAATTACTTAAGCCCAGCTATCATAATATTGACACTGCAGGTAACATCTAACGACGGGGAATTGGTTCGCCCGCCTAAGGTAGTCATGTACCACCGCAAATTTTTCGTGGTTAGGGTCCACTGGGGGAAGGAGTTCGTCGGACACGATGAAACACGTACATCCTGTGTCCCTGACGAGACTCCATACTCGGCAGCCGTTCACGCTGCCCTCCTCAAATTTCAAAGTTCCCGATGAACTTTTATCAAAAATAAAATTTACCTGGTGGCCAGACAGAGGGGGAGAAGTTTTTGCTTGGGTCTGCACCACCGGGGGAGCCGGGGTTGCATTAATCTGGTGAACTTGGTGGGCTGGTCCGTTTTTAAGCCTAGAATTTTGGGGGCAATTCCAGCTCATGTGGTTTTCTACACCACAGGTGAAGCATATGATTGGTCGCTTCGGGAAGAGAGATGGAGGAGAAATCATAACAGGAGGTTTGGAGTCCCGTTGTTGGTTAAGGGGAAAGAAGTTTGGGGGTTTTACGGGGCTCGGAAACATTGTGAGCTTTCCTGGGAAGGGGCGCGAATCCTTCCTTCTTTCCTGGTTTGGGGGTTGGTGAAAAGTTCGATTCTCCTTTGGTTATAAATTATGGCTTGCGGCATAGACATCCGCTTCTTGGGTACATTTTTTAAAGGTCTGGCACCGACGATCCTTGACGAACGCGCGGATCTCCATCGGGAGAGACGCCAAAAATTGATCTCGCAACACGAAGTCTGTTAAGGACTCGTAGTTTGGATCAACCTTTGAGGATTCTAACCAAAATGTAAAATTCCTCTGAAGAATGTATCCGAATTGACGGAACGTCTGTCCGGGTTTAATACGACCTCCTCGAAATTCTTGGCGGTAGAAATCCGGAGTCATATTATGAGTGGCCAATAACTCAGCATTTAAGGTGCTGTAGTTAATTGTACACTCAGATGGTAAAGATATAAAAATTTGGCGCAATATAAAATTCAACAGGGAAGATAATCTAAATATACCTTCAGCGTCCAGATCCATGTTATTGATTTCGAGGATCTTTTCGAAGTGGGCTAAAAATGCTCCGAAATCCTCTCCATCCTTGAAATTGGGGAGCTTTAGTGAGAGATTGAGGGAGGGGGAGCTTCGGAATGGGAACTGGCGGACTGTATCTCTGCTTCAACACGAGCTAATTCAATCTGATTGTGAAGCTCAGCTTGTCTTATCTGTTCCTCTCTTTCTTTTTCTTTTCGTTGGATTTCTCTTTCTTCTCGTTGGATTTCTCTTTCTCGTTCTTCTCGTTGTATTTCTCTTTCTCTTTCTGTTCTTTGCTCCTCTTGAACGTACTCAATTAGTTCTTTTCCGGAAAGTCCCAAGGATTCTCCTTGCGCTTTAAAGATTTCGAACTGAGTCATCTTTGCCCTAGGGGGCGCACTAGTCAACCAACTAAAATTCCTTGCAACAAGAATTATGCCTTCTAGAGAAATTAGCCTACCTAAATATGGGCACTGACATATTCGTACTTGGTTTCTCGATCTAAATAACCACTGACTAAAATCACAAAAAAAAACACAACAAATTATTATAACAGTTCCTTGAGCTACTCCAGCTTCTTAAGTTTCCAAAAAGGGGATAGCAATCGTTAAAACAAAAGAGAACTACTCTACTCTATTATTATAATGAATAACACTATGCTTTACTCGACTGAGACCAGTGTTTGCAAAGATATAGCGTTAAACCTTACACACCTGATACCAAATTTAAATACTATATATATATATATATATATATATATATATATATATATATATATATATATATATATATATATATATATATATGTCTTAGAATGGACTCTCGACGATATACCATATATAACTATTCGTTGAGGGAACTTCTTTAATTATCCTTAGAGTGCGTGGATGTCTAGCGGGCCGATATTATGTATCTTCGATATGCTTAAGAAGTGGAACTGAGCTCAAGGATAATAATATTGCTATCATTAATAAAATAGAGTTTTATTAATAATAACTATCAACAATACACAAAACGGAAAATATTAACATAAACGAAGAATGGAAAGGGTCGTGGGGGCTCTGCTAATCCGAGGATTAAAAGATTTAAAAAGGTAAAACAAATATTAAGTAAAGAGATCGGATGGTTCGCTAAACCATTTAAAGCACAGGATAGAATTGACAAAAGGAGTAAATACTCAAAGGTAACGTTTGACTTACGTAATTTTATATTAGTGGTGCAGAGGAAGTCGACGTGAAGGAATTTTCGCTCCCCTGGTGAGTTCCAGCCGAAGGGGGGGGAATAAAAGGATCCTGACGTGGCGTCTTGGGAATGAGAACTGTTTCTCGACGAACGGCTTGAAGAACAATGGCTGTTATACGTTGTTCTCTTCTGAACAACAGGGGGTGAGAACCGTCTTTTGTCTACGGGCTCAAGAACAATGGCTGTTCTAATGTTGTTCTCTTCTAAACAACAAGTGGGAAGGGTGAGAACCGCTTCTTGGCGAACGGGCTAAAAAAAACAATGGCTGTTCTACGTTGTTCTCTTCTGAACAACAGGGGAAGAAGTGAGAACCATTTCTGGTCAACGGGCTCGAACGAACAATGGCTGTTCTAACGTTGTTCTCTTTCTGAACAACAGGGGGGGGGGGGGGGTAAAAACCGTTTCTTGTCAACATGCCCGAATGAACAATGGCTGTTCTAACGTTGTTTTCTTTCTGAACAACAAGGGGGAAGCCTTGTGGACTCGGCGTCACGAAGGCTCGAACCTTGGCACTCAAGGCATATTGTCCTCCTCCTGGACAAGTGATGGTGAATCTCGAGATCGAGGTCCCTTGGCGCACAAAGTGAGAGAGGGTCGTGGTGATGTTTCGCGACGAAAATCTGAATCTCCAATCTGATCTTAGTGGTAAAGTTTCCATCTAAATAGTCGAGACACTCCCTTGGCGTGGAGGACAATGGAGTGAGAGCTTCGAGGGAATGCACAGCCGAGCCTGGGAACAATGCCTTATCTTCCCATAAGCCTAACTCAATCTGGTGAGGTCGGCGTGTGGGGGCGAACGGGGGAAGATAAACCTTCTTGTTTAAACATTGACTCAGGTGGCTGTGATAAGGCGCCAAGCTTAAAAGCGAAGATGCACGTGGGAAGCATCGTGGTTTCAAATAACACGTGATAGGGGTTGAAATTAACGCGGCCTCAACCCGTTCTATCACACTTATATATTCACTACGAGGTTTAGGTCATTCGTATAACTCCCTTCTTACTGATTGCTCCTAAACTTTGTCTAGTGGGCCTTCTAAATACTGTCAAGACCTACCTATGTATATATATATATATATATATATATATATATACTAATATATATTATTTTGAATTACCATTAAGTCATTCTAACTGCTCTGGTTGCCATAGCACGTCAAATTCATATTTGCTTTTGTGAAGTTCGTGTTTGTGCCTTAATTTTATCGCCTGAGATTTTTACGTTAGTACCGCCTGTTTGGTGAATCCTTTTGGTTAAGCTTTTGGCAGAGTTATAAAAAAATTCATTCACGATTTTTTCCCTTAAAATTAATTAGTCAAATTTTCACTCGCTTACGTGTGGCCATGGTGAGGAGTACACTTGTTTCCCCCACCTCCTCCTCTCTGCACTTCATCGATGGCCCAAAGCCTGATCGTGGGAGGTTCTTTGGTAAAATTTGGGGGGAATTAGGAATTGCACTGGTAAGACTTATTGATACACACAACTAGTACGCGGCTATTTTCTCAAAGGAAAGTGACTGCAACACACTCAGCTCACTGCAAGCACCAGAATGCTTAAAAACACTAAATCTAAAACCACACACACCACCACCCACTACATATTAAGACACACCGATGTGTTATCCTTCGCCGCTTCCATCCATGGGTTGGAGGGCACTCCGTGGAAGAAATTCATGCGGAGGTGGAAAAATACGAGTAACACACCTTGGCGAAGGTTTTTTTAGGTTATTAAATTCAAGGACTATACGCATGTAATTAAAATAGTCTTTTGCGTCATGGCAATGACAGTAAAGGCCAAGGAGAGAGATATGCTTCGCTTTAACGTTCATGTCTGCCATGAGCAGATCGAATGAGAGGACTTTATCGTCCTCAAGATGTGCTTCAATTGCTAAAAGTACGAGGAGCACACAACGACAAACTGCCCCGGGGGGTATTTGCTTCTGTGTTCCATCTGCTCTTCAGGCTCATATTCATAGAAAGTTGCAACAACACCTCCATGAAGTGCCTGAACTGCGCAGGAGCGCACAAGACATTGTAAATAGCCTGCCCAGTCAAGAAAGATTTATTAAAATCAAATCAAAACAAACATCCCGAGGCAGAAAGGGCAAATAATAGCTACGTCAAGGTTGCTAAAGCTGCCGTGGCAGAAGCTCGGAAAACAAAAACATATCTGCATGTCGAGAATGAAAACTTGACCAAAATTATGTGTTGCATTTACTATGCTCATATTCTAAATCTCTCCTCCCCGGAATGCTTTGCAGAAGAGCTAATAAAATGCTGACTAATAATGGGATGCAGAAAATGTGGTTTCTCCAGAATCCACGGTCAAAGGAAATTCTTAAGATTAGTCTCGAACCCAATGCGAGAATAGTTGCTACAAGCTCCCTACCCTCAGGAACACCCTAGCTCTCTCCAGAGATCTTAGGATTAGGGCTCAGGCAGCAAAGGATATAAAAACACGCACTGAGAATCCAAACGAACCACAAAATACTGAACAAGCAAAGTCATTCACACACACACAGAAGGATATTAAGGTTACGGTACGGTGGAAAAACACCTAATATAATAATAATAAGTGATGTTACGGTGACTGAGACTCCGAGACCCGAGGGGGAGGTAAATTCGCCCCGCTCACAGAAAACCTCATAGCCTCAAAGATGTCGGAGATCATCCTCTTCTTGTAAGAGGGAATCTAGGTCCGCTTACCATTCATGGAGAATTAACTTGAAGGTATTCGCTGTCCAAAGGTCCCCTTTCCCTAAGAAGATGGATGGATGTCTTTGATGTATCGGAAGGAATAATATCCGGAAGATACAAATGGGAATTCACTTCGGACGACTGCAGCGAAAAACAATTCAAGGAGGCTTTACTCCAAGGCTTAATAAAATTGGCACCCGAAACATTTACTATTCTAACGGACGAAAAATACAGGAAAAATTATCACGCCACCAAAGATTCTACAAAGTCCTAAGCTCGTAAAAGAATAAGTCAAAAAACAAAAGAAACACACACAGGAATCTATAGTGAACATGACAATGGAGACATTAAAAACACTACATTTTAACTGAGACGGTTCGACGACCAAAAAAATTGCTATATGGTAACGTAATACGACAATGTGACCCAGACGTTAGATTTATCTCAGAACATGGGATAAATAACACAGAGAGGATAAAAATTTTCCCCTACGAAGTTTTAACAAAAAATCACAGCGGAGAACGTTTCGACGGATATGCGATAGCTGTGAAAAGAGGTCTTGACTTCAAATCAACAAGTAGACTCGATGAGTCATACCGCGCTGTGGAGGTCCGTACGGGGGTGGGCTCCCTGGGCCTGACAAAAGGATACCAGCTCACAAGGAGAGGGTACTTGCCCCTTTACAACTTCCTGCAACTTTGTCATCACGGTAGAACTGTTCTTTTTTCCGGCGACCTCAATGCGAGGAGTGCTGCCTCAGATTACACGTCGCCCAACCCAGCAGGTATGAATCTAGAGACACTTATTGACAGACAAAATTTTACTAGAATTGGACGAAATAGGTCAGCCACAAAACCAGACATAGTGCTCACTAGCACTGTGTTCCCCTACAACTACTTCATTGAGCCGAGCCCTCCTATCCCCAGCGACCACCAGGCTATCCTTATTAAAATCTCAACCTCCCCCATTCAAGTCCCCGTCCCCCAAACGGAAGAGCTACGCTCGCGCCAACTGGGATATTTATAAACAACTCCTCGAAAATTACAGCCCTGTCCTCTTAATTAAAGCCACTCTAGAAGAGATTGACGAGGAGTTGGATAAAATTAATGATCATTTATTAAAAGCCGATAAGGAAGCCATTCCCCGAGTTAAATATAAAACTCTTCCTGACCCTTCTTGGACCCCTGGAATTAAATCCCTCGCGAGGGAATACGGGGGACGGATCAATGAAGTAAACCTCACTGGCCCCAACATCACTACGCACAGATTTTTACAATACCTAACCAACACAAAGCCAAACACAATCGCCTTTCACTTAATTAGTCTAGTGCTAATTTCTCCCAAATTTTAGCGCGATTAACTCGTCAAAAATAAAAAAAACAATAAAATAAATAAAATAAAAATAAACAAAATAATAAAAGCAACTCAAGAATCCGGGCATAAACAACCCAGATAAAAACAAAAATAAACAAAAATATATATACCAAAACGCAGAGAAAGCCAGAGATGCCCTATCTCCAGGGACCTGTCTTTCATTCTACTTTTCATTTTCCCCAATTTTCTTCACTATTTCTCCTACTAAAATCATCTACTACTCTATTCCTCACTTTATATGTCCAAGTCATTCTCTTTTTCTCATTTTGCTTTCCTCCTGTGAGAAAGCCAATGATGTGAAATCAAATATATATATATATATATATATATATATATATATATATATATATATATATATATATATATATATATATATATATATATATATATATATATATATATATATATATATATATATATATATATATATATATATATATATATATATATATATTATATATATATATATATATATATATATATATATATATATATATATATATATATGTATATATATATATATTTATATATATATATATATATATATATATATATATATATATATATATATATATATATACATACATATACATACATACATATACGTTTCGACCTATAAACTAAAATATAAACGATTGCAAATAAAATAGTCTACTTATCAAGAGATAAATTGATAACCAAACCACGTATAAGGAATATTTTAAATTATTTTAATGATTTTAAAGCCATGAAAATCGAAAACTATCGAAGGCAAGTAAAAAAAAGCAACAAACTCACAAAATAGGAAGCTAACAACCGTTATTCAAAGCTTACCGTAGATAGTTAATCCGTTCAATTTTGAATTACAGCATTTATTTTGCACTCATTTATAAATTAATATTTTTTTTTATTCAAAGTACTTGATTGAATTGAGGTGATTTCTACGTTTGCACATATAACTACCTCATAATTTGTTTCAGATACCAATTATTGTCGCAACTCTCCGTATTAATATTTCCACGAGTCTGCTGAAAATTAATATCCATTTCGATTGTTTTCAGTCGATCTGCTCCGAAATAGCATAATTAATCGACCGCCTTCGCTTACTATTTTACTCGCATTTAATTAAAATCTTTAAAAAAATATTATCGCTTGTTTTGGAAGTATTTGCCGACTGAAACAATTTATGGGAAGTAATTCATCATAATAATAAATAGATCGAAAAGTTGGGACCGAAAAAGAAACAAGGTTTCTTCCCTCCTCTCCAAGTTTTCCTCGTACCTTATGATGTAGAAACAGTGGATGGAAAAATATTTTAAAAAATAACTTGGAAAAAGTGGAGTTCCCGTAACGGGTCATCTGTGAGTCAACGATCCCATCATATGTATGTCGCCTGAGATGAGAAAGAGGTCAAAGGTGAGATGGAGACCACGAATGCCTGTATCATTGTAACGAGGGAGGAGAAATCCTGTATTTGCGGTCACGTATTGACTTTTACACAAGGAAGAGAGAGAAGTCAATTGAGGAGAGGGTGTTTACAGCTACTGATAGATTTTAATGAGAGAAGACGATAACATAATATTTTAAGGTTAGAGATAATTTTGAAATCAGAGTTCCAATAGCTTCAAAATTTGAAGCCAGAAACCAACAGCTGCATGCCATGCAACCGTATTAAAAAGAGGGTCGTGGTCAAAGTGTGGATTTTAGGCATATTTAAAATGTGTACGAAACACAGACCTATTAAGTAAACCAGAAAGTTATTTGAAGTACAGCTCGGGAGGTCATTGAACTTTCCTGAACCTATAACCTCTGACCAAAAAAATAAAGGTCATTTTAGAGGCTTTTGAAAGCATGAATTTTATTCAAACCTATATTTAAGGGTAGAGTAATCTTGAGCATAATGGAGGGCATTGCAAATTCCTGCCCTAGTTGCTAGAAAAAGAGATATTACCGTATATGTAATTGAGGAGGGTAAATTTAGGTTTCTTTGTCTGTGATATGGGAATCATTATCACCCTTAATAGTCTCAAGCTCTCAATGAGTATTTGGAATTACCCTTCGCTATAGATTAACCCAAAACATGGCTACATTTATCTAATAAATTTGATTTTACGTGTGTGGTAGAATAAACACAGCCTAACGGAAGTTCTCTTTACAGAAACTAGTTCTTGGAGGCTTCCAATTGACCTTCGAGGTCCGACTTTTGGTGACTAATTAAAATAGTTGAAGCCGTTGTGTTTATTTGTATAAACTTTCACTACAACTTATAATATTCATTTATCTCCCTATGAAGAGGCTTCCCATATAAGTTTACGTAGTTTAATCCCATTTTTTTTTTTAATTTTCAGAGCTCATCTGGCGACTGCCTACTTAGTAGTTTAATACAAATAATTAAAGTTTAAGTGTGCCTTAAAACTTGTATAAATAACTGGTGACAGGTCAAATATTGGTTGAATTGAATGAACTTCTCTCCGTTAGAAGTGATCGAGAATTACTTCCTCCGTTAGAGTTGATATAGGAAACAAAGTGGACGGATATTATGACTCTTTAAGTGTCGAACAATGAGCACAAATACGACAGATAACATGGATCTTTAATTGCCGAAAAATCAGGATAACATAGACCGGAGAAATTGGCAAGAACAAATTGGAAAGATAACGTTGGTATTTATGTGTCGAAAGAGCAGAACAAAATAGACAAATTCGAAAGAACAAATTAAACAGATAATCTGGATCCTTAAGTATCGAAAAATCAGGAATCGAGCATAGTTGAAGCTTTGAGGACTTTTAAAACTCAATGAGCATTCAAACCTTGTACTCAAATAAATTTAAAACACTTTCTGGCTCGCTAGTACCATCAACAAGAGACCATTCAAATAATTCCTAAAATTATTTCTCGAAAACATTTTTCCGATATCAATTTTGCGAGATTATAGTTACTAGTTTTAACTACCAATTCTTTTTACCTGCTTTTGTATGATGTTCCTTCTCGCACATATTCACCTTACTTGACTTCAGCACGTTTTATAAGAACATATTTTAGAAAATTCTTTATAGAGATACTCTTGGCGTTATTATTGTTTTTTTTTTTAAGACAGTTCCGTCTTGGTCTTAAAGTATGAGTACCTGCCACCAGTATTTACCTTCTCCATATTTCCTTCTTCTGTGATGATTTTAATTTGTTTAGCACTCTTTCTCATTCAAACTTTTTAGTGCTCTTCTCTCATTCAACCTTTGTAGTACTATTCTCCCATCCCCCTTTTTAGTACTCTTGTATGTTTTCACAGTTTAAGTACTCATTTCTCATTTCACCTTTTTAGTAGTCTTCTCTCATAACTCAATTTCGGTTTTAAGTTCGGACTTAAGAACTATGGATAGACTTAAAGAACCTTTTCGGGTTTTGGTTTCATCGTGGTGTATTAATAACCACTTAATTAAGTTAAAGAATGTACCTATCTGGTCTCTAAAGTTTTCATTAATTTCTTTATCTCGAAGATAAAGGCCATTCTGAACTAGAACTGAACACACCAAAATGATGAAATCTATCTTCACAGGTAAATAATAGTACCACCAGCAAAATGTCAAAGATAGAGGCTCGTCTGATCTTGAAATGAACACATAAAAATGATGAAATCTCATGTCTTATTAAATAATATTACCACTAATAAAGGGTAAAAGACGAATGTTCTTCTGATTTTGAATTGAACATATCAAAGTGAGGAAATCTTCCTGCACGGAAAATAATACTACCACTAGCAAAGTGTCAGCAGAGAATCTCTTTCTCTATTCCTTGATATTTATGAGTGCTTTGAGTAACCTTTGATCCTATTTGAGGTGTTTATTTTATCCTCACAAAAATAAGATTCCAAAATGGAAATATAATGTACTTACGATGAGCTTAACCATGAATATGGGTGCCCTGACCAATAACAGAATTAATTCAACTGAATGTATGATTAAGAAGTAGTTTTAAAAACATAATTTATTGCTTTTAGCTTGGAGCATCATATTTCACCGGTAGTAGGTTTCTACCCAGTATCGCAGAATTATCCCTGTACGAGGAGCGGTCAATAAGTTTTGCAATTCGAAAATAAGGAAAAGTGTTTTATTATTTTTCAATATAACTACCCTCGCCTTTAATGCACTTGCGCCACTTGTCCCTGAGGCTTTGAATTCGAATTCTGACAACCAGAAATCTCCCGACTGTTGTTCAATCCACTCCTGGACAGCGAGCTGGACATCTTCATCGTCCCCAAACCAGCGTCCACGCAGTGCAGCCTTGAGCTGGCGGAATAAAAAGTAGCTGCTAGGGGCCGGCCAGATCTGAACTGTAGGGGGGATGGTTGAGTTCCTCGAATCCACACTCGCGCAGGGCATCTTATGCAACTCTAACCTTGTGGACAGGGGCATTGTCGTGGAGGAGCAGAACACCGCGTGTTAACTTGCCGCGCCGCTTCTTGACGGATGCACTCTTTTAACCCTGCCAGTTCCTTGGTGTAATATTGGCCTGTGATGGTCCTTCCACGACGCGCATAGTCCACCATCAATACTCCCTCAGAATCCCAGAAGATGGTGGCCATGATCTTCCCGGCTGAGGGTTGGGTCCGGAACTTGATGGGGGTCGGAGAGCCCCTGTACTAACAGGCCATGCTTTCGAGCTTGGTCTCGGGATCCCAGTGATGGACCCACGTTTCATCACCTGTCACTATGCGTGACTCGAATCCCACCGGGTTTTGGTTGTACAGGAGCAGCAGCTCCTCCGAACTTTGACGACGTTGAAGTCGATCATAGGGCATGAGGTTTCTCGGGACCCAACGGGGACCCAACCTTGGCCATGGTCAAATTGTCGTGGATGATTTCCATAACATTTCAATGTGATATTCCAAGTTCTCGCTCGATTTCTTCGACCTTGACCCGTCGATTTTCGAGGATCATCCTCTCCACACGGGCCACATTGTCCTCGTTGGTCACATCTGACGGGCGTCCTAGACGGGGGTCATCTTTAAGGGGCTCAAAACCATGGCGGAACTCCTTATTCCAACGAGCAATGGTTGCATATGGAGGGGTGGTGTCGGTGAACACTGCAACCATGCGTTCATGGATCTCTTTTACATTCTTGCCTTCCTTGGTCAAAAATTTGATCACTGCGCGGTGCTCAACCTTCTCCATTGTTGAAAAATTTGTGACTGGTGATCTGTGATCAGCTATTGCTTCTTAAATAGACGAGGCACTAGCGTGCGGCTGCAGGTCCTGACCTGTCATAACTTGTCCTAACACCCCCACAAACAGCCATCCCCCTTCCTCTGTTTTGCCCTACCGATTCGCAAAACTTATAGACCGCCCCTCGTATCATGAAAAATAAAGGTTAAAGAGATAGGGATGTAACAGAGAGGTGCAACAAAGTATATAATAAAAATGCTTAAAATAAACATTTAAGGAATGAATTTTTTCAAAAGAGATCCTCGCATATTTTAAACAGATGCTCGCATTAGAGCATAGGTATTCTAACATACACATTAAACCTCTCAGTGGGTTATGGATGGCAAAAATGGAACCTATTCATTTGAAAACTTAGCTCATTTTAATGACCCTGTTAATTTATGCTTATATATATTTTTTAAATAAAAGGGGAATACTTTAAAAGTGCATTATAACTTCATTTAATATACAAGTATATACTATCATTGAGAAACAAATCAACAAATGAATAGAATCGATGAATTTCGACCTCTGAGTGATTAATTCAGTGACAGCGGAAATGAGATACACAAACGCGGAATATCTTCGTCTGTCTTTAACACCCTTTCCTTTATCCTGAAATCAAACTATGGGTCTTTGTACTTTTGACGGCTCATCGTCGAGCTATTGTTGTTCATACTGAATTAATTTCAGGAAAACAATCGACAGAGAACAACAAAGATTCAAACTAAACAACATGGAAATGAAGACGGTGAAACATCACAATACGTAGCAAACGTCAAAGGCACTGAATATACAAATGAATGAATCCATTTTCCTTTGATAATTTATTTTTCATTATTTATAAAATACGATAAAAGCAAGTGGAGCATCTACAGCAGGAAACTTGAGAAAGATGAGCAGAAAGTAGTTTAAATAATAATATGTTGAAGGCACATGAGCATACCTACTAAGATGAGCTTCTACATGGGTCGCTAAAGACTCAGAAAAGGTGAGACTCTCCTCTACCTGATCATTCTACATAGCAAATCTGCCTCTGGATGCGTTCAGTGGAATCCTTCTCCACCAGGATCCTTTTTAGGGGGAGGGGGGATTCGGGTAACCTTGCAAAGTAAAATTCCCACCCAACCGAAACACCAAACTGACGCATCCCACGTAATAGTAAACACCAGAGTCCCAAAACGAGCGATGGTAAATAAAATCCTAACCGATCAATAAGACTACCAGACCATACAATACCATAGATTTTGGTCAATTTTTGGTTAATAGCTATAAAAAATTCGGTGAATCCTTATGAGGTGACCACAAAACTTACGCAGGGCGCCATTTAAGAAGATGCATTTTTAGTCTTCCTACACAGAGGGGTGGATGTTCTAACATGGGCGATCCCCTTGCTATAACCAAAACCTGGAAGGGTAGCGTGCCCTCCCAACCTCATTGCTACAAGGAAAAATGGTGCTCTTTCTCGAGTGGTCTTATCCCCCTCTTTAAATCACCCACTATGTTCCCCACGCTGGTATAGACCCAACGAAGAATGAAAGAGGGCGGTAAACTTTCTTAAATAAATCTTTAGTCTTGGCCATAATAATTTTAACAATCAAACTGCAAATATGGATCGAATAAGTGAAACTGAAGCGCTGTCTTCCAGCCATCTTTCCCTATCTCTCAGCTATAGACTAAACAAGAACTAATGTTATTATTAAAAGTCTCCAATAGGGTTATCCTATACATTTTTGTATTTAGAGAATAGAAAGAGACAGAGAGATAATTGAAATTAAAAGAATATACTAAATGTAAGCAAAACAAATCTAATTTTAAAAACCTTATTATATTAATGCCATAAAATAAGGACGCAACCAAATACTGTCTCATTGATGCCATCTCTTACAAAACAAGATCCCCAGCCAAGTTGTCCCAATTCAAGCCTTTATTAGAGCCTTTTTTATTTAATGACATGACAACTGCTTAATAAAAGGAAAATAAAAGAGATAAAATGAGAAGCGTATGAAAGGAAGTGAGAAAAGGTTGAAATGAAATGAAAGAACGAGGCTGAGGCTCTTGAATGTACCTTTTCCAGTTTTTGCGTAGAATGTTGTTCTGCTTCACTCTTTCGATATTGTTACTCTCAGCTATTATTCCGTATTTTTGTGTTTGCTGTTGTTTCATTTTTTTAACTTCTCTTTTTCTCTGATGGTTCCGTCGAGTTCCCTCGCTGGATTAAATCATTGTGGTTATTTCTGTGTTTTTATGTTAAATCCGATGCCTAGATAGACCCAAAGACTGAGGAGAGAGGATTTCAAATTTAGTTCACTTACGCGGCGATGATCCTCATCTGTGAAGCAGAAGTTTCCCCCTCCCTGAGGGATTAATAAACCAACATAAAAATCAGTATGACAATCGTCACCCGGAGGGCACACGGAGTTGGACTTCATTTGGGAGGAAAAAAAAAGTTATGAATCATTTTTGTGGAGGGAGGAGGGGGTAGGAGGCACTAGCCAGGGATTAGGTAAGTACCCTAGTCAGCACGTGGGATTATGAACTCGTTCCACGCCAGAGGTATGAGGCTACAACTACGCCTCGGAACATATGAGAAGAGAATGTGTGTTGTGTTGTGAAGATGGGATGGAATGCAGCGGGGTTGTGATTGGTTGTGCGTGTGATGACCTATGGAAGATCATCTTCCCGCGTAGGGGTAAACACTGAGCGTCCGCAAATCGATACCCAGACATCTCTGTGCGCTGATGTTTATGCTCACTTTCGTTTAGGAATGAACCCGACACCTAGACGTTAGAGAAACAACGCCGTACCCACTATGCCAGCGTGAGCTGATAAAAAATATTATTATATTTACCCGTTTCTATGTAGTTGGAAGGATTATGGCGGAAGTACCCCAAAATGGTGGCAAAAAAGGTAGCGGTAGTTGATTCGGCCGCTACTTCCATCAAGTCCACTATGAGTCATCCTTTTCGACATTCCCATTCAGGATCCATTCCATCTATCACCATCCATCATCCCGGCAGCATCTGAATGAGGGACCAACAGGAAGATGGACGGGAGCGTTCACATTAAGTTTTCGGAAGAGACTGACTTAAACCGTTCCCTTCTTTACCACCCTTTTTACATCAATTCATCCACAAAATACAGAATAATTACACTTTGTTTTCTGAAAAAATAATAAACAAAGAGGACATAGTAGAAGGATAAGGAAGACCATGGAGACCCTCACTAAGAGGGTCTCCCCCACAGGACCAGTCACGGCCCAAAGGCTCCGGAAAAGAACAAGGTATGCGAATCACTCCTGGCCAACCTAAAAGTGTCTGTCGTCAAATTAATGGAAGTCTCCCTGGGATTCATAGCAATTTGCGTGGAAACAAAGGACGTGGACTGACTTTTATTGTAAGAGCTGAAGTCATAGAGGCCATCGGGCTGGAAGCAAAAATCCCCACACAAGTGCCAGAAAACCGCCCACATAGGAGAGAGCTGAGTCGGTGAGCACTCACTCGACGAGCTCAAAGTGGAAATTCAGAGGAACAATCAATGGGCTAAAGTTTGCGAAATAATTAAATTCCGCAAACAGACACATGTCTTCAAAATAATATTTGCAACCACAGACGGAAAGAAAAACGACCTCGGATGAATTACTGGTATTCAAGATGAGAATACCAGGCGAGAACATACAGCAAGAGATATTAAATAGCATACAAATGTGCTTTGTAGGTTGTTAGCTTGAAAATAACACCACAGCCACCTGTCTTAGAAAGAAAAACTCAGGTACAGTCAATGTGACAGAGAAGGCCACAGATTTGATAAATGTGAAAGTGCGAAGAAGAAGTGCCTCAACTGTATGGGGGAGCATATGACGATGGTCCAGAACTGCCCCAACGTAAAGAGGTCATTAAGAGGAAGGGAAAAGGAAAAGAAAATAACCTACGTGAACGCCGCAAAAAATACGAACTAACGACTAACGAGCGCATCACCGTCAGAGATCAGCATCACAAGCGACCTAAGTGCAAAAATTCTTATTTGCATAACATATGCAAATGTCGCTAATGCAGTCAAGCCTGGCTGCTATAACGAGGTGCTAAACGCATTCCTAAAGGAAATAATCATGCCTTCAGTCAAAGTGACTGCTAACCCATAATGTTCAAAAATCTTTAAAGAAAAGTGATCAGAGGGAACAACCAGGTTAAGTCTAGACTCGAAACTGTAATAGAAGTTCCTTTATCGGAGTAATCCGAAGGGGAGGAAGTAAAAGAACAAGAGGAAGAAGACGAAGAAGAAACCACCTCTTTGCACAGTGACGAGGGCCCATGCACACTTCCACGAGCGACGAAGAGCGAATCAAAGACTCCTAGTCCTCCTCTGAAGACTGAGGATCCCAGGCACACTAAAATGGACTCAAAGGCAAAAAAATAAAAAAAAGAATAAGAGAAAATATCAATAATTACATATCATGCAACCGAACGCACTGAAACTTCGGGAATTTAACACCAACAGCTGCACAATAAAACGGACTCTTTATGGAAACGTATTTAGATAAATTGATGTAGATTTCATCTTAATTTCGGAGTACGGGTTCGCCACACGTTAGTCGGAAATGAAGATCTGGAAGAACGATGTGTTAATCACAAATTGCTCACAAGGGATCAAATATAAGCCCATCAGAAATCTCGAAGAATCTTATCCCGCGATTGAGGACGAACTGAAAAGCCAGATGTCTGGAATTCAGCTACAAGACCTTCAACGGAATTGAAATGTGCCTAGACACTATGCTGGACAGAAATATTGTCCAGCGAATAGGCCAGGACGTTTTCACCTTTCTCAGAGGAAGGAGTGCTACGAAACTAGATATATCTCTGCCTAATCGTCAGCTACAGTTCAATTACTACATGGAACCAGTCCATGTACCATGTAGTGATCATATAAGGATTCTTCTTACCATCAATAGGAACCCTATATAAGTCCCAGTTGTAGTCAGAATAAAATACAAAAAAGCAGACTGGGCACGGTATGCACGTCTCTTTTGAGGCCTACCATTCGCCAAACTTGGATGAGGCAATTCTCAAGGAAATCGACGAGGCACTTGGCGACCTTAATAACCACTTTATCAACGCGGATAGAGCTTGCATCCCCAAATCCCAGTATAAGTCTATCTCAACCTACAAGTGGACTGAATACATGAAGTATTTATACCGTGAGCTAAAATTACTGTATGAAATTAACACCAGAAATGCATCAATTGACTCAATACAACGAAGTAAATAGATGAAAGAAGAGCTCAACCAGTTGATCCTCGAACTACAGTGGAGAGGTTGGGACGATGGGATCGAGAACCTTGATTATGAATCATCTCTCAAAGATTTTTGGAATAGAATCTGGCGTTTCAAAGGATCAACCGGGATAAAGAAGAAAATGGAAATATTAAAAGAAAATAGGATCATCGAAACAGAAGAATAGAAGAAATATTCCGATGTTATTGGGAAAGAACCTTCAGTATAACTGAAGAAGAAAGCGAAGATTTTGATAAACATAGAGTTATAACACAATATTATAGACGAACGCAACACACAAATACATAGGACGCCCCCTCACAATTAGGTGGATAGAGAGCTCGACAGAGACGCCGAGATCACCGAAGAGGAACTACTCGGCGCGTTCCGCTCATTCTGTCATAAAGCCACAGGGCAATCGGGGCTTACGAAGTTAAATTTCGAAAAGGCACCAGCCAACGTCATCGAAGGAATGAGAAAAATTTTTAACTCGTGTCTAAATACGGAATACTTCCCAGATGCTTATAAATGGGCAATAATATTTTGGGGCCAAAGCATGGAAAGGACCCAGCGTTGAGAGCAAGCTACCGGCCAATTTCACTTCTATAATTTGGTGAGAAGCTCTTCGAAGATCCTCAACCAAAGACTGGTGTTTCATCTAGACGAGAACTCCCTCGACAATCCGTATCAATTCAAGTTTAGAAAAATGCGAAGTACAGAGATGTCGATAAATGTCATCAGGGAAAAGCTTGCCCAAGCCAAACGGGAAAGGAGTTGCATGGAGATTGTTTGTCGCGATGTTGCAAACGCGTTTGATTAGGTGTGGCAGAGGGGAATGCAGTTTAGGATCCTACAGCTAGACCTAAGTGAAAACTTAGAAAGAACTCTTTGTGACTATGTTATTGAGAGAGCAACGTACGTTAGTATAAGGTGCATGGACGGACCAGAATTTCTCGTCAATGTGGGCCTCCGTCAGGCAGGTATCTGTCTCCCAGTCTCTACTCAATATACACTGGAGATGTCTCGCCCTCCTGCAAACTTTTTTGCCTGAACATTTAATCCGCCAAAGATTTCAGCCAGATAATCACATCCTTGGAGGAATGCACCTTTTCAAGCTCGTATGACAGGGGCAGAAATCGAGAGAGTGAAAAACTACGAGGCACAATGGAAGATTCAAACGAATCAAGAAAAATTCAAAGTAGTCCCCATTGGCAAGAGACTAATTTAGAAGTCAGGGTGGAGGATAGACGCTATCTCTATACCACGGAGTGCAATGTACTCGGAATGAAGATTACCTCATCCGGGTACAGGAAGGACGTCGATGATAGAATTTCTAAGGCCTCGGTCGCAGTCAGGACTCTAGACACGTTAGAAAATCTTTTGAGAGCAACAAGAGGAAGATTTACAATGCCAGTGAAGATCTACTTTGCTATATCTCGCCTCTGGCCTCTCTTGCGTCTCCAAGACACAAAGGAAGAGACTACAAACAGTGCAGAATAAATGCTGTACCTAATTACTGGTACATGCAAACTAATAAGAAGACGCTCTTTGTCCACTTACAAATATTTTAAATTTGTAATTAGGCTTAGATACCTTGAGTGACTAGGATAAATTGAATAGGATAAAGTGATTGACTATGAGAAAATGACTAGGATAAATTGAATAGGACTTTGATTGACCATGATAGATTCATTGATTAGAATAAATCGACCAGGACTTCGAGTAACTTAGAAAAGTTGACCAGGGTTAATTTTACTTCAGTTACTTTGCTGGATTTTTTACGAAATAATTTTATTGAGAAAAAAAAATATTCCCCAAGTAGATTTTTTTTCAGATTTAAATACGATTTCTTTGGTGGTTAGTGGGAAAAGAGGAGACAATTTATGTGTAGTTCCAAGAATATAATGAATTTCTTCTTGTCTTTATTTGAGAATACTTGTTCTTTCTTAATAAATGGGCTGCCTGAACCGATTTCCTCTAGATTGAAAGTGCTTTTTTATTCAGTGCTTTACTACAAATATTCTCTGAAAAACAACAAATAACGTTAGAAGAGCCTTCTCTTCTCTGTATGGCGAGAGGAATATGCGAACGTCCAGCAGAAAAGGCTGTTTTTTTTAAAAACTCAAACCACCCTTTAAGGCAAGAGAGACAAGGTTGTATAGTTGGCAGTCATTTTCAAGTTAAAATAACACGCCCACCGCACATGGATGTATCCCGCGTGAAGTTAAGATGCAAAAAAACGTCCACTTACTGTTGCGAGGACGGCTAGCAAGGTGGTGTGATATAAAATTCTCACAGCATGCAACGGCCTCTCTCAACTCTAAGCTGCTCCCTCAGAACAATCTCACAGAAAGCGCGGACTCATTTAAATGTTAGTGCGGAGCCGACAGCATGAAAGCTTTCTCCCTTAATTTCCAAACTGATCGGAGATGCCATCTACTCCCAGGGAGATAGAAACAACAAGAATTTGCGCTTGCAAATGAATACGAGGGAATTTCTGTGTATACATAAATGTATGAAATTTTGGCGTAATTGAGTAAACGTAAGATTATTGTGCAACTAACATAGAAAAAATGTAAGCACTGTATCGAGGTCACTCATTTGAAAGAATGGCTGTAATTTATCGAGGAAATTAGACGAATTAATGCACTTAAGGGATTTCGGAGGCAGATACAGAAATCTGGTCCTCATTTGTATTCAATCTGCCTAAATTTTAATGGCGGCTTCTCTAATAAACGCAATTATCCACCATTTAATCAAATTTGGAAAAGGCCACAAATGCAGTAGCATTTTTGACCTGGTCTACCTACATTTGGTCTTCATTTGGATCCTATTTAAGCTGCATTTGACTCCATCACTGACACAATTTAGCGTATTTATGAGCGTTTCTATGAGCTCGACTTGTATTAAACTCAGTGCCCATTTGCATTCTATTTTATCCTTAATTACCCCTTCATTAACTCCTACGTTAAGTCACTTCAAGCTATTTCATTATATTTTAAGCCTATTCTCACCATGTTTTTCCATTTTTAACTGTTTCAGCCCAATTATCCCTCACTTTTCATGTTTTCTACACGTGTATCATCATTTGCCGTACTTTTGATCTGTTAAGCAACTTATATGGTATTTTCAATCCTCATTAAGTTCCATAATTATTCTTTACAACTATAATATAATCTTATCCCCTCGCATTTTGGTTCCTTTCCAAGGCTATTTCTACCCCATTTGTTTATTACATGATTCGAAGTAGACGCTTGCGGCCATTCAACATCCTATTTATCATCGATTAGAGGGGCTGAACTGAGCTCAACAAATGGCCTGTTCATTCCGATTTATTACAGCCCATTATATCAATAAAACTCAAGTGGCAAAAACCAGTCTGATAAAAATCTATAATGGTCGTTACAAATGATAATAATAACAAAATAATAATACGAAGAAGAAGAGGGAGAGAAGGAGGATATTTGGTATGTTTGAGGGAGAAGCTCAATTACCGAGCGTCAGTGCCGTTAAGCTTTTTTTGTTTATTATCTAAGTTCTTCTTTTGTTTGTATTGTTTGGTTTTATTATTTTCCTCGTAATCTCTTTGTTTCTCCACAATTTTTGTTCTCTGTCTCCTCTTTCCGTTTTCCTTTCTCTTTATGTTTGACCACCATTGAGTTGGGCTGTACGTGGCAACATTTATTAGCTAGGATCGTGGCTGCCTTTCAACTGTCAGCCAGTTAAAAACCTGCCCCAAATCTGAGGACGATATACGGCTCGATTCAACTTATCCTTCTTGGGATCCAATAAAACTCTTTAATTTTAAGATTTCATTATAACAAGTGTAATAATGACCAGTAGCTCTCATCACGTTGAACCATGATTGCATATTGACACTAATGAACTTGTCATCCATGCGGTTCTTGAACAATGAAATATCCGTGTTTGTATGACGCTGTTCAAGCTTTGGCGCAGCGCCTCTCAACTAAGAAGAAGTTTGAGAGAAGGGATCTGGGTCTTTCCGGCAACAAAAAATGTGGAGGATAATATAGAGACGGAGTTTCGACAGTGATTGGTAAAGTTTACCTCTTAATACAAAAGAATATTCGCGTTCTCTGTAACCATTTAGTGTAGCTCTACTTTTCGTATTATCGATTTGACATTTTTAAACATGGCCTCTTTCTCACGCACACGTACACATACACGCACACACACACGCACACATATATATATATATATATATATATATATATATATATATTGTGTCCCTCTTGCCTCATATGACGAGTGGCACCATATGACACTCAACTTTCCGGCACAACTATGCTTACCTGAGTTAACTCATCTTAAATTTCTTAACTTCGGCGCAAGTTCAATTAATTCATCCTCTCTTAATAAGATTTGAATTTAGGTTTCAATTTGGCTGCGTACGCGAACACTGGCGGGTGTTTCTGTATTGCCTGCCAGATTGATGCACCTAAACTACACAAAAAACTATAAGAAAAAACATTTTTTATTTACTCATGTAATGCGTTTGATCAGGTTTATGACTCCTAATGCATTTGCTATGAAATAAGATAAGTTCATGAGACTTGCATGCCTTTCCTTTTCCAAATGGTACAAGTTGCCTCAACTAATCTCAAATCTTGTTGGTTGGCTCAATTTAATTTTCTGACTTTATTCAGGAATCTTTTAAAAAAACTTTTTAGCAAGATGCTCCTTTGTTTTGTTTTTTTAAGCGAATAAATAAATATAAATATTGAAAAATATTAAATTCTTTTACTTCTTTATATTCGTTTTCAGGAAATTAAATATCTGATGGTTAACCTCCTTCCTCGGGACTTTGAATTAACTAATTTTTTCAACATCAAAGAGCGAATTCGTCAATTGAGTGCATCTTTTAAAAATACCTAGTAACCAATTAAATACACAGGGTATTAACGAGGGAAAGAGGATCTGTCTCTTTCCTGGTTCAGGTAAGGTTCTGAGTGGTAGGGATTCTGAGGACTACAAAGGACTGCAGGGCCTTCGAGTTAACATCTCCGTTACCCTGGCCAGTCAGATGAGAGCCAGTGGGTAGGGGAGGGCTCAGCTGATCTGTTCTTTGTTGATCACTTTCTTTTCCATTTTATTTCAAATGTAGCAACTGTCCCCCTGAAGATGGCCGAGTACGGTCGAAAAACGCTTCCGATCAATAATGGAAATAAATTCAAGGCTTTTGCAGCACCTAGAAACCTCCGCAAAAGATCCTCGTCAGGTGCCCTTAATGTGTAAATTTGACTGTTGAAAAGCATAATTGAGAAAAGGTTAGCTGACATGGAGAACTGGAAGTGATCTGAGTATTAGAAAATAAATATCGGCTTTATGATGATTCACGCCGGGTATCAAAATGCCGTCATCAGGACTGGTGTTCAATACTCTGTTAAGACAATAAGGGCTGTAAAACGAGAGATGGGAAGTGGCAACACAGACTAGGAAGCCTTGTCCAACAGAAAGGAACACAGTAGGCGTTCTGACCTCGTTCGCACGCCGTATTTCATACAAAAACTGCAGAAAAAGTTCATAGAAGTCCCGAAAAGGGAATTTGGGTTTTGGTGAGAAATATTGGTGTTAGATTCACCACCATGAACTGGTCCTGAAAAACACCTTTGCTACCACTTGTACAAGAAGCGAAATGAAAAAATCTGTGAGCCAAGATCAAGAAGAAGCGTTTGACGAAGGCAAAGAAGCTTCTGAGTAGAATGAATCATCCTGCTTAGCCGAGAAAGATCTGGTTCTTCTCAGCTGAAAATAATTATGTAAGGACCAGTTGCAAAACACACTAAACAAAGGATGGCTTTCCTATAATCCATACTAGGTTCTCCGTAACATAAAAACCAAGTTCCTCCAAACTGGGATGATCTGTGGATGAGTCTCAAGTGAAGATGATGCTATGCCTCCCCATACGTTTAATCAAGGTCTTATGCTCTTATCAGATGGTTATGTAAAGTTGCTGGAGATTATAGTCAAATCCTGGCTGGAAAGGGTTACTGCTGGAAGAACATACCTCGGGAAAGATTCAGAATTAGTTGCAAAGAATTTCTACGACTTCATTAACCCTACTTTTGGGCCTTCTAATTTCCCTGATTGTACTTCCATGGGTTACTCTGTGTGTGGCGCTCTTCCTGCTACCACAAGGCCGAGCTGATGGACAGGATCAAGAAGATGTTCAAAGATATACCCAAAGGATACAGAGAGGAAAGCATATGTCAGGCGCCGGAGCCGTCTTAAGGCTGCGGATGGAAGAAGAGGTCGGAAACTTGGAGTAAAATATTATCTTCTCTCCATACCCAAAGTGATTTATTTTTAAAAAAAATCAAAGTACATTTATTTTTGTCTGAGATATTGCGAGTATTTTTCTCACGCAAAGAGGAAAATTTAGCCTCCCCCACAAAACATATACATATATATATATATATATATATCAAAAGAATTACCGTAACGTGCAATTAAATACAGGAAAGAAACCATAGTAATTCAAACGAATTTATTGTGAAACCAGATTTTGACAGGGACATCTGTCATCTTCCGTCGCTCGTAATTTAATGAGTACAGAAAGATGCTTAACTTAAGAACACTCAAATTTACAATTCAGAATTTAATCAGAAGGCTGGTGACGGAAGACATTTTTGAGCACAGGACAGATGATTGTTCTGCTAATCAGGGATTTAGTGTTGAACTGACCATCAGCTCAATTTAGGAAAATTGAATAAAAGAATTTCCGAACTACAATTCATCCGATGGCCAGAATAGTAATCCGACCTCTCTTCAAAAGTGTCTTCCTGCACCAACGCCCTGATTATTCGAGTTCTGACATGTAAATTTGCAGGTGAATGAAGTGACGGATGTCTTCCGTTAAAACCTGGTTTCTCAATACTGACATTTCTTTTCTGCATATATATATATATATATATATATATATATATATATATATATATATATATATATATATATATATATATAATATATATATATATATATATATATATATATATATATATATATATATATATATATATATATATATATATATATATATATATATATATATATATATATATATATATATACGAGGGGCGGTCAATAAGTTTTGTGAATCGATAGGGCAAAACAGAGGAAGGGGGATGGCTGTTTGTGGGGTGTTAGTACAAGTTATGACAAGTCAAGACCTGCAGCCGCACGCCACTGCCTCGTCTATTTAAGAAGCAGTAGCTGATCACAGATCGTCAGTCACAAATTTTTCAACAATGGAGATGGTTGAGCACCACGAAGTGATCAAATTTGGAACCAAGGAACACAAGAATGCAAAAGAGATCCATGAACGCATGGTTGCAGTGTACACCGACACCACCCCTTCCTATGCAACCATTGCTCGCTGGAATAGGGAGTTCCGTCATGGTCGTGAGTCCCTTGAAGATGAGCCCCGTCCAGGACACCCGCCAGACGTGACCAACGAGGACAATGTGGCCCGTGTATAGAGGAGGATCCTCGAAAATCGACAGGTGAAGGTCAAAGAAATCGAGCGAGAACTTAGAATATCACATGGAAGTGTTATCAACATCCTCAACGACGATTTATCCATGACGAAGGTCTCTGCCCGTTGGGTCCCTAGAAACCTCACGCTCCATGATCGACTTCGACATAGTCACAATCCGCAAGGCCAGAGTTGCACAAGCTGCTTTGCGCGAGTGCGGATTCGAGGAACTCAACTATCCCCCCTTCAGTTCAGATCTGGCCCCTATCAACTACTTTTTATTTCCCCAGCTCAAGGCTGCACTGCGTGGACACCGCTTTGGGGACGAAAAAGATGTCCAGCTCGCCGTCCAGGAGTGGATTGAACAGCAGTCGGAAGATTTCTGGTTGTCGGGAATTCGAAGCCTCAAGGACAAGTGGTGCAAGTGCATTGAAGTCGATGGTAGTTATATTGAAAAATAATAAAACACTTTTTCTCATATCTCGTTTCCTTATATCCGAATTGCAAAACTTATTGGCCGCACCTCGTATATATATATATATATATATATATATATATATATATATATATATATATAACTACGAAATTACTCCCAAGTGATTTAATTTTTAGTCGTATGCGACTTTATATCTCACTATGTCGGTCTGTCGGTTACCGTTTTGCTTTTTTTATTGTCTTGGTAATAACATTGTAACTATTCAGCCGATTTTGATAAAATTTAAAACCTTATGTCTTTCTACATTTTCTTTTGAATTATATAATTGCCAAGGGCCTTCCAAGATTAGCCCTGGAATTATTTTGTTTTTGCAATAACATCAAAACTATCCGGCCGTTTCTAAAGATATTTGCAACTCTTATGTTGTTCTAAATTCTCTTTCGAATCCTACAATTACTAAGGTCTTCCTAAGTTTTGAAGGTCGTAAGGTCATAAATCAGAATAAGTGAGAGCACGCGACTTTGGTTAGCAGACATTGTTATTATGCATCTTTAAGAGACAGAGGGAAGAAATATGAAAACTAGAAACACTGGTACAGTCAATCTCTGAGAGATAAGAAAATAGATCTGTGCCATAGATATAAAATATTAACGAACAATGCATAATTAAACAATGTAAAGGTGTATTTTAATTATTTAACATTTATATCAAATGAATTAATAAGCCAAGATTATTTTATAGATTTAAAATATTAACGAACAATGCATAATTAAACAATGTAAAGGTGTATTTTAATTATTTAACATTTATATCAAATGAATTAATAAGCCAAGATTATTTTATGTAAATCGTTTATTTGTTTTAATTTGATTACAAATATTGTGTATGGTAAAATGATCTATAGAATTTAAACAATCCCGCGTGTAGGTTGAGGCTTTTATATTTTGTATATTTATCATGGTTTATTCCACGCTATTTTTTTCAGTAAACTTGTCTTCTTTAATCATGATTGCGCCATTATTTCAAGCTATTTCTTTCGTTGCCTAGCTATAGACGAAAAAGGCTTTGGATACTATCTCGATTCTTATTCCGTATTTGTTTCTTATACCATTTGAAAACCAAATTAAAAATTCAATAAAAAGTTTAAGCAAATATTACAAAACATGTTATTAACTATCTGATAATTTATTAGGTAATAAAAAAAATGTTAAAATTTGTTTGACTTGAGTTTTTTATAGATAAATTTTGTGCGTTGATTACCAAATTAAAACAATTTTTGCCTACTCTTTATGGATTTTACGTTATAACACCTTTAAAGATCTTAATTGTAGCCTATAATTGAATATTTATTCAGATATTTGTAATCTTCTCAAAATATTAATTATTTGGTTGCAGCTTTTATTGTCTTTATAATTAGACTTTTTAAATATAAATTTATTCAGATGGCATAGAGAAAATATAAAAATAATGCATATGTTTTTGCTACGAATGCTGTTTTTACGGTGGCACTCATTTTTTTCTAAGAAATAGAAAACTTCTATTTTGATTAGGTTAGGTTAGGTTTAGTTAAGTTCAGTTAGGTTAGGCTAGTTTAGGTTACGTGGGGCCCCCACTTTTTCACTAAGAAATAGCTAAATTATATTTTAGTCTTCCCATTTGGGAGCAAAATAGGGTTTGGGCTCAATCTATATATTAGGTGGGAGCTGCGTATCCATATTGAAAGGTTGGCTGAGACATAATAGTAAAGTAAAAATGAAATGGCATAATATATTACATTTATTTTTATCTTAAAGCACATACTACATTTAGTACATAGGTCATATGTACATGTTTGTATATTCACTTAATCATATTTCATAAAGAAAACTGCCTTTAGAAATTTTTAATAAAGGCAGACATTTTAAGTAGGTACAAGGAAGGTAATGCCGTTTGTTACCCTACGTATATAGAATGAGCTGGAAAACACAAAAAAGAACCATGTTTAATGGTAGTCCTTAGTGGCGCACCCAGTGACCACTAGCAACCCTGATATGCCGATACCTATCAACCTCACGCTGTTCGAGGCCTACTTATTCTGTCACTCAGGAGATGCGTATCATTGTCATTCAATCTCTCTCTCTCTCGTACGTTCCACGCCAAGTGCCAGCTAAAGATCGCTCCAATAGCCAATTCCAAAAAGTGAAAATAGCACTTTTTGGGGGGCTACGTTTGCATTTTCTACGTGGGCCTCAATTTATTTTTTTTAGGAAATATCCGAATATACCTTCATACTTGGTTTAATTTCTTCATGATGAAACTTGCCCATACATTGGCCTCTATCATAAGTTAGTATCATAACTTACTATTGTGAAGACAGTAAAATTCTTATCTATGATCTATAGGGTGACCCCACCAAAAAAACAGATAATTTGGTACAGTTTATTTAATTGTGGGAAACATAAAACTTTTGTTCACAGAAACTTGGTTAAAAAAGAACATAAACACAAATATTAGATGTGGTGTTCAAAATGATTTTTGTCTCCATCGGCACAACGACGTAGATGGTCTAGTCAACTTCCATTTGTCCTTTGGATTAGGTCAAGCGGGGCAATTCATTGCATGTGTGTAAAATACCGAATGATTTTAATCAAAATTGCTTCTGACAATTCCTTCAAACAAAGTGGACAATGTATTTGTATTATCGCCTATCAGAATATGATGAGAACAATTTTCTCATTGTTCTTAATCCATTTATTCCTTTCAGCAAATTTCTCTGTTGAATCAGTATAAAAAACCCCCGTTATTTCTCGATTCTTTTATTTATGGAAATAGTTTAAATCTGAAATTTTCCAGAATTTTTAGTCAGTGAACTAACTTCCTCGTATTTTAGATTTTTGCCTTCAAGAGGGATAAAAATCTCAAATACAAAAAATTATGTTTAATTTTGCATTAATAACGGCTAGAAAAACATTCATGATAAGAACACCTACAAATTCCAGGAAATAGCCACTCAACTTTACTGTAACCCCAAATCTTTTTCATATTTCAAACTTGAAAGTTATTATGTGAATGCTGTTTTTTTACCAAGGCATAGAAATAAAATATTTGAAAATTATAAAAGCTCTACCATAAAAGTCTGCTTCGTTGTGGTACTTTTTCAAAAAGTATATATTGGTTAGACAAGTAAGGGAATCCAAAAGAAAATGAAACCACATAGAAACAAGTAAAGTTTTCAACGGATTTTTTGTATATTGTTCGTAATACGACCGCACAATAGATATCAATATGTCTTGAATCGTGTTGAAGAAAAACAACGTTTTTGAGACAACCATTAATGATCTGTCAACATAAAATATAGGAAAGATTTAAATTAGATAAATAATGATGCACAAGATTTGTAAGCAATTTAAGCTTGATAAACGATTTGCATAAAATGAACTTGGTTTATCAATTCACTGAGTTATAAATCTTTAACTATTTTGATCTTTTAACTTCTGTTACATATTTTTTAAATAACCACTCACATTATAAACTATCTTTCATCAGTTTTTTTTTTACCTTTTGCGATTGTTACTTATTCTTCCAAAATTCTTCCAAATGCGTCTCGCAGACGTTTTAATTAAAATGAGAAAGCTATTGCACGTAATTTCATTAAATGGCTTCTCTGCATTTTAAATTGCATACTATTAGCGATCGTATATATATATATATATATATATATATATATATATATATATATATATATATATATATATATATATATATATATATATATATATATATATATATATATATATATCGATGAGGATTGCTTCTAGAGAGCCTAAATTTAATGTTTAACAGAAATCCCAAGGCGAGGCAAATAGCCGGTATCATCCTTTTTATTTACCGGCGACGTTTCGACCACAATACGGTCATCTTCTTAGGCCTAAAATACAAATGAACGAACAAAATATTTTGCACTGTTAAGAGAGCACACTGCTAAATGTACATCTAGAACTTTACCAGCTAGTATTAGATTTGAATTGCAATGTTAGAGTTAAAGGGAATATTTAAAAATGGGGCTCAAATTTACAATAAAGATACTAGGGAAGGATTTTAAATATTTAAATTAGTCAGCGAGTGTATAATTGCTAAAATCTATTAAGTTAGGGCCACTTTGATTTATGAATCTAATAAATATATAAAACTGTTTTAAAATGAATTTTAACGAATAATTAAGGCAAAAATTGACAAAAACTAATAGAAAAAATCACAAACCTTGCCAACGAACGAGTTACGTGTTCCAGGTCGAGCCAAAAGCACGAAACTGCGCCTCGCAACCCACACCCAAATGAATTCAGCTAACAAGGAGGGGAACCAACGAAAGATCATTATTTAAATTCAGGGTGAGCTATTTTTTATATAGTGTTTGTACGATGCAAAGGGTCATGAGATATTTGTGCGAACTTAGAATTTCAAAGTTTTCTAAGGAGATATCACTTTTACACTTTATTACGTGATCTCCTATCGCTGAATTTTCTTTGGTTTCAAGTATCTTACCGGTTCTACTACTTATACCCATATGGGAAGAAAATCTTGCCTTCAGAGTTCTCACAGAGCTTCCGAAATATTTGCCTTGGGAACACCCAGGACATTTAAACAAGTATATAATCTAACTCCGAAGACTCTTTGAAACCGGATCCTTCATTGTAAAGAAAGATTTTATATTTATTTTGTTGACAAAGGCAATTTGAAATTTTATTTGACAGAAGTATTTCCTTAGCAATATGTGTAATTTTCGGCTAAGGACTTTATTGTGAATACTCAGGTCTGGCATTATTAAATAATGTTTGTCTTCTGCTACTGTTATCTCAGGGTGGCTTGGTTGATACAATCCAATTAAAAATGTGCGGATTGACTCTTGTTTAATAAAAAATGGAAAACCATTGTGCACAAAGAAAGATTTAAGGTACTGAAATTCTTTGTCTATAAAACCGTTTTTCTCAGAGCGTCTTTCAGCTAGCTCTAAGGGGACCTTCTGGCTTTAAGCAGACGCTCCTCTAATTCGCATAGGCAGTGAAATTGAATATCAACTCTTAGGGAAAATCTTGCTGTTTTACCCATAATAGGCTCGCCGGGGTCCGACATGCGAGGATTACTGCATTCTGTGGTCTTGGGCATCCTTTCAGGTTCTCCTCGAGACAAGAAGAGAGAGAGAGGAAGGTTAAGTGGTCAGCTACGCCGCCTTGAATGCCAGGACATTGTGGTTAAGGACCAGTGGCTCAGTTGTGAGGGTGGGTAGCGATACCTCTACAATTTATATTAGTCAGTAATAAAGAAGAGAACAAACTTGAGGTTGATACTTGAATCTCCTTATTTTGTTGTTACATGATTCAAATTTAATCCCTAATAACATACAGATCTTAATCTCTTTACACATGTCTTAATATAGATATAAGGAAACAGTGAATTTTAAGCGCGACATCTAACAACATAAATACGGTGCAAGGAATTTTACAAAAGGCAGCTTGGACTTTAAAATTAGACAACTATGAGGGGTAAAGTTGAGAAATCACTAATAAGAGTGAGATATAATTTTTTTAATAAAAAGAGGTTTAAAAATCGGAGAAGATAGGATGCTTTGAGTAGCCCCCAAATCCTAAGTCTTGGTTCGAAATGTGTACTTTACCTAAAGCTGAAATGGGTCTGATTGGAGATTTCTCTTTATAGGTGAGAGAAGAGCTTGTACGTGAACTCACAGATTCGCGCCATCGAGTTTTCACTGCTTCCGTTTTGTCCAATGGGCAAGAAAATTTATATACCACTCAACATAGCGTTCAGGGAGGAGTTGGCGGTTAAAACGAAAAAAAATCATAATTGAAGAATATTAATGAATACTATTTTAAAGGTGGTATGCGTGAATTCTTTTTAAGTGGATATAGAGTTTGCGGCGTGAGAGATTAGTAAATGGGTCAGTTTTACTATTGTATGATCGTCTCTATATGTTTTAGTAGGCTTGAATCCTTGTCCTATAATGTGTCAGTCCCATGTCATGACCTTTGACACGTCATACAGGCAAATGTCTCCGTGTCACCACGTGTTCGTGGTGTTTTCAAAATGCTTCGTTTTGGAAAATGAACAAATTAGCTGCACTTTAGTAATTTCGGTGTTTTTGACCACAAATTTCCGGAGGTCCAAGGGAAAACAGTTAGGTCTACCTCTTGCCATAGATTTAGAAAAGATAGCATTTTATCAATGAGGTCATGTGTTCTCCCACTGTGGCCATATACCATATGTGGCCAAGGCAATGCTTATAAGCTGCTCGAATTCCGAGTCATTTCCTTTTTTATTTCTTTATCCATTTGGTTTCATTGCTACAGCTTATAACACCCTTAATTGTAGAGGTTTGCCAAGTAATGGAAAGTTGCATGGCAAGCTGGTCCAGAGGGATATAAAGCAATCTCTTCCCAACCCTACCCGTGTTTTACCCCATCAACACAATTTAACTTCCTGAACTTCATCACTTTTCTTAAGATCGTCTCCTAACACACTTTCTGGTGGATATGTGTTTGTTGTTTTGCTGCTTTTAGTTTTTAAAATTCTATTTTAAAGTTTTTTTTCATCATTGGGTAAAATTTGAAGGGGGTAACACTATTTTATTTCATTCCCACACCAAAGATGAACATATTACTTCCTCTTTTGCAGCAAAGAACCATATCACCTGTTACATCTCACCCAATCTCGCCGCATTGTATTGCTGTTGTTAACTTTCAAATTGCTGTATAAAACAGAAGTAAATGTCTTCTTTAGTTATTTATTTCTCCAACCGAAACCCTCTTTTAAAATGAACTAATTTGCATCCTAACATATTCACTTCCTTTCCACTCGTTACATCTTCATTCCTCATTAGACGTAGTGTACAATAATAATACTTCCTTCATTTAACTAAGTTGTATTAGACTTGGCAGAAGTTTACCAAATACAATTTGAAGATAAATGCTTGTCGTAGCTTCATCGGTAACTAGTGTCTTGAGACCAGCCATTTTAAACACTCTTAATCATGACTACGTGTAAAATAAATTCGTGTCTCTAAAGACAAGTTTGGTTAAAATTGATGTTTTGAAGATACCTTAGCTTTTGACATTTAAGGAGACTTAATTTATGGAAATTATCCTTTTCATTCAAGTACCCTTGTTATTTTCTCAGTTGTTGCAGGTATATATTATTGAGGTTTTAAACTTTGCCATTTGAGAAACCCTGATATTTGAGCCATGCAATGAGCGACTGTAAAATATAATTTTCGGAGACGGTTTAGCATTCGTAAATAGAAATTTTTTGTTGACAAACAGATGGTAAACGAAGATGCTTCGCCTTAAAAAAATGATTAATAAAGCTTCAAAGTTAATAATAATGATTTGTTCGAGTTTTACCAGCGATCATTACTCTTATTTGAGATATTTTATATTATTTATAAGTGGGAGTCTACATACAATTTAATTTTAGTTCCGAACTAAGGGGTTTCCACAGCTTACGGCAACAACCGTGAAAATGGTCTCGAATTGTGATCCCATGAGAGACTTATAAACATACAACGTGATTTAAATACACATTATACATAAACTTTTATATATATCATAAAATAATAAAAGAAGATAACGAAAGATCAAATTTTATAAATAAAAACAAACTTTGAATATATACATATTTTCACTTTGAGCTCATACAGGCGGCATTGCTGTTTTTACACATAAGGATTTTCAGTTCTTTATTTATTTTAAAGAGATCTTGACTCCTATTTTCTTCATATATTTTGAGTACAGAACCAAAAGTTTAGGGGATCGATTTAACATTATGCACCTAAAATCACTGAATTCCAGAATAAGCATCTGCGTTTTGTTCAATTTAAGATAAGGCACCTAAAGTCGCTCTTTTGACTCACAAAGTGGCTTGTAAGGGAAACGAAAAACATTGCAACTTAGTGGGGAAAGTTTTATTAAAAGGCAAAAATATTTAAAGGATCAGTTAAATATCATATTGTTTAGTTATATTATTACATAAGCTTTGAAATGGGTTTGACAAAAACCTGTTCTGCCACATAAATTGAAACAAATATGTATGAAGAAAATCTCGTTTGCAACCTCTCATTGTTATATTTTTTTTCTGCTTATTCCAATTTGACTCTAAGTTTTATGTGTGAACACCAATATTTTTATCAACCAAACTAAGCGAATGGTTTACTTTCTTGTGAGTAAATCTTCTATTATTCAACTCCTTATACGATCTCCACTCATCCGTATGTATAGTTGTACCAGTCAACGCTATTTTTTCTATGATAGAAAGAAGTGTACCTGCAGCTCTGTTTTTAACTATTTTCATATATCCACACTTACTGTAAACCTCATAAATGCCAAGAACCCTTTTTGAGGTGCACGTCCACGATGAAATTTGATCCTATGTGAAAAGCATGATCTGTACAATGATTTCTGTTCCACCTAACAAGATAGGATGCTTTTCAAAATATCTTTGGCCTTCCTCACGCAAAAAACTATAACAATCAACCATTGTAGTTTTTGATATACCAACTTGCATATTTGCTGCTAATTCAGAAATATTTTCACTCCACAAATAAAAAAATATGAATCCATGTTTTTAGAACACGTTTAGATTTTGCAAAAAAGAACCAGTTCTAATTGAGGTTCTGGCTTGGCACCTTGAACAACTCTTACTTTTACTTTCCCATGTAAATCCATAAATATGCCTTGAATGCACTGTCCATGTCATAAGTGTATCTCAAGCACTGCATTTCATTTGTTGTTTAATTAATTCCATGCTTTTAAACCAGTTTATAATCTCCCAATTGATACTGTTAAGTAAAGTAAAATTGTTGTTTGAAACACTGATCCTGCGATCACGATTTCTGGAATGAACTAAAGTTAAGATAAATTACGATAAACGAAAAGAACTTCTAAGGTAAAGTAAGCTAAATTTTAGGTAACTTACGATCTACAAAGAGACCTTCCAAATATTTACAATTCAAGAATAAGCACCTGTATTTTGCTCAATTCAAGATAAAGCACCTGCGTTTCGTTTAATTTAAGAATAAGCCCCTCAGGGCCCTAATCTTAAATTGATCCAGGTTAGGTTAGGCTAGGTCAGGTTAGGTTAATTAGGTTAGATTAGGGTAGGTTAGGTTAGGTTATGTTAAGTTAGGTTATGTTAAGTTGCATTAGAAAACATGTGAATTAGAGTGACCTAACCAATAGATTTCCAGTCATTAAGAAACGATAAGTAGAAGACGAGATGAGAGAAAATGGGAATGTATTTAAAAGACAGGAAGAATGAATATCTGAATAATGCCCAAAAAGTACAGTAAGAAACTCAATTTCCAAAGGGGGAGGGTGATTAAGGTCTTCGTTTTTACATATTACAAACACCTTCATTTGGAGTGCTGCAAAAGCACACGAGGAACTATCCTGAATCTCATATAGGAAACGTCTCATATGTGGACGTCTTCAACCAGTTAGATACCTCTTGTCTGTCCCCGTAAGAGGACAACTGTTTTCTTTCTTGTGTCATCTTTGCACCTCTTTCAAATCCAAGATTTTATTTCGTCGCTCTTTTTTTTCATCTTCTTCATTACTCTTTTCTGAAGTAACAATATCCTCTCGCATGGCATTGCCACCCTAAGGCAAAAGACGACAGTTCATACGTATGAAGAATATTCTGGAATTTTGAAATTACAGGGTGATCCCAAAGTCTCTGCATTAAAAAAGTTTACTTGATGAACAGGGAAATAATACTTCGTATTAAAAAAAATAGAATTATAGAATGAAAATCATTGTTATATCCTTTTGTCAATAAAGTGAGAAGGATCCATCTGTGTGTTATGACAGGGATGATATTTTAAACACTTTAACTAATTGTATATAGTAATAAATTTTCTTATCACGATGAGATCTTTGAATCAACCTGTACAATAACGGGGGGAAGGAAGCGTTCGAACACATCTGTCGCAGAGCGACACATTGCAAAGCGCTGTCAGATCTAGGAGAGTTTTGTGTCCTTACGTTCTTTGCCACCTCTTCCACAACTTAGCTTTCTTTTGCAATGTCCCTTTCAAAGTTTTTCATCTCCACCAACTTCAAACTTTTCAATACAATCACCCGCATTTCAAAAAATCAAAATCCTCGCCTAGAATTCCCCGTTATTTCACTCAGCAGAACTGCAAAGAAAACATGAAAATAAGATATAAACAGACATTGATATACAGATTAACCAAAAAAGAAAGCGAGACAAAAGGAAAGAGTTTGATAGGTGGAGGGGGAGAAAGAGGGGAAGAAGTAAAATTCAGGATATTACAGCTAGAATTAAAGTAAGAGTAGGTCGTACAACTTAACGCAGGATCCGAACCGCGATAAATTACTACTAATATCATTTTATATTCACTACTAATTCGTAAACCCTGTCCCAGGTGTCATTTATAAGACACATTTGTAATTAAATATATGAGAAAGTTAAAAGAGTTAAATTTAAAGGAAGGTAGAGATTTAGAAAGGGTTTCCAGTTTGCGTGGAGATCAGTTTAGATTTTATTTCAATTATTACTCGTATCACGCAATTTTGTATTAGTGATGGATTTATAGGAATTGTTTGTTATTATGTTGTTAGGTGTTCAAACCGGGGGGGGGAGGGAGCGTTCGCAGTTAGCGTTACCACGGGAGTTGTCTCTTGTTTTCGCACTCTTTTTTTTCTATTTCCCCTAATCTGGTTATCTTTGTTTAGTTAGTTTTACCTTGGTTAAACCTTTGTT
The DNA here is from genome assembly GCA_963969495.1 of Ceratothoa steindachneri. Lineage (NCBI taxonomy): Eukaryota > Metazoa > Arthropoda > Malacostraca > Isopoda > Cymothoidae > Ceratothoa > Ceratothoa steindachneri. Next base: position 81,708,583 of record OZ018327.1, read on the forward strand.
AGTTATCCCATTTGGGTTAATATATTCGTGATGATGTTGATCACTTTGGAGGTCCTCATTCGGTTTAAAGTTCTTTTGGTCAAGTTTGGTTATAATTTATTTCCTTATTTGAATAGATTTTCATTTTGGGGTATTTCTAAGTTCATGGCATATCTTCGTTCTTCATGTGAAAAATTTACTCTTCTTATTAATCTAATAGTCAAGGTTCTTTTGAATAGGCAGTGTTAACGCCCCCTTCCCTTTGGGCTATTTGATTGGCTAATTTAAGTTCTATTTTTTGGTTTCTTTACAATGACTTACTTCATTTGCTCTCTTTATATTTTATAAATGCAACTGAGGTAATGATTAGTCTTACGGGAAGTCCAGGCTTATGCGTTTTTACCAGACCATATATATATATGGGAGATAGAAATTTATCGAAGAAAACCAAGTCAAAAGTTTTTTGTTATTAATGAGATATTTTGGGGTCTAAAAGATTTATTAAAATTATTTAAAAGGTATTTCTAAGCTTTTTTTATATGATTATCTTTAAGAAGATATTCATTTTGGTTAAATATTGGTTTCTATACAGGATAACAATGGATTTAGATTTATTCTCCTTAATTATCTATTTACATATATTTTTAACTTTTAAATGCATTAAAGAAAAATAAGAGGAAATGAATGGGAATTAAGTAGAAAGGATGAGACATAAACTGTCTCCTTACAGATATTTAAGACATTACTAAACTTTCCAGGGATTAAAATGGTTCTGCAATATATTGATCCCTAGGAGGAGCGGGAAAGGAAAACGAGAATCCATAATAAATCAAGGCAGCTTTAGTATGGATATATATTCTTTAGACGACAAGTTTATACCATTTTAATGGAATTATTCCTAGTACAGTCATTATAAGTGATTAATTGTTCTATATCATTATGTAATATTGTTTGTTTATTATTATTTTTGATTCTTAGATTTTTCTAACAATAGTCAAATACGAGTAAGTCAACTTGCCAAGACATTGTTCAATATTTTTTTTTCGTCTCTTGAAGATGTTGTAATAAAGGAAGTAAATCTAGATCTTGCTTGTTCTCTTATATACGAGTATATATATATATATATATATATATATATATATATATATATATATATATATATATATATATATATATATATCGTCTTCCTATATAAGCTCAGCAACCATTACAACTCAATGACGCAAGATTGATTTCGCAGATAAATTTACCTTTATATTCGCAAAAAGAATTAGCGTAGCATATTCCATAAATTCCCAGAATACGACAGATGATTAATGAAACACCTTATCTTATATTAACGTACGACCAAAGATTGTTAGATATATTGGCTATCAGGCAATGATTGGTTAGAAAGGATAGCGAATCTAGTTCCTTTGTAAACTACCAAATTTATCTTCTATTCCAATTGTAACCATTTCTCTATCTTATTATTATTGGTTGATTTTTGTGAAGGAATTATTGGCGCTCCATTTTATTTTTCCTATTTTTTATTGTTATTGACAAATTATCCATTACTTACTTATTCTTTACCTGCCTATTTTATCTTCCCCCTTTGGAGTAGGGCGATGTGAAAACCAGGAAACCCCCCTTCCCCCAGCATCACCGTTTCCCGTAAGGCAAAACAGCTACGCGCCTCCACAGAGTCGTTAGACTCACAGGAGGCAATAACTCTGAAGTTGATCACCAGGCAATCTTCAGGGGTTCCGAAAGCTGCCCCGCGAAAGGAGGACAGCAACAAAGGAGCTTCGGCTCCTTTGCTCACGCCTCGTGGTGGGCTGGGTGGCTCGGAGACGGTGGATCCTCGAAAAGAGAGCCTCCCGCCTCCGAAGCCGCAACGCCCGCCTAAAGTTTCGAAGCAAAGGGAGGAAAAGACTCGCATGGCGAGCCCAAACTCCCCTAATTAGTCTTAGAAGGCGACAGCACCTTCAGCGCATTGTCTGACCAATAGCGCCCCTGGTTCTGCATCCAGGAATTGTACGGCCATTCACGTGAGAGTCTTCTCTTCGAAGAGTGCCCCCGCGTCTCCTCCGAGCTAGGCCTGGAGGGCAAATTCCTTCAATGAAATTGCCGCGGACTTCGGGCCAACTCGGAGGAGCTGCGGAGGTACGTCTCGTCCCATTCCCTGTTAGCTATTTTTCTGCAGGAGACAATGCTAGGCGCGTGCCCCCTGCCCACCCTCTTGGGCATAAGAGTTTTGCGACCCCATAACCACGAGACGAGGGCCGGGCTGGGGGATGCGCGGTTTACACCCAGCGTGATGTCTCCGTTCCTTTTTTCACTTTAGATAACTTCTTTCAGGCAGTGGCTGTGCAGCTTCACCTGAATAGGAGGTATACTGTTATTTCTGCGTACATTCCACCGTCAGCTGACTTCGACGCTGGGGACTTCCGCAGCGTCGTGGCACGGTTGCCAAGGCCCTTTCATTTGCTTGGAGAACTGAACGGCAGACATCCTCTCTGGAGAGATTAGTAAATAAATCGCAAGGGACAAGTCCTTGCCGATCTGATCGAAGAGCTTGAGATAGGGGTCCTAAATGTCGATGAGTTTACGCATCACTGCCCGTGAACCGCTTCATTTTCTTTCCTTGATCTATCTCTGTACTCTCCGGATGCACAGCCTGATTTTGATTAGGGGGTGGTCGATGACCTCCATGGTAGTGATCAATCTCCCATTCAAATATCATTTTCTGGTCCGCTGCCGCCTGAGAGCGACCTCCGTGATGCTTAGCGATGGCTTGGTGCCCTGCATTTCAGGAAATGACTGAAATCTCCATCTCAGTCTAGGAGTTTAGGTCGGTAGAGGAGACCGTTGCATTCTTCTCCGGCAACCTCATCGCCGCCTGCCTAACTACTATTCCCAGAACATCCGGTCGTTTTGCACGCCGACCACTCCCGTAGTGTTCGGCTGAGTGTGAGACGGCCATCAAACAGAAGCCTTATAGTTACATGCGCTATAAGCGCCGCCCGAACAATTTCACTGTCGGTGAATAGGGCTCCGTTCGGGTATATTTCGAATCACGTCCGCCACTCTTCTTGGCGTGCATGAGAATGAGACCGCAACCTGGGACCCCGCGTCCGTAGCGAAATCTTTCGCGCTTGCTTTCTCCGTATTCTCTAGCCGCCATGCTGCTCCGCTAGCATTCAATGCACGTCGTGATGTCGCGGAAGGCCGCTGACTGGACTTTAGCTCCAAAAGCGTGAAACCTTTCAACGACAGGTTTATTCTAAGTGAGTAGTGTTCCGCGTTTGCTTCCTGTGCAGACGCCGCTCATGGTTCGTACGATGTCCCGTACGCCATGCTTCGGCACCTGAGTGAACGACGCATGAAATTTCTGTTAGATTTGATCAACAGGATCTGGGTGGAATGTCTCCTCCTGGATTCCTGTCGAATCGCTACTGTGCTGCCCTTTCGCAAACCGAGGAGAGATCACTCTACTCGGACCGGTTTCCGCCCAACCTCTCTAACTTCTTGCGTGTGAAGTTGATGGAGAAATTGGTAAATGTTAGATTAGCTTTTTACCTGGACAGTGGAAGCCATCTGTCTTCTGCACAGTGCGGCTTCCGCAAGTTCCACTCTATGTTGGATGCTCTGCTCCCACTGGAAAATGTCGTCTGCGAGGCTTGTCTTCGTAGACGGTATTACGCCACGGTGTTTTTCGATCTGGTGAAAGCCTATGATACCGCATGGTGATACGGTATCATGAAGACTCTCCACACGATGGGAGCGAGGAGACGCCGCCTAATGTTTATATCTTAGTTTTTTCGAGATTGTCGATTCTGCATACGGTTGAGGGAGCCCTCTCTGGCCTAATGGAGCAGGAAAAGGGTGTCCCGCAGGGAAGTGTCCTTAGTGTCACTCTCTTTGCCTTGAGCATCAACGGTATTACCTAGCTGCCGGGTTATGTTCTCACTACGATCTACGTGGAAGACATTTCGATCTTTTAGGCGCAGCCGAGATGCTAAGTCTGGAGCGTCGACTCCAACAGGCATTGTACCGCGTATCTCGCTATGCCGAAGCGCAGGTTTTAGTTTTCCTTGGCCTAGACTAAGGTGGTGCACTTCTGCTGCCATCCACAGGTCCAACCCGACCCAGCTTTCTTTCTTAATGGGGTGCGCCTGGAAGTGGATGAATTGCACCGTTTCCTTGGTCTAATATTTGACCGAAACCTTACCTTGGAGGCTCATATTCGCTGCCTTGGTGTTTCTGGTGCCCGCGCCATGGATATTCTTCATTCCGTCACGTTTAGCTCTTGGGGTGCGGATAGGACTACTGCCTTATTTTTTTAACGATCCTTTATCCGTTTAAAGCTGAACTACTGAATGAGTTTTATGCATCCGCAGCCGGACATCTATTGCGGAAAGTGGACTTGATCCACCAAAAAGGCTTTCGCTTGGCGACCAGTGCCTTCCACATTTCCCCTATTAAGAGCCTGCTTGTCGATTCTGGAGAGATTCCATATCTATGTGCCGTTCCCAGTGCATTACTGGCCTGTACGCACGAGACCAGCATCTCTCTTTGTTGCCAACGGCTTTCAACGCATCCGAAACTGATCTCGGTGGTGCCTATATCGCCGAGTTGTACAAGTCATACCCTATGCCCTTTGGGTTCCAGGCTAGGAAACTTCTTTTAGACCTGGATATAGTTCTCGTAAACGCCACCCTGGGTGGTACCACATTTAGCTATTTGTCGCCACGCCTCAGCTCCCAAAGATTATACAGCGCCGAGAGTATTGCGCTCTAACTTTTTGGAGCACACCTCGTGTCACGCTTGAATCGTGACAGTGTATACGGATGGCTCCAATTCTCAAGACTGGGTCGGTTTTTACGCTGTATCCCCGGTTCGAAGTTCGACTACGGATCAGAGTTTTATGCATCCGCAGTCAAACGCTTATTGAGGAAAGTGGACTCGATCCACCACACAGGCCTTCACTTGGCGACCGGTGCCTTTCGATCTTTCCCCATTAAGATCTTACAGGTCGATGCTGTGGATATTCCACTCGCTCACCCCGTGCACAGTGCAGTATTCGCCTGTACGCGCGAGCCCAGCGCCTCACTCAGTCGCCAACAGCTCTCACTGCATCCGCAGCTGATTTCGACGGTGCCTATGCCGCTGAGAAGCGCCAGTCATACACTGAGCCCTTTGAGTTTAGTGCTAGTAAACTCCTTCGAGAGCTAGGTATAGCTCTCGGGCTGGTGGAGCCCCTGGTTCTTCCCAGGACGCCACCCTGGAGGGTACCACATTTGGCTATTTGTCGTCACGCCTCTGCTCCCAAATCTTGTACAGCGGCGGGAGTATTGCTTTAGACCTTTTTGGTACACACCTCGTGTCACGCTGGAACCGCGCCAGTGTATACGGATGGCTCTAAGTCTCAAGAGGGGGTCGGATCCACGCCGTATCCGCTCTGTTTGAAGTCAGCACGGCTCTGCCAGGCGCAGCGTCTGTCTTCACAGCCAAGCTGGTGGCAATACACCACTCGGTACGGGAGATTACGCGACGTGCCTGGTTCGGAGACCGGATTGTTATCTATAGCGACTCACAAAGCGCCCTGAGTGCTCTTGTGGCATTTGAATCTCCGTATCCCCTGGTTCGCAGTATCCCTAATGCCACGGTATTGGCCAGCCGGGTGGATGTCGAGATTATCTTCTGCCGGGTTCCTGCACATGTAGGAATGGCAGGAAATGAGCGCGCCGATGATCGAGCCAAAGAGTCCGCGAGGACTCTGCTACTGGACCAGCGTTTCGCTCATCTTTACACCGACTACATGGCAGGAATACGCGCAGCTCTTCGGGCTGCTTAGCAAATAAGATGGGAGACAGTCAAAGGGGACATTAAGTTGCGTGCCATTGCGCCGTGACTGTTTCCATGGACCTACTTCCCCCCCCCTCCCCTCTCAATGCCGCAAAGGCTTCAGGTTGCTTTCTGTCGCCTCCGAGTTGGACACACTCGCGGGACGCACCGCCATTTAATGGAGCGCTCGCCTGCGCCCTACTGTGAAGACTGCGGTGTCCTCCAGACTGTCCAGCACATTCTTGTTGAATGTCCTAGTCTGGGCGATCTCCGCGCACGTTATTTGTCCCAGTACCGGGATGGGCAGTGTCGCTACCACCTGTCCCTTGTACGCGGGACGGATTTGTGCACACCAACCTGTGAACTTTTAGACTTTTTGGAGGAGTCCGTCCTTCTTCCCTTTATTGAAGTAGTTATAGGAGGGGGTTGTTGTTGCATTTTCCTTATTTTAGTAGGTTGCATGTTCCTGCGCCGGGAGGAAGCGGAGCTGCCCTTGACGCCGGAGCTTGCTTCCTGCTTATTACCTTTTTTTTCTTTATTGTATTTTTATTGATGGTATTTTTATGTTGTTTTTTTTAGCTTTCTCTCTCAGATACGCCTAATTTTAGACAATGTTGAATACGGTGACTTATGCCCAAGTAAGCAGTCGTCAGATGAGCTCTTAAAAAAAATCATTGTCGCCGTACTGACGGGACTCAGCACTCCATCTGGCCCAGCTCAGCCTCTGGCCTTCTTCCGCTAACATCTTCTTTCTGCCTTTCTGTACTTATCCTCCTCATGTCCCTAACGGCAGGAAGGGTGGGGACTACACTAGGCACTTAGCTCTTCGTCAAGATTAAAGGAACTGACAAGCCGCCTTATGCCCTGTCAGAAGAGAGCCTTTAGAATATCTATATATGACATTGGAGGTTGGGACGTAATTATTGGGAAGATTGAAATTGCCCCAATAACCGCCTGTTATTTTCTCGAGAACGGCCGCAGCGGGCTGACCACCCCGCTGCGGCCGTTCTCCAGTGAATAATGCTGTTTTGTTTAGGGAGAGCAGCATGCCCAGGATACCCTGTATTGCAAGAACAAATTGAGTTGTACTCATTAATTTCCCTGTGAATATGACACGACTGCCCAACCCGGAGGCAAACCTGGATTAGGACTATAGATCCCATTTGGAAGAATCCCACGTGAAGTTAACTTGCAGTTAAGCTTCCACCTCTTAGGTGTTGCATGGGCCGCTTGAAAAGAGGAGGGGGAGTTAAAATACCCACTTCGTGCAACAGCCTCCTTCCACACTTATCTGGTCCCTCTTCGACAGCCTTAGAGAAAGCGCGGCTTCACTCAATTATGGCAACGCTGGGGGATCCTACAACACAGGAGGCTTTAGGATCCAAAGCTTCTCATTCATTTCCCAATGCAGTCGAAGAGATCAGAGGGCATCTGCTCCTGAGAAGTAATCAACAACAACAATAACTTTATCCACACTTTTTAATTCTCAATTAATAACTCGTTAATCAATTTTGCTATCACTCACGCTCAACTCAGTCCTTTTGTAAATCATAAAATTTGATTTTTAAAGACATTGTCCTCATATCAGTGATTTATATTAAAAATAATCTAACTAATCAAACGTTGCATTTTGTTTTAGTATGTTTGTATTTTAATATGAAGGTGAAATATAGAAAAAAATATAGATCCAACCCCTTTTATTCATAAATACGGTTAATTAATGCGTGCAGTCAATATTTACAATGATGTCTCCTTTTCTCCAGGACGGTTCCAATTCGTTTTGGCCTCCTGAAGACCATATTTGTGATAATATATTTACTGATAGTCCTTTGAATTGGTTCAATAAGCACCCGCAAATGCTCACAATTGGAAGGCATCTGTTTATCAATCGCCGGTTCGATTATTGCCCCCAGAATCTCTTTTTGGTTCAAATCTGCCGAATTCCCAGTCCAAGGCCACAAAATGTCGATGTTATTTTCGGCAAGAACTTTGCTATTGACTTTGTGAGAAGTTGCGCCATCATGCTGAAAATATAGTTTACATCTCCAAATTCGTGCTGAACTGTTAGTTAAAGGTGCTGAAGAAGAAGGTTTTGGAACCATTCTGAGTTCATGGCAGTGTTCTTTGGAAAAAATTATTATTAGTGCTCCATCCCTTAGTTGAGAAGCAGACCCAGAAATGGATAATGTCTGGATGCTTCATGGAGTGTACGGCACAGGACTTGCGAAAGCGCTTCATCTGTTCCAATCTTAAAGAGAGATCTTACAGAAGCTCCAAACAAGCGGAAAGGAGATTCATCAGAGAATATCTCTTTTCAAAAGTTAGTTAGTTATTCAGCGTCAATCCTTCCATGATACGGGGAGGATTCCTCAGCGGATATGAGATTAATATAAGGTCAGTATGACAATCGCTGGTCGTCCCAAGGGCACCAGGAGCCGGTCCTCTTTTGGGGAGAGGTGCCAGGAAGTATTATGTTTTGACACCAAACCGCGCTCAGGTGGAAGCCTTCGTCACCTCGGTGGAGAGGGATCTGTTTCGCGTCAGAGGTACGTTGATATAGATACCCATTGGCAGGATTCTTTGGAACCCAGAGTGTATGTGTGTTGTGCTTTGAAGGTAGGAGAGGAAATAAAGCATTGTTGTTATTGGCTATGTGTGAGGTGAAAGGTATAAGATCTACCCACCCGAAAACAGGGTTAGCACAAAGTCTTAAACAGTGCTAAAGTGGAGCATATCTGTAAGGTTGTTATTGGTAAGAAGACGCTTATTTGCAGCATTACTCGACTTGAGACCCTTGTTTAAAACTCTCCAGTACACTGTGTTTGTTGAAACGTTCACACCTCTATCATACCAACCATGAGGAATCTTGTCATTTGATTCATCCCGATCTTTGCGCTATGACCTTACCAGGAGTCGATCTTGGTTTTCATTTGGAGAGTTTGAGCGTCCAAAATACTTCTTCACAGGAGTGTGCCCTAGTCATTTTTTAAAGTCATTAATGATCTTAAAGATGATGCTCCTTGATGCAATATATTTAGCAACTATCCCTACGCATCTTTGGCCACTTTAGTGCAGAGCAACACCGATTGTGCGTTTTTCTCTTTAAAGAACTCTTTCTGAAATTGAAAAAGAATCAAACATTTTTTTTTTTTAGAAATAGTATTACCAAATAGATTAACATTATACAAAATCATTCAATCAACCCAGATTTGTCATCACTTTACACTTTTGATTGAATAGCAAATTTCCAAGGACTGAAACTCACGTCGTACAGGAACAAGACCAGAGCGCGATTTTAGATTGGGTAAAGGAATGCAGTTTTTTCATATTATTTTTGAAATTCTGACTTTTGATAAACCTGAAATTATTTAAATATTAAAATAATTATTCCTATCACGTTAATTTTTAAAACAAATGAAAAAAACTAGATATTAGTCTCAAAACTGTTCGCTATGACTGTATATATATTTATATATATATATATATATATATATATATATATATATATATATATATATATATATATATATATATATATATACGAGTACTATTGAAGAAGTCCACAGATGTTGCAGCGTTATTAATTTTAACTTTTATTTTCTTAATATTTCTTACAAGTTTTTTAATGAGGTCTTCGTGGCGATTAAAAACATCCGTGAATGACATTCTTTATTCCTAGAGTCTTTCGACCGTGTTAAATTATCATTAGGGAATGAACAGAAAAGGAATTATTTACAAATTTCACAATATATATAGTCTCTCTAAGTGAACATAAGTATTACCACACTCCCGACATCTCGGCCTCTCCGAGTTGACCGCCATTAAAAGAAGCACGTTTTCAAACCTTATTTTCCTTTCCCTCCTTTGCCAGAGAACTAGATCGGAGCGACAAATATATATATATATATATATATATATATATATATATATATATATATATATATATATATATATGCAAAATATCCCACATGACAATGAAAATCGGATCCCAAGTACTTTTAAACTTTGTCTAGTTCATTCTCAAGGACTAGCGAATTACTTTACAAATGGGGTATATACTCGTATAAAAGACAACAAAGCGGTGCCCCGCCCATGTACAGCGAAAGGACACAAAATAGAAAAATAGTATCAGAACTCCCTTGTTTTATCGTTTTCTGAGGCCTTTTCCTTGCTTGTCCGCCTCTTGAAATGTTTAAATTTACAAAATGTTGATTCAAAATAATAACAAAAGTATAGGGGGGGGGAAGTTCTGTAGATTGTGCAGTTTGCCATAAGCAATACTTTGGACAGACCGGAAAATCACTAAATGTACGTTTGCCCCAGCATAAATGCAATATTAGAAGAGGTGAAAGTAATAGTGCTTTATTTTTTCATTTATCTGAAAACACTCAGCGTATCAAATGGAATCCGGCTAAATTAATTTAAAAATCTAATGATTATGTTAAAAGAAATATTATCGAATGTTCATTCATTAATTCCTTCGCCTAATTTCAATATATCTTCCGTTCTATTTAAACTTGTTCCTGTAATTAAAAAGATTATTTGTAACGAAATTGTCCATTTTAACTCTTAGCCCTTTGATTTGTTCAATTTGTTATAATTCTTTTGTTTATTTCAATATATTTATATTTGCTATGTGACCTATAGGTCTACTTTTCTCACACATGGAACTTCCGGAAGAGATCTTATCTTTATTTCTTTACCCTTCGTATCAGGTATTTAATCCCGTTTCTGATAATATTTTTCTATTTTGTGTGCTTTTGCTGTACATGGGCGGAGCACCGCTCAGTTGTCTGTCTCATATATATATATATATATATATATATATATATATATATATATATATATATATATATATATATTTATATATATATATATATATATATATATATATACCACCTTTTTAAAGTAATTCGTTACTCTTTGAGAATGAACTGAACAAAGTTCGAAAGTACTTGGATTCCGCTTTTTATTTTCCTGTTGGTTTTTTTACAGTTATTGCTTCACTCACACGCTACTTTGTGAGTTTTTCATATATATATAGTTTTATACTACTTTTTGTTATTTAAAATAATACCCTCTGCAGTATTATTATAAGAGTGATAAGGTGTAGAATTTCAAAAAAGTTTTGGCTTCATTTGGAAAAAGAGAAATACGCTGGGGTTTTTTTCCTGAATCATCGTATCAAAATCTAACAAGGTTTTGGCGAAGAAAATATAAAGAGTTCCTCTGCACCAGCAGCTATTTTGGGGGGGCTGCTGAGAAATTTCTGATTTTTTCTCTAGGCTGTTTCATCACGAAATTGGAAAACTTTTCAGGAGAATTTATTAAAGCTTGCATTTGAACTGAGTCTCTCATAATAAATGATATGTGGAAGGTGTATTACCATATGACATATTTTTTGGTATAAATTCAAGCTTTAATTCGTCAATCATGATGCAGAGCTCGTTTCAGAAGAAGGACATTCAGTAAATTCAGAGTACAAATATAGAATTGCTTAAAACGTCCAAACAAACGCCGTTATGTGACGTGTCGTCAAATGTTAAAACCGTATTTTTGTTAAAGAGTGCTTTGTACCTTTACCTTATTTGTACTTACCCCTAACCTTGCCAGTTTCGTTACAAGCCATTGTTCCTAACATTAGTCGTATTTACCCTTTTTAGTTTTCGTTTATTTATTTTAATACCTACAAATTTCTGATCAGGAAAATTCAGTTCCTGCGTTATTTCTATTCAAGTTTATATGATGGGAAATTGCTGTGTTAATAAAACGGGAACTAATTTAAGATAGAAAGCCTTAAAACATCCTATCCTTATAGAGACAATCTCTACCTACGATACTAAAATTAGATGCGAGACACTTTCAGAAAATTACAAACGTTTTATTGACTGATTTTATGCCCTCGTTTGCCCTTATTTGGGTCTTACCACGAATTGGAATTACTAAAAGGAGGAACAGACAAATGGTAAACGAGAAACGTTAAGCACTATAGGAATAATGGTTGCTTCTGCACAGTTAAATGGTACAGAGAAGTGCTAAAAAAGCTAGGATGAGAGCAAAGCAGTTTTATTCTACTTCTATTTTAAGCACGTTACTTTTTAACGTCCTAAAACCATATGTCAAGTAAATTTGCATCCAAAGAGTTCATAGGGAGTGGTGCCAGTCACTAAGGCTGGAAGATACGATTAGAGTAGGCTCAATGGATGATATTAACGCAGAATAGAATCATCTATAATATATTAACAAAATATTAAGATTAATAATATATTAAGAAACTATTTATGCGATAGATGAAGTTAAAATGTATGGAAGATATATGTATACTCGTATATACACTTGACTGAAGGAACGGCCTCCTCCCAATGTCAGCCTGAACTGAATGCCCTTTGTAGGTACGCCACCAGACGATAATAGAAGCAGAAGTTTCTTCTTTTGTTTTTGATTGTGTAAAAAACTTCTAAGCGAAAATACAAATTTAATCACTTTTGCGATTACATCGTAGTGATTAAACCGTAGACATTTAAGTACCAAACACCACTATTCCAAAATATTCCATTATGCGGATCAAAAAAGAGAACTATTATAGGTATGAATGTAAACAAATAAAAAAATCTCAGGTTGTATGAATTATAATGCAATAAAGTACTTTATTGTGATTATTGGTGCAAGTTAATATTGATCCGAACTTCTGCATTACCCCAACTCTCAGGGTCGCAATGAGATGAACCATTAATTGAAAAAATGATTTATACAAAAATTCGCCAATCGGAAAAGAGAAATTATACACAACTAAATGATTTTTCTGGGTAACAATGGACGATGCAGGAACGAAGGTAAGTTTTGCTTATTTTATTTCTGCCGGGGAATAAGCTTGAGCTTATTTCTGCGTACTTTTTGAACTCAAAATACAGGTTTTAGAAGGTGATATCTTTAATTTTCACCAGAAAAAAATAGCTACGAAAGAAGGTATTGATTTTATGCATAATTTTGAAATCATAAAAATATAGTTTATTATATAGACTCTTTTTTTTAGGGGAAGAGGAGATATCAAATGTAGGCTACATAAATATATATTCAATGGAGAGGTAATATAAAACAGTACAAAACTATAAATGCTAAAAACTCAGGAAATAGGAGAAAAAACTATATATGTTTTTCATATTTAACAGAAGTCACCATTCAGGAGAAAATTTTCACTCTCAACCAATACAAAACCTGCCTATCTCAGAAATATTTTGTAAGCTAGACACGTACCGAAAATATTTTTCTCCAGAAATATCCGCAAAAACGTACTTTCTCTTCTTTCAGAATATCGATTTGATTTCTTCTCTGCCGTTTGCGGTGAAATAACTCACTTAAAGGGACCTTTCTTTTAGCCTCTTGAAATCTCACTTAGATAAGGTGTTGAAAAAAGAATACGTAACGCCATCTGGCGTGAGTAAAAGACTCTTAGGAGTAGAGGTGGAAGGTGAGTGAGGGGAGATATTAATCATTATCAAGAACCCGAAGGTTTGACAGGGGCTAAAGTACATAGTTGAAATTTCAAGACCAGGTCCGACAATTTAAGATCGGGGCTAGAGAGATTTATGTAAATCCATGGCGAAGTGAACCTTGAGAAATGGTGCTTCATACATTTAATGATCAGTTAATCCGTGGATTAAAGATAAACTTTGAGAAATCTGGTTAATAATTTTAGTGAACTGTTAATTCATGGATTAAAGATAAATTTTGATAAATCAAGTCATACGTTTATTTACCAGGTAATCAGTGGATTAAAGATAAATTTGAGAAATGGGGTTTCATACGTTTAGTGACCTCTTAATCAGTAGATTAGAATTGAACTTTGAGAAATGGGTTTTATACTTTAATTGAACTGTTAATCCCTATAATAAAGATAAACTTTTAAAAAAGTGGCTTCAAACTTTTAGTGGCCTGTAAATCCGTGGGCTAAAGATAATTATTGAGAGGAGGTCGTTTCCATCCTTTACTAAGTTGTTAATCTAGGGATTCTAAATAAATTTTGAGAAATGGGTTTTGTACTTTTAGTTATATATCAATCCGTCGATTAAAGATAAAATTTTAGCAATACGTTTTTATACTTTTAATGACCTGTTAATCCGTGGATTATATATAAAGTTTAAGAACTAAGGTTTCATACTTTTAGTGAACTGTTAATCCAGGGATTATAATTAAAATTTGATATATGTCCTTTGATACTTTTTGTGATCTGTTAATCCGTGTACTAAAGATAAACTGAGAAATGGGGTTTCATTATTTTAGTGACCTTTTATTACATTCATTAAATAAAACTTTGATAAATGGGTTTTCATGCTTTTAGTGACCTGCTAATCCGTCGATTAAAAATAAAGTTTCAGAAATGGCGTTTCATAATTTTAGAGAACTGTTAATCTGTAGACTAAAGATAAAATTTTAGAAATGGAATTTCACAATTTGGGATACCTTCTAATCCATGGGTTAAAACAAATTGATAAATTGCGGTTCATCCTTTTACTGTCGAGTTCCTTCGTGGATTAAAGTTAATCGTTGAAAAATGAGATTTCATAATTTTAGTGACCCAAAATCTGTATATTAAAAATAAAGTTTGAGAAATGGGTTTCATAATTTTCGTAACTTGTTAATCCGTGGATTACTGATAATCTTCGAGAAATGGGTTTTTAGACTTTTAGTGGCCTTTTAATCCGTGGAAAAATATAAACTTTGAGAAATGGGGTTTCATAAGTTTAGTGAGCAGTTAATCAGTTGATTAAAATAAGCTTGGAGAAATGGGGTTTCATACGTTCAGTGACAAGTTAATTAGTGGATTAAGATAAACTTTGAGGACTAAGGTAGGATACATTTAGAGGGGACATGTTAAGCTGACGATTAAAATTAAAATTAGATATAGGGTGTTTCGTCCTTTTAAGGAACTTTTAATCCCTAGATTAAAGATAACCAGGGAGGAATCGAGTTCCATCATTTTATTAACCCTGTAATCTATGGATCAAAGAAAAACTTTGAGAAATGGGGTCTTCATGGCTTTATTGACCTGTTAATCGGCCGATTAATGTTAAATTTTGATACGTGGGGTTTCATCCTTTTACTGACCTGTTAATCCGTGGAATAAAGATAGACTGGAAAAGGGTTTCATCCTTTAAGTAACCTTTTAATACATCGATTAAAATAAATAGAAATGTTGTTTCATGCTTTTAGTAACATGATAATACACGGAATAAAGCAAAACTTTGTCAAATGGAGTTTCATGCTTCTAGTGACATGCTATTCCGTGGATTAAGATAAAATTTCAGAACCTGGGTCCCATACTTTTATTAACCTGTTAGTATGTGAGTTAAATCTAAACTCAGATAAATGCTGTTACATTCTTTTACTGACTCTTTAATCCGCGGATTAAAGAAAGACTTTGATGAATGATGGTTTATTTTTTATTGACTTGTTAATCTAGGGATTCAAATAACTTTGAGAAATGGGGTTTATACTTTAAGTGAACTGTTAATATCTGGATTTACGATATTTTTTGCCCAGTGGGGTAACATACTTTTAGCGAATTGTTAATCTGTGAACTAGATTAACTTTGATAAATGGGATTTCAGCCATTTACTGAACTTTTAATCCGTGGATTAATGATAAACTTTGAGAAATGCAGTTGCATCCATTAGTTTTCTGATAATCCATGGATTAACGATAAATTTTGAGAAAAACGGTTTCATTATTTTAGTCATCTCTTAATCCGAGGGCTAAATATCCATTTTGAAGAATATGATTTTATCTTTCTAATTAACTTTTAATCACTGGATTAAAGATAAACTTTTAGAAATGGGGTTTCATCCTTTTATTGGCCTGTTGATTCTTCGATTAAAGATAAACGTTGAGAAATGGGATTTAATAGTTTTATTGACCGGTTAATCCGTGGATTAATGAGGACTTTGAGAAATGTGGTTTCATTCTTTTAGTGACCTCTTAATTCGTGGATTAGAGGTTAACTTTCAAGAATGGATTTTCACACTGATATTTTATTGTTAATCCTGTATTAAATATAAAAATTGAGAAATAGCGCTTGTTACATTTATTGACCTGTTAATCTTTGGATTAATTATAAACTCTCAGAAATAGGGTTACATAGTTTTAGTGACTTGTTAATCGTGGACTAAAGATTAACTTTGAAAAAAAGTTGTATTTTGTCCCTATAGTGACATGTTAATCAGTAGATTAAAGGTGCTCTACGCCACCTAGGATTCACAATGGGGTGTAAAATATTTGTGCCTTCATTACTTTTTTCACTAACTATAATTTAAATTTTCATCAGAGTAATTTCTAAGAATTTCTTTAGAGTTTGAAAAAACAAAAAATTTTAGTACAGAAAAAATAGATATGATTATCCGATGCTTTAGAATGTTTTAAAAGAAAATGAATTACAATTGGCGACGTTCAGAAAATTTATTAAAATTTAAGTAAAGCTTTTTTATTTTATCTATAACTATATTTTAACAACGTGATTTTTGAAAGGGGGGAAATAGTTTAGAGTTCCTTTTTAAAATTATTATAATTGGCGAAGTTCAGAAAATTTAAAAAATTTTAACCATGGCTGCTTTTTTTAGATTTTTAAATTTTAATTTTAGTAGCGAAGCGCAAACTCTCCACGTAGGGGGGAGTGGCGAAGCCATTTTGTGGTTATCTTTATAAATTTCCCTCTTTTTCCCTTGAAATTTCTTCGTCCTCTGCTGTCTTTGACATCTAAAGGATTGCTCGAACTCACGGCCCCAACGCCCATAGGTTGTTTCGCGCCTAAATATCTTAGATTTCTTTTTACTTCTTCCCTCTTCATCACTTTATTTACATATCTTCTCACAAATCTCATAGCAAATATTCCTTCGGTGGTTTGGCTTATTCGTTTTAAATAACATCTATTTTTCTTCACCCTTTCTCAATATCTCGATTGTCACTGTAACTTCATTCCTCTTATAATCCATATTCACCTATTAAACAGGTACACTATAGTAATTCAACTGTAAAACAGCAAAAATATTCAAATTCTGTGAGTCTATCGTTTAAAAGGCCAATATTCTCATTCAATGTTTTACACCATGAGTTTTGCCATTTTACGATGCCTAAAACTTATACAATTCCACTTTGCTTCGGGCGGGAATTTTACCTATCTAAGAGAACACAACTTAAATTTGTTGTATCTTGTAAGGACTTCGTCAAGTAAAAGATGACTGTTTTGTTTTATGGTAACCTTATCTCGACTTTTATGATCTACGAACTTCAATAAAACTGGCATTGCGTCGACGCGAAATACGGAGGAGGTTTATGGCACTTGGCTTGCCCTGAGCCTTTCCTGTCGAGGGAGTCTCGGGGTGGGATTTACCGATCTTGGCCTGGTGACTGTCAATTTCCCAAAAGAAAATGACGAAGGTGCGAGAAATTATTGGCCGCTGTAGCTGATGTAACAAACACGAAATTTTGACGTGATTTGGGCAATGATTTGATGGTTATTCGAGCATCTGAAATTTGCACGCAATTAAATTCACTTTTGCGATGTCAGTGTTTGTAATATGGGTTTTTTTATGGTGCTAATTGCGCTCCAGGGTTAGATGACCTTGCCTCCACCAACCGCTTAGGAGATTAAGGTAGGGAGCTTTGATCCTAGATCCTAGGATACTTTACCACAATTTAGTGAGGACACGCTTCCTGTGAGGCTGTCCTGAGGGACCTGGTTATAGGGGAGGGACTCCTGCATGCTGTAGAACTTTTATAGCACCCTCATTGTGCTAGCGGTCTATAAACAACTAGGAAAGGGGAGTTCAATTGCAGCTTAACCTCACGTAGGATAAAACCAAGTAGGGGTGGTCCCACTCCAAGATTGCATCGAGGTGGATTGGTAGAGTCAAATCCAATTGAAAATGACTGACCACTCTTCAACTCTTTGTCTCTTCCCCTACAGGGGAGGGGCGCTAGAGTTTACAAATAGTCTTGCTTCCTGGGCGTGTGTAATATGTGTAAGAATGCCTAAGTTCGGAAATAGGATGAGTAAGTTAAAATCTTCGAGAGGGGCTGAAATAGTGCAGGTGACTAATAAGTTCATATACTCAATTCGAGCACTAAAACGAGTACGAAGTATCGAGATTGAAAGTAAATAAAGGGATGGATATTCAGCACAGCATTAACCAGAATAAACATATTAATTTGTATATAGATAAGGCTCGTGAACAGTAGCGAAGTGAGAATGTGAAGGTGATAAATACAATACCTCATTAGCACCAATAGGTAATAGTGGGGTGTACCATAATTCACTTAAACTCTCCCCTTTCGGGGGAGGGAGGTGGGTAGGGAAATATTAATTGTAAATCACAGATCACACCTAGTAAGTGTGATATCTAGAAATTTTGCCAAAGAAAATCCACAATAACCGATCAAATCTAGTGTAATACACCTCAAAACCTTCAAATCCCTGTCATATTCAAGTAAAAACACATTTATAATTATATATACGCCAACATTAATGCCATAAGATTTAAATGACAAAGAGAAGTTAGATGAAATGATGTATTTTTTAAATTTTAGAAGCCTATCTGGCAACTACCCACATAGGCACAAGTCGCCGCAATCAGGACAGCCTAGAACTCGGCTACTTTAAAATAAGAATATGAAAACACAACAACAAAAAAAAGAAAAATGGCAACAATTAGGAAGCAAGCTCTGGCGTCGGGGAAGGGTCCGACTCCCCCCCTCCCCGGCGCTTGAGCGTGTGAGCTACAAAGAAAACAATAACAAAAAAACAACAAAAAAAACAGTTAAATAAATGTGAGAAAGCCGGCCTCCCCCCCAAAAGTCTATAAGTCCACCAAACACTGTGCACAAACTCGGCCAAGTACAAAGAACAGGCATTACCGACCCCGCCCATCCCGGTAACGGGACAAATAACGTGCGCGGAGATAGCGCAGACAAGGACATTAAAAAAAGTAGCCGAACAGTCTAGGGGACAACGCAGACTTCACAGTAGGGCGCTGGCCAGCGCTCCATCAAATAGCGGTGCTTCCCGCGAGTGTAACCAATTCGGAGATGTTAGAAGCAACCTGAAGCTCTCGCGGCATTGAGGGGTAGCTCCATGGGAACAGTCGCGGTGCAATGGCACGCAACTATAAGTTCCCTTCGGCCGTCTCCAATCTCCTTTGCCAAGCAGCCCGAAGAGCTGCCCGTATTCGTGCCATGTAGTCGGTGTGAGGAAGAGCGAAACGCTGATCCAGTCACAGAGTCCTCGCGGACTCTTTGGCGCGCTCATTCCCCGCAATTCCTACATGTCCATGAACCTAGCAGAAGATAATCTTGACATCCGTCCGGCTTGCCAAAACCGTGACGTCAAGGATATCGCGAACCAGGGGATACGAAGATTCCAATGCCCTGAGAGAACTCTGGGCGCTTTGTGAGTCACGATAGATCACAATCCGGCCTCTGAACCGGGCACGTCGCGTAATCTCCCATACCGAGTGGTGTATTGCCACCAGCTCGGCCGTAAAGGCAGACGCAGCGCATGGCACAGCACCGCTGAATTCAAAAAGAGGGAATACGGCGTGGAAGCAGACCCCCTTTTCGGACTTAGAGCCATCCGTATACACTGCACGGTCCTAACGTGACACGAGGTGTGCTCCAAAAAGGTCGAACGCAATACTTCCGCCGCTCTAGAAGCTTTGGGAGCAGAGGCGTGACGACAAATAGCCAAATGTGGTACCCAGGGTGGCGTTCTAGGCAGAACGTAAAGGGATTAAGGTATGGCTGTCGTCTCTCGGTGGCATATACACCGTCAAAATCAGCTGCGGATGCAGTGAGTGCTGTTGGTGACTGAGAGAGGCACCGGGCTCGCGCGTACAGGCGAATAATGCACTGTGCACGGCGTAGAACGAGGGAACTCTCCCCAAAATCGACTAGTACGATATCAATGGTGGAAGTGCAGAAGGCACCTGTCGCCAGGCGAAGAATGGTGTGGTAGATCGAGTCTACCTTTCGCAATACACGCTATGCTGCGGATGTATAAAACTTGCATGCGTATTCGAGCTTCACACGAACAAAGGATCGATAAAAAGTAAGGCAGTAGCCCTATCAGCGCCCCAAGCGCTGAACGTCACGGAACGGAGAATATTCATGGCGCTGGTACAAGAGACCCTAAGGCTGCGAATATTAGCCTCCCAGGTGAGGCGTCGGTCAAATACAAGACCAAGGAAACAAAGGGATTCAACCAGCTCCAGGCGTACCTTATTAAGAAACAAGTCTGAGTCAGGGTATATCCCTGAATAGCGGCAGAAGTACACCACTTTAGTCTTAGCCAAGGAAAACCGAAACCTGTGCGCTTCGGCATAGCGAGATACGCGGTGTAATGCCTGTTGGAGTCGACGCACCAGAGTTGGCATCTGAGAATCACCAAAAGAGATCGAAAGGTCATCCATGTAGAACGTAGCGAGAATACCTTCCGGCAGCACCGAGGTGATGCTGTTGATGCTCAGGGCAAACAGTGTGACACTGAGGACACTTACCTGCGGGACAACCTCCTCCTGCTCATTTAACCCGAAAAGAGCTCCCCCACCCGTACGCTGAATCGACGATTTTACAAAAATTCAGATATAAACATTGGGAGGCGTCCACTCGCTCCCATAGTGGGAGAGTCTCTATGATAACGTATCGCCATGCGGTATCATAGGACTTCTCCAGACCGAAAAACACCGTAGCGTAGTGCTGTCTACGAAGGAAAGCCTCGCAGACTACATTTTTCAGTGGGAGCAGAGCATCCGACGTGGAGTGGAACTTGCGGAAGCCCCACTGTGCAGAAGAAAGATGGCCTCCGTTCTCCAGAACAAGGCTAATCTAACATTTTTCAATTTCTCCATCAACTTCCACACGAAAGAAGTTAGAGAGATTGGGCGGAAACCGGCCAGAGTAGAGTGATCTCTCACCAGTTTGCGAAAATGCGAGCACAGTAGCGATCCACCAAGAATCCGTGAGAAGATCCTCCGCCCAGATCTTCTTGTCTAAATCTATGAGAAATGGCATGCTTCGCTCACCCAGAGGTCGAAACATGGCGTACGGGACATCGCCGGACAATGGGCAGTATCCGCGCACGAAGCAAGAGCAAAACGTAAATCAATCAGAGTAAACCTGACGTTGAAGGGTTCTTCGCCTCTGGAGTTAAAGTCCAGTCGGCGGCCTTCCGCGTCATCACCACATGCATTGAATGCTAGCGGAGCAACATCCAGGCTATAGAATGCAGAGAAAGCGGTCGCCAAGATTTTGCCACGTATGGGGGTCCTAGAGTGCGGTCCCCTTCTCCTGAAGAACGGGAGGGGGGTCAAGCGAGAACTTCCCGCGAATCCTTTTGACTCCCATCCACACCTCTGCTACAGGGGTCTTTGCCGTTAAGTGAAGACACGTATGCGCGCCAAAAAGAGCTGCGGGCGTCTTTCGAAATATGACGGAACCTAGCCCTTGCCCGACGAAATTCACCGAGAGTAAAATCGTTCAGACGGCGCTTATAGCGCATGTAGGCATAGCGTTTCGACTTGAGGGCCGTCTACCATTTAGCTGATAACCATGCCAGTGGCCGACTTGCAAAACAACCAAGATTTCTAGGAATAGTAGCCATGCCCGCGGCGATGAGCTTGCCTGAGAAGAGCTCAACGCCCTCATCTACCGACTTAAAATCTTAGACTGATATAGATAATTCAGTCCTTTCCTGAAATGCAGACCGCCGCGCCAGCGCCAAGCACCACTGAGAGGGCTCTCGGGCGGCACCGGCCCAGGAAATGAGATTTGATTGGGAAAGTGATCACTACCAAAGAGGTAATCGACTACTCTTGAAGTAAAATCGGGCTGTGCATCCGGAGGGCACAAATATAGATCGAGGCTGGAAAATGAAGTGGTTCTCGGGCAGTAATGCGTAAACTCATCCAAATTTAGGACACCCATCTCAAGATCGTCGATCAGGTCGGCAAGGACTTGACCCCGGGTATTGATAGATTAGTCTTTCCAGAATGGGTGTCTATCGTGTAGAACTCCGAGCAAGAGAGAGCGCCTCAGCAACCGTGCCACGATGCTAAGGGAGTCCCCCGCGTCTAGGTCAGCTGACGGTAAAATGTACGCAGAAATAACAGTATACCTTCTATCAATGTGCAGCTGCACAACTACTGCCTGAAAGTAGTTATCTGAAGCGAAAAAAAGAGGGCAGACATAATGCTGGTTATAAGTTGCACATCCTCCCGCCCGGCCACCATCCCGTGGTGGTGGGGTCTAAAAAGCAATATACCCTGGGAGGTGTTGGCGGGGGCATGCGAACAGAATGGTCTACTGCAAAAAGATAGCTAACGGGGAACGGGATGAGACGAGCCTCAGCAGCTTCTCCCAGTTGGCCTGGAGTCCGCGGCAATTCCATTGAATGAATATGCCCCCCCCCTCCCAAGCCTAGCTCGGAGGAGACGCGTTGGCCCTCTTCGAAGAGAAGACCCTCACGGGAATGGCCGTATGCTTCGCGTAGGCAGAACCCATGCGCTGTTGGTCAAGCAATGCGCTGAAGGCACTGTCGTCTTCGAGGACTTATTGGGAGAAGTTGGGCTCGTCATGCGAGTCTTTTCCTCCCTCCGCCTCGAAACATTATGCAGGCGTTGCAGCTTCGGAGGCGAGGGGCCCTCTTTTTGAGAATACATTGTCTCCGAGCAACGTAGCTCACCACTAGGCGTGGGCGAAGGAGCCGAAGCTCCTTGGTTGCTGTCCAACTTTCGGGGGGTAGCTTTAGGAACCCCGTATAATGGCCCAGCGACCAACTTCTAGGGTGTTGCCTCCTGTGAGTCTAACGACTGGGTGGAGGCGCGTGGCCATTTCGCCTTACGGGAGACGGTCACGCTGGGGGAAGGAGGGGGGAGCCCTGGTGTTAGCCGGTGATGGGTAGGAACCCTTTGTTCCGCCGGCTTTACCAGATGAGCGCTGGGGTTGAGTAGAACCCGCGGCGAAGAATCAACCATGCTCGTTCGGGTGGATGGGGCAGAGCCGGGCGTGCCAGGATAAAGTCCTTACCCTCGAGGAATGAGAGACAATCCTGGGCCCGAACGGCCAGGATTTCTTTCTCAAGGAGATATGCACCACATTGCTTCGAAGAAGCGGGGTGCGGCTCTCCCCAATAGACACACTTGGCCACACACAATTCGGACTTATCCTGTGCTGCCTTGGAGCAACTTACACAGACATCGGGTGACCCAGACTTTGCACGTCTACAAGAACGATTCGTATGTCCGCAGTGGTGACAGTAATAGCACCTCCACTGCAGTGGTCAGAATGCCTTCACGCGGTAGTCGTGCAAACCGGCACGCACCGATTCAGGGAGCTTGGCACAGTCAAACCTGACGAAGAGTGTAGGAGTGGGTCTCAATAGCCCTCCCTGTTTTCTCATCATACGCTCAACCTTGACCGCCCCGTGGTCAGCCAGCTCTAGAGTGATATCTTCTATAGAAAAGTCCACGAGTTCCCTCACATAAACTACTCCTTTCACAAAGTTTATGGTAGAGTGCGTCGTCACACTCACGGAGGTGCCATCAAGTGTCCGAAGAGCACTTATCTTGGCCGCCTCGGAGGGATCCCCGGCGTTCGCAAGCAGGCTCCCGTCCAAGAGACGGGTCACCTTCGGCACTCTACCAATCACTTTAGCTAAAGTTCTCGTCTGATGGATCATGTTGCCCTTAGCCAACATGCTGCCATCAGTAGAGTGAATATCTAAGAAGCGTTTAAAGCAAACGGGCTCGAAATCACCGGGTAATCTCTGATTGAGTGGCCCCGATGTAATCGATGCTCCGCTCTGCGCACTAGCCCTTTTCGTCATACTTAGGGGCTCTGCACCCTGGAGGCAGAGGAGCCAGATGTGCCGATCTTGGCTTGGTCGCTTACCCAAGTGACAGCAGACCCATCCATCCCCGCAGCCATCGCGGAGAGAGAGGAGCCCCGAGACTTTTTGTTGTTTTTCTTTTTAGGAGAGGATAGCGGGGAATGAACCTTTTTCTCCACTCCGCTGGCAGGAGCCCCTAGCCCAGATGGACCGGCCTCAGCAAGGTCCTTCTCCAAGATGAAGAAGATTCTGGCAGTCTTCTGGGCACCAGTATATGGAGGAGATACCTTCCCTCCTTGTACTGCCTTGGAAACCCTAGCCGTTTAAGGAGGACTTTGCATAGGGGCGGACCTGAATTCGGTGCTTGGCGCCGAACCCGGATTCGCTCCCATGGAAGGCCCGACCTTCTCTGACTGGGTTGTCTCAAGAACCATCTTTATCTAGGGAGGGTTGGGGCATCCGGTTGGCTATCTTCCCCAGTACATCACAGCTCCTATTAGCAGTGGTGTCACAAGTCGAGTCTGGGGAGGCACAGTCCTTTACCCCCGCTAGGTTTAGTATTGTAGCCAGCAGGTCTTTTGAGGAAAGCGACCGAAGGGGCCTGGCTTCTTTCTGCCCCCTAAGTGGGTTTGCCCTACCAAGCCGCTTCAGTGATGAGCGGTCTGATATGGACTGCCTGCTGGATTTCTTGGCAGTTCCCTTGGAAAGTAAAGTGGGGACTGCCGCAGGAAAGAAGGAAGTGCCTGAAGGCACCTCCAGACAAGGGGGTAAGGGGGAGTCCCCTACCTCCTTAGACGAAGGAGAAGAATAAGCCTTCTTTTCCGGTTAGAGGGAATTGGAAGGTTTCCTGCGAGAGCACAGGAGGGGAGAGGCCTCTATTTTTTCTCTGGATCTGCCCGAGAGCGGCTCCGATGATGGACAAGGGAAAATTGACAGGAGATTATTAATTTTCTCATCATTGGGCATGGTGACCCTATTTTTCTACGAGAAGCAAACGTTCATCACCCCTCGCAGTAGACCGCTCTGCAAGGGGTGCGTACGGGTCTGGCAGAACCAGGTACCGCCATTTAAGGCCACCCCTCCCACCTGGTGATTTGGCAGATCTTCAACATGGCAGCTCCAACTAGGCCACTGTTTAAAATAATGGTACATAAAAAGGCAAATGTTGCATGCAATAGGTAGTGAAGTGAGACGGAATAAGGATGTCAAAAAGGTATGGGTTGGGATGAAGCAGGTTGTTAAAACTCACCATCCCAGTCTGCAGCTCAGAGGTTAGGGAACATTTCCCCTCCCCCTCCACTCCCTATCCGGGATAGTTGGCTGAGAAGTATCTAAGCATCTACCATGTGAAAATAGAGGGTAATCAGAGAAAGATATGGGAGACGTTGTAGGGGAACTGATGAAGTAAGGAAAAAATACAGGCTGTCTGAAAGAAGGAGAAGAGGCAAGGTTGGCCGCCGTCCCGTCAGCACGGCGACCAGGAAGGCAAATCGCCGCGCCCCTTACGGGGTGCAGGTTAAAAGAGAATTGGTACAGAAGACGAAGAAGGTGTTAGCAGAAGGAGAAAAAAATGCGAAGCTGGGGCCAGACGCTGAGTCCCGTCAACAGGCAGCCAGGAGATCAAATCGCCGTGCCACTTACTGGTAATGACCCTGACATATACGTGACTTCTACCCAATAGGCCTGGTCACTCAATGTCTACGCGTCACCTTGATTCTACTCTGGTCAGGATAGAGATGGGGAATTGAAGTTAGGGTAAGAGGGGACGAATGCGAAGGATTTTAATTTCCAAAGATTGAGTGCAGTTGTCTGATATAAGTAAAGATGGCTCCAGCCATGAGGCATATGAAAAAGTAGGTACAAAAATAAATTTTAATATATAGACAGTTATATACAATAAATAGTTTAAATGAAATAAAGGCAATAGATACTCTATGTATCCAAGCACCGAACCTATCAGCTCTACTCAGTGCGAGCTCAACGCGGGAGGGGGAGACGATACGAGCCTCTGTACAAACACATACGGAAGACTGGCCGAAATAGCCACAGATGATACGTCCCAGCCTGGCATGGGTTAGAGGCTTTAAGAGATCCAACGGGAGATCGGATTGATATTTAAGGGTCTTTAACCACGTGGAGTGTAACTTCTAATAGTAACACTAACTAGAAGGAGTATTCGTGACAAACGAAATGTACCGAAACCAAAGATTGGCCAATTGACTGGGGCTCAGATCATTCGGTATAATTTTAGCCTTCCGCTCGTCGAAAAAAAGGAAAGTGGTTGAGATTGACGTGTTGCGTTGTAAAAGGCAGGCCAATACTGTCAATGGCCTATTTGGACCAACAATATATAGGGAACAGCGAGATCTGTTGCTGCCTCTGCCAAGGGAAGGATGCAAACTCTCCACGAACCAACAAGGCGCTTGAGGGATAGCAGAAACTCCCGCGGGTTTCTTGATAACACCATGGAAGACGCTAGAAGCACCTATTTGAGATTCCAATCCTTCGCTTATCGCGGGAAACAGTTCGATATTCTGACTGTTCTCTTGGTTCTCGCTCACATTGACTGACCGCGAGCCTGACCTCGTGGTTTCGAAGACCTCCAGGAGCCTCTATTCTCGACACTCCTCCATTCCCAAGATGTTACTTAAAAAAAATGATATCTGACAACCGCTGGATGGCTATTAAAAGTCTCAAATTTTTCCGACTTCCTCGGGGGGACAATTAGGGAAAACCTGACCTTGAACGGGTCATGCTTTGGTTGCTCTGACATATTTACGTACAAAAAGTATCAAGGATCACAAAGAATAAATTAACTCGAAAAGAAAACAAGGGCTACAAGAACTAACATTAGTTCAGCCGAGATCGATCACCTAAGGGCAATAACGACCTAGAGCTACACAAAAAAATGAAATAAATTTAATAACACACAAAAAGATAAAAAAAAAATATAAAAGGGAAATATAAAATACAGGGAATTAATTGATCCGAACGATACAAAGGTTTACCGGATCGTTCTTGATTTGTGAACAGAGAGACTTATTGTCCGAATATGTACAGTTTAAATAAGAGGAACAAACTTAAACATCCCAGATTAATTTGCATGGGCTCTAAGTGGTTGCTACTCAATCTATCCCCAATACAATTCTCAGATACTTTTATATACTCCAGCGCATAAAGCGACCATTGTTGCTTTTTACATTTCGCAAATATGCGATGTGCTTGCGATCCGTCTCTACAAGGAACTCTTTACCTAATAAATACATTATAAACTTTATGGCCAATATAATGGCCAAGGCCTACTTTTCAATTTTTCTCGCGTGAGAGATGCTTACGAATCGCGCAGACGACTGGATAACTATCGCCACCATCTCTAAACTGTAATAAAACAGATCATACCCCTTCATTACTGGCATTGCTTCTGATACCAAACTTCTTAGGGTTGAGGAGCCGGAGACTAGGGGCGGAAGCTAACTTTTCCGTCAGCTGTTCGAACTGGGAAAGAGCTAATGGAGGCGAGAAAAGGTGTTCCAGGGACTTCTTTTACAGCAAGTCAAACAAAGGGGCCGAGAGAGAAGCGAAATGGGGACGAAGCGGCGGTAGAAAAAAGCAGACTCTATGAAGGATCTCAGCTGCTTCTTATAGGACGGACATGGCATTTCCACAATGGCAGGAATTTTGTCGTCCTGGGAGGCCAAACGGTTGTTCCCAATGTGAAAGCCAAGGTAGTCGATCGAAAAAATAAGCAAAATGGCTTTTGCTCGATCCGATTTTGAGTCCGTGCTCGTGCAAGCGATGCAGCTGGGCCTGGAGGGCGAAAACGTGAGGGTCCCACTCACGAGTTTCAAAGTAAATGTTATCGAAATAAAAAGTCTCGTTCTCAACCCGTCTAATATCTTTCGCATTATGCGATTGTAATTACTACAGACCATCACCAAGCAGAACGTTAAACGGCGGGACTGCATTAAACCTTTGTCTATGGAGAAAGCCGTATATCTCTATATAAGTTCTTCAAGGGGAATTTCATAATGAGCCTTACTAGGTCCAATTCGGTAATGTAATTAGTCTCTTTAAAGAGATTGAGGTTTTCTTAGATCAATGGGGATAGGCTCAGCATCGAACAAGGTCACCGAATTAAGTTTCCAAAAATCGACGCACAGCTTATATGACCCGTCTTACTTCGTTACCAAAACAGTGGGGGAGCAGTAATTAAATTGAGATGGTTCTATAATCTTTAAATTTAACAGTTTAATAACTTCTACGTTAAAAAACTCTCTTAAATGGATGGGAAAGGGGTACGGCTTAGAACGAATAGGCTTCAGGATAGTTAAAATAATATCATGTTCGAAATGAGTAGCACAGCCGGGAATCTCGGAAATCACGTCTCCAAAGTGACTCGATAGCTAGTGTAACTGACTCTTCGAATCAAAGGTGCAGCTGGGCGTTAACTTCTAAGTCAGATGACTTGGATTTGGTAGCGCTGGGCAGGGTATGCAAAGGGTACTCCTTGTCCTGTTCTTAATGCAAGCCACTTGCGCCACATTTAGCGGATCTAGGGGGTAGTCTGCTTCTATGGCCGACTCCTCTTCGAGGGCCACGGTATTATTTATGCACGCTCGACGGTGGTACCTCTTGAGCATGTTTACGTGATATAGCTTGTCCCCAGACGGAATTCGAATGAGGTATTCAACGGGACCGCGAATTTCGATGACGGAGAAAGGGCTCTTCCATTGACTTAGAAGTTTATTATGCTCAGTAGGGAGTAATAATTATACTTCCTCGCCGGGTTTGAATCTACGATCCTTAGATTATTTATCAAAATACGTTTTGTATTTATTTAAGTTCGCGTCCGCGTTCTGTAAAGCGATTTCAGCACACTTTTCTAACCTCTGCTAAAGTTCTAAGAGGTAGGCGTAGGAAGCTTGAATTTCCCAGTACAATTCTTGTTTAGAAA
Organism: Ceratothoa steindachneri; assembly: GCA_963969495.1. Classification (NCBI taxonomy): domain Eukaryota; kingdom Metazoa; phylum Arthropoda; class Malacostraca; order Isopoda; family Cymothoidae; genus Ceratothoa; species Ceratothoa steindachneri. Next base: position 81,737,217 of record OZ018327.1, read on the forward strand.
ACAACTCTTTTAAAATGCTCAGGGGGCCTCGGACCTTCTGACCATACAACAATTCAGAAGAGGCAAATCCTAATGTGCGAGGCGAGATTTTTCGGTAAGCAAACAACGCTCCTGGCAAATATCTATGTCACTCCCAGGGTTGGTCTCCGAACCACTTCTTCAGGATAATACCTTGTGATAGAACGGTCTGATGCCGCATTGCTTTAGCCCCCATAACATGTTAAAACACATGCTTCCCCACGTGTATATGGCGAGAGGAAGTAGAAGGCGCGTTATCGCCCATCATAGCCAATGTTTAATTAAGGAGGTTCACTTCCCCGTTCGCCTCCATGCGTTGATCTCGCCAGATTGAATTAGGCTTATGGGCAGATAAGATATTTTCCCAGGCGCCACCGGGACATTCCATCGAAGTCTACGGCAAGGGACTGGCTCCGACTATTTATATCATAGCATTTCACAATTAAGGCACATCCAGATTATCTTCGCGAAGCATCAAGGAGATCCGGTATCCCTTGTGCACCTAGGAACTCTGCCGAGAAACCCCTTATTGTCCAGAAGAGGACAATATCCCTTGAGTGCCAAGGTTTGTGCCCTTCGAGACGCCAAGTCAACAAGGTGCCCTCTGTTGTTCAGAAAGAGAACAACTTTAGAACAGCCATTTTTCTTGAAGCCCGTTCGACAAGAAACGGTTCTCACCCCCCCCCCCCCTCTTGTTGTTCAGAAAGAAAACAACATTAGAACACCCATTGTTCTTCAAGCCCGTTCGTCAAAAAACGGTTTTCATTCCCAAGACATCACATCAGGATAATTTAATTCCCCTTTTTAGCGTTCTTCAAGAGAACGCTGGGTTACAACAATAACCTCTATTGTTCGTCTAGAACATCTTCAATATCCTGTCACAAAGGATCGCTCGTATTTTCGAGCCCCAATTCGTTCTCACTCCTCGAAGACAGTCCTTCCCCCCTTGTTAACGACAACCCTCCGAAGAACCCCTTCTCCTGGAAATCGCCAGTTGGAACGAAGATTCCTTCCCATTGCCTTCCTCTGCACGACAACCTTGTAATTACGTAAGCTAAGCATTACCTTTAATCATTTAACCTATGTGTCAACGCAACTCTGTGTTTTAAACGGTTTAGCAAACCATTCCCCGTTTTTGTTTGTTTGCCGTTATAAATCTTAATCCTCAGATTAGTCAGATATTCCCATGACCTTTTTCATTTCCTGTGTTTCTCCCATTTTTAATCCCCGTTTATGTAAACATTTCCCGTGTGTTGTTTGATAGTTTAATTAATAAAACTCTATTTTAGTAATGGTAGCCATATTATTTATCCTTGTGCACCGTTTCACTTCTTAAGTATATTGTAGATAAATAAGCCTCTCCAGCCCCCCATCCCTTTTTTGAACTAACCTCGGTCATCAGATTATCACGCACACGAAATATATAATAATCCCCTCAACGAATTGTTATATATAGTATATCGTCGGGAGCCTATTCTACGACATATCTCCTTAAGTACTCCGACTCGAGAGAAGAGGCAAATGAGCGCCTCAGTGCAGGTGATACTATCTATCTTCTTCAAAGAGACTGCCTTGGGGTAACGGGTGGCGAAATCGACGAGGGTAAGCACGAAGATTTGCCCTTCCCCGGACGCGGGGTGTATGGGTCCAATCAGGTCGATTGTCGCACGAGCAAAGGGTTCAGATATGAGGGATCCCTTCTGTATCAGAGCGGGTCTAGCGCGTCTTTTTGCGGCTGTCCTTTGAAGATATCACACGAACGGCAATAAATAAGCATGTAATCTGCCGCACCAGACCAATAAAAATTCTTTAAATTTTTCTGAGCCGTTTTCGTATGGCTGAAATGGCCAGAGAAAGACCCATGAGCCGTCTTTAATATCAGGGGGAGCTGCAAACGGGGGATGCATAACGCATGGGCCTCGAAACTATTGCGTTCCAAGCAGGCGCGTTACAGGAGGTCTTTCTTCACGACGTAGGAAACGACTTTATTTCCGCGGGTTGACTCCTGAATCTTATTATGAGCTTTGATCCAAAGGAGACGGAGTGAATCACAGTCCTTTTGCTCTTTAGTGAATTCATTGTTCAGAATGCAGCTAAACTCGGTGTCGCATGATGTTTCAAGGGAAGCAGGTACTTCTGCTTCCTTTTCCACCTGGGAACGCGTGAGGATGGTGAAAGTAACCCGTGGGCACTGTCCGACCAAAACAGCGCAACACTTTATTGGGGCCGCTACTACTTCAGCCCAGCCGGTATTCAATAAAGCATTTCACGATGGGAAATCGATTTGCACACCCAAGGTAGTCATGTAATACCGCAAACTTATCATGATTAAGAGCGATTGGGGAGAGCAGCTCGTCTGACGCCGCAATATATGTACACCATGTATCCCGAACAAGGGTGGAGACCCGGCAGCCATTTACTGATTCGGTCTTAAACTCCGAGCTTGCTGGGAAGCACTTCTTGAACAAGAAGTTCACCGGCTGGTCAGCGACAGGAGGAGCAGAAAGAGAGGGAGGCAGTTCAATTTGAGACGGTGGTGGCGCGGGGGGGGCATAAGTTTGGTGCACTTGAGTAAGAAAACTAGGACAGAATTGGGAGTTCTGAGGGCAGTTTGTCCTCAAATTTCTTTCAATACCGCAGGAGAAACACACGATGGGCCTCCTGGGGGAGTATGACGAAGGGAGATTTGAGGAGACTGGCTCGATGTCACGGGGTTCTGATGAAGAAAAATTTCTAGGCTTGGAGGGGCCAGTTATTTTGACAAACTTACTAGGCTCACGGGATGTAAATTTTTCTTTGCAACTTTTACCTTTGGGGGGCGATGGATCCAGCTTTCTTCCTTCCTTAGGGTAGCAATTGTAGCTCGCGCCGAATACATCGGCTTCTTTGATGCATTCCTCGAAGGTGGAACACCTCCGGTCCTTCAAAAAAGATCGAATCTCCAAAAAAAGCGAAGCAATAAGCTTGTCCTTCAGAATGAAGTCGAATAACGCTTCATACTCGTAGGGAACTTTCGAAGAATCAAGCCAGAAGTTGAAAAGTCTCTAAAGCGTATGCTCAAACTGTCGAAAGTTTGGTTGGGCTCTATATGGGCGTGACGAATTTTAACGCGGTAGAAATCGGGCGCCATGTTATACGCGGCTAACAATTGCGATTTCAAAGTCGAATAATGGATCGTTACTTCCGGCGGAAAGGATATGAAAATATCTCGGAGATTGGAACATAACGGCAGGAGTTTATCAACACCATCAGTGTCAATGTCCCAGTAGTTTAGCTCGAGAATCTTTTCAAAAACGTCAAATAGGACCTGAACTCTTCTCTTTCCTTGTAAACGGGGAGCCTAACTGATGCAGTTTGAGGGACGTCATTCCGCGAGTTGATGGAGAGCGTTAGGTTCCTTGCTCTATTGATTTCCAGTTCATGCTGGTCAGATGCGTTCTCTTTCTTCTCTCTCTTTCTCACGTTCTTCTATTTCTTTTTCTCGTTCTTCTCTCTCTCTCTCTTCTTTTTGCTCTCTCTCTCGTTCTTCTCTTTCTCTCGTTCTTTTCTTTCTCTCGTTCTTCTCTTTCTTTATCTTGTTCTTCTTTATCCCTTCTTTCTGCTCTCTAGACTCTCTCTCTTTCTTGTATATAGGAAAGAAGGTCCTCTCCAGATAAACCAAGAGATTCACGTTGAAATTTATATTGGTCGATTGAAGACATGATGGTCGCAAATTTGAATTAAACTTTTTTTCAATAAAAACGTAACGGGATTGTCAACCCGAATCAACTAGAGAGAGTCTTTCTTCATAGTAAAGGGATAAAATTCCGGTATGGGAGGGGGTGGAATAAATGAGAAGCACGGTCTTAAAGCTTACATACGGTGTGTAGAAAGGCGGGTACACACAACAAATGGAAAAAATAGTTTATAAGAATATTTCTGTTTTCCTTCTCAATAGCCAATCCTTCACCCACTAAACCTTTAAAAGACCTACTTTGAGAGAAATTATATATATATATATAGATATATATATATATATATATTTTATGTCGTAGTAGAATGACCGCGACATATACGTGACTTCTACCCAATAGGCTGTGTCACTCAATGTTTACTCGTCACCTTGATTCTACTCTAGTCACAACAGAGATGGGGAAAGGAAGTGATGGGGAAGGATAGGGGGGCGAGTGCGAAGGATACTAAATTCCAAAGATTGAGTGCAGTTAGCTGTTATTAACTAATGATGGCTCCGGTGATGAGGCATATGAAAAAGTAGATACAAAAATAAACTTTAATATATACACAGTTCTACAAAATAAATAGATTAAATGAAATAATGGCAATATATACTCTATGTATCCACGGACCAATTCTATCAGCGCTACTCAGTGCGAGCTCTACGGTGGGGTAGGGGGTGAGGGAAAGACGATACCAGCCTCTGTTCAAACACACACACAGATGAATGTTCAGAATAGCCACAGATGATTTGTCTCAGCCTCGCTTGGGTTCGAAGCTTTAAGAGATCAAACGGGGGATCGGATGATTATTCAAGGGGTTTTAACCACGGGAAGTTGAACCTCTAGTAGTGACACGAACTGGAAGGAGTATTCGTGCCAAACGAAATGGACCGAAACTAAGGATGGGCTAATTGACTGGGGCTCAGATCCTTCGGTATAATTCTAGTCTTCCAATCGTCGAGAAAAAGGAACGCGGTCGATAATGACGTGTTTCGTTATAAAAGGCAGGCGTATACTGTCGATGCCCTATTGAGACCAACAATTTATAAAGAACAGCCAGATCCGTTGCTACCTCCACTAAGGGGGGTGGGGAATCTCTCCACGAACCACCACGGCGCTTGAAGGATCAGAGACACTCCCGCGGGGGTTTCTTGGTATGGCCCTGGAAGACGAGAGAAGCCCGCGTTTGAGATTCCAATCCCTCGTTTATCGCAAAAAGCAGTTCGATATTCTAACTGTTCTAACGGTCCTCACTCACGTGGACTGACCTCGGGCCTGACCTCGTGGTTTCGACTGACCGCGAGGAACCTCTATTCTCGACACGGTAGTATGCCTTGCTCCATTAATAGATATTTTTAGTTTTCATATGATTAAGCTTTGCAGCTTCATCCGCTGAGAAACTGCTGCAAAATCATTCAGAAAATATGTATAAATAATAAAATGTAGGGAAAAAAGACGACTTACTGTGGAATGATAAAGACGAAAAACCTGAGATCAACAGTACTTGATCCTTAAGATTTCTTGCAACAAGTAGTTAACTAAGATTTATATTTGAATTTAGTTAGTAAATGATTATACGCATTAAAATTCCCATATATTTCGATATACTTTATTAAGTAACCTGTTTTTTATTAATATGTGGTACTTTTTCACGTATTATATCATGCACATATATCGACTTCCTACTTTAAGAGATTCCTCGTATTGACTACCAAATCAAACTATACACTAGGATTACGGTAGCTGCCATTTAGTTACTTGGGCTAAGGGGCTTTCCATGCCTCCTATACCCTACCCACTTTCTTTAGAAATCTATTTTCCAAAAAATTATCGCAAAAACCCCCCCGTCATTTTAGTAAGTCCAAGTAGAATGCCTCTTATAATTTCCATACATTGGGTAAGTGTATGGGAACAGTGGGTTGCCTACTAGTCAGGATTTCCCCCTCTCCGCTTCGTACAAAGGAAAGCAGGGGGCTACTTGGGGCGGCAGTTTGGATGAAAGGACTGCCGGGAGAAGGGGGACTCTGCAACACACAACCTTACGAGCCCCACTTTGAAATTTCTGTCAGTGTTACTCCCTTAGCCTTTCCTTCCCCGTATCTGCGTAAACTAACATCTTACAATAATATTGTGAGCTTTCAATTTGTTTTTCGTTCCTAAATATAGATTTCCTAATTAAAATCGATATTTTTTCGTTCAATTCATATTTCTAGTCCGATGTTACATACGTTTAATTTTGTCTCTAATCAGCTCTTCTCAGATTGCCGATGGAAATTGACGAAATGCTTGAAATATCAAGGAACCTTCTTGCAAATTTCAGAATTCTCATTTAAAATTAGGTAGCCTCTCAATCGATGCAATAGGAAGAATTTTCATATCTAGAGATAACTGAAGGCCAAGATTTGAATATATTTTCAAGAATGTTAAGAAAATCAATCTATAAAAATAAGCTTATCCTATGGCCAAATTAATTTCGGAATAATTCTTTCCGATACCAAAAATTTCATCATAAAATTTATTTCATAAGATAATCTTTGGCTTACGACTAATCGATTCACTTCCAATCTTTTCCAAGTTACTTTATTAGATCCCTACCCCTCCCTTTCTCACTAATTATTTATATGAGTGAATGTATAAATATATGCTTTACAGAACAATGGAATCATATTCAACATTTAAATATTCATCTCACCCTAAGATTTGCTTCTTTGTGTGTCATATATTGCCAGAACCTTCCTTACGCCACTCCTTAGCCATCCACGACTAAATCCTTGTCATCCACTTTTCGCTTCCATTCAGTCTTATGTGCACTTTCTCTTTTCAGAACTTTCATGCTGGTATACTATCAACATTCCCTTTAATAGAGCTTAACTTTGTAAACAAACAAGGGCAGAGTAGAGACTTGGAGCAGTTGTTTCAACCTTTTTATGATAGTGGCACTCTAATTGGTATCTAGAAGCAGCCATGGCACTCCCAATATACTATATTTACCAATGAATACTTAATTACGCGGAAAGCACTTCAAAATAAATCACGATTGATATTTAACCTAATTTAATCGAAATAAGGCATAACAAATTAAAATAAATAAATCTTACCTTTAAAATTTTAATGAGTATCATAATTCTTTAATAGTGAGGGTACATGTAGTTGACATGGCAATTCTCAATTCTTCATTCACTTCTCTCATCTTTCTCGTTTCCTTGTTTTTATGTTGCACATGGCAAAGACGCTAGTTTTAAAATACTTTCAAGTGTCTTTAAATTTTTTTAGAAATGTTTCTAATAAATTTTCTTTTTCAATTTAAGTATTTCAAAAAATTCTTGGTTGATGCCGCGCCCCCCTCAGTTGGCCCTCGCGGCAACTTTGGGTGCCGCCGCACACCGATTGAAAACTAATGCCATAGAGTCAAGGGACTCCAATATTCTCTTCTTTTTATTTACCCTAACTCTACCAATATTCAAAACGTTTGAAAAAAATGTTTTTCACATTAATTATTATAATATATTGTAGATAAAATGTAGACACGATGACGTAACTCAGTGTCGAGTTTGATGCATAAACGCAGGCAGGTCCGGCTTTCTTGTGATTCACCAAGTACAGGGCAAATCACAACACGGCTTTCCTTACTGACGAAAAAACCTCCATTTCCACCCTTTCGTGACGTGAAACGACTGACCTATCCTTGGGCCACGGAGAGTTATCTTCTTCCTGGTTGGTAGGACACTCATTATTATTCCTCTTCTTGCATCTTCTTTTCCAACAAAGACTTATCCGTGGTGCGTAAAATTTCGCCGGGGACCTTCGTATAAGGTTGAAAATAGAGATGCGATTCTATTGACTTCAGATTTCATGGGACAAGAAGCTAAATAAAAGCGTGCCAAATTGTTCAAAAGGGACACAAATGATCTATGACATCGAAAACGCAACATCTGCCTCGGCACATAATGGTTCGCCGCCGATTGCACTCAACTATAATTATAGGGTTTGAAAATGTATGGCATTTGTACCAACGCTGTAATTCATTGCTCATTTATTCTCCAGACAGTTTCGGATTTGGCGCCTATTTTAATTACAATTCGACTCTGAAATTACCTTAGATTTTACTTTCCTTCATCGTGAACAGGTGGGATGTTTATCATTAGGAAGGTGTCTCTATACAACGAGCTTGCCTTCTATGATGGCCTCTCATACTTACCAATCAAGCTTAGCTGCAAATGATGTATTTTCACACTCTCTAGGATCTTAACTAGTATCATTACCTACATATTTTGTTATTCCGATTAAGTACATTTCAACTGATACCACTTCGCCGAACTTCACCACTTTGACCAACACCCTCTCTCAATAACTTTCTCATACATTAATTTCAATGTTCTCGCGTTGTTTTTATTTTTAAGTAAACACTAATCAAACGGCACATCAGGCAAACGAACTACAACCTTGATCATATGTTTTCCCAAAGAAGTGTCAGAGCTATGTTTTAGGGAACAATTATATTTTATAAAACATTTAAAATCATAGGAGAAATTAATTTTAGTATTTCTTCGAATTCACCTTTTAAAATTCTTAGTTCTTCCTATCTCCCCAAAACCAGAATAATTTCATATTAGCTCCAAAATGTCTTCTAAATTGGGAAGATGGTATTTTAGCTGTCGATGTGTGCACATGTATTAACATCCAGCCAAGTGATGCAAATATTCACTCTTAATCAAAAGTGATATCCGTTTCTACCACATTCTAATACGCACACTATTTCACTCTGAAGAAAAGGGTGTGACCTGACCTTAAGGAGAGACCATTAATCTTCAATTTTGACTTTCGGAAATCAGAATATTTCGTCTCTGATTGGAACTTAAAATTAAAATACGCGTAATAGGCGCCTACTATGGTATATGTGCCATGCAGGCAAGCAATCTTTCAGCATTATTCATAAACCTTACGCTGTCCAGATGGCCAATTTTTATATAGCGCGTAAAAAATGTGTAGAAACGTATTATTTTACCCACATATGTTGAGATGATATCCTAGTAATAATGTAAATATATACTCAACCTTTGTTACATATTTGTATAAAAATGTGTAAAGATTATGAAAAGTTTTCAGTTTCAGAAAGTTGTAATATATGTTAAGGAAAGGGAAAATATGTATATGCGAGGATAAAGCGATGGATAAAGCGAATATCATCCATAATTATGTTTTGATTATGAATCACTTTTTGCAATTAACGAGACCTAGAAAAGAGTATAATTTACAAAAAAATGACATCTGCAAGGCTGGTTACTCTTTCTTATAGTTTCTAGAGAGAGGTAGGGCGGGCCGAGGGCTGTGGTCTTCTCACAGCAAACACCCTTTTCCCATAACTCCCGTTCGTATCCAAGCCTCCTTGATACTCAATACCTACTCCCCCAGCCCAATCAGTGTCCTTCCCCACCCATACACTTATGAACATGCTTAACCCTGTGGTATTCCTCCCATTAAGGGACCTTGCCATTCCAGATCCTTCTAGGCCAACTCCCCACCTTCCCCATTCTACTCCCCACTTCACCTTTCACCGGTTTGGCTCCATCAACCAGGAACATATGGCTGGGAATCTCCCCTATCTCCACCCATTGACTTCATCTCCCAGAGAGTTGACACAAATGAGTCCCTTCGTTCAGTCTCCACTATCCATAATACTTGTCTCGATCTGCATGCCCCTTTGATTCACCCTTCACCCCTGAGGTTATCGTGCCCCAGGTTCACTGACGATTTATCTAGAATACAGAAACACAGACGCTTATGGGAGACATGGCTAAAAATGGCCGCGGGTAATGAAACGACTGCAGCCTCTTTCTTGCCTATTCTCACATCATACCATCCTATCTCTCCCTTCTCCGATGTACTAGAGAAAGTAACACACGTCAGCTTATGGCTGTTCTTAAAATACACACATGCGTTATTCAAGGTCCTCTCCCGTCCTGCCTCCCTTCAACCTCCCTACTTTTTTCCGCACACTTCTGTACATTCTTCTCCCGAAAAAATCGACATCAGATCTGGTATTTCCATTGGCCCCTGCTCCTCATCATAATATACCACACCTTACCACTCCACCTGGTCTCGTGCCACGGGCATTGGTTAGCCACGATGAACTCGTAGTTGTAGTAAGGAAAACTACAATGTACACAGTGATGGCATAGCGTGCCCCTACATGTGGGTAAAAATGATCTTGTATCCTGTGACAGCAGAAGTGAAGGTTAAATTCACCAATTCATAAACTTCTTTTTAGTGCTGTTAGCTTGGTTTATTGGATACCTGTCACTTACTTGGTGTGGAAGAAGATGGTTCCACAGGGGTCTGAAGCAGTGTGTGGATGGTTACTCATTGCTATACTAACCAAGAACTAGGTAGGGCCAATAGGGCTGATTCTGATGCTGTTGTAATGCATCAATTGGACCATTCTGTCCAATTGGGCCGAGAAATGGCAAATGAAGTTTAACATAGACAAATGTAGTGTACTTAGTATAGGTAGAAATAATCCATTGAATTGTTATAAATTAAATGGGAGAATTTTATGGAGGACCGATTGTGAGAGGGACTTGGGTATTTTTGTAAGTTGAGACCTTCGTCCTAGAAAGCAATGCCTAAATGCTAAGAATAAAGCTAATAGGATATTGGGATTCATTAGGAGGAGTGTAAGCAAAAAGAGTGCTGAAGTCATTCTAAAACTGTATCTGACGCTAGTTAGGCCTCATCTAGACTATGCAGTACAATTTTGGTCACCATATTATAGAAAGGATATTGATTTGCTTGAGTCTGTGCAGAGAAGGATGACAAAGATGATTGGTGGGCTAAGGAACTTACCTTATGGTAAAAGGCTCAGAAAACTAAATCTACATACATTGGAAAGGAGAAGAGTCAGAGGAGAATTGATTGAAGTCTTCAAATGGGTAAAAGGATATAATAAAGGGGATCTAGGTAAGGTTCTTATACTTAGTGAACATGACAGGACACGTAGCAATGGGTTTAAGCTTGATAAGTATAGGTTTAGGAAGGAGATTGGGATGAATTGGTTTACAAATCGTGTGGTAGATGAATGGAATAGGCTCACTAGACATGTGATAGAAGCCTCCTCTCTGGGTAGTTTTAAGAGTAGATTAGATAAATATATGGATGAAGGTGCTAGATGGGACTGACTTTTTTTTATGTACATATGTATATATTTTTTTAAGGAGTGGGGAGATTATATTTTGCGGTTGCATGAGTGGACATAATCCTCTGGATGCATTTTATGTATGTTGTAGATTAGATCTGACGAACTCCTGTAAAGGGTGACAATGTTGATGACTTTTCTCTGGTAAGAAATCTTTTGTGTTTTGACTGGAACAGGAGCTGCCAAGAGTAGGCCATGAATGGTATTTTGCAGTCTCCTTCTTTTCTTATGTTCTTAAATAATATGTAAGATTTCAAGAGACTTCATGTAAATTGGGAAGATATAGACAGGAATGACAGAACTTCTACAGTTTGTGTTTGGGGGCAAAATTTTTCCTTTAGTTTGTGCAGGAATCAGCTCGTGGTGAAGGAATTTGGGGGTGAAGGAATTTGAGGGTAAAGGAATTTTGGATTTTGTTCTCTTTCTGTGTAATATATAAATAAATACTAATGAAGTCGTGATAAAATCATTCATAACATAGTGCAATTTTATTTTGAAATTTTTTGTGTTCGGTTAAAGATAACACCTTGAAGTTATTACATGTGGACAGTGAAATTTTACGAAATTAAGGGAAACGTTGCAGCTGGTTAACCGAGATGGGATTTTTAATAATAAGCCAGCATTTGGTATGTGGAGAGGGTAGAAGTAATATAGAAACTAAAGAAAAATATATAATTCTTAACGAAACTAAGAATTCAAAGGAAAGAAATAGCGAAATAGTGAAATCTGAAATAAAATTGGGGATAAAAAAGATGCTTTTAAGCTGCGGAAATAACGTAATCGTGAAACCTGGAAATTGGTTTACAAATTGAGTGATAGATGAATGGAATAGACTCAGTAGTGATGGGATAGAAGCGTCCTCCCTGGAGAGGTTTGAGAATAGATTGGATAGGTTTATGAATGAGGATGATCGGTGAGGTTGAACTTGGTGATGGGTCCAGGCTGTGAATCTAAGGGAGGGAAGCCGAGTGACTGAAGCCCACCCCAAATTTTAGATTCGTCTATGTTTATATTTCATTTTTAACCGATACTTTATTCTACTATTCAGTGTTGTGTAATAATATAGAATATATATAAACAGTTTGTAAACCGTTGCAATCGAATGAAACATATGATACTCGTACATGTCTAAAATAGAGGTAAATCTCAAAAATAAATATTAAATTCAGTATTATACAGTAGCTGACGTTTAAAAACTACAATTCATAATTATCTGATGGGTAGAACATTTAAGGAACTGATGGAGTTAGTGCTTTCCCTTATGAGATGCTGTTATTTATTATCAATACTGTGTAAAATTTATAACCATTATTGATTAGGCTGGGGAACAATGTATTTGATGAATTGACAAAGGTAAATTTTCCTACCTAATTCGAGCATACTGAAATCAAATCTGAAATCAGATCCTCTCTAAATGCTACGGATTTTTCGTAATATCAATAACTAATATTATACAATAATTTTCATTTTATCACGCCTATCATCATGCCCTGAAGTAATTTTGAATCATCCTTTTGCGTTATTTATAGTAAAGCAGGTTTTTCCGCACAAACATTTTATTACATATGAGAAGAAACTTGAATTACACATTAGGATTACAAATACTGTAATCAAATAGATACTAATTCATTAATGACCGTACATCAGGCTGGAGGACCTCTTCTTGATTTCATATGGGCTGAAATTTGCATTTGTAACTCTTTCTCTTGTAAGTCTTCTTTGGCTGATCTTTTCTAATCGTCCGGCAGTAGTCCGCCATCATGTGCCTATCCCAGTGACCTTGGTAGCGCTCTTCCTTCTTTCTCAAATCCTGATGGAATCGTTCCCCTTGTTCGTCACTCACGGCCGCCAGATTCTCTAGGAATCGGTCGAGGTGACTATTTAGGAAATGCAGCTTCACGCTCATGTTGCATCCGAGATCACGCTATGCTAAAAGCATATTAGTAACCAGATCATCGTAGTTATGCGCTTTTTTGTTTCCCAAGAAGTTACAAACAACGGCAGAAAATGAGAGCCAGGCTGCCTTCTCTTTTTCATTCATGGTGTTCACGAATCTAGAATCACTCAGAAGTCTTCGGATTTGGGGACCATCAAATACTCCTGCTTTTATTCTTTCGTATAACAAAGCGGGAAACGCCAATATTATGTACTGAAAACAATCTTTGTCAGTCCTCAACACCTTGACATACTGCTTCATCAACCCTAGTTTGAGATGAAGTGGAGGGAAAACGATCTTCTATCGACTTACGTTTGGCTCATTAACAATGTTTGGCATTCCTACTTCCAAAGTTCCCCGAACTGGCCAATCATTTTGGGACCAGTATTTGAAACGGGCTCGACTGTCCCACATACAGATATAGCATGGAAACTTTGTATATACCTTCTGCTGGTTAAGAAGGAAGTTGAACATCTTAAGGTCTACACATATTATCCAATTGTGTTCATGTTATTTAAGTAAATCCATGACCATTCTTATGTCATCGTGGGTTTCTCGCAGATGGACAGAGTGACCGAGAGGAACTGCACCAAATTCATTGCGATTATGCAAAATGACACACTTGAGGCTACGCATGGAGCTATCCAAAAACAGTCCCCACTCAGCAGGGCTATAGGTGCCAAGTCCCAACTCGGTAAACAGACCAGGAACATCGTGGCAGTATACAAATTGTTTGTCCTCAGAGAAATACTTAACACATGTACTCTCCCTTGTTCGGTAATATGATACCCGTACCGACCTGCCAATCATATGTCTTTCACTCAACCTGTAGGCTCAAAGTTCTGCAGCTTTCTTGGAGAGTGCCAAATCATGTATCAAGTCATTCAAATCCTCTTGATTGAAACAGTGAGGAGCTAATGACTGTTTAGCATCTGATGATGAATCTGCAGACTCTGAATCCATTCCTTGGAAGTCCATATCAGGTACACCATTTTCATCTTCGGAGGAAGCATTTCCACTGAAAATCGGAACTGGTAAAGACTCAGAATGAGGTACTGGCAGGATCAGAGAGGGAATGTTGGGGTAGTCGATCGTGTGCCGATTTTTCATGCCAATCCCTTTAGTATTAACCAGACAGAAATAACAGTCCGATCCATGATTCCTTTGGCTCTCGCCCCACCATGGCGATTCCAAAAAGAAGACCATTTCTCTTCCCTTTCGTCCACACACGAAGATGTTCCACACAACTATGGCAAAGAGAATGTGGGGCCAACTTCTTATCTTCATCACCAAGAGGAGCATCAAAATATGTCTTATAAGTGAGGATCACAAATTTTGATATATTGCGCCTTTGACGAACTAGCACGTAACAACCACATCTTTAGCAGAAGTTCTCTGGATCATTAACGCAAATCCCTCTTGACAAAACCATCACTCTAACATGAGACCTGAAAAAAGAAACAATAATGTCAATATTTTGCACAATAACACTTATTACTATCTTACTACTATGTACTGTGAAGTATTTGCTTTCTACAAGCACCCTCTCTGTCCGTCCGGATGGCAGTTTTCAGGGAAACGAGAAAATAGAAATTACAGAACAACTATAGCATGTAGGTAAAAATGGATTATATATTTGAAATTAGCATGAAAAATCGAATTAAAATTGACAGATAAATCTAAGTCACCAGAAAATGTGGTAAAATTGTTTCCCTGTGTTTTTAATGTCCTTTTCTCAGATTACTCAAATGGAGTAATTCAGGTTAGCCCCCCCCCCTCCAAATTTTAGCCTGAATCCGCCACTGTAGACTCTTTTTTTATGTTCGAATGAAATTAATTTTAGCGCCAACAAGCAAAGAATAGAAAATAATTTAGTCGGAAATATAGAAATCAAGTTAGATATGGCCCATTTGAGATTGATTGAAGAATAAAAGGATAGAGATGAGGAAATGGTTCAAATGTCTAATTTAATCACTTTATCTATTTTTGTTGGTGAAGAGTCTATCTCAGAGAATGTTTATTTAGAGATTAAATCTGAAGTACAGTTTAATTTGTATAGAATTAAAAAGTTACCAAGTATATAAACCTGATAAACAGCAAGACTCAATAATATAGTACTGTCACAAAATATCAGAACTCCAGTATTTTTATAGCAACATCCTCCAAAACATTTGAAAGAAAAACTTTAAGGTTTATAAAATTGGGGTACGATAATCTACAGGTATAAAATGCATGGGGGTCAAGGTTATGCAAATTAGGATGAATACAAATGGAAAGCTATTAGGGTATATGTAAATTTCTAGGAAAAATTAGGGTCCAAAATAGTCGAGGGGCGAAGGCATGTACCCAAAAGTCTCAAAAAGTACACAGGAAGTTAACTTAAGCCGCCATGGTCAGCGCTGGGCTCGGGTACAATTAAATCGGAGGATGGTAACTACCTTGCAACTAGAGTGCAATATTATTAAGGTTGGCTCTTTGATTTTTATTTTATTTTTATTTTAGGAGCCTATCATGCGATTTTTTTTAAGAGCCTATCTGGCGACTACACAGTTGGGCACAAATCGCCGCTCTCACGACAGCCTAGCACTAGGCTACTTTAAAATAAGAATAAAAAACAATAACAACAACAATAATAAGGGAAAATCGTAACAAGGAGGAAGCAAGCTCCTGCGTCGGGCGGAGGGCCCGACGCAGGAGCTTGCTTCCTCCCCAAGGCGCAAAAACGGGCGACCTACAAAGAAAACAAAAACTAAATAAAACAAGCCAGTTAAATAAAAGGGAGAAGGCCAGCCTGCCCGAAAAAGTCTATAAGTCCACCAGTCAATGTGCACGCACTCGTCTCGAGTACAAATAGGAAGCGGTAGCGACCCAACCTATTCCGGTACCGCGTTGGGGGACGACGCAGTCCTCACAATATGGCGCAGGGGAGCGCTCTATCAAATGGCGATGCGTCACACGAGTCTGCCCGATTTGGAGACGACAGAAAGCGGCCTGAAGCCGTCGCGGCATTGGAGGATAAGTTCATGGGAACAGTCGCGGCGCAATAGGACACAACTTTAACTCCCTCTGGACCCTCTCCGATCTTCTTTACCAAGCAGTCCGAAGAACTGCCTGTATTCCTGCCATGTAGTCTGTGTGTGGAGGAGCGAAACGCTGGAGCGGTCGCACGGTCCTCGCGGACTCTTGGGCGTCCTCGTCGGCGCGCTCATTCACCGCAATTCCTAGATGTCCAGGAACCCAGCAGAAGATAATCTCGACATCAACGAGGCTCATAAAAACCGTGGCATCACGGATATCGCGATCAAGAGGGTGCAGAGTTTCCAATGCTCTGCGAGCACTCAAGGCGCTTTGTGATTCGGTGTAAATCACTATCCGGTCTCTGAACCGAACACGTCACGTAATCTCCCGTACCGAGTGGTGTATTGCCACCAACTCAGCTGTGAATACAGACGCAGCGCCTGGCAGAGCTCCGCTGACTTAAAACAGATGAGATACGGCGTGGAAACCAACTCTCTCTTCGGACTTGAAGCCATCCGTATACACTGGTACGGTTTCAGCGTGACAGGAGATGTGCTTCAAAAAGGTCGAACGCAATACTTATAGCGCTGTAGAAGCTTTCGAAGCAGAGGCGTAGCGACAAATAGCCAACGGTGGTACCCTCCAGGGTGTCATTCTGGGCAGAACCAGCGGCGCCACCAGCCCGAGAGCTATATCTAGGTTCCGAAGGAGTTTCCTAACCCTAAACCCAAAGGGCTAAGGGTATTAATTGCATCTCTCGGCGGCATAGGCACCGTCGAGATCAGCTGCGGATTCGTTGAGAGCCGTTGGCGACAAATGGAGATGCTGGTCTCGAGCGTGAAGGCGAGTAATGCACTGATAATGGCATCTCTCCAGCATCGACAAGCAGGCCCCTCAGTAGGGGAAGTTCGAAAGGCAGCGGTCGCCAAGCGAAGGCCGGTGTGCTGGATCCAGTCCACCTTAC
This sequence comes from Ceratothoa steindachneri, assembly GCA_963969495.1. Lineage (NCBI taxonomy): Eukaryota > Metazoa > Arthropoda > Malacostraca > Isopoda > Cymothoidae > Ceratothoa > Ceratothoa steindachneri. The sequence continues at coordinate 81,754,061 of OZ018327.1, forward strand.
ACAATAGACGTTCGGCTGCGGATGCATAAAACTCACATCCATAATCGAGATTAAAACGGACAAAGGATCGATAAAATGTAAGGCAGTAGCCCTATCAGCACCCCAAGCGCTGAACATCACAGAACGAAGAATATCCATGGCGCGGGTACAAGAGACCCTAAGGCTGCGAATAAGAGCCTGCCAGGTAAGGCGTCGGTCAAATACAAGCCCAAGGAAACGGTGCGATTCAACCACTTCCAGGCGCACCACTTTAAGAAACAACTCTGGGTTGCGGTCGAGCCGTGAAGAGCGGCAGAAGTGCACCACCTTAGTCTTGGCCCAAGAAAACCGAAACCTGTGCGCTTTGGAATAGCGAGAGACGTGGTTCATTTCTTGTTGGAGTGGACGTTCTAGAGTTAGCATCTGGGCCACGCCAAAAGAGATCGAAAGGTCGTCCAGGTAGAGTGTAGCAAGAACATATTCTGGCAGTACCGAGGTAATGCCCTTGATGCCTAAGGCAAAGAGTGTAACGCTGAGAAAACTTCCCTGCGTGACTACCTCTTACTGCTCCATTAAGCCAAAAAGGGCTCCTCCCACCCGTACGCGGAATCGGCGATCTCGCAAAATTCAGATATAAAGACCGGTAGGCGTCCCCTCGCACCAATCGTGTGGAGAGCCTCCATGATACCGTATTGCCATGCAGGATCATAAGCCTTCTCCAGATCGAAAAAAACCGTGGCGAAGTGCTGTCTACGAAGGAAGGCCTCACAGACAGCATTCTCCAGTCGAAGCAGAGCACCCAACGTGGATTGGAACTTGTGGATGCCGCACTGTGCAGAACTCAAAGGGCCTCCGCTGTCCAGAAAAAAAGGATAATCTAACATTTCTCAATTTCTCCATCAACTTGCACAGGCGGGAGGTTAGAGAAATTGGGCGGAAACCGGCCGAGGTAGAATGATCTCTCTCCGGTTTGCAAAAAGTTAGCACACTAGCGATTCGCAAGGAATCTGAGAGGTTACCCTCTACCCAGTTCCTGTTAAACAAATTTAACAGATGGGCCATGCCTCACTCATCCAGGTGTCGAAGCATGGCGTACGGGACATCGCCCGGACCATGGGCGGTGTCCGCGCACGAAGCAAGAGCGGAACGCAACTCACTCAGAGTAAACCTGTCCTTGAAGGGTTCTCCGCCTCTGGAGGTAAAGTCCAGCAGGTGGCTTTCCGCGACATCACGACGTACATTGAACGCTGGCAAAGCAGCATCCCGGCTAGAGAATGCCGAGAAAGTGGGCGCGAATGATTCTGCCATGGGCGCGGGGTCCGAGATTGCGCTCACATTCTCCTGGGAAACGGGAAGGGAAGTCCTAGGAGAACTTACCCCGAATCATTTTGACTCGCCACCACACATCTAAGAGAGGAATCTTACCTTTAAGTGGAGACACGTATGCCCGCCAAGAAGAGCGGCGGGTGTGCTTCGAAATATATCAGAACCTAGCCCTAGCCAGAAGAAATTCAACGACATTAAAATCCTTCGGCGGTTGATTTAGGGCATATCGGGATAACGTTTCTGTTTGAGGGTCATCTCACACTCGACAGACCAACACTGGATTGGCCGGCGTGCAAAACGTCCAGACCTTCTGGGAACAGTAGTCAGGCCCGAGGCGATGAGGTTCTCGGAGAAAAACTCAACGGCCTCATCTACCGACCTAAACTACTCCACTGAGATAGAGAATTCAGTCATTTCCTGAAATGCAGGCCACGCCAAGCACCACTAAAGTTGGCTCTCAGGCGGCAGCGGCCCAGAAATCAGGCTGTACATCAAGAAAGCACAAAGATAGATCAAGACAGGAAAACGAAGTGGTTCTCGGGCAGTGATACGTAAACTCATCCCCATTTAGGACACCTACATCAAGCTCTTCGATCAGATCGGCAAGGACTTGTCCCTTGTAATTGATTGAGTAGTCTCTCCAGAGAGGATGTCTGCCGTTCAGATCTCCAAGCAAGAGAAAGGCCTCAGCAACCGTGCCACGACGCGGCGGAACTCCCCTGCGTGGAAGTCAGCTGACGGTGGGATGTACGCAGAAATAACAGTATACTTCCTATCTAAGTGAAGCTGCACAGCCACTGCCTGAAAGGAGCTATCTAAAGCGAAAAGAAGAACGGAGACATCATGCTGGGTGTAAACCGCGCGTCTTCTATTCCGGCACTTATCCCGTGGTGGTGGAGTTGCAAAAGCAATATACCCCGGGAGGCTGGGCAGGGGGCACGCGCCTACCAGGGTCTCCTGCAGAAATATAGCTAAAGGGGAACGGGACGAGGCGAGCCTCCGAAGCTCCTCCCAGGTTACCCGGAGTCCGTGCAATTCCATTGAATGAATATGCCCCCAAGCCTAGCTCGGAGGAGACGCGGGGTCCCTCTTCGAAGAGAAGAACTTTACGTGAATCGCCGTACGCTTCGCAAAGGCAGAACCCCGGGCACTGTTGGCCGATCAATGCGCTGAAGACACTGTCGCCTTCGACGACTTATTGTGGGAGGTTGGGCTTGCCATAAGAGCCTCTTCCTCCCTCTGGCTCGAAACCTTATGCGGGCGTTGCAGCTTTGGAGGCGAGGGGCCCTCTTTTGGAGGATCCACCGTCTCCGAGCCACCCAGCCCACCACTAGGCGTGGGCGAAGGAGCTGAAGCTCCTTTGTTGCTGTCCTCCTTTCAGGGGGCAGCTTTAGGAATCCCAGAAGATTGCCTCGCGACCAACTTAAAGGGTGTTGCCTCCTGTGAGACTAACAACTCGGTGGAGGCGCGTGGCCGTTTCGTCTTCTGGGAAACGGTCACGCTGGTGAAATGGGGAGCCCTGGCGTTATCCGGGGCTGGGTGTGAACCATTTGTGCCGCCAACTTTACCAGGGAAGCGCCCGGGTTGAGTAGAACGCGCAGAAGGGCTCCAACTAAACGCAGAAACAACCATGCTTGTTCGCCTGGATAGGCCAGGAGCAGAGGGTGTCTTTCTAAGCATTTAGGAGTAAGACGTGCCAGGCAGAGCAGGGCGCGCCAGGACCAAGTCCTTAGCCTCGCGGAATGAAAGACAATCCTGGGCCTGCATGGCCAGGATTTCTTTCTCAAGAAGATATGCATCACATTGCTTCAAAGAAGCGTGGTGCAGCTCTCGGCATTTTGCAGACTTAGCCACACGCGATTTAGACTTTTCGTGTGCAGCCTTGGCGCACGCACCCCCTCAGGGTGCTTGTCATAGCCGAACATGACGAAGAGATTAGGGGTGGGTCTTGAGGCTCCTCCCTGTTTTCTCATCACACGCTTGACGTTGACCACTCCTTGGTCGGCCAGCTCTAGAGTGATATCTTCTATTGATTAGTCCACGAGTTCACTCGCATAAACTACTCCTTTCACAAGGTTCATGGTAGAGTGCAGCGTCACACTCACTGAGGTGCCAACAAGTGTCCGAAGAGCACTTATCTTGGCCACCTCGGAGGGACCTGCCGCATTTGCCAGAAGGCTCTCGTCCAATAAACGGGTCACCTTTGGCTCTCTACCAATCATACTAGCTAAATCTCTCTTCTGATGGATCATTTAGCCCTTTTCTAACATGCTTCCATCACTGGAGTGATTAACGAATCAGCGTTTAAAGCCAGCGGGGTCTACATAAAACGCCAGGTACTCTCTGAATGAGGGGCCCCGATGTAACCGAGGCTGCGCTCTGCGTACTAGCACGTTTGGTCTAAGTCAGGGGCCAACCAACCGGGGGAGGGGCAGAGGGGCCGGATGTGTCGATCATAAGAACATAAGAAAAGAAGGAGACTGCAAAGGACCATTCTTGACCTACACTTGGCAGCTCCTGTTTCATTCAACACACAAAAGATTTCTTACCAGAGAAAAGTCATCAACATTGTCACCCTTTACAGGAGTTCGTCAGATCTAATCTACAATATACATAAAATGCATCCAGAGGATTATGTCCATTCATGCAACCGTAAAATATAATCTCCCCACTACTTAGAAAAATATATACATATGTACATAAAAAAAGTCAGTCCCATCTAGCAGCATCATCCATATATTTATCTAATCTATTCCTAAAACTACCCAGATAGGAGTGTGATAGAACGGGTTGAGGCCGCATTAATTTCAACCCCTATCACATATTATTTAAAACCACGATGCTCCCACTTTCATCTTCGCTTTAAAGCTTGGCGCCATATCGCAGCCACCTGAGTCAATGTTTAAACAAGGAGGTTTATCTTCCCCCCGTTCGCCCCCATACGCCGACCTCGCCAGATTAAGTTAGGCTTATGGGCAGATAAGGCATTGTTCCCAGGCTCAGCTGTGCATTCCCTCGAAGCTCCCACTCCATTGTCCCCCAGGCCAAGGGAGTGTCTCGAGTATTTAGATGGAAACTTTACCACTAAGATCAGATTGGAGATCCAGATTTTCGTCGCGAAACATCACCACGACCCTCTCACACTTTGTGCGCCAAGGGACCTCGACCTCCAGATTCACCATCACTTGTCCAGAAGGAGGACAATATCCCTTGAGTGCCAAAGTTTGAGTCTTTGTGAAGCCTAGTCCACAAGGCTTCTTCCTTGTTGTTCAGAAAGAGAACAACGTTAGAACAGCCATTGTTCGTTTGAGCCCGTTCGCCAAGAAACGGTTCTCACCCTTCCCCCTTGTTGTTCAGAAAGAGAACAACGTTAAGAAAAGCCATTGTTCGTTCGAGCCCGTTGACAAGAAATGGTTCTCACCCCTTCCCCTGTTGTTCAGAAGAGAACAACGTAGAACAGCCATTGTTCTTCAAGCTGTTCGTTGAGAAACGGTTCTCATTCCCAAGACGCCCCGTCAGGATCATTTTATCCCCTCCTTTGGCTGGAACTCGCCAGCGGACCGAACATTCCTTCACGTCGACTTCCTCTGCACCACTAGTAGAAAATTACGTAAGCCGAACGTTACCTTTGAGTATTTAACCCTTTTGTCAATTCTATCCCGTGCTTTAAATGGTTTAGCAAACCATCCTATCCCTTTAACTCTATATTTGTTTAACTTTTTAAATCCTTTAATCCTCGGATTAGCCCGAGCCCCCACGACCCTTTCCATTCTCTGTTTATGTCAATATTTTCCGTTTTGTGTATTGTTGATAGTTATTATTAATAAAACTCTATTTTATTAATGATAGCAATATTATTATCCTTGAGCTCAGTTCCACTTCTTAAGCATATCGAAGATACATAATATCGGCCCGCCTGACATCCACGCACTCTATAAAGATAATTAAAGAAGTTTCCTCAACGAATAGTTATATATGGTATATCGTCGAGAGTCCATTCTACGACATATATATGTACTATTTAAATTTCGTATCAGGTGTGTAAGGTTTAACGCTATATCTTTGCAAACACTGGTCTCAGTCGAGTAAAGCATAGTGTTATTCGTTATAATAATAGAGCATAGTAGTTCCCTTTTGTTTTAACGATTGCTATCCCCTTTTTTTGAAACTTAAGAAGCTGGAGTAGCTCAAGGAACTGTTATAATTATTTGTTTTTGTTTTTTTTTTGTGATTTTACTCAGTGGTTATTTAGATCGAGAAATCAAGTACGAAAAGGTCAGTGCCCATATTTAGGTAGGCTAATTTCTCTAGAAGGCATAATTCTTGTTGCAAGGAATTTTAGTTGGTTGACTAGTGCGCCCCCAAGTGCAAAGATGACTAAGTTCGAAATCTTTAAAGCGCAAGGAGAATCCTTGGGACTCTCCGGAAAAGAACTAATTGAGTACGTTCAAGAGGAGCAAAGAGAAGAAAGAGAAAGAGAAATACAACGAGAAGAAAGAGAGGAACGGAAAAGACAAGCTGAGCTTCACCATCAGATTGAATTAGCTCGTGTTGAAGTAGAGATAGAGTCAGCAAGTTCCCGTTCCGAAGATTCCCCCAATCTCTCACTAAAGCTCCCCAATTTCAAGGATGGAGAGGATTTCGGAGCATTTTTAGCCCACTTCGAAAAGATCCTCGAAACCAATAACATGGATCTGGAGGCTGAAGTTGTAGTCAGATTACTTCTTCTGTTAAATTGTAAATAGCGCAAAATTTTTATATCTTTACCATCTGAGTGTACAATTAACTACAGCACCTTAAAAGCTGAGTTACTGGCTACTCATAATATGACTCCCGATTTCTACCGCTAAGAATTTCGAGGAGGTCGTAATAAACCCGGACAGACGTTCCATCAATTCGGATACATTCTTCAGAGGAATTTTAAATTGTGGTTAGAATCCTCAAAGGTTGATCCTAACTACGAGTCCTTAACAGACTTCGTGTTGCGAGATCAATTTTTGGCGTCTCTCCCGACGGAGATCCACGCATTCGTCAAGGATCGTCAGTGCCAGACCTTTAAAGAATCTACCGAAGAAGCGAATGTCTATGCCGCCAGCCATAATTTATACCCAAAGGAGAATCAAACTTCTCACCAATTCCCCTACAAGGAAAGAAGGAAGAATTCACGCCTTTTCACAGGAAAGCCGTCGAAGTTTCCGAGCATCGTAAAACCCCAAAACTTCTTTCCCCAAAACCAACAACGGACTCCAAACCTCTCGTTAAGATTGCTCCTCCATCTTTCTTCCCGAAGCGACCAATCATATGCTTCAACTGTGGTGTAGAAAACCACATGAGCTGGAATTGCCCCCAAAATTCTAGGCTTAAAAGCGGACCAGCCCACCAAGTTTACCAGATTAATGCAACCCCGGCTCCCCCGGTGGTGCAGACCCAAGCAGAAACTTCTTCCCCTCCGTCAGGCCACCAGGTAAATTTTATTTTTGATAAAAGTTCATCGGGAACTTTGAAATTTGAGGAGGGTAGCGTAAACAGCTGTCGAGTATCGACTCTCGTCAGGGACACAGGATGTACGTGTTTCATCGTGTCCGACGAACTCCTCCCCCCAGTGGACCCGAACCACGGAAAATTTGCGGTGGTACATGACTACCTTGGGCGGGCGAACCAATTCCCCGTCGTTAGGTGTTACCTGCAGTGTCAATATTATGATGGCTTGGCTGAAGTCATTTCAGCACCCATACAATTCTGTTCCGTACTTATAGGACAGAGCCCCCAAGTAAGTTCCGACCCTGTGTCTCAGGCCGCCCTTCCTCGAAGCCAAGCTAAGAAAGAAGCCCAGGAGCCCGTCCCCATCAGAACCCCGATACCGTCCGACTTCTCGGAGACCCCCAACCAGGACTTTAGGACGGCACAAAAGGAGTGTGCATTACTAACACCCTTAGGCGATAAGGCCCAAGACAAGGACACGGAGACTGTCCGTTGACCCCAAGAAAAAAAGAACTTCCAATGCGCCCATGGAGATACCTTCGTAGAACTGGACGAAACATCGGCGCTTGAAGAAGATTACCCCGCCGAGTCCCTTAATGTAATACAGATAGTGTGCACCCATCCTGATGCCGATTACCCTCCTCCTTCCCTACCAGGCGAGTCTTTGGAACCCTCTGACCTGGATATTGACGCGCAGCTGACACCACATCAAAAGAGTGAGCTACAAGAACTATTTGAATGGAGTCACCATTTACCCACCCTATTAGCTCTCTTCGAGCGACTGCGCGAAAATGGCCTTACCATTGGCCCCCGCAAAGGCCATTTTGCCCACGAAACCATAAAATATTTGGGTTTCAAAATAGGACAAAGCAAGTTAGGTCCCCAAGAGAACAAGATTAAGGCAATCGCCGACATGGCCCTCCCGATTACAAAGAAGCAATTAAGATCGTTCCTAGGATCAGCTTCTCACTATCAGCGATTTGTTCCGAATTTCGCTGCAATTTCGGCCCCCCTCAGCACTCTTCAAAAAAATAATTCCCCCGATCGTTTACGTTGGAATGATGTCGCTATTTCCTATTTTAATCAGCTCAAGAGTAAGCTCTTTTCTGCCCCCATTTTAAAGTTGCCCAACCCGGAAAAATCCTTTGGGATTAAGACCGACGCGTCCAACGAGGGCATTGGAGGTGTACTCCTTCAATACGAGGATGACGGAACGAGTCATCCAGTTGCATATGCTAGTCGCCAATTATTACCACGCGAAAAGAGATATGCCACTATAGAGAAGGAAGCTCTATCAATTATCTGGGTCATAGACAAATTCAAAAGGTACTTGATAGGAAAAGAATTTCAGATAGGAACCGACCACCGTCCGTTAGCCTATATTAGGAATGTGCGACACTCAAACGGCTGAATCATGCGCTGGAGTTTACTCTTGCAAGAGTATCAATTTAAAATAAATTATATAAAAGGTTCCGATAACCAGGTCGCTGACGCACTCAGTAGGAATGCGTTACCGAATAGCGTAGAGTAATTGTACTCATAGGATTAGTATCTCTATGTAGGTATATACCGTCTTGTACGACTTAAATTAGATTCTCTTGTATTATAATTAGTTAATGTATATGTCTGAATTTTGTAACGCTCAATGTCTATTTTTTTTGTATGTATATATATTTGTACCCATTAATTACGTATAAATTATTTTGTCCCATAGGTACTAATTTTATATCATTTCATTGTTCCATGCCGTTTTTTTTTATTAAGTTTGTATTTAAGATTATTTTCCCTTATAATCAAAAGATCAAAATAATCATATGTATTGAGGTAATTCTAGTTAGGTGCAAGAAGGTACGGTTGGTACAAGAAAACGAGTTCCCCACAACGGAGCTCTATCGGTGTCCCTTCTCTCTTTTTTTCGAAATGACAACTTTCCCTGGTATGGAGGGGTGTGATAGAACGGGTTGAGGCCGCGTTAATTTCAACCCCTATCACATATTATTTAAAACCACGATGCTCCCACGTGGATCTTCGCTTTGAAGCTTGGCGCCTTACCGCAGCCACCTGAGTCAATGTTTAAACAAGGAGGTTTATCTTCCCCCCGTTCGCCCCCACACGCCGACCTCGCCAGATTGAGTTAGGCTCATGGGCAGATAAGGCATTGTCCTCAGGCTCAGGTATGCATTTCCTCGAAGCTCCCACTCCATTGTCCCCCAGGCCAAGGGAGTGTCTGACTATTTAGATGGAAACTTTACCCCTAAGATCAGATTGGAGATCCAGATTTTCGTCGCGAAACATCAACACGACCCTCTCTCACTTTGTGCGCCAAGGGACCTCGACCTCGAGATTCACCATCACTTGTCCAGAAGGAGGACAATATCCCTTGAGTGCCAAAGTTCGAGCCTTTGTGACGCTGAGTCCACAAGGCTTCCCCCTTGTTGTTCAGAAAAAGAACAAAGTTAGAACAGCCATTGTTTGTTTGAGCCCGTTTGCCAAGAAACGGTTCTCACCCTTCCCCCTTGTTGTTCAGAAAGAGAACAACGTTAGAACAGCCATTGTTCATTCGGGCATGTTGACAAGAAACGTTTTTTACCTCCCCCCTCTGTTTTTCAAAAAGAGAACAACGTTAGAACAGCCATTTTTCGTTCGAGCCCGTTGACCAGAAACGGTTCTCACCCCTTCCCCTGTTGTTCAGAAGAGAACAACGTAGAACAGCTATTGTTCTTTTGAGCCCGTTCGCCAAGAAGCGGTTCTCACCCTTCCCCTTGTTTTACAGAAGAGAACAACATTAGAACAGCCATTGTTCTTGAGCTCGTAGACAAGAGACGGTTCTCACTCCCCTTGTTGTTCAGAAGAGAACAACGTATAACAGCCATTGTTCTTCAAGCTGTTCTTCGAGAAACGGTTCTCATTCCCAAGACGCCACGTCAGGATCCTTTTATTCCCCCTCCTCCGGCGTGAACTCGCCAGCGGACCAAAAATTCCTTCACGTCGACTTCCCTTGCACCACTAGTATAAAATTACGTAAGCTGAACGTTACCTTTGAGTATTTACCCCTTTTGTCAATTCTATCCTGTGCTTTAAATGGTTTAGCGAACCATCCGATCTCTTTACTTTATATTTGCTTTACCTTTTTAAATCTTTTAATCCTTGGGTTAGCCGAGCCCCCACGACCCTTTCCATTCTCTGTTTATGTCAATATTTTCCGTTTTGTGTATTGTTGATAGTTATTATTAATAAAACTCTATTTTATTAATGATAGCAATATTATTATCCTTGAGCTCAGTTCCACTTCTTAAGCATATCGAAGATACATAATATCGCCCCGCCTGACATTTACGCACTCTAAAGATAATTAAAGAAGGTCCCTCAACGAATAGTTATAAATGGTATATCGTCGAGAGTCCATTCTACGACAAGGAGGCTTCTATCACATGTCTAGTAAGCCTATTCCATTTATCTACCACACGATTTGTAAACCAATTCATCCCAATCTTCTTCATAAACCTATACTTATCAATCTTAAACCCATTGCTACGTGTCCTTTCATGTTCACTAAGTATAAGAACCTTACCCAGATCCCCTTTATTATATCCTTTTACCCATTTGAAGATTTCAATCAATTCTCCTCTGACTCTTCTCCTTTCCAATGTATGTAGATTTAGTTTTCTGAGCCTTTCACCATAAGGTAAGTTCCTTAGCCTACCAATTATCTTTGTCATCCTTCTCTGCACACACTCAAGCAAATCAATATCCTTCCTATAATATGGTGACCAAAATTGTACTGCATAGTCTAGATGAGGCCCAACTAGCGCCAGATATAGTTTTAGAATGACTTCAGCACTCTTATTTCTTACACTCCTCCTAATGAATCCCAATATCCTATTAGCTCCATTCTTAGCATTTAGGCATTCTCCAGAGCTATTGAGATACTTTCTACCCCTTCTTTAAGTATCCTAGAATAAATATTATCAGGGCCGGAGGCCTTGGTAGTATCTAACTCACCTATTAGTTCTATTATCGTCCTCTCATCCACACTAATGGTAGTAAACACCTTTTTCCCTGACCCATGAGTACTATACATAAGACTATTTAGTTTCTTCTTTGTGAATACTGATGCAAAATGACCATTTAGTACCTCAACTATTTCCTCATCAGTTTCTCTCACAACCCTTTTATATTTGATAGGCCCTATTTTAACTCTGCCAGATTTATTATTAATTTTATAGTAATTAAAGAACTTTCTAGGATCTTTGTTGCTATCCTGAGCTAATTTAATTTCTGACACCCTTCTGTTCTTCTTTATAATCTTATTTAACTCATTCCTAGCCATTCTATAATCACTTAAATTTTGAATATTATTTTGTACCTGTAATTTTTTATATGCCCTTTTCTTCTCTGAAATTTTTCTAGCTATCTCCTGATTCCACCATAATGGTTTCCTACTTTTGTTCCTAATGGCCTTTATTGGGATACATTGTTCTTGGACTACATTTATTATATGCTTGAAAGTATCCCACATCCCATAAGCATTTTTACCTCTGAATTCTACATCCCAGTCTATCAAATTTAGCAAGCTTCGAAGTTTTACATAATCTCCCTTATGAAAATTTGGAACTTTTTCAGCATTCTCGGTTATTTTACCCTTCTCAATTCCCAAGTTAAAACGAACTATCTGATGGTCACTATTTCCCAATGCTTCCCCAACAGTTGGTAGCTTACGGAAGGGGCAGTAGACCCATTCGTCCCCGCACACCCCACGGATGAAAAGGAGCCCCGAGACATTTTAGTCTTTTTTCTTTTTAGAAGAGGAGGGCAGGGAATGAACTCGCTTCTCCTCTCTGCCGGCAGGAGCCCCCAGGCCGGATAGACCGGCCTTAGCAAGGTCGCTTTCCGAGATGGAGAGGGTTCTGGCAGTCTCAGGGGCACCGGTATATGGAGGAGATCCTTCCCCTCCTTGTACTGCCTTGGAAACCCTAGCCCTTTGAGGAGGCCCTTGTTCGGTGTTTAGCGCCGAGCCTGGTCTCGCTCCCATGGAAGCCCCTACCGTCTGAGGCTGGGTTGCCTCAAGGACCATGTCTATCTCGGGGAAGCCTCCAGTTAGCCGCCTCCCCCCCCCCCTTCCTTCAGGACATCACAGGTTCCATTGGCAGTGTGGTCACAAGTCGAGTCTGAAGAAGCACAGGCCTTGTCTCCCGCTAGGTTTAATATTTTAGCAAGCAGGTTTTTTGAGGAAAGCGAGCGAAAGGGCCTGGCTTCCCTCTGCCCCCTAAGGGTGTTTCCCTATCTCGCCGCTTCAATGGGGAGCTATCGGCTATGGGCTGCCTGCTGGATTTCTTGGCAGTCCCCTTGGAAAGTAAAGGGGAGAATGCCGCTGGAAAGAGAAATGTGCCCGAAAGCACCTCTAGACAAGGAGATGAGGGGGACTCCCCTACACCCGTAGGCGAAGGAGAGGACTAATCCTCCTCCCCGGTTAGAAAGATTCAGAATATTCCCTGCGATAGCACAGGGGTGCGGAGCTCTTTTTTTCTGTGGAGCTGCCCGAGGGCGGCTCCGACGATGGACAAGGGCAAATTGAGGGAAGATTCTTAGTTTTCTCATTATATGGCATGGTGACCCTATTTTTCTACGGGAAGCAAACGCTAATCATCCCTCACAGTAGCCCACTCTGCAAGGGGTGCGTATGGAACTGGCAAAGCCAAGTGCCTTCATTTAAGGCCACCCCTTCCGCCTGGTGACCTGGCAGCCCTTCGGCATGTCGGCTCTACCTTGGGTACGGCGTAAAAAAGTAGATAGTGAAGTGAGAGGAAAGGGGATGTGAGGAATATATGGGTGGGGATGAAGCAAGATGTTAATAACCCACTATCCCAAACCGGAGCTGAGTTGTTAGGGAACATTGTCCCCTCCCCCTTTAGCCCCAATCCTGGATAGTTGGCTGAGAAGTAGATCAGCATTTACCATGTGAAAATAGAGGCCTACCAAAGAAAGTTTTGGAAGAAGTTGTAGGGGAAGTGAGAAAGTAGGATAAGATGCTAAACTGTGGCCTTGAAGGCGAATTGCCGCGCCATTTACGGGGAAGCAGGAGGTCACTTCCCGAGCTAAAAGCTCTTTGTTGTCTGGACAGAGCCAATGAGGAGGACAAGTAAGGGAGAGTTGCGGTGTTCAGGAATTTAAATGTGAAATCGAGTTGATTCAAAACTAAAAAGTAGAACCTGCATGATCATCTACATCACGTTCTTGATCACTGTTTCAAAGGTCTGCCACTCTCATTAAAAAAAATCGAATAAATGACGACATGTAGGTAATCTTTATTGGACATTCTAATGCGACGTTTCAGATTAAAGTGCCACGTGACAAGAAGTCATACACCTCGGCATCGGCAAATCGCCGGATACAAAGGCCACTCACGCGGCACCGAGATCACGGATCACGGTCTCTGGCCCTATGCGTTTCCTTGTGCCCTGTCGGAGATAGCTTCTGAAACAGCCAGGTAATAATGGGTTCTGAACCGTTAAGACTTCAAGAATCCTTCAAGGCTCTTCTTTCAACGCCATCTGCGTCCAAGCGAGTTCGAACCTCCGCGGGGCATTTTCAACAGTAATTCGTTCGTATTCTCACGATTTTGCTTCTACTTACCGTTCAATCTCGTTTCTGCTAATCCTCTGCTCTCGTTCCCTTTACCCATTTTCTCTTTTTTATAGTTACTGTATAAATTAGATTGGGTAACTTCTTTATTAGTGAAATATTTGTAAATTTGGGGGGCCAATTATGTAATTCATCTTATAACAGAAAGTTGTTAAAAACAAAATAACCAGTAGGAAAAAGAAGAGATTTTGGAGTGGTGGTGAGATCCGAATTACTGACTCCCCCCCTGAGAAACAGTGGACAAAAACCTACAACACTTGACTAGCCCTGAAGATAAAAGACTAAATTCGCACCTAACTTCGCACTTGTTATGTTAGAAGCCTTGCTAGAAACATGGTATTTCTGTTCAAACACCGCTTGCGATCTTCAACTTTCTATCGCAGGCAACACCGGATACCTATGCTAGTATAAATTGAGAGAAATAAAGAAATTAGCAGATAAAGGCCAATAAGACACAAAGATAAAGCTGGGAATGCATATTTTATTCAACGAGTTATAACTCATACTTTCTTATGATTCTCAATTAGTTTTATTATTCGTTATTAAAGGTGAATTTAGTCCGTATAACAATATTTCCTTCCCTTGTCTTCCACATCATAGATGATTTGAAAAGGGCAAATAATTAAAAGAGTGAGACAATAAGTCATTCCAAAGGTATATAAAAATGATCCTTCTAAATATTATTAAAGGGAAGTAAATTGATAAGCAAACCATCTTTGATTTTATAAAATTTTCTTTTCTAGCTGAAGAGAATATTTGTATACTAATGATAATCTTTACAAAATAGTCTGAAAATGGTCTTGAAGGACAAGAATTATTACCTTCAAAACATGTTTTTAACATTCGTAAAATTGAGAATTATGCAAACTAATGTCAGACATATGCTTTTCGTAACTTTACTTGTTAATCTTGCTTATGGCGTTGTCTTACATGGATCTATATTTGGTTGGGTCCAAAATTTCCCTAAACGTCGTTCAATGGTTTCAAAAATGCAATGCATTGTAATAAATCAAAATTATCTTTAATACAAATAAAATAAGTAAAATGAGAATATTTGGGGTGCAAAAATAATGAGCGAAATCATTTATGATTTTTTTTTACTTAGGACATTTTAAGAAAAAACTTATTAATAACAATGAGTCAACCAAAGCAAAACAACATTTTGAACATCTGCTAAGAAATAGGTAAGTTATAAAAGAAGGGGAAAATCTACATAATAAAGAATATTGTCTGTCTAAAAAAAAATTTAAATAAAGTTAATAATTATCCGTAAGTATTTGAGAAGTATAAAACTCATTCAGAAGAAGATAGATATAAAACACTTAGATTACGAATTTATTTAAAGAAGAACAAAAAAAAAGTATAGAAGAAAAGATTCCCTCGATATTTCGCAGTTTGGCTTCGTAGGTATGTATCATAATTCCACAAATTTTCGTACTAAGGTTAAATTTTGAGTTCCCTCTATCCCTTTATCTGATCTTTCAGTGCTATCTTCTTAATTTATCCACCAGCTTTTAACAGAAAATGCGAAAAAGATACATGTCAAACTACTTAGAATTTTATCAGTTGTCACTTCCATCAGTTATAAAACAAAATATGTTATGTGGTGCACAATTATGAAAATCTATACAAGAAAATATCAGGGAACTATCTTTAATATATATATATATATATATATATATATATATATATATATATATATATATATATATATATATATATATATATATATATATATATATATATATATATGTATATATATATATATATATATATGTGTGTGTATGTGTGTGTGTGTGTGTTTCTCTTAAAATGAGATTATTTATATTGAAATGTGTTTTCTATCTCTCTTTCGTAGCCTCTAAGGAAATTATTTTAGAATTAAGCTTTCATTTTTTAATTTCATTTTGCATAATCAGGCAGCGAAAGATTTGGAATTTCCCAAACTACACCTGTCAGCATTCCTCCAATCCCTTCTGCTCTAAATTCTCTCTGATCTCCCTCTTTATCATTATCACCCTTCTGCTTACAGTCTTGTTCTATATTTTCTAATTAGTGGAGCTAGGACGATGAAGAGATAAAAAATATCATTGACTTTAGTAAAAATACGATATATTTTCTACAGTGGTCTAGAAAATGTACATCGACTACAACGCCGTTGTTTCCTGTGGTCCTTATAGGGTTCGATCCCCGCAAACGCAGCGTGGCGTATCTGTATGACTAAATTTTAACTGAGGAAAGAAAGGAAAATTGTTAACTAAGGGTGGCATTTTTATTTAATGGACAGTAAATGAAAAAAATAGATGAAAGATTGGGGATTGATAGAAAGAAGTGAGGTGAAAACGGGTAAAAATGAGAAAGACCATCAGAAAACAAGAAGCATTAGCTCGAAAGTAGTCAAAAACATTCTCTAATGTCAAATATGGTAAAAGGGATAGATTCTAGACAAGAACCGTCTGCAAGCATTGGGTATAAATAGTGAAACACTCCTCTTCACCATATGTGCTGATACAATTTGATCATCAAAAACACTCAATTTCTGCACAAGAACTGGCACAATGTCTCCTGGCATCGCACAACTTCAAATATTGGCATCCCATTAACTAGGTCATCGTGATATCTCGCGATCACTAAGATGTACTAACAAAAAGAGGGGTCACGGCGGGAGCAGATGAATTTGTACGGGCAATCGGCTAATCTTTTCCATCATAAGAATGAAGGTTAGACGCAAAAGGAAATGTCTAAGTCTAAATATCATAAAACATTTAATGTTGACAAAATACAGAAATACTCCCAAAATTCAAGAACAACTTTCTCAACAAATACCACAGCAATGCATTGAAAAACACTAGAACTAAATAAAAGAAATGTGATCATTAATACCTGCAAAGAAATCAGTGTTCAAAACCAAAAAAGAAATCATGATTGGTTGATGACAACGACGAGCAGCTTAAACTAATCTTACATGAGAAAATAAAAACTTTTATCACCTTGAAAAATTGCCAACACTGGCAGCAAATGAAGCTTTATAAAGAAAGCAAGTCTTCTCTGCAGTCAAATACACGACCATTGAAAAAACAATGGCGGACGGAAAAAACATGTAGTCCAACAACTAACTGAAACCAACGAGACCAGATGCTTTTTCGGTGAAACAAAAGCTGTGTTTGCTACTTCCTACATGTTTAACTGATCTAAGAAGTAAAGGTGGTTCTACCATTCTAAAAATGGAAGCTACCATCCGTCCTTGATGGGAAAAACATTTTGAAGATAGTTTGAACCAAATGGTCTTATTTGAAAATAATATAATCAATGAGATCCAAAGAAGATCTATCGATGAATCTATAAACTGACTGATGACACGGGAATAGCTTATAAAGACTTGAAGAAAAGGAAAAATCAGGGATAGATGAAAAAACAAGAAAAGCATACTGAGTAGAGGGCTAAATATTCTATTACTAACTGCAGGTACTCCGCGCCACGATCTAGATGAATGAAGATGAGCCATCATTATCATTCACAAGAATAAGGATGACGGTCTGATTGCTATAATTATCGTGGAATTTGCATACTAACAACTGCCGGTAAGATTTTCGCCTGCATCATATGCAATTGACTCATGCTTTCTTGTTTTAGAACGTCACGTGGAACCCCTCATATGATCTCGTCAATGAAACTTTTCAACCCCTCTTACATGACATTAATCGACTTCACCGAGCGTTTCAATATAAATCAGAGGCACTGCTATGGTAAGTACTATAAATACATGGATGTTCTTAATCATGGGGCTTTTCCATGATAGTATGCTTGCAACAATTATAATTAACAACTCAAACATTTCAAGTGAGATCGGAAGTTAAATTAGGTACAATGATTGCTTCCTCACTGTTTACCAATTTCATAACGACCATTACCCAAATTATCAAGAACGATCTAGTTTCAGCAATCGAAATAGTCTGGAGCAGACGGGAAACTGAAACCTTACCCTCCTGAAGTCTAGAGGCCAAATATATTTCAACCGTTAGATAAATATTTAGTAGGCTGATGGCAAATACTTTGCAGCTCTCTCGAAGGGCCACCACAACAGATCATGACAACGGCAACATGAGCAAGAACCGAGGCCTAACTTTCCATTTGCAAAGCTTTGCCTATCTGTGAATAAACGTTTCTACTAATAATTGGGCTCATCAGTGCCACCGCGAGTTCACAGACAATCATTAGAAGGAATACCACGATCCTGATCATCGACGGATAGCCATGAAACTACCCAGAGGATAATTCATTCGAGGTACTGATTCTTGGCTCTATAGTTTTTTTTTTATTCTCAATGGTCACCGTATTCTAGGAGGACTTGCCTTTATAGATAAAAGTTCTTGTTAATTTTCCTAAAATATCAGATATCATATATGAAATGTCGTACTTTTGGTGAGACAAATTCCTAAAAAAGGCATTGAAAAACATAGATCAAACCAGAACGCATCTCATACACCTGTTTCAGCATTTTAAAGCCATTGGAAAGGTGAAAACACGACGTTTCTTGCACTTGAACTTAATGAGAATAACTCCACCTGATATTTAATGTGTGGTAACCTAATATATTATGGAAAGTTAACTTGTACTCGCTCACACACAAACCTTGGTAACTTTTAATTGCTTGATAGCAGGAAATAAAAATAAACTAGCACAAAAATTAAGTTAGAAACTCTATTTAATGTGGAATATTCAAAACCAACACGCCTTAAAGATTAGAGTGAAATTATTTAACTCTGTTTTATCTTTTTTGTCTACCTCTTTAAATCAAAGAGAAAATAAATACACACAAAGTAGACACAATTCAAGGAAACAGGAATATTTCCATGTTAGGAATAACACATAAATAAAGGAAACTGAGCAATTGTATATGAATGCAAACACGAGCTACTTTCTAAAAAGGAATGAAAGGTCATATTCGAAAGGGGCGGAGCACATTTTCATTAGCCACTACATTTAATAGATGAAAGTAATCCGAAAATGGGCACTATTATACATAACACGAAGAAGACATCGCAAGCGGCCGAAGATAGAATAAGATAAGTGGGAGGAGTAACAAGAACACTCGCTCGCTATATTGCGCTCACTGGAAACATTCTGCAGGTCTTTTGCCACCAGTGCAGTGAAATAAAACAATAATAAAATAATTCATATTGTTGGCTTTATGGACAGTGTCACACCGTACTCTGGGTTCCAAATGAACTCAGAGAGCCAAGCAACTAGACAACGCCTACTTTTCGCTGCTGGTTAACTGGCCGCCCATACGTTCCTGCCTACGAACGAAGACTCGCGGGTGGGTGGGCGTGAATGACTGCAAGAAAGGGCGTCGCCACTCAATGTCAACTAGGAGAAATGTGAGCATCAAGGTGTTGACATCTCTGCGCAGACTTGGAGCAATTTTGGACGATGGGCGGGTCGGAATAAAAAGTCTCTTCTCGATTCAGAATTATCTTGGAGGTGTCGTTCGTATCACTGCCTTACTGGACACTGACCAACCTTTGTTTGCTTAATTAAACTAGAAGATTTACTATATTTTTTTCTATTTAGCATCAAACAATCCAAGTCAACGGGAATATCTCAGAGGGGAAGTATATCAAAACGGGTTAGCAAAGAATAGGGAGAAAAATCTAGAAAGGTTTCGAACGAATTCCAGTTGGGAGACTGAGGGTCAGTGTGTGTAGGTCAAAAAACACGACCTGAATATTTTTAAGCACATAAACATAAATATAAAGATGATCCATACATGAATACTTCTAAATACGTACAAATACATATTTCTACACAAGCGATAACACATGCATATAGTGCATACTAAAATAAGGTTCATAAAAGCAGGAATATACGTATACACATAAGAAATGCAGAGTTGTCATGCACAAACACGCACGCGGGTATAGATAAGCATATAAAGGAAGCAATAATATCAATAACAAATTACATGTTAACACATATAAACGAACCAATACATATTGGTGCACATGTTCAAGCAAATATACAGAAACTAAACCATATTAGGCACATGGGTATAATAGATAAGCTTGTAAAGGACGCATTAATATAAATACCAAATTACATGTTAACACATGTACTAAACAGACCACTACATATAGGTGCACATGTTCACGCATATATACAGAAACAAAACCACATCCCTTCAAGTTATCTTTTTTTTGGCTAATCAAATTCTTTTCAGATAACTTCTGTTAGAACTGATCGCATTGGTGATATGCATCCTTTGCTCTTATTTTATTTTGTTTGAAATAGACTTATTGAAGAGAAACACTTCTTCTCACTCTCTTACTTTGGAAATTGACTCACAAAGGAATACATCTCCCGAGACGAACTCTGGGAAGTGCTGTAAATGATGAGATGCGCCACTTGCCAATGCCATCTGTCGCCAATGATCTTAATGGTGAGATACGCTTCTCCCCCTCACTTCTTTGGGAAATGGCCTAATTGTACAAAACCACCTTTAATTATTCTGTAGAAATGAGATCAATGAGAGATACGTCTCTCCCCAGTCTCTTCTGTATGAAAAGGTTTTGCTGAGGAGAGGAGCCTCTTTCCAGGCCCTTCTTTCGGGTATGGTCCTACTGTTTAGATTTCTCTTTCCCCACCTCCTTCTATAGGGAATGTTGATTTTTTTAAATACCCCGCTTTCCTATCCTTTATTATAGGCTACTCTTCAAAGTCTCTCCTGTCGGAAATGGCCTCACTTGCAGCTTGCCTTGACTAACAGTCAAGAGTAAGTGTAAATAAATATTGGCGTAGTGTGTTTCAATTCCCAAGGACAATACGTCAAATGACAGATCTGCGGGGAGTGTGTGGTAAGGGAAAACACAATTTTATAGAGCCATACATGACGCAACCTTTTTCATATTTCTCTACACCAGGTATTTAAGAACGCATATTCAGCGAGCCATAATTGCTATCAGTCACATTATCTCTTTCATTTAGCTCATACATTTGAGCTTCTAATCTGAAACAGGAAATCAATGCCACGCCATCCTCTTTTCCTCAACCGCCAACCGCGGTGAGTGATAGTTGCCACCTTCTTAAAAGGGGCCAATTCCTTTGTTTTCAAGGTCAAAAAGAGCTTCTACGATGAATGTGTAATCTGTGGCCAAGAAAAAGCATAATTCTCAGTGATCAGATGTCCTCAGGACTGGCAGATAGTCAAACAAATTTATGACATTATCAAAAGCGGGCTCACAATTCTATTTGGGCAAGGATAAGGCGTTTGTTAAGTTTTGGATTGGGTGGGAGGCTCTGAAGATACCGTACTTGTCCAATTAGTCATTTATTGCCTCCAACAGAGAGCACGCGTCCCAGAAATGACTGAATGTGAACATATATCTTCCTAGCTCTCTAGATATGAACCTACTGGAATACTGCGTCTGGTGTTTCGTTGATTGAGAGACCAATCAACGATAACAAGGACATGCTGGAGGCTGCCACAATCGACTATATGGACGCCATAAACTACATATACCTAATATGGGTAGGAAGTCATTTAAGACTGCATAGAAACCTACAAAGAAGCTACAGGAGGTTTCATGTGATAACAGTTTACAATGCCTTTGTAAAAACATTTAGGTATAGAATTTCGAAAAGAATTTTTTCTACTGAATTCTTTTATTTTTCATTGCATTGGAATTTTCTCTCAAATAATGGCGCAATCAGTAAATATATTCTGTCAGGTTTTTGTGTTTCTGACTCTATAAAACTAATTATTATAACTGAAATATGTTATTGGAAATATCTAACGGATACTTTCGTTTAAAAATCAGTTAGTTGATCTGTTGAAAAACAATTTCTTCAACTAGATTTTATAGTAAACTTGTAAAAATAATAAATATTAGTCTGAATTCTTAATATTTTGGTTCCAAGCTGTTGTTTGTTGTTTTATTGTTTATCTTATATTTTTGCTTACTTCTATTTTGATAGGCTATTCTAAAATTGATGGAAGTTTGCCCAGTCAATCCTAATTACAGACATAGAGTCCCCTTAATCTTAAAAAGTATTAAAAAGTAAAATAAATCCCATTTTATTTAAAGGGTAGAAAGAACTTAAAATGAAAACATGCTTTTATTTCTTCTCGCGATTGCTAATGTTTTTATTAATTTTCAAACTTGTGAATTGAGGTAGAAACCAAAACTTAAGATTTGGGGTTGTAACAGCATCAACTGAAAAGTTTACCTCTATCTGCACTCCTATATGAGAGAGGAGCAAAGAAAATGCTTACCATACCATCATGTAGCACTTCTTTATTTTTTTATTTCGTCGAATCTTTAGAGAACATTTCCTTTTTTGCGTTTATCAAACAGATATAGGAAAATAAATAACATGTTAACGTTAATTAAACATAAAAAATATATTTATCCTCTTTTGGAAGTGATAAGTTTTAAACAAAATTGATCTAAGCGAGAAACGGATGAACGTATACAAGGAGGTGAAAAGAAAAGAGGAACAAGTTATAAAAGAGAGGAAGAAAACAACAAATGAAGCATTTGGAAAGATGATTCAGAATCAGGATGAGAAAAGTGGTTTGATCTTGGAGGAAATGATGAAGATTAGAAACAAGGAAGAGAGTTGGGTGAAGAACAAGGATAAGAATGAAAGGCTACTTTTATCAAAAAGGAGTTAAGAAGTAAATGGCGAGTGTAATTTTGTAAGATCACTATTGCAATTGTGTCGAATGTAGATATAACTACATAGTGTCGATAACGACTGTCGAGTGTTGTATTAAAGTATGGACCCAAGAAATATGTAAAAGTATGTCAGTGCTGTGAGAGTGAGGAGTCTTATTATATTGAAGGGTAGATAGAGTAGATAATATTGGGGTTTGAGATGCTAAAACATGGTGGTGATCGTTTTAAGGAATGAGTTTGCCTCGTGTGTTTTAAGGCTTTTGGGAGTGAAACAGTGCCTGAGTACTGAAGGAATGTTGGTATAGTACCCATGTATAATGTTAAAGGGGAGAGAGCTAAATGCTCCAAACATGGAGCTTAAGTCCCTTTAGTGTTATAAGCATGGTGAGTGATTGAAAGGGGAAGATGGATGTGGATTTTGATGGATGTGGTATTTGAATTAAGAGAGCAACCTAAGAAAAAAATGGAGGAGATGTAAGGGGTATGTTGTGTTATGGATTTGGATAAAATGTATTATCTTGTAAACAAAGAATCGTTAATACAGATTCTAGAAATGGATGAAGTGGAAGGTACACTACGTAATGGTGTGGAAGGTATTGATTTTATAAGTAAGCCATTCATTTGGTGAAAGAGAACAGGAGTAAGTAGTGTAATAAATTTGGCCGGTGTAAGAGAAGAGTGTCTGTTATCGCCTTCGCGATTTGATATCCTTATTATTGTAGTACTGGTCGCAATGCAAATTGTAATAATGGAACTAAGTTTAAGTAACGCATTCGCTAGATGAAATGTGTGTAAGTGGTTGAGTATATTTAGGGCGGTGTTGTTATTGGAAGAGTATCCAATCAAGCCACGACCTTTTAAAATCCTTATAAAAGGTGTAGTGAGAAAAATGTGACTGTTAATGCGGGAGATTCGTGTGAATCTAGTGAAGAAGGGCAAGAAATTCGTTCTCTCTGTTAGTGTTTGTTTTTGACTTTGTTTAAATGGCTTGAGATAAGAGTGATTTGGACATGTTGATGGTAACGTTTAGACATGGTATATGTATGAAATTAGCTACAAATAAAATTTAAGGTGGCGGTTTTTATGAGTTAAGATGGATTCCAAGGGCATTTCCTTTAAAAAGTAAAATATTTTCGGTATCGAGGACAATGGTGGCCAAACTATGATCTGCATGTTGTCACTCAGAACCTTCTTGAGTGACATGCAGGTAAGATTTTAATTCTGTCAATACTTTAAATCTACTATACTTCAGTTGTCCAATGTCATATCAAAGATAACATCAGAAGTGTTTTGGTACGTGATCGTGCGTATTCTAGCCAGAGCATTGACCTCGATGTGCGACAGTGTCAATGACAGTGAATACACTAAAACCAGTTCATGTGTTTGGAATTATTGACTTGGAGACTACCCTGAACAGTTATCGAAAAACAATATTCTAACTTCCAAACGATAAGTAACTAACCATAAAATATTGATTGACTTTCTCACTTCTGATTTCAAAAGTCATTTTTAGACTTCGTCTGAAGAATCATTCAGCAAAAGATCAACACTAAAATATGTAAGCAAGCATTAGATATTCTTTTCTCCTCAAATCATTTATTCTGCATTTTATAATGTAAAAACTTTCAAGATTAAGAATAGACGCTACACTACAGGAGCTGCATCGATCACGTTTGACATATTTTGAGACGAGTTGAAAGTGTTTCTTGCCATTAGTGATCTAGGTTGTATCGTAAACGGTTGCAGTAGAGAGGAAACCAATTAAGACTAAAGAAGGTTGAATGGTGTGGAAAGCATTTTTGTGGAGCATTTGTGAGTGGTGCTCGGGGTTTTAGTGTAAGATTTGGCAGATAGATCCAAGATATGAAAGTTATTATATGTTGTGAAAGGAGAAAAGAAGTGCTAGAGTGAGACAAGGTCAAATGAACAAAATTGAGGATATTTAATATGCGAAGGGTGTATAAAGTAAGAAACGACAGGATAAGAGGGAAGTTTCATGTGAAAGAAGGTATGAACAGGATTAGGACAGTCAGATTTGGAATACCACTTCAAAAGGTGAGATGCTTATGTGAATGAATGATTGAGAAAGAAATGGATGACCGAGGGAAAAGTGGAGGAGGTTTTGAATGATAGAGGTGCATGGGATGGTTTTGTGATGGAGAGTGTTTGATACCTTTAGCCCCTGGATGATTGGATGAGATACCACATAGCACAATATTCTACAGACAATTAAGCGTAGAAAATAGGATTGGTGACTTGTGATCTATTCATCAAAATGTGTTGGAAAGGAATAGGTAAATATTTTGTGTCATGAGTGAAAAAACGACTTTGTGGGAAAGTGTTAGATAATTATCATAAGTATTATTGAGGTTCTCAAATGGATCTTCAAATTAAATGGTTAAAACCATCGCAAAAAGCTTCAGTAACTTCATTAATGTCCATCTTATGGTTTCGTCCTCTTTCGGGTCTGGAGATAAGAAAGTTATCATCCATTTTCGTGTTTCATATTGTACTCAGGGGTATATCTGGCTTCATGTTGTTTCCATGGTTATATCTGGTTTCAAGTTGTTCTCAGGGGTATATCTGACTTAAGGTTGTTCCCAGAGGTATATTCGGCTTCATGTTATTCACCGGGGATAAATATGGCTTGGTATTTTCCGCAGGGGTATAACTGCCTTTATGTTGTTCTCAGGAGTATATATGGTTTCATGTTGTTTCTAGTTATATATCTGTTTTCATGTTATTTCCAGGTGTAATTCTAATTTAGGCAAACTTGAGTAAATGAGCTGATTTCATTCTAATATACAACAATTACATCTGTGAACGTGAAGAATTTGAGTGCCTAGGAATTATTAATGGAATATTGGTAATATGTATAATATTTATTTAAGATGATAGCATCATATACCTATATACTTGTAGAAAAATGAGGATTGCCACTTTACTTCCATACCACGTGAGAATGAAGATCATTAGGCACTATTAATTTTAGATAAAGCAAGCATAACTGAACAGACCCAGAGGGCCTGGGAATGAAACTACTATTTAAGACGTATTAAAGGAGTAGGAAACAAATTTTACCTGATAACTACACTCTGTCTAAACAGCAATACTATTTGCTTCTGTCAATACTTGTCACATAAATTTTTTATTTTTTTTTTTAAATTAAAGAGCTCATCTGCCGACTGCATCGTTGGGCATAAGTTGCCTAGTACTAGAAACTTGAAAAAAACAAAAAAACAACAATAAAAAGGAAGAAGGAAAGAGGCAGGATCCAGCTCCAGCGTTGGGGGGAGGTCCGCCTCCCTGCGGCGCAGAAACGTGCGAAAACAACAAAAAAAACTAGTTAAATAAAAGGGAGAAGGTCGGCCTCCCCCCAAAAGTCTACAAGTCCACCATTCAATGTGCACGCACTCGTCCCGAGTACAAAGGACAGGCGGTAGCGACCCCTTCCATCCCGGTACCGGGATAGGTAACCTGCGCGAAGATCACCGAGACTGCGAAATTCGACAAGAATGTGCCGAACAGTATGTGGAACGATGCAGTAGTCACAATAGGGTGCAAGCGAGCGCTCCATCAAATAGAGATGCGTCACATGAGTGTGCCCGATTCAGAGACGACAGAAAGCGACCTGAAGCCGTCCCGGCATTGGGGCATAGGTCCATGAGAACAGTCGCGGCGCAATGGCACGCAACTTTAAGTTCCCTTCGACCGTCTCCCATCTTCTTTGCCAAACAGTCTGAAGAAATGTCCGTATTCCTGACATGTAGTCAGTGTGAGGAAGAGCGAAACGTAGGTCCGGTCACCCGGTTCTCGCAAACTCTTTGGTGCCTATGTCAAGGCGCTCATTCCCCGCAATTCCTACATGTCCAGGAACCCAGTAGAAGTAATCTCGACATCCACCCGGCTCACTAAATCCGTGAAATCACAGAATCGCAAACCAGAGGGTGTGGCGATTCCAATGCCCCGAAAGCACTCAGGGTGCTTTGTGAGTCGCTATAAATCACGATCCGGTCTCCGAACCAGGAAAGACGCGTAATCTCCCGTACCGAGTGGTGTATTACCACTAACTCAGCCAGAAAGACAGAAGCAGCGCCTGGCAGAGCTCCGCTGACTTAAAACAGAGGGGATAGGGTGTAGAAACCGACCCCCTCTTCGGACATGGAGCCATCCATAAACAGTGGCACGGTTCCAGCGTGACACGAGATGTGCTCCAAAAAGGCCGAACGGAATACTCCCGGTGCTGTAGTAGTTCTGGGAGCAGGGACGTAGGGACAAATAGCCAACGGTGTTACCCTTCAGGGTGGCGTTTTGGGCAGAACTATGTGCACCACCGGCCCGAGAGCTATATATAGGTTCCGATGGAGTTTCCTACCCAAAACCCAAAGGGTTTAGGGTATAACTTACGTCTTTCGGCGACATAGGCACCGTCGAGATCAGCTGAGGATGCTTTGAGAGCCGTTGGTGATAAAGGAAGTCGCTGCGCTGGTGGCACCTCTCCAGCATCGAAAAGCAGGCTCTCAATAGTGGAGCGTGCGAAAGGCACCGGTCGCTAAGCGAAGGTCAGTGTGGTGGATCCAGTCCACCTTCCCTAATAGACGTTCGGTTGCGGATGAAAAAAACTCACATCCGTAGTCGCGCTAAAAACGGACGAAGGATCGATAATAAGTAAGGCAGTAGCCGTATCAGCGCCCGAAGCGCTGAACGTCACAAAACGAAGAATATCCATGGCGCTGGTACATGAGCCTATAAGGCTGCGAATATGAGCCTCCCAGTTGAGTCGTTGGTCAAATACAAGACCAAGGAAACGGTGCGATTCAACCACTTCCAGGCGCATCCTATTAACAAACAAATCTAGGGCGCGGTGGAGCCTTGGATAGCGGCAGAAAAGCACCCCCTTAGTCTTGGCCAACGAATAACGAAACCTGTGCGCTTTGGGATTACGAGAGAAGCGGTTTAATTTCTGTTGGAGTCAACGCTCCAGAGTTAGCATCTGGGCCGGGGAAAAAAAGATTGAAAGGTCATACACGTAGAGTGTAGCAAGAACATCTTCTGGCAGCATCGAGATGATGCCTTTGATGCTCTAGTCAAAGAGTGTAACGCTAAGGACAGTTCCCTGCGGGACACCATCTTCCTGTTCCATTATGCCGGAGAGGGCTCCCCCACCCGTACACGGAATTGGCAATCTCTCAGAAATTCAGATATAAAGACCGGGAAGCGTACCCTCGCCCCAATCGTGTGGAGGGTCTCCATGATACCGTATCGCCATGCAGTATCATAAGCCTCCTCGACATCGAAAAGCACCGTGACGAAGTGCTGTCTACGAAGAAAGGCCTCGTAGACAGCATTTTCCCGTCGAAGCAGAGCATCCGACGTGGAATAAAACTTGCGGAAGCAGCACGGCGCAAAACACAAATGGCTTCCGCTGTTCAGCAAAAAGCTAATCTAACAATACCAATTTCTCCATCAACTTGCACAAGCAGGAGGTAGAGAAATTGAGCAGAAACCGGCCGGGGTAGAATGATCTCTCCCCGGTTTGCGAAAAGCTAGCTCACTAGCGATTCGCCAGGAGTCTGGGAGGCTACCCTTTACCCAGATCCTTTTGAATAAATCTAACAGAAAGGCCATACCTCGTTCACCCAGGTGTCGAAGCATGGCGTATGGGTCATCGCAGACCATGGGCAGTACGGCGCACGAAGCAAGAGCAGAATGCAACTCACTCAGAGTAAAACTGCCGGCGGCCTTCAGCAACATCAGGACATGCATTGAATGCTGGTGGATCAGCATCCCAGCTAGAGAATGTGGAGAAAGCGGTCGCGAAGGATTCCGGCACGGGCGCAGGGTCCGAGATTGCGGTCACATTCTCCTGGAGAACGGGAGGGGGGTCCTGCGAGAACTTGCCCGAATCATTATGACTCGCCTTTACACCTCTACCAGAGCGGTCTTGCCGTTAAGTGAAGAAAACGTAAACCCGCCAAGAAGAGCAGCGGGCGTGCTTCGAAATATATCGGAACCTAGCCCTAGCCCGACGAAATTTAGCCACAGTGAAATCGTTTGGGCGACGCTTATAACGCATGTAGGCATAACGCTGCTGTTTGAGGGCCGTCTCACACTCGGCCGACCAGGGTGTGCAAAACGGCCAGACGTTCTGGAAATACTAGTCAGGCCCGCGGCGATAAGGTTGCTGTAGAAGAACTTAATGGCATCATCTACCGACCTAAACCGCTTGTGAAAGGGGGGGGAAGGTAGGCTTACCACTTTAAGCCTATCCGAGCCTTCTGCTGCACATGGGAGTTCCTTTCTGCTAAAGATCTTCCACGTGGGGATTCCCTCACGGGGATGGAGCCCTTGTTTTAGGTTGGGCTTTAACATGGATGCGCCCGGGTTGAGTAGAACCCGCAGATGTGCTCCAAATGGGCGCGGAAACAACTGTGCTTGTTAGCTTGGATTGGCCAAAGAGCAGAGGGTGTCTTTCTTAGAATTGAGGCGTAAGACGTCCCAGGCAGAGCCTGGCGTGCCAGGGCCAATTCCTTAGCCTCGCGGAATTAGAGACGATCCTTGGCCTGAAAGTCTAGGATTTCTTTCTCAAGGCGATATGCACCACATTGCTTGGAAGAAGCCGGGTGCGGCTCTCCGCAATTGACACACTTGGCCACACACGATTTGGACCTATCGAGTGCCGCCTTGGGGCAATTTACACAGACATCAGGTGAATCGGACTTTGCACGTCTACATGAGCCATTCGTATGGCCGAAGCGGTGACAGTAATATTACCTCCGCGGCAATAGCATGAATGCCTTCTCGTGGTTTCGGTACCAACCGTCACGCACCGACTCGGGAAGCTTGTCACACTCGAATGTGACGAAGAGTGTAGGGGTGGGTTTCGAGACCCGTCCCTGTTTTCTCAGCATACGCTCGACCTTGATCGCTTCGTGGTTGGCCATCTCTAAAGTGATATCTTCTATGGAGTAGTCCACGATTTCCCTCGCATAACCTACTCATTTCACAAAGTTCATGGTAGAGTTCGGCGTCACACTCATTAGGGTACCATCAAGTGTCCGAAGTGCACTTAACTTGGCCGCCTCGGAGGGAACGGCGCATTCGCCAGAAAGCTCCCGTCCGAGAAACGGGTCACCTTCGGCTCTCTACCAATCATACAAGCTAAAGCTCTCCTCTGATCTTCGATGTTACCCTTGGCAAACATCCTGCCATCAGTGGGGCGAATAACTCAGAAGCGTTTGAAGCTAGCGGGCTCGAAAAAAACAGCTAATCTCTGAATGTGGCACACCGGCGTAATCGAGGCTCCGCTCTGCGTACTTTTGATCTTATTTTGAGATTTCCCTCCAGGCAAACACCGGGACCAGACGTCCCGATCTTTGCTTTGTCGCGTTCAAGAATGATAGCAGCTTCGTCCGTCCCCGCGACCCCCGTAGAGGGAGAAGAGCCCCTTGTTTTTTTGTCTTTTTTTATTAGTCCTTTTCTTTTTAGGCGAGATTTTGTTTTTTTAAGTTATCATCATTGGGCATGGTAACCCTTTTATTACGGGATGCAAACGCTAATCACCCCCTTCCTCCCTTGCAGTGGCCCGCTCTGCAGAAAAGGGTGAGTTAAGGCCTGGCAGAGCCAGGTGCCGCTATTTTGGACCACCCCTCTCGCCTGGTGGCCTAACAGTCTTTTAGCAAGGCGGCTTCAGCTTGGATGCGGCGCAAAGTGGATAAATAGTATTTGAAAATCGAAAGGAAGAGGTGGTGAGAAAATGTGGGTAGGGATAAAGCAGGTTATTAAAAATCCCACTATCCCAAAATAGGACTCAGGGGTGAGGGATCATTTTCCCCTCCCGCCTCAGCCCCAATCTCGGATAGTTGGCTGAGAAGGTCAGCATCTACCCTGTGAAATTAGAGGCTGACCAGAGAAAGTTGTGGGAGAGGTTGTAAGAATACCGAGGAAACAGGGGGGGGGAAACACAAGTGGTCTGAAGGAAGGAGAAGAGGCTAAGCTGGTGTCGGACGGGCTGCTGAGTCCCTTCAGCATAGCGGGCAGGATGGCAAATCGTCGCGCAACTTACGGTGGAAGTGAAAAGGAAAGGGGACGTGAGGAAGGTATGGATCGAGATGAAGCAGGTTGTTTAAAACCCACCATCCCAAACCGGATCTTAGGGGTGAGGGAAGATTGTCCCCTACCCCCTCAGCCCCGATCCGAGATAGTTGGCTGAGAAGAAGGTCAGCATCTACTTGTGAAAATAGAGGCTGACCAGAGAAAGTTGTGGGAAAGGTTGTAGGTGAAGTGAGGAAGTAGGGAAAAAATACAGGCTGTCTGAAATAAGGAGAAGAGGATAAGCTGGGAACGGAAGGGGGCGCTGAGTCCCATTAGCACGGCGGCCAGGAAGTCAAATCGCCGCGCTCCTTACGTGGTGACGGAAGAAGAGACACTCTTTCAGTGGACAGACTAAATCCGACGTGATTCCCTCCCTCACATAATGGTAACATGTCGGGTGACAAGCAACGCCTATAGACTCAGGCAGAAAAGAGGAAGAGGACCAGGTGTATTTCACCTCGTAGAGCGCATGGCACGGAAGAGAATACCACCCCATGAATCGTAGAGAGTAACGGCTGGACAGACGTTTTTCACGCGTTCCGTAAGACGAGTCAAGTTTACCATAAATCCGTCGTCATTTATTTCTGAATCCTTTTGTAGGCATTATTGTAGCGATGCATTTATTGAAAGAGCAAGAGGCGTAAATATAAACACGCCTCGCAGCCTCTATAGGTTTCTTATGTGCCTTATTATGTATTGGTACAGTTTCGTAATCATCATTTGTATAACAATCTAAAAGAATGGGACCAAATTGTGTAATAAATTTAATATAAATGTATTATATATTATTATTGTATTGGAGGGCAGAACATGGCATGAATAGGCCCGTTTAGTACAGGTGTATGCACTTATGTAAGTGTCGATGCCATGGGCGTATTGTGAATATTCTGTAAAAATTAGGTGTTCCAAAATATGCATTTATTTTGTACTATCTATGTAATTGTTATGCGCTATTTTCTCAGAACTCCTTTAATGGCAGGCGAGTACTCTTGTGCTTGGGTTATGTAATAGGGAGGCTACTGGCACCAAATTGCAGGATTCAATAGGCCCAGCGAGAAACTCGACAAAATGGACGTGCGGTGGTCTTATTAAATCCTGAAAAACTTCACACATATAAAATAATATGTCTAATATGAGAATAATATGATGAACATGTATATATTAATTTGCATATATGAATTTGTATAGAAAATAAGGAATAAAAATATATGTCAATAGAGAGGAGGCAAGCGGTCATTAAAGGTGCGCGTGGGAACACACAAAATACTAACGCGGGAAACGGATATCAGGTCAAGACACCTAAATCAAGAAGAGGAAACGCATAAACCAACAATTCGCGTCTTGGAATAGATTTTTCAGAAGATGGGAGTCTACAAAGCAGCTGGGCAAATAAAAACTCTGACCAAAGGGTATTGAAACACAGATTTGTGACAAGCAAATCCTGTAATAAAGATTAAACTATTGGAATATCTAGGTAAATCTGACACACACAGCTGTTCGGTAGCTCCGCCCTAGGGGTAGAAACTAATGAAGCCAACGACGGAGGCTTGTCCCACGGACGAGTCTAGGCCACACCCCCTAGGAAATTAAACTTTATAATTATAGTCGAGCAATTCAGTAAGACAAGTCATTAAGAGTTATTAAGACTTTAAGATAGATTCAGTATTAAGACATTAAGATAATTCGCTCCCATCTTAGCGCTACGCAACCCGTTTAATTCGCTTAAGTCCTGTCGCTCTAGAATTCAATACTTTGCGTTGAATAGAAAAACCTGCTTGTCGCCCGCAAAGTATTTCGTGACGTGCCGTTTGCATTTTTAATAGGCCAGTATTAGAATAAAGGTAAATTTTTGCTACGTCCTTTCTCAAAGTTCTTCTTCCTTACCTCGATTACCCGAAAACCTTAGGTAAGCCCAACCTATATCAGAGTTGATGTGAAGAATTATCTAAAGAGTCAGAAACTTAATTCACCTTACCTATCCTGTTATTCCTTAATTGATTTATTTTCACTCATTTACGTTTACTTCATTTTATTTCCCTGTATTTAGCTTCCATTTATATACTTTAATTTATTTAGTTCTTAATCCTTCCTTCCTTCATTTTTTTTTCTTGTATTCTTAATTGTTCCATAGCTCAGATTCACATGTCCTACGGACCTACCTCTTTACCTCATACTGCTTGGAAATTGACTTTTCATCACAATTCCCTATCTTAGTCTTAGTTCATCTTTCTAATCATTTCTCACTTCTTTCTCGTTTTTCTCTCATATCCTCTTCGCCCTTTTATGTGGCACAAGATTGACCGTTTGCCTTTTCACTTCTCTGTGTGATTCCTCCTGGCTCCTTTTTTCTCTTCTCCTAGGGTCAGTAATCAATCGGATTGCTTGATTTTGGTCATAACATAATTTCAGTTACCATGAGGCTGAACAATCGGGTACCATAGGGTGGCCCTAACTATCGCTTGGCAGAGTTTTCTTTTAAGTCTAGGCGATAGACTTGTGAACATCTATAAATGTTTGTGGTTGAAGAAATCACGGTATTTATGCTTCGCACTACACTCGTTGAGTCGAGTTTCCAAGTAACTCGTTCTCGGTATCGGAGGGCCATTTGAACGATGGGATCATTCTGCAACTTGATGAATTTCATCTCGGGTAATTGCACACTTTATCGCCGAATCAATTCATTGCATAAAACATCTGGCCTTAAATAGAATATTTTCCAGATGTACATAGATATTATTGAATATCCCAGGTGTTTATGTACTATCGTAAGTTGTAGATGAATATTTATTTGTTGCGGCTGTATTTGTTGGTTGTCACCACGATGAGATCATAAAAATATTAAATACTTATTAATCTCGTATTTCAGTACATTTATACATCGCCAAAAGCACATAATATTAAACCCAACACATGTCTGGTTTTAGAAGGGACAATATTTTAGTTCGATGCTTTAAATTTAGAAAGCCATAATTTGATTACCTAACTTCTAAGACAATTTTGAATCTTTTATACACTTCACGGGAGCTTAAACTACCGCATTGAAAGCTTTGATATCATTTATATAATGCACTTCACTTTTTTTTTATGTAGCCATCATTCCCTTGATATGTCTTCTCCTCCCCTCTTACTTTCTCTAGTGAGTAAAAATGCCCTCATTTGCTGGGCAACTTTTTTTCACATTGAAAAAATTCTAACTCCAAAGAGGTAAAATAAATACACTTTCCCCATTAATGATCACTTCATTCCCATCTAAATTCGCCTATATTTTAAATATGTTTTTGTGTTTTTTATTATTATTTGAGGGATGGAGGGGGAGAGAGTTTCGCACATAACTTTTCAATGCAAGAGAAAAATCTATTGTCTATAAATTGAAATATGTAGACAATTTTTTATTTATAATATATTTCAACAAATTTTTAACTTAGAAAATAGGTAAACAAACTTTTAACTTATAAAATATGTAAAAAAAGTTTTAACTGATAAATATCCATACAAACTTTTAATTAGAAAATAAGTAAGCACATTTTAACTGAATAAATATTTAAACAATTTATTAATCTGTAAATATGTAAACAAATTTGTAACTTATAAAATATGTAAACAAAATTTTAAATAATAAATTATGTAACCATATTTTTAACTTATGAAATTTGTAAACAAAACTTTTACTTATAAAATATCTAAAAAAAAATTTAATTTAAAAGAAAGGTAAACAAATTTTTAAGGTATAAAATATTATCAAATTATTACTTATAAACTATGTGAACAAATTTGTAACTTATAAAATATGTAAAAAAATTATTAACTTATAAAATTCGTACAAAAAAATTAAATCATAAAAAGTGTGAGTAAAATAGGAGAGGAACATTTATTAATTACTTATTAAAAATTCCATAAAAAAGGCAGCGCAATAGATCAAAATTAATATATTAAAATATAGTCAATATGAGTACTTCTCTTTGCCTTACCGATGCTCTGGTCCAGCGGACAAGGGTGTCTTAACTCTAGCCACCTTTTAGAGCAAGAATAGACTTGCCGAGTGGTCAGTCATTTTCAAGTGGGTATGAGACACCCACCCCCTCACCTGATGCAATTTTAGTGTGGGACTACTCCACTTGCAATCGCGTGAGATCATCTTTACTGACCTTTCACTTCCTAGCTGTTGCGTTGACCGCTAGCACAGGGTGGTATTATAAAATTCCCACAGCATGCAACAGCCCCACTCTAATCTAACTTGGTGTAATAGGACAGCCTCACAGAGGGCGCGGCCCCACTTAATTCTGGGAACGTTGACGGGCTCAAGGTCAAAGACTGAGGGATCAAAGGCTTTCTCTCTTGATCTCCCAATCGGTTAGAGGAAGCTGATGTCATTTGCTGCCGCGGACCAATTGATAACCTCAACAAAATTAACGATGCCAAATGGGTTATAAGTATTTTCATGTAGGCTTGCTTCTGCTGCTAGGTTAATGGGTAACGGTTATAAATGGTTGACAGCTTCCACAAATCTAAAAAGATTTGGGTTCGTCTTGTGGCTTCATTCCTTTCTCCACAAAGATGTTTGCCTTTTCTCGCTTATCGGAGGTATCCTGCCTGTGTATAGTTAAGCACCCCTTCGTCTTCCAGCGTTACAGGTAGTTTTACCTACTATCTACCCAGGCCATGTACTTTCACCTATTCTAGCTTCCTCTAATTAACCACTCTGAAACCGCTCCCCCTCTAAACATCATTTGAAAGATATACATTGAGTGGGTCTGTTTTGCCTTTTCTTGTATAGTGTACCGTCCAAAACTAAGGAAAAAAACACAAATTTAAATTTTATTGAAAATATTCGTTTAATTTCCATGAAAATTGCACAGAATATTCACTTAAATTTGACTTGGATAGTGAGCAAGTTTCATTACATAGCACAACGGCTAAATATAATTATGAAGAAAGTAATGAATACTTGATGAAAATATGCATCCAAAACTGAAGAATGATAACATAAGTTTAAGTTTGGCCTTAAATTTAGTAAGGTATTTATGGTAACACTGTTTCACATGTATTGTAGTAGCCTGCTACTGATCGTATTTCTCATTTATCAGGAGGGCAAGATAAGTTAAAGTTAACAAATTCTTCAGAAAGTAGGTTAACCAGTGGAAAAGTGAATAAAAATGACACTTTGACATCTCGAGGCCTACTAATGGATCGTAAAGTGTCATTACCGTTATAATAAAGCTGCATGATGATGCATTGTAATGGAGTCGATGGAGAAAACCACTCGAGAAACCTTTTTTTTTTTTTTTTAATTAAGGGGCTACCTGGCGACTTAGGCATTAGTCGCCGTAAACAAACAGCCTAGTTCTAGGCTACTTTAAAAATTAAACAGGAAACAATAAAAAGAAATAACAAAAACAATAAAAAAGCAATAACAAAAACAATAACAAAAACAACAACAATTAAACCGGGTTAAATGAAAGGGAGAAGGCCAGCCTCCCCCAAAAAGTCAATAAGTCCAATAGTCATGGTGCACGCACTCGTCCCGAGTACAAGGGACAGGCGGTAGCGACCCCGCCCATCCCGGTACCGGGACAGGTATCGTGCGCGAAGATCACCCAGACTGGGACATTCAAAAAGAATGTGCCGAACAGTCTGGGGGACTACGCAGTCGTTGCAATAGGGTGCAGGCGAGCGCTCCATCAAATAGCGATGCGTCACACGAGTGTGTGCGATTCGAAGACGACAGAAAGCAACCTGAAGCCGCTGCGGTATTGGGGGATAGGTCCATGGGAACAGTCGCGGCGCAATGGCACGCAACTTTAAGTTCCCCTCGACCGTCTCCCATCTTCTTTGCCAAGCAGTCCGAAGAGCTGCCCGTATTCCTGCCATGTAGTCAGTGTGAGGAAGAGCGAAACGCTGGTCCGGTCGCAGAGTCCTCGCGGACTCTTTAGCGCGCTCATTCCCCGCAATTCCTACATGTCCAGGAACCCAGCAGAAGATAATCTCGACATCTGCCCGGCTCGCCAAAACCGTGGCGTCACGGATTTCGCGAACCAGGGGATGCGGAGATTCCAATGCCCCGAGAGCACTCAGGGCACTTTGTGAGTCGCTATAGATCACAATCCGGTCTCCGAACCGGGCACGTCGCGTAATCTCCCGTACCGAGTGGTGTATTGCCACCAGCTCGGCCGTGAAGACAGACGCAGCGCCTGGTAGAGCCCCGCTGACTTCAAACAGAGGGGATACGGCGTGGAAGCCGACCCCCTCTTGGGACTTGGAGCCATCCGT
Organism: Ceratothoa steindachneri; assembly: GCA_963969495.1. Taxonomy (NCBI): domain Eukaryota; kingdom Metazoa; phylum Arthropoda; class Malacostraca; order Isopoda; family Cymothoidae; genus Ceratothoa; species Ceratothoa steindachneri. The sequence goes on from OZ018327.1 coordinate 81,790,528, forward strand.
ATACACTGGCACGGTACCAGCGTGACACGATGTGTGCTCCAAAAAGGTCCAACGCAATACTCCCGGCGCAGTACAAGCTTTGGGAGCAGAGGCGTGGCGACAAATAGCCAAATGTGGTACCCTCCAGGGTGGCGTCCTGGGCAGAACCAGGGGCGCCACCGGCCCAAGAGCTATATCTAGCTCTCGAAGGAGTTTCCTGGCCCTAAACCCAAAGGGCTTAGGGTATGACTGGCGTCTCTCGGCGGCATAGGCACCATCGAGATCAGCTGCGGATGCAGTGAGAGCTGTTGGCGACTGAGGGAGGCGCCGGGCTCGCGCGTACAGGCGAGTGATGCACTGCACGTGGCGCAGAGCGAGTGGCATCTCCAAAGCATCGACCAACAGGCTCTCAATGGGAGGAGTGCGGAAGGCACCGGTCGCAAGGCGAAGGCCGGTGTGGTGGATCGAATCCACCTTCCGCAATAAACGCTCGGCTATGGATGCATAAAACTCGCATCCGTAGTCGAGCTTCGAGCGAACAAAGGATCGATAAAAAAGTAAGGCGGTAGCCCTATCAGCGCCCTAAGCGCTGAACGTCACGGAACGGAGAATGTCCATCGCGCGGGTACAAAAGACCCTAAGGCTGCGAATATGAGCCTCCCAGGTGAGTCGTCGGTCGAATACAAGACCAAGGAAACGGTGCGACTCAACCACATCCAGGCGCACCCCATTAAGAAACAAATCTGGGTCGGGGTGAAGCCGTGGATGGCTGCAGAAGTGCACCACTTTAGTCTTGGCCAAAGAAAACCGAAACCTGTGCGCTTCGGCATAGCGAGAGACGCGGTTCAATGCCTGTTGGAGTCGACGCTCCAGAGTTGGCATCTGGGCCGCGCCAAAAGAGATCGAAAGGTCGTCCACGTAGAGCGTAGGGAGAACATCTTCCGGCAGCACTGAGGTGATGCCGTTGATGCTCAGGGCAAAGAGTGTGACACTGAGGACACTTCCATGCGGGACACACTCTTCCTGCTCCTTTGGGCCGGAGAGGGCTCTCCCCACCCGTACGCGGAATCGACGATCTCGCAAAAATTGAGATATAAAAATTGGGAGGCGTCCCCCCGCCCCCATCGTGTGGAGAGTCTCCATGATACCGTATCGCCATGCGGTATCATAGGCCTTCTCCAGATCAAAAAACACCGTGGCGTAGTGCTGTCTACGAAGGAAAGCCTCGCAGACGGCATTTTCCAGTCGGAGCAGAGCATCCGACGTGGAGTGGAACTTACGGAAGCCGCACTGTGCAGAAGACAGTTGGCTTCCGCTGTCCAGGAAATAGGCTAATCTAACATTTACCAATTTCTCCATCAACTTGCACACGCAAGAGGTTAGAGAGATTGGGCGGAAACCGGTCGGAGTAGAGTGATCTCTCCCCAGCTTGCGAAAGGCGAGCACAGTAGCGATTCGCAAGGAGTCTGGGAGAAGACCCACTACCCAGATCCTGTTGAACAAATCTAACAGAAAGGCCATGCCTCGCTCACCCAGGTGTCGAAGCATGGCGTACGGGACATCGTCCGGACCATGGGCGGTGTCCGCGCACGAAGCGAGAGCGGAACGCAACTCACTCACAGTAAACTTGTCGTTGAAGGGTTCTCCGCCTCTGGAGGTAAAGTCCAGCCGGCGGCTTTCCGCGACATCACGACGTGCATTGAATGCTGGCGGAGCAGCATCATGGGTGGAGAATGCGGAAAAAGCGGTCGCTAAGGATTCCGCCACGGACGCGGGGTCCGAGAATGCGGTCCCATTCTCCTGGAGAACGGGAGGGGGGTCCTGCGAGAACTTGCCCCGAATCCTTTTGACTCGCTTCCACACCTCAGCTAAAGGGGTCTTCCCGTTAAGTGAAGACACGTATGCCCGCCAAGAAGAGCGGCGGGCGTGCTTCGAAATATATCGGAACCTAGCCCTAGCCCGACGAAATTCAGCGACAGTGAAATCGTTCGGGCGGCGCTTATAGCGCATGTAGGCATAACGCTTCTGTTTGAGGGCCGTCTCACACTCGGCCGACCACCATGGGAGTGGTCGGCGTGCAAAACGGCCAGACGTTCTAGGAATAGTAGTCAGGCCCACGGTGATGAGGTTGCCGGAGAAGAACTCAACGGCCTCATCTACCGACCTAAACTCCTCGACTGAGATAGAGAATTCAGTCATTTCCTGAAATGCAGGCCACCGCGCCCGCGCCAAGCACCACCGAGGTGGTCTCTCAGGCGGCAGTTGCCCTGAAAAATCGAGAAACCAACCCAGGGAAACATAGCAGGATGTAACGATCAGCCTTTGGTACTGAGCAGGTCCTGTTGAATGTTGAAAAGTGAGAGAGCAAGTTTTTATGAATGAAAGAAAATTTAATTTGTACAGGTTGGATGGGAAACAGTATGTAAAGAGTGGAATATATGAAAGATTGAAACCCACATGCATGAAAAAGACGGTTAAATTTAGACAGCGTTATTGTGTAGGACATTGTTTCAATGGATGCAATCCATTCGATCGTCTGTATACACGGAAAGTAAACGCTGTGGTATACATGAATCGCCTATAGGAACATATAATCCTTTCTTTCTAAATATATAGAGTACATGACAATGCTCCGTGCCATGCACCAATGCAGTTCTTGGATGCTGAAAATATCAACCTGATAAACTTGCTTGCAGAGAGCACTAATTTATAACAAATATAAAACAATTGGGAGCTACTCGGTGAGGTTATCTCGCGGAAACCGGCGAATGTTGAATATCTGTGGTGGCAAAGGCAAAAAATAGAAGAATAATGGAATAAAATCGCCCGAACAAAGCCACATATTGTTTATGTCCTGCGATCAAAGATGTGCTTCGGTCTTTCAAAACAAACGTTTGCATACTTCTAATTAATATTTTACTCAATAGACTATAATATAACAATGTTGTTTACTGGGTATGGCTGCATTTATATTTATCGTTCCCTGGTTTTGAACATATAAGAACATAAGAAAAGAAGGACACTGCAAAAGACCATTCATGGCCTACACTTGGCAGCTCCTGTAACATATCCGTTCTTTAAATACACACTTCTTTCCTTATAATCGTTTGTTTTTTTTTCTTTCGCTATTGTATGAAATAAGACTTAGACACTATCAGATTCAAATTTTCAAAGAATTTTCTTCCCAATTTCCATGGAAATGAAACGAATATTTTAAATAAAATCTAGTTTTGGGTATAATGTTCGCTAATTTTGAACGTTACTAAATATACAAATGCATTCATTTATTTCCCAAGCATGTTAACGATAATTTCCCACAAATGAATATTTTTGTATATATCTTTATTAATTATTTCTGTTATTTTCCTCCATTTCCCCTTTTCCTTCATTCGTATCTTCTTTTCTTACCTGAACCAATTTTACCTTCGTTGTTTTGCCATCTTTTCTTATTTTCTTAACAGTTTTATCTCAAGGATGCTCTGGGCCTCCAGTCACTCTCATATTATGGCACATTAGGCCCAACCATCCGTTCCTTTTTTTATTCCCTGTCGAGATTTCCCCGACCGGATAAAGATCAGAAAGACAATCCATGTCAAGCTGTCCGGAACTAGGAACGAGTCTGGGGCGCTATTTTTATGGCACCAACCATGTTCGTGTTCCATTTAAGCGGGGCTTGGATATGTGTGCCCCATCAGCAGGTTGTGTGATGGAAGTGAGGATGGATATGCTGCGTTTTGAAGATGGGGAAAGGAAACACAACGATGTTTTGATTGGAAATGTGCGGGATGACGTGTTAAGAGGTACCTATGTCCCTTAGGGTAAGCCCAGCGAGTTAATTGTTCAATTCCCTCACGTCGGCTGACACTTTTATGTCCTCTATCGTTGTCATTTAACCCGATACCTAGGCGTTAGAAGTCCAACGCGTTATCAAGTGCTTGAACTTCGTAACTAATTTCATCGATCAAGTCTCTTTCTGACAAGAATCTTCAACGCTTATATGTAATGGATTGAACTATACAAATTATATTCCTTGGAAAAGGTGAAACGAATTACAATTTCTTTGGGACGCGTCTAAAAGACAATATTATTTTCCCTCTGGAGGTAAGGAGCCACGCTTTTTTCATAACTGAGTTGATGCAAATCACGTAGAAAGAAGTGAAAGAGCAAAAAAAGTATGGGTTTAGGTGGAAAAATATTTAGGAAATTCTGAAACTATTTTTTTAAGAAAAGACATTTATAATGGTTTTGAAGGCAGCTGACCGTACGTAGTAAGTAACTGTTGTTGATGTTGAAGTTTTCAAGTCTTGAAGTTCTATTAAACATTTCTTAACTTCAGACTCCCTCTAACATTTTTATTATCAAATAAAGATAAGGTATCTCAAATGAACTAGTCAAGATAAGCCATCTTAAAATTGAAGTAATAAAGTTAAACCATCTTAAAATTGAACCAGTAATGGGAAGCCATCTCTGAATTCGACAAGAAATGAATGACCATCACTAAATTGAACTAGTAACCATAAGCCATGTCTAAATTGAACTATTAAATATTATTTATCTTTAAATTTAAATATTAAAGATAAGTCATCTATATATTGAACTAGTAAAGATAAGCCATCTTAAAATTAAAGTAATATATAGAAGACATCTCAAAAGTGACCTAGTAAATATAAGCCATCTTCAAAATTGAACTAGTTAAGAGAAGCCGCCTCTAAATTGAACTAGTAACGAGAGGTCATTTCTAAATTGAACTAGCAAAAATAAACCATTTTAAAATTGAACTAGTAAAGAGAAGCAATCTAAAAATTAAACTAGTAAAGATAATCCATCTTAAAATTCATCTAGTAAAGAAAAGATATCTTAAAATTAAACTAATAAAGAGAAGCCATATCTAAATTAAACTAGTCAAAATACTACTCGTCTGAACATCCCTCTCGCAGTAATTGTCATTCTGATCTTTATACGTCTTTATTATTCGATGCGAAGACGGCTAGCGCAACCACTATTACTACAACAAAGGTTTTTAAAAAATAGAAATTGGCTTATATATTTATTTAAAGTTATATATATATATATATAAATATATATATATATATATATATATATATATATATATATATATATATATATATATATATATATATATATATATATATATATATATATTAATAATTGAAAATCACATGACACGTGATATATAGATGTATTTAAAGGCCCAAGGAAATGGAAATAGGTAACACAACCCGGAAAAACGCTAAGGAGAATATTACATGAACAAATGAAAGCTTAAGAAGGAAAATGGGAGATGTAGAGAACGGAAAGATAGGACAAACTAATTTAACTATTGGTTCATATAATATTCTCCTTCGCATTTTTCCCGGGTTGTGTTACCAATTTGCATTTCCTTGGGCCTTTAAATATATATATATATATATATATATATATATATATATATATATATATATATATATATATATATATATATATATATATATATATATATACACACACATATAATTGCCTGGTAACATACGAAGACGGTCACAGTAATAAAATTTCTTCATGACAAAATATTTTTAATTAAAAATATAAAAAAACCTGGATGAAAATAATTGGACGGATTAAAACTTAAGCTCAAAAGTTAATTAACCTATAAAAGCTGCCCTTTGGTTCTAAAAAACAATACTAATAACAATGGCAATCTGCATAATAAAAATTATATAAACTTCCATAAGCTATAGTTTTAGTATACTTCTTACATCCTGCTTCTAATTTGGGGAATAACTTTTTTGACATTAATGTCTAGTCTATTATCAATTTTGGTACAAATAAATACAATGCATTTTTATTGTTACGTTTCGTAAAAAGGTTTTGATGTGCTAAGAGAAAATAAAATACTTAAATTCCCAACTAGTTTATATATACAAGAAAGAAAGGAATAGGATGGAATGGATTAGTAATTAATGAGTTGACGTCACTCGGTCGTAATTTTGAAGTTTCATGTATACCAGATAATTGCATATTTATACTATGTATGGAAAGTGAATTAAATTGAAACTTAATTTAATCACTTATAGAGTATATAGTTTGTATACAAATTCATTAATTATTATTAAGATGTTGTTTTTTTTAATTTGTATTGGCGCCGGTAGAGGCCCATTTTAAGGTTGTTTGTGTTATATCTATCGGAAGATAAGCAATTTTTCAACACTATATGAGAACTGGTATACAACGTAGGGACCTTTTTGCTTTTCTTGTGGTTGTGAATTCGGAGGGTATTTATGAATTTTTGTAGTAACATTGGACTAATTCTTGTGTTTTTCATTTTTGGTCCTCAACTGTTGTTTGGAAATGGTTCTAAGCATGAATTCTGAGTTGGAGATTTCTCTTTGTTGATAGATTTTGGTCCAAATTTACAGCTGGATTTTCTGTAGATGTTCTATTTTTCTTGGTATAGAATTTATTGTTGGTTTTTGTAATGGTTCATTCAGCGATAAAGTGTGGAAAGTCACTAACTAATTAGATATTTTTCGATATATCTAATCTCTTGATCAAATGTCACCAAGTACGTACATTGTCTATATCTTGGGTGAATGAGGTGTGGATCATTGAGAACAGGCGCGGATCCAGGGGGATGGGTGGACTAGAGAGCTAAAGCTCATCATATTTCAGACCCGTTGATGTTTATATATCTTTTTTTTTAAACCATACTTGTATTCTGCTATTCAGAAAGAGTTATGTAATAATATAGAATATATTATATAAACCGTTTTTAAACCGTTGCGATCAAATGTATCTTATATGATACATGCCTAAAATACAGGTAAATCTCTAAAAATAAATGATTAAATTCAGTAGTATACTTTAGCTGATGCCCCAAAAGACTAACATAATCCAGACTTCATAATTTTATAATGTGTGGAAAAGAATTGGCATCAGAGAGAGTTATTACTCGCTCCTCAGTGAGATAGTGTTATTTATTATGAATGATGTGTAAGATAACCATTATTAATCATCAATTCACTTTTCTCAGAACGAGAAATTTAGGTTAGTCCCCCTTAATTTTTTATCCTTGATCCGCCACTGATTGAGAACATTTATTTTTATGGAGAGTCCAGAGGACTCTCCATAAAAATAGCAGAAGTGAAAGGTCATAACTTTGTGCTTTTCTAAAGTAAATTTTAATGCACCTCGAAAAGATATTTCGCTAATCAGAAGCGGACTATAAGAAACATAATACTGATAATAAGGATAATAATAATAATATATTTCTCGTAGAATAAAAAATATATATACACATTTATTTGAAATTTACAAAAAGTTCAAAGCAAAAGTGACTAGAAAAAATATTTAAAATTATATTACATCTTAATATATCAACAAAAACAGCCACTACATTTTGCAAATACAGATGTGAAGGAAGATGCAAACATTCTTCAGACATGCTTTGTTTTCTTAAGCTGTTTACAAATTTTGGAAGAGTACCTTTGAAAATAAATGTATACTAGTCAATAAAAATAAAGAAATAAAAGAATTGCCGGAAATAATAATCAATATACATAAATTCCTCTAAAAACACGGTATATATACAGAAGAAAATTGGAAAGGGATAAAAATTTGTATTTAAATATATAAGATTTAACACATAAATTGCAACAGACTATACAGGGTGTCCCTAAAATAAGGATATAGGAAATATCACAATGGTCTCCTCTTTCACCAGACCTTATTCTCCTTGCTTTCTATTTCTTCCGTATGCAAAAAAAGGGTTGGATTCGGTGAAATAAAGATATGAGACACCTGAGGGAACAGGGCGTCATAAATGAATGTGCTGAATTGACGGAACTTTAGAGTTAATGCATCGGATTCTTCGGGAGAATCTCGCAAAGCGCATCGAATTTTGCAACACAATAGTGGAAATTACATTAAAGATGTATTAATATCTCAATTCAATAAAATGTAGTTCAAGTTTTTGTATTGAAAAAAAACATTTTGCTTATGTGTCCAGACTTTAGGGAAACCCTATACATTCTATATACCATAATAAACTTTGATAAACATGAAGATCAGCGGCGTGAACGATAGAACGCAAAATATTTCGTCCCTGTTCCAATATGTTTCACCTTTTTGGAGTAAATTCAAGGGGGCTGCTCGTGGGGGGTTCACCACTGAGGAAGAACTTCCCTACAACGATCCTGAGTTTCAATCAATTGGGGGGTCTGGTGGGTACATTTTTCCAGTATATAATTATAATTGTTTATAGAATAATGTTCTAACTTTTTTTTAATGTTTTTATTTAAACAAATGCACTTGAATATGCATGCGCGGGTGAACGAAACATACACGCAAAAAAATACACTTTTTCGGGCGTACCGCCGATCTTTATGTTTACCTATACTTTAATATGTATACTCGAGCAAAAAATAATGTTAAACAATTCTATAAATATATCACACATTGCAAATTATTTAACTGCTCCCTCAAATTACTGCTCCTTAAAATAAAGTAGGGGAACCCATATAAAATATATGGCAAATGGGTGGTTTTGACCTATACCTAAATCATGAATCACTAATAGCGTTGAATCAGCAAAACTCGTTTTAATACTAAACCCAGATAAAACTCAAGAGAACGTTTCGCGTCGGTTCTATTTTTAAAAAGGATTCTCTTGTTTCTTTGTTTGTTTCATAGTTACCTATTTACTCCCTTGACGTGTTATTGAATGGAGTTAAAAATGCAAGGTTTTATTATTTTATTGGGGGAGAAAACACACGATAAGAGTTAACTTTTTCTTTGAAACATGAGAGAAGGTGTTTCCTAGAAAGGGCTATATTTATAACATGCAACGACCGATAATTTGTACAATCAAATACATAAATACATTTTAGTTACAGAGTTGAAAATTGATTCTGAGACTAATGGCGGGATTAATCTATAAGAAAAGAGGTGTAGGCTGCAAGCCACCGTCCTATCTACTCAGCGAAAGTCAACAATTCCCTCCGAAGGAACCTTCAAACACAACATAACAAGCAACATAATTCATGAGAGTAATCCGATCTCTAGACACCGTACTTTCTTATATTTTCTCCCATTTATAGTACCGAAAAGGAATTTTTAAGTTACCCGTTTACACGAGCAGCGTAGATTAGCCCATAAAACATGAGGAAGTACGGGCAATGTCTTAAAAGTGATAATAATTAAAACATCTTTGAAAACATTTCCAAGAAAACTATATTTATCGAGGTATTAGTGATGATTCGAACAAGCGCCATCAAGCTCTCTTCACTTCTCAGTCACCATTCTTACTACTTACACACGGTTTCCACCTCGAATAGTAGTTGCTTACTGATACCCTCTAAGCCTGAACAGTTTAAGTTAGCCACATATGAACTAGAGGAAGAAAGGAAGAAAGAGAAAACAGACGGGATACTAATACGAGTAATTATATATACTCTTAATGACATTTACTTTTATGAGTACATTAAAGAGGAGTAGTGTTTAAAATTAGATAATTAGGCTATTATACAGAGAACTGGTTGCTGCCGATGAGTTGTGGTTTTTCTGAAAGTAATAAGTGATAATTTGCCGAATGTGAGGATGACCCCAACGCTTGTTTGCCCACCCCGCCTGCTGTAGGCTTCCGCAATTTGACTTGAGTCAAAAGAGACGAGGTTAATATCAATTTCGTTCTAAACGAAAAGAGCGAATAGGCTTTCAATGTTATTTTCAAAGACCTCTATTATATTATAGTCAGAAATCGACGAAATTATTAGATGAAATCGTGCCAGAAATAAAGGGGAGAGAGAGAATTAGATAGAGGTTCGTTCAACAGGGATGAACACAAGCAGGTAGGTGGGTACACAAGTGGAGATTAATTTCAAGTAGGTAGCAGGAGAACGAAAGGGGATTTAGGAGCTAAACAACACAATAAAGAATAAGGAATAAACAATAGCTATGGCAAATAGCTACTGGGGGGAGAGGAATATGGGATGAAAGTGCAAAAGGAAGAATTGAGAGATTGGTAGCCAAATTTAGTTAAGGGCATAGCCATGAAAGTAGAGAGGAATAGGAAAGAATGGATTTTTAATATTTAAATAGTTATCGTTTAACTGGATTAGGTGTATAGTTTGTAATCGTAACAAATGTTCTTTTACAGAAGAAACTCACTAACTTCTGCCTTGATGCTAATAATAAAGTTAGAAAATTCGAAATCAACTTTCAAACTCTCTTGAAACCTACTAAGTAATGGCTTCCAACTTCTTCCGCACGGATATAAATCATCATTTTGGACCACCTTTACGTAAACTCTAAATGCGTTCAACTAATTTGAAAAGTAACAAAAAATGTCCTAAAAGCCGGTAAGGGTCTTGAATATTTCTAAAAAAAAAAACCCAAAGGTATATTTTCACGCGTAAATCACTATTGTAATGCCCAAAGTTGCTAAAAAAATTGGGACGAGGGATTCCGATCACTTTCATATCAGAACTTGAATAGTTCAAAAAAGTTTCATATGTGCACCATAATTTCCCACTTTCCTTGGAAAGTGTACATGAAGAGGTGTACTGCGATCTCCAAAAATAAATTCCTGCAGACTAAGTTTATTCACACCGCTGTTTATTTAGGATACACAGAATTGGAAGGATGAGTGGTAGTGAAATCTGGTTCCACGGCGACTTCTGCTATCTTCCTTCTCTTGGGACCATTGACTCGTCTGCTTGGTAAAGGAGGAAGGGGTTTTGTAGGTTGCAAAAGTTGTCCGTGGCTTTCGTTCGGCCTTAGTGAGGGATGGTTTTGTCTCTGAGCTTGAAGTTCCCCTTTCGAAAAACCAATGGTCTCAGTGGAATCCGGGAAAGACAACGTATGTTGTCCGGGAGTGGGGAAATATCGTATATTTTTTTGATAAGGAAAGTAACTAGATTTGCCTGGGCTGTTCCATACCTCTGAAGTACCATTATATTCAAAATTGTGGTCCGTAGTTAAATGTTTCGGAAGGAGTTGAAGAGGCATTGTGATTGAATCTTTTCTAAGAGATGTGATGCGATTGGGGTTGTAGCTCGTATTTATGTTCAACTGAACGGGATGGTACTGTATATGACTACTTATACTATGTGTTCCTATATTATTCTTCGTTAGGCTATTACTCAACTTTTTTTTACGGTCTGGAAGTAATTCATTCAAAGGTTCACCATAGTAATCTGTCGCTGGAGTTCCAACGAATATATTGGCCTGACCTCCACTGGATGTTTCATCTAGAAAGTGAGGTGCTATAAACCTAGGGGTGGCCTGGGGGATGGATGATCCGTTTTTCACTGGCCCCTCTTCATCATATCTGGATTGTAGAATGGGCGAACTACAAGTTCTCGCAAAACTAGAAGTCCCAGTAGAGACGTCATTTCCTTTGTGTTCAGGTTCATGAGTAGCAGCGAGTGAACGATTATCCGGCTCTAGTTCCGCATTAATGCCGCTATGGGAATCAAAATTGTTAATGCAATATTCCTCCACGTAAGAGTTTTCGGATGCAGGAGACGAGGAAAGGTGCAGAGGTGCTTGGGATGAGCCACGACGCCATCTCTTCACGGCCCATTCCATCCCCGATAGAGACTGCGGCTTGGAGCTCTCTGACGATAGCGCTCCTGATTGGATTGGGACGTTCGGCGAGGAGTTTTGGGGCCATTTTAGCATCCTCGCAGATATTGAACAGGGCTCTGTTTGAAGATAAAGAATTATTGGCTATTTGTTTTTCTGAATAACTATGATAATGAGTTACATACCGAAAAAGGAGTGAAAAAAAGATTTAAAATCTATCGATCTAAAACCAATCGCTCAGCTAACTAAGCTAGCCTCATCAGCTAGGCGTTGCAATCTAGCACAGAAATGAGTATGTCTCCACACACAATATTTACCTATATGGCAGTGTATAGGTTCTGTCTACACTGATGACAAAATTTAAACTTTAATCTGTCATTTAGTGGCAAGAAATAACCTAGATAGAGATGCCCCCCAAAATGTCACGATTCCATTCCTTTTCAAAGGAGGTGAACAAACTTAAGTCGCGTGCTCTCAATTTTTCTGACCTATGACCTTAGGATCATATAACCTTCAAAACTTTCAATAATTACCGGACTAACCTTAGGAGGACCTTGTAAATTATATCATTTAAAGGAGAGTGTAAAACAACCTAAGGATTTAAAATTTTGTTAGAAACGGCTAAATAGTTACGATGTTATTGCTAAAAAACTCATTAAAAAGTAAACCGGTTTCCATGCGACCAACAGAGTAAAATAAAGAGTCGCGGGCACGCTACTAAAAAGGTGAAAGAACAGTTTTCATCATCCGTACTGAAAAGAAAATTAGAGTATGCTAATCCACCCAAAACAGATAATGAAAAGTAAAAGAGATAGCGTAAAAAAATTCAATGACTATAGATTTGAAACTAACAGTATTTGTGAGGACTTCCAAAAACTATTTACGAAGAACTGCTTATCCTTATGACAAAGTGACGTTATAACATTGATATGAATGTGAGTATTCTTCTGTACATACATACAAGGGGGGGTCAATAAGTTTTGCAAATCGGTAGGGCAAAGGAGAGGAAGCGGGATGGCTGTTTGTGGGGGTGTTAGGACAAGTTATGACAAGTCAAAACCTGCAGCCGCACGTTCCCGCCTCGTCTATTTAGGAAGCAGTAGCTGATCGCAGATTGTCAGTCACAAATTTTTTAACAGTGGAGAAGGTTGAGCACCGCGCAGTGATCAAATTTTTGTCCAAAGAAGGCAAGAATGCAAAAGAGATCCATGAACGCATGGTTGCAGTGTACACCGACACCGCCCCTTCCTATGCAACCATTGCTCGCTGAAAAGGGAGTTCCGCCATGGTTGTGAGTCCCTTGAATATGACCCCCGTCCAGGACGCCCATCAGACGTAACCAACGAGGACAATGTTGCTCGTGTGGAGAGGATGATCCTCGAAAATCGACGGGTGAAGGTCGAAGAAATCGAGCGAGAACTTGGAATATCACATGGAAGTGTTATCAACATCATTCACGACAATTTGGCCATGACCAAGGTCTCAGCCCGTTGGGTCCCTAGAAACCTCACGCCTCATGATCGACTTCAACGTCGTCAAAGTCCACAAGGTCAGAGTTACACAAGCTGCCCTGTGCGAGTCCGGATTCGAGGAGCTCAACTATCCCCCTTACAGTTCAGATCTGGCCCCTAGCGACTACTTTTTATTCCGCCAGCTCAATGTTGCACTGCGTGGACGCCGGTTTGGGGACGATGAAGATGTCAAGCTCGCTATCCAGGAGTGGATTGAAGATCAGTTGGGAGATTTCTGGTTGTCGGGAATTCGAAGCCTCAGGCACAATTGGCGCAAGTGCATTGAAGTCGAGGGTAGTTATATTGAAAAATAATAAATCACTTTTCCTCATATCTCGTTTCCTTATATCCGAATTGCAAAACTTATTTACCACCCCTACTATGTATTTTTGTACCGCAATATGAAACTTACGTTCCTGATAAGGATTACATAATCCCTTATACCTGATTTTTTTGTAATTCTTTTAGAAATTCTGAATTCACTCTAACATGATGAAATTTAGATCCATTATATGTGGGTAAACAAGAATATAAGAGTCCATGTGACCCAATGATTTCACCCTTGTTTGGGTGTATGTTAATTGCATCATTTCCTTGACTATGAACCTAAAAATTATGTAGACTAAAATAGAAAGGAGAAAACCTGATTTATATACTTACTGATGACGAATTCTAGTGAACTTCCACTGAAAAAAAATGAGAACGATTATCAAATACACGTCATTCAGTTATGAGAACTTATTCTACATATTTACTAGTTTCGATATCTTTAAAATTTCACGAAACTTTTAATTATTTCTTAGATTCTTTAGACTACAATCCTTAATTTACTTACGATTTAATTAAAATGCCAAAAAGTTAAAGTATAATTTCTCCATCAAAAGAGATTTTTATTTCTATGTGGAAAATCACTACATTTTATGCCTAAATAATTCAATATATTACTCATATTAGTAGTAATACTTTTACTATCACTTTCCTACCACACAGAGAGAGAGTTTGTGACCCAAAAAGCGGATTATGAATAGTCTCTAAAGGATTAAATGGCTTAAATCTGACTATCAGAAAAAGGCTCATAAGACGATGCCTTTGAACCTCAAGATTATTTAACGGACCCGGCGTCAGACCACCCTTGAGTCAAGCGCGTGTCTCTCGCGCCCTCATCAATGCACTCATAGGGAGGGGAGAGACACAAAGAGGAGACGACCGGGAGAAGAGGGAGAAAGAGAGGGGAAAACACAAAGTGGAAGTGACATGAATAAGAGAGAGGGAGAGGATGAGACACAAATAGATGGCGATAGGGAGAAGAGAAATGAAGGGAGTGACACAAAGAGGAGCCAAAATAAACAGGAGGGACATATTGATGAGGTGATAGGAAGAAGGAGAGGGAGGAAGAAAGACAAAGAGTCGATGACAGGGAGAAAAGAGAAGGAAATGGAGAGATATAAAGCAGAAGCGACCTGAAGAAGAGAGAGCGAGTGTGTGAGACAAAAGGATGGTGACATGGAGAAGAAGGGGAGGACGCAACGAGGAGGTGAGAGGGAGAGGGAGGGAAAAAGACGAAGAGGCGGAGACAGGGAGAAGAGAAAGGGATGGCACGCTCTTCAAGAAAGAATGGTGCCAAGTCCAACCATCTGTAATGGAGAGTGCCGCTACTGACTGAAAGAGGAATTTCTGGAGTGCCACGTCGGGGCTGAGGCACTCACCTTCGGCATCGAAGAAAGAGTCTCATCATCGCTGCGCCCAGTGCCGCCGATACGAATGTGACCCCGATCAAGGCGCCTATGAGCCCGCGCCCTACGTGAGCTGTCGATTCTGCAGGAGAGGAGGGAGGAACATTCATTTATTTATTAAAAAAAATGGCAGAATTTGCATATATTGGTTAGAATGGGAATGAAAGAAGCTCCTAAAGATACAATCAAAATCCATAGGATAAAAGAAGAAATTTTGTATTTGGGGGTCAAAATTATCTCCAAGGAGCAAGATTCTTCCCGAGGGTCGAGATTATCTCCCAGAGTCGAGAGTATCTTCGATGGTCGAGATTATATCAGAGGGTTGATATTATCTTCGAGGTTCGAGATTATCCTCACGGGTCGAGATTATCCCAGAAGGTCTACTGTAGATTACCCCGAATGACCACAAAGCGATGACCAATAGGGCGCAACTACTCGAGAAATAAGATCGCCGAGACAGAGGAAACTTGACACTCCCTAAATTTAACTCTCTTCTTGTTAGAGAGTCCAGAGGTTAAGTTTTCTTTTGCATCAGACCAGTTTGTTGAGGTTACTAAGACCTTCGGCGGAACTACAAACTGTCTATAATTTCAAGAGCAACTGAATCGATGACAAGGCGAGTCATTGGCCTTCGAACAGCTATATATCATCCAGGCGTTTTTTAACCTAACCTAAGGTAAAATTGGTTAGGTAAGGTTGTGTTGTGTTAGTTTAGGTGAGGTAAAGTTAGGTTAGGTTGATATGTGCTGGCTTAGATTAGGTTGTCTTGTGTTGAGTTTAATTTGGTTAAGTTCGGTTAGGTTAGGTTGGGTTTAGTCGTGTAGGGTTGGGCTAGGTTCAGTTAGATTTATGGTGTGTTGAGTTGTGTCGGGTTGGGTTAGGTTAGGTTAGGTTAGTTGAATGAGTTTAGATTAGTTTAGGTTGTCTTGTGTTTTGTTAGGTTAGGTTTGATTAGTCTAGGTTAGGTTAGTATAACATTTATATCTTCGCGACATTTTCATTTCTTGAATCTTCTAGCGGAAATGCCCTCATTAGTTTTCGCTTCATATTTTAAGTAATAATAATGAAATTGTTTCCAAATCAATGTAGGTAGTCATTTATGAATATTCTCATTACAACCAATTCTAGGTGTTCTACAGGGTGTGGTAAATTTAGCAGTGCCATTTAAAAAAATATTTTTTTTAATAACTGACTTTGTCAGTTAAAAATTGGATAACCTTCTATTGATTTATTAAATGAAATTGACAAGCTTTATTCTTCATTTTTCAATGTTATAAACTTTTTCGTATGATAGCGGGCGTTTCGGGCCACCCTGTACATATTTTCTATTTGTCTCCAATGATTCAAGTTAACAAACATGATATAAGTGAATTTTTACCTGATGTGTGACATCATTTACATCGGTGTAGGTTCAATTTTATTCACATTACACATACATGCACACATTCATACGTACATGAGTATTTTAACCAATTCATGGAAATAGCTCTTGCTTTTTTAGTCTGTTCATTATAAAGAATGATCACTGTATCTTTCATACACTTTACTTCCCATTATTTCCTTCCTTTGATTACAAAGTTCTCATAAAAGATAATTGTAGCAAACATTCTTTTGCTTATTTTCGTCAAATGTTTTTAATAAAGAAATAACATTTCATATATTCAATTCACTCATACAGTTGTGGATGAATCTTTCAGACTGCGGAGAAAATCTAGCAATTTATATCTACCCTTAGTTATCAACTACGTCCTTACTTCAGCTGACCCGATCTCTCCCTCCTTGGTCTCGAAAAATCATTTCAGATACTCCACCAATTATATAAACCCTTTTCTAATTAATTTTCCCTTCATTAAATTAATAAATCATATCCCATTTTTTTTAGATTCATTCCATAAATAATTGCAATTTCCATATCCCACGAGATTCAAATAAATGATAATATCCGGGTGAAATCATTAGTTCTCCTCTCTTGTGCTCGGTCTTGACTGAAAGGGTAAATAATGCATATTGTCTTTGGTATATATTCTGTTATCTGTCTTTTCGCCATCCTGATTCTTGATATATTTCCAACTTTCATCATTTTAAAATCATTTTTCAAAATACTTTTCCAGTTCAAGGCCTTTTAATTAATTTTAAATGGCATTTTGATTTGCCAATACAAGTGAAGAGTGTGAATACCAGAGCAAGTATAAATAGAGTTGAAGCGAATGATGAAGCGTTTCCATGGTAACTATGAAAAATCTAACATTTTCAATTCTACTTTACTAAAAGAAAAGAATAACTATTTTTTACCAAAGAGGAGGATACACACACATATATATATATATATATATATATATATATATATATATATATATATATATATATATATATATATATTTGTATATTTATGTAGGAGTTTTTTCTTTTATGCATGTTTTATTAAAGACCAGGTCTAGTTGAACCTTGATTAGCTTCTTTATTTGCTTTTCTAATTTCCTTATTATTCTTTTTTCGTCTAACTACTTCCTGTCAGCCACATTCCCCCTTCTTTCCATTATCTAAATTATCTTTCGTATATAAATGTTATGCCTTTAAATGTTTAACCAGTGTAAAATTAATTTGCTCCGGAAATGGTCAAAAATGACCGAAAGCTCAGCTAGCTAAAATAAACCATGAATATCGGAACACTTACGAGTATCTATAACCTTTCGCAAGACGAAAAAAGAATAATAAGGATATTAGAAACGCAAAGAAAGAAGCTAATCAAGGTTCAATTAGACCTGGTCTTTAATAAAAAATGCATATATATATATATATATATATATATATATATATATATATATATATATATATTTATACACAAGGATAATTAAATTTAAAGAATACCAAATATATAAAAATGAAAAGAGAATGACGAACCTTCGTTGCTATACCGAAGGAAAATCAATAAGAAGGTTTCAATTAGTGGCTTTGGATATCTAGGCGATTTGAAGGCATTCGTCCCCGGAGATTTCGGAGGAAGTTTCTAATTTCAACACATTCATGCGATTAGTTATGAATTCAGAGTTGTGAAGTAACGCAGTACAAATACTTAAGTACTCGACTCATGTAACTTTTTACTTCCGAAAAAGTACGCACTTATTTGAGTACTTTAGCTTCTACTTGCGATTTTTTTCTTGTGTTACTTTTACTTCATTACATTTGAAAAGCATAGAAGTATTCATTACTTCTCATTTAATTTTGGCTAATCACAGATGTAGAAGCAAAAGTCAGATGATGACCAATCACAAGCGTGTACTCTGGTTTGAACCAATCATAAGCGCTTGTTAATGCTTGGACCAATCAAATGCATTCTTTCATATCCGGTAGATTATTCGTTTGTCTCTCCCGCTTTTCCGCCTTAGAGAGGGTGTCAATTTATTAAATTATTCCTCATTGTCATAGACTCCTAGCGTGCTACCGCGCCATTACTGGACCAATATGAGTTCAACTCCTACCATTGAAAATAAAAATAGTTGCGATTCCTACCAATGGCCAAACTTGGAATCATTTTTCAAGTACAAGAAGAATATGGGAAAGTCGGTGAAGCAACAATATTTGTTGCGATGTTAATTTTGTAGAGTTAACTTTACTTTTCATATAAACTAGACTTTCTAATCACTAGAGGGATACTTACAGTTTCATTGTTAAGTTCAGTTTATTGAGTTCCAATATATAAGCGTCAGTACAGCGGGTATAAAAGGGTTTGCTGAACACTATACTGAATATTGTCTGATGTGATAGCTACTTTACTATTTGCAGCGACTTTTTAATTTCACTACTTGACAATTTCATGAATAAGATACTGTGTTACTTTTACTTAGGTACATTTAGGTTTGGGTACTTTTACTTGTACTTGGGTGGAATTTTGTCAGATTGACAATACTTTTACTTAAGTATCAAAGCAAGGTACTTTTTACAACTTATGATTTAAAAATGTTTTCCACACTTTGTTTGTTTATGTTCATTCCTTCATTTGTCCTTCATTCTCTTCTCTCACATCCCATGAGATTGAGTATACCAGGGGCGAGGAACTTTGCTCGTGTTGAAGGCTGCATTAAGTTCAATGTAGGCCACACTTATAAAATTTTAATTTCACATTAAGTTGCACATTAATTTATATATAACATACTGACACGAGTATATCGATTAAAATGTTTAAAAATGGTAAATTCTAAAGTTAACTAAACTTTTAATTACTTTTTACGTGTACTTTTTGTAAGCAAGCAAGAAAATGAAGCGATATATAGAAATTTAATTCATTCAAAAGGCCGCAGTTAATGACCAAGAAAGCCACAAGCAGCCTAAATACAGCAGGTTCCTCACACCTCGAATATACGAGGAGCGGTCAATAAGTTTTGCGAATCGGTAGGGCAAAATGGGGGGAAGGGGGATGGCTGTTTATGGGGGTGTTAGGACAAGTTATGACAAGACAGGACCTGCAGCCGCACGCTCCTGCCTCATCTAGTTAAGAAGCAGTAGCTGATCGTAGATCGTCAGTAACAAATTTTTCAACATTGGAAAAGGTTGAGTACCACGCAGTGATTAAATTTTGGACCAAGGAAGGCAAGAATGCAAAAGAGATCCATGAACACATGGTTGCAGTGTACATCGACACCGCCCCTTCCTATTCGACCATTGCTCGCTGGAATAGGGAGTTCCGCCATGGTCGTGAGTCCCTTGAAGATGACCTCCGTCCAGGACGCCCGTCAGACGCAACCAACGAGGACAATGTAGCGCGTGTGGAGAGGAGGATCCTCGAAAATCAACGGGTAAAGTTCGATGAAATTGAACAAGAACTTAGAATATCACATGAAAGTGTTATCAACATCATCCACGACAATTTGGCCATGACCAAGGTCTCAGCCCGTTGGGTCCCTAGAAACCTCACGCCCCATGATCGACTTCAACGTCGTCAAAGACCACAAGGCGAGAGTAACACAAGCTGCTCTGCGCGAGTGCGGATTTGAGGAGCTCAACCATCCCCCCTACAGTCCAGATCTGGCCCCTAACCACTACTTTTTATTCCGCCAGCTCAATGTTGCACTGCGTGGATGCCGGTTTGGGGACGATAATGATGTCCAGGAGTTGATTGAACAGCAGTCGGGCGATTTTTGGTTGTCAGTAATTCGAAGCTTCAGGGACAAGTGGCGCAAGTGCAATGAAGTAGAGGGTAGTTATATTGAAAAATAATAAAACACTTTTCCTGATATCTCGTTTCCTTATATCCGGATTGCAAAACTTATTGACCGCTCCTCGTACCATACAAGGGCGAAAAATGGTGCTGAGCCCTTCAAAGATTATTGTTTGGACTGCAGTTTGCAGCTCTATTGGACGTTTGTTGCTCTGAAGCGAAACTGGGCGACTGCGCACATTCCAAGAGACGAAACAAAGGCTTAACGACATTTGAATTGCATTTCTCTATTCAGCAAAACGAATTCAATTAGCTAACTACAATTTAGGAAACTTTCATTAATAAAAAAGGTACGGTGATTAGTAGAATGATAATGGGTCTGTCTGGAAATGGTGCGTCTTTCTGAAAATATACTTCCAGACATACATAATAAAATATATTTAAGTCAGTTAGTAATAAGCTTTACTATAAATTGGTAGTTTATTTTACCACCTTGTTAATTTCGGATTATAATTATCTTCTTTTCAATGGTAATGGTTGGCCAATCGAATCTGTTTAGCTATGTAGATTATGTCGGGGAAAAAATCTCCCTAGCTTCTTATTATTCGCTTGATTTCAACCCTTGTGGTTCATTGTAATATCACTCTAGCTGTACACCTTGTGCTTTTTCAGGAAATTGTTCCCTCTTATTCCTTTGAGACAGGATATAAATTGCTAGTTTGACAAGTGTTGAAGGTGTAATTATAACGAATATCCTTCGGGTGTAAGTATTGTACACATATTAATTTGATAGTACAGATTGAACTATTTAATTTCCAACCCCGTAACGTTGCTATTCATAGCTTTAGAACAGTAATTTGTTCTCTTGTTGGGTAAAAAAGGCACAAAAAGGTGTCTAATTACACTTAGGCAACTTTATTTACAGGGTCTTTGTCACTTTAAGATTAATGAGAGGATGATTAGAGGGTTCGCGGGGCAACGGGATTCCCCCCAAGGTACAAATTTGGAAAATATCTTGGACGAGGAACGACGAAGACGAAGGGATGAGAAGGGGGGGGCTTTCTCTGCGTGGGACATTCTTTGCTTAAGTCCGCTACCAGACGCAGTAATTGTTTTCTACCTTTTAATTTTTATTACTTTTAGACCTTATGATATAATGACTTTTGTGTACCTACCACGCATTTTTAACTCCATTATTTTCACCGCATTCTTTCCGAACCATTTCTCAAAAACATTCTACCGAGATGTGTTCGTTGTTTTTTACCGTTTGTAAATAACAAAAATGAATAATGATAATAATATTAATTATTGTATTACGCTCTTCAAGGCTACATAAATTCACAGAGCGCTCATTCGCCAAACTAAGGAAAAGCTTAAGAGAAAAGATGCGTCCCAAAGGCCCCAAGAAAGGGAGAGGCAGGAATAGATCAGGTAGGTCATTCCACAGCATAGGAGGAAATTGCGTGGAAACACGATGACTTATACAGTACATATGAATACGACGAATAATCAGCAAGAGGGCGGAACTTAAATATAAGGTTCTCATGGCTCAGGATAGGTTCATTGAAGAAGACAGGAAGGAATGTGCTACGGTGTGGAGGAAAGAGTAAGAAAGTGACGCTAAATCGAATATGCAACCAGTCCAGTTGGTAGAAAGTCCCGGGCAGAGATCAGGTTGTGCATTGGGTAGGTTGAAGGGGCAGAAACTTGGAAGCCTGCGATCGAGAAAGA
Organism: Ceratothoa steindachneri; assembly: GCA_963969495.1. NCBI lineage: Eukaryota > Metazoa > Arthropoda > Malacostraca > Isopoda > Cymothoidae > Ceratothoa > Ceratothoa steindachneri. The sequence continues at coordinate 81,812,220 of OZ018327.1, forward strand.
AGGGAGTTCCCGACAGTGAGGTTTTCTGGCACGCGTTGATCAGCGTTTGTTTTTCCTGTAATAAAAGATGTCATAAGTGACAGAAAAGTTTTAGAGTGGTCATAATTGACAGAAAGTGACAGAAAGGTATCGAGTAGTCATAAGTGACATGAAGGTTTTCAAGAGTTCATAAGTGCCCGGAAGGTCTGCAAGAATCATAAGTGCCAGAAAGATATTGAAGGTGGTTTAATTGCCAGGATGTTTTTCCAGAGGTTATAAGTGCTAGGAATGTTTTCACGCGGTCATAGGTAGCAAGCAGGTTTCAAAGGGTAATAAGTGGCAGGGAGGTTGTTAAGAGTTCATAAGAGACAGGGAGGTTTTCAGGCGGTTATAAGCAGTAAGAAGGTTTTAAATGGTAATAAGAGGCAGAAAGGGTGTTAAGGTTCATAAGAGACAGGGAGGTTTTCACACGCTCGTAAGAAGTAAGAAGGTTTTAAAGCATATAAAGTGGCAGGAAAATTGTTAAGAGTTCATAAGAGACAGGGGGGTTTCACGCAGTCATAAGTAGCAGGAAGGCCTTAAAGCGTAATAAGTGGCAGGAAGGTTGTTACGAGATCCTAAGAGACAGGGAGGTTTGTACGACTTCATAAATAGCAAGAAGGTATTGAAGCGTAATAAGTGGCAGGAAAGTTGTTAAGAGTACATAAGAGATAGGGAAGTTTTCACAGGGTCATAAGTAGCAAGAAGGTTTTAAAGCGTAATAAGTGGCAGGAAATTGTTAAGAGTTCATAAGTGACAAGGGGGTTTTCACGCGGTCATAAGTAGCAATAAGAATTTAAAGCGTAATAAGTGGCTGGAAGGTTGTTAAGAGATCCTAAGAGATAGGCAGGTTTTCAAGAAGTCATAAATGGCAAGAATGTTTGGTTTTAAAAATTGTTCGTAAGGAAAGTGGAAAAGAAAAGGCGTTAGCCTATTTAGTATAAAGATAAATCAGAGAGCACAACCTTTCTAACCCTGCCCTAATCTTCTTCTTTTCAAAAACAAACCCATTTTTTGACGTTTCTCAGCTCTGATTAGCTGCCTAACATTCAGCACTCGGGGTGGATTTTTGACTTGAGGCCTTTGGAGGTGATTAGAATAATTAACCACCTAAAGTTTTGTTTCAGTAAGATTCTTCAGCCCTTTTATGGTACTACTTCAATTTATCTTAAAAAAATATATAATTTTGTAGCCTTTGTCCGTAAATAATTAGTTCGTTAAGGGAATTAAATTACGCGCCTTTAGCCTGATGTTTTACTTTACTAGTCTTGTTTACTGTGCCTTTTCCATTTATGGACCCATTCATTCATTTCTCCCCCTTTCGTCTCATGTTTTCTCCATATAGTTGAAATGTCTTCGATCCTCACAATTAATTTCCTTTCTTTAATTAATTCAAATTAAATTGATTTCACTCCAGGCAAATTCAAAGGGATGACAATTCTATTTTGCTGTTGTTTTCATGAGTGCAAATTCTCAATCCAATTTGCCATATATGAGTCAAAGAAGCCTGCTCCTGAGAGATTGCTCTAAATAACGCGATTTTTGGTAATACCTTATTTCCATTATTTTTTGATAATCAGATTGGCAATATATCACTATTAGGAACACCTGTGGCTTGTATTTACTTATAGATTGCTACTTGTTACAATTTTAGGACTCCCTGAAATCCAGCTACTACTATCTTGAACAATCTCTCTATGTTACTCAAGTTAATATTTTGAGTGTTCTTTTTTGAACACCTGTTCATGAATATTGCATTCACCGCCACTTGATTTTTTTCCCTCTCTGGAGTAATTGATTTCACCCAATTACTAATGCACACAGTGAAGATCCTCTAGTTGGTTCTCTCAATTTTTATTACCTTTGGCCTTTGTTGCAAAAAGGGATGATAATGAAGATTCGGCTGACCTATTGTTTCCCAACACTGAGAGTTGTCTCCTCTTTTAAGAACTCGGGTAATGTATTTTTAGCTTTTCTTTGCATTTACCTTCTTCCCTGTAATTACGATCTTGTTTTTCCCCAAATTCAGGTCTTCTAGTTGTTACTGGCTGATGTGTGTAATAAATAAAGGCATTACTTAAAGAGTGTTATTCTAAAGCTTGATCTCTTTGTTTAAATATAGCTATGGATTCATCTACAAAACGTCATCCTACAATTTTATAGACAAAGAATTTCAGTACCTTAAATCTTTCTTTGTGCACAATGATTTTCTATCTTTTATTGTAGAAGAGTCAATCCGTACATTTTTAAGTGGACTGTATCAACCAAGCCACCCTGAGATAACAGTAGCAAAAGACAAACATTATTTAATTATGCCAGGCCTGGGTATTCACAATAAAGTCCTTAGCCGAAAATTGCATATATTGCTAAGGAAATACTTCTGTCAAATAAAATTTCAAATTGCCTTTGTCGACAAAGTAAATATAAAATCTTTCTTTACAATAAAGGCTCCGGTTCCAAAGAGTCTTCGGAGTTCGATTATATACTTATTTAAATGTCCTGGGTGTTCCCGAGGCAAATATATCGGAAGCTCCGTGAAAACTCTGAAGGCAAGATTCTCTTCCCACATGGGTATAAGTAATAGAACCGGCAAAATACTTGAATCCAAAGAAAATTCAGCGATAAGAGATCACGTAATAAAGTGTAAAATTGATATCTCCTTAGAAAATTTGAAATTCTAAATTCGCACAAATGTCCCATTACCCTTCGAATCCTAGAAACACTTTATATAAAACAGCTCTCCCCGAATTTAAATAGTGATCTCTCGTCGGTCCCCCTCTTTGTTACCCGAATTCATTTGGATGTTGGTTGCGGGGGAGCAGTTTTGGTGCTTTTGGGTCGGCCTGGAGGACGTAAACCCGCTCGTTGGCAAGGTTTGTGATTTTGTATATTAGGTTTTTGCCAATTTTTGCTTCAATTATTCGTTTAAAATTTATTTTAAAACAGTTTTATATAATCATTAGATTCATAAATCAAAGCGCCGCTACCTTAATAGATTTGAGCAATTATATACTCGCTAACTAATTTAAATATTTAAAATCCTTCCCTAGTCTCTTTATTGTAAATTTGAGCCCCATTTCTAAATATTCCCATTAACTCTAAATTTGCGATTTAAAGCTTTTCCTAGCTAGTAAAGTTCTAGATGTACATTTGGCAGTGTGCTCTCTTAACAATGCAAAATATTTTGTTCTAATATTTTGGCCTAAGAAGATGACCATATTGTGGTCGAAACGTCGCCGCTAAATAAAAAGGATGATGCCAGCCATTCTCCTCGCCTTGAGATTTCTGTTAAACATTATATATATATATATATATATATATATATATATATATATATATATATATATATATGAATGCAATGTCCCGCAGGAAAAGATGAAATGGTGTTTCTGAGTACTTTTGAACTTTATTAAGTTCCTTATCAAGGATAACTACAAGAAATAATATTATATTAGAGGTATATATAAGAAAGAAAAGCATAAAAGACCGCCTCAAAAACAAGAAATCACCAATGAGGAAGACGGAAGGGAGAAGATAAAGATTCACATTAAGAACTGCAAGAATCAGGTAGTAAGGTCAAATTGAGAAGACGAAAAGGTAACAGATTAAAAGAAATGGAGATAGCCTAACGAGGGACATTATAAGACACGAGGAGCGAAAGAATGGAGAAGGCTAGAAGAAGGGGGAAAAAAAATGTACATAACAGGGCATTAACATAATCAAAAAACAAAATGGGTCCACATAACTTAAGATTGTATATAAAACTAACGACAAATTGGACATTGGAAATTGGACAAAATAAGAGATGAAATATAGGTAGAATTAGAGAGAGAATAGTAAGAGAGTAAAGTGGTTAAAGGGAGAGTTTAAAGAATAGATGATGTGTAGGAGAAAGAATAAAAAGATCCATGGTGAAAGGGTAGCTCTGTCAATGTAAAGTTTTGTGTTTTTTGTGGTTGTTTAGTATTTTTTCGATAAACTATGAATTTTAAATCCATAGTTTATATAATTAAATTAAACATGGTTAATTTAATTATGATTTCGATCCTATTGATCTATTGATTGCTTTAGGCATTCAAGCCTTAATTTTTGGCGGAGGTTTTATTCCCGCTATGACTTTAGTAAAAAGTTTTTAAAAAAGTTTTTGGTTATCAATTAATTGGATTTTTTAAAAGTAAGTGTGAAATTATTTCAATCTTGCGTTTTGCAAGTGGTTTATGATTTAATTTGAATTTGCTAAAGGAACCTGCGAATTACTTTGTATTTTGTCATTTCTGTCAGGTGTATTTTGGGATCACGTCATTTTCTGTCTGTAGCTTGCTACTTTTGAAAGGTCTTATTTGTCGGTCTGCTTCGATTTCTAAGTGTGTACGAGAGAATTCAGGGGTCAAGCGGGCGCCAATGGCCTGTTATATCCTCTTAGCTCTCTCGTGGAGCGCCACGTTGATCGGAGATAATCCAACCGAGTCGTGGAGCTCCCTTTGTCGTTTACGTTCTCTTCTTCGGGTATTTGTAATGAGTAGAACCGCTTTGTTCTGGATGACTTGTAGTTTCGCAATGTGGGTCTTGGCGCTCGTGTTCAGCGGCACCAGGGGGTATAAGAGTCTCGAGCGAATTAGTTCTGACAAAAGTCAGAACTAATTTCTTTAAGTATTAGTTTTTTAATTATAGCATCTATTTTATTTAAGCCCGGGGAAAGGTTAAAATTATCACATTGGCTTATAAAAGCACATTCAATGATATTCCTTTTTATAGGGTCATTGGAACGATAAATAAATTTTGCCAAGTTCCAGTTAATTAGATGGTCCTTATCAGACATGTGGACAAAGAAAGCACTGTTATTTTCCCCTCTTCGGACATTATATTTATGTTGATTTATGCAAACAGAAAGTTGTTTACCTGTTTGTCCATAATATTGACTTAGGTTACCAGAACACTCAACTGAATAAGCCCCACCCAAACTATTACAATTATTACTACTAATAAATTCTTAATGGTCGTTTCATATTTAAAACAACTGAAATGTTAAAGTTATTCAAAAGATTAAAAAGATCACTAAAACAGAGAAAATGGTAGAACTAAAATGTTATTACTATTAAAAGGGAGAGTAGGGACAGTTTGATAAATGTCTTTTTAGCAAAAGAAAGACAGTTTGGAAGAAACAGGTAAGGGTAACAAAGCTTATGGCCAATTTAAAAAATATTGGAAAATTCTTAATCTGTATATTCCGGGCTCACAACTTCTATCTCTCATTATTTTTTCATACTCATGGATCATTTGAAAATTATGATGACGTTTTTAGAAAAGAGAATGTCCTAGTCATCTGCACGCAAACACACACATATTATATATATATATATATATATATATATATATATATATATATTTATGTATATATATATATATATATATATATATATATATATATATATATATATATATATATATATATATATATATATATATATATATCTAAAGTTTCTTTAAATCGACAACAATAGGAGTCAAATTAAACAATTACTTATCAGAGGCTGAAATCCAAATATATGTACAACCAAATAAGAGATTTGGACGGAAATCTCTCTGATTGTGAATTCCGCGTCAAAGCCTTTCCATTGAGAGTTGAATGACGCTAAAATCCTTCATATATTCAGTTTATCTACTTTTTTTCTACTTGTCCTTATCATGCTTTGTGGGCTCGACTCTTTTGTTAGCCTTGCAATTTTAAAGAAGTCTTCTAAGAATGGTCGATGACTTTACCTGGTCGCCGCTAGTGTCCCTAATTTTATAGGAGGTTACAGCGGGTGCTTTGCAAGTCAAATAAGGGAAAGAAAAGCAATTAATTATCCACACTTATCTCCGCCACTGACTTTTGTGTCACAGATTCCACCTTGTTGTAAATTGAGACTGTCTAGCTCTGAAAAAATGTATAAAGAACTTGTCCTCCCAAGGTTAGAGGAATGAGATAAGAGAATTTTTTATCTGAACACGGTGCTTTGAAGGCAGAGGACAAAGAAATTTAGTGTCAAGTCTCTAGGGCAAAAAGAATGTTAGGTTTAAGTTCTGCAGCGAGACCTGTTTCATTGTTAAACGAGCAGAGCTGCGTTGTGTAGGCGGCTTAGTATTACAAGTAGTCCCCACTTCTTTCTAATCAGGCTATGCAATTTCGATTACACTTAGAATTTACTACTCTTTTTTCTACGAAGCTCCTTGCAAAACACTTTTTTGATGGCACACACACACACACACACACATATATATATATATATATATATATATATATATATATATATATATATATATATATATATATATATATATATATATATATATATATATATATATATATATATATAATCGGCCAACGAATTTATTGGCGCAAACTTTAGGCGAAGTATAAACAGAATAACCATGACAGAGCCGAAGACGCTTCGTAACATCAATTGCAAACGTTTCGGAATTATAACAAATCCCCTCATCAGTGCTGAAAAATGAATATAAACTCAGATTAAATACAGAAAAAGGTTTTAACGCCCCCCTATCCTGAAAAAAAATCTTGTAACATGAATCCTAAATTTGAAACGAATTAGATATGTACAATGGGAATACGGAAAGGAAAACCAGCGAGGGAATTGATATAAAATCGGAACATAATTAGAAGAATGGGAAATTTCCTAACAAATTAACGTCTTTCTTAATGTATGACTTTATTTACTGGAACAAATAATAAGTTATTATTTAGACTGGGTTGGACTTTTTTTAATGTAAAGTGACTCTAGCAGCTAAAGTTCTGATATGTTGCTTAACGCATGAAGTATCCTGAAGATCTCGGGTGTAGCCTTAGAGCCACATTGCAAGAGGTGGTTTTGAATTCGGGATAGATCAGGTTTACTAAGGTGAAGACCAGTTCTCTCGGATCTACCCATATGCTGGATGAAGCGGGAGTACAGCGTCCGACTTGTTGCCCCCACATATGATATAGTGCTACTGCACGTACAACGAAAAATGTATAAAATTTCGGGTCACTTATTGGTAGGTGATTGAACTTTAAACTTAAAAAGTGATCCTAGTCTCAAATCATTAATTAGAACAATAAAACTTTATTAATAATTGAGAATAGGCCAATATCAATAGTTTCTTGGATTGGGAGCCTAAGTATGGGAAAGTATGGAGGCAGACTCGAGTATTTTTTTTATTAAGAAACAGGCTAATTTGTTTCTAAAAAATCGATTTGGGGCAGCCATTGGAGGCAAAGAATTTTGTTAATAATTTGAATTCCAAATGAAGAGCTGCAAAAGTTGAACATGGTTAATCTATAATGATCACAGCATTAAGATGGACAGAGATTATTAGCCGGGGCGTGGGACGTTAAGAAGGGAGGGTAAATTGTATGTTTGTCTGTATATTTAATTTGTTTTTTTTTTCTTTTATATATGGCTTATATATATGGCTGCTTGATTACAATCGTTTACATTTGAATTAAGCCAAGTCCTTGCTCAAACATGCTGGGTGGCATGGTGTCATTCTCACTGGAGACACACTCACAGAAGGTCACAGTTTGAGAAAACTTGATCTTCATGATACGTGGAACGTCTGTATTTCAATACAGGCAGACAGAGTATATTAAACATACTCCAGGAGCAGTGTATTCCAATACAGGCTATTAGGAAGAAGTGAAGGAAGCCTTGTGGTGGAATTAGGAGATAGCTAGGAAAAATTCTGAGAAGAAAAGGGCATACCAGAGATTACAGAAAGTACTTTTGACAATTTAAATGTTTATAAGTCGACCAGAAATGAGTTAAATGAGATTATTAAGAAGAGCAAAAGGGCGGTAAAGATTATTTTAGCTCAAAATAATAATAAAAATCCAAGAAAATTCGTTAGTTATTATAGAATTAATAACAAATTTAACAGTGATAAAATAGGCCCTATTTAATATGAAGTGTCATTAGGTCTTTGCAGGCGGGAAATTAGTTACTGATAGTGGTCAGGGAAATGCAAGAGCACAGAAAGGGGAAGTGAAAGGAAATAGATGCAGAGGAGATAGGGCTTAAGATATACAGGGGTTCTTCAGGGATAGGAGGACTGAGCTGTCTTTATACTTAGAATTAAGAAGGATGAGTTTTTTAGTTATATTATTGATGAAGATATAGTAGAAGGATGAGTTTCTTAGTTATATTATTAATGAAGATATAGTAAATGTATATTGTAGTTGCATGATCGGACACAATCCTCTGGATTGTTTATATTATAAATGCATGATCTGACACAATCCTATGGATGCATTTTGTGGGTGGGTTTTGACAGATGCGGATGACCTTTGATAGGCCCTTGTGGCTTTTGTCATCCGTGAAATTATGTTATGTTATGTTATATTAAGCAATCCGCCTATTGTTGTGGAGGTCATGTGACTGATCCTGGCAGAAGGTAGTTTTATTTGAGAAGAACATGATCGTTTCCGGCTCAACAGGAAGCTTAAGCTTGTTTTGTTCAGGAGCTTCTTTGCCTTCGTCAAGTGGTACTCGTTGGTTTTGGCTGTGAAAATTTGTCCATTTTGCCTCTTGTAAGAGTAATAGCGAAGGTCCTCATTAAGGAGCAGCTTCATGGTGATAAATCCAAACCTCATCGTTCTTGCCAAAGCCCGGATTCCTTTACTTGGGTCTTCCATCTCCTTATCCTTCACTTGTTGGATCAACTCCGGCATGCAAACGTACTCAGAACGCTCTAGCTGTTCTCATTTTCGCTGATCGAGGCTTACTAGTCTCCGTTGCAGCTGCCCATGTCACTTCTTACATTCTTTGATTGAGAAAAGAGAATTCAGAACCAGTTATAATGTGGGCATTTTGATACCCAGCGCCAAACATTATGATGTTGGTAACGCTTTTCCAATATTCAGTCCTCTACGTCAGCTAACCTTTTCTCAACTAAAACTAGAATCTGTATACTGTCTAACGCCTTTGAATGTTCACCGATACATTAACATGTTCCTGAAAAAAAGGAAACAGTAAGTATCGTGAGTGTTAGGCCACCATAGTGTTTTTGGGTTCTGCTATCTCAATGTTAATGAAACTTGTGCACATGGTTGTTTTATGATATATTTCACATTATACATTATTTTAATATCTGGTTGATCCTCCTTTAGCTTTAATTACCGCTTTTATACTGTACTGTATGTATCTAACCAATTATGTGTAAAACCAACGTCCACAATTAACTTATTTTTTCTTGATCATTCCAGTGTTTTATGCTACAATAGGTTGTAGATACAGTTAATAAACAGTAAAATGCCTAAAACAAGCGAGTTGAGTGAGTGTGAGAAAGGTCAAACGTAGTTTATCATAAAGATGGAATGTCTCAAAGACAAACTGCTCAGAAGATGAATTGTTCTCGATGTGCGGTGCAAACGGCTCTCAAGCGCTTCCGAGAGACAAAAGATATGAAGACAATACAAAGAACAGGTAGAAAAAGGTTACAACGCCTCGTGATGACAGATCCATCATCCGTCAGTCGCTCAGAAGCAGGATAATAACATCGTCAGAGCTCTGTGCGGACTTCAACGAGGCAGGTAGATCACAAATATCAACTAGAACTGTTAGAATAAGGCTTGTAGAGTGTGGTCTGAAAGGCTGTAAAGCCAGGAAGAGGCCATAGATTTTTGAAGCGAATATGAATAAATATCTTCAGTGGGCCAAAGACCACTCAAATTGGACAAGTGAGCAATGGTCGAAAGTAATATGGTCTGATGAAAGTGACTATGGTGTAAGATAGTACAAGTATTCAATCAACATATAAAATCAAAATGTTTCTTTTTGCCCAAAATATATAAAAATATCCAACATAAGGAAAATATTATCGTTCATGTTTTTTACTAAGGTTTTCGGCACATCTGGTGCAATTTTCGTGCGTCGCAAAGTTGGGGAGGCATTTAAGGCTGAATGTCTGGTACCAACCGTAATACATGGGGGTAGTTCTATCATAGTGTGGGCCTGCATGTCTGCCACAGGTCCCAGAGAAATGTTTTTATGTCAGGGAAGGATGAATTCAGCTACCTACTCGTATGATTCCATGTTATCGGATGTTTTAGAGCCATCAATTGATAGGACAACGCTTCATGTCGTACAGCAAAGAATACTCGTCAATGGTTTGAGACAGGGTATTGTTTACATGGACTGGCCAGCTCAAAACCCCGGTCTAAATCCGATCGAACACCTATGGGGAACTTTTGGTAACGCCATTAAGAACACAACGATTAAAAATAAAGATAATTTTTACCAAAAACTTAGAGAAGAATTGAGTAAGATTGTGCCTAGCACCTTTAAGAAACTAGTTGATTCTATGCCTAACCGTATAAAAGCGGTAAGTGAAACTAAAGGATCGTCAACCAAATATTAAAACTAATGTATATTGTGAAGAATATTATAAAACAACCATGTGCACGAGTTTCATTAACATTGAGATAGCAGAACCCAGAAACACTGGGGTGCCCTAATACTTTTAACCTTGGACGTGTGTGTATGTATATATATATATATATATATATATATATATATATATATATATATATATATATATATATATATATAAAATATTGAGGATAAATCTTAGAGCCACCAGAAACGGATGTAACATCTTTTAATTTCATACTACGTTTCATCTTCAGGCAAGAATAAGTTTACTAAAGTTAATACATTTGAAGAAAACATGAAAAAGTAATGGCTAACAAGACATTGAATTGCTTTCAAAGGTGACCAATTATAAAATATCAATAAAATGTACTATAAGTTCAAATGTTAAATATGATTTGGCAATAGGTAAATTTACTTTAAAACTTTATTTCAGAAATTTGTAAAACTTAATTAATTAAAAACTATAAGAGAAACTAACCTGGCAATAGTTAAAGATAATCAACTGTGATAATAAATTTAAACTTTTTTTTAAAAAGAGTAAAAACATTTAATATAAAAATGGGTTAATTTTGGTACTTACTAAAGTGGATCTATCATAGAGAGTGAATGGTGGGTTTAATAAGGGGCTAGTATTTATGGGTTACAGTGACGCTTTGTTTGTTAAAAAGCAAACCAACTAACAAACTGTAGTTAAAATTAGTTAATTAATAATTATATTGCACTTAAATCTTCATTGAGTGTAGGTTTGTAGTGTTTGATATATAAATATTCCAGGGTTCTTAAGCACTGTTAGTTGTTGTTTAAAATTATCAATAGAAATGTCAGTTTTACAGCTTATGGTGTGTTCCCTAATAGAAAACTTCTCCTTTTTATTTACGATTTTGCTTGTGCGCAAACTAATTCCCATATGAGCAGAGAACCTAGCTCCAAGAGACCTTCGTCGTGATCTTATCATTGTTTTTAGTAGTTAAAGTGTCGAAAAATCGAAGTTAGCTGTATTGCCCAGAAAGATACAAAAAAAAAAATTAACACTTACGATTATATCAATCGTGCCTTCACGCAATGACAAACTTGGAAAGATACACACAATGAGATCGATAGAGCAACATAATTACTCGTCAACAATGGATTCAGCAACCACGATGTACAGGTAGCCATCAAGAAGAAAATGGGCCAATTTTACTTCAAATAACAGCATAACAACGGATACAATAACATAGAAAATAACTAAAATCTCTTCTATAAGAACACAATGAACACGTCGTACCGAACATACAAAAGGGTAATTATGGAAATTACTAGCCGATCGATAAAGATTACAAATGCAGAGCAAAAAATATCGTTAACTATATATTATCAAACTAGATGCACCGCCAGCCTCACCCTGAAAAACAATCAGAAGCCTATACCCGAACCTAAACAAAGGACCCATCTGAGATATGACTATAAATGCAACCTAGGAGACTGTCAACTCCTCCTTCATTCGTATATTGGAATGACGGAAACTAAACCATCAAAAAGAATAAGATACCACCTAAGCAACAGCGCTCTCAAAAACCATGCAAGTAAAAACCATGAAAATATTCTCAACAGAAAAGTGTTTAAAAAAAACACCAAAATTATTGACTTTGCACCAGATCGTCGACAACTACTTTTTCTAGAAGCCATACGATACAAAAAAAACAACCCAAGCTTAACATTCAATTCAATTCGAACGGAATACTGGCAAGTGGCAGAATGAGAAACCAAACTATAAGGGATACTTAATCTCCCCCTATGAAGGTCGTTCATCTCTTTGGGCGTGACTGCGAACTTGACCTTTGTTCATAAGCCTACCCCTTTCGACCTTGTCCTAACATGCTCACAAGTTTGTCAGTACATTTGCACTTGCTGACCTCTTTGTTTGTTTGTATATATGTGTTCATTTATTGATATATGTACAAACCAATGTCTTGCTCTTTTTATTTGTATTTTTATTTTATCTCTGAAGATAATATGAGAATATCGAAACGCCTCAGATAAATAAAGTGTTTTCCTTAGGAAATCCTCTCCTATTCTATCCTTTAAATTAAAAATCCGAGTTTGAATCAATTTCAGAAAGCTTATACACGAGCTCAACCCAAACGAATTAAATAGTGAAGAAGTGAGAAGAGAAGAATCAACAAGGAAAGGGATATGAAATAGAAAATAAATGAACAATGAATTTTTTATGCCAAAAGAACGTGCTAGTACCTAAAAAATTAACACGCTAGTTAATGTATGACTTAAATTAAAGGAATAGGTATTGAGTTCTTATTTAAAGAAGCACAATTTTTTTTAAATGAAAAGACTAGTAAGTAAATGTCATAGATGTTTCTAACCGGATTTAGTATCCTGAAGTTCTCGAATTTAACCATCAAGGAATTCAGGATACTAGATGTGGCTAGCAATTTCTTAGACCTTTGTATACTTGACTCTCTTTACCTCAAAAATTCTCCAGCCTTCGTTGAATAATCAATCCTTATGTGGTCCATTAAATAGGAAATGCGAGTTTAGTTATTGTTGTTGTCGTGTATTTAAACATCATTGAGATATTCGTACATGCTAAATGTTAGAAGCATATATTTAAAAACCTCTGCAGCAGTTCACTGACGCAACCAGATAAGAATACTTAAGTTAGCTCTATAAGAAAGTGAGAAAGTATTTAAGTACATAAGTATATAATGGCTCAATTAAAGCAGTAAATAATGAAAAAGTACTAAATTATCAATATGAACCTCTACACTTGACGACTCAATCATGATTTATCACCTGTTTAAGTAGAAAAACCGGTTTGCATCGGTGTTAACTTAAAGAATATAATTTAAGTATGTTTGTAAGTTGTTAGGAACCCATGTTAAGCTGTAAGTAAGAAGAGCGAAAAAACGACTAAAAGAGTAATTTAAATTGGTAGTAAAAAGCTAACAATAACAATCGCTCTTCACCGTATAACCAACCAACAAACACATCAATACATTAACCAGCCAACATATCAACCAAACAGACTTCTTTATATGTTTTCTAGTGCTAGTTAGTTTTGTTTATAATTTAATATAATAGGTTCTTTTCTTGTTTAATCCAGTTAGGTGTTTTTTTGATACTCAAGTCAGTTTTGTTAAAATTTCACTTCTTCCCCTTATTTTACAAAATTACACTGCCTATTGTTAAGTAATTCTATAAAATGTTATTTTTGTTTTTACATACCTCTCAATATTTTTCAATTTAATTAATTTACTTTGCCTTCCCCCGCTTTTTAGCCATTATATAATGTATTTTTCTAACTTTTTAACAGTTATTGTTAATATTTTTCTCCCTTCTCATTAGTCGCTCATGATGGTCCTAGTTCAGGTCCGAAATGTCCGTCCAATAAATGCTCAGAACATTTTCCTGGGTCTTCATATTCTTAATATATATATATATATATATATATATATATATATATATATATATATATATATATATATATATAAATTTTTAGAAAGGGGTTTATAAAATATAAGAGAAAGGGACATTGGAAGAACATTAGGATCAAAGAGAGCAAAGGGCGGCATAATGAAGGCAATCCTTACTGAGAAGACAGAAATAACGCCAGGGAAAAATTGTTTGAAATTCCTGTCCAGAATTCGAACCCAGGTCTGCAGATTACCGTTAAGCTACCAGGCACAGTGACTCTATCTCGCCCAAAGCGTTACCCTATCAAACCTAATATCTCCCTAAGCTAGGAACCTACAATGGACTTTTATACCATAGCTTCTTACCGGCTCACAATTTAAAGGCTCATTATCCGTCACATACAAAGAAAGAGCAAATGCAAGTTCTGAGGGTGGTAATAACCACCACAGATCTTTCGCCATATTTACTTCCTGCCTTTCAAAACCATTTTGTAAAGAAAAAGATGCAGAAACCTGGTATTGCAGACTATATTCCATTATAGTACAAAAGAAAGAGAAATTTGACGCGAATGAGCAATGAGTCCCTGTGTCTGGTAGCTAAAAGGCAATCAGCAGAGCCGGGTTCGAATCCCGGACAGGAATTTCCAAAATATTTCCCTGGCGTTATTTCTGTCTTCTCAGTAAGGATTTCCTTCATTGTGCTGCTCTTTGCTTTCTTTGATCCTAGTAGTGTTTTTTCAATGTTCCTTTCTCTTACCTTTTAAAAAACTCGTTTCTTGTCTCATATCTCATTCGCCTCAAATTTCTCTTTCTCGCCTACTATATTGTTACTACCCGCAGAACTTGTATTTGCTCTTTCTTCTTATATATATATATATATAAAATATCACATTAACGAGATATATATTCGGTGCAAGAAATAATAAACCACAATATTTGAATCCGATTTATTTACGAACACAAGTAGTTTCGGCTTTCTACATTATAAATTGTATAATGAAAGGCATGATGTACGACTACAGTATATAAAGGCGAAAAATCAGACTAAACAAAATGAAAAGAATAAAATTAAAGATATAAATATATGTGTGGTTCGGGAGGCAATTTTTACTCCCAGGGAACGACCGATTCTTGTGGTTTATAAATCGATTGGGAAACATTATTCGAGATATATTTGTTAAATTTTTATTATCCTTCAGAAATATAAATTTTATACCGGGTGACGCCATCACAAAAAATAAAACCCAGAAATCTTTGAATAAAACTGTTAATTTTAATTTCTCTTTTATTCTTTTTCAGGGTATGCAAGTAGACTTTGTGCATGAAATATTGTAGCACATTTCTTCCCCAGAATGTCTTGGTCAACCAAGTAAAAGACCATTTTCGTGGAAGCCTATTTCGCCACTGTAATGCAAGCAAATTTTCAGATAAATTTTCGGTGACGTCATGCTCCATCAAAAAGCAGAATTTTTTACTTGGTTTAGAAGTTCAGAGATTATTCGACTGTGCAAAATGTTAATTCTAAAGGTTTGAAGAAGACTTACTCTGGTCGGAGTGTAAGTGCTAGGGCAGAAAGGAACATTGATGCTGTACGGAAGTCACTGGGACGGAGCACAAAGAAATCAGTTCGACAACGCAGTCAAGAGCTAGAAATCTCTCGAGAGTCTTTGAGGCGTGTTCTTATATCAGATCATCATTTGTATTCTTAACAGATCCAAATTAAAAAAAAAAACTTACAGAGGCGGACATGGAAAGACGCTTAACCATGTGTGAATGGTTTTGTGACACAATCGAAGACTATCCAGACTTCTTGGATCATGTTTGGTTCTCTGACGAAGCGCACTTTCTGCTGTCAGGACATGTAAACAGCGAATATACCGTTTATTGGGGTATAGCCGCACCGGAGGACGTGTTACAGAGGTTGTTAGTTACACTCAACAAATGCACAGCATGGGTATAAATCTCTAAAAATGGCATCATAGGCCCATATTGGTTCGAAGACGAAAATGAGAGATCTCAAACGGTGAATACGGAGTGCGATGTGGCAGTGCTGAGGAAGTTTTGGGCATCATTTGGATACGATGCAGATGATAAATCGAGATGAACAGGGGTTCCAGCAAGACGGGGCCACCCCTTGTCACACAGTAAATTACTCCCTAGCCTGGCTGAAAGAGCAACTTCAGGAGAGACTGATCAGCAGGAAGTGTGACGTTGAGTGGACATCACATTCACCGGACTTGAACCCCAAAGAATTTTATCTGTGGGGGTATCTCAAGGCTAATCTGTACCAGAACAACCCACAAACGATTGATGAACTGAAGGCAGCAATCACAACATAAATCAGGGAAATCCCCAATGAGGAATGTGTTCGAGTAATTGACAATTTTGCGCTACGTATTCAAGTTTGCCTCAAACACCGCGGAGCCAATTTGGAGCATATTTTGGAAAGAACATGACTTTTATGCAAAGCAACCAAGATAACTGAAACTTTGGGGAATGATCGTACACTGACTGAAGTTTAAGTCCAGCAAATTTCAAAGAAATTTACTGGACCTATGTAAGTAGGATTTAATAAATTTTTATGGGTGTCACACGATAGTTATCGATCTTGCTAATAATGATTGATTTAGCAATCCTCCTCTCAATATATTTGTTGGATTTATAAATAACTTTGGCTTGATTGAATTCAATTTTATGGTCATAATTTTGCATATGAGCGAAGAGACTGGAGGAAAGTGAGCCTTTGCTGATATCGGCGCGGTCTTCTTTGATCCTCGTATTAAAGTGGATCGCCTCTCCAATGTAGGGTTTATCACAATCTTTACTGGGAATTAAAAATTCACTTGCATCCTGGTTGGTGAGACGCAGTTTAGTATAGGATTTTGGGATGGTATTTGTCCTTCAGAAATATTAAAGTTATCGACCTTGCTACTAATCATGATTTAGCAATCCTCCTTTCTATATAATTATTTATCAATTCAACACATATATAAAGGAGGATTGCTGAATCAATAATTATTAGCAAGGTGGGGAACTTTAATATATCTGAAGGACAATATAAATTTACAAATATCTCTCGATTACTGTTACCCAATCCATTTCTAAACCGCAAGAATCGGTTGTTCCCCAGGATTAATAGTTACTTACCCATCCATAAACATATTTATATCTTTCATTATGTTTCCATTGTTTTCATTTTGTTTAGTCTGATTTTTTCCCCCTATATACTGGAGTCGCATATCATACCTTTCATTATACAGTTGATAATGACGAAAGCCAAAAATTGATTTGTTCTAAAATAAGTTAGATTCAAGTATTGTGGTTTTTTAAATTTCATGTATTTATGCATTTTCCTTTTTTTTAAGGAGCTCAAGGTGTGTTTGAACAAATTATTAAAACCATTATGAAAGGGGTTGAAAAAAGTGCTTTGAAATGTCAATAGTTTAAATCAGTTCCAGAATTTTCTCTTTAAATACCTTATATTAACTATTATTCTTTAGGAAGTACATAAACAAAAATCTTTTGAAGTTTTTTAAAAAATTAGTGTATTTTTTTATATTTTTTTTCTTTTTAGAGAGATCAAGCTGGGTGATTAACCAAATAACAAAACTGTTATGAAAGGAGTTAAAAAAAGCGTTCTTAAGGGTAAAGATGCTGGAGGCCAACAGCCCGAAGGGCTGGTAGCGTGGCAAGCTTTCTCCGTAGGGGGATGGGAGCAAATCCATGGCTTATATATATATATATATATATATATATATATATATATATATATATATATATATATATAGTTAAATAAGTGTGATAGCAAGAATTCCTTAATCCGCTAGAAAAGTCTTAATCCTCTTCAGGAGCGCCGCCCATACGATTGGGCAAACATCCATTTCTCTAGAAAGAGAAATTTCAAGAAGCCTTTTGTAAGAGAACGCGTGTACTTTAACCGAACACACGTCAACATTCTTTGTATCTGGCCAGTTGGACTAAGTTTGGGAGGTTCTGTTCGCGGTCTAACAGTGTTGCAACGCCCCAATTTCATTAAAATTTGTCTCTACGCCTCAAGACAGTAATGATTTAGAATTTGGTCAACCTACTATTATTTTTATCATGTCTAAATAATTTCCTTAGCCATCCTTCATTTAATGATGGCGAATATTAAATAAAGAGCTCTAACTAATTTTTTCAACTATGTATAAACACAACACTTGAAAAGAAACACCATATGGATGCTGTTTACCCATATCCATACTAATATCATACTTACACATACACATACTCTCCCTTGTTATCTCACTGTAAAAATAGTCAGCATTGTTTGGTATTTAAAGAAAAACACCTTAAACTATGATAGGTAAAAATATCTTATTGAATAAATTGTGATCATCGGCTTAATGCAAAATAAAGGCATAACAAAGAGAGGAAATTTCTAAAGTAATCTAAAGAAGCTCAGAAATTGCATGAGACCAAGGATGTAAATTGCCCTCCAAAAAAGAAAATCAGAATTTTCAGGTCGATTTATTTTCTGAATGAGGCAGGTTTTATAAATAGGCAAGTCCTTGAATCTTATATTCGTTTTACTGCGGGTAGTTTACATTGTAAATAAAGTCTCCTTATTGTGGCTTGTCACTTTCATATAAATGACACGAGTGCACGACGTGTTACAAAACTTCTCTCTTCCTTCCAGAAAGTGAGTGGAATGTAGTGTTGCTGGGTGAGTTAGGCATATGTCAGGGCAAGGAAAGGGATGTTATTCAATCCCTTCTAACTGGCGATGATACGAGAGGGTTGGTGGCGACTAGGATGTTTGGTATAAAAGAGAATAGTAGTTTCTAAGGCCAAGAAAATGACGAAAACTATTTTGAGGAAATATAAATACATTTTGATAATATATTTCAAAGAAGAAAACACGGAACTGGAGGATATTATGCTCCCCTAGTTCATAAATTGAGGGTCCTCGTCGAAAGAAGGCGGAAAGAAGAATAGAGAAGTAATATTCCTCTACGACAATGTCCTAGTTTACACTGCTGTAATTTCAAAGAGCCACGCTTGATTGCTGCTTTGAAGAACACTCTCCTTCCTACAGCCTAGATCGAACTTCAAAAGACTATTTTCTTTTGTCAAAACTTTAATCTGACTTGAAAGTAAAACAAAATTGCCTGAAGATGAGGTGAACTAATTTTTACGAGCATTTTAGTTGAAATTCTAAAATTGAGTTTTATAAAGGGATTCATATATTCCTTTCTAGTTGTAATAAGTGTATTAATATGCAGAAATATTACAGTGAAAAATAATAAAATGTATTTTGTTAATCCATGTCTTAACTTAGCTAAACCGACAATATGGGATGTACCACATAATTCCCTTTATCATAAATCACTAATATGTTTACAGATCTCTTTTTACACACCTATCTTGCGGAGATTTACCTTTTAGGTTTTATTTTAAGGTAAAATAAAAAAACACTCATCCATCATCTAATCAGATTGCACTTTTACTTTCTTATAAATCTGTTCTCACATTTCTAGTACACCCTTCACACTATTCATCTTCATTTAGGATTAAAAAAAACAACCGATGACACTGATGTTCTATACATTTTAGCAACTCAATACCTACTTTTTCAAAGAGAAATGTAATGTTAAGTAGGTCTATAGAAATAGGGAGGATTGATAGCGCATTATTTCTCTATATTTTTGTTCCTTTCATTGTAGGTAAGACCATTATGGAAAACTGTAGCATAAAAATTTCCATCTTTACTTTATGGAATTAGAAATATGAAAGATTAGCATAAATCATAGCTTTACTCTCCTATGCATTTAAATTTCCTAATATAATTTCGAGACAAAATTCTCTTTTGGACGTTTAAACTGGACTTCATTTTATCTTTACCAAAAAGATATTTTTAGTTAATTTGATTCTCTCATTATGATCAATCTTTAAACTATATTCTCGATATATTACTGCTATAAATTCTCATAAGATCTATCACACTCATTAACTCTTATACTCAATACTTCACACAAATCCTAAGAGTTGCTTGCATTTTGCAACTTCTTTTAAAACTTGCTTTGCACTCAGTACTTTTTCCCCCATCAGAATCCTTGGTTACATTGGAGTCATTGCACGAAAGTGACTCTTGAAATTTCTGTCTTTGAATCATTTCTGGTAACCATCTTTCACCTTTTCCATGAATTATCATACCATACATTTCATTTCTCTCCCGCATAATTTAATAACTTGCATTTGGGGGAAACCGGTTCATGTCTCCTCTGTTTCTTGCGTGGTCGACTCCCATCTGGAGATTTGGAGTGCCGTGTTCGTGTTAGGAAAACCTCGCGGATTCCTAAGGCTATGATATATTGTGTTTTCCTTTGCAAGGAGAATTATAGCATGGAAACACAAAGAATGAAAAACCTCCTTAGGTGAAGAAAGGTATATTTAACACTTGGAAATATTGGTTCGTGCAAGAGTTATGTGGTCAAGTTAAACAAAGATTTTCGGGGTGATTTTACCAATCCTATGTTTAGTGGAGTAGATAGGGTACCGTCATTCTTGGAAACGATGTGTGAGATGGTATCGTATGGTGAAGAGTGTTTGTCTCAGTTCACTCCTACAATTCTTCGTTGACGGCTATAGTATATTGTATTTTGCAATACAAGGGTCGGTGGATAATTTGTAGCCTAACTTCAATCTAAAAGAAAATAACAAATAGTTCATTTACACAGATAAATTGACCAAAATTACCCGTTAAAGACTGAAAGGATTGTACTATTTATATTATGAAATGGAATCGCTGTCGGCTTCAACCATGGTCTCCAGGCGCGATCGCATCCTGCTTGAGGCCCTCTCGACGGTCCTCCTGTTTAACTGTGTGCAACCTGTGATGATTCTAGATCTAAGCTCCACTTTGGTGAGGCACGAAGGTGTGTTGAATTATCTCTCTCAACCACGACACACATACAAATCCAGTGGGTTGCAGTTTGGAAAGTTGGGAGGCCAGAGGTTCGTAGTGATATAGTCAAAGAAATTGTCTAACAGCAAAAACTGTGTGATCCTGCTCGTGTGGCATGGTGAAGAGTTCTACTTGTGACATGTATAGCCTTTGAGCGGTCAACTAACTGCCCAATGAGAAACTCTGAAACTCACTTTTCCCTGGCTATGAACCGCATTTACTTGCTGGGTCATTATCAATGAAGGTATGGATCTCGTTGGCAAATTCGAGGGTTGTTTTCCAATCAGAACGCTTAGAGTGAAGTTGATGAGCAGCTGTACCCTTGTAATCGCACCCTCACTCATTCAACTCTTTTTCTCCTTCTCTGCACAATCATCAGATTGACGCAATCACTTGGACATCTTAGCGTTGTAGCTCGCTTCGTGAATCCCATGCAGCACCGTTGCCTTTTTCAAATATTTTGAGGATTAAATTCAACCATGGTATTGCTTCCTTTGCTGACGATCCACAACTGAGACTATCAGGATAGAAATAAGAGAGAACCGAAGCCCCAGACAACATGCATTTGCGGAATTCAGAGTTGACAAAGGCAAAAAATTACCTATCACAACCTATATAGTACTAAAAGTGTCTGCATCGTAGTAATAGTAAGAATAATGTAGGGTTATTAACGGAGAAAAGCATAAAAAAATTTCAACTATTTTTCCTTTAGTTACAACTGATTAATAAAAACGTAGCTAAATGTTAATAAGTAAATTTCATATTTTATGAAGCGCCTTTGTACTAGAGACACAAGATTACGGCCGAGAAAATTTGTTGAGTTCCAGAAGATATCGGCTTTAATCCTAAGCTTTCTCACTTAGTTCTGACCAAGACACACATGGTTGGTTTATTGGTCTATGTATAGTCAACCAAAGGCCCGTTGGAAATATTGCATCATTTTTAGTGGTCGGCGGCCAATCTACCCAACATATTTAAAATCTCATTAAAAACGCACTTTTTTAATGTAAATAATATTTCATTCGTTTAGGTTACTCAAATCAATAATGTAACATTAGTTACTTTTGGTATAACAAATCATTATATATATATATATATATATATATATATATATATATATATATATATATATTCATATATATATATATATATATATCAGAACAATTGTTAAATTTAATGACAGATTCCAAATATGTAAATAAAACCACTGTGGAGGAGCGTATTATTTATTATCTCGAGACCAGTTCGGCATGGAGTTTGTCATGCCGAAACTGGTCTCGAGGTAATAAATACTACGCTCCTCCACAGTGGTTTTATTTTTCATATATATATATATATATATATATATATATATATATATATATATATATATATATATATATATATATATATACAGATGTATATGTGATAGAAACGATAAAAATAATATTAGCATAAGACTTCTCATACACTGAACAATAGCACTATTCACAGCAGAAAATATAGTAATATCCGATAGATTAATAAACTAATAATTAAAATGTCAAATAGATATTCACTACAGGTAATTCAAGCGGACGGACCTTCAACATCTCTCTTGGTTGAAGAAGTTGTGAAGTTGTTCACAGCACTCATAAATGCACATGCACAAAAGAAAACCACCAGTTGAACGTGGTTATTGCGGACTTCAATCCAAAATTCAATAAGCAAGGCACGACGGACGATCAATTGGAATAATCGCAATGGGTGATGGAATTTAATATGGAAAGAAATGAGTAAAATGGTATAGAATGAACAAAATATAATGTTATAAACGACGACTTCAGAAAGAGGTGAAGCCGAAGATGAGCATGGATGGAACCAAATGGAACAAGAATGCGAAGATTTTCATTAGAAACAAATTCACTGTGAAAGTACCAATGATAAAATGTCCTTTCTTGATTTTTTAATCACTCAGGAAAATAAACAGATGAAATTTTAGACTTCTCTTTCATGCAAATAGATTTTCACATGGGTGGATTAAAATTACTTTAGTTCTTGCAATAAAAACATTAGTACATAGAAGTTTCAGTTTCACTTCGACCCACTCTTCAAAGCACAATGAATTTATTTTTCTTAAAAATATGTTATAAAGAATTTATTTCACTAGAACTTGTACCATATAGTCTTATAAACTTTACCTTATAAGCGCATTGACCCCACTCGACACTCTATAAATGTTCTGAAGATGTCTGTATATCTAATAATTACAGATTTTATCATTTTAAGCTATTGCCTTAAAAGAAAACTTATTTATTTTGAAAAGATTCTTTCCATAAATTAACTCTAAATTATTTTTTGGAAAAAATATGCTGTTTATCAATTTAAATGTCCCAGTTGTACTGGCGCCTCCTACATTGGCGGCACTATTTAGTCTCTTTGAGCTAGATTCTTCTCTCATATGAGAATTAATTGGGGTTCAGGCCAAATATTGGGTAGAAAGAAGAACGCTTCAATTAGGGAACGCGCTATTAATTGGAAAACTGATGTTTCTATTGATAATTTGAAATTACGTATTAGCCTCTAACAACAATCTTTAATGCCTATGAGCTGTATAATCTTTATACACAAAATATTACAAACCAACTCTCAATGAAGATTTAAGTGCCGTACATTTATTAGTTACATAAATTAACTACCGTTAGCTAGTTTATTGTCTCCACCCACCTTCTCTCTTTCTCTCTATCTCTCTAGCGCCATTTTTTCCTAACTTAAACCTATAAAAACTAGCTTTAAATTTGATGTTTTAACTTGGTTTTAATTACTTTTATTTCGTAACAGCTATTTTGCTCGTATATTAGTTTTAAAAACTTTAAATCTTATTTATTAATTTAGTAGCTTTTTCTAGTTAATTTTAAAATTATTTTATGTCTTCTGACGATTGATTGTTTTATCGGTATTTTTTTCTCTACTTGTGTACTAATTTAGTCAATTGTATTTTCAGCCTGGAGATGATAAAGGTAGTTTTCGAAACGCTAGGAAAAATAAAAATACTTGATGTCACATACGTTTCTGGTGGTTCTAGGATTGCTTCTCAACATTATATATATATATATATATATATATATATATATATATATATATATATATATATATATATATATATATATATATATATATATATCTCAAAGTAGCACGAGAGAATGATGAAAATGAATCCATTAAACCACATTGAAAGAGAAAACGGAATAATTTTCCTTGCAGTAATATTTTTATTACCTTTTTTCGAAAAAATCCGTGCAGGGAAGCGATTCGAACCAGGCACACTGAGGCACCGAGCACCGCTTTGATCACAGTTAAAATCATGCCGTTAGTACAATACGCTACGTATTGTACGCGTAGCGTATTGTACTAACGGCATACTTTTAACTGTGATCAAAGCGGTGCTCGGTGCCTCGGTGTGCCTGGTTCGAATCGCTTCCCTGCACGGATTCTTTCGAAAAAAGGTAATAAAAATATTACTGCAAGGAAAATTATTCCGTTTTCTCTTTCAATGTGGTTTAATGGATTCATATATATATATATATATATATATATATATATATATATATATATATATATATATATATATATATATATATATATATATGAGAAGATAATAGTTAACCACAATATTTAAATCAAGATTTATGTATAACTAGTTTCGGCAAAGGTATAATTGCCATTTTCAACTAAGTGAAGAAAAAAGCCAAGCAAGGAACCCAGTATATATAAGGCGAACAAAATGGAAACGCAAGAAACAATCTGGAAAAACACAAGGATTTCTGGCGGAGTCAGGCTAAGTTACTAATCTCCAGACCAAATACTTCTAGAGGTTTATAAATACGGTTGGCGACTTTATTCAATATATATCACGTTAATGTGCTATCTTCTAATATATATATATATATATATATATATATATATATATATATATATATATATATATATATATATATATATATATATATATATATATATATATATATATATATATACAGTAGTGTGCAAATTAGTTCGGACAGTACCATATTTTTGGACTATTTCATAATATGTCTTCATTTTTGGCAACACTAATGAAGTTTTTTTTTTCGTGCAGAATAGTATACTGGTAACATCTGTCAACTGTTTTGTTATACCTTAGCTACACTAAGCCCGATAGTGCTACACCAAAGCTTGTCGTGGATGATTATTGCTGGGAGCGTGATCCATAGAGTACTTGGTTCTGCCGGAATATTCACTTTCCAATCATTATTAGACTATAAATTTATTATGGATATCCCACCCAAGAAGCGTGCAAGTATTATAGCTCTTAGAAAACATGATAGTTTTAGATCAGATGGATTTCTGAGGAGAAGTAGGTAGCAAAGTTAACTGTGGGCGACCTTTTGAAAAGAGCTAAAGACAATGGTGAACATTCAACACTCCGACCAAGGAAAATGTGGAAGGAAACGAAAGAACATTTCACGATGACAAGGCTCTCATCAGAAATAGTGTGAAGGATCCTAAGAAAGCTGGTAAAGATCTCCAGAGAGATTTTTCTCTAGCTGTTGTAAGTGTTTCTTCTTCAACCGTCCGGCGAAGGCTCATTGAAGTTGGCAGATTTGCTAAAAAACCGGTATATAAACAGTTATTGACTTCTGCTATGCAGACAAAACGTCTTCGCTGGGCACACAAGTATGCTGGATGGAAGGCAGCTGACTGGGAGAAAGTTATGTTTTCAGACGAATTGCATTTTGAAGTACATGGGCATAGGTCAGTGGGAGTAAGACCAAGCCAGGACACATTCAACAGGCGCCAAAATACCCATCTAAGAAGAAGTTTTGGAGTTATTTTAGCGCTAAAGGCCTAGGGCGGCTTGTTATTAATGAGGGGATGATGAACAGCGTTAAACACAAGACAATCCTGCCGACTCACTTGCTTCCCGCGATGCAGAAAGACTTTCCTGATTGAGGCTGCATTTTTCAGCATGATCTGGCTCGGAGCCATACTTCCCAAATAATGAGCACATTCTTCGAAAAAGTCGATTTACCGTTCTAGATTGGCCTGGTAATTGTCCTAACCTAAACCCTTTTGAGAACTATGGGCTATAATTAAACGTAAAATCGAGAAAACCGACCAATGCCTGGTACCATAACGAAAAACTGGCAGACATGTGTTCAAATTTTGTTGAATCTATGCCAGAGCGAGTGAATCCAGTTCTAAAAGTAAAGGACGGTCATATTTCATATTAAATGTACCATTTATCTTATCAGTGACGTAATCTTTTCAAATATAAACAACAATTATCAAATAATTCGTACACTACAATATATATATATATATATATATATATATATATATATATATATATATATATATATATATATATAACTATTGCAGTAACACAATTAATTATGCGGTTAAAAGGCTATTTTTGGCAGACACTGTCTTCTCAGCAAAGCCCTCGGAAGGAGCCCTTCTCGCATACACGAGAAGGTAACACTTAAAATAGGCGTTCTCTCCAAATAACAATGTAACCGCATATTATATATATATATATATATATATATATATATATATATATATATATATATATATATATATATATATATATCACAAAATAATAATAAACCACAATATTTGAATCCGATTTATTTACAAACAGGACTAGTGACTAGTTTCGGCTCTTCGCCATTAGCACCAGTAGAATGAAATGCAAGGCATGCGACTCCGATAGATAAAGGCGAAAAGGGACTGAACAAATTCGAAACAGAGGAAACAAAATGAAAGACCTAAATAAATGCCTGTTTCCGGAGGCAAATTCTTAATCCCCGCGAACGACCGATTCGGGCGGTTTATAAAGGAATTTGGCAACATTATTCGGGATATATATGTTGAATTTATATTGGCCTTCGTATATATTAAAATTATTGACCTTGCTAATGATATCTGAAGGCCAATATAAATTCAACAAATATATCTCGAATAATGTTGCCAAATTCATTTATAAACCGCCTGAATCGGTTGTTGGCAGGGATCAAGAATTTGTACCTTTTGACGTTAATTGCCTCATTCCAGATAACACAGAAATCACATTTTGATCCACTAGTGAATGTAAAGAATCCTCTTTTTCGTCGTCTATTTACCTCCTCTAATGACGTTATTGAAATAACCAAGACACATCTTTTTGGGGTTATGAATCCTCCAATTCACTTAAACAATGTATCTCAACCTTTAACCCAGGGGTCCCAACCCGCACAGTACCGTGGGTGCATCGATAAGCATGAGAAGGCCCGAGGGCTTCGTCGACAAGTTCGAGAAGGCCTGAGGGCCGCACCATAGAAAAACTATGAAAACGACATATTATACAGACCGCTCTACCCTCGAAATCAAAGAATTTTGCAATGAAACACATGGAGAAAAGAAAACTAAGAGAGGAACACTAAACTAGTATAAAAATATACTTAATCTAACCTCCTAACCTGAACAAAGCAATTAACCTACCTAACCTAACCTAACCTAGCTTAACCTATCCTAAAACACGCTCTTGAGAAAAAGATGTTTCAACACACGTATGGAATGATGGAAGTCCGCACCGATAACCAGGAAATTGATCTAGCGGGCCGCACGCAATGGTAATTTTAACAAGTGACCCCAATCTGCAATAAATGGCTTCGCGGGCCGCATTTGGCTCGTTGGTCGCGGGTTGGAAACCACAGATATAACCTGTAAATTGTAGAATACAGTGACTACACAGTCATTTTGATAAAACTGGATGTAGGGTCAACTATTAAAAAAATTTGCTTCCCTCGGTTAAGGAAAAAACCTCTTGCTATTCAAGACGTAGTCGTACTCGATTAACCCTTCAAACATTGTCGCTATCGTTTGTAAAAGATTAATTGACTCAACTTGTGCCATTCAACCTCAGGCAAAATTCATCCTTCAGTGAAAATCAATTGTCATCTTTGTTGCAGAAAAGAAAAGTTTACGCAAATAATAAACTCAATAAAAACTTTTATGTTTTTCTCCCATGTCACAACTACTATTTTAAGAAATCTGTGAACGAACTTACCCAAAAGACTACGTTGTAATCCTGCCCTCCACAAGCTACTAGATTGCTAATGACCCTGAGTAAAGACCTTACAAATTTTGTGACCCTGTAGAGACCCTATAACATCATCCCCCTGGAATATCTTAAAAATATATGACGCGTAAAGATATGGTTTTTATTCGTTTTAAGCTTTGCATTCAATTTTATTTCATGCTGCTTCCCGAAATTATGAGGGTTTGTTTTCCTTTAGGCACTAACGCGTGGATGCCATGTTTGAAGAAACCTTTCCTCCCACTTAACAAGAGAAAATTCTTTTTGGCTACACATTCACTTGAATTTTAGTGTCCTTTGCTCCCCACACTAGTCTCAAAGCCACCCTGCTTAATGGGATTCGCAGGATTGAATCCCCTATTTACCTGCAGCGAAGCAGGCAGGTCTATAGGTCATGCAAATCTCGTGTTGTGTTCATCTTCTGGTCGCAACGAGTCGCTGGCTCAATGTAGCCAGCTAAAACCAATGCTGCCAAAAGTAATTGAGGTTACTGAGATCAAATATGATATAAGTTGACTACCAGGTGGTGCTACCTTGTGGCTAAAGGTGCAACATCGGCTATTTTCGTCGCGGGCCTACTTGATCAGGTCCCTTTAGTTTTCCTTCAGGAATAGTAGCAAGAATTCCATAACCAAGGGTTTGGCGGAATACCTATGAAAGTGGACGCCTGCATTCGCGATTAGTAATTGGAAAAGAGTAGGTTATTTGGTGTCAGTAAAAGGAAGAAATGGGGGAATTTATCCATTAATTCTTCATGACAGTGCATAGAGATTGATTTTCTCTAGAAGCCCAAATTAATAGAAGATTGAAAGGTAGGAAACGAGTCTAAGAAGGTTGGAAAAAAGGCGGAATTACCAGATAGCATATTAATCTTTAATTTTTTACATGACTCACCTGTCTGTCTCTTGGCAAAAAGATTTATCGTTTGGTTCCCACCCATGGCCCAGGAGCACAAGGAGCAGTGTGTTGGTTCTTCTTTCTTCAATGAAGCTGATTCAATGGTTCCTCTCAGTTTGCTCAGAGTATGAGGATGCCCTAATCCTTGTGGGACATTTGATAACTCTCCTAAATCCTGTAAGAATGGTTCGATTTCCTTAAGAAACGGAGGCATTGGAGGAGGCGGGAAATTCGCCCAGCTTGGGGGCGGGGGGAAACGAAGCAAGAATTGGCAATCAATATCCCAGGAGTTAGTCTCATTGGAGATCTGTGCATTTTCTTCAAATTCATCCTTGGAGGGCAGAGTAAGGTCAAGTTCTTCAGCTCCTTCCCACCAACGGTCATCAAAGACATTATCTGCCTCAAGGCAGCTGGAATCCGTGTTGAATGGGGGCGCATCATATTCATATTGTGGAGAGGAAGTCCCCATTTCAGAGATCAGAGACGGAGAGTTTTCTGTGGAAGAAGCCTGAAGCTGAGTAGATGACACTGAGAGTGTTCCCATTGCAATCGATATCAATAAGAAGCACAGAGGAAACCTCGCCTGTAAAAGAGAAAATGTTATTAGTTTTATATAATTGGATTGACAGTTACTTAAATTACCAATCCTATAGCTTTCACAAGCTCAACTTAAACATCTTAATTTTCATAAAAGCTATGGCCCTATAAAAAAATCAAAATTGTGAGTTATTCAATAGTCGATAAAAACATGAGTTCTTCAAAGAGGCTCTTTCCACCTTCTTCAACTTTCATGGCCTACATACTAAAGTATGTAGTTACATACTAAAGTTTGTAGTTCATGTTATGGATTATAAAATTAAAGAAATAGACCGGTTACAATGGCTAGCGAGTATTCAGTGACGGTAAGAGTTTCAACACCGTTTAGTACCCAAAGAAGAGACATTTTAGTCTAGGTAGTTAAGTAGGGACATTAGTCAGAGCATCCTGGACTATAAATATTCCTTGACCAGAAAGTGATTGTCTCCAGGACCGGTCCTCTTCGGGGGAAGGGGGGCTAATTTTCGCAATTTTGACACCAACCAGCAATAGTAAAAACCCTTGTGGTCTGCATGGAGGGAAACCCCGTTCTGTATCAAAAATATGTAAATATTAGTGCCCCAATAGGGCACTAATATTACTCCAACCCATCACAGGGGGTAATATGAATAAGAATGATGCACAAATTTTATGATATTTAACCTATAATACATCTTCGTATCATTATTGTAATGTTTCTAGGAGAAATATTTCGATAGCAGTGTGGGTCTCTCACACTTTGAGAGTCACAAAAAGTCAATATTTAAACCCTATTCTGCAACGTAAGAATTCTTCCATGACGCTCTCTTGAAATGCCATAAGAGGGCCTAATTTACGCTCGCGTGTTTGTTTTTAATTTTAATATTATTTTTTTTATTTTCTGAACAACGTTGTAAAAGGTTAGGGTTAGTAGAAAATTTAACATGTTTATTAACAAGATCTGCTGGCTATTTTTGTGGCGTTAATCTGTATATTTACCAAAACTAAACATGTTTAGCTAACTGCTTCTCTTAACCTTATACATCGTTGGTCACAACTTTCGCTTCTCAAATTTGGTAAGCCAGCACGTAGTAAATTCCTTCCCCGACACATCATTTCAGACATCTATGTGTATAATTTTATGTTCCCGATCTAATCCTTATGTGTAGAAGATAAAGCAAAGTCTTAAACTTTCTTTTGCCCCTCTTTCTCACTCCTACCCACCGTACCCACCATGATTGGAACCTACTGAGGCTCTGGACATTATGGTTGCAGAGATGACATAGGAGCATTGGGCTTCGCGACTCCCTCATCTTAGCAACTCTTTTTGAGGGCCAAGGGGAGCGGGGAGGTGAGCTGTTCTTTATCTCCCACTTCTCTTTTCATTTCATTCCATTTAATTTATTAACTTCTTTTTTTAACATAAAACTATACTAAACCTTTATTTTGAAAACACCATTTTGAGTGAGTTCAGTATTCTGGGCAAAGGAGAAATAATTAAACAACAAAAGAAAGAACTGCTGCAACCATGAAACACATTTTCATGCGGTGAATAATGAAGGAAAGGAAGAAAAGATGATGAAGGTGAAGGTAAATAAGTAAGAGAGAAATTGTATAAAAATGCTAATGTTCACAAAGACTAATAAAATACCTCGTGGATGATGTATAATGGAACCAAAATGGTATAACATTAAAGCCAAACATTTTATTACACGTTAAAATCCTACCCCAATTTATTTGCGATATCTTTTCCATTTTGAAATACTGCACGATCTCTTTAACTAACTTGCATTCGACTTATTTTAATATACAAGTATTTTTATAAGGTCATTGAAATGTCTGAAGATGCCAACAGCAATTTCCAATTTTGTAAAAATAAAAATATTTCAAGTAAAACCTGGTTATTTCGAGGGATGCCTCTTTTCCCAAATCTCTTAGTTAAATAAAAATATTGTAAAACTCAAGATTTCACAATAAAAGAATTACAAGCCTTTATTACATATATTTTCGCCTTGCTCTCTGTTCTTTTTTATGAGCGTCATTTTTAAAACAATTCAATTATTATTGATGGCAATAGAAGTTGTTTTAAAGTTACTGTCCAATCTTTGCAGCATTTTCCTTCATATTCTTATTGCTTAGCAAATTTCTTTCAAAAGTTATTCCTGATCAGAAAACAGGTTTTTTTCAAGAAATATTTAGTCATTTGTGTTGTCCTTTTATCACGGTTATAAAATATGTCAGTTGGTTCCATATTCACAAATATCCCCTTTTTTTTAAATAAACTGTCATATTCCTGCGAAAGACAATTTAAAAATTTTACAAAGAAGTGAGGAAGATTCTTACCCTGAATCTTTTTATTTTCTTTGTTATTTTTTTTCAGCCAGTAGGGAGCCTGGAAAGCATGCAATTCTCCTAAATTGTAAGACTAAACGGTGCACACAGTAAATAAATGGTCTCAAGAAATTCTCCATAAACCACAAAATACATCTTGCCTTGAGCCACGATGCAATTTTCAAAACTAAGACATGCATCGCAAAATTACTGACCTAATAGCAAATTAGAAAGGATACGCACATAAACTATGAAAAGAAAGAGACCTAATCAAATACCTCAGAGGGACGTCCATTTTACCTAAGTCTCAAGAGTCACCTCATTTTCATTCCATCCCATAACCAAATACAAATCCAAACCCTCTGATCATAAATGAAATGATCAGAGTAGACTTTAACAACATATCCTTGCATCCTCTCCCCTAAACTACGAGCCAGTGGGGACAACTTTAAAACAAAGCAGGAGCGACCCTAGTTATGGCTAAGTTCAACACAAAAAGCTTTGCTTTGTGTGAATCCTAAGAGAAAGAGAGATAGAGTGGCGACACCAGCATCTCATACTACCTAAACTACTTATCCATCCTTAGCAACCCATCCTCTCAAAAAAACTTTCAACACCTATTCTTAAGATATTCCTTCTTTTCAACAAATCTAGGCACAAAATCAACTTAGAAAACAAATAGTACACAATCCTCCCACGTTCTCACAGTCAACATACAAATTATCTTTGTGAAACCCATACCCCTCTACAGAACCCTACGCTCTGACAGCAACCAAAACAGTGCTGATTGTGACATTTTCACCAAATATATTTAACAAAAACTGCAAGGTTACTCAATGTTAACAAAAATGTTTACATATAATTTGCCAAAATAATCTCATCTGCAAGCAACAAACACATCTCTAGGAGAAACCACATGAATTATGACCAGTTTCTTCCAGGAAATCCTAAAGCTCAAAAAAATACTAGCAATATAAGAATACAACCACGTACTACAAATAAAATTGAAACTTAAGACGCAATAGACAAACACTGATATAAAAAAGCCACAAAGGAAAGCCTTCCTGGAAACGCTTAAACAAAAATCAGACAAAACTGAATTCTATAGAATTCCAGGAGACACCAGACGAGATAACAAGAGAACAGAATATTTTGACCCTCCCCAATCAAAGCAGGTCCGTTTAGAAAAATTCAGACTAATCAAATGAAAATACAATAGAGCCATATCTAAATACACCTTCCGATTCAACACATACCCAGAGATGCGCTGAAGCCAACTCGCATATGCAAAGCCACTGACAACAATTCTTAAGAGAAACATCTTTTGATTGGACGGAAACGGATTAATTTGGGAATAAATGGGAGTGCCTTAAGGATATAAAGTCATATCTAAAACATGCCTATTTGAATATAATTCATTCATTCATTGTCATTAGCATTGTTATTCTATTGCTCGTCTTTCTTTCTCACAAATGTCACGGCTCACATACACAAGTCACCTTACCAAAGCGACAATTTTATCAGTTATATATAATCAGTTCTCATTCTTTTATTACTCACATTATTGTCTGATACAAAATTTGGAAGTCTTTGTTTCATTGTCTTAATTGTTGCTTCTGCAAAATGATTGTTCTTTGTAAAAATAAGACCCTCTTGCGAAACCAGTGTTTTATTTTACACTGAGTGGAGTGGAGAATAGCAGGGAGATATCAAAGATCACCCCGACACTATATAATTTACTGGTGACCCTTAAGTGTCCTTTGAATCCTTCCCACACATAACTGTAAGGTGAATGTAAGAACAAACTACTAACCACCAAAGGGACACAACCGTCACGGCATGCCCCATTTATGCCGTCTCTTTTCTCCAGTTCCTTGGTAGATTACCCCCCTCATTTAGAGAGTTACCAGTGACTCAAGTTATTGCTACGGGCACTCCTCTACTTAAGAGTAGACGGGATCTCGCTTTTCTTAATGATCCAACCAAAATGAGTTACGCTACGCTGAAAACTGCAATTCTGGAGAGTTTCAATCCCACCATCGCTTAGAAGATGTAACTTCTTCTAGATCAAATAAGCTCTTCTATCTACATCAACTAGGCCTAATGTGGAAGTTGCGGAGACGTCTTGGGAAGAGAAGTTAGCTCGAAATTCCTTCGTGAGTTCTTCCTCAGCCTCCTTCCACGACATATTTAAGAAGCGCAAAAAATTTAACACTCCGAAACTCCCCTAGATTAGCTGGCCGCTACTCACGTATTCGGAAGGACCAGCAAAATAAGAGTGTCTTCTGTATTCTGTGATGAAATACCCTTCACAAGAGTTATGCAAGCGCATGAGAGCAAACCTAAGTTCTCTAAAGGACGAGGTCGCCCGAACACAATCTATAAGATGAGCGCCATCCGTCCGCGACGCTCTTTTACAAGTGAGTTTGCTGCTATCACAATTAGTTAGGAGACTATGATCACTGATGTTCCCCGGATGCCCTTATAACCAGAAAACACCACAAAACCCTCGCTGCACATTCAGGATTCGCATACACTCAGAATGCTTCTCATTCATACAACATCCGGAATTTCGATACTTCTGGCACACACAAATGATAAAAAAAGGAAGAAACAACATTTCCATTCACACGGTGACGAGATCAGAACATCTGGCGAGAATATTATAATTCCTTAAGTTTGCGTAGGAACTTTTCGTGGAAATTTCAAAATTTGTGATGCAAAAAGTAAAAAATTCGGTGCAGATTATTATAACATCATAATCTATTAGTTGATTTAAATGGAACATGTTTAATAGATGGAACAGAGAGAAATTGCCTCGACGGAAATAGTAAAAAGTCCCATGTCTCGCCTCGATCTTTTTCTTTGTTTATTGTGAATATTTCTCCAATAGACCCTCTCTTATCAAAGTATAGTGAATTGTATGAGCTAAATCACAGCCATAAATTTGTAGATTAGTCGCAAATCCCTAATATTCTTACATTCGTCCCTCATCAAAATTTATACTCGCTCCCCAGTTACCTGTATGCCCCTATCGGTTGTATCTCCAATATCTCACCACTCCTTGGAGAACAATTGAGTCATTATTGGCGACCTGAATAACGGCAGTAAATATACTTACACCTCGCCGATTTACTTGGTAAAGAAGTCCAAACATAACTATATAGTTAACTAGGATTATAGGTTACTCAATTCAATCAGAATTAAAGACAAATAACGATTCCCTTTTCTGACGGATTTCACTGAATATTAGCAGGATTTCAGAAAAATCTCTAAAGTAGATGGACGAGGTGCATGCTTCCAAATCGTAATAGAGAAAGGTTCTATTGAAAATAAAGTTATAGGTTGTTTGAATGGGCAACGTTACCTCAAAGTGAAAATAATAGACTTAACCCTTTAACGGTGCAATATTACAACACTTATTTATCGAAGAATGACATAAGCTGGAGTATTTCAGTTAAGTCTTTAAAGGCGTGGAAATAAAATATTTTGCCTTAAGCAAGGAATTAATTTGCATTCCCTATCTATAAAAACACATTAGGCATATGCTCGAAGGCAACATTTTTAAGGGGTAATTATATATTGTAAAGTGATATTAGATGCGTTCAACTCTCAATCTACAAGCTCATGGCCTCAAGTTCATTAACTAGCACACACACAACATAAGGCACATATCAAGTAAATAAAATTGCCGTGATGCAATGTCCCGTGTACCCATTTGCACCTTAGAGGAGCAACTCTGAACAAATGAACAAATAACTTACTTTTTGGGGGGTTCAGAACAATAATCTAACCACTCTTTGCGAGTAAATCACATACACCGCACCCTCATACTCGACAATCTACAATGAATTTTGAGCAAATGCCCAAGCAGTAGATCAGGTATTAGTATGGCGAAAGCTAACCACTCCACCTCTCTCAATTTTCACAGGATGGCCTCACATTTATCTAGCTATTTAATCACCTACCATCTCTCCGATGGTCTTGTACGACGGACATCACTTTAGAATTCTGCAAGCTTGTATTCGCTACATATCATCAATTTGCTCATTAAGGGACACGACCTACAATAAAGTTAATTTAGACAGATTTCTATGAAGAAACATCAAAAAACGTGTTAGAAAGGATGAGATTGATGACCCTCGCTACCATTCTTACAAGACGCGAAAGGAAGAAATTCTGAGATCCAAAGCCAAGAAGAGCGTTCTGACGAAGGCAAAGTTCCTGAACGAGCTGAAGGATCCTGTTGAGGTGGTCGGTTAAGGAAGACACCAACCGCTCTTCCTGCAACCCCAATGACGAGATGGTGGCCAAGATCATGGAGGTTTTCGTAGCTCTACCCAGACAATGAGGAAACCCTGCAGCAGGTATCGGAGCCTTTTTGAGTCCGTGAGTAAAGCTGCGGGCAGTTACTTTCAGGAAACTATTATCTCCCAGCCATAATTTAGTAGATAGTTTTGGTATTTTTAAAATATATCTATTGTTGGCTGATATATTGCAGGTGTCTTTTTCTTATAGGCAAACCCTCAAAATTAACCCGAACACCCTGTATATATATATATATATATATATATATATATATATATATATATATATATATATATATATATACAGGAATTTTAATAACCAAGCATATTAAAATATTGACCAAAATATTTTATTAAACGAATAATTTAGCTAAAAAGTGCTGTCATAAGTATGCTATCGTGGCCGAAGAGATGGAAGATCATTTAAGATTTTATTTCGTTAATAGTATGTAGGAAATATTACTCTGCTCTTAATTTTCTGAGTAGAAAGAAATAAGTACACATAAAAATGATTTAAAAGCCTTAATATGTATCCATCGAAACGATTTCTTGACCCTTGAAAACTATGCAAACCTTTTGATTTGGCGTTATGAGCTAATAAGCTTAATACCCAATTTCTTTCTTATCTATGAGTAGTATATTAATCTTCCATTCTCATTCATCGAAATCACTACTACTGTAACAGGAATCTGCAATCGTTAATGCAATTTTGCTAATATTAGATTACAAATTTCTGGTTTCCTAACTCACAAGTTTAACTTCACTTTAAAGTAAAACAACACCCCATTGATGCTAATATTAATAGGTTTCTCGGGGTCGGGAAAGGCTGAAAAATACTTCAGCGCTAGTTGGTATGGAAGAAATTATTAAAACATACAAGTTTCACGATCATTCTCGCGATATTAGACAATTCGCAATGTTATTTTCAAACAGTCAGAGTATCACAGGATTTGATGAATATTTAATTATCACAACTCACAGGTGTGCTTATTATTCACGAGAATAGAAAGATCTCGGATCAGAGCAACGCTTTGTCACGAACAAGTACACAGTAGTATTATACATGGAGAATAATATATACAGCACTTACATATCACAGTGGAGTAAAATAATTACATATAAGGTCTCCACATATTATATGGCGGCAACACGACGTACAGACAACATTTTACAAAGGATTTCAAATATGATTACATACCATTAATCGTTCAAATTCTTGCAGGGTCGTTCAGGATTTAGTTAATTTTGTGAATCGAAGTGTAAAATCATGAAAAAAACACCTGTTTATAAATATGACTGGAAAATATGAAACACTCGTCTCTGTGTATAGAAGCGGGAACGCAGGGGAAAATATTTTCAAAATGGTGTACCCCACTGCAATCAGATCCCGGTGTTTTGAATCTATCAAAATGCTTAAAGAAAGAGTGAATCTTGTTTCAAGGGTAAAAACCACCCTGTCTCGATCAGTGAGAAGCTCAACCCTCATTAAGAACACAATGAGCTAAATCAGACGGAATCCAAGGAGAAGTGGCGGATAAGTTGATGTGTAGGCCAAAAGGAAGACATGACACCAGGCAAATATTGTTGAAAGATATTCGGTAAGTTTGTCCATTCAAGTTGCTAAAGTATATTTCCTTTCTAATCCCACCAAAAAGAAGCGAGTCGAAAGAGCAAAGCTCCTCCTTCAACGGCTCTTTGATATCTCGCAGCTTCCAGTTGTGTGAACGGGTGAGTTCTTCACTGTTCAGTCCACTAAGAACATACACGATGATCGTGTTTTGGCACAAAATAAAGATGAGATTCTGCTCAAACAGCGGATGTGTTTCAAGATACAGAAACAAACTTCTGTAATGGTGTGCGCGAGTGTATCATCACGCCGGTGTATGTCTTCAACAAGATGAAGCAATGTCACACACATTTTAAAAAGTTTAATACTGGTGCCAGGAAAATTGTAAGGGGTTTTTTTTTAAACGAATGTTGGCCTCCTAGTTTGCCGGATTTGAACCCAATGGACTTTTAGAGTGTGATC
The DNA here is from genome assembly GCA_963969495.1 of Ceratothoa steindachneri. Classification (NCBI taxonomy): domain Eukaryota; kingdom Metazoa; phylum Arthropoda; class Malacostraca; order Isopoda; family Cymothoidae; genus Ceratothoa; species Ceratothoa steindachneri. The sequence goes on from OZ018327.1 coordinate 81,850,200, forward strand.
GAGGCATGGGCAAAAACCTGTACTAAATAAATCTCATTAAAGTGTCATAGAAGCAAAAGACGGTCACCTTGAAGATCAGTTACAGCTTGATGAGCATATCATAAAGCTGAGCCTTATGTAATAGTTCGTTGTGTTCTTAAAAGAATTAAATAAATATCAGTCTACATTTCGTGTCTCCGACCTGTAGTTAGAACCTAGTCTGTTAATGAAATACATTTCAAAGTCAATAGCTTCACAAGGTTGAAAGAATATAATGAAGTGGGGGTTGCAAGAGCTGAGTAGAAAAATAGAGTCCATTTTAATGAGAGAAGTGCAGTTAATGAGAAGATAATGAAGGGGAGAACATTGCGGGTTTATATTCAGGATTTGATTTCATTGTACGAAAATTACTTTATGCAGTTAGGAAAATTTACTCTCCATGGAAGGATGGGAGTTCATAAAAGGCAAAGATGTCAATACGAAAACCAGCATTTATGAAGAAAGTGAATGTATGTTGTATCTCCCTTAAAGATCGCATTTTAGGGGGACTGGTTGGATGGTTTCACCGATCGTGAGGAATAAGGGCAAATCACGTAATGACCAGTGGTTGAGAGAAGAAATTAAGGACCTTCATTCTAATTCGATGATAAAAAAACGATCTTGTAATTTTTAAATGCGAAAGATGGCTTGTTGAACAATAAATAACTGCTGCCTCACAAGTTTCGATCATGGGTTACAGAACTTTAATCAAACAGGGTGTATAAATGGTGAATTCGCTCGTTCAGAAGGGAATTGGATAAGAAATGAGGAGGAAAAGATTGATAATATAAAAAATTAATGGCAATTGAAACGAAAATATGCCGAGGTCGTCACAAATAATAGTCCTTGAAAAGGGATGATGATCGAGAACCATTTTAGAATACAAAGATGCTCCAAATGAAGTTAGAGTTTAGAAATGAAAGAGGACAAAAAAAAGAAGAATAATTTTGAAAATGAAAAAAAAAGGTCGTTTGTGGACACAAAAATAAATATTTCACTCAATTCAACAAAATAGAATGATGTGTAGAAGAGATATTGAGAGAGCAACATTGTACTGTTTCTCTACCAGTGTCTACTTACTACCAAGAGGAAACAAGGCGGTTTCATATGAACATATACGGCATGACACAAAGATCAACTCCAACTCCGTCTTTCACCTCTTTACTTGCCACGCAAACAACATATCACTCTTCTATCTCTCGTAATCCGCTGAAAGGCTTTATAATCGTCACTTCCCTGAAGTTAAATATATATATATATATATATATATATATATATATATATATATATATATATATATATATATATATATATATATATATATATATATCTTCCCTGAGCCATGGAAGCATTCTAAATAACCACTGGCTGATGGTAAACACATGTTAGTATCGTTCTTCGTGTACCTTCCCTCTAACGAGGACTAGTCTTTGGTACCCTTGACCTTCCAGTAATTGTCACTCTACTCTTCATTGTTTTCATTATTGGGCATGGAGATCTCACCTAAATTAACATTCAGACATAGGTAATAACAAAATAGAAATAAGAAATAGGAGAAAGGAACCATGTATCTCACGCAGTGTCGACTCTTTGTCTTAAGAGTTCTCCCCCCCCCCAAAAAAAAAGATAAGAACCTGTCTTCTAATTTAGATCATAGACCAAGAATTTTCAATTGGTGCCTCATATCTTGTCTTGGATACAGTTATACAATCAAGTGTGTGTGTGCGCGCGCGTTCGAGTGTGTATGTATTTAAAATTTTTATAAAGTTAGGGCGAATTTAAAATATCTCTATTATCCATCATCCCGATGACGCTGTGGGAAGCTGTTTTTGACATTCAATTATTCACCAACATTCAGCCGCCTCCTCTATGAAACAATCTGATGATCATTGATTAAAATTCAATTTCAGAATGCAGAAAATCCTGCAGTTAATTCTGTGGCTGTCAGCAATAGCAAATCATGAGGCGGAATATCATTAAGGGATTTTGTCTCGCCGAAAATTATACTTTACCCTTAAGAAACCAATGTCCAAATTAGATTCATATTATATTTTTCAATATAGAAAGTTATGTAAAACTGGGTTTATGATTGTTGTTTGTGGATTCATATTGGAAAATCAGAGTAAGTTTCTCCTTTTTAGCATGAGAAAAAATGAGTATTTATTTTTTGCCTTCGATCCAAAATAGAATCTAGAAACATTTTACGGGGATTCGCTTATTCTGATTTAGACTAAGACATAGAAGTTGTTTAGAGCGCTGATGAAAAGTTATCTTACCAACCGTACGTGTTGATTCCAGAGGGGGCTTCAGGTATAACCTGTCAATATCTGCAGGTAGATCTGAGATATGAATATATATATATATATATATATATATATATATATATATATATATATATATATATATATATATATATATATATATACGAGGGGCGGTTAATAGGTTTTGCAGTTCGGGTATAAAGGAAACAATATAACTACCCTCAACTTCAATGTACTTGCGCCACTTCTCCCTGAGGCTTCGAATTCCCGAACGCCAGAAATATCCCGACTGCTCTTTAATCCACTCCTGGACGGCAAGCTGGACATCTTCATCGTCCCCAAACCAGTGTCCACGCAGTGCAGCCTTGAGTGGCGGAATAAAAAGTAGTCGCTAGGGGCCAGATCTGGACTGTAGGGGAGATGGTTGAGCTCCGCGAATCCGCACTCGCGCAGGGCAGCTTCTGCAACTCTAGCCTTGTGGACTTTGACGACGTTGAATTTGATCATGGGACGTGAGGTTTCTAGGAACCTTGGTCATGGCCAAATTGTCGTGGATGATGTTGATAACACTTCCATGTGATATTCCAAGTTCTCGCTCGATTTCTTCGCCCTTCGAAGACCCGTCAATTTTCGAGGATCCTCCTCTCCACACGGGCCACATTGACCTCGTTGGTCACGTCTGACGGCCTTCCTGGATGGGGGGCATTTTCAAGGGACTCACGACCATGGCGGAACTCTATATTCCATCGAGAAATGGTTGCATAGGAAGGGGCAGTGTCGGTGTACACTGCAACCATGCGTTCATGGATCTCTTTTGCTTTCTTGCCTTCCTTGGTCAAAAATTTGATCACTGCGTGGTGCTCAACCTTTTCCATTGTTGAAAAATTTGTTAGTGATGATCTGCTTTCAGCTACTGCTTCTTAAAGAGAATAGGCAAGAGCTTGCGGCTGCAGGTCCTGACTTGTCATAACTTGTCCTAACACCCCCATAAACAACCATCCCCCTTCCTCTGTTTTGCCCTACCGATTCGCAAAACCTATTGACCGCCCCTCGTATATATATATATATATATATATATATATATATATATATATATATATATATATATATATATATATATGCGTGTGTGTGTGTGTGTTAAGTGCCTTAACAACAAAGTAACTATGGCATAGTTAGATGAAACAGGCAACTTGCTTCTCACTTTTATACCTAGGAAACTTACATTCGCATGTAATTAGATAGATAGATCGATTGATAATAGATAGACAAATATATACGAATTAAACGCTTAGCAGTTTATTAAAGTAAAGCTTTTCAAAAAACCCTGAACTCTTCTTTGTATCCGACTCTCTCATCTGCTGACCAAACTCTATATTTCATTTTCCCGAAATCTCAATGACGTCACAGCAGAAATCGTGCCGTGCAAGCATTAAAACCAAGGCACTGCTGGAAAACTGCCTCTTCTCAGATATATATCCCTCTAAAAGAGCATAGGAATCTGTTATACAGTCTAGACCATTTTATTTGACGTCTCCTTAAATAATTCCATAAAAAAGCTTAGTAATCTGTTATACGGTTAAATACCCTTCTGTTTGACGTCATAAATTTCCGGTGTCACTCACTTTTTAAGATAGGTTAGGAAAAGTATATGCCCGCCCTCTGATCGTGAACATAGCAAATAAACGGGCAGTGTTGGAAATTTTAGGTCAGTGATTGGTAAACCCACTCAAAAAACCTGTGAAAACTCCTCCCGCGTAATATAGGATTGGAAGACTTCCATTAAACTATCCCACTGCTGGTCCTAAGTATTATCCTATTGGCAAACCCCTTTGGAGGTGAGCCCCCACCTTTCATAAAATAAAACCCTTGTAAATTTTAGATCACTAAGCATTTATGGTAAATATTATATCTCGAATAATGCTAAGGTCATACAGCTCATTTTGCTCCCCGCCACTTCGTCGTACCTGGTATCCATCAAGAACAGACAGGCAAACATCGAGTTACCGTGACGACTGAGGGTCACTACCCTTCTACTACGATCGAACCCCCTGCAAGAATTATACTTTAACGTCAAATTGCACCGTGTACTAACTAGCAAGCAGTCCTTTCTCATCAACAAAGATTCGGTTGCGCCGACTGCCTGATCAACTTGACTTTGTGCCCCATCTACCGCCAGAAAGGAGCACTTCAACACTGGAGACCTTGCCTCTGCCAATTTTAGCTGCTACGTCATTTTCATCATCCCTTCAGTGGCCTGGCTCATTCATTCACCAGAAAAGAGAGTAAAATTCTCCCTTTTGATTGTTATGGTATGCGAATAACTGACTACTAATCTAACTTTCCCGACGTGGGAGCAACAATGAGGCGCTAGGTTAGAAGGCTATGCAGGGATACATCTCTAAGGCCATCGCAGGACATAGTGGCCTTCTACCAGAGCACGGCACGAGTGCAGACTGCAAGACACCTTTAAAGGAATCTTTGAGGCCTGAAGATTAACGAAATCAAATTAGTACGAAATCACAGTGATTGAATACGTCGATTAAACAACACAACTAGCAGATACGACCTTTGGGCGTAGAGGTATTAGGCTGTTAGCTTTTTTAGTGGTTGCACCTTAATATTTCATATTAACAAACGATTTTTCCTTTACTTTTCAATAATTAGTGAATTTATACGAAGTAATTTCTGGTTTGGTCTGTAATTAAGAACAAAACCTTATGGTTCTGGTACGATATTGAGACAGGAAATTTAGGCTTCATTTGAGCAGTTTTAGTGAAAATTATTCAGGCACTGAACTTTAAAGAATTGTTAACATTTACCATATCTCTCATCGAAATAATTTAGCTAAAAATACATTTTTATATTTCCGTATCAAATTTATTTCTTGTGGAAACGGGCTAATATTGTCCAGACACTTAGTGGTTTGGATAGATAAGTTTGAGCTTCCCCCTTGGTTACTTGTAGTGATCATAGTAACAAGTGGAGATGGATCAAACCTGTACAACTCCACCTAATCCCACACTTTTCCCCCAAACTCATCAAACACTGTATACCCACACACTTTGAACATAACATTTCTACAATCATTACCAAATCCAGTTTTCAAATGAAAAGGAACAGTAAATGGCGTATAGGTAGAGCCTAAATTAAACACATGGTTTACTGAGATAGAAGAGTATTTCCACCAGAAACCCACGTTAGTTCCAACTGACCAAGAAAAAATCACCGAGGCAAAACGATTTGTATACGAATCAGTAGTAAATGCCCATCTGACTGTTGAATACCAACCTAGTTTAAAAAATGTCACAACATGGCAAGCTTTCAAAGAGACGCTCCACCATCATTACAAATAAATTAATGAAGTACAGCCCTTGACTGGATTAGCTGCGGTATTCGCTCTGAAATGGAATAAAGACAAGAAAGAAGATATACACACTTTTACATGCAGAGTACATAAAACAGTTGGGAAGCCCTTAAAGCCACAGAAAACTCATTAAACTTCTAGTGTAGTAATAAGAAAGAGCTATAGAATCTATTAGTTGCAAATACAATTTACACAAACATTCCACCTGTTGCACAAAAGAAATTCCAGAATGAAATTAAGCTAGAAGAGGATTTTAACATTGCCTTAAGCAAAACGAGAGAGGATAAACCAGAGGCATTTAGCCAACGGCCACAGAAACCAAACAGTCAAATCTACCTAGACCTAGTATTCGGTATATACATGTGCGAGCTCATACACTCGCTCAACAAAGCCAAACCAGATACGAATACGGGTATGCGAACGATACAAATGATAAGTGGAGGGATAATCTACCTAGAAATGATACACGTGCCAACACTCCTAGGGTAGAGAGGTGGTTTAACTGTGATCAAGTTGGACACATAATGATACAATGCAGAGAAAAACATAGGTGTCATAATTGTGAGGTCAAAGGACAATATGCTGTTGAATGTAGGAATTTTATTTCCTATGATGTATGCCGTGAGAACGGACACAAGTAAGGTGGTACCCCAAAATGTAAAAGCCACAGCCGAGCACCTGTAGTCACCAAGGAATTCAATGGTTTTCCATCCAAACCACCACAACGAACCCACACCGATCGAACAGGAAATAGATTTGGAGGGTCGAGTACAAAGAATATTCTTGTAGTTGGGCTCGAACGAGAAGATATGCCGACTGCTTATGAAGAAGAATTGGGGTATCCTGAGCTTTACCCGGAGGTTGAGAGCCCGTACTATGAGGAATCTCCTTTGGGGAGAGGCCCTCCGCCAGACAAAGGACCTCCTGAGTATTAAGTAGGCTAATACCAATAAACCCCTTACATGAACTAGTAGTAAGAGGGTGAGTAAGGCAATTTATGGCTACCGCTATGTTAGATACCAGAGCAGCAAGTTTCCTTAGTAAAACAAGCTTTTGTGAATAAATTGCTAACTTGGTATCCAGGCAGATTGACTGACGCGCACGGAAGCGAAATCCCTACTTTTGTGAACTAGAATTCTATTTCTGTGTGGATTATGATGCGTACCCAATCCTAGTTCAAATTATAGATAATAGGGTTGCCTTTTCAACTGATTTTTTTATTAAGGATGGACTTTATGAACCAAAATGCTTGGGAAATATAACCAACCGATAAACGAGTTTGAGGTAGAATAAATACACATGTGTTTACCGACGGCAATGGTTAAGCACAATATTTACGCGAGTCAATTGCATCCAACCCCGAGGAGGAGGATGCACCAATACAGTTATTTGAGGGCACAGAGACACCCGAGTTGAGTGATGCCCTTTCACAGAGTTTGCCAGAAAGAGGTCCCGAAAATGTCTAAGGATGATACGAACAGTTGTGTACGACGACTAAACGAAATGAATGTATTGCATCATGGGATACGTGAGTCATCACCTTGTTCTTTTAACAATGGGCTACGAGAGCCATCTACGAGTCGAGTTAAGTCTATAGGCCAAATGGGAGCCCATGAGTTGAATCACAGAGGAAATCAGGTGTCGTATTCCTCAGATGTACGGTTAAATCAAGAGAGTCGTGTGGTAACCCTTGTTAAAACGAGTATAGAAAATTATGGTCGCGTGACGGGCCGTGACAAAGTATATTCTGTGTTTAAAAATAATTTAGCTTGTAGATTGCTGCAAGTACCAAAAGAGCTCACAGTGGAAACTAAACACCGCGTAGAAGTGTGTGTCCCAGAGAATGTAGAAATACAGCCCCAAGAGATAGTTCGTTTTAGTGTAAAAAAACTTGGATAAAATGGAAGAAATACTGACTCTGAGGATGGTTTATATGTTATAGAAAAGGGATGCATGTGTATAAACAGAGGACTATTTATCGCAGAGACAATCGGTCATAGCGATGATGGGTCAATTCTTGGTGAGGTGAGCAATAGTTGATTGCATATAATTGAGTTAATTAATGGTCAGAGAGTGAGCTTTGCGACCAGAGTAGAAAACCCCTTGGAGAACTCGGAAAGGTCTCCCTCAAGAATCTTTAGTTTAAGGATGGAGAGTCAAAAAATGGCTGCTCAAAAGATTTCTAGTTTAAAACAGAAGAGCCAAATAAATGCTTCTCCTGGAAATTTAAATAGGTTAAGGACCAGCAAAAGCGGTGCTCTTCCAAAAGATCTCTTGTTCTCAAAGCCGGTGATGGCTGAAGAACAGTCTAATTCGGAGACAAGATACGCCGAAATCCATGAAAAGGACGCTCTGTTAGTTAGTGTAAACAGTAGTTTGGATATTTGCAACCATAACTATTTAGTCCTAAATGATTCAAAATTAAACTCCATTCGTTCAATGTTTAATTAATGGTTGGCACTTGTTGTTCCTATACACAAGAGCTTCATACAACCGCATGAAAGAAAATTTTCCAGAAAAATCAGATGTTTTAGACTGTCTACTATTTTATTTGTTTCACTTTCTGATAGCTTTGGCTAGGCTAAGTAATCTCTCATACGCGATACATTTATCTTCCATTTTTTCATTGTTCTTAATTAATTTAAATTCCCCGACTTCAAGGAAGATCACCCATGTATACGTTTTTCTTCCCTAAAGTTTATTCATCGCCTCAATGCCTCGTGACCTTGAACGAGATGTTCATCAAGTCAGTGGCTAAAAGTTTCACAGCTGATTCGTTTTCTATTAAAAATAAAGTCCCTGCGTAATCACTGCCTCCTTCATTCGTCTTCTTTGTCTATTTTCCTTGCTGTAAGCACAATTCACTTTATTTTACCCGAGTTAATATCCCATTATTTATTATTCCCGTGAACACATTTACGAAGAATTCGTTATTCCTCACTAATAGCTTATTTTATTTCTCTGTTGCCTTTGCTTGTTTTGTTAGTCAGTTCGTTCTTTAATAATCGCCTTTCATATGTTTATTTTAACTTGTTCTATTTCAACCACTGTGTTAACTCCAACTCCCATTATTGGAAGTTTGTCAGTCGAGTTTTTTTGTACTTCAGTCAGCATTTTAGTAACCTTGGCACATTCTATTCCCGCTGAGTTCGTTCATTTTTTTAATATTTAGGTTATTGACCTTCTCTGTTCAAAGCGTTCGTTCACTTAGAACCACTTTTAGTTGTTTGCCTACCATGGCATTTTCCACCTTCATTACATAACTATTACATGTTTCTCAATGTTAATTTCATCTCTGTTTTATATCTTTAGTTCCGCTTTCCATAGGATTTGATTCACTTCATTTGGCGGAAGGTTGTCTCCTACATACTATATATATTTACTATATTTCCTTTGTGGGTGTATCTGCATAACTTTGACTCGCGTGCACTTGTGAGCTTTTTTCATATATTTACTATATGTATATTATCTTCAATAAATGAATTGTCATATATAAAACAACATTTAAACTTTAGCTTTGTTGTTTGGCCTCATCAGCTAATTTTTAGGTATGGCTAATTTCTTTTTAGGTTTCTTTTCTCGGAAGAATTACCCAAGTTCTCTTCTTCGATTGAATTACCCACCTTCCTTCTAGATATTTGCTAAATTTTGTCGTAGCTATCTTAATTTATTTATATATAGGTCAAAGGCTTTGCGAACGATTTCGTAGACCGTAGAGCTCTCCAAGTTATTGGAAGTCAACTTACACACTACCTCAAGAACATCCGCACTCTAACTAAAGCGATCAATGAGACTCATCATAGACGCTCTCATAACATATCGTTCGGCTTGGATTACCTAGACTATCAACAGATGACACACACCTTTGAATACCTCTGACTCGTGGAAAACAAAATACTTCACATAGCACACAAACTCTGGATTAAAATGCTTATGGAAAGGCTGGCAAAAGGTGCTTTAATTAACTTGGTGGAAAAGTACTGAAAGGACTATTCTGAACTGCTACTACGAAGGACGTACATTAAACTCAGAGAACAAGTCATTGCAAGCGAACAACTTCAAATAGAACACATCGTCAATAACTTAGTGAACTACACCAATCGGGAAGGAGTGTATCTCTGAAACCTCATTAGAGATCTCGCAAACATGAACCATCTCGGTCAAAAGAGATTTCTTATGATCCAACCTGACCTTAGCTTCGCATCTAAATAATAGGCTCAAGCTCTTGTTTCCATAAACAAAGAATGACCCGCATCTAAACCTTTCTTCTCGCCTACAATTGCGAATAATTTAACCAATGATTTCAATAGAAAGGTACATAGTGAATTTGGGCATCTATTGCATATGGATAGCTATAGTAAGCAAGAAATAATAGAGTAAATAAAGAATTTACCTTATTTCAAGGAAAGTGTGTAATAAGAGGGGGAAAAATTTATAAGTTACTTTGTTATAAATTATATTTTACGAGAAAAAGCATATAGAACTCTGAAATAATAGATTTAAGCATTTGAAATGTAGGCTGAACTCAAAGTTAAATCGAATTCGAATCCAAATCCGAATTGATATTTTTAGAAATGACAAACTTAAATCGAAACTCGAATCGATATTTTATTTCAGTTCCCAGCCCTGATATATACTGTATATATATATATATATATATATATATATATATATATATATATATATATATATATATATATATATATATATATATAACCTTTAAAATCTATATATTTTAAAACTAAAATCGAAAAAAAAATTCGAACTGAAAAGTTTTTGGAAACCTCGAATGAGAATTTAAATCTCGATTTCGAACTTGAATTGATTATAAATATAAGTTTGAAGCGAAAACGTCGAGTATCATTAATAAAATAATTTAGGAATTCCAAGAAATAACAGTGGTTTAACTTGTGAATAGTAGGTAAATGTATATTTTAATCTTTCGTCCTAATCTTATTTTGCTAATCACAGAATGACTCAAAGCTAACTAAACCTTTCTTCTGTTCCGAGTTTTTAAATCCCGAACAGATTTTAAATTTAATTTATTTTAAATATATTGACCATATGGCTGTCAAGTTTATTTTTAAAAGAGCTTAAATTGTTAGACCAAAAGCAAAGGATGTCATGAACATATCGCTTGGATGCGATATGTTGATGACATCCTTTGCCTTTGGCCTAATAATTTAAATATTAATACATTTCTTACTAAAATTAACACCTTAGTGCCCTCGATTTTAAATTTACCCTACAAGTTGAAAAAGATCGCACACTTCCTTTCCTAGATATTCTAATTCATCGGACAAACCATTGTTTCAAATATGTAATATATAGAAAATCCACAGCCATAGACTCTTATATACATTTTTATTCTAACCACCTTAATAACATCAAACAAAGTGTTTTCTCCTCTATGTTTTTGCGTACCCTTAGAATTTTCTCACCAGAATACCTAGACAAAGAAGTCGATAGAATATCTAAAATAGGGATAAATTTGTGCTACCCTTTATACTTTCTCGACAATTGTTATAAGTCCGCCAAACGTTCCTATTATCAAACTAATGTTAATACCCCAAAGTTTCAGGCCAAATACTTATTAGTTTTACCGTATAACCATATTTTCATTAAATTACCTCGTTTACTTAGGCCTCTTAACATAAATGTTATTTTTAAGTACGAGACTACATTTTATCGCATCTTTGTCAAAAATTCACCCCTTCCCGACCTTACATTGTTTATTCAATAGGCTGCAACAACTGCCAAAAATGTTATTATGGACAAACCGGGAAAAAACTAGATGTCCAAGTTAAGCAACATCAGGCCAATTTACGTAATCACAGTGAACAATCTGCGCTTTTTTTACATATGTACAATCTTAACCATAGCATTAGCTGGAACAGTGCCAAACCATTCATAAAATGCAGTAATTCTATTTCGAGAAATATATTAGAATGTATCTCCATTAACGGGTTCCCAAATTTAAACCTTAGCCCTGGTTCGTTCATGCTAGACCCCATTATCACTACATTCATAACATCTCAAATAAAGTGATTTCAGGATTTTGTACCCGCTAATTACGGTTCACTGGTGAGTAGTCTAATCCCCACTTGCCCATTTTAAGCCAATGTATGTCCAGCCTCCTGTTCATTCCTTGAAAAGGTCTTTAAGAATAAAGACGAAAGCGCTCGGAATCTTTTTTCACTTTTCCTTTATGGGTGTATCTTCATATATATATATATATATATATATATATATATATATATATATCGCTTATTTTCTCCTTAAAAATTTCCCGCCCCATGATTGGCCAATTTTTGTAATACTTATATGTTCACGTAGAAATACTATAAATAATGTAGCAATTTTTGAATAATTCCAATTCTGTTCATTCCCTGAAGATGACCTAACATGGTCCAAAAAGGTCTAGGAAAAATAATGTCATTCGCGGATGTTTTTTCTCGCCTCGAAGACCCCGTTAAAAAACTTGTAAGATATATTAAAAAAAATACAAGTTAAAATTAATAACGCTGCCACAGCTGTGGACTTCAATAGAACCTGCATTAATATATATATATATATATATATATATATATATATATATATATATATATATATATATATATATATATCTTTCACGTATTTTAACTTTCTATATTACATCACTTTTATATAGATTTCTGCTTACAAACCTTTTGGAGGAGATATGCTCATTTGATTTCACTTAATAGTTCTAACTAACAGTAGAAGATGGCGAAATTTGAGTGGTTCTTAACTTAAAATCATTGCACGCTCTGAATTTGGGTCAATTCTTGGCTGCCGTGTTCATAGCGCCCGGCGATAGAGAATTTAAACAATAAAATTGGATAGAGAGATCATCATTTCAGAAGGAGAGCAGACTCATCACGCAGTTTAAATACATCATAGAAAACCGTACAAAGAGATCAGAACGCGTGGATTTCTTCTCACATCTTCCATAACTTAGCCAGAGAAAACCAAAGGTTTCCAAAATTCATGTACCATATCCTACAGATATATGCTACGTATGGGTAATAGTTTTGCAAATTTGGATGAATAAACCTAAAGTTATCAGCCGATAAGCAATTTACTAGATAAATAGTCGTTTCTATAAGGAAAACATTTATACAATTTATAAGTAAATAGTATTTAGTGTGAAGAGTTTTATTATCAATGATGCTTTAACAACTTCTGCAAGAGAAACGACCTAACTCTTGTCACTCTCGCCTAGTAATCTTGGTCCATTCATTTGAAGAATTTCCAAAAGGTCTTCTAAACATTTTCAATTGGATTCAGGTCCTGATTCTATGAACGCCATTTCCAAAGAAAAGAGATTTGCTCGTCGTCCAGGAAGGTCTTCACCGAATTAGGGGTGTTGCAGGGGGAATTAGCATGTATTGAATATGCAGATTGGACTTCAGAGGCTCTCAGAAGACGCAAAATATGCAGTCGCAGCAATTGTTTGTACACTTGTCGATTCACTGTACCCCGTATGTGTTTCAAGTGTCCTAGTGCCTTCTACCAAAATCACGCCCCAGTCCATGGCACTTCTTCCACCAGAACTTTCACTATTTTCATGTACTTGGACAATCTTTCATCTGCTCTGAGACTACCCAACCTCGTGCCATCAAATTCGAACAAATCAAACTTAGATCCTTCACTGAGGTGGACTTAACTCCATTGTTTATCGGTGCAGTTAACGTGTTCTGTGGCGAATTCAAGACGAGCCTTCTGGTTTTTAGAACCGATCAATGGCTTCACCAAAAGAATGCAAGCTTTAAGATTGTCTTCCTTCAGCCGACGTGCCAAAGTCTGCCTTGAGGTATTGATGGCCAGAATCTCACTAATCTCACTAGAAACTGCTGCAGCTGTGTGGAAACGGTGCCTCTGCACAAATTAAGTAATGGTTCTCCCTTCATTTTAGACGTTTTTCCTGACATATCCGCCCTATATAAATCTGTTTCGCCACGGATTAACATAATATTATGGACGACACTTCTTGAGCTCTTGACAGTGTCTGCAATGGCTTCAATTGAAATACCATCTTAGTGGCAGCATTACAATCAGCTTGGTTCAGAGAGGGGTGTGAAAGTTTTTAGGCTTGTTGCCTGGCTGACAGTTGGAAAGAGTATGATTGATTTGTCCAATCATTGTGTCAAGCATAAGGTATATTGGTACCACTGGCGAGAGAACAACCTAACGTACATGAAATTGAACTGAACTCAGTTACTATGGAAACAAGGTCAGTTCCCTCAACAAGAAACCTAAGCGTTCAGATCAATATGGACACTTTAATTTTTATAGTAAATTGCTTATATGATAACCAGGCAATGGCTTCGCCACTCCCCCCTACTGGGGAAGCTTGCGCTTCGGTGATAAGATTAAAATTTAAAATCTAAAAAAAAGCAGCCATGGTTAAATTTTTTTAAATTTTCTGAACTTCACCAATTATAATAATTTTAAAAAGGAACTCTAAACTAAATTTCTCTCCTTTCAAATTATCACGTTGCTAAAATATAGTTATAGAAGAAGATATATAAAAATAAATTTTCGAACTTCATCATTTGTAATTCTTTGGGTTTTAAAATATTCACAAAATTTCGATACTTATATTTATTTCTGAACTTCACCATTTTGTCTTTTGATATTATAAAAGAATTATTAGAAATAACTTTGATGAAAAAACATAAGTCATAACCAAACTAAGATGAAATTATTATTAAAATACTCAAAGAAATCCCCTTCATAAATGATAGAGTTGGTGATGATAACCTTCGTTTCATTTATTAGAAATTTTCATAACCATTATCTATGAGTAGATTCTACCTATAGGTTATCGCACACCAACTTTGGAAACACTGTATTTTCTCTGGCACAAGTTATGTAAGTTGTTACCTAGTTACAGTCTTTTTGAACATTTTGGGCGGTACTCTATATTTAAATAAAACTCCAATATAAGTTATGCGGGAAAACAATATTAGTCTTTTGTGCCATTTTGTATATATTTCATAATGAATTTTCAAATAATAGGTAATTATTAATATCTCCCTAAATATAACAGTTTTTACTTGCTTTCAGCCATTTTGAGCCTGTATTCTTTAGCTAAGCCGGCGACCATATGTACGATTGTATACAAAAATGTTCCAGTTAATTATAAGGAGTTGTCTGCATCTGTGATTTGTATAAAGTGTAACTTTTATTGCATATTTCGAAGACACTACAGATGTTTAAATTTAAAAAAAAATAACTTTGAGTAATTTCTAAGTGGTGTCGTTCAAAGGTACGTAATTAGAATATTCTAATATTGGCAAGGTTGTAAAAAAAGCAAGTATATAAGTAAACAAAATCCCGTCATTTAGTTCTCATTTTCTTCAGTTAAGTTAAAAAATTGACGGAAGATTAACCCACCAAATGTCCTACACTCCACATGAGTGTTAGAGATGGACCATGCAAATAAAGCGTTAAGTGACATAATCCGTCT
Organism: Ceratothoa steindachneri; assembly: GCA_963969495.1. Classification (NCBI taxonomy): domain Eukaryota; kingdom Metazoa; phylum Arthropoda; class Malacostraca; order Isopoda; family Cymothoidae; genus Ceratothoa; species Ceratothoa steindachneri. Next base: position 81,865,336 of record OZ018327.1, read on the forward strand.
ACATATTAAAACAGCCTCCAACCCTGACTAGATTCTCGGGTAGAGAAGAAGTAACAAGAAGTAACAAGGAAAGTAAGTACCCTAGGAGACCTTACGGTCCATTCAAAGAGGGTACCTTTGGACTAGCAATCGAGCAGGCACATGGCTGCTCAATTGTTTTGCGTCCCTAAACGGCCACTTTTCAAGACTTTGTCTAGTCTTGACTTGAACTGGTCAACAGATTCACTGTTGACAACTTCCACTGGAAGTGCGTTCCACTTACCGCAGATACTGTAAGTGAAAAAATTTCCACACAGATTGCGGTTGTAGCGCTTCAGTTCAAGTTTGAAGCCGTGATTGCGCGTTCTGTTCTCACTCAGTGTGAAAATATCCCGGTAGTCAACATTTTCGAACCCTCGAAGTATTTTGAAAACTTCGATGAGCTGACCACGCAGTCTACGGGTTTCCAGCGAGAACAGATCTAATTTCCTTAGTTTATCCTCATAACTTTTATGTAGGATAGAGGGAATCAGCTTGGTTGCCCTGGCTTGTACGCGTTCCAACCTTGCGATGTCCTTTCGAAACGAAGGACTCCAAAATTGTACGGCATACTCCAGGTGCGGCCGAACGAGGGAGTTGTACAGACAAAGTACTATCTCCTTGTTACGGTATCCAAACTGGCGCTTTATGTAGCCTAACATCCTTTTGGCTTTCTTCACTGTTTCGAGAATTTGAGGTCGCTAGTGATAGTTACACCCAAGTTCTTCTCAGTGTCACTCGATTCAAGAGCAGTGCCCTTAAGGATATACTGAGATTGTGGGTTTCTGTGGCCGATATGCATTACTTTGCATTTCCCAAAGAAAACAGCACGTCATCCTGGCGAATCGCACCCTAAGTGCCTAAGTGGAAAACCATTCTTTTCATTTATGAGCCATTTACCTAAAGGGGGAATACGTTTTAGTTTAGAACAGACTAGTTAGTGGCTGAAGAAAAGATGTTTCCATATTCAGTTGGGCAAAAGAGTTTCCTGTTGGAGGAGCTTTTCTCTATTCATCAACATAACAGACACAAAATATTTCCTTGAGGTCAGAACATCTTAGGGTGTTTTGGCAATCGTTCATACTCTAGTGTTTTTAGCCTTCAATTTGATGGCTTGTCTTCGGAATGTATGTTTTCTTATTTAATAACATTAAAGGGTGCCCAAGGGAGACTGTTACAAGGGTAAATTAATAAAGTACACGCCGTTTGGCCAAAAAGGTAATCCAGCAGGCACGAACTATATTTATAGTAATTGGGCTTAAATACGATCTACACATATCGATGAGACTGACACTAACTGCCAGGAAGTCGAGTCCACTGCAACTTTAATTGCAGTGCCACATAATGGGCAGTGATTAGTAGAGGGATGAGATTCTGCATTTGCTCAGAAGCCCCGAAGTCGCACGCACACACAAATACACACACACTTACCTTATTTTTCTCTTTCTATTTCTATGTCTATTTTTCTCTCTCTCTTCTTTCTCTCTCAGTTTCTCTTTAACTTTCTCTCTCCCATCCCTCTCTTCCTTCCGTTGATCTCTCTATCTCTCTCTACAACTCTTTGTTTGTCGCTCTCTCTCTCTTTCTCTATCCCTCTTATCTATCTCTAACTCTTTTTTTGTCGCTCATCCTTACTTTGTATCTCTTTCTTTGTCTCTCCCTCTCTGTTTATCTCTCTGCTTCTCTCTCTCTTTCTCTAGCCCCTCTCCCCCATATATCACTATATAACGCCATATAAAACCCTTCTATCTCCCTCTTCCCTTCCTCTCCTCTCACTCTCCCTCCCTTTTATCTCCTCTCCCTCTCCCCACTTACCCCTTCCCCCTCCTCTGCGCGGCTCTTATTTCCCATTTCGGACACCGCGACCATTTCCATTTCAGTCCTTTTTACAAGCCATTTCTCACATATTTTCTTTGCCGGCGGGTAAATGACCAAATTTCTCTTTTTATCTTTGGCCTGGGAGGCCAGGGAGGGGGGAGGGGTCTTATTTTCAAGGGTTCATAAGCCTGAATAATTCCCACCCTTTCTCTTTTCTACTTCCTCTTTCTTTCTTTTCTTATCCCTTATTTTAGACACCTGCAGAGGGAAGTTAAATACAGCAGGGCAACCTATCTACTGCTGATATGTGGAAAATTGCGTCCCCTCCCCGCCCCAACCCACACAGTTTCCCACCCCAACTTCAGTACCTGCTTGAGGTTCTTCGACTAATATATCTTTACTCAGTTTCACTACATATCTTGATCTTCGCCAACTTCCCACATCTTCCCGTACAATCTTTCTGCATGATACATTTTGGTAGGTATTTAGCTTTAAATTTTAGGAAAATAATGTCATAATATAGATGTTCTTACACAACCAAGTGTACATTGCTTCGTTGGATTACGGAAGCCTTCTATCTCCTCGCAAAACAAATCAACCATAGGAATTTCGAAATTTAAAATGCGATAAAATTATATCTTCGAAAAGGAAAATATAGAGGTACAAAAGGCAAAAAAAGTCTGAATAGAGGTACAAAAGTCAGAAAACGTCAAGATTAAGGTACAATAAGTAGAGAGAGTCATGATAGAGGTACTAAAAGCAAAAGAGGTCAAGATAGAGGTACAAAAACATGAATTCAAGATAAAGGTACAAATGCAGAAAAGGTTAAAAGAGAGGTACAAAAAAAGCAAAAAAAAAAGTCAGGATAGAGGTAAAAAAAACGGAAAAGGTCACGATAGAGGTACAAAAAGCAGAAAAGTTCAAGATAGATGTAAAAAGCAGAAATAAAAGCACTGATTCAGAGAAGTTTCATGGAAAACTAGTTAAAAAATATCTTGCTACAATTTTCTGCTCCATTACAATGATCATAGATTTGTAAAATCCGAATCAAATTTAATAAGCAAAAAAGAACCTCTCTTAAATGTTGTCTCGATTACCGAGTCCAATACGATGAATTGCAAAAGTCCTGCTACTCTCGGTATGGCGCTTTCAACAAAGGACGCACTGATAGCTTTGATGCAGTTACTGTAGGCACGTTTTGTATTGTATTATTATTATATATATATATATATATATATATATATATATATATATAAGGTGTTCCATTAAGACGGATCGCAGTTAGCAGTAAGTATACATGGCAGCAAGATATATATTGAGTTTTTCTGCCTCTTTCAACACTAATTTCGATCATCAATATATTGATGATTGAAAGTAGTGTGGAAAGAGGCAGAAAACAATGTATATTTACTGCTAACTGCGATCCGCCTTAATGATCCACCCTTTATATATATATATAAAATGGAAAAACTCACAAAGTGGCACGTGAGGAAAGCAATAATATGAAAATTAACCCACAAGAAAATGAACTTTAAAATGAACTTGCAAATATAGTTCGGAAGTGCTTTTCATTTCCCTGTGGGTTAATTTTCATATATATATATATATATATATATATATATATATATATGTTTGTGTTTGTTTAAGTTGTAATATTAATCAATGTGACAGCCCTCGGCGGCGATCACGCGCTCCAGACGAGAGTGGATGGCCGCATCTACGTTTCGGACGAAGTCCTTTCTCATGTTGATTCACACACGCGTTTTACAAAGGACTTCAGCCCATCGACATTGCTGTGGAGGCACTTCCAGTCCTTCCCCTCGACATGTGCCCACACATGTAGTCGAGGGGATTGAGGTCGGGCAATTGCGGCGGTCAAACTTCTTCTACCCATGATATCCATGTTCGACCCCAACCACTCTGGCACGGTCTTCGCCGTGTGGGCCGGGGCACATTCTTGCTGATAGACGTACTCCGGCTTTTTCTTAATCTTTCTCAACAACGGCAAGAATTTCGTGGCCAAGATATCCCAGTAATTGGCCGCGATGAGAAAGCCAACCGCGAGCCATACTTGTGGCATCTTCTCGCCATTCGAAGCCACGATACCTAGCATCATCAAGGAAGACGGGTGCTTAGTCATGTACATCTAGCGGACCTCAGAGACATCCTGGCCGAAGCTTACTAAGTGGTTGTTGTGCTTTTGATGAACAAATAGATCGTGAAGGTTTTTTCATGAGGGAATAGGAAGATTCGATTGTCAAAACTCTTCAATTCGTTAAGAAGGTGACGACAGCGCTCCCTACGTTGTTCTTGCATATGGTCGGTGAGCAGAGACCGTTCCATGAACCTCAAGTTCTTGACACCCTTCTCCTTGACGGCAATTTACGGCAGTCCTTTTGAGCTTCGGGTCACGTTCAAAGACCTTTATCACAGCCATACTGTTGACACGTTGAAGTCGTACTGAACGAGGCCCATCTTTGAGGTCTTTGTCGTTCTTGAGCCTCCGTGAATCTGTGGACGGTCACTCGGCTGACCTTGAGCAGTTTGGCGATGTCAGACTTGTCATGGCCCGCACGCAAGAGAGCAGATGTCTCGATTATTTTCAGTTCTATTTCGGCGCTTCCATCTCGCAGGAGAGCTGAAATCTTGATTATTTTCACTTCTATCCCCGCGCTTCCATCTCGCAGGAGAGCTGAAATCTCGATTATTTTCACTTCTATCCTGGCGCTTCCATCTCGCAGGAGAGCAGTAATCGCGATTATTTTCACTTCCATCTCGACACTCTTGTACACAATGGAAAAGACGTTTTAATCGCACACGCTAGAAAAGTATAACTTGTTCGACGGAACTTTTTCTATCAAATAAGTAAACCTCTTGAAATATCTAAGAATTGAGTGTAACGAAACTTTTGAAAAACCCGGCATCTTTAGGTTTATTATATTTGACATGATTAATTTGGGGTTCTCTATACTTCACGGGGTTAATATGTGCGACATCTCGTTCTATAAAGTCGTTCTTCCCCTGGTGGTAAGGACACAGTTTAGTTGTACAGAGAAAATGAACCACTCCAAATAAGCAAAGCATTCCAGATGCGTTTGCTTGAAAATCGTGAAACAAGATTTGCATTTTCCTTAAGATTACCTCTTCCATATGAACGGCCTCTATTTTGCCAAGTCAAAACATCAATTCATCCATTAGATTCATTTTAGGTATTGCATGGTAAGAGCAAGTAGGGCTTTCGGTTAGGTTGAATACTTATCTTAACCTAAAGCTTTGGACAAGATGATGTTCAATTGCCAAACCTTTGGGGACTGATGAGGATAGAACTGCAAAATTAATGGGAGGTTAGAGGATGTTAATGTGTGCTCTTCACCTCCGAAGTTATCATTATATCAATAAAATGAAAATTCATTTCCTTTTCCTTTTCTTTCCTTTCCTTTACTTTCATTACTTTTCTTTTCTTTCCCTTCCCTTCCCGTCCCTTCCTTTCCCTTCCACTTTCTTTCCTCTCCCCGTTCCTTTTATTTTCTTTTCTTTACTTTCCTTTACCTTTCTTTTTCTATTCCTTTCATTTTTTAAAATTTATTTTTATTCTCTTTCGTTATGTTTCGTTTCATTTCATTTCCACGATATTTACAATGGGTTCTGTTCCCTATTCCTGACATAGAAAATTGGGTTAACTCTTCTTGACATGAGCCTCTATCTCTTTACATTGAAGGGAAAACAAAAGAAATTTGTGGAAAGTTACCAAAACAAAAGAAAGAAAAGGCTGGAATGTTATGAAGTAAATAATTTGATAAAAAATCAAATATTGAATATATTTTGTTAGTGTTATAAAAGTGACCGTTTTTTATCATTCCTCTTTGAGCACCGTTTCATCCAAAGGGTTGCCAGAGTTTACCCTGTGATTTTTTCTGTAAGAAATCTTTTACAACTAAGCCAACTTTCAGTAACTTTACCCTAGGGACATAAGTTGCGATGGAACCCTCTCTCCACACTACAGTGCTTTTGCTCCTCTACGTATTATGCCACCAATTCCTTAACTTCCGCGTTCGTTGTGTCACCTTTAGACAGAGTCAAAGTCATCCTCACATTAAATTGAAAAAAAACAACTAATAACCACTTATATGTTTCGCTTTAAGTTGGGTTAGCTGCGAAATCAACGATTTGAACTAAATTTATATAATAACTATAATAATTATATAGTAATTATAATTTTTATTTGTGAGCGTGGCGGTAAGACCACATATAGTGTTTTTTCGGCACCAAGGGTCAAAGACGACTAAACTGAGAGGGGATTCGTTGCCCCAGTGAGCCCCAACCACAGGACGAAATGGTAATAATGGTCGGGATGAAAGGTTGAAGTAAAGAGGGATTTGGTGTGTTTTTTTAAGTGTGGATTAGCATGAATACAAAATAAATGGATGAGATTGTGTATGAGAGGTGTACAGGAAGATTATGTGTGGATGGAGGGGGGTTGCCTACGGGTGAAACATGGCTGGTCCATGTGCTACTACACACACCGTCCCATAGGCACGAAGGACTAAGTGGGTGAGGAGAAGATAGGTGGCTTTAAAATTAAGAGAATCTAATTATGGTGGGGGGGAGGGAGTTATAAGGGTGGATTGATGCGAGCCGACCTCAACATTTGGGAAAGAGTTAATGTCGATGATGATGATGATGATGATTTGTGAATAGTTATGCAATATCGTCTGTCCTGATAAAATTAAATTTCCAATTAGTTTAGATTATATTTTCGATCCGACATTCCCCCATATAGTCTTTATTTGACAGCCATGAGCAAGGAACAAGGGGTCCCCAATTAATTTATTTATATTCCATTGTTTTATAATCCATTATTTTCATTTTTTTATTTTATATATTTCATTATTTCTATATTCCTTTATTTTTTATTTTGCATTATTTTTATATTCTATTATTTATATAAATTTCCCTATTTGTGTATTCAATTAATTTGTTTTTATTCCATTAACTTATTTTTATTCCACTAGTTTTTATTTCATTAATTTATTCCATTATTTTTTTAGGATTTTAGCAATTTCTTTATATTCCATTATTTTTTATATTCCTTTATTTTATATTCATTAATTTATTTACATTACATTAAGTTATTTTTATTTAAATAATTTAGTTAAATTCTATTAATTTATTTAGATTTCATTAATTAATTTTATTCCCTTAATTTTTTTATTCCATTATTTTATATTCAATGAATTTATTTCGATTCCATTACTTTATTTTAATTCCACTAATCTTTATATTTAAATGAATTATTTATATTCGATTATTGTTTTTATTAATATTCCATTAATTTATTTAGATCCCATGATTTTTTATATTCCATTTAATTGTATTCCCAAAGAGTGAAGAGTACTATATTCCTTTTCTTAAACGGAGAAGAGAGAAAAAACAGCTTTGATATTTGTGCAAGAAGTTGTTTTATATGATTTACCGAAATTGTCTGGTGTTCTTTGGCAAGAATAATGTATTGAATACATTACCAATACACTTTAATAGCGTAAAATTGATGTTAGTTACTTGTCTGCTAAATTTATTCATCTCAGATTTATAGTCCTACCCCAAACACCTGTTTAGAAGCGATCAAAATCTCCATATTTCGCTTCTAAATTCGGGGGTTCATTATAACTAATCGATTGGCTTCTGACAGACGCCCATAGCTGCTAACGGTTGTCCCTTGTATTCGGGAGGGGTTTCTGCTCCCAAAATGTGCCATTTACCTTTTTGGAGGAGGCCGGCCTCCTCAGTTTATTTAACAGTGGGAGTGTTGAGTGTTTGCTCAGGACCCGGAGAGATACGGGCCTCCTGCCGACTTTGCAACATGTTTTTGTCGTGGGTTTTTTTTAGTTGTCTGTTTTTTGTAATTTTTGCTGAAGTTTTTTTTTTCGGAGGTTTTGGTTGGTATTGGTTTGGGGTTTTTTTCGGTTTTATTTTAATGCAGCCCAAATACTAGGCAATTTTTTTTTCTAGAGTTACTTATGCCCAAGCAGGCAGTTGCTTTATGACCCCCCCAAAAAAATAAAAATCGGCCACGTCCTTTCAGTGCACAACAATGGCTGCGTACTTATAAAAAAAAATCTCTATTATAAAGTAGGAGTCGAATAAGCAGGCTTTAGCGTTACACGAATAAGTAATAAAAGTGTACTAATAATGCAAACCATTTGACGACTGATCATTACGTTTGTTTTACATTTGTAAATGAAAACTTCGTAGTCTTTCGCTCCTCTAGAGAGGTGAAGACCATTGGAAACCAGATACATTCGATTTTAATCATCTTATAACCCAACCATTTCCTACCTCTAAACTTAAAGGTTCAATATTTGTTTGATACGCATTCTCATGGATACACAGTAGCCTCTAGAGCAGACTTGGGCAACCTTTCGCACGCGTGCCAAACGTGGCACGCCAACGACTTCTACCGGCACGCGAAGCCAAATGCTTAACTTAAGAAAATTAAATAGATGTATCTCCAATTTATTTTATATAGCAACCGCATTGTGTACAACCTGTTATAAATTATGTTGTCAGTGAAGCAGCAGCAGAAGTCTCATTGATGGTAAATAAATGAAAATGTCCACAATTTTTCTTTCTCTAGTTCGGATTTGTTGTTTTCTGCTTGAAATGATAAAAATTCAATTCTGTTTAATATAATATGATAATATGTATATTTTTAGGGAAAATGACTACCTTTTCCTTGTAATCTTTATGCATCATAAGGAGTTGGGAATGAATAAAAAGAACATCTTTAATTTTATATCCTTTCTTTGTGTTTTAGTCAAGTGATTGGCACGTGAGAAAATTTTGTAGCAAAGATTTGGCCAATTTTGGAACACCCACTTAAAAAGGTTGCCAACCCCTGCTCTAGAGTATAGAGATATTCGTTCGTCTCCCATAACGATAGCTAAATGAATCCCTCTGGTTAAAATATTTAAAACAGAACCTTTTAAGCACGTGGCATTAAACACATTTTACTTCCCGCTGGATTCCAAAGGCCTTGCGGTTGGGTAAAGGCGATCATTTGATGCATGCATAGGTAAGTGGTTATCATTTAGAACAACGACATATTCAATGAATTAGAGAAGAAAAGAAGACCCAACAAAGTGTTAGGTGAGGCTTAGGCAAACATTATGCAGCTAATACCTAGATTGCTTGCCCTTCCGACCCCACTGTATGCAAGAGAATCTGCGACATAGTATCTTATTAAAATCTTTACTTTATATTTCCTCACCACTTTCTATTCGGATTTTTCCTTGTAAACTTTCTGCCGGTAGGAGGTGCGATCGTTGTTTGCTTTAAATTAAATAAGAGATCAGGGAGCGTATGCAGTATTTTCATTCACAAGGCAAAAAAACATTATCAACCCGAGAGTATTGTTTGTGTATGACAGTTTTAGACTTCCGCAAATCATAAGTAAAAAAGGTGTGGCCAAAGTCCCACGTGACTGTTGTACCTTTGAGAATGGAAGAAAACTTTCATTAAAGCACTAAATAAATTCCTAATTTTGGCTTTTATGGTTATAACTGGTGTTAAAAGGAAAATTTTAACATTTACTTAAATACGGTATATATTTATTGTCATTTTGAGAAAAACAATAATAAACCAAGGTTTCGGATTATACCGAGTTCTTATAAACAGATGTAGGCTCAGTTAATCAGTTAATTCGTTCAAAGTTTTGTTTTCTCATCAGTTTTGTGATTTAGAAATTTGTCAATTTTTATATTTTATAGTTTTGGTAGATTTGAAGTGGTTTTAGAGCAAAAATCGTTTTCTGTAGTATTTTATAATAAAATAATAATTAACATTAATGCTTTAGCGTTAACTTCCGTTAGATTTTAAAAAAATAACTGATTAATGACTCACTGTGGATACTTCTACTCGTGGTTGCGATGGAGTAATTAAAATCAGGATTCGTTACTACATGTGTAATTATAAAAAAGTATATTGTAAAAGGGAGAGAAGAAAAGAATGAATAACAAAACAAATAAAATGACGAAAACGTAGACGTTTACTGGATCTATCAATCAATTTCCTTTTTCAGTAGAAGTGGTTGTTTCAAAACAATGGCAAACTGAGTTTATTTCTCGCATGTCGCCCACGGCAGTCTTCATATTTATAACTGCATCATCACCTTTGAAAAAATAAAAGTTCTCTTTTGATAAATAAGGCCTATATAATTATACAAACAAACTTGTAAATAATTACGAGTCCTTCATAAAAAATATCTAGATGTTGGTAAGCTTTTGACACAGGGGTCATAACTATACAAACAAACTTGTAAATAATTACGGGTCCTTCATAAAAAATATCTAGATGTTGGTAAGCTTTTGACACAGGGGTCATAACTATACAAACAAACTTGTAAATAATTACGAGTCCTTCATAAAAAATATCTAGATGTTGGTAAGCTTTTGACACAGGGGTCATAACTATACAAACAAACTTGTAAATAATTACGAGTCCTTCATAAAAAATATCTAGATGCTGATAAGCTTTTGACACAGGGGTCATAACTATACAAACAAACTTTTAAATAATTACGAGTCCTTCATAAAAAAATATCTAGATGTTGGTAAGCTTTTGACACAGGGGTCATAACTATACAAACAAACTTGTAAATAATTACGAGTCCTTCATAAAAAAATATCTAGATGTTGGTAAGCTTTTGACACAGGGGTCATAACTATACAAACAAACTTGTAAATAATTACGAGTCCTTCATAAAAAAATATCTAGATGTTGGTAAGCTTTTGACACAGGGGTCATAACTATACAAACAAACTTGTAAATAATTACGAGTCCTTCATAAAAAATATCTAGATGTTGGTAAGCTTTTGACACAGGGGTCATAACTATACAAACAAACTTGTAAATAATTACGAGTCCTTCATAAAAAATATCTAGATGTTGATAAGCTTTTGACACAGGGGTCATAACTATACAAACAAACTTTTAAATAATTACGAGTCCTTCATAAAAAAATATCTAGATGTTGGTAAGCTTTTGACACAGGGGTCATAACTATACAAACAAACTTGTAAATAATTACGAGTCCTTCATAAAAAATATCTAGATGTTGGTAAGCTTTTGACACAGGGGTCATAACTATACAAACAAACTTGTAAATAATTACGAGTCCTTCATAAAAAATATCTAGATGTTGGTAAGCTTTTGACACAGGGGTCATAACTATACAAACAAACTTGTAAATAATTACGAGTCCTTCATAAAAAATATCTAGATGTTGGTAAGCTTTTGACACAGGGGTCATAACTATACAAACAAACTTGTAAATAATTAAGAGTCCTTCATAAAAAATATCTAGATGTTGGTAAGCTTTTGACACAGGGGTCATAACTATACAAACAAACTTGTAAATAATTACGAGTCCTTCATAAAAAATATCTAGATGTTGGTAAGGTTTTGACACAGGGGGCATAACTATACAAACAAACTTGTAAATAATTACGAGTCCTTCATAAAAAATATCTAGATGTTGGTAAGCTTTTGACACAGGGGTCATAACTATACAAACAAACTTGTAAATAATTACGAGTCCTTCATAAAAAATATCTAGATGTTGGTAAGCTTTTGACACAGGGGTCATAACTATACAAACAAACTTGTAAATAATTACGAGTCCTTCATAAAAAATATCTAGATGTTGGTAAGCTTTTGACACAGGGGTCATAACTATACAAACAAACTTGTAAATAATTACGAGTCCTTCATAAAAAATATCTAGATGTTGATAAGCTTTTGACACAGGGGTCATAACTATACAAACAAACTTTTAAATAATTACGAGTCCTTCATAAAAAAATATCTAGATGTTGGTAAGCTTTTGACACAGGGGTCATAACTATACAAACAAACTTGTAAATAATTACGAGTCCTTCATAAAAAATATCTAGATGTTGGTAAGCTTTTGACACAGGGGTCATAACTATACAAACAAACTTGTAAATAATTACGAGTCCTTCATAAAAAATATCTAGATGTTGGTAAGCTTTTGACACAGGGGTTATAACTATACAAACAAACTTGTAAATAATTACGAGTCCTTCATAAAAAATATCTAGATTTTGGTAAGCTTTTGACACAGGGGTCATAACTATACAAACAAACTTGTAAATAATTAAGAGTCCTTCATAAAAAATATCTAGATGTTGGTAAGCTTTTGACACAGGGGTCATAACTATACAAACAAACTTGTAAATAATTACGAGTCCTTCATAAAAAATATCTAGATGTTGGTAAGCTTTTGACACAGGGGGCATAACTATACAAACAAACTTGTAAATAATTACGAGTCCTTCATAAAAAATATCTAGATGTTGGTAAGCTTTTGACACAGGGGTCATAACTATACAAACAAACTTGTAAATAATTACGAGTCCTTCATAAAAAATATCTAGATGTTGGTAAGCTTTTGACACAGGGGTCATAACTATACAAACAAACTTGTAAATAATTACGAGTCCTTCATAAAAAATATCTAGATGTTGGTAAGCTTTTGACACAGGGGTCATAACTATACAAACAAACTTGTAAATAATTACGAGTCCTTCATAAAAAATATCTAGATGTTGGTAAGCTTTTGACACAGGGGTCATAACTATACAAACAAACTTGTAAATAATTACGAGTCCTTCATAAAAAATATCTAGATGTTGGTAAGCTTTTGACACAGGGGTCATAACTATACAAACAAACTTGTAAATAATTACGAGTCCTTCATAAAAAATATCTAGATGTTGGTAAGCTTTTGACACAGGGGTCATAACTATACAAACAAACTTGTAAATAATTACGAGTCCTTCATAAAAAATATCTAGATGTTGGTAAGCTTTTGACACAGGGGTCATAACTATACAAACAAACTTGTAAATAATTACGAGTCCTTCATAAAAAATATCTAGATGTTGGTAAGCTTTTGACACAGGGGTCATAACTATACAAACAAACTTGTAAATAATTACGAGTCCTTCATAAAAAATATCTAGATGTTGGTAAGCTTTTGACACAGGGGTCATTACTATACAAACAAACTTGTAAATAATTACGAGTCCTTCATAAAAAATATCTAGATGTTGGTAAGCTTTTGACACAGGGGTCATAACTATACAAACAAACTTGTAAATAATTACGAGTCCTTCATAAAAAATATCTAGATGTTGGTAAGCTTTTGACACAGGGGTACATAGTAAAAGATTCTGATTCGAGAAGAGCCAATAAGTGATTACCTAACATCGCGCGTGCGGTCATTACTATTGCCTCCATTTCAATGCTCTTTATAAACCATTTGCTTTTCTGCTCTGTTAAAGGCTTTCTTACAGGTTTGATATCATTTTAAGATTATAATGATTATTGCGTGGAGGTTTCTTAGTTTATTTTTAATCCTTTTCGCATTTTATTTTATTTTTTAATCCTGTTAGCCATTTTTTAACCCGAATATTTTCCCTCATTTTCTTTCAACGGGAGTTGGTTGCATCGTTGCAGAAGTAACATATGTTCAAGAGAGTGGAACGCAGATCCGGTCTTTAATCCCTAAGTAGTCTCTCTTTCAGCTCTTTCTACTATCTATCATTACTTTTACATTCCCTCACTTCATCTCCTCAGTTCAAATGATGCTGAGGCAAGTTTGCTTATACATTCTACGCTATTTACCACAAGTATCAATGATGAGCATTTTTTTAATCTGTCGCAATTTACGAAGACGCCGAAGAAGATAAAGCAGCTCGTTCAATACACCAAACGTGTAGGTAAAGAGATGCGTTCATGTATGTGTGTGTGTTGTCCTATGTTTTTGCACTCAAAGTAGATTACTACTACCTGAAGTTTATTGCTTATAGACATTTCTATTTAGCATTTTTCCTATGCTTTTTACGAGCCCCCTCTTGCCTCTCTTCTTAGCAGGTACCTTATTTTGCAGGCTAGTCGCCGAATAGCTTTTGTCCATTAATCATTCCTCGTGGGTGGTGTTTTTTTTAACTTTATTGAATTATTCCCTGCCTTTTCTGTTTCTATTACCCCAGGTAAGGGGTAACTTGGACAACCTCCCTGCAACTTTCATCGGGCGAATTATGAGCCCTTCCTGCCTCAACAAACGCAAGTTTCTCACATGAACACAATGCTTACAGGAAGATTTGTGGCTACTTTTCACCCACAGATCTTCCTTTCCTCTATTTTCACCACTTTACAGATCTTCCATGGCAAAGTTTTAAAAAGATCCGTCCACGCAGGTATTTTTCTCTTTATATTCGAAGGGCAAATAAATAGCCTTTGTTTGCCTGTCTGTCTCTTCCTCTTTCGCTCCACTTTAATACTAACAATAAATGAATTCCTGAAATCAATAGAGATCGATAGTAAAAGGTTTATCATGAACGTAATAGGCTCATTAGAGATAGTCAAGACGATTAATGCCAACATAGGTTATGTTTAATGAATCTTTTAGAGTCTTTTTCAGGCGGTAGTAAAAGTTTACGATGAAGTTAAGGCAATCAATTTGATATATTTAGATATTCAACCGACTTCGTTATGGTTCCTCCGCAACGTTGGTTGAAAAGACCAATAAGGTTAGGTTTTGGGGCAATTTAGTTTATGTTTTTGTCAATGATTCTGAATTCGTGGAATGGAAATGAACACCGATGCTGCTCACCAAAGAAAATAGTATTGTAAAAGGAAGAATAAAAGCAAATAATGAATAACAAACGAAATTAAACGAGGAAAACGTAGACGTTTAGTGGATTTATCAATCATTTTTCATTTTTCAGTAGGGGTGGTTGTTTTAAAATGATGGCGCAACTTATAACGTCACATACTCATTGCGTCGGAGTTTCTATAAGATCTTCAATTATCCGTATGGATAGAAGGGAAACTCTCTACGGTGTAGTAGGGCATGAACATAGGGTCTCGCAGGGATGTGTCCCTATTGTCAATCTCTATGCCTCGAGCATCAAGAGTAGAGTGTCTCCTAAGGAGTGGCGAAATATATTCTCGCTTCGTTCCATTTAATTTAGACGACTGTTCGATCTCTTTTGGTGTGGCCCAGATCCCTTCCTTGGAGCATCGACTTCCACACACTCTTACCCACACAGACTCCAACACACTCTAACTCGCACCTCTCTAAATGCAAAAGTGTACGGATTTCGGTTTTCTTTCGCAAAGACTATCTCCTCGCCATTCGAATCCATGACACCGAGCATCATTACGGGGTCCTGTTCTTGGTCGTGTACACCTAGCGGACCTCAGAGACGTCCTGGAGGAATCTCATCACGCGGTCTTTCTGGTTGTTGTTGACTGGATCAACCGTGAGCATTTTTTAATGAGAAAATTGAGACTTCAATTGCCATGTCACTTTAAGTAGTTGAGAAAACGACGACGTTGTTCTCGTATACAGTCGGTAAGCAGAGGCCTTTCCACGCACCTCAAGCTCTTGCAACCCTCTTTCCTGACGTCCCTGGACACTATGAACATAGATATATTCCTCCTCGCCAGCGGTCATTTTGGGCTTTAGATCACTTTCGAAGGCATTTCTCGCTGCTAAATGGTTGACACCTTGAGGTTTGTCTGAACGAAGTCGATATTTGAAGTCTTACTCGTTCTTGAGCCTCTCGGCGACTCTGTGGAGGATCATCTACCTAAATTTAAGAGGCTTGGTGTTTTGGGACTTGTGTCCCACACATAAGACAAAAGAGCTCTCCATTCTTTTCAATTCCATCTTGACACAACGCACACATTGGAAAAACATTTTATTGAAAAATGCGGGAAGAGTAGAATTTTAAGTTAGTTTGGAGAAACTTTTTCTATCACACACTTAAAACTCTCTAAAGATCCAAAACTGCATGTAACAGAAGTTATGCAAAAGCCGGTATGAGTCTAAACAGAACCTTTATCTTCCTTTTGAGCATATGTTCTTCGCTCATATATTTCGGGAAGCTTTCGTCATATCGTGGCCGAAATGTTAATAGTCTGCCCTTGTAGGTGCCCCAAAATGTCTTGGTTATAAAATCGGTTAGGCCTTTCCCTCACTCATATGTGAAAGAGGGAAAGCTTAATCATTGGGGATCGGAGAGAACCGTGGGTAACACGCCAATTAGGAGTAGAATATAAACTTTTCTTGTGGTTCAGATGATAAAGCGACACATATACGTTCGGGATATTTCACTGTGGCAAAGCAAGCAGGTATATGCAGGCAAATCTCGTGTTGTGTTCATTTTCTCTCCGCAAAGAGTCAGTGGTTTAATGTAGCCAGCTAAAATCAATGCTACCAAAGGTAAATAAGGTCACTGAGTTCAAATATGATATAGGTCGATCACCGGGTGGCGCCACTTAGAGGCTAGAGTTGCTAAGTCATCCATTTTTCGCCCTAGATCCACTAGGTCATGTCCCTCAAGTTTACTTATTACTTTATTCATTGCTTATTGAGTCTCAACTGTCAAATATCAATATCTACCAATTCCCGATGAAGTGTGATTGCCACGCTTTAATCCCGCTAAATTGTTAGCCCCTTCCCACCCAATTTATACAGTATGAACCACGAAGCTATCCATCCATTGATCACGTCGAGTGGCCCTTCTTAGCAATGGGGGTGCTATGGTGTAATATTCTGTGCATTCACGGTTTATATCTAGGCAGAATGACCCATATACACTCACTCAATTCACATTTAACATACAAAATATCCTGAACATGTTCGTCGGTCAACTCTCTCTCTTTCAAACACTCAATATTCCAATCAACCTAACCTCCAGGCGGTTTTAAAATCCTTCACACACACTGATACGAACTCTCGTATATTCTACCTGACACGTCTATTTCCATCCATTGTTCTCATTTGCCCATAACACATGACAACACTTAAGTCACAACCACGTTCAATCTATCCAGTTCTATCTTTCGAAAACCAAGCACCCCTCAAATTGTCCAATTGCATTTGCAATTGGTGAAAATGAGAGTAGTCTGATGCCATCGATGTTTTATTGCAGTGAAACTATGGTATGAAGTAGGAAGGAAAGATCTAGAGTTAGAGCAGTGCAATTGAACACTTTCAGGGGTACTTGGTGTGCGAAAGATAGAACTAAATGGATTGAACGTGGTTGTAATTTAAGTGTTCTTAAGTGGTGTGGGCATATAGAGAGAAGGGATGGATATAAACTTGTCAGGCGGATTATGACCCATGGGTAGGAAAATACACGGCCCAAGAAATAAAAGAGGAACTTGAAAAAGAACAAGAATGGGCAAAGATCGAGGACGTGATCAAATTTAAGAACCAGAATGGAGAAGCCCATAGTGACGTCTTCAAAGTGATCTTCAGATCTACGGAAATTTCAAAGAAAGCCGCCGAACAAGGACTCCTTGCATTCTACACAAAAATCTCTCCCGGTCAAATCGAAAAAGCAACATTCGTGTCAGTGCAAGTGTGCTTCACACGCTACGCGCTAGACAAGCACATAACCAAGGAATGTACCTTCAAAGGAAAAGCATGTTCTAAATGCTCAAGCCAAGATGACAGGTGGGACGAGCCCAGAAGCACAGAAAAAACTGCTTAAACTGCGGAAATGGGCATAGTACTCTAGCCATGTCATACCCAGTTAAAAAACAATTAATTCAGAAGAAAAAAGCTAAGATTAACACAGAGAAGGAAAGAAGGAAAAATACTTCCTACGCCGCAGCAACAGCTAACGGAAGCGTCACTGCACCCGCCGCACAGACTACAACAGTCAATATCGAGAGTAGCATGAAGCCCGACTTAATTCGGTGTATAATTCATGCCCACTTTGTCAACTGAACTGAATACCATGCTTGAAAAGAACGGGCTGAAAGAAAATGTGGAAACCCACTATTGTCCAAAAGGACAATAGTAACCAAGTAGAAGAAGTAGAAGACAAAAGGGAAATGAAAACCGACTCTGAAGAAAAAGACACCGACGAAGAAAACACAAAAAACGAACTCAGAAAAACAAAAATCAAAAGTGACCACCCAAGACTTCAACATAAAAATTTACGGATCCCATGCTTACCTCCTTCCAAAGCAATATAAGCAGAAGGAAATAGTCGATGGTAAAATATAGATGGGAATACGAAGCAGATGCAGACGAAATGGAACGTCACAATGCACTGAAACAGGAAATGATACACATCGCCCCAGAAACATGCAGCAACATCTCGTGTGGTGGATTTGTAAAGAAAAGAAATGGACCCACTCGACCCTCAGGCCGACCAGAAAAAACAAAGTCAGGAAGAGACCACAAACAGATATTAACAAAAGTGGACACGTATCAATGTAGAAGTATAATATTCACCTTGTACGTTAACGGCTGGAAGGGGAAACGCATAATCTACTCGCACATAATAAGAAACGAAGACCCATACCTAATAATCCTAACAGAACATGGTATGAACACAGAGACGGAAACAATAAAAATCCCCAATTATAAATTCATAGCAACCAACTAATCACAGACAAGATATGACGGAGTTGCAATAGGTATTAAAAAAGGAATTCATTTCACAGAAATAAAAGACCTAGAAGAATCATTTTTAGCAGTAAAAATAAAAATAACCACAGGTGATCTGGTTATAGCCGGGGACTACCAACCCCCAAGACGCTCGTACCTACCGATACCCAATTTCATTAAGCTCTTCTGTAGATAGGTCTTAACCTCTCTAGCCGGAGACCTTAACGCAAGGTGTAGGGAAGCAGGGTACGCAAACCATACAAATGGAACGGGAAAACCCTTCAACTCCTAATGCAAAAAGGCATACTAAACAGAGAAGGACCAGATTTCTTTACTCTTACAGCCCGAGCCTCGACTACCCCAGATATTATTTTAACGAATCAAAACTTCAATCTAAATCACCACGCACAGCCAGGCCCCGCAACCCCCTCCGACCATTTAAGCATAATTACCACCATCTTAACTTTGCCCATACAAATATTAAATAACACGCAAAAAGACAACCAGCAGAACAAACTGGGATGGATACAGACAGTACTTAAACACAATAGAATCTGTATCCCTTAGCAACCAAGGTAAAGAGGAAATAGATGACCAACTAGAATTAATTACCAGAAAAATCAGAGAGGCGGACAGTATACACACCCCAACAATAGAGTACAGATCTATATACTTGCACCTAGATGGAGCTAAGAGATCCAAGACGAAATGGAAGAGTTTCAGAACATAATAAATGAAATCAGGATATCGGGAAATACGCTGCAAAGGTACAGAAGTATAGTCGCAATGAGGAGGAGAATAGACACCCTCATCAATGAAAATTTAGACCTTCTCTGGAATAATATAATAGGTAAAATGGAAATAGAAAAGGATCCAAGGAAATTCTGGAGACAATACAGAAAATTACGCGGATCACAGCCAAATGAGGAAATAAGCCTGAAATACAGAACAAGATAGTAGAACAAAATGAGTAGCTTCAAGAACACTTCCAAACACACTGGAAGAAGATATTTTCTATTTCACTGTAAGAGAACCAAGAATTCGACAAAAAGTACAAAGAAGAAATTAAACATAGCTTTGAAACACAACGTGAACGTACTTTACGGTTTAGAGGCATTGATGAACAAAGACACAATCTCCTGGGGGAAAAAAAGCCTTTTACAATGGATGAATACCTGACAGCCTTAAAATCCTTTAAACAAAAGGCTCCAGGACAAAGTGGGATATCCAAAGCTCACCTCATCAATGCCGCAGAAATGTGCGCGAATCGGTAGTGAAGATCTTCAATGACTGCCTAAATATGGAAAACTTCCCCCAAGCATTTGAAACGGCAAAGATGATCTTCCTATCGAAGCCGGGCAAAACACCGAAACACCAAGTCGGAAGCTTCCGTCTGATCTCGCTCCTGGAATTTCTAGGTGAAGTCCTAGAAAAGCTCCTTAATGAAAGATTGATCAACCACCTTAACCTATACAACCCACAACAGCAAGTGTTCCGGAGCAAGCGAGAGACAGACACCGCGCTAGCAATCATAACGGAAAAGATTGCTACAGAAACAGCGCGAGGCAACAGAGTTAATATTGTACCCCGTGATGTTGCTAAAGCCTTTGACAAGGTGTGGTTGCACGGCCTAAAAGCCAAAGCCTGTGACTCTAATCTAGAAATAAACCTCTGCATGCAAAACACTGCAACTACCTAGACGAGAGGAAAGCCGTATTGCAGATAAACGGCCAAACAGGTGACGCAATTAATCTGCATACAAGTGTACCACAGGGAGGCTGCCTCTCACCAACGCTGTGTATTCAACCCTCTGCTATTTGCGGTTGGTCATCCGCGCCTTCAACTATCCGCGTAAAATTTTTAGGGGCCTTAAAGTTAAAAAATTGCGCTATTTCCAGACATCCGCGGAAACCTACGTACATAGTCGTAAAACGTAAGTGTTGGTTGGCTGAGACGGGATGATTCCAGCCAATCAGCATTCAGATCTCACTCGCTAGACTACAGTATGTATAGTATATGTACCAATTTCCCACGCTACATTCAGTACGCTTGTGTCCCACGTGTGTGAACGGTGATTTGTGTATTTGTCGTAATTTTGCGTGAGTAAACATTATACAATAAAATAATTTAATGTGTTCTGATACTTTATTTCGTACTGTATGTGTATGGACATGACAAAACATAACTTCTTGAATTAATATGGGGACCGTATTACGATGTTTGGGAAGGGTTGAGGGTGTTTTGGGGGTAGCGTCAACTATCCGCGGTTTTTCAATATTCGTGGGGGTTCGTGGTCCCTATCTCCCGCGAATATGTGGGTTCGACTCTACACAGTGTACACCAGGGACCTTCCGCATCCAACCCATGAATGTGCAATGTATACACATACAATTAGTGGACGGTATCACACAAATGGTGACCAGGGACCTAAAAAAACCCAGGGACATCACCCTAAGAACAGGAAGAGAAATTAAAAACCTGAATGATTATAAAAAAAGAACAAAATAAAGACAAACAAAGATAAGTTCAAGTTAATACTCATGAACAGAAAGAACAAAGCCACTGTACGAGTAGATGGAGAGGCATATCCTTAACAACAACAGGCTATACTTGCCATCTACCACAAAAAATCACCGAAGCAAAATTCACCTTATCAGCACTATATAGATTCAGACAACTACCAAGCAAAAAAAAAGAAAATTATACCTGGCATTAGTACAAACTAAGCTCCTATACCCAATAGTACCATTAACGCATTAAGTAACTCCCAAATCAAGAAGATCCAAAGAGTCCAAAATCAAGCCACTAGATTCATAACAAATACAAGGAGACAAGATTACATACCAGCAGAAGAACGCCACCGAAGAACTACTATAGAACCCATAAACACATTCTTACAAAAAAGAGCAAGAAAACTGTGGGCCAAAAATAAAAATACAATACCCCAGAAAATAATAGACCAAACCATTGTACAAGAAGACGAGATCCATCATATGCACTACAAACAAGGCTTCGACGGAAGCCTGAGAAAAACATTAACAAACGTCAATCCAATTTATAGGTAATAAACTATAGTACATAAATGTAACTACTAGAAACGTAACAACTAAAAAAGATAACCGATTATGACTACCAACTATACAACTCAAATAAGAATCTCAATGAGAAATTAAGGAAAGTAATTACTGACCATATTAAGGAAAAAAAATAAATAAATAAACAAATAAATCCAAAAAAATAAACAAAAAACAAAAAAGCGAAAGCACAAAAAATAAATAAAACCAAAATTAAATAAAATGATACATACGCTCAATTGAGCAAATGAAAAAAAAAGGTTCAAATGCTTAATATAACTACGAGAATGTATCTCAAAAAAATAAAAAATTATAAAAGAAAAACGAAAGCGTTAGCCTGGCACAAATCTTTAACATCCTCACTGCATCGTCTTCATCTATCATCCTACACACATTAACACCCACACCAACACACTTTAATTTCTATCTATCCTATCTTTCTCTCTTCACATTCTAACTTATGCATCTTATGCTCTTTTGCTTATACGAGAGTTCATGTCAGTGTGTGTGAGAATGATTTTAAGACCGCGTGGCAGTTAAGTTAACTTGAGAATTGAATGTGTGAAACAGAAAGGGTTAACTGACGAACATGTTCATGATATTGTGTATTGGCGATTTTAATCTGCTTTATCTGAACCACTATCCTTCTCATACATACATCCTAGATACTTTGAAAACCACACTTGTTCAAGGGGTACACCACAGACTCTAACATCACAGCACCCATCATCCGCACCAAACTTCTTTATACTCTTCCTCCGACGGCCGAACGTGACTTTGTAGTTTTAGTTTGCTTTTTGTGGATTATTTTTTATTTACTTTTGACTTTAGGTGTTTCTATTTTAGTATTTTTTATTATAAACTAATAGTAGGCTAAATTGTAAAGAGAGCGTTACTACCTATTGTCAGATGGATGTTTTAGAAGAAAAAATCCAACTTTTTGCCTTCACCTTCAACCCAGGAGGCAAACGCCTCTTACCCTTCCAAATCTTTCTCAACTTCAACCGCACCATATTAGCAAAATGCATATTATTATCATAAATATTTATGAATAATATGCTAAATTCTAAAAACGTTTAATTAACTATGTTAAATACATTATCTATGAGGGGAGATTTATACTTTTGTCCAAGGGTGTTTCTTTCAAACACTTCCCTGCATCTCAAACACTTCCCTTATGCGACATGAAGGCATCCGGCGCAGTAACGAAACTTTCTCTCTTATCGAATTGTATAAAACGAGATCGACTCCTTTCATCTAGATTAACAAAAGAAAAACTTATTCGAGAAATAAAACGACAGTGTTTTAGCTAACTAAGCTCTTCATCAATCCCTAAGAATAAGCTCTTCTTTCAGTCATGAGAGGATATCTCATAAACTATCTTTTCTAACGCATTAAAAAGGCTGGCTTACGAGATATCCTCTTGTGACAAGAAGAAGAGGTTCTTCCGAGAGCTTGATGAAGAGCTTATCTACAACATTGCCATTTTAACCGCCTAATTATAATTGGCCCATTGAAAATACCTTTTGATTTTCAAGGCGAAGCTAAAGTAAATTATATGATTTTTCCAATCTTTTCGATACTATGGATAAAATTAAAAGAGCTAATTTATACGTAAACTTTGGTTTGCTTAAGAAATGCTGGCTTATGAGATATTCTCTTGTGATTGTAAGAAAGGAGTCTTCCAAGGGCTCGATGAAGAGCCTACTTATATACAACATTGTCATTTTAACGGAATAATTATAATCGTACCATTGCAATTAATTTTCGAGAACTAAAAAGTTCTTCATTTTAAGTTTTAGTTGATTTTTTGACTGCGTAATTTTCTATGTTTCTATCTTCGCCCTCCTCTTCAAGCCCGTTGTAGGTTCTTAGTCGAATATTAATAGCCTTCATTAAACCTTCTTTTACCTACAAGGACTGAGCTAAACTACCAATTCTTTTTGTTATGGCAGTAAATAAAGTAAATATTTCCATTAAATAAACTATTGGACACTTTAAGGCTATATATAGGTCGTCATGGAAAGGATTATGGCAAATCTGTACTTTTGGAAACCATTACTGAATTTCAGAATTTGAAAAAGAGCAAAAATGGCTAAAAGAAATTCGAAAGGAGTGAGGCTGACTTCTAACATTGTGACTCTGAAGTCGTTCTAAGCTAATGGATAGTCGAGTGTATTAAGATCCCGTCCCTTAATCTCCCTATCACAGTGTCAATGATTCGAATCGACCGGCCATTATCCTACATGTTTGATTTGGCCGTTTCCAAGGCAACCGAATTCATCTCCCACCAATTTATAGGCAGAGATTTAGAGAAGCGGAGCTTCGAAACTCAATTAATTTATACTTTCTACTCTTACCACTCAGCTAAGCTCCTCAGTACCCAGGTAGCTATAGAGTAAAAACTGAGCGGGTAGTTGGTAAATAGCGCATGGGGACCAATGAGTACCAAGAGGCGGTATCAATAGTTTCTGATTAACTACTACCAATATCAGCTGAAAACGCGAATTAGCAAGAGACGAGTAGAAACTAGGTAGGTATGATCGTTTTTTTTAAATGTTTAACGCCTACTATGACATTTTTGGGTGATCTAAACAGGCTAAAACGACAGTGTGAGTTTTAAAAGAGGCGCAAAAGATGACTCAAGAGAAACCACCACTTTCTATCGAGGTGCTAGGGTAGGACATCGTGCACTTCTATTTCAGATTTTAGTTGTAGCAATGGTAATTCCCTTCCTATACCATCTAACCGCTTGCTATTAGGTATGGGGCGACAACACCATAAGTACTGGGCAGCTACCTTTGGGTACTAACTTACTTTTCAACAAATTATCTGAAATTTAATAAATCATTTACTTTTATGATTACGAGATACAAATCGGTGTTATTTACAAACCCAAATGTTATGCAATGATCAATGAATAAAAGGCATGAATGATAAAAATAGAGATCAAGCCATAGTGAAATATTCCTCGATATCTTCTTTCCCCTTAATGACAATATTTCTAACTGCAATATGGATGAAATGTATCAGGCGGGGTTCAAAGCGAAGCACTCTGCTGAAACCGCTCTTCTTAATGTTTCAGACGGTTTACGTAGAGCAGCCGATAGGGGTTGTACGTCCATTTTAGTCCTACTAGACCTCTCCTCTGCTTTAGACTCTATCGACCACACTATCCTCCTTGATCGACTTCCCACTTTCCTAGGTCTCTCGGGCACTGCACTAGATTGGTCCCGCTCATACCTCTTCTTCCGTAGTCAGTCGGTTGCGCTCGATACCCTCTCCTCGAGACCGCGCCCATTCATTTGGCAGTGCCTCAGGGCTCAGTCCTTGGTCAATCCTCTTTCGCATCTACTTACTTCCTCTTGGCTCACTTCTTTGCAATTTGGGCCTGTCCTTCCACCTCTATGCTTATGACACTTAGATATACCTTTCCTCATCCCCTGTATCCTTCTCTCAATCAATTACCAAGCTCCTATCAGCCTACACCTTCATAAACGAATGGCTGTCTGCCAACTTTCTCAAACTTAACCACGATAAAACTAAAGTTCTCCTTGTTGGTCCCACTTCGATGGTGAAGAAATCTAAAGCACTCTTCCCCTCCCTTAACCTTGGGGAAACCAATGTTGCCTTCTCTGATACCGTCAGTAATATTGGCGTTTAAACCGCACATCCATCGTATATGTAAGTCTTCCCTCGGTTTCCTCCGCAACCTTTCACGTGTTCGATCCCATTTTGATCGACGGAGCCTTGAGACTGCTATTCATGCCTTCGTCACGTCACGCTTATACTACTGCAATTATCTTCTAATGAATCTCCCTTCTTCGTCATTTCTCCCCCTACAACTAGTTCAAAACTATGCTGCCCGGCTCCTCATTCGCTGCCCCCGGTTCTCTCCTTCGATGCCTCTGTTACAGGCGTTACCTGTTTACCTATTCGCTTCCGTACCCCTATAAAATTCTTCTCATCCCCTACAAGGCCCTAAACCTCTTTCGTCTGCCGTCTTCCGTTATCAAACCCCTCAGGCACTCCGCTCTAACCTCCTGAACATTCCTCGTTCTGTCCTCTGCTCGATGGGTGGCTGTTTCTTCTCAGTGTGTGCTCCTAGACTCGAGAATGCTCTTCCTGCTGGAGTCCGATCCTCTCCCTCCCTTGCTACTTTTAAACGTCTCCTGAAGACTCATTTCTTCATAATTGCCTTCTCTCCCCTGTAAACATTCTCTACACTCGCTACACAACCTGCGCTTTGGAAGGTCTAACAGCTCTGAAGGGTGCATTATAAATGCCTAGTATTATTATTATCCCGATGAGTGTCTAAAAACCGATGTACCCCCCTGTAAAAACCGATGTATTCCACCTGTTTGGATAGACGTGAAAGGAACTTCGAGCTCAGCGATTTACATAGTCTCTCTTTCAATGTCAATATGAAAATTCCCTACATAGAGTCACTATAGATAACGTATCATAGGTCATAGAAATAGACTCGCCTTTTGAACTCCAAAATTATTCGCATAGGCCATAGAAATAGACTCACATTTTGAACTCCAAAAGTATTCGCATAGGTAATAAAAATAGACTTGCCTTTTGAACACCAAAAGTATTCGCATAGATCATAGAAATGTACTTGCCTTTTGAACTCCAAAAGTATTCGCATAGGTAATAGAAATAGACTTGCCTTTTGAACTCCGAAATTATTCGCATAGGTCATAGAAACAGACTTGCCTTTTGAACTCCAAAAGTATTCGCATCGGTCATAGAAATGAACTCGCCTTTTGAACTCAAAAAGTATTCGCAAAGGGCATGGAAATGGACTTGTCTTTTGAACCCCAAAAGTATTCACATAGGTCATAGAAATGAACTCGCCATTAGAATCCAAAAAGTATTCGCATAGGTCATGGAAATGGAATTGCCTTTTGAACTCCAAAAGTATTCGCATAGCTCATATAAATATAGTTGTCTTTTGAACTCCAAAAGTATCCGCATTGGTCATAGAAATATACTCGCCTTTCGAACAAACCCCAAACGTATTCTCTTAGGTTCAAATTGGGGAAGCCAGCAAGCCGCAATGCCTCCATTTTTCAGGCTTAGTTTTGTCAAATACCATTAGAAACCTTTCTCAGAGTACGATGGTTTGTTGCCTTGCAGGAGAATTGACTAATTTCGTACGGCCAAAGTGTAAGGCCTGATTTTTATTATTATATCATAGTATAAGAACGAAAACTACAATGTACCCAGAAATAGTATGCGGTTACTAGAGAATTAGTGGCTACCTTCCACTGCATCGTGTACGCCCTGGGAATGCTCTTCATCCAAGCAAGCAAGATATAGCGTGCTCCAATGGGTGAGTGAAAACGATCCCATCTACCTCATGAGTGAAGGTTAAAATTTCCCATTGATACAGTTTAAACGCTGTTAAATTGGATACAGTAACTTGTTTGGTGTAGGTGAAGAGCGTCTCCCATGTGTGCCCGATGCCAGTGTGAAAGTATCTATTTATTGCTACACCAACCACACAGTAAAACATGTCTATTTAGAAAGTCAATATAAAGAGCTGGAGTCATTTTTGACACCATAGGCAACTCTGAACAGAGCGCCTTTGTCATTTCAAACAATCCAAGCCATTAAGTGATACCTCCCTCAAGTTTGATGTGATCTAACTCATTGGAGACGTAAAGCTCCAGACCACCCTTTCTTCCAGCCTACGGTCCATCTGGGTTCGATTTTCATCTACTTTTAAACTAGAGAGACATGATATAGTGGAGCTACGGTGAAAATCAATCTAGATTATTAACTGGTATAATTACACATTAGATTTGGATTCGGGAACGTCAATTACCCCTTTGGACATTGGTTTGACCTCCATATCTCTAAAAATGGCCAATTTAGCACCTTTAGCCACTAAGTAGTGCCACCTGGTGATCAACTTATATCATATTTGAACTCAGTGACCTCAATTACCTCTGGTAGCATTGGTTTTAGCTGGCTACCTTGAGCCGGAGACTCGTTGCGGAGAGACGAGGAACACAATTTAGATTTGCATGATCCATAAACCTGCTTGATGCGCCGCAGTTAATTAAACGCATTCAAATTTAAACTCCTTATATTTTGAACCCCCATGCAGGCTTCCTTTTTTCTTGTGATCTTCCCTGAGACTAAGATGAACCAATGATTTGAGTTATTTTCCCTGATGCTGAAAATTGACATCTTGAACTTTAGGTTACACCTGGGAGAGAAACATATTTCGAAACCTTCTTGCTTGTTTGTAATAGATTTTGGAGGCATTTATCTGTTGTTGTTTGCTTTTTATCTTCCATTTCATTAAACGAAGCAGAGCTTGCCATGAATTTAGTGATTTTAGAAAAGTTACTTTGGATAATTTCAGGTAGACCCTGTGTTGGTATCCTTTCCTTAGTGTCCGAACCATTTTCTACTCTTCTAGCAAAATTCCAGGAAGATCCATTTTATCTATAGAGTGGGAAAGCACTAATTAGAGATAATAAAACAAATGGTTTATAAACGGGCATGAGTTAATATAAATGTCTCAGACTCTATCATAGAATCTTGGCACAATAGGAATAAAAAATTAGTTTCTATTTTGAAACTTTTTCTGAATTATCAGCAAAATATATTTGCATATAAATATGATACCTAGCCCCAAGAGAACCTACTCTGGTTGTATGGGGTTGGTTTCTTGAGTTTAAGTTGCCTATTCCACGGCTTACGAAGGCAACGGTCATGCTTGAAGAACCTTGTGGAATTCTTCCACTTCGTCTTCAGTGAGCACGATCAGGACAATGTGGTGGATGTGGTCTACTTAGACTTTCAGAAAGCTTTTGATAAGGTACCACACCACCGCCTTCTCTGGAAAGTGCGAGCGCTGGGCATAGACGGAAAAGTAGCCGGCTGGATCGAAAACTGGCTAAGTTGCAGACGGCAACGGGTGGTGGTGAATGGATGGGCTTCTAAGTGGGTGCCCGTTACTAGCGGGGTGCCTCAAGGTTCTGTCCTGGGACCACTACTATTCATCATCTACGTCAAAGACATGGATGGTGAAATAAATGCCAAGATTTCCAAATTTGCCGACGATACCAAGCTTGGTATGAACGTTGCAAAGGATGGAAATACTGCAAGCCTGCAGAAAGATCTTCGGAAGATTGGAGAGTGGTCGGACACGTGGCAAATGCCTTTTAACGTGAGCAAATGCAAAGTGATGCATATCAGCCACCGAAACCCCCAATCTCAGTATATCATTAAGGGCACTGCTCTTAAATCCACCGACACTGATAAGGACTTGGGTGTAACAATCACTAGTGACCTCAAGTTCTCAAAACAGTGCATTGAGGCGGAGAAAAAGGCCCAAAGGATGCTAGGCTACATAAAGCGCCAGTTTGAATATCGGAACCAGGAGATTGTACTGTGTTTGTACAACTCACTTGTCCGACCACACCTGGAGTATGCCGTACAATTTTAGAGTCCTTCATTTCGGAAGAACATCGCGAGATTGGAACGTGTGCAAGCCAGGGCAACCAAACTGATTCCCTTTATCAGACATAAAAGTTATGAAGATAGATTAAGGGAATTAGATCTGTTCTCGTTGCAAACCCGTAGATTGCGTAGTCAGCTCATCGAGGTTTTCAAAATACTTCGAGGGTTCAACAATGTTGACTACAGGGATATTTTTACACTTGTTGAGAGCAGAACAAGAAATCACGGCTTTAAACTTGAACTGAAGCGTTACAACCGCAATCTGTGTGGAAAGTTTTTTACCTACAGTATCTGCGGTAGTTGGAACGTACTTCCAGTGGAAGTTTTCAACAGTGAATCTGTTGACCAGTTCCAGTCAAGACTAGACAGGGTCTTGAAAAATGGCCGTTAAAAGACTCAAAGCATTTGAGCAGAGATGTGCCCGCTCGACTGCTAGTCCAAAGGTACCCTCATTGAATGGACCGTAAGGTCTTCTAGGGTACTTTCCTTCCTCTTTGTTACTCCTTGTTGTTATTTAGTTCCTACCTACTCAAGTTGTCTCGGGCTATGTATATTAAACAATATTCGCTAATAATTTGACCAATTACTTTATAAACTCCTTTCCAAAAACACACTGGCAGCGATGCCTCGTTGAATTTCCTTGTTTCTTTATTAAAAAATTGTTAAATATTTGGCGTTTAACAACTTTCGGACTTAAGTACATCTTGCTCCTCCTCTCAAACACTCTTGGTTCTTACTTGATTAATTAAAAAACTGACTAAAACCATGCTATAGCAAATGCTAACATAGAAAAGACCTAACCTTCACGATTCTTCTTCAATCTTATGCCTTTATTCTTCAATCCAATTTACGTTTCTCTCAATATTCAACCCAAAAAGACTTTCAGCAGACATGGCCATAAAACCAAACACTTTCTTTAATCATCTTCATTTATCCAAATCTGCCGAAACTCAGTATCTTTTCGGCCCCATATATCTGCTCTCAAAGCAATTAAGAGTACCATAAACACTAATAAATACTACAAAAACCTCGAGCCATTTACATAGAAGTACCTTGTGTCGTTTGACAACTTCATTTACACTCGGAATCTTAAAGGTTCTATGGTCATATCTGTTTATTTTTCATATTTCCTTTATTAGCTGCTATTTGCCTATATGTTGATGATGATGTAATAATCGAATGAAAGTATAATGATTTGTTGATTGCAAGTTTTATTTTTGCAAGCTCCACAAAATTTGATTGAAGTAAGACAGAGATGTTTAGAGAATGAAACACCTAAATAATATGAATAATATAAATAATATCATTATTCATAAATAACCTCATAATCGAACAATGTTGCTAATCATAAGTTGTGACTCTGAAGTCGTTAATTATAACGTTTAGGATTAAAGTTTGGGCAAAGGGGCTACATTTGAATTGTCCATCTTTTACTTTGAAATTGGGGGACTTGTTTTATTAATGTGGATTCCACAATTGTTATTTTCGAAAATCTCTCCAAGGATAAACCTGATCATGAACAATATACTTAATGAACTAAAAGTCCCCCCCCCCCCAAGATTAATGACATTGTTCAGTTTTGAGGCTGTGTATAGAAGTTGTCTTTGTCCTTTGCTCAGTGTACGACTGAGGATGTTATAGGAAAGATCATACTAAAACTAGTCTAGTGAATAATAATATTATGCTAATATACAGTGTTTTTACCCTCACTATAAATATGTGAATTTCCAAATGTCCATCTAAATATAAAATTAAATATATTATAGGAAATTATAAAGTTTTGTTCTTTGGATTCAGAGACAAAGAATTCGAGGCAAATGAGCTGCGGTCTAAGCTAATTGAAACAACGCTTCCGATTTTAATGAAATCAAGCTACATCTGGCGTTGTTAATCGCTGAAAAAAGTTCCAATCCAGGGGCAATTTCACAGGGGTTGTCATGTACCCTAGTACCTCGAGGTTCATACTCCAAGTTAAACTGTATGTATCTGGTGAGAGCTAAAGGGCCTCAAATAGTCTTACCCAATTATTTTCTAGTTTAATGTAACTGATAAGATCTGTGCAGCCATCGGAAGAGAAACATATTTATGATTTAGGAGCCAGGATTGGATGTCTTTTTAATCGCGCCTATGGGGGTGGGGTATATGCTACCGGGTGTGTGTTACCAGTTTATGTGGTGGTATAGGTTACCAGTTTGTGGGTGTGTGGTGAGTAATTATAAGTGCGTGTATTGAAGAGTTCTCGTAGCTATTGCGCTCACTGGTGACGAGGAATTTAGACAGTGGGCCTATTTTATGCTTCCGTTGAATTGGTTCTGACTCCTTATAATTTCTCACTAGGGTTATGCGTTAGGTTGAGCTTACCTAAGGTGTCTCAGTAATCTGGGTAAGTAAGGACTTTGAAAGGACGCGGCTAAGAAAATATAACTTTATTCTTAAATTGGCCTACTAAAGGGGCAAGCGGAAACATCTTGAGTTCTCTGCAGTCAATGTGTAGGCTTTCTGTTTTACGCAAAGTGTCGAATCTGAAGGCGGCAGGACTTAGGCGAGTAAGGACTGAACTGAGTTAATTAATAAGGAATAAAGATTCTGAATAATGAGAGTCTGTCAAATATATATATATATATATATATATATATATATATATATATATATATATGTGTGTGTGTGTGTGTGTTGCGTATCGTTGGAGCGTGACCTTGACTTGTCCGTGAGGAGGACCCCGTGGTCTAGAGTTCGTTCGTTAGTTCCACCCCTTGGGCAGAGTTTTCAACAGGTCTGTGTACCTGTTGTGACTACATATTTTTCATGGATTTAGCTTAATTATTGAGAATCACTTATTGCCGGTCTCTGTGAAATTTCTCTGGTCAGACCCTTAATTTGTTCAGCTGCTGATAAATGTTCCCAACACGTGTATGTTTGTTCGTGTGCAATCCCCGTATTTGTTCATGGGGTCACCTTTGATATCTTCGTATTTGTGGGTTTCCGCGCGACTGTAACGACCGCTTGCTTAGATCTATTTGTACAGTGTAACATATATATAGTTTCGTTTCTTTAATCCCTTTAGTTTTCTATTTATTAGACTTGGCATATTATTTCCTTAATTTACACACATAGCAATTTTGAAGATTTGATAAAACAAGTGAGCGTTCACTTGTAGGGTTTCTCGCTATTCCCATTAAATCCTGTAAGTTAGGGCCAGAGGCCTACCTATTTCATAGAACCAGCACCACACACCCATCTGGTGACTCCCATGAAGCCATAGATCGCAGCATCAAGGATTGGAAGTCGCTTGGCAACATCAAAAGGTTTAATTAATCGGCATTTGTCGTCCTCAAGTAAAGTCTGAAATACGGTTTTGGTGCCCGTTTGTGTGAAAAGATATACAGTTTTTAAATTATTCACTGTCTCACCGAATTCTTTTTATGCGCTTGGAACAGAACCATTTAGAAGATGGTCTAAAGAAATTGAACTTGAAAGCATTAGAAGTTAGAC
This sequence comes from Ceratothoa steindachneri, assembly GCA_963969495.1. Lineage (NCBI taxonomy): Eukaryota > Metazoa > Arthropoda > Malacostraca > Isopoda > Cymothoidae > Ceratothoa > Ceratothoa steindachneri. The sequence continues at coordinate 81,897,721 of OZ018327.1, forward strand.
GATTTGGATAATTTGTATCATCACTACATCTATCGAATTAGAATTGAAATTCTTATTCTGTATGATTGGGAAGAACAAAGTAGCAGACAGGTGCGTATAATCTGAAAACCTCCTCTAATCTGCTTTTATCGCCTGGTGCAGTCACTGGCTAGGTCATCGTATTTTTCCCCCTCGTTTCATTGGTCATAGCAATTAGGTCATCGTCGTTTTAGGATCATTGCCCTCATCCCCCAACACATGCATCGTTTAGGCACACATCTCTTTAGCCAATATTTCTGTTGCCAACCGCTACAATTTGTCAGCACTGACACTTTATAACCTTTTTCACACACACAGACACTCATAACTCCGCTCTCCAAATTTTCAGGCATTTGGCACACATTTTAAGAATCTTGTCAATAAATATCAAAAATCAAATCTGTTTTACACATCCTTCCTCTGTATGTATGTAATACATCCATCCTCACCCCAATCAACCCATTCTACCTACCTTTTATAACCATTATCCTACCATGAAAATTCCTAGCAGCACAACAGTCAAAATTCCCTTATTTTTGCAGACCACTCTTTCTCTCAGAATTCTGCTCCTAACACCCACGCACCTCACATAACAAGCCAATACAATCTATTATGCAACTTTAAGTCAGTTTGTAGTTGACCTCACGGACAGCCTGATTCAACGTCATTTAGCGCCTTCATAGGATTATTACCAAAATGATTGTGTTTCCAAATGCCACATTTCCGATCACCTCACACATGGACGTGGCCATATTTTACTCTTTTTCACATCAATTCAGATATCTATGTTCGAATACTACTGCTACTGATACTGCCATTGTTGCGTCTGCTGCTGCTACTACTACTACTACTGCGACTACTACTACTATTACTACTACTACTAATAATAATAATAATAATAAAATCAAATTCTCCGAAGGTGTCCTATGTATATGACGAGAGCTTAGCCCAACTGTTTTGATTAAACAAAAGGTAGAGAATTAAAGCTTTCATTTTCTTTTAAAATCTAACACAAAAAATAAAGGTCGAAAGAAAATAAACTAATTTTAAACTGATATTCACTTTTAAAATAATAATAAAAGTTTAAATGTGCATTTTGAATACATGCTCCAAGGTCGTCAACTTCACTGTTAGCCAATTTCCCTTGCAAACCTTCGACGCTCATTGGAAGATAACCAATCGACGGATCTTTCAAAGTTCAGACTTTTAGTCTTTTCAGAGCTCAAATTATGCCTTTTCAAAAGCTATTAATTAGGGATGACAAGATATGCTCACAAGGCCTCGGTCATTAATAGCTTTATTCACTCATCATCTTGTTCGTTCTATTTAACCATTTTTCGCGTATTTTTTCCCATTCTTTTTGACTGAGAAAAAATAGACTTGTTTATTTTACCCGTTTGCTTTCTCTGATATTTAAAAAAATATATACACACATTTTAAGAATTAAAGGAAATTTACCAATTCATTGGGTCGGTAATCGCGCGGCGAATTCTGATTTATAACTAATTAGTGGGGCTCGCTTGGGTTTAATTGCCTCGCTCGTCAAGGTACACGAAGGCGTTCTGAGGAAAATTGCCTTTTCCAAGTTTAAGTTAAGTTGTTTTTTTCGTAGTGGTTTTATTTTGGGTTTATGAGGTGTTTGCCATGTGACGAAGTGGTTTAGGATTATTTATTTTAATGAGGATTGTCGTGGGTTTGATGTCTGATAAAGGTTAGGTCGGTTTGGTTTTTTACTGGTTTTATTTAATAGATGAGTTGTTTTCTGGGCTACATATGTTAGGTCAGCTCGCTTGTTTTACTATTATTTTATTAAAACAAAAACCCTAACTTAACATAGGTAACGCAGCAAACAATTCATTGAATTATTTTTTGTTACGAAGATTAGGTCAGGATTTGAATTGTTGGTTTTAATAGACGATTATGAGTTGTTTGTTGCGATATGATTCTTAAGTTAGATTGTTTAGGTTTGTTTGTTTTATGATGTTTTTGATTGTTTTTTATGATTATCTCTTATTTGTAATTACTTAAAAAACAGCTTTATTAACTCTCCCGGTATAAAGATAAATGTAACACTCTACACGTACGAGTATCTATCAGTGACCCGTTTTTGTGATTTTAGCTAACGGAAGGACACATACACATACACAAAGAAAGAACACAAAAACCACATATTTTTTATTTAGTAGATATAGATTTGAGTTAGTAAACTTAGGAAAAATGTTAAGTCAGGTCAGCTAAAGTTTATTGGCTTTATTTGATGTTTTTGCAATTTAAAATTTTTAGGCGTTATTTTAATTTGTTAATTTAATGGTTTTGAGTTTTTTTCCCTCTGTTAAGTGATTTAGTGCAGGATGCTTAGATTTCGAGGGTTTATTTACAGATTCTTTAGTTATTTGTTGGTAATGAAGGTTGTCGGGTTGTTTTGGTTTTTTTTTTTTCAATATTTACTGTTTGTTTGTTACAAAGCTTAGGTCAGTTTATGCGCTCATAGTGTTCTTGCAAAAGAGAGAGAGAGAGAGAGAGAGAGAGAGAGAGAGAGAGAGAGAGAGAGAGAGAGAGAGAGAGAGAGAGAGAGAGAGAAAGAGAGAGAGAGAGAGCAATCAAGGACATTGTTAACCGAGGAATAAAACACAAGAATTCCGAAAAAGATCGCACTAACCATATACCATCAAAATAGACGGACATCAACTCTTTTCCTGAAAAATAACCCCCACTAATATATGAGTTCACATGTACCTTAGGCGACTGTGAGCTCTTACTTACCATACCACCTCAACAATGGAGCACCTAAAAAACGAACAACAAAAAATACCTGGAACTTGCCTTAACAGAAAAATGATGGAATAAAACACCAACATTTTAGACTATGCTCTGAACAGACGCCAATTACTCCTCCTTGAATCAATTTATATTAAAGAAAACTAACCAAGTAAAAATATACAATCCAACTCCCATGAAATCTTGGCAACTGCAAGAAGAGGAAATCAAGGGGCAGGTACATTTAGGACAGATGCCTCTAGCCGCTATTCACCTCTAGCAAGCAGCTTGCCCCCCTACGCCCCACCCCTCCGGCCACCCACTTCCACTTGCTCGACCAGTCCCTACCGGCACCTTCTCAACCTGTCAGTTCGGCTATACGTGTCTACATTCCGTTCTTTAGTTTGTTAAAACAAATTTTTTATAATATATAATCGGGAATAGATGTATTAATTTCCCATACTAACTCTGAAGATGATACTTGTTGTATCGAAACGCGTCAGTATAAAAAAAAGAAAGTACTAAGGTGCATTAATTTCCTTCCACCTTGTGCAATTAATAAATGTTTTTAATGAACTTCGCTAAGCTTATTCATGGGTTGAACAATGAAGAAGAAAATTATTAACACGACACTAGCGGTCGCTTTCAGGAAGACCTGCCATGATGAAAATATGCTGCCCAAAAAAATTCACACACACACACCCATACATATATATATATATATATATATATATATATATATATATATATATATATATATATATATATATATATATATATATATTCATTATACATGTTTTATTAAAAGCGACCGTTAGTTTCGAAGATAAGCGTATCAAAGTTCATCGGAGACTGATGTTTGTTATTTTGCCAAAGGTAGAAGTAAATTAATGTAATTTAGCACTTTCTTTAATTTAACTGACTCGTTTCGATGCATCGGGTACCATCTTCAGAGTTACAATGGGGAATTATTACAAAGTATTCAGTTTATATATGTTACAGATTGTATTACCAAAATTACAAACGAAGCTATACACCTATAGCCAGGTTGGATCCAGGGGATAAAAGGTCAGAGAATTAGGTAGAAAGAGAGGGGCGAAAATGTCCTATTTAGCACTTTTAGCCACTATGTGGGGCCCCCGCGTGGTTATCTTATATCATATTTTAATTGAATGACCTCAATTACCTTTGGTATCCTCGGTTTTAGCTGGCTACATTGAGATAGCGACTCGTTGCCGAGAGAAGATGAAAACAACACGAGAATTGCACGACCCATAGACCTGCTTGTTTCGTTGCAGTTAAAACACACACTATATCCCGTTATTTAGAGGTAGGTAACTTCAACTGAATAATAATATTCCGTATCCTTGACTAGACCTTCTGGAAGGAAGTTATAATTGAATTTAAATTATATGTATTTGCAGTTATGAATCATGCGTTAAACAGTGTCTCGTCTAAGGCTAGCCAATTTTTGGACGATGAAGGAAAATCCGCGCTGTCGTAGATGTGTGAGAAAATGGCAGACATTGCAAGGTGGTCGGCAATGAGTTAGTCTTTCCCATTAATATTTATCTATTGGGCCTCTCTAATAAATATCTTTGTAGTTGGCCTCTGCTTTAAATATCTTTGTAGTGTATAAACCCTCACTACAACAAATTGAGATTAACTTGGAATTATATAAAATTATTGGAAGCAGCTTTAAAAATAATCGCACTTTATTAATTGAAGATTTAAATTGTATAAATATTAACTATGGAACCTTAAAGGCGGATGGGGAGGGGCAGAGACTATTGGAGTTTATGAAAGAAAACTACTAAACACTACCCAGACGTAAGTCTAACTAACAACGTTAATCTTATATCTGGTATTCGTAATGAGGAAGGTATAGGTTCCATCGATCAGAAATCAATTGAGCTCAATATTAATATAAATCATAACAATGATAATAATGATATTAAAATGCTAAATTTTAAACGTGCGGACTTTAATGGCTTCAACCGCAAGTTTAGTTGGATGAAGTTGGATCCAACGTTAAAAAATGTTAATTACTGATGGTCCTTTTTCACCGAGCATTTTAGAGAATTAAATAAGCAATTCATTCCGCAAAAAAATAATCGAAACGCCTCAAGTAAATCAAAATTGGAAATCATGATATCGAAGTCAAATTGAAGGATAGGAACTGTGCATACAGCGTCACAAGCGTAACGCATCCGAAGAAAATAATAAAATATACGTATCTTTACGAAGGGAATGCCAGAGAGAAATACGAAGCGCTAAAAGAAAATATGAAATTCAACTTGCCAAAGAAAGTAAACATAACCTTAAGAAGTTTTCGATTATGTATCCAATAGAAACCCGATAAGGAAAACAATAGGACCTATCAAAAATGACAATAACGAACTAGTTTCAGATAAAGAATAGGTAGCTTATATATCAAATAACTTTTTTGCATCGGTATTTATAAAAGAAGACTAGCATAATATATAACCAACGAACGACCTGATCAAATTTAACGAGCATAACCTTTTAACCGATATCGAATTCTTGAAGCAGAAATAGATTTTTATATTAGTAAGTTAAAATCCAGTAAATCTTCAGGTCCTGATTCAATCTATCCAGCGCATTTAAAAGAAATTCAAAACGAAATTTTTAACAAATGTTTAGAAGAAGGTGTCGGGCCATTAGATTTTAAGCTAGAGAATGAAACTCCTATTTTTAGGAAGGGCAAAGGAGAACGTCCGACCAATTATCGACCCATAATGGAATCCGACATTCGCGATAAGGTGATCGATCATTTGGAAGCGCATAATCTTATAAATGATAGTCAATACTGCTTTTGACAGAAACCTTTATGTTTAACTAATCTTTTAGTTTTTTTATGACAGCATGATTAAAACCTATGGTGAAAGTAGATCTTTGGACATGGTTTACTTAGACTTCACTAAGGCATTCGTCACCCTTCCTGAGAGGCAATTACTAACTAAACCTTTTGCTCATGGAATTATGGAATACCTCCTACAATGGATAGAATCGTGGCTAAGTAGTCGTAAGCAGAGAATAATTTTAAACGGCAAATTTTCAGAGTGGAAAAATGTAACTAGTAGCGTTCCCCAGGCGTCTCTGTTGAGACCATTGTTGTTCCTTATATATCTAAACGATATGCTCACTAGACTACCTGGTAAATTATGAAAATTTACGGACGACACAAAAATTGGAGGTAAAATTTAAAGTGAGAATGAAAGCAAATAATTCAGCGGGATCTAGATAAAACCTTAGAATCATCTAATAAATGGAACATGAAATTCAATTTATACAAGTGTAGAGTTTTTCACGTAGGGCGAAATTACCCAAGTTTATCTATGAAATGGGTGGTAAAAATCTTACCTCCATGGACAAAGAAAAAGATTTAGAGGTGCGAGTTTCAAAGGATCTTAAGCTTAACAAACAGTGTAACGAAGCGTGTAAGAATGCGAACCAAATGCTTGGATTTGTTGCGAGAAGCTTTCACTACAAACATCAAGGTATAGTCATACCTCTATATAAAAGTTTAATAAGGCCACACCTAGAATACGTGATACAATTCTGGTCACCTTATACACATGTAAACATCAGTTAAATCGAACGAATTCAACGATAGGCAACTAAACTAATTCCCTCGATTAAAATTAAGTCGTATAGCGAAGGATTTAATATATTAAAACTACCGACTCTCGAAACTAGGCGATTGCGATGTGAGCTTATCGAAGTATTCAAAATTGTAAGCAAATTTGAAAACGTAAATTATGAAAAAAAAATTAAGTACGATCATGGTAGGTATCACACGTAACAACGGTTTAAGGACGAAGGTTTCAAACGAACTTAGCTAAAAAATAATTCCCCTTTAAAATCATCGTTAAATAAAACGAACTCCCCACGAATGTGGTAAATCCTAGAAGTGTGAAGAGTTTTAAAAATAAAATTGACAGTTATTTTACGAATAATGATATTGTTTAAATACGGAGTCTTGTTGTGAGCTGAATGTTGCGTGAGTGAGCATCGTGGCGACAATGTGCAAAAGAGGACTACTAGCATATTAGTATAGAATGGGACTGGCTTTTGACTGGACTAAGTAGTCCTTGCTTGCTCCTTGTAACTATGTATTGACAATGTAATTCTTTATCAGGATAATTTATTATTATTGTCACATACTGGTGAGCATCATTATGATACATTGGGTCTTATCAACACTGAAAGAGCCTGGTATTAGACGTAATGCCAATAAACTTTTAGTTTTTACTGATAATGTACATTATTTAGGACATGTTCATGAAGCAATATGTGTAATCAAACCCTAACAAAGTGCGTACAATTATGGACTCAGCAGTAGGCTACCTGGTGATATTAAGCAATTACAAGCCTTTCTTGGCTCACAGAATTATTACAAACAGTTAATTTCAAATTTAACTGATAAATTTTCTCCTATATACACTTTTTTTAGGAAAATTTAAATTTGTCTGGGACAAAGACACATAAATGTGTTTTAATGATGTTGAAAAGTCATTCTCATCTAATAGAAGACTATGGTTATATAATCCTAAGTATGAGACAATATTAAAGTCTGATTAATCAGGTTATGCTAATGCTGCCGTTATTATGCTAAGAAAAGTTGCCAATCCACCAGGATTACTTGCATAATTTTCTTCGCGTACATAAAATAAGTTTGAACGCAACTAATTTAATAGTGAACGTGAAACACTTAGTGTGTTTTTTAGATGTAACATATTCAGAAAATTTCTTCTTGATAGTAAATTCGTAGTCAGAAATGACCAAATGATTATACGGAAACTTTTAGCTCATGATTCTGGAGTGCAATCGACACGTTCAGCCAGACTACAACGTTTCACTCTCAAATTGTCACAATTTCGATAGTAATTTGAATACCTGTAAAGTTTCTGATGAGGTCACTAGAGATTATCTAACAGACTTCCGGAATCTGTTTTAGAAATGTGAGCCTTACGAACTAATCTATTCGATGAAATCAATTGGATAATTAATTACATGTAAAAAACTGCATCAAGAAACCAATAGGGATAAGAACTTGCGTGAATTTAATGAATTGTATAATGTTTTGCCTATCAATAATAGTGCCATTTTTAAAATACAAACATTTAATTACAGGATTAATAATTCTGAAAGGGGATATTTTGTATAATAAGTGTTAATTCCAGAATCATTACGCGAGACAATGTTAAAATACACGATGATTAAATTGATATTTTTATTATGAAAGTCATTGCACGATCGTTAGTTTTGTACCCGGGCATTGATATGGATATCAAAATGTTTAATAAGGGTTCTTCTTATGGTCAATCGGTACAACCCAGACCCACAAAAGTCAACCACACGGAATGGATTACCTAGGTCTAATACCCCAACATCTATGCACAGTTAATATAATCTTATCATCTAACTTTAAATGAATGGTACAGTATCGAAACGTATAAGTAGTATTTGGACTACCGTGCAAACACTTCCTGATTGCCTGACAATTTTTCCAATCGGTATAATAGGGTTTAGCATAAGGCGAATAACCTAAAATAAAAGTGCCGTCTCTAATGAAGATGTACGACGATATATTTTAGGAGCATCTAAAAAGATGTTATCTAGAAGAAGTGACCCTAAAGAATTCTCTCATTAAACACTAAAATATCTATTACTTAGCCTGCAGTAGCGTTCGCGGGGACTCCCCACTCCCCATATCATTTAAGAATAAATTTTGATTGTTCAGCCAGAAGGATAAGTTTAAGCCCTTTTTAAAATCCTGGTCCTTTTCTCATTAACAACATTGTACAACAATGAAAAAAGAAACTGAAATGAAAATAACCTTTTCTTGGGGTATTTTGTGCCTAAATTACGAAGATATCATCAGTCTCTTTCTGGGGGCCTCCAGTTTGTCGTAAATTACCATATTACTTACGTTAGATACAGTGATGGTTCCGTAGGGATTGAATGCAAACCGGATTGGGCCGAAACTGACAACTCTAAACGTTATAAACGGATTTTGAGATAATTTTAATGGGGTGTTCCTATGGTACTTTTTAACCTAACTAATGAAATTTATAAACGTATACACAATATTTCTTTAGTTATATGGGTCCAAATCCGTGGTAGCTCTTATGTAGCGCTTGCTAATTTTGTAAATTACTATAAATGTTTCCTATTTTTACTTTTTATTTAATATTTGTTGCTGTTACTATTTATATTATTATTCACATACTACAATGTTTTTTCTTTACGAGAGAGAGCTAAAATGCCTAGAGAATGCAAAAATTCCCCAGACAGTTTGTTATATATGTCGATCAGTTACATTAAGACAATACAAGAGACAGTTGACTAAACATGTGTAGAAACTTTATGAGCTGTACTTTGGATGCAAAGTGGGTGACCAGGACAGACGCTGGGCACTTCACATATGTTGTGCCAGGTGCACAAGTTCCCTTTCTGCTTGGGTGAAACCAAAGGGCCTGGCCTCATGTATGGCGTACCAATGGTCTTGAGGGAGCCACGGACCATTCAACGGATTGCTACTTCTGCTTAACACATATTAAAGGTGAGTATTCAATGTGTTTTCTTTCCTAATATTTAATATATTTTCAAGAAATGTATCAATTAAAAAGATCAAAAATACATATGTTGTACTTCCACTATTTCCACAAGTAATCACAGCCAGTAATATCTATTTTTAGTCTGATTTTATTTTATTTCACTGCAGGTCGGAATAGAACCAAATGGGTGGAGGCTGTTCATAGATGCATCCCTTCAGAGCATAATAACAGTTGTTGCATATTTGGACCACCATGCCTTCAGTTCCAGTTGCTCACTTAGTCATTTGAGGAGAAACATATGAGAACCTTTCTTTTATTCTAGTCCGTATAAGTTACAATGAACAGGAGTAGCTAATTTCTGTGGTCTTGAAAGTAGTAGCACTACTTAATGGGCTACAAACTGGATACATCAAGTTTATGTGCTTCTTTTGCAAGTAGGACAGTAGGGCCAAATCAGAACATTATGTACACTCAGAATAGTCACCTCGCAAACTATGACGCCTGGATGCCATAATGTAAATCCTGAGCCACTTAGTTAAGAGGATAAATCATTTTTCCACCGCTGTATATAAAACTAGGCCTAATGAAGGAATTTTCCAAAGCACTGCAACATAACAATTCATCTTTCTAGTACTTCAAAATGATCTTCGCTAAAATAAGTGATTCCAAGATTAAAGAAAGCATATTCTTAGGCTCTCAGATTCGTCAACTTATAGCTGATGAGGACTTCGAGGTGATAATGGATGAAACTGAGCTAGCGGCCTGACATGCATTCGAAGATGTATGCAAAGAACTTTTAGCAAAGCAGAAAGGGGCCCAGCGAGGGCGTAGAGTGGAGAGCCTAATCAAGTGCTACCAAGATCTCGGATGCAATATGTCACTAAAGATACACTTTCTTTATTCTCATATGACTTTCTGTCCAAATGAGGCAGGATATGTGAGTGATGAACATGGAGAGAGAGAGGTTCCATCAAAATATAGCGTCAATGGAAAACAGTTATAAGGGAAAATGGAGCCCTGCTATGCTGGCTGTCTTCTGTTGGAACCTAAAGCGTGACACACCTGAAAGTCTTATAAACGAAGAAGTAAATACTAAAATTTAAGTTAATATATTATAGAATGCTAACAAACAAGTTGATTCATTATATATTCATTGATTAATTTCAATGGACACATTTAATCTGACTTTGGGAGCGAAATACATTTATGGTTTCGTGGAAATCGGTATTAATTGCATAATTATGATATCAGCAATTTACAAGAAATTTCTACTTGATGGGAATTTTTTGTCATCATATTTGAATTTAGCACACTTAACTTCATAATGAAATACACATGAGTTCTATGTTTTCTTTCTTGACACTAAAATTTGTTGTACAGTGCAATTTAACATTTTGTTAAGATTTATACATCTTCTTTAAGGTTAAGATTTAAGATTGCCTTTTTTGGGGGGGTTGAAAGAACCCTTGGATCATAATAGCCTCTTTACTCCCCACGAAAATAGGCTCCAATTTATAAAGTATCGAAAGAAATATTAAGTCAATCAGGACTTTATCATATGAACTAGTATGCCATTTCTTCCTCTGATAATTTTCGGTTTTAGGGAAAATAATAATTTGGCAATGGCAGTTATAAAGGTATGTTGGGGTAATGAAAGTAAAGTATTGTACTTCCCCTACCCAAATATTAATTTGGTTTGCCAAAAGAGAAACTAAGTTTAAAGAGTTTTGGTCTCTATTATGAATTATTGAGGCGTTAACTCCCTGGATACAATCAAACTTGGGAACGGGTCTTACCAGAATAAGTTATTATCCCAATTAAATAAATGTTTAACTTTCTCATTCGCCAGGCAAATACTACCTTCAAACAAAGTTTAGTTATATTGCTTTAGTGAGTCCAGTTCTAAGACATTTAAAGCAATCTATATTATATATGTATTCCGTAATTAATCGCAAAGGCACTATGACATAGCACTATGTCATATGGCACTATGCCATATGGAAACGAATTGAATATCTTAGCTTGAAGGAAAAGCTATTCTTTTCGCAATTTGTTTATAGCACGAAACCAAAAGGTCTATCCATCCACTAACTGGACAGATATTCAATCGCGCATTTATGGCGCCTGTCTAATTCGTGCAAAAAAATTGGACAAGGATAGGACATGTAATAGACAAGGTTGATGAAATTATGGCCCTTACCAATAGACACTAATGGAGTGGGCTCGAGTTCCAACTCAACTATTGTGACTATTGTAACTTGGAGTAAGAAATCAAATAAAATGATGAAATGCGTATCGTTATGGGGCCAGGCTGGGATTTAAGATGGGAGATTTTTGCCTGAGCCTGCGCTAATTACTGAGGTTAATCATGTTCTGCGTCCTTTAAACGATCCTCCTTATATCATTGAGCAATTTTACCAAATTGTTTCGAAAGTGATTAAGGTCCATTTTCTTGTTTTCTGGTTTATTTTGCTACTTAAAAGTAAATCTACAACAAAGTCATCAATGACTAGAACAGTCAGCTACAAAATAATTTAAAAGAATAGGACGCAGCTACAAATTATCAAATTAAAGAAGCTCATAAAGAGAATATGAAGTAATAAATAAGAGTGAGTCGACGCTAATGACAATTTATCTTCTATCCGGTCTCAACCTTGCCTATTTCTCGATGGAGTAAGTTTCCTTGTGCATTTCACGTGCAAGGATGATGAGACCCTAGACTATTGACACCGTTTGCCTTTAATAGAAGGATGAGGTAGATGTAAACTCTCTGAAGAAGAGCTTGAACTGAATGGCACCTAGAATATCATGTGGCATTGAATTCGATTCTTTACACATCTCTAAGAGGATCCAATCTTACCAAGGGTGACCTTTTCCTCATCCCAAACGAGTCCACCAGACTACTATAGAAGCAGCGCTGTGGACCTAATTCTGGTTTCAGCTCAGCTCCGGTGCGGGTTATGCTGTAAAATCACCGGGCTGATCTCAAAGTTCGCCCATCCATCAGGCCAAAAACCACTTGAATGGCCTCAACGACTAATTAAACGGATGCAACTGCGAGTCAAATGAGCCCGGGTGTGGTTAAGTTGCGAAAGTCGGCAAACTCATCTGCGAGTCATTCCTCGACGCCATCTTCTAAAACTACACAACTTAGACCAGCCTCACTGGCTCGCTAGCGTATAAAAGCAATCATACATGAGCACTATATATAAAATTATAACGTTTATTTGCGAAAGAATATATGATTATCCTTGATTTTCTAACCTATTCGATCTTAAGGATTATACATAGATGCTTCGAGTTTTCTGCTCGTTACTAGTGTGCCAGGAACTACTATTTCCGTCGTACAGTAAAATTATACTTATCTTAAACTTTTTCTATATTAATTATGTTTCTAATTCTTATTATGTTTGTAAAGGCTCCTTATCCTAGAAATTTCATATTATTTTGCGCTATTGGTGTTCTGTTGCGACTGGACATTTTCCTTTTGGAAGTATCCATCGAAAGCCCTACATCTCGTTTCGTCGTATCAATAACATAATTTAGATTAATTTTCTTTATGAAAAGGCCTTGCCAATGTTATGTCCTCAAACGCAACATACGAGTATATCTTCCTCATTTGGACGTTGGTAGTGTATATATAATATGTTTTTGGATATTAAAACTCTATATAATCATAGGCATAATTGCTAGAGTAAGGTATTAATAACCAAGCCGATGTATTTCCTAAACATCCTAGATTACTATTAGCATGAGTTTGTTTTCACGCTTGGAGCAAATAACTTGTTTTATTAGTTTGTGAAGAGATTAAATTCAAATATTTTTTAAATTTTCGTTAAAGAAACAAATAATTATTCCCCAAGATGAAATCTCACATCGATTCATTCGCTATGAAGAAACGTCTTGTGCAGCAATCAAGCTCCACCGCGGTAGGGATGATCATTTTCATAAACCAATTACAATAATGTCGGCAAGTTTCAAAGTGACTTGAAAGCAGGTACTGTATGAGGCAAATTTTACATGGATGCATTTTTTACGGCGACTTCAAAATTTTCTGAGCACCTCTACTGGGCAGATCACCAACCTGAATGGTGTCAGGGAAAATTTCGGGTTCCTTTTAAAGCCCTTTTTCTCACATTTAAAATCCTAAGCGCCGCAACTTCGACTTACCTTTTCTCCAAACTGGCTGTGTCCAAACAATAAAGAAGCCTTCGCTCTCCTGTATTCCGTTATTCGCACTAGTCTCTGCTGCATGGGTGATTGTGGCTTCTCTGTAGTTGCTTCTAATCCGTAGACTGGTCTTCTCCCTGGCATACACTCCTCTTCCTCGTCGGACGCTTTCAAGCGGGCTCAAAATTTCCACTGCTTCTGTCAGAGCTTTTCCTAGTCGATAGACGGGCGCCTTGTGGAGTCTTTAAGGTCTCAAAGTGGACCTTGTAAACTTCTATTATTATTATTTCCTCGGTCAGCAACTTACTTTACTACTGCTTGACATATTCGTCTAAATTTACTTGTTTTAATCTTGTCATAAAAAAGCATGATACTATATATTTGAGTACGTGTTTCCGGTCTTAAAGTCTCTTCGAAGAGCTTTTGTTTGGGTGTATGACTGCAAGTCATCCATTCATGAGATAATGGTGCACCAAGAAGACCACTACTCCAATATTTATAAAATGTCTCCTCAAAACCGTTTTATGCTCCCAACAACCCGTTGCTTACAATATAGAATAATTTCATCAGGAACATAAATCATGTTTAAATTTTTTTTTAAATATCACCAAATGATTAATAATAAGATTTTAACAGAGCATTTAATGCAATTTAGCAGTATTTCAATAATCATTTGGTGCAGTCCCACAACAAAGATAACTTAAAAACCTTTGCCACTCATGCCATACATGAGAATTTAAAATTGGATGACAACAAGGTTAAAAAACGGAAAGATAGAAATATCAAGATCGATGTTTCATCAAAATAGTGAAGTATGCTAGTGTTAGCCCCAATATTAAAACAGATTTGTGAATACCATAAACTAATTGGCTCCAGCTTTTTTTAAACATGTGGCCGTAAAGACCATTGTGAGAAAACTAAACGCTGATCCCTCAAAATCCCTAACTACAGTCACATTTCTGAACTACCATCGGTCTATAAAATCTTTATATCTACCACTTCGATTCTCTGTTTGAATTTAATCTTAAACGTGATCCCCGCATTTAATCTGCAAAATTAAATGTCTTCCTCTTTCTGTCTTGGCCATCAAATGATAGGGCTTTTTCCATTCTAAGTGTGCTAGACCTCAAAACTACTCTGTAATTTAATGGACTCTATTTATAACAGTATTGGTAAGTGAGAGAAGCTCCTTCCTTGATATTAAAACGAAGTAATTGTGTCTTCTTTGGAATTGACTTGAATCCCTATCTGTTGATTGACAAACAACCGCAAAAAGCCTTCTCTTATCGAACAGGATAGTATTGAGATAACTTGTTCCGTGTGTGCTGTTTGTCATGGTCATTCTTTTACTCCTGATGACATTTCGAACCAAAAGGTCACCGCTAGACTTAAAGCTTTTTATCCGCTTTTATCAAAACCGTTTTGGCGAGAAGGCACTGCCGCACCTAACGACCTCCTGAGGGCAGCCTCACTTTGTTGCTCTCTTACTACCCTTCTTCAATATCGAAAATCAACGTTAATTCTTAAATCACAATTTACTTTAATCGTATTGCTTTCATGGAAGATCGTGGACATTACAATCATTGATAGGGTACACGCGCAATTGTTATACACATTATCATTGTGTTCCATTGCTAACTCATTTTATGGGAAACGCATTAGCTCAAAATATCCGTACGCTGATTTTTAATGCACTAAACCTCTGCTAAACTGTCGTAGAATGGACTCTCGACGATATACCATATCTGACTATTCGTTGAGGGAACTATTCATTTATATTTAGAGTGCGTGGTGTCTGGGTTTAACGATATTATTTATCTTCAATATGCTTAAGAAGTGGAACTGAGCTCAAGGATAATAATATGGCTATCATTAATAAAATAGAGTTTTATTAATAAAAACTATCAACAACACACAAAACGGAAAATATTGACATAAACAGAGAATGGAAAGGGTCGTGGAAAATCTAGCTAATCCAAGGATTGAGATTTGAAAGAGATTTAAAAAGGTAAAACAAATAAAAATTAAAGGGATGGGATGGTTCGCTAAACCATTTAAAGCGCAGGATAGGGTTGACAAAAGGGTTAAATACTCAAAGGTAACGTTCAGCTTACGTAATTACACGTGTTATGCAGAAGAAGGCGACGTGAAGGAATCTTCAGTCCACTAGGGAGTTCCAGCCGAAGGGTGGGGGGAAATTAAATGATCCTGACGTGGCGTCTTGGGAATGAGAACCGTTTCTTGGCGAACGGGCTTGAAGAACAATGGCTGTTCTACGTTGTTCTCTTCTGAACAACAGGAGGGGGGGGGAGAACCGGCTCTTGTCTACCGGTTCAAAGAACAATGGCTGTTCTAATGTTGTTCTCTTTCTAAACAACAGGGGGGAAGGGTGGGAACCGTTTCTTGTCAACGGGTTCAAAGAACAATGGCTGTTTAATGTTGTTTTCTTTCTGAACAACAGGGGGGAAGGGTGAGAACCGTTTCTTGTCAAAGGGCTCAAAGAACAATGGCTGTTCTAACGTTGTTCTCTTTCCGAACAACAAGGGAAGCCTTGTGGACTTGGCGTCTTGAAGGCTTAAACCTTGGCACCTAAGGGATATTGTCCTCTTCTGGACAATGATGTTGGAGCTCTAAGTAGAGGGCCCTTGGTGCCCAAGGTCAAACTGGATCGTAGTGATGTCTGGCGAAGAAAATCTGGATCTCGAATCTGCTCTTAGTGGTAAAGTTTCCATATAAATAGTCGAGACATCCCCTTGGCGTAGGGGACAATGGAGTGGGGGCTTCGAGGGAAAGAACAGCCACGCCTGAGAATAATACCCTATCTTCCCATAAGCCTAACTCAATCTGGCTTGATCGGCGCATGGGGCGAACGGGGGGGGGGGATGATAAACCTCCTTGGTTCAATATTGACTCAGGTGGAGGCGATAATGCGCCCGGCTTCAAGGCGAAGATGCACGTGGGTAGCATCGTGTTTCTAAACAACATGCATGTGATAACGGTTGAAATTAAGCGGCCTCAAAACGTTCTATCACACCCCTCCATTCCGGGGGAAGTTGTCACTTCGAAAAAAGAGAGAGAAGGGACAACGATAGAGCTCCGTTGTGGGGAACTCGTTTTCTTGTACCGACCGTACCTTCATGCACCTAACTAGTATTACCTCAATACATATGATTATTTTGATCTTTGGATTATAGGGGAAACTAACCTTTAATACAAACTTAATCAATAAAAGGGGCATGGGGCAATGAAATGATATAAAATTGGTACATATAGGACAAAATAATTTATACGTAATTTAATGGGTACAAATATATATGCATACAAAAAAAAATAGACATTAAGCGTTACAAAATTCAGACATATACATTTACTAGTTCTATTACAAGAGAATCTAATTTAAGTCGTACAAGACGGTATATACATACATGGAGATCCTAATCCTACGAATACAATTAGTCTACGCTATTTGGTAACGCATTCCTACTGAGTGCGTTAGCGACCTGGTTATTGGAACCTTTTATATAATTAATTTTAAATTGATACTCTTGCAATATTAGACTCCAGCGCATAATTCGGCCGTTGGAGTGTCGTACATTCTGAATATAAGCTAACGGGCGGTGGTCAGTTCTTATCTGAAATTCTTTTCCTATCATTACATTTTGAATTTGTCTATAACCCAGATAATTTCTAGAGCTTCCTTCTCTATAGTGGCATATCTCTTTTCGCATGGTAATAATTGGCGACTAGCATATGCAACTGGATGACTCGTTCCGTCATCCTCCTATTGAAGGAGTACACCTTCAATGCCCTCGTTGCTCGCGTCGGTCTTAATCCCAAAGGATTTTTCCGTTTTGAGCAACTTTAAAATGAACGCAGAAATGAGCTTACTCTTGAGCTGATTAAAATGGGAAACAGCGACATTATTCCAACGTAAACGATCGGGGGAATTCTTTTTTAAAAGGGAGCTGAGGGGCGCCGAAATTGCAGCAAAATTCGGGACAAATCGCCGATAGTAAGAAGCTGATCCTAGGAACGATCTTAATTGCTTCTTTGTAATCGGGAGGGGCATGTTGACGATTGCCTTAATCTTGTCCTCTCGGGGACCTAACTGGCTTTGTCCTATTTTAAAACCCAAGTATTTTAGAGTTTCGTGGGCAAAATGGCATTTGCTGGGGCCAATGGTGAGGCCATTTTTGCGCAGTCGCTCGAAGAGAGCTAATAGGGTGGTTAAATGGTGACTCCATTCACGAGTAGCGACGTAGACATTATCGAAGTAAAAGGATACATTCGGAAGTCCATCTAACAACCTTCGTATGAGACGGTTATAGTTGCTACAAGCAGTGACGAGGCCAAAAGGAAGGCGCTTAAATTGCATAAGGCCTTTCTCTGTTGCAAAGGTGGTATTTGCTTTCACATCGGGCCGGACGGGGATTTGATAATACGCCTTGCACAAATCGAGTTCTGAGATGAACTTGGCGTTTTCCAAAAGGTTGAGGTTTTGGTCTACCAACGGGATGGGCTCGGCGTCGAACATAGTTACCGAATTTAAATTCCGGAAGTCGATGCACATTCGATAAGAGCCATCAGGTTTCTTGACCATGACCATTGGGGAACAATAACTAGAGGTGGAAGGTTCTATTATATCTAAACTAATCAAATTATCGAGTTTGGCGTTAAAAGCTTGGCGTAAATGAATCGGCATGGGATAGGGTTTTGAACGGACAGGTTCTAAGGTCGTTAATTTAATATCATGCTTGAAACTAGTAGCGCATCCAGGCTTCTCTGAAATAACGTCGTCGAACTGACATAATAATTCTTGTAGCTGACTCTTTTGATGTGGTGTCTGCTGCGCGTCGATATCCAGGTCAGAGGGTTCAAAGGGCTCGCCTGGTAGGAAAGGAAGAGGGTAATCGGCATCAGGTTGGATGCATACTGTCTGTATTACATTAAGGGACTCCGCGGGGTAATCCTCTTCAAGCGCCGATGTTTTTGTCCAGTGCTACGAACGTATCTCCATGGGCGCGTCCGTGGTACTTTTTCAATAAGTTGACGTGATAGAGCTTATCGCCTGCTGGGGTACCAATGAGGTAATCCACCGGTCCTCGAACCTCGCGGACCGAGTACGGACCTTTCCATTGGCTCAGTAATTTATTACTGGCTGTGGGAAGGAGCAGGAGTACTTCATCACCGGGCTTAAATTTACGATTTTCGGACTTGACATCAAAATAGGTTTTGTATTTCTCCAAATTGACATCGGCATTTTCATAGGCAATGTTTGCGCATTCCTCGAGCCTCTGGCGTAGGTCCAAGACATAGGCGTAGAGAGACTGGAGTTCTTGATCCAGTTGGGGCTTGATTAACAACTCCTTTAAAATACTGAGTGGCTTGCGTACATTACGTCCATAAAGGAGCTCGAACGGGGCGAAGCCTAATGTACTGTGGGGAATTTCCCGATAGGCGAATAGGGCGACCAGGAGATATCGGTGCCATTCGTGGGGCTGCTTGGGACAGATCTTCTTAATAATGGATTTTAAATTTCCATTTAATTTCTCGCACATCCCGTTTGTCTGTGGCCGGATGGGGGTGGTAAAAAGGGGCTTTACCATGAGCAGCTTCCCTACGTACTCCATCAACTCAGAGGTGAATTGTCGGCCTCTATCGGAGAGTATTTCCTTGGGGACGCCTACCCTTGAAAAGATGGAAATGAGGGCCTTGGCGCAAGAAATACTATCGATTCGGCGAAGGAGGCCAGCCTCGCGAAAACGGGTAGCAAAGTCTACTAAGGTGAAAATGTAGCTGTGCCCTTCGCTCGAAGGGGGGTGGATAGGGCCAACCAGGTCGATGGCCACTCTGGAGAAGGGTTTAGTAATGACTGGTTCCCTTTGTAAGGGAGCAGGTTTGACCCGCCCCTTAGCGGACGTCTTCTGACACACATCGCACGATCGACAATGCTTTAAGATGTCAGCTGCAGCACCCGGCAAATAAAAATATTTTAAAATGCGCTGGCCCGTTTTAGTATGACTAAAATGACCAGAAAAAAATGCTGTCATGAGCCACTTTGAGCACTATATGGACATGGGATCGTGGAAGGCATAGGAAAGTAGCAACAGCGTTATTACTGTCCTCGGCGGATCGATAAAGTAAGCCACCTTGCTCCAGGTACCTGATGACTTTGGGTCCACGGACAGTCTCCGTGTCCTGGTTTTGGGCCTTATCCCATAAGGGTGTTAGTGCTTCACACTCCTTTTGTGCCGTCCTAAAGTCCTAGTTAAGGATCTCCAAGAATTCGGACGGTATCGGGGTTCTGAGGGGGACATACTCCTGGGCTTCCTTCTTAGCTCGACCTCGAGTAAGGGTGGCCTAGGACACAGGGTCGGAACTTACTTTGGGGCTCTGTCCTATAAGTACGGAACATAATTTTATGGGTGCTGAAATGACTTCAGCCCAGCCATCATAATATTGACACTGCAGGTAACATCTATTTACGGGGAATCGGTTCGCCCGCCCAAGGTTGTCATGTACCACCCCAAATTTTTCGTGGTTAGGGTCCACTGGGGGAAAAAGCTCGTCGGACACGATGAAACATGTACACCCTGTGTCCCTGACGAGAGTCGATACTCGGAGGCCGTTCACGCTGCCCTACTTAAATTTCAAATTTCCCGGTGAACTTTGGTCAAAAATAAAATTTACCTGGTGGCCTGACGGAGGGATGGAAGTTGCTGCTTGGGTCTGCACCACCAAGAAAGCCGGGGTGCCATTAATCTGGTGAACTTGGTGGGCTGGTCCGCTTTTAAGCCTAGAATTTTGGGGGCAATTCCAGCTCATGTGGTTTTCTACATCACAGGTGAAGCATATGATTGGTCGCTTCGGGAAGAGTGATGGAGGAGGAATCTTAACAGGAGGTTTGGAGTCCCATTGTTGGTTTACGGGAAAGAAGTTTTCGGGTTTTACGGGGCCCGGAAACTTCGTCAGCTTTCCTGGGAAGGGGCGCGAATCCTTCCTTCTTTCCTGGTTGGGGGGTTGGTGAGAAGTTCGATTCTCCTTTGGGTATAAATTATGGCTTTCGGCATAGACATCTGCTTCTTCGGTACAATCTTTAAAGGTCTGGCACCGACGATCCTTGACGAACGCGCGGATCTCCGTCGGGAGGGACGCCAAAGATTGATCCTGCAACCCGAAGTCTGTTGAGGACTCGTAGTCAGGATCAACCTTTGAGGATTCTAACCAAAATTTAAAATTCCTCTTAAGAATGTAACCGAATTGATGGAACGTCTGTCCGCGTTTAATACGACCTCCTCGAAATTCTTGTCGGTAGAAATCGGGAGTCATATTATGGGCGGCCAATAACTCAGCTTTTAAGGTACTGTAGTTAATTGTACATTCAGATGGTAAAGATATGAAAATTTTGCGCAATTTACAATTTAACAAGGGAAGTAATCTTGCTACACCTTCAGCCTCCAGATCCAAGTTATTGATCTCGAGGATCTTTTCAAAGTAGGCTAAAAATGCTCCGAAATCCTCTCCATCCTAAAAATTGGGAAGCTTAAGTGGGAGATTGGGCGGGGCTTCTGAACGTGAAGTGGCAGATTGTATTTCTGCTTCTACACGAGCTATTTGAATCTTATGGTGAAGCTCAGCTTGTCTTTTCCATTTCTCTCTTTCTCTTTCTTTTTCTTCTCGTTGAAATTCTCTTTTTTTTTCTTCTTGTTGGATTTCTCTTTCTCTTTCTTCTCGTTGGATTTCTCTTTCTCTTTCTTTTTCTTCTCGTTCTTTTCTTTGCTCCTCTTGAACGCACTCAATTAATTCTTTTCCGGAAAGTCCCAAGGATTCTCCTTGCGCTCTGAAGATTTTGAACTGAGTCATCTTTGCACTTGGGGGCGCAATAGTCAACCAACTAAAATTCCTTGCAATAAGAATTATGCCTTCTAGAGAGTTAGCCTACCTAAATATGGGCACTGACCTATTCGTAATTGGTTTCTCGATCTAAGTAACCAATGACTAATATCACACAAAAAAAACACAAACAAATTATTATAACAGTTCTTTGAGCTACTCTAGCTTCTTTAGTTTCAAAAAAAGGGGATAGCAATCCTTAAAACAAAAGAGAGCTACTATACTCTATTCCTATAACGAATAACACTATGCTTTACTTGAATCAGACCAGTGTTTGCAAAGATATAGCGTTAAACCTTACACACTTGATACCAAATTTAAATAATATATATATATTTATATATATATATATATATATATATATATATATATCGTAGAATGGACTCTCGACGATATACCATATATGACTATTCGTTGAGGGAACTATTCATTTATATTTAGAGTGCGTGGTGTCTGGGTTGACCGATATTATTTATCTTCAATATGCTTAAGAAGTGGAACTAAGCTCAAGGATAATAATATGGCTATCATTAATAAAATAGAGTTTTATTAATAAAAACTATCAACAACACACAAAACGGAAAATATTGACATAAACAGAGAATGGAAAGGATCGTGGGAAATCTAGCTAATCCGAGGATTAAGATTTGGAAGAGATTTAAAAAGGTGAAACAAATAAAAATTAAAGGGATGGGATGGTTTGCTAAACCATTTAAAGCGCAGGATAGGGTTAACAAAAGGGTTAAATAATCAAAGGTAACGTTCAGCTTACGTAATTACACGTGTTGTGCAGAGGAAGGCGACGTGAAGGAATCTTCGGTCCACTGGCGAGTTCACGCTGAAGGGGGATGGTGGAATTAAATGATCCTGACGTGGCGTCTTGGGAATGAGAACCGTTTCTTGGCGAACGGGCTTGAAGAACAATGGCTGTTCTACGTTGTTCTCTTCCGAACAACAGGGGGGAGGGGTGAGAACCGGCTCTTGTCTACCGGTTCAAAGAACAATGGCTGTTCTAATGTTGTTTTCTTTCTAAACAACAGGGGGGAAGGGTGAGAACCGTTTCTTGTCAACGGGCTCAAAGAACAATGGCTGTTCTAATGTTGTTCTCTTTCTGAACAACAGGGGGAAAGGGTGAGAACCGTTTCTTGTCAACGGGCTTAAAGGACAATGGCTGTTCTAATGTTTTTCTCTTTCTGAACAACAGGGGAGAAGGGTGAGAACCGTTTCTTGTCAACGGGCTCAAAGAACAATGGCTGTTCTAACGTTGTTCTCTGTCTGAACAACAGGGGAAGCCTTGTGGACTTGGCGTCTTGAAGGCTCGACCTTGGCACTTAAGGGATATTGTCCTCTTCTGGACAATGATGGTGGATCTCGAGGTAGAGGGCCCTTGGTGCACAAGGTGAGACTGGATTGTAGTGATGTCTCGCGAAGAAAATCTGGATCTCGAATCTGCTCTTAGTGGTAAAGTTTCCATATAAATAGTCGAGACATCCCCTTGGCGTAGGGGACAATGGAGTGGGGGCTTAGAGGGAATGCACAGCCGCGCCTTAGAACAATACCTTATCTGCCCCTAAGCCTAACTCAATCTGGCGTGATTGGCGCTTGGGGCGAACGGGGGGGGGGATGATAAACCTCCTTGGTTCAATATTGACTCAGGTGGGGGCGATAATGCACCCGGCTTCAAGGCGAAGATGCACGTGGGTAGCATCGTGTTTCTAAACAACATGTGATAACAGGTGAAATTAAGCGGCCTCAAACCGTTCTATCACAAAAACTATCTTAACCTTTGTTGAATCAAACAAAGATTTATTCTGCACTTTCTTTGTGTTAAATATATTTTTGTTTAGGGTAAATATACTACTAAACGCCGTTGCTTATTCGTCCTAATTAGAAAGAGCAATCGTACGTGACGTCTGCGTTCTCAATTATGTGTTGTTTCTGCAACGATGCTCAATGGAGGACGTAAAAACGAGAGAAGAATTCAGCATTAAAACAAGGATTGGATAAAATTGGCAGAGAAAATAAGAAAAACACAAGATTATGCACCAAACGTTTAGCGAAGTGTCTCACATCTGGTGGCCGATGATATTTCTTTGAGGATTTGTCCCTCCGGCGAGGAAAAAGATCTACCTACATAAAGAGGCAAGGGAGCACTCATGCAGGAGAAGAGACGGAAAAGTGTCAACAACTAAAGAAAGTTTGACAGGTTTTTCATTAAACGACAAAAAATAATTTTGCCATCTTCGCCCAGGTATTTATAGGAAGGTTCGTATTGATTTGGGTGAATAGAAATACAATTATGTTGATGATGCATACATAAACCAAGTAGCAAAAAGAAGAAACCCACAAGGGTGTATTACACTTAATTTTGAGATTCTGACAGGTCAAATTATTTTCAGCTCCAGAAACAAACGCGTATTTTGTGCGGGGCGTTGTGGAGAAGGGTGTCAACAAGGCTGTTCACAACACTCGAGGATATCAGAGTGACGCAGTGTTGGTGGTAATATCATCTCTTGATAAGGACATTCAGATTGGGCATTCATCCAGTATATATATATATATATATATATATATATATATATATATATATATATATATATATATATATATGTATATATATATATATATATATATATATATATATATATATATATATATATATATATATATATATATAAGGGGGGTGTATGGGGAGTAATACGAGCTGTACTACCTTGAGCATGGGCCAGCCACATACTATAGGATGGCTTCTTGCACTTGAACAGCACCATTCACCCAACTCTCACTTGTGGCTTCAAGTAGCTACTAGTCTAGACCAGCGCTGACACCTAGGTAACCATCTTAGCGTATGTGTTAAACCAAGTAGGGGGATTCATAGGGGCTATTGCTCTTATGGCATTGAGTCTTGCCAACTCTACTAGATGAAGACTCAAGTAGCAAGCTGAACCTATGGGCATAAATTATAGGCTTTTGGAGAGTTGTGTTAGAGCAAGTTTCGTGACACATCTAAAGCGAGACTATCACATAGAAAGTAATCGACTAGTCACCGTAGAAAATGTTCGAAGCCCTTACTACGTCTATCCAAATATAATAAATGGAATAAATAATAAATGAGAGAACAGGTATCCTGGGAGCAATATGGCTTCTTGGAAGGCAAGGGAACAACTAATGCGATATTTGTGATGAAAACAAGTTTGGAAAGAATGATCGAAAAACAAAGAAAGGTATTCCATTGTTTTATTGACTACGAAAAGGCTTTCGATAAGGTAAGGCATGAGGAACTGATGAGGATGCTGGAAGGGCCAGACATCGATAGGAGAGGAGAAATGAGAGCAATAAGAAATTTATGGTGGAATTAGAAAGCTGCAGTTAGAGTGAAGGAAGGCAAAACAGAGTATAAGACCATAAGGAGAGGAGTACGGCAGGGATTTGTATAGTGACTTGATCTGTTTAACTGATATGGGAAGATGATATTAATGGAACTTTACCGTCTTGAAGGAGTCAAAATAGAAGGTTACATTATCAACCATATTAGTTACGCAGATGACACAGTGTTGGTGGCGAACTCTTTAGAGAAGTTGCCACATTTGTTGGAAGTGACAGCGAGGGCGAGCGAGGAGAAAAGGTTGAAGGTTAATATGGACAAGACCAAAGTGTTGGTGGCATCTAAGACGAATACACCGAGACTAAAAATAGAGGCAAGAAGAATAATAATAGGGAGTTTGGTAACAGAAGACTGCAGATGTAAAAAGGAAATTAGAACGAGAATTGGCATTGCAAAGAGGGTATTTACAAGAATGAAGGCATATCTGACAAATAGAAAGTTGTCTACGGGAATTACAAGCGGGTAGACTAAACTTTTGTGTTGTCAACATTGTTGTATGGATGTAAAACTTAGACGGTAAGAAAGAAGATGAAGGAACAGTTGGAAGCAGCTAAATTTGGTTATGGAGTAGAATTCTGAAGAAAGTATGGACAACAAGACAAACTAATGTGGACATGGAAAGGTAGATGGGAGGGGATTTATCGGACATGTTATGAGGAGGGATTAGATAGAGATCGTGGTTTTGACTGGAATGGTGGAGTGAGGAATAGCAAGAGGACGACAGAGAAAGAAATTAATGGATAGTGTGACGAGAGCAACAGGGGACATTTTAAGCCTACAGAGTTGTTTTAGCTAACAAGATAGAGAGGCAAGGGGCGCTCCAAGTTTGCCGAAGTCCAGGTGGATGTGGCACGTGGGTAAGGTAAGGTATATATATATATATATATATATATATATATATATATATATATATATATATATATAGATAGATAGATAGATATACATATATATATATATATATATATATATATATATATATATATATATATATATATATATATATCGGGAGTAAGAATCCAATGGCAAAGAGAATGACAGTATTCATTCTTTATTTCTTCTGGCTAGGTTTCGAGCAAAGACAAGCTCATCTTCTGGCCTGATAAATTGAACAAAATTCGCTTTAAATCGCAAAACAATTAACATTAAGATTAATTAGGACTGGAAGGTACAATTATATATGAATATACATGTATATACATATTTAAATTTTATAGTGATAAATCATAAATAGTTAATTATTTAAACAAGGATTGAGAAATTGTGAGCATAGGGGGAGGGGGAGGGGGGCTTTATGAGCAGCTAAGTGCACAAAATTTTATAATTTTTATTTTTTAACAAATTCAAATCTTACCCATCACACAAGTTCTAGAAACAGGACTAAAGCAATGGAGAGCAAGAAACAATGAAGAAGGGTGAGGTATAATAATTGGTTGGTTATTATAAGACACGGAGAGGCAAGGCGGATACATCATTGTTAAGAGAGGGTCTAAGGGTCTTAATATGAATGGATTCAATTATTCGTAGGCTTATATCATCATTGGAAGAATCTATAATTTTAAAATCATTAATGGTGGCATCGGTTTTGCAAAGGATAATATAAGCTCGAACGGGGAAGCATTCCTTGCGGGTAAGGGGGTTACCTGTTCTGATACTTATGCGAAGGTTAGAACAAGCACGAGCGTGTAACGAGTGAAGTGTACTACCGACATAATAGCCTCTACGACGCTGAGGACATTTAAATAAATATACTACACCACTGCTCAGGCTACACGGGACTAAGTCTTTTACATTAAATGGTGAACCTTTTGCTAAATTATTCGAAAAAAATGATTCTAAAGTTGATTTGTCCAAAATCAACTTATTTTCCAACACACACACACACACACACACACACATATATATATATATATATATATATATATATATATATATATATATATATATATATATATATATATATATATGTATATATATATATATATATATATATATATATATATATATATATATATATATATATATATATATTTGTGTGTGTGTGTGTGTGTGTGGGTGGGTGTCAGAGAGAGAGAGAGAGAGAGAGAGTCACGCGGACGCAGAGGCCTAGGAAGTATCCTACAGACGAGAAGACCTCCAATCAGAGTCTTTGGGTAAACTTCCGGGGCGCTAAGAGGAGCTGAGACGAGCCAAACTGGAGCCAGGGAAAAGGTCAGCTAGAGGGTGCGAAGTTTATGTCTTCCGCGCCCTTTTAGAGAGAGTGGGACCGGCTTCCGTCGGCTAGCGAAGTCGCTTCCGGCGACCCAGTATATAATTCCTAGCATGGACATGAGAAAAACAGTATTTGCCAATATTTTCCAAGGCTACGACGCACAAATTCCCAAGTGACTCCCGGACCCCAGGGGCTCGCATGCAAAAAACATTTATTCAGAATTAACGGGAGTCAAGCAAAGTGAAGACTCGTCCTTCTGCAATAATCAGCTCAGCTCCTTCTGGCTAGAATACTCCCTCGCTCCAAACCTTCGAGGCTCACTATGGAAATTGAAAAACAATTACGTTTTCTCTCTATCAACTTCGAGGAGGCGCGACACTATTCGACCTCGAAGATTCACGCATGATCCCCTCCTCTCATTTTCTTTCGGTTAGTCGTTTGTACCGAAGCATCTATTTGAATCAATTTTGCTATCCAATTGTCTGTTGTATTTCCCATAATGTCTCCTTTGTTGTTAAATGTTATTGTTTGTATAGTAGTAAAGATTATTTTGGTTTCCCTTGTTTGATTCCAAGAACCACATAGCCATTTGACTGAAATCGGCCAAATATAGAATAAGTACTCATATATAATTTCGTTGCGACCCACACCAATTAGGGGCATTACCCCACGCCTGCTTGTTGCCTCATTTTTCCGCATCTAGGGAGGCGAGAGGAAG
This sequence comes from Ceratothoa steindachneri, assembly GCA_963969495.1. NCBI lineage: Eukaryota > Metazoa > Arthropoda > Malacostraca > Isopoda > Cymothoidae > Ceratothoa > Ceratothoa steindachneri. Next base: position 81,925,455 of record OZ018327.1, read on the forward strand.
TCAGGAAGCTCATACCTGACCTACCACATAGAATATATATAAATCCATCTTCACCGCAGGAAAGAGGAAACGGAATCATTCTTCTTCGGAAATATTTATTTCTTACTTCGAAAAAATCCGAGCTGGGGTGGGATTCAAACCATGCACATTGAGGCATCGAGCAACTGCTTTGAGCTTAATTAAACCGCCCTTTACACCACTTCGTCAATGTTTCTAAGTCCATTTAAGTAAACCACAATTTATTCGGGTTCGATAAATCCGATACATTCTTTTGTTGTACGTTTATTTTTATTTTTAAATGCGAACAGTTGATACGACAGCATGTCTTCATTCAAAACCCTTAAGGCACAAGGAAAATCTGTGGGTATTACTGGAAAAGACCTAATTTTTCCTATTCAAGAAGAAGAGAGAACAGTAAGAGCAGAAAGAAGAGAAAAAGACGAGAAAGAACGTGAAGAAAGAAGGGAAGAGAAAGAAAGAGAAAATGAATGAGAAAGAGAAGAGAAAGAAAGAGAAAAGGAACGAGAAAGAGAAGAAAGGGAAGAAAGTGAGAAAATTTGTTTGTACGAATTTAAAATTATAAGGGCAAGCAACGAAACACTCTCTATCATTTTGGGGACCGAGATATAACAACCAGCATCTATCAAACTGCCTGTCTTCAAGAAAGGAAAAGACTTCGATTCATATGTAACCCAATTCGAAAAGAACTTTGAACTAAATCACTAGGACATCGAAAGAGACGGAGTAGCTAAATTGTTGCCCCTGCTTAACAACCAAATAAAGGATATCGTTATTTGAAGGCCGAGTTAGTAGCCGCTTACAACATGACCCAAGATTTTTACTGCGCGAAGTTTAGACATTGCCGCATTCAGCAAAATCAGACCTTCCGTCAGTTCGGTTATACCTCGCAACGACACCTTAATTTCTGGCTTTACGTATCTAAAGTGCCCCTTGACTACGATGCTTTGATCGATTTCATCCTTAAGGATCAACTCTTGGCGTCACTCCAATCAGAAAGTAGATCTTTCGTCAAGGACAGTAGATGCCTCACTTTTAAAGAATGCGTAGAAGAAGCTGATTTCTACACAGCAAGCCACAATTGTTACCCCTAAAAAGGAAAGAAGATGAAACCATCCTCTCCCAAATATAAGATAAACAAACATAAATGCATTCATCATAACAAGGAAAAATTTATTAAGATAACAGGTCATTCAAAACATAAACCTGTTCCATCGCCCGTCAAACGTGAAATCCAGCCTTTCTCCTCTAATTCTCGTGCGTCAGCGTTCCCCAGAAGGACTATCGTTTGCTACTCCTGTACAGTCAAGGGCCACGTAAAAACTAATTGCCCTTAGAACTCTGACTTGAGGAATAACCATCCCCACCAGGTGCGCTATGTAAGAGCTACACCTTCTTAAACCCCGTCTCAACCGTAAACTCCTCTCCTTTCAAACGCACCGAGCACCTCGACAAAAGCACCTTTGCGGGACTCTAATTCGAAAAGGAGCGGTGAATGGCTTCCGTATCTCAACACTCGTACGAAGTACAGGTTGTACGTGTATCGTGGTCTCGGATAAACTACCCTCACATGTCGCTCCGGATCACGACAGGTTCATAATTGTGTACGACTACCTGGCGCGCGCTAATTGATTCCCCATCGTCAACTACCATATCGACTTAGCCTACTTTGTGCTGTTCTTATTGGTCAGAGTCCCCAGGTTTTCACACCTCATGTGGCTCAACCCGTGATCACCCGCTCACAAGCAAAGGAAGATTTAGAAGTGGCTGCAACCCTGGAAACTTGCGACGCTTCAGAATACAGCAATGTCGTGGACGAAGACTTTGCTAAAAAAAACAGAAGGATTGTGAATCTCTTCGCCCTCTTTGTATTAAGGCCCAAAATAAGACACAAGTGACTATTAGAAGTAACAAAGTATTTTCTTTCCTCGTTAAAGATAACCAACTCTATTGCATATACTCGGAAGGGGATAACACCGAGCCCGAGCATTATGTATTCCCTGCTCTAAGGTTCAACTTATTTTGCAAACTGCACATGGCAGTCTCTTCGTGGGTCATTTTAGCCACACGAAGCCTGCCCAACGAATTTTCAAGTATTTTTAATGTCCTGGAGATTCGGATGAAATTCTGCACTATTGTCGATCGTGTAACTTATGCCAGAAAACTGCAATTAAAGGACGAGTTAAACCGGCCGCATTGCAGCAGGATCAAGTAATTTCAGAACCCTTCTCCCGAGTGGCACTTGACTTGATTGGACCAAGCCACCCACCGTTAAGCAAGGAACATAGCTACCTACTTACTCTAGTGGATTTTGCACCAAATTCCCCGAGGCTGTACCGCTCAAGAAGATCGACAGCATTTCATTTTCTGAAGCCCTTATTGCCATTGTCTCCCGTGTCGGATTACCAAAAGAAGGATTGTCGGACTGTGGCCGTCATTTGCATCATATTTGATGGAACAGGTGGGCTAGTTGCTTATGGTAAGCCGTTATTTACCACTCCGTTTCAGCATGCTGGAAATGGTATGTGCGAAAAGCTGAATGGTAATCTTAAGGCCATCTTGCGGAAGGTATGTGCCAAGCAGCCAAGAGAGTAACATCGTTATCTTCCGGTGGCTCTCTTTGCCTACAAAGAGATACCGCATCGCACATTGGGGTTCGCTCCATTTAAATTGCTATTTGGTAGGAACGTACGAGGCCCCTTAAACGTTCTTAAAGAGCTTTTTACAAACCAAAAGTTGGTTCAGGAAGTCCAATCTTCGTATTAGTACCTGAACGAACTCCGTCAGAGGTTGAAAGAATGTACAGAAATAGCATACCAAAATGCAGACATTAACATGGACAAACATGTTCCCTTTTTGTATTTATCTTTTTGTTAAACTAACTTTAAATTATTATGTAACCGAGGCAGATGTGCCTCCCTCCCGAAATTAATTGTTAATAATTGTATTTATTGTAAATTAGTTCTTTACTTTATGACAATGCTTGACCCATGTATATTTTTCCAGTCACTCTATTGGTATATATTTTGTGTTATTTTGTGTTCCTTTTTTTAATTTAGTATTAAGTATTCTTGTTTTATTATTTTTTTTACCCGGGATGTCACTTCTTCCAGATGTTCCATCTTAAGTGGGGATGAGATGTCAGGGAGAAAGAGAGAATTACGCGGACGTAGAGGCATAGGGAATACCTCACAGAGAAGAAGACCTCCAATCGGCGTCTTTGGGTAAACTTCCGGAGCGATAAGAGGAGTTGAGACGGGCAACACTGGAGGCCGGTAGAAGTTCAGCGAGAGGGTGCGAAGTTCACATCCGCTGCGCCTCTTAAGATGGAGTGTGACTCACTTCCGCCGGCTAGCGAAATCGCTTTGGGCGACCGCGTATATAATTCTCAGCACGGGCATGAGAAAATCAGTATTCTCCAGTATTCGCTAGTATTCGCCAGAATCAGTGAGGGCATGACGCGCAATTTCTCAAGCAACTTTCGCACCCAAAAGGCTCGCAGCCAAGAAACATTTATTCAGAATTAACGACAGTCAAGCAACGTGAAGACTCATCCTTCTGCAATAATCAGCTCAGCTCATTCGGGTGAGAATACTCCCTCGATCCAAACCCTCGAGGCTCACCACGGAAATTGTAAGACAATTACGTTATCGGTCTATCATCTTCGAAGAGGCGCAACACTATTCGACCTCAAAGATTCACCTATGATCCCCTCCTCACTTTTTCTTTTGGTTAGTCGTTTGTGCAGGCTCGCGGCGCGTGCCAAAGCATCCATTTAAATCAATTTTGCTGTCCAATTAGTCTGGTGTATTTCCCATAGTGTCTCATTTGTTGTTAAATTTTATTGTTTGTATAGTATTAAAGAATATTTTGGTTTGCCCTGTTTTATTCTCAGAACCACATAGACATTTGACTGAAATCGGCCAAAGGTAGAATAAACACTCGTATATAAATTTCGTTGTGAGCCACACCAAAAATGGGCATTCCCCCGCCCCTGCTTGTTGCCTATTTCCCCGCATCCAGGGAGGCAAGCGAAGGGCAGGGTGCTCATACCTGACCTACGACATAGAATATATATATATATATATATATATATATATATATATATATATATATATATATATATATTAAAAGAGAGAGAGAGAGAGAATGAAGGGCAGACAGTAAAGTAGACATAGAATGAGACAGGAGAAAGAGAGAGGTAGGTAGATTGATATACATCTAGATAAAGAGGAATACAGAGATAATGAAACAGCGTGAATAAAATACGAACTCTAGTTTGATATATATATATATATATACATATATATATATATATATATATATATATATATATATATATATATATATATATATATATATATGAGAAAGAGAGAAAGATAGTCTCATTGAATAGTAGTATAGTACCTCAAAAGACACTGGTGACCATAGCGTGGAGGTACTATTTTAGGAAAGCCACAACATGTAACATGAGTAAAAGCATAACACAGGTAAAGGCTCTCTCCTCCCACCCGCTTTTTCTGGTACAGAGAGGGAAAAAGATACTTGATTTTTATGTGATATAGGACACAATCAGGAAATTTGAATAGAATAGCTGAAATCTATTTAACTTACTTTTATAATCTACTGGACCTATGTTTTTTACATATTCATGGATTAAATCATCCAATATAGATTTAAACTGTTAAACAGATTAACTATTCACCCCCTCGACCTGAAGATGATTTCATGTACCGGAGATCTTATACGAGTAGTAGTTCCTGCAAATACTAGTCTAGAATGGAAAAAAATACAGCTTATAACCATGGTTACGCGTCGTATTTGTGCTTGTGATAGAAAGAGTTGAAGCTGCGTTAATTTCAACTCCTATCCCATATTATTTAAAACCACGATGCTTCCCACGTGCAGCTTCGATTCAAAGCTTGGAGCCTTATCGCAGCTACCGGATGTCAATGTTTAAACTAGGAGGTTATCGTCCCCCCGTTTGCCCCCATACGCCGACCTCGCCAGATTGAGTTAGGCTTATGAGCAGATAAGGCATTGTTCTCCGGCCCGGCTGTGCGTTCCCTCCAAGCTTCCACTCCATTGTCCCCTACGCCAAGGAGATGTCCTGGCTATTTATATGGAAACTTTACCACTAAGATCAGATTGGAGATCCAGATTTTCGTCGCGAAACATCACCACGACCCTCTCTCCCTTTGTGCGCCAAGGGACCTCGACCTCGAGATTCACCATCACTTGTCCAGAAGGAGGACAATATTCCTTGAGTGCCAAAGGTTCGAGCCTTCTGTGACGCCAAGTCCACAAGGCTTTCCCCTTGTTGTTCAGATGAGAACAGCACTAGAACAGCCATTGTTCTTTTGAGGCCTTCGCCAAGAAACGGTTCTCACCCTTCCCCCTTGTTGTTCAGATGAGAACAGCACTAGAACAGCCATTGTTCTTTTGAGGCCTTCGCCAAGAGACGGTTCCCACCCTTCCCCCTTGTTGTTCAGAGTAGAACAACATTAGAACAGCCATTGTTCTTGAGCCCGTAGACAAGAGACGGTTCTCATCCCCTCCTTTGTTCAGAAGAGAACAACCTAGAACAGCCATTGTTCTTCAAGCCGTTCGTCGAGAAACGGTTCTCCTTCCCAAGACGCCTCATCAGGATCCTTTTATCCCCCCCCTTCGGCTGGAACTCGCCAGCGGACCGAAACTCCTTCGCGCCACCTTCCACTGCACCACTAGTGCAAAAGTTACGTAAGCCAAACATCACCTTTGAGTACTTAACCCTTTTGTCAATTCTATCCTGTGCTTTAAATGGTTTATCGAACCATCCCATCTCTTTAACTCTATATTTGTTTTACCCTTTTAAATCCTTTAAATCCTCGGATTAGCCCGAGTCTCCACGACCCTTTCCATTCTGTTTATGTCAATATTTTCCGTGTTTGTGTATTGTTGATAGTTATTATTAATAAAACTCTATTTTATTAATGATAGCAATATTATTATCCTTGAGCTCAGTTCCACTTCTTAAGCATATCGAAGATACATAATATCGGCCGCCAGACAGTAACGCACTCTAAAGATAATTAAGGAAGTTCCCTCAACGAATAGTGATATATGGTATCGTCGGGAGTCATTCTACGACATATATATATATACTATTTAAATTTGGTATCATGTGTGTAAGGTTTAACGCTATATCTTTGCAAACACTGGTCTGAGTCGAGTAAAGCATAGTGTTATTCGTTATAATAATAGAATATAGTAGTTCCCTTTTGTTTTAACGATTGCTATCCCCTTTTTTTTAAACTTAAGAAGCTGGTTTAGCTCAAGAACTGTTATAATAATTTGTTTGTGTTTTTTTTGTGTGATTTTAGTCAGGGGTTATTTAGAGTAAGAAACCAAGTACGAATAGGTCAGTGCCCATATTTAGGTAGGCTAATTCTATAGAGGCATAATTCTTGTTGCAAGGAATTTTAGTTGGTTGACTAGTGCGCCCCCAAGTGCAAAGATGACTCAGTTTGAAATCTTTAAAGCGCAAGGAGAATCCTTGGGACTCTCCGGAAAAGAACTAACTAAGTACATTCAAGAGGAGCAAAGGAAAGAAAGAAAAAGAGAGGAACGGATAAGACAAGTGGAGCTTCACCATCAGATTGAATTAGCTCGGATTGAAGCAGAATTTCAAAGAAAAAAGGATGTAATAGAAAGGGAAAGAGTAATCCGACGAGGGGAACGAGAAAGAGAAATCCAACGAGAAGAAAGAAGGAAGGATTCGCGCTCCTTCCCAGGAAAGCTGACAAAGTTTCCGAGCCCCGTAAAACCCCAAAACTTCTTTCCCCAAAACCAACAACGGGACTCCAAACCTCCCGTTAAGATTTCTCCTCCATCTCTCTTCCCGAAGCGACCAATAATATGCTTCACCTGTGGTGTAGAAAACCACATGAGCTGGAACTGCCCCCAAAATTCTAGACTTAAAAGCGGACCAGCCCACCAAGTTCACCAGATTAATGCAACCCCGGCTCCCCCGGTGGTGCAGACCCAAGCAGAAACTTCTTCCCCTCCGTCAGGCCACCAGGTAAATTTTGTTTTTGATAAAAGTTCATCGGGAACTTTGAAATATGAGGAGGGCAGCGTGGAAGGCTGCCGAGTATCGACTCTCGTCAGGGACACAGGATGTACGTGTTTCATCGTGTCCGACGAACTCCTCCCAGTGGCCTCTAACCACGAAAAATTTGCGGTGGTACATGACCACCTTGGGCGGGCGAACCGATTCCCCGTCGTTAGATGTTACCTGCAGTGTCAATATTATAATGGCTGGGCTGAAGTCATTGTAGCACCCATACAATTCTGTTCCGTACTTATAGGACAGAGCCCCCAAGTAAGTTTCGACCCTGTGTTTCAGGCCGCCCTTCCTCAAGGCCGAGATAAGAAAGAAGCCCAGGAGCCCGTCCCCATCAGAACCCCGATACCGTCGGATTTCTCGGAGACCCCTAACCAGGACTCTAGGACGGCAAAAGAGGAGTGTGAATCACTAACACCCTTAGGTGATAAGGCCCAAGACAAGGACACGGAGACTCTCCGTGGACCCCCAGAAAAAAAGAACCCCCAACGCGCCCATGGAGATACCTTCGTAGAACTGGACGGAACATCGGCGCTTGAAGAAGATTACCCCGCGGAGTCCCTTAATGTAATCCAGACAGTGTGCATCCAACCTGATGCCGATTACCATCCTCCTTCCCTACCAGGCAAGTCTTTAGAACCCTCTGACCTGGATAGTGACGTGTAACTGACACCACGTCAGAAGAGTCAGCTACAAGAACTAATTAAATGGAGTCACCATTTACCCTCCCTATTAGCTCTTTTCGAGCAACTGCGTGAAAATTGCCTCACCATTGGCCCCAGCAAATGCCATTTTGCTCACGAAACCATCAAATATTTGGGTTTCAAAATAGGACAAAGCAAGTTAGGTCCCCACGAGAACAAGATTAAGGCAATCGCCCACATGCCCCTCCCGATTACAAAGAAGCCATTAAGATCGTTCCTAGGATCAGCTTCTCCCTATCAGCGATTTGTTCCGAATTTCGCTGCAATTTTGGCCCCCCTATGCCCCCTTCAGGAAAAGAATTTCCCCGATCGTTTACGTTGGAATGATGTCGCTGTTTCCCATTTTAATCAGCTCAAGAGTAAGTTCATTTCTGCCCCCATTTTAAAGTTGCCCAACCCGGAAAAATCCTTTGGGATTAAGACCGACGTGAGCAACGAGGGCATTGGAGGTGTACTCCTTCAATACGTGGATGACGGAACGAGTCATCCAGTTGCATATGCTAGTCGTCAACTATTTCCACGCGAAAAGAGATATGCCACTAGAGAAAAGAAAGCTCTATCAATTATCTGGGTCATAGACAAATTCAAGATGTACTTGATAGGTAAAGAATTTCAAATAGGAACCGACCACCGTCCGTTAGCCTATATTAGGAATGTGAGACACTCAAACGGCCGCATCATGCGCTGGAGTTTACTCTTGCAAGAGTATCAGTTTAAAATAAATTAGATAAAAGGTTCCGATAACCAGGTCGCTGACGCCCTCAGTAGAAATGCGTTACCGAATAGCGTAGAGTAAGTGTATTCATAGGATTAGTATCTCCCTGTAGGTATATACCGTCTTGTACGACTTAAATTAAGATTCTCTTATAATATAATTAATTAATGTATATGTCTGACTTTTGTAATGCTCAATGTCTATTTTTTTCTGTATGTATATATATTTGTACCCATTAATTTACGTATAAATTATTTTGTCCCGTATGTACTAATTTTATATCATTTCATTGTTTCATGCCCTTTTTTTTCTTTGATTAAGTTGTATTAAAGGTTATTTTTCCCTGTAATCTAAAGATCAAAATAATCATATGTATTGAGGAAATACTAGTTAGGTGCAGGAAGGTACGGTTGGTACAAGAAAACGAGTTTCCTACAACGGAGCTCTATCGTTGTCCCTTCCCTCTCTTTTTTTTTCAAGGTGACAACTTTCCCTGGAATGGAGGGGTGTGATAGAACGAGTTGAAGCTGCGTTAATTTCAACTCCTATCCCATATTATTTAAAACCACGATGCTGCCCACGTGCATCTTCGATTCGAAGCTTGGAGCCTTATCGCAGCTACCGGATGTCAATGTTTAAACTAGGAGGTTATCGTCCCCCCGTTTGCCCCCATACGCCGACCTCGCCAGATTGAGTTAGGCTTATGAGCAGATAAGGCATTGTTCTCCGGCCCGGCTGTGCGTTCCCTCCAAGCTTCCACTCCATTGTCCCCCACGCCAAGGAGATGTCCTGGCTATTTATATGGAAACTTTACCACTAAGATCAGATTGGAGATCCAGATTTTCGTCGCGAAACATCACCACGACCCTCTCTCCCTTTGTGCGCCAAGGGACCTCGACCTCGAGATTCACCATCACTTGTCCAGAAGGAGGACAATATTCCTTGAGTGCCAAAGGTTCGAGCCTTCTGTGACGCCAAGTCCACAAGGCTTTTCCCTTGTTGTTCAGATGAGAACAGCACTAGAACAGCCATTGTTCTTTTGAGGCCTTCGCCAAGAAACGGTTCTCACCCTTCCCCCTTGTTGTTCAGATGAGAACAGCACTAGAACAGCCATTGTTCTTTTGAGGCCTTCGCCAAGAGACGATTCTCACCCTTCCTCCTTGTTGTTCAGAGGAGAACAACATTAGAACAGCCATTGTTCTTGAGCCCGTAGACAAGAGACGGTTCTCATCCCTCCCTTTGTTCAGAAGAGAACAACCTAGAACAGCCATTGTTCTTCAAGCCGTTCGTCGAGAAACGGTTCTCCTTCCCAAGACGCCTCGTCAGGATCCTTTTATCCCCCCCCCTTCGGCTGGAACTCGCCAGCGGACCGAAACTCCTTCGCGCCACCTTCCACTGCACCACTAGTGCAAAAGTTACGTAAGCCAAACGTCACCTTTGAGTACTTAACCCTTTTGTCAATTCTATCCTGTGCTTTAAATGGTTTATCGAACCATCCCATCTCTTTAACTCTATATTTGTTTTACCCTTTTAAATCCTTTAAATCCTCGGATTAGCCCGAGTCTCCACGACCCTTTCCATTCTGTTTATGTCAATATTTTCCGTTTTTGTGTATTGTTGATAGTTATTTTTAATAAAACTCTATTTTATTAATGATAGCAATATTATTATCCTTGAGCTCAGTTCCACTTCTTAAGCATATCGAAGATACATAATATCGGCCGCCAGACAGTAACGCACTCTAAAGATAATTAAGGAAGTTCCCTCAACGAATAGTGATATATGGTATCGTCGGAAGTCATTCTACGACAGTGCTCAACGTGAAGATCCTCCTGTAGTCCACATGGTCCACACTCCTTGAAATCTTGATGGTCTCTATTAGCTGACCTCGTAATCAGCGAGTCTCTAAAGAGAAAAACCCCAATTCCTCAAGCCAACGCTGACACTCTTTGTGCCTAGGTGAGGGAATTAGCTTGGTGGTCCTAACCTGGAAATGTTCCAGTCTATCTATGCCCTCACGCAGTATAGGGCCCAGAATTTAACGGCCTACTACAGGTGAGGTCTGACTAGAGAATTGTACAATTTAAGGACAATTCCTTGTTTCGGAAAAAGAATTGCCACTTTATGTATTCCGATAGTCTTTGTGCCTTTTTTTCTACATCGGCGCACTGCGTGGAAAGGTTTATGTCGCTGCTGATTTGTACACCTAAGTCTTTTTCCCGGTCAGTGACTACCTAATAAATGGTATTCTTGACAGGTGCATAACCTTGCACCTGTCAAGGTTGAATGGCATCTGCTAAGTCTCGGACCACTCTCCTAACTTCTAAAGGTTGTTTTGTAGGCTTTTCACTCCTTCCCCTGAGCTCATGGTGCCTCCTAATTATGTATCGTCCATGAACTTTGATATCGAGCAATGCAATTCATCATCTTTATCATTTATAGAGATGATAAACAAGGAAGGACTGAACACTGAACCCTGGGACACCGCACAACTCACGGAGGCACAACTAGAGTCTACCCTATTTATTCTCTCTTTGTCTCCTGCATAGCAACCAGTTCTCAATCCAGTCGGCCACCCTAACTGTAATGCCAACTGCGCGGACTTTGCACATCAAATTGCGGTGTGGCACCTTATCAAATGCCTTTTGAAAATCCAGTTATAAGATGTCCACAACCCGAATACGATCGTAATCACACAGAATCAAGTGAAAGAATTCTAGTAAATTTGGGAGACAAGATCGGTTCCTGAGAAACCCGTGTTGGAAATCCAGGATCAAGTTGTTTGTTTCTAGATGTGTGAGAGAGAGAGAGGTAGAACAAGATATATATATATATATATATATATATATATATATATATATATATATATATATATATATATATATATATATATATAAGCATGAGAGAAATAAGGAGAGAGCGAATAGAGAATGAGTACGAACATAAAAGGAGATAGAAATAGATAGAGAAGATGACGTGAGATTCAGACAGAGATAAAGAGAGATTAAGAGAGAAACTGATTGAGAAAGAGACAGCCAAACAGTGAAAGTTTAAGAAAGAGAACGGAAAAGAGAAGGAAAGAGATAAAGAGAAAGCGAATGAAGGGGAACGATAACAGTGCGATTGAATAAAAATAATAAAAGATAAGAATGATAGATAAGAAAAATAGAATGAGAAAAAGAGAGAATGAGTTAGAATTAGAGATTGAAAGAGAGAGAAAGAGAAAGAATAAATAATATATAATAAAAAGGTATTGTCACAATTAAGAAATGAGAATGGGCAAGATAGAAGAGATAATAGAAAAGTTGAAAGAGCAAGAGACGGAGAGAGTTAATTAGAGAGAAAGGTGGAGAAAAAAGCACAGAGAAGTCCGAATGAGGCAGAGAGGGTAAAAAGGAGAGATAAAGAGTAAGTGAGCAGAAGAAGGAGAGCGAGATAATATTAAACGAGAGAGATAATAGAGACAGAGGTATGAATGGGAGAGATAATAGATAAGTAGACAGATAATGAAGGAAAGAGCGAATGAAAGTGAATGAGAGATAAGAGACTAAGAGACATAGACAGAGAGAGAAACGAAGGGATAAGTGAAATAAGAGGGATAATGATTCTTAAAAGCAATTAATTCATATTGTTGTTGAATTAAACGAATGCACTAAATTGGAATCATTTTAAACATTACTTTCGAAATTCCTTTACAAAATACGAGTCCAAAATTTCGGCTATTTAAAAAAAAACAACTACATGAAGGTTTTACACTTTTATGGATATTATTTTCGTTAGAGGATATTTTTGGAGAATATTAGTTCAATATTTGCACAGGAATTAAAAGATCCCTACACTTCTCGCCTAAATGGTCATGTAGGAGAAATGTATTAGTTGCCATGTATTATATCATTTATCTGTGTCTGGTCGAGATGTATTACATGAATAGGACTTTGCTAACTATGTGTGTAGCGAAAATGTAACAATATTAGTTTAAATAGATCTTTATTTAACTAAAAGACTCTTTCACGGATGAATTTATTCCAATATAAATTAAATCATAAGCTATGATTTTATCCTAGATTAGTATCGGGTCAACTCTTTACACTCAGCTATCCCAAAATATTATACTAAGAGAGATGGCAATTACTCTCACATAAAGTTTACTTGCAAATAAAACTACTTACTTACCTTTCTTTGCCAATCCAGGAGGATAAAAAACACAATTTCCATTTATTTTCAATGTGTCACACAAGGTCACCTGCCCCGGCTTCTTCGCTGGGGCAGACAGTCCACGGCTCCTCCCTAAGGGACCCAAATCTCCGTTGAATGCGAGGCTGCGAGTAAATTAGGCGAGCAGCCTATTGCCAGGAGAGAGTCGAGCTCCATCCTCCCTCCACCGCATCCATGCCAAAACTGAGCGGCGAAAACAGCGGGGTCCTTCCATGCCTCGGGCCGCGGCGCTTTCAGAAAAAGACAACGGTTGGCAGGGAAACCTAGATAATCCTCCTCTCTTCTATTATTCCTCTTTTCTATTATTCCTCTTTTTTTCTTGTATCATTCCATTAAATGCAGAAAGATACCCATCTTCGGTCTGCCTTTCTCTCTCAAACACTCACCCACATAAACAATCCATCTTCTTACAATCCTTCGCACACTGACACTTCCATCCAATCCACTTACATGCCCATACCAACAGAGAACACTCACACTTACAACATCGTTCACACATTTGTTCACAAACGAAACAGACTACATATATTATCTCAAACTACCCCTACCCTTACTTTGTTTCATTTAGTCGATCAACATTTCAGTTTCTTATCTTCCAATACGTATACCAACAAACATCCTTCATTATTCCTCATCAATCTAACACTCCTTTCTCCCATCTCACTTCGAACTTCACTTAGTACTCCCAAAAAAAGATACTAATGCTAATGGCGACATCACACTCCCATAATTTAATTCATGCTCATCATATCACTCACTCTGGGCCTCTTTTACCTGAATGTGTGCCATACTTCAAACATAAGTAATTTTCACACGATCTAACAGTTTATTACTCGCTCCACACATTCTTATACCCTACCATACTACTTTGTGATCTATATGATCATATGTTTCCTCCAGATCCATCAGCCTAGCATACACTATCTGTTATAAACTCACTCTACTCACTCTATTATATTTCTAACTCGCCTCCATCATGTCTGTGCATACACCTTGCCTATAAAGCAAAAATAATTATCCTCCTCCCGTTGTTCTTGCATTCAACTTTCTCCCGCTTACCCTTTTACAGCACTACTTCCCAACCTTCTTCGGGTACTGCCACTTCCTTATTTCCTTTCTATAAAGAACACTCGCTTTGATGGAGCAAAAAATTAAAAGTTTAAGGGATGAAAAATGAATCGAAAGCAACACCTGAATCCTCGAACTGAAGAATGGCTCTAAATGAGAGGGCAACAGAAAGTACCAATCTCTCAAATTCTCGTGCCAACAGTCTACTTCGCTTTGCCAGAATTGACTCTAAGCAATATGTAAATTAGTCCAGCATGAAAAAGAAAAAAAATGAGAATACACTGGTATATGATGAATGATGTGTATATCAAGTGGTTTCGAAAGAACCTACCTGAAGGAAGGGATGAAAAGAGTTGTAGTTTTACAGGAAACGTAATGATAATAACTTTTCTGAGCCGCTGGCAACTTTGGACTTCTCAACCCTGAAAGAATACAAGCTTTGGTCCCTTTTATATAATTACACAAGGGATGTCGAGGGAACATTTATAAAATTAAATAAAATGAAAAATCTCTTGTAGTTAGTGATGCTCTTGCTAAATGGACACAAACTCATTCAAACTTGCATGTCTACCACTTTGCCGATTACATAGAATAGACACTAGTGAAAAGGACGTTTGATGCACAGGCTTATTAGCCAGAGTGTGAAAATGGAAAATTCAAACAAGAACTGACCTTTTTTTATGGGGGCGGGGCTTTTTTTGTAGTTTACATTGAAAGAATGAACCCCTAAAAGACGAAAGTAAAAATTTAGCTGCCAAAAAGTTATCAAGACTCCGGATCGCGTCTTTGTTACACCAGCCCTAAGAATACGTATGAATTTCGTGATATGAAGGATGACCTCGAATCGCCCGCGAACTGGAATTTCTCCTAAATTATATGATAATTTAACCACCTTATATAGTCCATAGAAAGTAAAGATATTAACGGAGTTCGTTGATAACGTTGCTTATATATATATATATATATATATATATATATATATATATATATATATATATATATATATATATATATATTATATATATATATATATATATATATATATATATATATATATATATATATATATATATATATATATATATATATATATATATATATATATATATATATTTATATATATTACGGGTGTTCCATTAAGACAGATCGAAGTTATCAGTAAATAAAACAGTGTTATTGGTGAAGATTTATTGATTTCACTATTGGATCATATTATTTGAGTCATGGCAATTATGCGTAAAAAATATGATCGCCTAAATGTCTGCCAAGGCTTCGGCGCCACACCTCCACTCGATGGTCAAATTTTTGATGAGGTCTCTGCATAGTTGCTTCTCGACCTCACCAATATGCCTTATTATCTCATCCTTTAGCTGTTGGATTGTTTTTGTCTTGTCGGCATAGACCTTACTTTTGAGATAACCCCAAAGGAAGAAATCTAAAGGCCTCAAGTCACACGATCGTGGTGGCCAAATGACCTCGCTAATTCGAGAGATGAGTCAACCTGGGAACTTTTCATTTAATAAAGCCATTGTTGCATTGGCTGTGTGGCATGTGGCGCTGTTCTGTTGAAACCACAAGTCTTCGACATCCATAGAATTCACTTCAGGCCATAAAAAGTTGGTTGTCATGGCACGGTATCGCTCGCCTGCACCGTAACAGAATTCCCGGCATCATTTTCGAAGAAATACGGCCCAATGATTCCGCTAGCAAAAAATCCACACCAAACAGTGACCTTCTGTGGATGCAGTGGCTTTTCAACAATCTTCCTGGGATTTTCATCAGCCCAAATACGACTATTCTGCTTATTAACGAATCCACCAAAATGAAAATGGGCTTCATCACTAAAGATGATTTTTTGCGAAAAATCATCATCGGCTTGTCTTTGCCCGTGCACCCAATTGACAAATGTACGGCGTTTCAAATGGTCAGTGTGTAGACGCAAATCTTTTGTCAAAATTCGATGTAACGTTGTTGGTAAGAGGTTCAATGCCTGCGCGCGATGACGAATAGAGGTGTCTGGCTCTTCGGCCACATTCTCGCACACTGCAGCAATTTTTTCAGCTGAACGGCGTAAACGAGCACGCAATGGCGTTTTCATATCTGCAACCGACCCCGTTTGTTTGAATTTACGAACAATCTTTCCAATTGGACTCTCGGTTGGTCGATTATGCTGACCAAAAAATCGCGAAGTGGCGGAAAGGGTTTCTGTTTGAATGTCCATTTTCGTAATAGGCTTCGATCATTTTAATACGTTGTTCGATTGTTAATCTCTCCATGGTTGAAATTGCCAAAGACTGGAGTTGTTAAATCTGAAAAAAAAAGAAAAAATTCATTAGACGCTTAAACTTAACTTACATTTAAAATTGGACCAGGTTATTGGAACACTCTTTGTATATATCCAAAAAAGTACAGTAGCGTACGTGTAACTATAGAGATAAAACCACAGTAATAGGACTAATTTTATATGCGAAACCAGGTTTCGACAGAAACATCCGTCATCGTCAGTCGCTGGTAGACAATTGAGATACAGAAGTAGCTTAACGTAAAAACACACAAATTAGTGGCGCTAAAGTGGAAGATGCGAGAATTTAGCCGCATTTTTGAGAAGCGGAAGTACTAATTTCTTGCTTATTAAGGTATTAGTATTAAATTGTCTGTCGGAAGTATTAAAGTTTGGAATTTCTTTTATAAGTGCCGATTCAATTAAGCGTCGATGTATATAATTGTGAGATTTATAAACTATTATAGCATTATCAATATCAATTTGATGATTTTCATTGAGCATACGAGTATATTGTGGTTTATCATTACTCACACGAAGAAGTTATACAGCGTGCACTTCACTAAATTAAGGCTTTCTTTCCTAAAAGAATGCGCTGGTAACAAGATCATTTCAACCTCATTAACAAGGAAAAACTACCAGCAAATGAAAGAGCTTCCCTTTACACATATTGAAGAGCTCCTACTTAAAGGGATACTAATTACAATATCCATGTTGTCCCTGAATTAACTATCTTTTTCAGTGAAATAGATTTTTTTTGTATACCATGTTTAATTTTTGTTATAAGTGTATAATTCTTTTTATTTATAATTTTATACTCTTTAAAATTTCTTTTTAAATTTTATTTTCATTCACTTTCAAAATTTTATTAATAATCAATACACAAGGTAGGGTTCGTGGCATTCACCCGAACGGTCCTAACGTGAAGAATGAATCGTTTCAAGCCAGCGGCTCAAAACGGACGTATACTCTCTCGATGATGATCCACGACGTCCTCAAGCCTCCACTCAATTTACCTAAAAATTTTAACTTTTAATTCTCACTCTCTGCGCCAAGGGGCACCACGGGGCCGGTTTTGCCAGTCTTTTTATCTTTCATTTTCCCCTCCCCCCAATAGAATGGGCTTGAAGGCCGAACGAGCCAGCCTCAGCACTATACGTCTTTGAAATGGGGAAGAATTTGGAGGACAATAGGGATCCACCCGAGGTATGGGGTACCTCCTCTCCTTCTGAGTCCTTAGAGCCCTTGCCACCTCATTAACATCTTGAACACGAGAGGACTCTGGCTTAAGTAAGTGTCCCAACGAGCCTCTAAATGGCCATTATCTCCAGGTGTCGGGGATCCTGAATGGAGATCAATGGGCCTATGGCTTATAGTAAACGCCATTGGTGCTAACATGTTGACCTCTGAATAATTAGGGAGGGGGGGGGGGGCTGCTGCCGGCCCCACATGACAAGTCAACCTTTCGATTTATCTACCACTCAATTTTAAGCCAATTTCTACCAATCTCTTTCCTAAATCGAAACTTGTCCAGCTTAAGCCCATTGCTACGTTTCCTATTCACTATAAAGTCTTAATTTAAAGATAATTGTCATCACTTTACTTTTGTTGTTAAACTAACAATTTATGTAGCAAAAATGAGTATACACTTTTCCTATCATATCGAGTTCCAAAAAATAAAAAATATATATAGTACCTGAAGTTTCACCTTTCAATGAATTATTTACTAGAAACCAACAAATTACTTAAAAAATATTTTTTCACACTAAATTCAATAAAACAAACTTTTCCTAAGATACAACCGTATTGTTTCTTTATTTACTTGTCCTTGTTGTCTGCAAGAAACATATAGCGGAAGTATTGTTCTCTCGTTGAAGGAGAGGATCGGTTCTCACAGGAAATCCGCCATCGCTCAGGAAGAACTCTATCTGGGAAGGAGACTTCTGTTATTAGAAATGTGCTAGTGGCAATTTTAAAATAATTAGCCGTAGTAATGATAAATAGTTAAAATCTCCTACACTTCACATTGATAAGACGGCTGTTCACCTCATTTTCTAATCATATCTACCTTTTTCCAGAGCCAACCAAGTGATCTTATTCACCATCCAACCAATAAACAACAATCTAATTATAATTTCTTTACTTCCTGATTTCACCTGAACTTCTCGAGTAAACTACATTATATTTTACTAATTTAGAAGCTTTTTCATGCTTCTTTAGTGTTTTCAATATATTGATACTTATAATATTTTCTCCATTTAATACTCCTGTGCTATTTCAAACCTTGATTTTAGCTTTTAATTCTTTTATTCTTCTGAATGGTCTTTTAACTGAAATATTTTTTAATATTGCTGATTTAAATTGATGTTGTTTATTTAAATTCTGTGTAATATAGATTGTCATTGTTTAGATTTCATTTCTTTACCTTTCCTTGTTAGTTCATCCTACATATATTAGTTCCTAATATTAGTCATTTAAGTAATGTTTGTTTACAATTTTAGCTTATATTTTCTTTACTTCTTCTTCATTAATTATTAATTTTTACTTTTATGATCTTGTTTTTTTTATGAAATTTTTATTTTAGATGCAGCAATTTAGCTTTAGATTTTTGTTTTTACTCTCCTTCCGCTAAGAAAATTGGTCAATATTCCTTTGTTTCAAAATTGGAGTCTAATATCATTTAAATTGATAAAACAATAAAAATATACAAAAGTATGTAAAATTTATATGGACATTAAAATTAATAGCATTTACTACTAATTTTAATGCCCAAAGAAATTTTACATACATACCCGTATTTGATATTTTGATTGTTTTATCAATTTAAATTATATTAGACTAATTTTAGAACCTGAAGATTGGTGATACGCCCAAAACGTTGTTTTTTTCTTCAACTTGATCACATAATGATGAATATATATTATATATATATATATATATATATATATATATATATATATATATATATATATATATATATATATATATATATATATATATATATATATATATATATATATATATATATATATATATATATATATATATATTTATATAGCCGGGATTTGTGACTCACAATGATGTATTATACAAATGCAAAAGTTGGTTTAGAGCTATGAATATGTATTTTGCTTTCGAAATCGCTGCGTTTCAGTCACTTTAAACTCATGTCCTCCATATTGTATGATAAACAAATATTTGTGAAATGTGCAAAATGCAATTACAATAATCAATAGACTCCCAATCCTGGCTCAAATGTTACTCGGCGACCCTCTCCTTTGTCATGACATCAATCAAAATGTGTTTATTCCTCTCATGTTCGGTTGGATATGCCTGGGAATTTTCATCCAATTTATTGATAGAATATTCAAAAGTATGTTGATGGCAAAGAATGCAGTAAATAAGATGTAGAAGATAGGAGGAAAAACAATACAGTTAAGAGAGGGAAATTTAAGTATCTTGGGAATAAAATTTCAGCCATGCGGATTAGGGGCTGGATGGTTTGACTGAAAAGTCTTGCACTATCATAGCATAGATATTAAAGAGCTTGGAACACTTCCTTATTCCTCCCCTAACCGCTTCACCAAGTCAAGCATATACATATTTCCAACTGCTCCCATAGTAAACTCCTGGCATCACATTGTCAGTCCTTTCTTCAATATTATCGTCTACTTTCCAACTTCCATTTTTCACTGTTACATTGCATATTCCCTTATATCCTTCTCAATGCAATTACACCTAATTCTAAAGGATATATTCCTAGGAACTCCCAATTTATTTACTCCAGTGAAGCACCTACATACGATCACAGAGAGGCACTAAAGACAAGTTGTAGATATACAAATCTTGAATCTTTTTTGTTGATCCGAATAAAGATTATTCTCCGTTGTAACACACCTCTCCATCCTCCACTTAATCCACCCCTCTCAAAATCTTTCCTACTCTTGTTAGTTTCCCTCCCTCGATCGAGTTACCGGATGGAATCATATTTTTTCTTTCTATATCCAAGCCTCTGTTATAACCAGCATTCATACACCCTAGTCACTAATGGATGAAAAGCAAACAGCGATTGGAAGATCATTTTTCAGAGGGTAAGATAAAAAGGCTTCCTTTTTGTTAGCAGACTAAACCATTGTGATGAAGTTTTGTGGTTTATTTATTTTACTGAACGGGTAATGCTTTCCTCAATTTGTTTGTGTAACACATTTACGTCCCATGACAGAAAAATCCAACAGGAAAAAAGAAAGAAAATCCGCTTCCGAACGCTTTCGTTTATATTGTCAATGAACTTTTCGGAGAATGAGTTGAGGCATCGGGGAGAGTTTATAAGAGGAAAAGAGTAGATATTTTATCAGACTTCAAGCAATGAGTGAAGATAAGAAGAATTAAGTAAATATTTGTTTTGGAAAAGGATTATATACATGCTGATTGCTTCTAAAGAGAAAATTGGTATTAAAGTTTTTATTCAAATTTTCGATTAAATGCAGGCAGATACACACTATAATATTTCTTGAAATATTACTAATAAATTTTAAAATGGGACTGACGACATCTCAATTGTTTACGTAAACAAATGTTAGCATGTATACAAGCAGGGTGCTATCGGTGCACTAAACCTTTGCACATTGGCTTGGTGTTGTTTAACGCGTACCTGTAAAGCGCTTTGCCACCACTAACCTATCTGTACTTTAGAAAAATCCAGACATTTTGTGCAATAAACAAAAACAGCTGTGTGAGGAGAGTTATACACAAGGATAAAATGCAAATGAGTGGTCTAGATGTATTTGAAAAAAATATTGATATTAAGGTGTCGGAAGATATGTGGAAGATGTAAAAAAGGAGAGTTTGAAGGGAGGTAGAAATTACCTCTAGAGTTAACAATATCTTAAATCACAGAACGTTTGTCCAGCTAGTCTTTTACAATTATTTAACCAATGAGGATGAGAACAAAGCTTTAACAAGGAAGTGTTTGAAGCCAGCGGGCTACGCCGAGGTCCACTAGGGCACGGTTGAGCGACCCGTGGCGATCGAGGTGGGCTACATTGAAAATGACTCGCTACTTCAGCCCGAGTTTATGCCCATGTATGTTACAAACGTTAGAAATTCCTTTGTCTATGTATTTAGTTAAGTAAAAACATTAAGAGTGAAATTTCTACATTTAACATTGCTTTGGTGGATTGAAAAGAAATGTTCATATAAATGTTGATGGGTTGCTTTGCCATACACTTCCTATTTAAAATCATGGGGTCCTCTGCATTATCATATCCTAAACTGGGAGAATCCCATCATTTTCTTTATCAAGGGTGAATTTTATGCAAAGGACGAAGCTATTCAAGCCTGTTAAAAATGAATTCACATATGTATATATAAATATATATATATATATATATATATATATATATATATTTATATATTATTTGATGCACATAAATATTTGAATAAATAATGTCTCTGTTTGTCAATTTAACGTTACTTTAACCCCTCTGGTTTCGCTTTTTGACAATTCTCTTTCCTCTCTCTTTAATCAAAACTATATCATGCCGCCAATCTCTTCCTCTTAGCTAAAAAACCTTGCTTAGGTATGGAATTATTGTGTATGTATTGTAGTTTGTGAAATTTTCCTCTCTGATACTTCTATGATTCTTTAATACCAAATCAAATCTACCTCAATTATTTTTTTCTTTTTATTTCTCAAAAATCTTCTCTTTCAACTGAGCAAATTCTCAAGATTAACCTTGAGGCATCGCACTAAACTTGACTCATTTATAAAAAGTGTGTTTAATTTATTGTTGATAGCGTCGTCACCGCTAAATAATCTTCTTGAAGGATTTTTCCCTTTAGCTAGGGGAAAACAAGAAAAAGGGTTTTGTTTTTAATTCATGAGGACGAGGAGGACAGCACATGCGTTGGATTACCAAGCAGAGGTTCTGGATCTGATTCCAGCGTGAACGAGCCACTCTAAATTTTAAGTATCAGCGTAAGCAGCTCCATTATACATATAGGTAATCACGACAGGGCTGTCTTTTCTTTTCGCGCACACAACATATCACTCGTCCGTAACCTCAAACACCGAAAGAAAAATTCTATCCATCTTCCCAAATACAGAACAAGTGACCCTCACTGTGTTACGAAGATATCCCTACTCTATCATCGGTAGCAAAACATAATTATTACTACCCTTCACTTTCTTTCCCCAACGCGGAAAACTCCTTGCTGTCTTTGGGCTTATTATTATTCACGGTTGCCACTATATTTTCACTTGGGAAAATTTCGTGATATTTCATGGGTTTTTTAAGTTTGATAATCACCATGTTTGTTACTTTAATTATACAAAATTTTAAAGAAAATTAAACCTTTTAAAAATAATTATGATTATCAAATGTTTGGTAATTTTTTAACCAAGAAGAATTGTAAATGGTGAAGTTCAGAAAATAAATATGATTATCGGATGTTTTGGAATATTTTAAATCAAAAAGAATTACAACTGGTGAAGTTCAGAAAAAAATAAATATAATTATCGAAGCTTGGGGGATTTTTTAAAACCCAAAAAATACCAAACGAAGAAGTTAAAAGAGATGCAGAAAATATTAAAATTAAGGTACATCGTGTACTCCACTGCAAAGCTGGCAGCTACATAGAATGCAATGAAAATTTTGTTATAAAGATACGATAGAAGAATTGAGATTCAAGTGACAAGGTTTTTAAAATTTGTAGATAATTAGAATCCCCCAAATTCTTGTAAAAATTCACTTCTCTCCCCCAAAATTACCATCTTGGAAATACTAGATTGGTTCTCCGAAAACATAAATTTCACAATATAAAACATGTATTTGTAAGCATTGCTTGAATGGCCTGTTTTTTTGAGGTGAAGTAAAAATACCATCAGTGTAGTGTCTGTTTTTAATCATAAAAGAAATCTCACCACAACCACACCCATCATAAAATGGTCTCAAACGCTAGGGTGAAAAACATCTGTCCGATATAATAAGCCGCTGAATTAGAAGAGACTTAAATGAGCTTAGATTAGGTCAAAGAACCACTTCCCATGCCTTGTCTTGATTGTATTTGTGTGGGGAGTGGGGTATTATGTTGGACTAGATACAGAATTTTTAATTTCATTATTTTAAGATTGTTGTTTCTCTCTTTTTAAAAGCAAGAATAAATTCTTACAAGCTTGGCCACAGCTTTATTCCCCAATTAGGTCGTGACGAGGATGAATACGACCTAGGTTTAACTCAAAGAATTCCGTGAGTAGCGATTATGAAAATACGACAAAGATGTTTATCTAAAGATCTAGAAATCGATTACCTCAGCAAGAAGAACTGACCCTAGGTGCCGTTCTCCAACGTTTAGAAAACATCCATAAAAAGTAGTTTTTTATGCTGAATATGTTCACCAAACAATGCTCTACAAGATCATATAACGGTAAATCCATTCCGCATCATTTATTACATATCTGGTCCATTGACCCATCTCTTAAATTTGAATACAGAAGATAGGTTCACGAAACTTCACGCCGACATTTCTTTCCACTAGCCACCGAAGTTTAATGTAGTTCTATTCCGCTAAGCAGAGAACTATTACATTACACGAACAGTGATCTATTTCAGTTTGTGAACCATCCTTTCCTTCCGCTTCGGATTTCAGCGGTTTGAGTCACTGGTACTGTTCGATATCCAACAGTTTTAACGTTTCTTTGTTACTTTTCTATCTCAATGACACTCATTTTTCTGAGATCTCTCTACATCGTCTTTGTTCTTGTCAATCGGAGCCGGGAAAAAATGCCAAATAACCTCCTCCATGGCAGAAACTAGATAACGAAACGAACTTTTCTACCTTTTTACCTCATAATTTTCACCATTCGCTAATATTCATCTCTTTAATAAAACTAGAGTATTAATCAAATAGTTAATTAGCCTACTAGCTTCTATTAAAAACCTACATTTTGCGCAACGGAATAAAACTACCATGTGGTCAACAATTTTCCATTGCTCCTCAGCTTAATGGAGGTGCAATGGTTCAAATTAATAGTCTGCAAGCGAAGTCTCTCTCCTGCACTTTTGTATGTTAGGGCATTGAGGCATGATGAGACCTAATCATTGAGCAATGAGTATGTGATGATGATGATGATAATGATGAAGAAAGATGTATTTTTCAGCCAGAGAATGATGCGATTGGTGATTCGCACAAATACGTTAGACGCATTCTAAATAAATCATTTTAAGCCTGACTAAGTAAGGACAGACGCAACTTTTTTGAAGCAGGTGCTTTTTTATAATATTTTTGATGTAATTAAGCAATTTTCATAATTTAAATTAAATGACAAAATGTGAGTTTTGCCATATATTCTCTTATTTCCATGGATGTACTGTATATAGGAAATTAAAAAATGTATCCTGTTAATAAAGCAAAATGCTACTTTCTGCATAACTCTCAATTTCATGCACTTGCCTTACCTAATCACATACACGTACGCAATGTTAATTCTAATAGAAGGTTCTCTTTAGAATATACGTAGTTTCCTGTACACCTAGCAACCAAATATATATAAAATGGCCCCTGCCTTATTATTCCTGA
Source organism: Ceratothoa steindachneri (assembly GCA_963969495.1). Lineage (NCBI taxonomy): Eukaryota > Metazoa > Arthropoda > Malacostraca > Isopoda > Cymothoidae > Ceratothoa > Ceratothoa steindachneri. Next base: position 81,950,138 of record OZ018327.1, read on the forward strand.
GTGTATGTTTATGAATAAATTGTAGATAGAGAGACAAAGAATATAATAGACGTGACCACCTTATCGAAGCGTAACATTTGCTTCAAAGACTCTTTGAGAATAACGTCATAATCCCTTTGCAACGTATCCGTGATTCACACAAATAAATATATCGGAAAAAATATTAAGCCATTAACACAGCGAAAAGCTCGGCGTATTATGCAATTAACATATAATGACCGCTAGTATCTTTCCGATCTCCGTATTAAAAAATATCCACTCTTTGGATAGCCGCTCATAAATTTCTGAGTACAAGAAAAAGTTTTTTCTTTTTCACCTTTTTCTTTTACCCTGACATGAGCAAATTTTTGACAATTTACATCTCAATCAAGTTTAATAGGAAAAAAAACCTTTGGATGAAAGCCAAGATAAGCTAATAATTGATCCTTTAAAACTTTGCAAAATGGCTTTTTTAGGATCATATACTTCTCTTAGGAGCGTTAAACCTTGTCAAAATACAAGCTGACCTCAGCAATTATTGCGGAGATCTTCCCCTGAAGTTCGTGCGTTATCGGGACCAATCGGATGGAATGGTCTTCCCTGGGGCTCCATTAATGACTCGGCCCGCCGATGCAATCAGCTAGAAAAGGGAAGGAGAAGATTGGAAGAGGTCCTGCCACACGACTAGATTTGACCCTTAACAAGGCGTTTTAGCCGATTTGCTCTATTCAGGTCTGCAAGCCTCTACATTTCGCCCTAAAGAGAAGGTTTCAGATGGATTTTCTCTTATCGATATAGAGCCTTATATCGCTCGAGCGTCTGTCTGAAGGGTATAGGAAAGAGGATGTAGAAGATCAATTTGCTTTCATACAAGTGTAATCCACGAAAAACGTTAAATTTCATCTGAAGCTTTAGTACTCTGTTAATAAATTGTTAACTGTTACTCGTACGTGTTATTGGGCTCATGATATCACTGGCTCATGATATCACTGGGTGTAGTCGTAATGAAAGGAATCAACTAAGAACAATATATATATATATATATTTATATATATATATATATATATATATATATATATATATATATATATATATATATATATATATATATATATATATATATATATATTGTCATAGAATAACCCGGACATATAGGTCACTTCTACCCAATAGGCGTGGTCGTTCAAAGTCAACTCGTGACCTTGATTCTACTGTGGTCACGACAGAAATGGCGGATAGAAGTGAGGGTGGACGAGTGCGAAGGATTTTAAATTCCAAAGATTGAGTACAGTTGGCCGATAGTAAACTAATGAAGACTCCAGCTATGAGGCTTATGAAAAGGTCGAAACAAAAATAAATTTTAATATATACACAGTTGTACACAATAAATAGATTAAATATAATAATGGCAACGATATCTATTTATAGAAGAACTAAACGTATTAGAGCTACTCAGAGCGGGCTATACGAAGGGAAAGGGGGTCGAAAGGCGATACGACCCTCTTTACAAACACACAAAGGAATGTCTGGCCAGATAGCCACATATGATTCGTGTCAGCCTCGCTTGGGTTCGAGGCTTTAAGAGATGGCACGAGGGATCGAATGGTTATTGAGGGGCTTTAACCACAGGAAGCTTAACCTCTATTAGTAACACTAACTGGAGGGAGTATTCGTGCCAAACAAAATGTACCGAAACCAAAGATGGTCTAATTGATTTGGGCTCAGATCCATTGGTATAATTCTATCTTTCGGGTCATCGAAAAAAGGGAGCTGCATCGAAAATGACGTGTTTTGTTTTAAGAGGCAGGCCTATATTGTGGATGATCTATTGAGACTAACAATATATAGGGACCAGCCAGATCCGTTACTGCCTCCGCCAAGGGGGGGAGGGAATCTCTCCACGAACCAACACGGCGCTTGTGGAATGGGAAGTACTCCCCCGGGGGTTTCTGGATAACGCCCTGGGAGAAGACAGAAGCGCGCGTTTGAGATTCCAACCTTCGCTTATCGCGGAAAGCAGTTCAATATTCTGACTGTTCTCACGGTTCTCGCTCACGTAGACTGACCGCGAGCCTCACCTCCTGGTTTCGACGGGACACATGGCCGCAAGGAGCATCTATTTTTGACATATATATATATATATATATATATATATATATATATATATATATATATATATATATATATATATATATATATATCAGTGCTGGGAAATCGAATTGAATTGGAATCGATAAACCTATAAAATCTATATATTTTCAAACTCGAATCGAAAAAAATAATTCTAACTGAAAATTTTTTGTAAACTTGAATAGAAATTTAACCTCGAACTGAAAAGAATTAAAAAACTCAATTTCGAACCTGAATCGATTATAAATATAAGTTTGAAGCGAAAACATCGAGTATCATTAATAAAATAATTTAGGAATTACAAGAAATAACAGTGGTTTAATTTGTGAATAATAGGTAAATGTATATTTTAATTTTTTGTCCTAATCCTAGTCCTAATCTTGTTTTGCTAATCATAGAATCACCCAAAGATAAACCTTTCTTCTCGTTTGAGTTTTTAAATCACTAAGAGATTTTTAATTTAAATTTATGTCAAATATAATCACTATATAGCTCTTAAGCTTGTTTTTAAAAGAGCTCAAATTGTTTTTATAAGATATTATTTGTTTTCTGTATTATTATTGCATAATATTTCAATATAATAATGAAAGTTTTTAATATATGCTTTACCAGATTTTTTGCACAATGTTTTAATGTACAATGTTTAAAAATGGTTCCTGGGCTCTGTATTTTTAGTGCATAATATTTCAATGGAGGAAAAAAAGATAGTATGTACGAGAATCATCCCATTAAAAACTTAAATTTGACTGCGGTTTTTTCATCCTATATACGGTTCCGTGCATTGGGACTTTGCGAATACTTGACAGTGAATTTGGGCATCTGATACATATGGATAGCTATAGTAAACAAGAAATAACATAGTAAATAAAGAATTTACTTTAACTCAAAGAAAATATGTAATCAGAGGGGGAAAGGTTGTATAATTTACTTTGTTATAAATTATATTTTACGAGAAAAAAAGCATAGAAACTCTGAAATAATAGATTTAAGCATTTGAAATACAGGCTGAACTCGAATCGAATTCGAATCCAAATCTATATTAAAATATCGAAAAGCCAAAATATTTGAATCGAAAAGAAACTATAGAGAACTTGAATCGAAATCCGAATTGATATTTTTAAAAATGGCAAACTTAAATCGAAGCTCGAATCGATATTCATTTTAGTTCACAGCCCTGATATATATAAATATATATATATATATATATATATATATATATATATATATATATATATATATATATATATATATAATCACCGTAGTGAAAGTAACAAACTAACGCCATCCTTCTCTTGGTTAGGATAGTCCTCACCCAGGATAAAGAAACCAACATAAAGATTAACATTACAATTGCTGGCGAGTCAGAGGTCACCAGTGGCAAGATCCTATTTGTGGCGTGAAAGGCGCCAAGAAATATTTTATTTTTTCCACCATCCAGTGATTAGGGACGAACATTCGTTAGCCTTGGGTAAAGGAGGCTTTCTGCGTCAGATGTACTTGGATATAACAACCCATCGTCATGATTACTCTAACAGTGAAGAGAGGTGTTTTGATGTGCTCTCAAGAGGTGAAAGAAAGGACAGCGGTGTTGTAATATGCTTTGTGATAATCTGTGCAAGGTATATATACCCTCCAGGAGGGTATGAACAGCGCATCCATCTATCGGTGGCCACACCGTGAATTACGCTGAGGATTATGTCCACTCTCGCTTGAGATTAAACCCGCCACCTCGACGCGAGAAATCCAATGGCGTTTTAACTAGGCTAGCGAGAGCGCGGCTGTTGTTATTTCCAATTATTTGTTGCTTAATAATCCTGTTCCAATTCATTCCTTTGCTCTGATTTGTTGATCAGTCCAAATTTTGTTTTGAATTTGCTTTCGAATCCTTTGGATTTTATTTATCTGACTTCCCGTAACATAATGCAGTAATTAACTCCGTTAGCCAATAGAGGAATTATGTCCATTCCTAAGTGGTGTTAGATTGGCTCGCTAAAGTCATTAAATTTATAAATACCTGGACAGAGAGGTAGAGTATCGGAGTAATTGTTAAACGGCCAACAGTTGAAGAATAATTCCCCGACAAAATTATCGACCTAATTCCTCAACAAAAGTGGTGCCAGGTCTGTCGGTTTTTGTTAGAAAGAACCTAGCAGCGTCTAATTAAGGGAGAGCCAGTACGCAAGAGGAATACCAAGAATAATAGAATAATTGACGAAAGGGAAAAATTTTAAAGTTAGCTGTGGAAACAATCTGAAGGTAATTGTTAGGCCAAGTGGTAAGTTTTGGTGGTGGAGTAGGTCAAACTCGATTTACAACAAAGTGAATGACTGAGATAAGCGCGATGGCATCGTGTGAAGGACCCGAGTTGAGCTCGTATATTCAGGAGAAAGAGAGAGACGATAGAGAAGAAAGAAGGGAAAAGATGAAACTGGAAGCCGAAGAAAGAATGATGAAACTGGAACTTGAAAAACGTAAAATGAAACTGAAAGCCGAGGAAGGAGAGAAAATAAAAGCCCAAGAAAGACTCTTAACAAAGATCAGTTAGAGGTGCAGTCAGTGACATCCAAAACAGGATTGTCACCAGCGGCTAGTATGAAACTGTCGGAATACAGGGACGAAGAAGAATTATGCTCATATCTGTCCCATTTTGAGAAAATAGTCGAAGTCAATAATTAGGACCTAGAAGAAGATGGGGTCGCCAGACTCTTACCTCTACTCAATCACCGGATGAGGGAGATATTTATATCTCTACCCTCAGAAGCGACTGTGGACTATTCCACTCTCAAAGCCGAACTTCCCTCAGCAACGAACCTCAACCCCGAAGAATATAAGATGAATTTCAGGCAGGCCCGTATAAGATCTGGACAAACTTACAAACATTTTGGCTTTGATTTTCGTCGAAGCATACAGTTTTGGATGGTGTCCACAGGGGTAGAGAACGAGTTCTCCTCGGTCGTCGGTTTTATTCTAAAAGATCAATTACTAAGCACACTACTACCCCAGGAGATCCGTTCGTTTGCCTGGACGAGGCTGACCTCCACGCGGTAAATCATTTGTTATATCCGAGGGAGTACAATAAAGAGAAAGCTCCCGCCCCAAAGAAAAACGGGCAGCCCCCAAGACAATTGCAGAAGAAGCCTTTTAAGTTCTCAGCCCCAAAAGGAACTTATAATCCAAGTTTTGGAGGAGCAAAGATTCAAAAGGAGGTTAGGGTTCCCCAAGGGTCACACCTTAATACCCGCACTTATTCCAGGAAACCCATTACGTGTTATACCTGCGGGATATTAGGTCACCCTATTTTCCAGTGTCCACTGATATCCCGACTGAGGAAGACCTCAAGACAACAGGTGCAAAACCTGACTGCCGAGCTCCCAAGCGGACAATTTGATGCTCCCTCCATCCCAGTGCCAACATCCGAAAGCCCCGAACAACAGGTAAACTTTCTATTCAACAAAAGTTCGCCAGGCGGCCTACAATTCGAAGATGGCACAGTTAATGGGTGCCAAGTGTCTACGTTACTCAGAGCCACCGGATGTACTTGCATAGTGGTGTCCGAAAAGTTGTTGCCCCCAGTAAACCCAAACCATCAAAAATTCGCCATCGTCCACGACTTTTTAGGACGTGACAACCGGTTCCCCGTTGTGAGATGTCATAAACAGTGCAGATATTTTACGGGTTGGACGGACGTAGTAGTAGACCCGATTAAGTTCTGCGCTGTGCTAATCGCACAAAATCCCCAAATCCCCCAGCAAGAGGTGGCCCAAGAAGCCCAGAGAAATGAGCAACCTGCTGAGTTGACCCCTAGGATTACCGTAGAAGACAATGGGGTAAAATTGACTTCCTTCGCTATTGCTCAGAAGGAAAGCCCCATTCTTAAGCCCCTATGGGAAAGGCGATTAAGAGTAAAACTCTCCAGGTAAAAGGAAAGAAGCTCATCAAGTATATTGTAGAAGACTCGCTTCTCTACTGTACTAGCAGCGAGGAGAATAAGGATGGCAACAAAGCTCTGTGTACCCCAAGAATACACGCAAATAATCTTGAAAACCGCTCATGATGGAATATTAGCAGGACACTTTGGGCACAATAAAAGGGCACAGTGGATATTTAGACACTTTTACTGGCCCCAGGCTGCCAAGGAAATTGTGACCTATTGCCGGTCATGCGACGTGTGTTAGAAAGATCCATCCAGAGGAAAGGTACCTCCCGCGCCATTACAAAAAGTGTCAGTTATAACCGAACCATTCTTTCGATTGGCTATCGATTTGGTGGGACCAATTCACCCCCTTCAAGCGGAGGACATTCCTACATCCTCACTCTAGTAGATTGTGCTACACGTTTTCCAGATGCCGTGACATTACGGAAAATTGACACTATTTCCTACGCGGAAGCACTAATTTCAATATTTGCCCGAGTAGGCATGCCTAAAGAAATTCTATATGATAGAGGGCGCTAGTTCACAAATTGAATCTGTGAAAAATTAAACGGGACTCTCAAAAATATATTAAAGAAGTTGTGTCAAAACAACCGATCCATTAGCACAAATACCTGTTCGCATGCAGAGAAATCCCTCACCACACGCTGGGATTTTCGCCCTTTGAGCTGTTATACGGGAGAAATCTGCGAGGTCCCATGAGCATTCTTACAGAATTATCTATCAATGCGCATCTCGCCTAAGAGATTAAATCTTCTTACGAACACAAAATGGAAGTGCACGAGCGCCTAGAATACTGCTCGAGATTAGCTCTAGACAACGCCGAGAAAAATTTAGCCTAATACCGGGACTACTTCGATATGAAAGCAAAGGCGCGAAAATTAAAGGTAGGGGATCAAGTCTTACTATTACTCCTGACCGAAAATAATAAGTTATGGGCCTAATGGAAGGGACCGTTTGAAGTAATCGAGGCACGAGGACCCGTCGATTACTTGATAGATACTCCAACAGGGCGAAGAATCTATCGCATAAACATGTTGAAAAAATGTCACCGCCGCGCGTGCATAAATAATATTACCCTGCTACACAAAGAAGAACCGATTGATGCTGCTTACCCGTGTACACCACTACAGGTCATAAACACAGTATGTGTGGAACAAGACGAGTAATATGAACTGCCCTCGCTCTCACTCACCACGAAAGACACACGAGGGGATTTAAAGATAAATCCCCAATTAGAGAGTCAACAAAAATTTGAAATGTTTTACTTGCTCAAGGAGTTCCCGAATATCATTCCAGAAACCGCCGGATGTGCCAAGGATTTCATCCATGAAATCAAACTAAAAAACAATTCAGTGGTATGAAGCAAACTGTATCCGTTGCCGATACACCTACGGTAAGCCTTCAATAATGAAGTCCAGAATTTATTAAAATTGGGCATTTTAGAGCCATCGGAGTCCGATTATTGTTTCCCCATCGTAATGATTAAGAAACCTGACCAATCATTTCTGATGTGTGTGGATACCCGAAAATTGAATTCAGTGACGGTTTTTGACGCCGAGCCTATCCCTCTAATAGACCAAAATCTCCATCTATTTGAAGATGCTAAATTCATTACTGAATTGGATTTATGCAAGGCGTACTATCAAATACCGCTCTTTAACGAGTCTAAAAAGCTGGCAGCTTTTTGCACCTGGAGTAGGGCTTATGCAGTTTACTAAGCTACCCTTCGGACTACTTACCACCGGTAGCAATTATAATAGAATGATAAGGAGAATTATGTCTGGCCTAAGTGGCGTGTCGTTTTACTTCGACAACGTGTACGTAGCTACCCGTACATGGGAGTCCCACTTACACTCCTTACGCGCGTTGCTGGAGAAATTGAAGGAGCAAGGACTAACCACCGGGCCTACCAAGTGTTATTTTGCCTACGAATCTATTTACTACCTTGGATTCAAAATAGGGCAAAGACACTTGACTACCCCGCAAGAAAAAGTGGAAGCCATAGTCAAAATGCCCCTGCTGAAAACAAAGAAACAACTTCGTTTGTTTATGGGATCGGCTTCTTTTTATCGGCGTTTCGTCCCACACTTTGCTTCCATCGCGCCCCCACTGAATGATTCATTAAAAAAGACAGCGTCAGACCCGATCACGTGGAACCACCATGCAATAGTTCAGTTGGAGGTTCTTAAAGAAAAACTCATAGCTGCGACTATTATCCGTTTACCGAATCCCCAAAAGACCTTCGGAATTCGCACCGACGCCAGCCAAAACGGTATCGATGGAGTATTGCTTCTATACAAAGATGACCAAACTACCTATCCCGTAGCGTATATCAGTAGGAAGCTTTCGAGTAGAGAAAGAGCCTACGCCACCGTCGAACTCGAAGATTTGGCCATAATATGGTCAATAGGTAAATTCAAATATTATCTATTAGGGCGCGAGTTTAAGTTGGAATGTGATCATAAACCTTTCTCATATTTAAGTAAAAATAAGAGTAAGAATGAAAGGCTCCGAAGATGGAGTTTACCCTAGATGGAGTATCAGTACTCCATTTACTACATAAAAGGGTCCGACAATTGTATGGCTGACTTGTTAAGTCGGAATCCTGTCGAAGACTAAGGTGTATTCCGACTAAAATATTATAATAATTGTGATGGATCTAAGATATGTAAGGTTAAGTATATAAGTGTAATGTAAGTTGTAACTTGGTAGAGTTGTAATTAAGAAAGAGGCGAGTGACCCTCTTAAGTGTAAAAAAGAATCGTATAAGCTGGGACAGTCATGTATGTATTAAATGTATGGTCAGGCGCAGACGTTATTGAGATATTCCCGGGTAAACTCGAAGTTTATTGTATGAAATATTGTTCAGTAATTTTACTTTTTGAAATATTGTAAGTATCACACGTCAATAGCCCCCTCCCCGTTAATTTCTTTAGGGGGGAAGTAAATGTAGAGAAATTAAAACATAACTCCACCCAGATGGCCAAGCGGACATATATATTAAAATCCCTCTTCAGAGGGTCCGTGAGAACGATAGGCTTTTGACTAAAAGTCAAACTGACGAAGGGCTCTGATCTTCTCGCCGAGTGAGTAGTCGAGTCGGGCTGCCAGACCAAGGTAGCCGCAAAAGGCCATTAAGCAGCTCTCAAAAGATCGATTACCTACGAGGTTAAGAGGCTCACGGTTACAGCGCCAAGGAGCGGTGTCAGTTCAAAAAGACCACCGAAGAGAAATAATGTGACGTTGTCGGTGCCTCTCATTAAGAAGCAGTACTGGGCTCTGCGATGTTGCACCCCCTCTTCCTTCGCGCTCGTCTCAGTGGCATTACCCCGTCCCCATTAGTTGTGGCGGTCTCCGGTCTATAAATAAGCCCCGTAAGGAAAGAAAGAGATTATTCTGTTAGATACGATAGTGGATTAGATCTGGGTGATCAGTCCCTCGCCCTGTTCTGAACTCAACTTCTAAGATTTAGAAGTTCGTTTCGTTTTCTTATCGGTGCCATACCGATTTATCCTTCGTAGACTTAGCAAGAGGTCTGGCTGGATTAAAATTCCTAAGTACCATACAGAAATTTCGGGAGCAACACAAAAGAAGATCCTCTCACCCTTGAGGGACTTTCAAATCTAAAGCTCAGTAATTTAGAGAGAAGAAGAATTAATCTCCAAGTAAGTTCCCTTAAATTACTTGCGGGATCACCTGGTATACCAAAACCCAGGTTGATAACCCTGCGAAGTAGAAGAGGGTACAAGAAGAATTCAAGAGCTACCAAGAAGAGTACTCCTTGAGCCAGAGAGCACAAGCCCTCTCTCCGTCTTTTAGACTTATAACCGAATAGATAAAGTCATAATAAGAGAGTTACATCAGTTCCTACCACCTCAGTGACAACCATATTCCTTCCACTGCAACGCAAAGACTCGTGAAAAAAAACAGTATAGCCACTCCGTCAACCCCTGTTCCTATCAAGGTCATGTAAGTCCAAATAACTATATATATTTGTTTTGATTAAATAGGGTTCTAATGCTGTCCCCAAGCTAACTAAAGGAGATAAAGTATTATGTGACTCTTGTCATATTTTTAGTTGGATTAGTGGAAAATAAATGGTGACTTAACTCAGTAGCTTAGAGGCCTCCAGAAATTTTCTATCGGGCAATTGGTTTGTTGACGTGAAGCCTACTTTGTTTTGATCAGTATTCTCGTCAGGAGTAGGCCCATATTCTAATCGTGTGATCGAAGACCATGTTAACCTTATAGAATTTAGTGAAAATATTTGAGTTAATTGATAAATTAAAAGATATATATTTTTGGTTAATTCTTGGTGTTTCACTGGTTCCTTACGTGTTGACCGGCTCTTTCCTTAAAACTGATTATACGCTGTGGTACTCACATAATGCAGTAATTAAACACCGTTAGACGAATACGGAGTCCACTTAGCCAATAGAGGAATTATTTTCCTTCCTAAGTGGCGTCAGATTGGCTCGCTAAAGTCATTAAATATATAAATACCTGGACAAAGAGGTAGAGTATCGGAGTAATTGTTAAACGGCCAACAGTTGAAGAATAATTCTCCGACAAAATTTTCGACCCAATTCCTCGACAGGCCATTTAAGTAATCTATAAGAACTTTTAATAAAGGCTTAACACATATCTAAGACCAAGTAATAAGTGATGATTCAATAGCATTTTCTTCCTTCTTAAAGAAGAATAAACTTCGCGAGTTATCAAAAATGTGATTAAATATATCATTGGCCATTGTTGGAAACAATTTAATGGATTTTATTTGTAATGGTTTCATTTTCTAATATGTAAAAAACAGATAAATGAATAAATGTTATAAATGTAAAATATTTACTCCTGTTTTGTACTCAAATACGGTAGTAAGTGACAAATAAAAAGATAGTTTATTCATGGTTTGGAAATTAAAAGAATATTTGTGACCATTTGGGAATATATTCTATTCCAGGAAGTCCTAACTTTTATTCTTGCTATCTTTTAACTTTTCATTTTTTACAAGAGATCTCTTTAATTTGCTTGTCATAATATTGAAATAATAATTTCATTGATGCAATTTCTTTGAAGGGTGAACGAGAACCAACAAACCTTGAATTAATTGTTCACGCACGGCCGACAATTCCGTCCGTGCAGCGAAGCGTCAAAACGCTTTGAGTCGTAATTTTCAAATGAGTTAAATTTTCTCCAAAAAAACATCAATTTCTTCAACGAAAAAGGACAGGTAGAATCAAAGTATTTAACAAAAACAAAGCAAAGACCATCGAGAGGTAACCATCATAGCGTGTTACAAAAGAGATTCGAAGAGAAAGCGAGAATCAGGTTAAGGTAAAGATAATTGGCAAGCACTTAACTCGAGTAAAATGATACTAAACTAGGGCAGATAATAAATGATAAAGAAGAGGGATATTGTCTATAAAAATTGATTAAATAGGTTAATTAAATGGTGCGACTATTTTGGCATGATTCAATGTTTCAAAATGTGGTGTTTTACCCTTTCCCCCCTAAAAAATTAATCCTTAATTTAAATACTTTATCCAAGAAACTGAGATTATAGAAATACATGAACGAATAGATCTAATAATAAAAATTGGATGATGAATTAAATTTATCAAGTCGCGCACAGCTTTTAGAACCATAACAACAAGAAGCGCTTCATTTATCAGGCAGTCCGTCTCAACACGACGAGCAGACACTATGTTAAAACTCTCCACGTCGTTAGTCATACTTATCTTAGATTATGTTCAACTAGTCTCCTCAATTAACTAGAGTTATTAACATAAATGAGCACGTTCAGCGTCGCTATACAAATATGATATGGGGAATAGAACATGTTAGCTATGAAGAAAGGCTAAATAACTCGAGCTCTTCTTCCTTACAACATGAGGAAAAGAGGTGAATAAATAGACACATCAAATATTGAGTAACATGCTTATAGTTCAGTAAAGCTGTTAGATAGTTCACAACAAGAGGTCACAAAAAAAATATGAAGTGGAAATTCAAAACATAATGGGGATAACTTGCTTTAAGCAACTGCACTTCACGTTTGGAAGAGAAGAGTCTATCACGAAATAAGTCAGCGCTTCGAGCACCTCAATTATAAAAAACTGCCTAAATCTCTAAACACAAATTAATTCAAAAGATCAGATAATATAATAGAAATGGAATCAAATTATGATAATCAAATAGCTATATTATTACTTAAGCATATCATGTGTGAATTGTATTGGTTACCATTAAATTGTTTGTTTGTTTGTGATTATTTGGTGTGTTAGGAAAATGAAGGGATCGGAAATCTCTGAATTCTGTCTCGACCCGTAAAGACGGTAAGTAGCTTTTTCTAGGCCAAATACCATTAATGTACAGTTGTTTATGGATTTTAGGGTTCTATTTTAAGTGCTTATCCGTGATTGCCTTTATTTCGGTGAGTTTCTTTTATATTTTTCAATACCTATTAGAGTCGTGTCAAATCATTGTGGTCATACCTAAGTTAGAGATTGCCGATCTCACCTGTAATATCCTGTGCATCTGTGACGAAATTATGAAAAACAAAGGTTCATTAACACAGGTGGAGGAGAAAATAATTTTTGAGACACGCCTTAAGGATATTTTCACAGAAATTTAAAATTTCTAAATTTTAGGCTCCGTATACGTAATCATTTATTTTAATGAGCAATTCTGTCTGTGTGTGTGTGTGTGGTTGTATGTGTATCAGTTCATAATACACTTCAATCGCATTTTGAGCCCTTACTTAGGGTGTTCCTTTAAGGATTTGTTTAAGAATTACTCAAACTTAAGTTTACGTATGAATCCTTAATTAAATTAAAAAATTAACAAGTTCTCCCGAAAACTTCCATGTCGGTATCAAGAATCTTTATAATCTTGCAAATTATGTAATAAAGAACTAATATTTACGAAGAATTATGATTATTCAATGACATTTTGAATGATTCGTTCTTATTAATCGTAAATGAAATAATTTTAGAACGATGAATATATTAAAAACCTAAATTATTTTTTATATAAATAATGATCTTGGTTAGTAAGTACCTAGATTTGTTATTGTATTTATTTATTTATTTATTGAGATTTAGTTAGAATTGAGCATGTGTTTTTTTTATCTCATAGTGATCCCGATTTGGAAGAAATAGTTTTGCAATGACATAATAATACAAACATTAACAAATACTATTACTATAATAATAATAATAATAATAATAATAATAATAATAATAATACGGACTCGTCAAAGGCAAACAAACATATCTTCATTTGTACTCCATTAATTAATTCTTTCTTTTATCCTCTCTTTACTCTTTTAGTTTTTCATTCAATTGTGGTACCATCTCATGGTACTACTAAAATGATTCAGTTATTAGTAGCATCCAGCATATTTACCATATGATAAATGTCCCATGACAACATTGTAGAGATTATTACCCAAATAAAACATATTTTAATGAAAAAACACACTCGCATTTGGAATAGTTTAATTATATGGGTTTCCACCATGATTAATTCCTTGCTACTCAAGAAATATCGACACTATCCTAATTTTCCACAGTAAAAATGCATTAAAATGTCTCACTGGCATACGATGGCAGGTAAAATTAAGAAAGTGAATAAGGAAGCCACCATTTTTTCCCATCTACGCTTGCCCTGAACTGTCGTTGAATTGTGGTATTTTCCGAGTAAATGTTTAATAACTATTTAAGATGACACTGCTTTATTTCACACATTCCCTCATAGGGTAAATCTCCCCTTTTTTTCAGCCATGGCTAGCTTTACTGAATCTAATCTTTTGACGTAACCGTACCATCGCCCAACATTTCCTTCAATAATTTAGCTGAGTATTTTTGGCTAGTATATAGCAAAATGTGACAACCGGCTATACATCAACCCTCCTGGGGAATGCACATCGACCTCGCTAGGGAAGTTTCTTATAAAGGTATTTTGAGCATAGTTTCCATTGCGAAGATGATGTCCGTCTCTCACGAGAATTGAAGCATTGTCGGGTGTCAATATTTGATATACAGTGCGTATCAAAAATAGATGGCATAATTTCGGGATTATGTTGCCTATGTCTAAATAATAAAAATAGTTCCCATGAACATATGTCCAGAAATGCTTGGTTTCCGAGTTATAGGCTATTAAAGCATGTTAATCAGAATTCCTTTTTCTCCCACAGGTGGCGTCTTTCAGAACAGGATTATGTTGAACTCGATCAAGTAGTTCTCTCGAATTTACCCAATAGAATTTTTCATTACATACATTTCTGCCAACCATGAATGCAAAGTAACTTAATAGTTGAACGCGTCCAGCGTCGAGCGATGAAAAGATTTAAAACTGCGATAACACAAAATTTAGGTGTGTTCTCTTTGTCTTAAATTTATCCTTCACTTCTGACTTACAAAAGTCCTCCTTATTGTTTTACTAGCCTGAGGTGGATCCTATAGTCCTTGTTAGTTCTTAATTTTGCGATGTGCCCGTAACTACAATAATAGCAAAATCTTCTATCGCATTAAAACCTTCAAGATGCGCACCTTTGTGTAAGAATATGATCAATTTCGTGGTAAATTTCCAAAGCTTTTATTGTGTGGATGATTATTTGGTAGTTGCGACCAATACATTCTTATGTACCCTACAGTTAATGCTTTACTCCTCTCGGAAAATTCTTTAGTCTATTATGTACAAGTCCTCCCATTCTCACCGAGCCTACCTCATTTAAGTGCAGCCCATCACCTAAAAACTTCACTACAATTGCACAACTCGCTCTATAGATTCATGAAGTGCGTTTCTTCCTGGAAAAGAAAGCTAACACATTTTTTTACTGTATTAATTATTACAAAATAAAACATTCTGAAGAATACCTTTAAACGCTACGTTTAGAGACTCCTACAAGAAGAATCTCGTAATCATCTTAAGAAACTTAAACTGTCTTGGCGGAGTTCTCCGGCAAACAGGAATACAATCCTCACCCTGGGCTGCAGCATGCTTAAATTGCAGGCTTTCTCTAGGGTTCGGATCACTCCTTGTTTAAAGGTCCTCGGTCATCTCCGCGGTCACTTCCAAGTGCGCACCCTGTTTCTTGGGTGCTAAACTGTCCCTATAAAGAATCTACTTCGAAACACATTGCTGCTATTTCTGTTGGAAGTAAATTACTTGTAAAAAGGGTAATTTGTAGACCTAGTCCTTGCAAAAGTAGTATTTCTAGAACTTCATTTGAACCAAACAACAGACCCATCTGATATTACAGTCTCAGAACTCCATCCCCACACATATATTGGAATGAACAAAAAGCGGTCAGAAAGATGGCTTTCCACCTAAACATTAGAGTCATAAAAATATAAGCAAGAGAAAAACATTATATTTGTCTTCACAGGAAAATATGGAGGAAAGCATTACAATTTAAGAGATTACTTTTGAATTCAGCGAAATACACTTTCTCAAAGCCACCCATATATCCTTCATTCATTCACTACTCACCTTTACTTAGCACAACATGACAGAAGCAACGCCTGTAAACACAACTAGATCTCAATGGAAGCTCCAGCAAAGAATATACTGCTTAAAACATTACTTCAAGACAGACTCGTTCAAGAAAGTGCGAGACAGTTTCGTGCATCAGTTCAAATGTGAAAAGCCCCCTTCAAAGAGCAGAATTCAGGACTTGGTGCATCACGCTGAGAACTATGGGACAGTGGAAACCGCAATTCAGTCAGTGATAATCGTCCACGCTATTCAGGATGCCCCAGAAAGCGTACAGCTGAGCTGGGTGAGAGTGTGAGAGAGTCAGTTCAGCAAAGCCCAAAACGCTCTGTGCACAAGCAAAGTCAGTCCCTCGGTATATCCCGTAAAACTTGTAGGAGAGAGCTAGTAATGGATGTAAAGGCCTACCCAAACAAGATACAGACAAAGCAGATCCTTAAAAACCTCAGACAAGGAGCAGAGAAAGGCTATGGCAGTCAAGATACTGGAGAAGATTCAGGAGACCCCAACTTTCCTTAACCCGTTTTGGACCTCAGATGAAGCTCACTTCCATCTTGAAGAAAAGGTAAACTCGAAGGAAATTGTCTTGTGGGCGAGTTCCAGACCAAATGAGATAGCCACTAAGCTCCTACATTCCATAAGTGCACGGTATGGACTGCAATCTCAGCCAGAGGCATCATCGGAGCATTCTTCTTCAAGGAATCTGGCGCGACAGTGATATTAACCAAGAAGCGGTATGGTGAGGTCCTTAAAACCTTCAAGAGGAAGCTACAGACCCTATTCCCGTCCCTTATGGAGAAGTTATGGTTCTAGCATAATGGGGCAAGCTCTCACACCTCAAACCTCTCCCGAGATTGGCTGGAAGAGAACCTTTGGTGGCCGTGTGATCAGCCTCAAGACTGATTTTGAGTGCGCACCTCACAGCCAAAGAGCTAACCCCCCAAGATTTATTTCTCTGGGGCTACCTTAAAGACAGAGTATACATAGGGACACTCAGGGCCATTACAAAACTCAAGGAAGCCATCAGAGAGGAGATTAGAGCCATTAATCGTTCAGTTTGTAAGGACGTCATGGACAACTTTTTGTTATACCCCAAGAAATGCACAGAGCTAAACGGAGGTCATCTCGAACACGTCCTCTATAATAAAAAAGAAAAGGCCAAAGACTCTCATGTTTTGATATGATGTTTTTAAACACAATAAAAAGGTTACCACCAAAGTTTCATTTAATACTTGCAGAAAATTAAGAAATGAAGCCTATCGAAAGGTGGGGCCCGTTTTTGGAGGGGTCACCCTGTACTCTTGATTAATAGAGCACGACGCTCACAAAAGCCGTTGAGATTAATATTTTCTACTTAGGCTCAGGTCTCCTTGAAAGAGAGATTTGATGACTGATACCTGAATCATTCCTCCAAGTTTGTCTCATTTGACCTGTCGATACTTGCTTTCATATATGTTAGTATAAATTTAACCTTTTAATATAGGGGGAATACCCATCTTACACGTAGTATTTGCTGATACGTAGGTAGCCATTTATTATTTTAATTTGTAAAACCCGTTTTTAGTAATATCTTTACTTTGTCGCTAAAGATGACATTAGTAGTATCAAAGCACGTCTATTTCATAAAATTCCGTGCTAACAGTGATTGAATTTTCTGCTTTCTCTCCACTTAAAGATTAAAAATATTACTTTTCAATAAATTTAGTTAGATATATTCACGAGTTGATTCTAGACGTAAAGGCGAACACACACACATACACAAAACATACATGGAATATGAAATGATTTCAAGTACTTTCGAACATTATTACAAGTTCATTATCAAGGAAATACGGAAACAACAGAAAACTATAATATATACGCAAGAGAATGAGGAGAGAGAACGCCCCAAAACAAAAAAAATAACCACAGAACGCGCATGATACTCTTGAGTATCGGAATCTTCACATCCATTTCTTCGCAATATCCATGATTACATATTCAGGTTGTTTTCATAAAGTGATCAACCAGACCGACCTTTCTCCCTTCTTTATACTGAAGGACTACATGGTTTAAGAGAGCTCTACGACTTGCTTGATAATGAAGAACGAAAATGGCGTCAAAGAATTTAAATTTGCGTTTCTCTGGTCTATCACTCTTAACGTGGACCTTTTCTTCCTTTCTCCTTCTACCATGATTTTTTATTCTCTCCGAATCGAAACAATTCGCGGGACACTGCAATCTAATGGAGCATTCTCCTGAATTCTTTTCTATAGAATTACGAACCAGCAAAGATCCTACGATCCTTTTAAGGTTAGTTCAAAAAAGGAAAAGTTGTAGTCAGGTATGAATAAGAGCCAAAAGGAGGAGATGATATGGATAAAGAATTAGATTCCTAACATTAATTTATGTAAGGTCATTTTTTAGGTAATATTTATCGATTTGATTTCTAAACAAATTTATTGTAATGTATTCAACCTCATTCTTAACAATTTATTTCAAGTATGGTATTTTATAAGAAAAGAGAATTTTTGTGGTATGGCAGTGTGAAATCTTTTGTTTTCTAGCTCAAAACCATTGTATCTGGCGAACGTTATCTAGATCAAATATGATTCGTAATATATATTAGTAAAACCTTTTGATAATTTAAATACTTCAAAATTCGAGAATTTTGGATCACTCAAGATTGAGACAATTAAATCGTCTTCCATATAGCCTATTTTTAAAATTTGTAGGCCCATATTGTAATCTCTTTCGAAACTATTCGGACCTATATATATTTCTTTACTATGACACACGTTAAATTTGATATGCCATCTTCCCTACCACTTGACTACACCATGCAAGTCTTTGTGGAAGTTTTCATAGTCCCTATATTTTGCTCCTATACTAAATTTCCTGTCCTTGACAAATTGTGAAATTTCACGTAATAGGTTTATGTCCAGAAGTGTTATATATAATATAAAAAAAACAAACAAAGATCGATAATAGATTTCTTAAAACGGGGTTATTAAAACTGTTTTTTATAAATATTTCCATTGGCAACAAATCTAAGCCTATGGTTTTCCTAAGAGTCTTGAAGCTATTTTAGTACGCTACCCCTATTTCCTGCGCTTTTAGTTTTATTAAGCAATTTTTATGTGAAACAGTTTAAAATGCTTTTATTAAATCGAGATAAACTACATCTATGGCTTTATCTTTGTCAAACGTTTCAATCATTTGATAAAAAAATCAAACAAAATAGCGTTTGCGTAGAAAAAAACATGGTGGGAACATTTCTTATTAACATATATAGACATCCTAATCTTATTTCTAATAATCGACTCAAAGAGTTTACCAACGACTGAATTAAGAGAGATTGGCCGAAAGGTTGAAGTAAATGGTGGAAATATTTATAATGCTTATTACCTCTGAGATGATAGCTGTCAAATTCGTTTTTGAATACTATTAAAATAAATATTTGTGTGTCTTTAATGCCACCAAGGCATAAGGAAATGATTTTATTTTTTTAAACAAATTTCATATGACGATTTTCTAAATAAAACGGCAGAGGATGGATGAAATTACGGCCTTTAAATGCAATCTATATATTTCGATGTCACTTAAAACTTTTATATTGAGTTCACATTTAACATTGTCACAACCAGAAACAATATTAGGAAATTTAGTATTAATTTTCATTATAAATAAGGAAAACGTCCTCTATAAACCTAAACTTTAAATTAAATTAAACTACATACCGTAGATAGTGATATTAAAAAGTCCATGAGATGGCGTAACCAATTTTAAAAAGTCCTTGAGGGTAGCGTAACTGATTTTAGAAAGTGCATAAGGGAGCGTAGCTGATTTTAGAAATTGCGGGCGGTAGCGTAACTGATTTTAGAAAGTACTTGAAATAGCGTAACCGATTTCAGAAAGTCCAGGAGGCAGCGTAACCTATTTTATAAAATTTCGAAAAGAAGCAATAGTGTCGAGAAACAAACACAATTCCAAAGGCCCTAATATCTACTTGAGGGGTTAATTCAAGAAATAAGGAAAAAGGTTGTTTTAAGTAATATCTATCTATTCTCTTATCAAACTTATTTAATGAAGTGCCTTCAAAGACATTCTTTAACAAGTTGTTCTAAGTTCGTTTTATTTTATGCGAAAAGAAATTTTGTGATATCACAGTGTGAACTTTTGTGTTATTATCTTGAACTGTCATCTTTAGTTGTCACTCGATAATCAAGCTCAAATATTAAGTCATAAATTTTATTAGTGAATCTATTAAGTATTTTCAAGACTTCAATAAACTGGCCACGTAAATAACGATCTTCAGGAATTAATTTTGTCGCTCAACCCTAAATGCTTTCCAATACTGCAATGCCCTTCCGCAAATATGGAGACCACAAATGCACCCCATAACTCTCAATGAGGTCTCACAAGCAATTACTAAGAGATGCATGATATCCTTTGAATTAATCCCAAATGACTACCTATTTATCCTATTATCCTATTCGTCTTTCTTAAGTTACTGTGTATCGTTTTGAAATGTTTAGATTCATTCAGATTCAGACACAAAAATCCTTTTCATTGATAAGTGTGGTTAAAATTTGAGCACCCATATTTCAATATATTCCTATATTATTAATGTATATATGTATTACTTTATCCTTTTTAACGCTGAATTTCATCTTAATGACCATATGACTACTCAATTCAACTAGTTTTGAAAGTTATCACAATCACTCAGATATATTGCCCTTTTGCCTAATTAAGTCTCGTGTGCCAATTTGAAATTTTCCATTATAATAGATTTATATCAATGTAGTGTATATGCACATATATAAATAAGAAATTATTGAGAACAGATACCTGAAGTACGCCGCCATTGACCGATGCTAATGTAGAATTTTTTTCATTGAAAAGAAATCTCTGTCTACGATTTTTTAACCAAAATAATAGAGCAAATATTTTATGCCAATGCGCCCGATTCGAAAGCGTGCGGCGGATCATTGTTAAAGTATTGGTAGCTGTATGTGTAAGAATAGGCAACACCAATATAATTCAAATTCTGAATAGATTTTGCGGTTTAGACTTCGCTTGCATAATATATAGGCATTGCAGAAGCTTCATATTTCATTGCGGCTACATATCAATAAAAATTGCAATATAAAAGTGGGTGGCGAAAACAGGAAAAATATAAATAATGACATGAAATAACTATCTGGTATTAGCCGTAAAGACATTTCTTATAAGATTGGCTAAGATACGTTCACGTTTCTGGAACGATTTTATTTCTCTGTACTTAAGCAAAACTTTCCAAATCAATAATTTTTGGATGACCTCTCTTGTGTACACGTTTCCTCACCTCTTCAAAAAGGTGTTCGATGGATCTTTAGAAGGCCACTTGAGTGCAGTGAGGTAGTGTTGTGCTTGGTATTCATGAGTAGATATGCTGGTATCTTCGAAATGGTTGTTTTTTGAAAGGTATGATGCCTTCGAATTCCCAGTTTCCTTGCTAAATGCTTTAAGTTTTCATCAAGTATTCGCTGATAGTTTTCAGAATTCACAGTCACATCGATCAACTTTAATGC
Organism: Ceratothoa steindachneri; assembly: GCA_963969495.1. NCBI lineage: Eukaryota > Metazoa > Arthropoda > Malacostraca > Isopoda > Cymothoidae > Ceratothoa > Ceratothoa steindachneri. The sequence continues at coordinate 81,971,231 of OZ018327.1, forward strand.
TCCCGTGCAAGCAGAAACGAAACATCCCGACAACATAACCGAACGTCCTCCATATTTTACAGTAGCGACGTTGTTCTTTTCAATGATGGCTTCGCGATATCTAGACCAAACGTACGTTTCGTCGTTTTTACCAAAGAGCTAGATTTTTTTTCTCACCGGACCATAGTATTATATCTAATTAGTTTTGCTTTCTCGCAGATTATCTTTAGCCAATACCAAACGTGTTTCTTTATGAGCTCTCCTCAACAGAGGCTTCCTTCCAGGGACACGTCCATGAAATCCTTACCTGTGTAAATAACATTGTACTGTCGAAGCTTGTTCATCTACGCCACGTGCTGCAAGATTTGTTTGTATCTCATTTGAAGAAGTCCTAGGGTTGGTTCTGCCTTCATCATTGACCGAACATTTCTTGGGCTCATTTTCTTTGATCGTTCTTCAATCGGAAGATTTACTGTGATGCCATTAGACTTACACTTCGCAATAATGTTCCTTAAAAAAAATTAAATGTTCAAAAATATATGAACTTTTCTATTACATCCATGACTAACCTTGTGTATTTAATGTTTTATTGCAGATTCCGAATGCTCAGCGGTCTTCACTATTGCGCTCTTTGAAATGTTTCCTAGGAAAATCGTGATAAAACTAGCACGTTGATTAGAATCTAACTTATCCTTCTAGTTTACTCTCTAATCGTTTTAAACAAATTTTAAAAACCTTCCGAAGTCCCAGTTTATATGATAATTACCTATTTTATTATTAAAACAATGGCTATCCATGTTTCCTACAACTTTGCATACTATTGACTCGTATAGGAAACCTTAATTTACTTTAATCTACAGTTTTAAATGATTTAAATATATCAACTATTGAGCGGAATGTTCTTACTACAATATGAATATGAAAAATGTATTAAAATTTTCAATAATATACAAATTCGGCCCTACATTAGACTTTGTGTTTAACGTTACATATACTTATGCAAGCAGCTGTAACTCTTGATCCCCAACGATCTTGGGTCTAAAAATGGACTACTAGAGTTTATCAACGACCGAAGTAAGAGAAATGTGACAAAAGTTACAAGGATTGGCCTCAATGCTTCTTTTGAAAATTGGTGTTATATTTACATCTTTGAAATTTTTAGAAAATTATCCAAATGAATTACAACAGTTCACTTTTCGATTCTTTAAGATAGATTGAATAGACATTATCTGCACCTGGCACTTAGGAAATTTTTATTTTAATATTAAAACTAGTTTCATTTTCGGTTATCTAGATATTTAGAAGTGGAGTGTTTTTATTAAGTTTCATTACTTCTTAAATTGTAAGTTTGTTAATGCGCTCCCTTCTGGCCTGGTAACGATTGCTCCACAAAGTTAAAATGATCAGGCATTCGGCGCAACGGAATCCTTCTTTATAAGAAAAGACTGCCTGGTAGTTGGTACACGGGGCAATCTGACGTTAAAGGATGATTCTTGCCGGGGGTTCGATTCGTAGTAAAAGAGCGGTGACCCTGAGTAATCACGGCAACTCGACGTTTGTCTGCCCGTTCTTGATGGAGACCCGGTACGACGAAGTGGCGGGGATCAAAAGGAGCTGTTTCTTTTAGCTTTATTCAAGATACAAAATTTGCTTTGAATGCCCACTGATCTCAACCCTACAAGGGTTTCATATTATGAAAGGTGGTGGCTCACCTCCACAGGGGCTGCCAATAGGATAATACCTAGGACAAGTTGTGGGCTTGTTTAATGGAAGTCCTCGAATCCTATATTACGTGAGAGGAGTTTTGGCAAATTTTAAGTGGGTTTACCAATCACTGACCTTAGAAGGGCAGGTTAATTTCCAACACTGCCTGTTTATTTGATATGTTCACGGCCAGAGGGCGGGAATATACTTTTCCTAACCTATCTTAAAAAGTGGGTGGCACGGGAAATGTATGAGGTCAAACACTAAGGGTCCTTGACCGTATAACAGATTCTTAAGCTTTTTTTCTTAAGAATTATTTAAGAAGAGGCAGTTTTCCAGCAGTGCTTTGGTTTTAATGCTTGCTTGCACGACATGATTTCTACTGTGACGTCATTGAGATTTCGGCAAAATGAAATATAGAGTTTCTTCAGTAGATAAAACAGTCAGATATAAAGAAGAGTTGAGAGCCTTTTTGGGGAAAAATAACTTTTTTAAACTGCCAAACTTTTAATTTTTATCTATTTCTATATGTATTATCTATCGATCTATCTATCTATCTAATTTCACGCAAATGTATGTTTCCTAAGTATGAAGGTGAGAGGGGGGTTGCCTGTTTCATCTAACTATGTTATAGTTACTTTGAGGTTAAGGCACTTAACAAGTTCTTTGCATCTCTGATTGTAAAATCGTTCTCAAAATGTTCAGTTAATGTTTAAACCAGGTTGATTGAATCGTTCCTAAGAACCTTCTCTAGTGTGTATTAAGTTTAATAATAATCTTCATAGAGGTAAGTTGTGATAGGAGGATTTGGAAAGCGTCTGAACCGTCTCTCGTGAGAAACATGGAGCAGGAAGTAGAATTGGATAGAACACGAAGCCTAATGAGGGAATAGGAAAATTAGAGAATTAAGAGAATGTCGAGTATACGTGTATGTGACATAAAATGAAAGTCGACTAGTCGATTTGCCAAAAGATGGTCTACGATCACTAAGTGTTTATCAACCTAAATTACATATGCAAAACCTTATCACTCATGTAGATATTTAAATCAACAATACATATGAGAATTATCATATAGCTGAACAATAAGCAAATGATTCACTTTTACCTTTTTTACCATGACACATATTACATAAAATAAATGTTAGATGTGGTAAGAGGAATTCCATACTTAGTCAGATGATGATTAAAAGAATTGTAACCATCAATGTATTTAAATCAGATGATTAAAATAATGACGAATGATTTGGAACAATTAATGTAATACGGACCACTATTACATGGTATGTCGCAAATTTATAATAATCCTTTTCAGTAAGAAAGTCTGTAATCAGTTAAAACATAGAAGCTGTCAGCACTGAGCTTTGATTAAAGTGTTTTACTGGCAAGAACTATGCAAAGGAATTCCTTGTTAAAAGTTCGGAATTTGAATTCTGCATCATTGAATGATTTATTGAAGAATCCTATGCACTTCCCTTCTTTATTTTAAGCTTGTTGTAAGATAATACCCATACCAGCATCAAGCGCATTGGTAATCAGACGCAAATGTCACTCTTGTTTGAGTGCACCAAAAAGGTAACTGAACTTACATCCTTTCTTCGAGAATTAAAAGCGAATTCTGCTTTTTCGCTCTATTGCAATAAAGAGATTGGGCGACGTTTATTGGCCTTTCGGAGACTCTCTTGAAACGAATGAGACCGCTGAAGTATTTTTAAGAACCCTTATAATAAAGTTTACTGACCCAAGCAGCCTTTGTAAAACTTGCAATGTTTAGGCCTCAGATATCACCTAATCCAGCAATTTTGTCATCGTCTGTGGATATATCGTATGAGATTACCTCATCACCCTTGACAGTAATTGAATCTTTAACAAATTAACACTTTGCGATATTGATTTGCAATATGTGAATCTTTCTTTAATCTTGTTGAGAATTATTTTAAATGTCGTATGTGCTATGTTCCATTCTTGCATGAAATTAGTAGGTCGTCGACATAGGCAAAATCATTCTCTCGGGCAGAACAAGCCATTCAAATAACCCAAGGCACGTAAGTACCCAGGGTGGTCTTATCGATTATGGTTTTTACGTCAGGATCTGGAAGAAATGATCATTTAAGTCCACCTTAGAAAATATCATGCAGCCTTGCATGTTGGCAGTGAAGTCCATTAAAGTGATTGGTAATCGTCCCTGACCGTGATGGAGTTTTAAACTATATAATTAGCGCTGAATATAGATACCTACATACATACATAGGCGAATTCGGCCTTCGACCAATGAAGTTAAAATTAGTTCACGAGGTATGTGTAACGTGTAGCAATTTGGGCGATACGTGCCGTGATCTGCACGCAACCCGTGCTCTATGAGTATTTATGTGATGGTAATAAGTTGGGGAAACATGGACACATTAAAATTATTCACACAATATGGATTATTATTTGGCTTATAGAGGCCACTGTATTTAGCTAATATGCACTCTATTGGGTAATTACAACTGATATATAATGACATTGATGGAGATTAATCACTTTCAATAATAGCCATTATTTGAAATTTTGCATTGTATTCAATTAAGCAGACGTTTTCCAAAATAACTGAAGTATTATGGTGAAACAAGAAATCCGCCTCACAAATTGCACTTTTCCTATAAAAAATAAGATATTTACATGTGAAACCTTGTGATCTACTCTGAATTTTATTGTCAAAATTCTAATGAGCAAACCATCGACAGTCTGGAGAGGAATTCTGCATTCTTTTTGCTGCAGGGCAGAGGGGAGTAGCTGGAACAGTCGAGATCACAGATCGATTGTCAACCAGAAATCCCCATGTCAGTAAGTAGATCCCGTACGTGCAGGCAGGAATTTGATGAGGCGATGGAGGGAAGGTTATTCACTGCCGTCATGCCTGTTTTTTTTCCAACACAAAATGACATCAAGGGGAACAACGACGTACCTGGTCCCTATATTTACAATGATACAAACAAATAACTTGCTCGATGCTAATAGATGAGCGTTGAGGAGGACGTTCCATATAAATGCCTCTTCTTTATTTAACTGTTGAGATCATCTGTAGAAGAGTTGTGACATCCGAAATCTTTTTTGAGTTTAAGGTTGCTTCCATTTTGGGGCATAGTTAATGCAAGGGGCCCTTCATGATGGTGGGTAGCTTTGCACGCGTGGGAGTCGTTGACGGTTGGCCCAGGTGGGATCTTAAGAGGCCTGATCGACTATGCCTCATGAATGGTTGAGAGAAAGCGCCTAACAAATTACTCTCGAAGAACTTAGGTGATTACACTATATTCACAGGGATATTACTCTCTATAATAGGGCTTCTTGAAGGCTGTGTGACTGTGTTCATTTCTCCTTGCCATAAGTTTTATATTTTGCATTGTAGTGGTGGTAAATTTCTCCAAGATGGCGGCTTTTAGGCTCCTTTAAGCGAAGTGAGATTGTAGGGGTCGGATTACGCATAGGTAGGCTTCTGGTACGTCAAAATTGCTGGATTCAATAGGCCGGAAAGATACCTCTACAAATGGATGCGAATTGGCCCTATTAAATCTAAGCATGCCTTTTTAAATTATAGATCCAATTGTGTATTAGAAATAAAATGGGTTTTCTAAATACACATATGTAGTAAGAAGCGTGAGCAACAAAAGACGAACAGAGAAATGATTGAACTGCTGCCTTTGATAGAGCTGTTTCTAGAGATAGAGTAATGAAAGACAGATATTTATTTAGGAAGAGCCCGAGTAAACACAGCTGCTGACCATAAGAGATCGCGCAGCGAATATTGTATAAAAATACAAATAAAGGTTTAACATGTAGGCGTAAACACATTGTTCACAGACTTCATAGCCCTGCCCAGAGATTGGAATATGATAAGAAACGGAGGTAGGCTGTCGGACGGTAGCCGTCCAATGTATAAGCCACGCCTTCTGGATTTAGAGGCCAAATATAAATAGAAATAAAATGGTCATTTAAAAAATGGTAGTTAATCAGAAAGTATCGGAGGGAATAATAACGAATACGTCCGCGTTCACGCTCCCGTTTAAATCCGCCAAGACTTGTTTCTCTCTCTCCCTTAACTCTTACTATCGTCGAATAATATATATACTACTAGTCTTTCGCTTAATACGCTCCACCTCTTTCGCCGATTCCAATCCTAAGATTCCCTTATTAGAATAAAAAGTTTATTTTGTTACTCCATCTTTGCCTTGAACCTTCGACAAGCCCAGCCAAGAAGAACACTGTTAAAAACTATTGATTCTTACAGCTTTCTGACTTCATTCAGCGGAAGCTTGAGCCATTCTTCTTGCAATACCTGCTCCAGCTGTTTTAAACACGACTGTGGAGGGTAACTACTTTTAAATTGTCGCTCCAAGACACATCACAAATGCTCAATAATATTAAGATCTGGAGATTGTGGCGGTCACTCCATGTGTTTTAGCTTACTCCTATGCTACTCATACTATTTCTTTACCACATAAGCGGGGTATATTGAGGCATTGTCATCTTTAAAAAAGCACTTACCATCACGAAATAACTTTTGGACCTTCGGATGGACTTGATCTTCAAAAGTATTCTGATATTCGTTGCTGTTGATCCTGCCATGCAAGACAACGATTGGACCAAGAGAATTCCAACATATTGCTGCCCAAACCATCACTGACCCTCCTCCGTGCTTCACTGTAGGAATAAGGTAATCAGGATACAAAGCTTTTTCGGGCTTCATCCACACATAAACTCGGCCTGCAGTGGGAAAAAGCAAAAAACTGGACTCGTCGGAAAATATTACTTGCTTTCATTGGTCTTACGACCAGCCCTTGTGATCTCTACACCAGTTCAGCCTTTTCTGAATGTTTTGATGAGATAGCCGAAGTTTCTTGATGTCGGCTCTTCCATGGTATCCGGATTTATTGAGCTCACGGCGAACAGTTTTGGTCGAAATTGGGCTAGTGAGAATTTGATTCAACTCTGCAGTCACTTTAAAAGTAGGTGGCCTGGGATTATTCATCACAGTGCGTTTCGACACTTGTCGGTCTCTTTCAGCGAACTTCAAAGTCTTGCCGGAATTACTCCTCCTGCTGGAAGTTTTGCTATTCATTTTTAATTTTTCATGGTCCTTGATATGGTAGGGCTCTTAAAACCAAGAAGTTTAGCTGTTCTGGTGACGGAAGCTCCTGAAATTCGAGCTCCCAAAGTTTGCCCTCTCTCGAACTCAGTGAGGTCGCGCATCTTAGCATCTATACCACGATCTGAAAAAGAAATACAAATAATCATTAAAGTTGAAAAATAAAACTATGTATCTTCAATAAAAACAAAACACTCAAAATGAAATTTAGATGGATATTCGTAATATAATGGCTCATTAAAATATTGGTGTTAAATTTCTACTGTTCCAATTATTTTTTCCAACCCCTGTATATATATAAATATATATATATATATATATATATATATATATATATATATATATATATATATACAAAAAAAGAGCAAATACAAGTTCTTCGAGCGATAAAATCCACCACAGGGCTTTCGCCATAATTATTTTCAGCCTTTCAATAATATATTTTTTATATAGGCTGCAATGCAAGGTTTCTGCATCTTTCTTTCTGTCTTCAAAATTGCTTTGAAAGGCAGAAAATAATTATGGCAAAAGCCCTGTAGTAGTTGTTATCACTCACTGAACTTGTGTTTGCTCTTTCTCTGTATGTAACATGGATAGTGAACCGTTAAATTGTAAGCGGGTAAGAAGATGTGGTATAAAAATTCCTTGGACATTTCTAACTCAGGGAGATACTGGGTTTGATGGGGTAACGTTTTGGGCGAAGTAGAGTCATTGTGCTTGGTAGCTTAACGGTAGAGCATCTTACTGGCAATCAGCAGACCCGTGTTCGAGTCCCGGCCAAGAATTTCAAACTTTTTTCCACCGGCGTTATTTCTGTCTTCTCGGTAAAGGATTGCCTTCATTGTGCCACCCTCTGCTCTCTTTGATTCTATTATTCTTTTAATGTCCCTTTCTCTTACCTCTAACAAAACTCAGGTTTCTTGTCTCGTTGCTCATTCGCGTCCAATTTCTCTTTTCTCCTATATATAAATATCGCAATGGAGGATTTGTCGCGTTTGGCAACTCGGAATTCCGCGCATGCGTGCTTTTGGTTCTTTTGGTAAAGGTAACAATAATAGGGCTAAATTTATTCCTCCAAGAGAGTACGTGGGCTCATGAGGCTCCAAATAATTGTTCTGATAGGGAAAATATCCCCCGAATTTTTCGCCAAGATCCAAGCAATCACTGACAACTATTCCAGCCATTCAATACAGTGAAAAGTCAGGCACCGGTAGCGTTAGTTTCTCATCAGGTACCTAATTTATCAGGACCTCCGCTACTATGAGGGGCGGTCAATAAGTTTTGCAATTGTGATATAAGGAAACGAGATATGAGGAAAAGTGTTTTATTATTTTTTAGTATAACTACCCTCGACTTCAATGCACTTGCGCCACTTGTCCCTAAGGCTTCGAATTCCTGACAACCAGAAAACTCCCGACTGCTGTTCACTCCACTTCTAGACGGCGAACAGGACATCTTCATCATCCCCAAACCGGCCTCCACGCAGTGCAGCCTTGAGCTGGCGGAATAAAAAGTAGTCGCTAGGGGCCAGTTCTGGAATGTAGGGTGGATGGTTGAGCTCCACAAGGCCAACTCTGGCCTTGTAGACTTTGACGACGTTGAAGTCGATCATGGGGCGTAAGGTTTCTAGGGACCCAACGGGCAGAGACCTTGGTCCTGACCAAATTGTCGTGGATGATTTCCATAACATTTCAATGTGATATTCCAAGTTCTCGCTCGATTTCTTTGACCTTTACCCGTCGATTTTTTATGATCATACTCTCCACACGGGCTACATTGTCCTTGTTGGTCACGACTGACGGCCGTCCTGGACAGAGATCTTCAAGGGACTCACGACCATGGCGAAACTCCCTATTCCAGCTAGCAATAGTTGCATAGGAAGGGGCGGTGTCGGTGTACACTGCAACCATGCGTTCATGGATCTCTTTTGCATTCTTGCCTTCCTTGGTCAAAGATTTGATCACTGCGCGGTGCTCAACCTTCTCCATTGTTGAAAAATATGTGACTGACGATCTAAGATCAGCTACTGCTTCTTAACTAGACAAGGCAGGAGATTACGGATGCAGGTTCGGACTTGTCATAACTTGTCATAACACCCCCACAAACAGCCATCGCCCTTCCTCTCTTTTTCCCTACCGATTCGCAAAACTTATTGACCGCCCATCGTACTAATAAAATATAAGAGAGGGCCAACTTCTCTCGCAAAGACGTAGGACAAGCGAAAGGAACGCTTTTCAAAGCTTGTGAACGAAATTAAGCATCACTTTAATCCTAGAATACTTTGGTTCTTCTCAGACAAAAAGGATTTCTGCCATAACCAGATTGTGAACTTGAAAAACAAAAGCCGACCCCTTTTGTTTTCCATAGATTTCATAAGACTCTTGAAGAACAAGTTCCCGGACTACATCACGGTGTTTTCAGTGGTCAGTAGCGAGTGCCACGTTTGTCTTTCAGTTTATCTTCCCAGTGGGCTTTAGACTCAATAAGGGGGAGGATAGTTCTATTTACTGGAAGAGTTGGTGTCGTCTTGGATCCATTTGGTGTTTATTGTTCGGCCATATGTAGAGCAATAGCGATATGCACCATGCCAGACAAATAGGAGGACCAGGTTTTGGATTTCAGACAATTTCTTTGAACATCTCACGTCTTTACTCCCCATACTGTCCTTGCCCCCACTCCGACTATTATGAGTAAGTGGTATAGGAGGTTAGAAGGAAGATAAACTGGAGCATAACGTGGCCCTGGCTACTTACCACTAAAAACACCATGATGTGGACATTAGGAGACACAGAGATAGAGGAGAGCAAAGAATCGCACAATGTAAACAATCCATAGTGAAAGGACAAATATATCGCTAGAAGAAATAAATGAAATAAATTGGCCGAGAGTCGAACCCAGGTCTTCTGATTGCCAGTTCGATGCTCTACCATTAAGCTACCATGCACAGTAAACTCAAAGCCAAAGTGTCATCCAATCGACCCATTTTCCCTCCAGGCTAAAAACCTCAAAGAGATTTTAATACGATATCTGTTACTCGCTCACAATTTAAAAGGCTCATTATCCAAATACAAGTTCTGTGGGTGGTAACAACTACCACACGGCAATCGCCATATTAAATTTCTGTCTTTCAAAAAACTTTAAACGGCAGAGAGAAAGATGCAGAAACCTTATATTGCAGACAAGAAAACGGAGTTTTTTAATTGCAAGAGAAGGGGACATTGGAAGAGAGAAAGATCAAGGAGAGTAAAGGATGGCACAATGAAACCAATCCATACTGAAAAGATTGAAATAACTCCAGGTGCAAAAATTAATTAATTAACAAAATTGCTCTGCTTAAAAAAGTTTTTCGTATTTCTGGCACCTCTATTCAAATAACTGAAACTTAATAATCACGGAATATATTTTTAGAATTATTTTCTGTCAGATTCATTTTATTATTAAATAAGAAATATCATCAATTTTTCAGTGATAAAATAAATTGTGATGTTATTTTTTTTAATTCTTCATATCAACCATAGAGTAAAAAAAACACAATAATTCTCTCTTATAAACTTAATTCATGGGTGAAGCACAAAGATAAGTTAAATTCAAATCAACGAATATCTTCAAAAATAATATTCGAGACAATAAGAATATTGTGAATATTCTGTGCGTGGTGCCTAGTTCCATTTCAAAAATATATGAAGCGTTTAAAACTGTTTATATCGCGAAAACCGAAAATGGATTCGTGGAAACGTTCACCTGTCATTCCAAAAGACTTTGTCTTATGTTCGCGTCAGAGAAAAGATTCGATGCCACGTTAACGAATGGATTTACTTCAAGGAGATGGCGAAAACGCCCATCTAACGTTTTTGTACCTTTCGCTTTATTCCTTTAGCCATATGGTTTAGTACTACCCGCTAAATCTGGTTCGAGGTTCATAAGCTAAGGTGTTGGTGCCCTTCTAGACACTCTTATTTTGTAGATTTAATATGACAACCTCTCATTCGCTGAAACATTTTGATATGAATTTGTCAGCAAAGTTTTAATTGTTGGAGTTTCCATTAATTTTTGGGGATAATTTTTTCTCTTTAAGGCAAATTAAAGGGGTCCGAGATGAAATCTGTGTATTCTGATATGGAGTCCAAATTGAATGGACATGAACGACAAAGGTTGTGCAAATTAGTGGATTAGGGTTGTGTATACGCTGCTAATTATGAATGAAAAATAAAGCTTGGAGATAGAACGACCTTTATATTTACAATTAGAGGACAAGTTCCATAAAATCAAGGTCCATTGCTCATTTGTACAAAGACTGACTCTGGCTTACTGAAGAATAGAGCCATGATGCTCCGAAATAATCTTCTACTTGTGAATAAAACGTCGATCTCTCTCAAAGCTTTTGTTTTCAATGTTTTCATTGAATGAAATATTTCGGATATGGATTGATTTTTATTGTTTAATCTCCGTAAAAGGAACTTTGTTGTACAACAGGTTGGTTAGGAAAAGCTGCATGCAGTTTTGATTGATTGCACCTTAAATAATATTCCTTTTGGTCTACTAGAGCTATCTAATTTCCATACATATTTAGCTCACTAACTTCATTCTTCTCTCTAATTTCATTGTTTCAAAATTTTATGAGGGAGGCCTTCAGTGATTCTTTTTTTTATTAAATAGTAAAGAAAAAAAGCCATTATAACCAGTAAGCCATTGTGCCTTTCCTATTATCTCACGACTTTCAAACCATTAGCATTTTCCTCATCCATCATACATAATGGTCAACTATTTTACCCTTCATGCATTTAAATTTTACAAAATATTTAAACCTGTAGATGAAAAGCTTTCATTTGCTATAAAGTAAATTTTGAGGCCTGTATGGCATTTACTCGAGATATGCATATAATATTTTCCTATGCATCAAATAGCTTGAGAAAAAAATTACTACATAATAAAATTTGTTCGATACGCTATATCTTAAATCTGAGCTCGTTCATTTTACCTTATTATCCTACATTTTGGGATCGATAGCATCGACCAGACGATAAGAACCTTTATTCTGAATAGAAATATACAGGGTTAAGGTTCACTACTAAAACTTCCCCTGTAAATTAAGTAGCTAAGCGGACCAAAAGTAAACACAGGTGAAACGTAGAGTGTTTTGATGTTTTGTTAAAACTCAAATTCTTCTTTTCTTTCAACTACTTCTCCTAGAAGTACTCTACCCCCAGTTAGTAGTTGTTTATTTTCTTATTATTCTATATCATCTAAATATTGCCCTAAGTTTCTATTTTTCTCTTCAATTTCCCTCAATTCACCCGAATTAATTTACTCTGACATAAAAACTATGGTTTATAATATTTTTCTGCATTAAATTAATGTAATTTGAATACATTTTTAGGCAAAATTGTATTTGCTGGCAATTGGAAGCATAGCCAAAGTAATTTTAGGTTCTCTCGTTTTCGAAGTTTTTACTCTATGGAATGGGATCGTTTATAAAACCATCAGTTAGTATCAAGGGTGATCAGAAAAAAGTGTGAATGAAGATATGAGAGTTAAAACACTGCTGTTTACAATAAGTAATGTGAAACCACATTGGCTAGGACTAATTTTGGGGGAGGAACTTGATATGTATTGTAGCGGCCGATGATTTGAAATTTAAACCTTAAATCGCAACTAAAATTTTAAGGCCGACAGTCTAAGAGCCTTTTTATAGGATGGAATGACACTTTTTATATGGAACCAACAGAAGTGTTTAACTTAAGCAGGCAACCCAAGAAATTTATGTCGCCAGTTGGAAAGCACGTGAATAGAAATTACTTTTATAAATGAACTGAAATTGGTTGTTTCGTTCTAACAACCCTTAAACAATTCTTAACACTGACTTATCTTTAAGTAAAAAGTACATCTTTGGAGGTAAAACTATTTCCTACTTTTTCCTTAATGTCCATCTTATTTATATTTTATTTTTCTTTACATCTTTTTTTTCTATTTTTACCCGATGGAATTCAACTAATTACAAAATACAACTGTTAGAGGTAGATATTTTCTTAATATTTTTAACTTATACTTATAAGTTAGCTCGTTATTTGGCGATCAATTTATGCTCTTAAATTAAGTAGTTTCCTAAACTTCCTTAATTTTAGCAAAACTGGAACTTTCTGGAAAAATTATATGTATTTTTTTGTGGACAAATTCGCAACTCATAATAAATTTTAATTAAGAACGAATTTCCTTTTTTGCAATGTCAATCTTTAACGTTGATATTTATTAGCCTGATTTGATATGAAGCAACCACTATCCGAGTCAATAAGACTACCTTTCCAAGAATTTGTAGAAGGATAATATAGAAACAGCACCTCATTGATAAAATTTCAGCGGCTATCATGAATATTAATGATGAGGTTAACCCTATTAAATAGCATCTGATTTTTGTTCAAAGAGTAATCACAGGATTTGTTTAAATAGAAGAAAATGCGACAAAATAAGACAAACGAGAGCGCGTTGGCCGAAGCAATACGAAATCGCTTATTTTAAATTTAAATCATGATTGGGCGATCAGGTGAATAGGGTTAATCAGTGCATCCCAAATGCACATGTGCACTAAATTAAATGCATTTATCGCACATGTAGAGGTGGATTTTCTCATCAGTTCCTCCCACTCTCACCTAACGATACTAAAACGTGGCGCTACACTTTAGCCCCGCATTGTAATAACAAGAATTATTTGCAATAGCGCAATCGTAATTATGCGTTTAAGAAGGCAATTCACTGGCTAACTAGCATAACTATGATTACACTATTGCAAATAGTTCTCCATTTTATAAGGCAGGCCTAGAGTGGATTAAAAACAAATTTTTCATTCTCTTCGACAAGCAGGGATGACAATTAAAAACGCCGATCGAGAGACTGCCTTTTGTATAAATCTCTGGCTAACTAGCATAACTATGATTGCGTTATTGCAAATAGTTCTCGATTTTATAAGGCAGGGCTAGCGTGGATAAAAACAAATTTTCCATCCTTTTTGACAAGCAGGGATGACAATTAAATACACCTATCGAAAGGCAGCCTTTTGTATAAACTAACTTTATTGTTCATTTATCAAATAAAATAGAAAGGGCGAATATTCGCGGGTAAATTCTTATTACCCATTTTTGGTGAAAGTCAAACGTTAGCATGTACAAAAGCTTCTTGAAATTTCTCTTTTAGAGAAATGGATGGTTGTCTAGTTTTATACGAAATGCTCCTGAAGAGGGTTAAGGAACTCTAGGAGACTTTTCTATCAGATTAAGGGAATTCTTATTATTACTATTTCCTAACCACATTGACTAGAACGTTATTGTATTATTATTATATATATATATATATATATATATATATATATATATATATATATATATATATATATAAGTTGCACACGAATTGATTGACGCAAACTTCAGACGAAGTACATATAAACAGGATGAGCAAGACAGGGCCGTAGATGCCTCGTAACTTTATTTCAAAGGTTTCAGGATTATTACTAATCCAATCATCAGTACTAAAGAAAGATTAAAAAAATATAGACTTAAATATATACATAAAAAGTTAACACATGCAATAAAATTGTGAAACATGAATATTAAGTTTGAGACGAATTGATTACATTGGAAATACGAAGAAAAAAAAACAAATAGGAGAAAAAAATAGGAAGGAAAATAATTGACAGTGAATTTTATTCTTGCAAAAAAAAACAATGTAAATTTTTAAAAATTAGCATGTTTTTTAATGAGTGGCTATAGTTAATGGGACAGATAATGAGTTATTATTTAGACTCGGTTGAAGTTTTGTAATATAAATTGACTAGCAAGTAAAGGTCCGAGATGTTTCTTACCACACTAAGTATCGTGAAGTTTTCGAATGTAGCCCTAGAGCCATATTGCGACAGATGGTTTCGAATTGGGGATGGATCAGGTTTTAAAAGGTGTAGTCCAGTTCTTTCAGCTCTACGTATATGCTGCATAAAGCGGCAGTAAATCGTACGCCTTGTTGCCCCTACATATGATACAGTGCTATTGCACGTACAACGAAAAACATATATAATTAAATAATGATCCAAATCTGAAGTCATTAATGAAAACAATAGATGGTAATATTTGAGGATAGGCTGAATTTGACAGTTTTAACAACTCTTTTTTTAAGTTTTTCGGATTGGTAACCAAAGTATGGTAAGGAAAAGAAGATCTTTAATTTATTAACAGTGTATAATGAAGGTATCGTTGAGTATTTTTTATTGAGAAACAGAATAATTTGTCTCAGAAATAGTGATTTGGGGTAGCCATTAGAGGCAAATAATTTTGTTTAGAATTCGAATTATAAATGTAGGGCTGAAAAAGTTGAAGATAAGTTATATGCTCTATGAAGGAGAGTAAAAATGGCATTAATTTTGAATTTAAAATCACACAAGCTAAAAAAACTCAAATCAAAGTTTGAAAATTGGGTTTTTGGGGAACATTTTACGTGAAGTAATTGTCTATTCGGGTAATCTTCACGTCAAGAAACGATATGGTATTATTTTTTTGAGCTCAAAGGAAAATTTAATATTTGTGTGTTTCGAATTTAAATAATTAAGGAAAGGTGTCAAATGTGACTTATGTCTAAATAAGAAAAAGTTTCTTCTACATAACGCCTATATAAAACTGGACGAAAATTAATGGGGCAATGATCAAACCAAAGTGCTTCATAATAACACATAAAAACATTTGCCAAGGAGGGGCCTAGAGCTTGGAACTGTTCCATTTCAACCCCATCGAGTTGTTTATACAAAATACCATTTAACAAAAAGAATGAATTACAAACAGCAAGCTCAATGAGAGTTTTGAATAATGTCTTCGTTAAACCTATGACGCAGGTGGAGTTACGGAAGAGGGAATTTGTGTAAATTCCCTCTTCCTTAACTCCACCTGCGTAATAGGTTTAATTAGGACTTTATTTAAAACTCTCCTTGAACTTTCTGTTTGTAATTCATTCTTTAGGTCAAATTCATTCTTCTGTCAAAGGGAATAATGTTGTAAGGTAATATAATTAGAGACATCATCTCAACTACTACAAAGGTGGTGGCTCTTATCCCCTCTCTACTCTTTTTACACGAAAAATGAGTAGCTCACAATTGAGTCACGAATGATTATCTGCTCATTTGCTGATCGCATAATACGACACCAGCATTTGTCCTTCGCCTTACCTAACGCAGTTCAATCCATATTACCATTGGATTTGCAAACTTCTGTTTTTACGATAAACGTGAAATCAATGATATTTGATAAAAGAAAACAACGATAGCATAAAAAAAATCAGAGGTACTCGTAACATAGAGAAAAAGAGAAAATCAAGAATAGCAAAGAATCAAGCCTACAAATGCAGAGAAGGATGGAAGATTTATAGTTTCCATAAAGATTCTAAGACGGTAATAATATCTAAAAAAGTTTGAGAAAAATAGTGAAATAAAAACAAATAAAGAATATCCGTCAAGGAGTCAAGGATAACGAGTTTGGAAACACCAGGTACAAAATTTGGGTCTATTCCGTCAGGTAGAATTATTTACACCTGGAATGCTTTTGTCGGTCTTCTATTTTCTATATCAAGTATAAGTGCTGCTCGGTG
This sequence comes from Ceratothoa steindachneri, assembly GCA_963969495.1. NCBI lineage: Eukaryota > Metazoa > Arthropoda > Malacostraca > Isopoda > Cymothoidae > Ceratothoa > Ceratothoa steindachneri. Next base: position 81,987,653 of record OZ018327.1, read on the forward strand.
ATATCTTTACACAGAGCTTTTGTTTTGAAATGAGTAAATAGGTAATAAATTGTCCATAGGGCACGAAACTATGGTTGAGTCGTTGTGCACCATCCGAGGAACTGGGCTGCGAGCTGCAGGAACTCGAAGTTATCATCGCGCGGACACTTTGTTGGATCAGCCAGTGCAGATGCCAGGTAATTCTTCATCTGGAAGCAGAGCTGCTCCAAGAGGGTATTCTTAGCTACCTTGTACTCTTGCTGGTTGATTGTCGGCTACTTCTTCTGAAAACGCTTGAAAAGGGCGACTTCCGGACCTGCAGTGTGTCCAAAGACGACTTGACAAACGTTAGAGAGAACAATCTCCAACACATGATGGCGGCACGTGACCATTGCCAACTCTCTTCCAAGACCTTCCTCGATCCAGACCACACGCTATTTTAAAGGCCAGTGTTACTTGCAGTGAAATTAAAAACCAATCTGCTACTTTTTTCGAATCTTCCAAGACTAGAGCAATTCCAGAAACACTGCGGCCTAAGCTTCTCCAGTACTTTGGGCAGCACTTGGAACACGCAGCAACTTCTCGATTACTTGACTAGTAGCCAGAATCGTAACCCTCTTCACTGTCTTCCCTACCATCTCCTGCAGCATTTTCCCGTCCCAATGCAGAAGGGGACCAGTTGCTTGAAAGTTCTTCCGCACTTCTTCGTCTTGGATTTGGCGTGTGTGATGACGCGATCGCCGTATAAAACTTCGGGACAACGTCAGATTATAAATATCGTGGCCCAGGGCCTGTGCAACAGCACCAGTGACAAACGCCGCACCACAATCTGAGAGATAAACTCGATTCAAGGCTCCAAGGACTTCAGGAGATTTCGAGATGTTCTTGGGCCTCTTTGCAGGAGGACCAGCAGCTTCTTGGTCATTTCTCTTCCAACGCCTAGACTCGAATCTAGATTTCCTCGCGTCGATCCGTGAAATTGTGCACGAGAAGATATCCTCACACTGCATCATAAAGAAATCCTTGTTTTCATCGTTTTTCATGGTCTGAAGTCATCGCTTGTGGCAACATCAGAGAGATCCTGAAGGTCATTCAGGAACATTTGCTCCTTGAAACGGTCCAACTCTCGCCCACGAGTCCGGTGTTTCTTGAGTGCTTGGTATTCGTCGTGAATTACTCAAAGCTTCCTGACACAAGCATCCACTCGCTGTGTCTGGATCATGGCATTCTCCTATACGATGATGATCTCGCCATATACTAAGTTCAGGCCTTTCGAGAGGTTCTTCTTTTTCACGACGTGATGGAACAGGTACAACGACAGCACATCCAGCTTACTTGGAAGATGGGTACATGGCCTGAAATCAAAAGGCTTCTCGAGAAGCCATCACTCTCTGCTCGAACAAGTACTGATTGCCATAACCTGAAAATAAGAAGGAAAAAGAAAAGAATAAAAGGGGGTCGACCTCTAAATATCATTGTATTTTGAGGAAATTTCGAACACGAGGAGATGAATGAAATACAAAAAAATGCAGGGATGTGGAGAAATGATTCGTGAGTGCACTTTGAAACTTTACACTTATATATATATATATATATATATATATATATATATATATATATATATATATATATATATATATATATATATATCCAGAAAACCGCAAGAACCATAAAACAGGATCATTTTTCTTCGGAAAAGTTATTTCCTAATTCGCAAAATTCCGTACAGGGGTGAGATTCGAACCGTGCACCCTAAAGCGAACAACCGCTATGATCTCACTTAATTCGTCACTTAGACTACTCAGCTACGCGGAAATAGCATTTTCGAAGAAAAATTATCTTGTTTTTCTGTTTCTTGTGGTTTGCTGGGTTCATTTCATCATTCTTTCGCGTTAATGAAAGATTTATACATTCTATATTATCAGCGTGTTTACCTCAATTCTCATTTTTCCTTTGAATTCCCAATTAATTTTTCTCTCTTTCATAGTCCCGATCGACCTTACGAAGCGTACCTTAAAAGCTGGTATATTTGGAAGATTTTTTTGTCTTCCTCGTAGCCGAGTGGTCTAAGTGACGGTTTAATTCAGATCAATACGGTTGCTCGCTGCCTCAGTGTGCACAGTTTAAATCTCATTCCTGTACGGAATTTTTTCGAATTAGGAAATAACATTTCCGAGGAAAAATGATTATGTTTTTCTGTTTCCTGCGGTTTGTTGGATTAATTTCATCTTTCTTTCGCGTTCATATAAGGTTTGAAATAAAGTTACCCACCAACTTTTTTAAAGTTTATTTATATTTTGATTTATACAGGGTGTACAGCTAGTTAATGGGTAGTCGCCTAGTCTTTCCTAGGTAACTACTAAATAATTAGTAGGGACACCCTATATGATATCTAAAGTTTACAAAAATTACCCAGTAAATGACACTTTCTCGTGAAAAGCAACATACTCTTTTACTGCCCAATCGCAAATTTGCGTCGTCAATTCGATCTGTAAAATTAGCTAAGAAGTGATCACCCTTCACTTATTGGCAATAACTGTTTATGCGCCGATGACAAAGCTGATCTACATCTGACATCACGAGAGCTGGCTGAAAAGTTTGTCGTCAGCCCTATAGCCATTTTGCATCATTTAGAGAAAATGAGCAAGTCAGCATACTGGCCGTATGGATTCCATATTAACTAACAGACTTCTACCATCAGCGGCGAATAGACGTCTGTATGGCACTACTGTCTATGCAACCTTATTTTGATTGGCTGAATAAAATGGTTGCTGTAGAGGAGAAATTGTGTCTACACTCGAAAATGGCACGCAAAAGAAACTGAACAGAGAAAGGCCGAGTGACATCAAAAGAAGCTTATGCTTTGTGTCACACGCAAAACGCTGGAAAATGATGATACACTTAAAACTGCAGCTGTAGACCTTTTTAATAGTAAACTAGTTGATTTTTACAATCAAAAGATTCATGATCTCATCTCATCGTTGGAAGTAGGTGCTCGAAAATAACGGTCATATATTGTGCATTGATGTGTTTCTTTTACTGCATTGTTTCGTTGCAAATCATTATCAATAAAGGTTGTGCGAGAACATTGTTTCGAACCTTATATATATATATATATATATATATATATATATATATATATATATATATATATATATATATATATATATATATATATATATATATATATATATATATATATATATATATATATATATATATATATATATATATATATATATATATATATATAGGGTGTTCGAAAACTAATGGTACATAGTAAAACAGTAGGTATAAAAACCTAAAGGAACGACTTTTACATGAATAAGTAAAAGTCCAAAGATCCATAGGTTCCAAGATATCGAATTGTAAAGATTGGAGGTTTCTAGGGACATTTCTTACATTTGGCATTATCCTAGAGGCACAAATATGGCAAAAGTTGTTTACTTAATTGGTTGTTTGCTATGAGTGATCACTGTAAAATAGCTCCGACAATATGAATCGCTTAACAAATTCTGAAATGGCAGATATGCACATGGCATATGGTTCGGCGAATGGCAATGCTAGATTGGCTGCTCGATTGTATGCATTGTATGCAGAGCGTTTTCTAAACAGGCATTTGCCTTATAGTCGCGTTTTTACCAAGGTGCAATAAAGGCTGCGAGACTCTGGCAGATTTTATGTAAACAGAAGAGAAGTGGGCGGTCGTCGTGAGCGAGTTATGCTGAGAACCAAGAGCGGATACAACAACATTCTAATACAAACTCACGTACAAGCACTCTGGCCTCTGAAAATGCACTTGGAATGCGTTATCACTCAATAGTATGGCAAACACTCGATGATAACGACATCTACCCGTACCATTTCGAGAGAGTGCAAGAGCTCTTTCAAACCGACTTTAATCCTCGAGAACGGTCTGCACGGTGGTTCATGAATAAGACCATTGAAGATAATGAGTTTCCAAAGTATGTGCTCTTCACTGATGAAGCTACTTTTACGCGCGGTGGTGTGTTTTTGTGCCTATGGTTTTTTGCAAAAAAAAAACAACTTTACTAAAACTAATAATTGGTGCCGGGAATTTATTAGTTTATTTTATTACTTTTTTAGCCTCCCACGCGACCCTCCCCCCCCTCCTTCGTTGTGGAGCGAGGGCTGGTTTAGAGAGAGCTGCGTTTCCTCCAAATCTCTCGCTTCCCTGGTACTCCTGTTATGTATAACTAGTCCCCACCTCTCTGTTCGGAACATTTTTTTTCAAACTTTTAGATGTAGAATCCTTATTGATTTATACCGTTTTTTAAATAACTAAAATAATAAAATTACTTTTTTCCAAATTTAATGAATGGTTAAAGCTTTAAACCCCTGTAAAACAAGATTAGCCGTTTCCCTTTGCTTTCCAGGGCTCGTTTCTTTCAACGGGAAATTCAAGACTAATAAAAAGCTTTCCTGCTGCCAGCCAGGCTAAGCTTAGACTCCTGAAATACGACGCGCTTCTCTTTTCTTCCTAAGTCTTAGCAGTTGATTATTTATTCCGCTTTTGCAGTGAGAATCAGGCGAGGGGTGGGATGCACTGGCGAAAAGTTTTGAAAGGGTTTTAATAAAAACATTGAAATTAGGGGTATATGAAAAATTATGAAAGGTACATACTCTAAGAAGCCCAAATAGAGATTAATTGGGAAGGCTAAGAGAGATAAAGAAGAAAAATATTTCAAAATTATTGAAATTTACTACAACTAAAAGAAATTTATAAAGATTTTTGATGACAGCGCAAAGTATTCAATTATTTTTCTAAATCACTTTTACCTAAGAAATATTCCATTCGTGGTGCAAAATCTTCTCTCTATATTTTATGAAAATCCGAGGGCAATGAATTCATCTGCACTGACTTACACTACACATTGCGAAACGTTTATCTTGGTAATGGAGGCAAGACCTTAGATGCAACAGATCCAAATAGACCGAGAGTTCGATTCCTCTGACTTCACTTCACAGTGAGGATGGAGTAAAACTTGAGGGTAATTAAATAGGCAAAAGTAAATTACAGAAATCTTTCTTACGGTGTACATCATTGAGTCTAAATAGTTTATCTTCATAGTTCCATTTTGTCAAATTATGGAAAAAGATTTATTACATTTGGAAATATGGACTTTAGAGTAAGTACTATGTTCATATAAATTTTTATCATTAAGCTTAGTTAAGCATTAAGAAACAATAGCGATAAATATAAGGAAAAACACTTTGTGCGGTACATTGATTTATATGTTATATTACTTTTATGGGGAACATCTTCACTTGATTTATTTACATACGTAATATTCGGTAATACATTTTCTTATTTAACTGATTAATTTTGCTCTGAACCATTGACCAATGCTCAAAAAGTAATGGCACTAAACTTTTTATTGAATTTATACCAGTTATTCCTCTGCAGTAATTGAATTGTATGAAATACATAATTTTCTTTTATTTATCCCAGAATTATCACTCAAATAATTACCACAAGAACGCGCTGAGCGTGTCATCTGCCCATTTATTAGGATAGGTACATTCCGAGTGGTAAAGCGGGTCGTAAATTATAATTTAGCGCGCTTTGAATTTTCTTAATGAAGTGTTTGCTTGCTCTTAACATCGTTCAGGCCATTATTGTGGCGAATTAATATATTATGCTTTAAAATTTGCATATTTCCACAAGAGGATTTCATCCTAAGAACAAGAGCCTCTTTCCATTATATCTAGGACTAAATCTTTGTTTCAATTTTCTCATATTTTATAATTGCGATATTTACCCTTTTTACCTTAAAATACAACAAGAAGGAAGGAATCGAACCTCTATTTCCGTTCATAATTATTGCTAACCAGGATATATCTGTTATTTTCGATCAGCTTCGGTCAAAAGAGATGAACTGAGAGTTGATAAGAAATTAAATTTTTATTACCTATTAAATAATTTTAGCAATATTTTAAGATGCCCTCCGAAAAGTGTAAATCACTGGATCTGGTTGAACTCAAGAAAAACCTGTTTTTTAGTCGTTCACGTTTGCAACATAAATGCTTGAACAAAACAACCAACGCATATGAAGGCCATATGTGCGGAGTTTGTCTCTAGCGAACCGATTTATTTTAGTAATAATGCGTGTTTATTTTAGAAATATCCCGGGTGTATTTTAGTAATGATACGAGTTTATTTTAGAAATATTTCGGGTTTATTTTAGTAATATTGGGTGTTTATATTAGTAATATTGCGTGTTCAATTTACTAATATTGCGTGTTTATTTGACTAATATTTCTTGTTTATTATAGTAATATTCTGTGTTTATTAGAGTAATAACTGGATTTATTTTAGTAAAACTCAGTGTCTATTTTAGTAATATACCTTTTTATTGTAATAATATACCGTTTATTTTAGTAATATTTTGTGTTCATTTTAGTAATATTTCATGTTTATTTGAGTAATATTCATGCTTATTTCAGTAAAATTTCGAGTTTATTTTAATAATATTCCGTATTTATTTTAATAATACTCTGGAGTTATTTATTTTAAAGTTTATGATGGAAATACTCCTACAGGTTAACTGATAGTAAAATTAATAGATAAATATAAATTATTGCAATAAATTCACTAACACGATTCTATGTAATGTGAAACAGACAGAAAAGACAGAGATTTGCTTACTTTTATAACCAGCACATAGCTGCTGTTTCATCCAAAAGAATGTTTCACCAGAAAACAACATATTGTCTGACACTTCAATTAAATTTTTCCATTTCTTTCCCTGTCTAATATTGGGAGCATTTGTCCCCCTCCCGCCCCTCCAGTTTCCTTTTCTCACTACCCTTAAAATCAGTGGAAGGAGAAAGTGATGTATGTGCACTTTCATTTGTATTGTACGAGAAGTGCAAACGAGTGGCTTAAAAAACATCGCTTGAATAAGTCGAGACTCAAGATGGCCGAGTGGATTCGCCGCTCGCTAACAGTGGTGCAGCGAGGCGGGAGGCTGTTCGCAACTCGCCTACGCTACTTTCGTTATTTCTCTTTTCTTTGCCACTTTCCTACTCCCCTCTATCTACACATTGACTACATTCCAGTAAACTCGGGTGCATTATAACTGATAATCCAACATCTATTCTTATATGTAACTATCACTGTTATATATTCCTTAGCTATCTTTTGTATTTCTTCTATATCTCCATTACAACAAAACTGAATTCTTAGCTTGCTTATCTCTTCTATCTTTTGCTCTTTAAAGGTTATTCATAATAACTTTAATTAATGTAAAATCACGTGACAAATATTCAGAAAATGTTTTTTTTAATGTTGAATTCTAATAAATGTCAGAAAAACAAAAGATAAACCTAATGGAAAACAAGCAATGTATCAACTCGACTCACTTCTGTACGGCCTTATCTCTAACACTAAATTGAAATATATCTTCATTCTTTATAAAAATATTCTTCTTATAATCTTGAATATAAAATCAATTAAGAGCCAGGATACCATAAGAGATTAGGTGAAATTGAAAAAGACATCTCAATTTAGTTTTATTCTTTAACAGATTTTTTTCGGTTCGAGAGGATGTAAGAATGCAAAGTGTAAAACATGTACAGCAGAAAAGTGCAATGATATGCAATAAATCGTAGCAAAAATTAATTAAAAGTAATCATATAAAAATCGTATCGCTTTGTAAAAATTCAGTCGGAGATTTAAAGTTTATACCAATATGTATAAACTCTAGTACGAGAGAGAAGAAATACTCATACGTTACTGTTTCTTCACTGGAGACAATTGTGATAATGTTTGGCTTTTTTTATGGCTACACAGACACACAAATTCTTTCTCTCTCTCACTCTCTCTCTCTCTCTCTCTCTCTCTCTCTCTTTCTCTCTCTCTCTCTCTCTCTTTTTTCTCTCTCCCTCTCTCTCTGTCTTTGTCTATCTCTGCCCCTCTCTTTCTCTTTCTATGTCTGTCTCTCACAGTTTAACCTCCTGAAGATCTCTGCTTGACAAGACGTGAACTCTTTATGTAACCTGGATCTATCTATACTTTATTTTTTTAATGCATTGTTCCAATGCTCCAGCATCTTTACTTTTTTGACACAGTAAGTAAAGCAGCAAGGTATTTTGTCCACAATAACATTTATAGCTTCTCTTAGCAAGTCTAAGGTAAGTGGATGGTTTTGTTGCTTAAGTACAAGTTTTTATATTGCTCCGTTCTCCTTTTGACTATTCTTTCTCAATCCTTGGTGATTGTATTGGCTTCCTATATTATAACAACACTATGAGACTTTCCTTTTAGAAGAAGTCTCCTTTTAACCATTTTATACTCCTTTTCTCACTCTGATATTGTCCTTAAAAATACATAGATCTATTATAATTTTGAGATCTCAGCTCTCTGTATCTTTTTAATTTACTCGTGTATTTCTGTTAGTTCAATTGGTGGTTAGTGTTTATTGATTTAAGTTCTTTCCTCTTCCTTATTAAGTTTAAGGTTTCTTTGGAAGTTTTTATTGTTCTTATTTTGTTGTGTTTCGTTGTATTTTCAGTATTATCTGTCACACTTCATTAAGCCATTATTGTTCATAGTTTGTATATTGCTAGTGGTGCTGTAGTCAAGGGCTTTATCATGGCATGCTTTTTGAAGATGGCGCTGGAATTCTGGAACGAGTTTTTCTTGATCTTTGGAATAACTTTTCTTTCTGTTCCTGGATGACAATTTTTATCCTTTATTTAAAGAGCCTGTAATCACTGATATTGATTTCATTGATGAATTGGAAAATATCAACTGATTATTTTGTCGATCAGGATATAATTAATTTCATTGAATATCTCATAGTTCGGGAAACTCCAATTCCATCTTTACTGCTGCTTCTTTTTTATTCATAGTTTTCGGACCTTTGAGGCTTTGGGACAGTGTAAAATACACTAGGTGTCGTAGAATGACTCCCGACGATACTATATATAACACTATTCGTTGAGGGAACTTCCTTAATTATCTCTAGAGTGCGTTTTACTGTCTTGGCGGCCGATATTATGTATCTTCAAAAATGCTTAAGAAGTGGAACTGAGCTAAAGGATAATAATATTGCTATCATTAATAAAATAGAGTTTTATTAATAATAACTATAAACAAAACACAAAAACGGAAAATATTGACAAACAGAATGGAAAGGGTCGTGGAGACTCGGGCTAATCCAAGGATTTAAGGGATCAAAAAAGGTAAAACAAATATGGAGTTAAAGAGATGGGATGGTTCGATAAACCATTTAAAGCACAGGATAGAATTGACAAATAAGGGATCAATACTCAAAAGGTGACGCTTGGCTTACGTAACTTCATTAGGGTGCAGTGGAAGGTACTTGAAGGAATATTCGGTCCGCTGGCGAGTTCCAGAAAAAGGGGGGGGGGATAAGATGATCCTGACGTGGCGTCTTGGGAAGGAGAACCGTTTCTCGACGAACGGCTGGAAGAACAATGGCTGTTCTAGGTTGTTCTCTTCTGAACAAAGGGGGGATGAGAACCGTCTCTTGTCTACAGGCTCAAGAACAATGGCTGTTCTAATGTTGTTCTCCTTTGAACAACAGGGGGGGGGGTGAGAACCGTTTCTTGGCGAAGGGCTCAAAACGAACAATGGCTGTTCTAATGTTGTTCTCCCTTGAACAACAGGGGGGGGGAAGAACCGTTTCTTGGCGAAGGGCTCAAAACGAACAATGGCTGTTCTAATGTTGTTCTCCCTTGAACAACAGGGGGGGATGAGAACCGTTTCTTGGCGAAGGGCTCAAAACGAACAATGGCTGTTCTAATGTTGTTCTCCTTGAACAACAGGGGGGGATGAGAACCGTTTCTTGGCGAAGGGCTCAAAACGAACAATGGCTGTTCTAATGCTGTTCTCCTTAAACAGCGGGGGGGGGGAATGCCTTGGGGACTTGACGTCACTAAAGGCTCGAACCTTTGGCACTCAAGGAATATTGTCCTCCTGGACAAGTGATGGTGAATCTCGAGGCCGAGGTCCCTTGGCGCACAAAGGGAGAGAGGGTCGTGGTGATGTTTCGCGACGAAAATCTGGATCTCCAATCTGATCTTAGTGGTAAAGTTTCCATATAAATAGCCAGGACATCTCCTTGGCGTGGGGGAAAATGGAGTGAAAGCTTGGAGGGAACGCACAGCTGGGCCGGAGAAAAATGCCTTATCTGTTCATAAGCCTAACTCGATCTGGCGAGGTCGGCGTATGGGGGCGAACGGGGGGACGATAACCTCCTTGTTTAAACATTGACGTCCGGCAGCTGTTGATAAGACTCCAAGCCTCGAATCGAAGATGCACGTGGGCCTCCTCGAGGTTTTAACTAATATGGGATAGGAGTTGAATTTAACACAGATTCAACTCGTTCTATCACACCCCTCCATTCCAGGGGAAGTTGTCACTTCGAAAAAAAAAGAGAGAAGGGACAACGATAGAGCTCCGTTGTAGGGAACTCGTTTTCTTGTACCAACCGTATCTTCCTGCACCTAACTAGTATTACCTCAGTACATGATTATTTTGATCTTTAGATTACAGGGGAAAATAACCTTTAATACAACTTAATAAAAAAAAAGGGCATGGAACAATGAAATGTTATAAACTTAGTACATACGGGACAAAATAATTTATACGTAAATTAATAAGAACAAATATATATACATAAAAAAAAATTAGACATTGAGCGTTACAAAATTCAGACATACATTAAATAACTATATTACAAAAGAATCTTAAATTAAGTCGTACAAGACGGTATATACCTACATGGAGATACTAATCCTATGAATACAACTGTTCTACACTATTCGGTAACGCATTCCTACTGAGTGCGTCAGCGACCTGGTTATCGGAACCTTTGATATAATTTATTTTAAATCGATACTCTTGCAAGAGTAAACTCCAGCGCATGATGCGGCCGTTTGAGTTTCTCAAATTCCTAATATAGGCTAACGGACGGTGGTCGGTTCCTATTTGAAAATCTTTACATATCAAGTACAGCTTGAATTTGTCTATGACCCAGATAATTGATAGAGCTATCTTTTCTCTAGTGGCATATCTCTTTCCGCGTGGTATTAATTGACGACTAGCATATGCAACTGGATGACTCGTTCTGTCATCCACGTATTGAAGGAGTACACCTCCAATGCCCTCGTTGATCACGTCGGTCTTAACCCCAAAGGATTTTTCCGGGTTGGGCAACTTAAAAATGGGGGCAGAAATGAACTTACTTTTGAGCTGATTAAAATGGGAAACAGCGACATCATTCCAACGTAACCGATCGGAGAAATTCTTTTCCTGAAGGGGGCATAGGGGGGCCGAAATTGCAGCGAAATTCGGAACAAATCGCTGATAGGGAGAAGCTGATCCTAGGATCGATCTTAATGGCTTCTTTGTAATCGGGATGGGCATGTGGGCGATTGCCTTAACCTTGTTCTCGTGGGGACCTGACTTGCTTTGTCCTATTTTGAAACCCAAATATTTGATGGTTTCGTGGGCAAACTGGCATTTGCTGGGGCCAATGGTGAGGCCATTTTCACGCAGTTGCTTGAAAAGAGCTAATAGGGTGGGTAAATGGTGATTCCATTTAATTAGTTCTTGTAGCTGGCTCTTCGGACGTGGTGTCAGCTGCGCGTCACTATCCAGGTCAGAGGGTTCAAAAGACTTGCCTGGTAGGGAAGGAGGAGGGTAATCGGCATCAGGTTGGATGCACACTGTCTGGATTACCTTAAGGGACTCCGCGGGGCAATCCTCTTCAAGCGCCGATGCTTCGTCTAGTTCTACGAAGGTATCTCCATGGGCGCGTTGGGGGTTCTTTATTTCTTGGGGTCCAGGGACAGTCTCCGTGTCCTTGTCTGGGGCCTTATCACCTAAGGGTTTTAGTTAATCACATTCCTCTTTTTCCGTCCTAAAGTCCTGGTTAGGGGTCTCCGAGAAATCGGACGGTATCGGGGTTCTGATGGGGACGGGCTCCTGGGCTTCTTTCTTATCTCGGCCTTGAGGAAGGGCGGCCTGGAACACAGGGTCGAAACTTACTTGGGGGCTCTTTCCTATAAGTACGGAACAGAATTTTATTGGTGCTACAATGACTTCAGCCCAGCCATTATAATATTGACACTGCAGGTAACATCTAGCGACGGGGAATCTGTTCGCCCGCCCAAGGTAGTCACGTACCACCGCAAATTTTTCGTGGTTAGAGGCCACTGGGAGGAGTTCGTCGGACACGATGAAGCATGTACATCCTGTGTCCCTGACGAGAGTCAATACTCGACAGCTGTCCACGCTGCCCTCCTCATATTTCAAAGTTCCCGCTGAACTTTTATTCCAAAAAAAATTTACCTGGTGGCCTGACGGATGGGGAGAAGTTTCTGCTTGTGTCTGCACCACCGGGGGAGCCGGGGTTGCATTAATCTGGTTAACTTGGTGGGCTGGTCCGCTTTTAAGCCTAGAATTTTGGGGGCAATTCCAGCTCATGTGGTTTCCTACACCACAGGTGAAGCATATGGTTGGTCGCTTCGGGAAGAGAGATGGAGGAGAAGTCTTAACGGGTGGTTTGGAGTCCCGTTGTTGGTTTTGGGGAAAGAAGTTTGGGGGGTTTACGGGGCTCAGAAACTGTGTCAGCTTCCCTGGGAAGGAGCGCGAGTCCGTCCTTCTTTCTTCTCGTTGGATTTTTTTTTCTCGTTCTTCTCGTCGGATTACTCTTTCCCTTTCTATTACTTCCATTTTTCTTTGAAATTCTGCTTCAATCCGAGCTAATTCAATCTGATGGTCAGCTTGTCTTATCCGTTCCTCTCTTTCTCTTTCTTCCTTTTTTCTTTGCTCCTCTAGAATGTACTTAATTAGTTCTTTTCCGGAAAGTCCACAGGACTCTCCTTGCGCTTTAAAGATTTCGAACGGAGTCATCTTTGCACTTGGGGGCGCACTAGTCAACCAACTAAAATTCCTCGCAACAAGAATTATGCCTCTATAGAATTAGCCTACCTAAATATGGGCACTGACCTATTCGTACTTAGAGTCTCAATCTAAATAACCACTGACTTAAATAACAAAAAAACACAACAAATTATTATAACCGTTCCTTGAGCTACTCCAGCTTCTTAAGTTTCAAAAAAAAAAAGGGGATAGCAATTGTTAAAACAAAAGGGAACTACTATATTCTATTATTATAACGAATAACACTATGCTTTACTCGACTGAGACCAGTGTTTGCAAAGATATAGCGTTAAACCTTACACACCTGATACCAAATTAAATAGTATATATATATATGTCGTAGAATGACTCCCGACGATACTATATATAACACTATTCGTTGAGGGAACTTCCTTAATTATCTCTAGAGTGCGTTTTACTGTCTTGGCGGCCGATATTATGTATCTTCAAAAATGCTTAAGAAGTGGAACTGAGCTCAAGGATAATAATATTGCTATCATTAATAAAATAGAGTTTTATTAATAATAACTATAAACAAAACACAAAAACGGAAAATATTGACAAACAGAATGGAAAGGGTCGTGGAGACTCGGGCTAATCCAAGGATTTAAGGGATCAAAAAAGGTAAAACAAATATGGAGTTAAAGAGATGGGATGGTTCGATAAACCATTTAAAGCACAGGATAGAATTGACAAATAAGGGATCAATACTCAAAAGGTGACGCTTGGCTTACGTAACTTCATTAGGGTGCAGTGGAAGGTACTTGAAGGAATATTCGGTCCGCTGGCGAGTTCCAGAAAAAGGGGGGGGGGATAAGATGATCCTGACGTGGCGTCTTGGGAAGGAGAACCGTTTCTCGACGAACGGCTGGAAGAACAATGGCTGTTCTAGGTTGTTCTCTTCTGAACAAAGGGGGGATGAGAACCGTCTCTTGTCTACAGGCTCAAGAACAATGGCTGTTCTAATGTTGTTCTCCTTTGAACAACAGGGGGGGGGTGAGAACCGTTTCTTGGCGAAGGGCTCAAAACGAACAATGGCTGTTCTAATGTTGTTCTCCCTTGAACAACAGGGGGGGGGGGAAGAACCGTTTCTTGGCGAAGGGCTCAAAACGAACAATGGCTGTTCTAATGTTGTTCTCCCTTGAACAACAGGGGGGGGGGATGAGAACCGTTTCTTGGCGAAGGGCTCAAAACGAACAATGGCTGTTCTAATGTTGTTCTCCTTGAACAACAGGGGGGATGAGAACCGTTTCTTGGCGAAGGGCTCAAAACGAACAATGGCTGTTCTAATGCTGTTCTCCTTAAACAGCGGGGGGGGAATGCCTTGGGGACTTGACGTCACTAAAGGCTCGAACCTTTGGCACTCAAGGAATATTGTCCTCCTGGACAAGTGATGGTGAATCTCGAGGCCGAGGTCCCTTGGCGCACAAAGGGAGAGAGGGTCGTGGTGATGTTTCGCGACGAAAATCTGGATCTCCAATCTGATCTTAGTGGTAAAGTTTCCATATAAATAGCCAGGACATCTCCTTGGCGTGGGGGAAAATGGAGTGAAAGCTTGGAGGGAACGCACAGCTGGGCCGGAGAAAAATGCCTTATCTGTTCATAAGCCTAACTCGATCTGGCGAGGTCGGCGTATGGGGGCGAACGGGGGGACGATAACCTCCTTGTTTAAACATTGACGTCCGGCAGCTGTTGATAAGACTCCAAGCCTCGAATCGAAGATGCACGTGGGCCTCCTCGAGGTTTTAACTAATATGGGATAGGAGTTGAATTTAACACAGATTCAACTCGTTCTATCACACTAGGTCTTGTCCTGTTTCGTTTCGTTCTACCATAAAAACCTTCTCATGCATGGCTCATTTACCACACCGTTCTTTTTCATTAAAGGCTCTCATGACAATCTTAAAATTGGCTTTGGTTTTGTTTCGGCTTGAATCGATGGCATCATAGCATCCAATCTTTTTTGCGTACAAGCAGCTCTTGGTGCGTGCAAATGAAAATTGTGAGGTTGTAATTCTTAGTCACTTAGATTTACGTAAGCTATTCTTTCTAATATGCTGTGAAGACCTCATAAGTCCATTGACGCTAGTTGCCAACAAAGCAGCCTGCAGGGTAGTTGTAGAATCATATGGTGTGAAGCGTGTTCACGTAGCATTGGTTGAGTCCACTGGTCCGCCTAAGCACATTATTGATCTGTGAGTGCTTCGATGCACTGCTTGGTGACCATTCCATGGACTTCATCTACAACAGCAACGACGGTATATTCTTGCAGGGTAATGCTCCAATTCATGGGACATAAGTTGCAAGGAATTGGTTCGAGGAACATTCTGTACAGTTTTGGCGAATGGTGTGGCCACCATATTCAACCAAGCTGAAACCATTTGAGCAATTATGAAAGGTCGTAACAGGTTTATCCACTTTCAAGATCCGGCGCCTACAAATATCGAGGAACTGTGGACAGTTATTGATAAGGCATAGGTCAGAATCGATCTTGATTCATTCCGCCTACTTTTAGAATCGATGCCACGTCGAAGTGCTGCACTTGGCTCAGCTAGAATATTTTCTAAACGATTATAAATACCTATCCTATAATATCTGACACTTCAATGTACAGACATGGCCAAAAGGTTTGCGATTACTATAATTTTACAAATATAAAAATTAATAGAACTAATCAGACATTGCATTATGTTTTTTATGTTTGTCTCATAATTTTAGATGAAATATATACAAATCTCGTGTCCAAACCTTCTTTTATTAATAAATACAGTCAATTGATGCGCGAAGTCAATATTTACAATGATGCCACTTGTTCTACAGGAGTCATTCAACTTACTTTGGCATCTTGGAGACAAAATTTTGGATAATTTGTTCCTTTTTTATTCAATAAGAATAAACAACTGCTCAAAATTGGAAGGCTCTTATACTTCATTTGCTAGTTTCATAATCGCCCCCCAAATCTCTATTAAGTTAAAATCGCAAACCTTGGAGCCATGGGCGTAAATGTTCGATGATATTTTCAGTGGGGATTTTTTTATTGCTTTGTTTTGAGACAAACTGCGCCATAATGCTGTAACTACCTTTATCAGCCAAATTAGTGCTAAATAATTGGGGGAAGGTGATAGAGAAGCCGTTTTGCGACCATTTTGAGTTCATGGCAGTGTTTTGGGGTAAAAGTGTTAGTGCTCCAGTTCCCTTAGATGAGAAGCAGCCTAAGAGAAAGATAGTGTCCGTTGCTTCACCCTGGGTACGATAAGGTACTTATAACGAGGGACCATCCAGTAGCTCCAAATAAGCAAACGGGAGCTTCATCAGAGAATATCACTGTGTTCCAGTCTGTAACAGTCTATTCAGTATATTTCCACCAAAAGTGGAGCTTATCCCTAAGCTTCTTCTTGGTGAGATACGGCTACTTTGCGGCCCTTCTCAACTTGAGACCTTTGTCGAAAAGTCTCTACCTCACTTAGCGAGCTGAAGCGTTCATACTTACTTCTGTCCAAATGTGGGCAAGCTTGTGACTAGAGGCAACCTGATCCCTGAGTTAGTCCCTTACTCAGAGGCCAACTTTGGGTTCACCGTAAGTTCTTGGGCATCTCCAGATGACTTCTTAACATAAGTGTAACCAGTTATTTTTAAGTAATTAATAATCTTAAAGATGGTGCCCCATTATTCAATCCCCTCAGTACCTATCTCCTTGCATTTCAGCCCACTTTGGTGAAAAGCAAGAATGGTTACACGCTTTTCTTTAAAAAAACATTTCTGGATTTACAAATGATCCAAACATTATTTCTGCCAAAAAATAATTATGAAATTGAATATAATTACATATCATTCATTTAACCAATATTTTTAATCTTTTTTGCCCTTTGATTGAAAGGCATAGTTCTAGGAACTGAAACTCACCTCCTAAAGGAACGAGAACAGAGCGCGATTTCGGATTAGGCTAAAGAATGAATTTTCTTATTATTTTTCGAAATTCTGAGTTTTTAATATACCTGCATTAATTTGAATATTGAAATAATTATTCATATAAAGTAAAATTTTAAAAATAAATGAAAAAGATAGAAATATTTATTAGTCTCAAAACCTTTGGCCTCCTTTACCGTGAAAAAAGATGCAGAGGAATAAATTCGCGGCGCGGGAATGCCCTACACACTGGCCCGAACTCATCTGGAAACTGACCAATAAGAGACAAGCTCAAACGATGGTCAGAATAATTTTCAGTTACATTAATATATAAGCCGTTGGTCCCATTAATAATCTATGGTGACTGAAGTGGTTAAATTTTGGAACCTCACACACGTGTTCAGAGAAATGACGATGGCGGCCAAGGCGAAGGAAGTAGGACTGAAGCTATTCTCCATGATAATCTCCCCAAGGCAGATTGAAAGGGAGAGATTCTTCGAGCTTCTGACTTGCTTCTCTTAAAACAAGGTCTAATAACACCCTACTAGTGCTTGCCCAGACAAGAAGGACGCTAAGATCTGCTCCAAGGGCGCACAAATTGGCCACGACTGAATGCAATGCGTTAACGACACGAAAATGTGCATTAAATGCGCTGGTCCCCACCGTACCTTGAGCATGCAGTGCCTACTCAGTAAGGAACACCTAAGAAAGAAGAGAGTAGCGGCTGAAAGGCCAAACATCTCTTACGCAACATTGGCAAGACCCCATCACAAACAAACACAACGCCGGCACAACACCAAATAGTCCTACAACTCACCGATGCGACCCCTCCTAAAATGCTAGTATGCATTCTTTACGCGCATGTGATAAACCTAGCCTGCCTGGGTTCATTTAATACCGAGATAAACATGATGCTGGCTAGAAGTGGCTTGAAATCTATCACCTTCCCGGACAACCCACAGTCAGACAAAGTTCTCTCGGCAACATGCACCAAGGGAGCACAAACAGAACTAGTCTAATCAAGCCAACAAAAGAAGCAAAACCCACGAGGATATACCTACAGAGACTGGACATGAGCCTTCAGCCAACCAAACACAGCTTCCTGCTTCACCCAGAGAGAAAAAGAACAAAAAGAGAAACAACGAAGAATCCTGAAAACAAGAGGAGGAAAAAGGACGAAAGTCACAGCAGGAAGAACACGAGCTCGATGGAAGGGGCATAAAACTCACCATTGCCCTTAATAAAAACAACACTTAACAAAGAGAGATATCCATAGACGAGGTGGCCTCCGGAGTCAAGAAACGCCACATCAAGTAGTGCTATGACTCACCTGAAGAAAAATAATTTGTCAAGAGAGCCCTAATGAAATGGAGAGTAAGGCTCTACGACGACAACTTTAAACTCTACGAGCCATCTTTCTTCAAAAAGCTACGATCAGGCAGACCCACCAAGCAAAAGCCTTCAAGCAGCTGAGACACACACAATGGCATCTATAAATAGGCTAACTATTCTAGCACACAACGTGCATGGGTGACACGTGAATAAACAATAGCTGTAGAACGTCTAGCCAGAACTGGATTCGGACATTCTTCTGTTGTCAGAAATTGGAATCAGGGACGACGACAAGCAGAAGATCTTCGGCTACAACATTCTTCAAAAGAACGTCACAGGGGAGAGGTTCGAAGGATCTATAATAGCCTCAAGAAAGATTTGCAGTACAGACCAGGAAATCCAATGAACAAATCGTTTCTATCGATCATACTGTGTTGCTCTCTGTGCTACATCGAATTCAGCGCAGGTTACCAACCTCCCCGCTGTTTATACTTGCCCTACCACGACATGTATACCCTTTTTGGGAAAGAACACCCAGTGTTGTTGATCGGGGACATGAACGCCAGGAACAGAACACCAGCCTATGCAAAGACAAACGCAAGAGTTAGGAATCATGACCTCTTGCTAAGGAAGGATATCGCTCAGCGCATCGGGTCGGATTTCCCTACATTCTTGTATCCAGGCTCGGCCACCAAGCCTGATATATTTCTCACGAATCCCGACTATACCCTTCCACCAGCTCATCAGTCCAGGACCGCTGATACCTAGCGATCACATTCCCATGTTAATCACAATATCAGCTGCTCTTATTCCAGTTCCTGTTGCTCCAAAGAAAGACTTCTCGAAGACCAACTGGGGAGCATACAGGAGGGCGCTCCCATTGGCCTTTCCTGACCTGGACGGTGCATCTGAAGTAGACATCGACGATGAGCTTACTGCTATTAATGCCTGCATTTCAAACGCAGATGCGATAGCTATCCTGACAACCTCTCACAAAATCACACTGCCAACAACCCCTATACAAGAGAGAGTGGTGCGCCAACAGCGCTTCGCTGATGTCTACAACCGCATCCTCAGCATGGGCTACACCAAGCTCATGTATTTCCTACTCGTTTAACACCTCAGGGGTCAGCTGAACATCACGCAGGCGCACGCACTGATGCAGAAGTGGAACCGTCTAATTGAAAATTTAGACACTGACAGGGATCCGAAAAATTTATGGGAAACAGTCAACAGACTAAAGGATAACTCCCATACCCATGGTCCAACTGCAGTTTTGCACGAAGCTACCACGGCGACCACTCCTAGAGAGAAGGAGAGGCTATTCCGTGAAGTCTTGAAAAACGTTTTCAAAATGTCCGATGAAGAGGAGTAAAACCTTGATCTAGGCTTCAAGGATCAGGTTCTCGAGTGCATGGAGATGAGGGAGGGTAGGTTCGACCCTAATGGAACCTCGTACCTCCATCGTCTACATGTCAACTCTCAAGAGGGGAACACCATTACCAGTGCAGAATTGTGGGAAGCAATCAATTCATTTAAGCTTGAAGCCTCAGGCCTCAGCCAAATCACCATCAGGCACCTGAAGGAGGCACCCGAAAGATTTAGGACTATGCTGTTGAACCTGCTCAATTCGTCCTTAGCAATGGGATATTTCCCGGATGGCCTGAAAACCTTGAAAATGATTTTCATCCTTAAAACTGTGAAGCCAGTGAACCAGGTCATGAATTTCAGACATATCTCATTGCTGGAGACCACTGGGAATGTTTTTGAGAAAATTTTTAACATCAGGCTATCAAAACTCCTGTCAGAGCACTCTCTATTGAACGAGGAACAGCACGGATTCAGAAGACTTCGAAGCACGGAAACAGCCATGGGCCACATACTTCAACACGCAGCGGCAGGGCGGGCCAGGGGGTGCTGGATCACCGTCGTTTGCAGAGAGGTAAAGAAGGCTTTCAACAATGTTTAGATCGACGCCCTGAATTTCAAAATCTCGCCACTAAGCCTCAGCTTCCACTTCGAAAAGATCCTCTGTAGCTACTTGAACAACAGGCAAGCTTTCATTGCCTTCGAGAAGTATACAGGGGAAGACTTCGAGCTCCTGTCCGGCGTCCCTTAAAAGGGTGACTCAGCCTCACTCTCTACACCATATTTACGAGAGACGTCCCCAAACCAACTAATGGGAGAACTTTCAACATCCAATAGACGACGATATTACCCAAGTTGTGGTTCGGAGAACAAATTCTACGATTATCATGGCCGGAGCCACGACAGCAGAAGCTGAAAGAATGTACAGGTTTGAGAAACGCTGAAAAGTACAGACTAACGGATAAAAATTCTCAGCAACCGAAATAGGGAGACGTCGTTCCGTCCCTCTCAATCTAGAAAACTCTGAAATTGACTACTCGGCGCACGTGTCAATCCTCGACTACAAACTTGCCAGTACTGGCATGAAGAGACACGTCAGCTCCAGGAATTGGATACACCAACAATGAACTCGACAAACTCTTCCGATTCAGAAACCTCAGGACATCAATAAAACGAAGTTGTACACCAGTCTATTCAGATCGAAACTGGTGTACCCTGCTATTCCGCTCAACGCGACATCAAGGAAAACTATGACAAAACTCCAGAGTGTGCAAAATCGAGGCCTCCTGTTTATTTCCAACGTTAAGTGGTATGAGTATCGGACCTCAGGAAGCCTCCATGAAGAAACAGGTCTTGCACTTAAGTCGTGTAAACTCTAGTATTTGCACCAGCCAGAAGCTGGTGGTAATTGAAGATCGTGAATTTACGCTCTTCTTAAATACTCTGACATGTGTGATTACCGTGGTAGAGAAGAGAGTCTCTTAGTTTTGGAGATGAGAGTATTAACGTGTTGAATATTACTATCGCAATTAATGTAGGCGAAGAAATAAGGGATATCAATATGTCGTCTATGGGGCAAAAATGAAAGAGTTTTCTGAACATAAGTCATACAACTTAATTGTAAGGTTTGTCAACTGTTGTCAAGACCATATGTAATTAGAAGATATTGAAGATACAAAGAGTCAGGTGGCCGCAGTTTTGGGGGTATTTTTTTAATGAACAACAGGATTCTGGTTGAACGCACTAAACCAGAAAAAAAGAACAGGCGCAGAGAAAAGATTTGAAATCGGATCAGGATGGTAAGAGGTAATTGTCTGAGTCAGTACTAACACTAAGAACCAAATAATTGCTTACTTGCAAAATTACATCGTATTAATACTTCGGCACAACATAGATCAAAGAGGGCCCAGTTGATGTTAAATGAGGGGCTATGCTGGCTCCAATCATAAACTCAAACACTTTGCGTATTAGCAAGAAGCTAACTGAGAATAGACGTCTAGGACAAGTGGAAACTTATCTCTATATTTCCCCCAGACATTGAACCACATTGTGTTTGATCGGCCTGATGACCTTCGAAGGAGGAAGGATAAGGACAAGAAACTCTTGAGAAACACGGTAAAGTTGGATTCAGCTGAGTGGAGACGGACAAATATATTTTTCCCCTAATTTTCTTCCTGCAAAAGTTCAGGGATTGACAGAGACGTTAGAGAATACGAAAGTAAAAATGGTTCACGATAATGAGGATATTCACAAGCTTTCTTTTTCAGATGGGGTAGCCATTTGGAATGTGTTAAAACACAACGAGTGAGAGGAGGATTTGAAAAAAGCAATTCCTGCCATCCTTCGTGTTTTTCAAATTATTGATGTGGTTGAGTGGACCATTTCAGAAGCCGAAGCCAGTCAACATAATTTTGAGCAAATGGAACATTTCTATTATTTCCTGCACGAACGAGACAATTCTGACGCAAAAAGGTTTACTTATATATCAACGAAACCACCTGTATGGGGTAGGTGAAAACATTGCCGTGTTTTTTCTACGACCAGCCATTTATTTTGGGATGCATCAAATCTGCTTCAGATTAGTTATCAAATGCCCGGTCTCATCAGTAGGCCTTAGTTCATTTCCTCCTTGATATGAGACGTGCCCGATCGAACAAGAAAGATCTTCGCCCCTATATAGCCGATTGAATGATATCTTCACTCTCTCAAGGCTATGAGCGTCAACATTAATAAAGTTGCCTTCGTTATCACGAACATCCTGCTCCATATGTTGCTACCAAAACTACGCGACATATCAACCGCGCCGCCGTTGATAAATAGTGGAAGATTTCCAGACTGAATACCGGTATGCATACAAAGCAAATGTATCCATTACGGACCGCATCCCCGAGAAGAACGAAATCAGCCGCTGAAAGAATTACACACCTACTTGAGCCCTCTTCCTGGGTGACCACTAAGCTCACGTTCGCCTTTTGTGGTAGATACCATAAAATCCAAGTGTCGCAAGTTCCAGAATACAAAAGGAGATATTCCGCCTGCAATAGAACCAGTTATCCAAGTGGTGGATAAGGATAATGGAAGATAAATGCCCGTTAATGAGTCAGAATATTTTTAGTTTTGCAAATACATCTATAAAATTCATTTTCGAGCAGAAAGGATATGTTTCTCCCACCCACCCCATCTATATTTTTACTATCCTACAAAATCTTCCTTTTTTTCACCGAAGCTGAGAACGAATTGCCACGAGCTTCAATACGGCATTCACTTTTATGGCACTCGTTGGCTTACAATTTTAAGATTTTGCTCCTAATGGTACGGCACGACCCTTTTCTATTGAGAAGTTTCCGTAATCGAGTTAAATTAATCTTCAAAGTAATTTAGGTTTCTTTAAATTAGGGTTTCAGGTTTAAAACCATAAATAGATTATCTTGTGGAGCACTTTATGGAAAACTTTATTGTTCCCATATATAGGATTGACATATCAAAGAATGACTTGGGAGTTTTATTTTCCGTGACGCACTCTCGGTGTTAATCGTGATCTAGGTTAAATGATAACAGTATCAAAAACATTACTTTAGTTTGCGATTCCAGGTTTGGATTTAGCTTGAGGTAGATATATTTGATAGTGCCAAGTTTGATATCATTTAATTTAATTTGCTTCCATAGAAATCGCAGATCTCGTGCACGAATCTATTTTCCACAATTAAAATTAATTTGTATTATATGCTTGATCCATTGACGGATTGTATCGTGGCAAGTTCCTTTATGTTGGTTTTATGGGTTTTAATTTGTTTTAAACCTTTCACTAACAATTGCATAAGCATACCCTTCCCCTGTTTTATAAGTTAAGTAGAATGGATCTAAGTTTTTTTTCTCAAGTCCATATATAATTTGAGGGTTTTGTACCTCTAAAAAATCGAGAAGGTTAATTCAACTAGAAGCCCCTCAATTTAAGCCCGCACCCGGAACTAATTTTATGATAACTTTCTAGTGATCCCGACATCAAGACAACGTGATGTAAATTCTTTAGTCCGTAACCTGATATATTTTTTAAGTCTGTGATTCAAGGTTCGGAGTTAGGTTGTCTAATCTCTTTAATCTTGTTTAAAGCCTAATATTCTGTATATTTTAGGCATGTGGATCAAATGGGTATTGAATCTTGTTAAAAGCATATTATTCTGTATATATTATGTATGTGGGGCAAATGGGTAACCAAAAATGTGTACATTTGGTGAGTAAAACATTACTTATTCAGTTAAGGAAGTCTAGTGCTTCGGTGAAGAAAGTCTCCTGCTAAAGTTAAGGAAGTTTTTTCCTTCCCTTAAGGAAGCCTTATACTTTTGCCAAAAAAGCATCTTGCTTCAGCTAGGAAAGTTGTTTGCTTCAGTTGAGGGGCCTGTAGTTTCAGTTGAGGAAGCCTCTAGCTTCAGTTGAAGAAGTTTGTTTATTAAGCATTGTTTATTAAGAGACTATTAAAATTTTCCCAATAAACTCAAATTGTCCAGTAATTATTCAAGCCGAAAGGTTTATAATATTCCTCCCAAAGTTTAGTTTTTCTTTGTTGATTTCTTCGGTTTCTGCAATCAAACACGATTTAATTCATCAGTAAACGGTTTGATAATTCTACAAATGAACGACTCCATTGCAATCGAAGGCGCTTTTTTATAAATATTTTTATTTTTAAAAAATAGTCAAAAGCTATATAATCCACATATATCATAGATATATATTCTATTGCATCTATATTAGTTATGCTGCGGAAATTTATACTTATACTGTTATAAAGAAAGTAGATTTTCAGCTAGTTTGTCTTTTATTGCTGCTATTATTGCTTCAGTTAAGAAAAACTTACTTGACGTCATAATACTTTGCAAAGAGAGATTAATCGCATGATTCAATAAATATGCATCTCCCAAGATTGTGATTAGCATTATGTAGCACAAAATTTATCCATGACTTATTTTGGGATTTTTTTTAAGACATAAATACTTAGAAATGATCAGTAACCAACTTCAGACTTCGAATCTAAGTTTATGAGATCATTTATTTATTTTTTTGCCATTTTTGCTTATTGATTTGACAGTTTTTCACACTCTAATTTTAAAACAAATGAATCCTAAGTATAATTTTAATTGATGATTGAAAATTTAGTTCTTTAGCTTCCTGAATTTAAAATTGCAAATAAAAATAAGGAAACGAGGAGAGTATAATTATATATTGCAATACGCTGAAGGTGATACAGTGCAATGATGAATAACCTTGATGTAGAATTAATGTCACGGAGAATTGATAAAAAAATCTAGGCTTATAGTTTAATATAAAAGAAGTTTGTCTACGAGATTTTACTTCATTTCACTCTCAAGCAAAAGGCTTTATATTTAGTCCCCCATCATACTGTCATCTTAGCATCCGACAACTTCTTAAACAGCTCCTTGATGTGTATCAAGGCCTCACTCTATGGATACAACTGTTTAACAAACTATTTAATCATGCCCAATTTGATGTGAAGGTGGGCATCAGCAGTTCCGGTGTCTCCCCTAGTGGCTATTGCTTCATATTCGAAGCCACAACCTCATAAACAGTGCTGAGTGGGCAGTTCCTCTGGTTGTAGTCAAAGGCTGTATTTCGGCTATCCAAGAAGCACATATAGCAAAGGAACTCGGTAACACCTCCATAAAGTCCCATCAAGAAGGCCATTATATTGAAATATCCAATGCCTACCAGCTGAATTAGTCGTATTTCAGTGTAATCAGCGAGATTTTGACGTTCTAGTACTCTCCTGTCCTGTAAAAGAATGAGCTAGATAAGTAAGTGCCACTGATTTTTGTTTTTGAGTAAAATAACCTTGAAGCTTTTAGATAAACTGTCCTTGAAAAACCGCCAGTTAGAGGGGCTGCAGGAAGTGCTCACAGCGCCGAAGATTTCTGTAATGTCCTAGCATTAGTACAACTTATCTCTAAGAGTGAGGAACACATTTAACCGCCCTTTTAAGGTTGAAAGCATGCAGCATATGACGTACCTTGATCCTCTTGGAATCATCATAGCTTGTTTCTTCAGCTGGACAAGCTTGATCTCTCAAGCTTGACAGAATGTCAGGATATTCCATGGAAGGCGCATTCTTTTTTCCCCTTTCTTTGTTTTATGGCTCCACCATACAGAAATAGCAGTCCGTGAGAGGGTCTTAGGGCTCAGGCCAAGCACGAGGGATAGCGAAACGCATTGCTTTCATCTCCCTTCCAAAGCAATTTCTGCGGCGGCAGTAGTCATAGATGAAATATGATGCCCAGCATTTTTCTTGCTCACCGACTGTGAGTCCAAAGTAGTCATGATAAGCTTCCTTTACACGGGGGGAACTGTCTATGGGGTGTTTTAGTCGCTTTTGTGAAGAACATGCCATACACTTAGCAAAATCTATCAACTGTGTGTTTGCAGCCATGAGCATCCATTACAGAAATTTCGTCCTACTTCTGAAAAAATAAAAATACTGGATTAGTTTAACCCTATAAGGACATAATTCTTATTTTTGTCTTAATGTTGTTTAACAATATATAATTGTAAAATATACTTGTTTATATCTATATATATATATATATATATATATATATATATATATATATATATATATATTAGGATGCTTCTTATTTTTTGACTTTCGGAATCTTTACCTCTCACCCCTTTAATCTATTCCATTTTATGAAAAAACCAAGTAGGACAGATTTTATTGAGATTAGGTTACGCTTACGGTGTGCGCAATGAAACTGAATTTTGTTCAATAATCAGAAATACAGTTCTGATTATTGATAAATTAAACTCACAACATTATCCTCATTACATTTCATCAGTTAGAGTACTGAACAGTGGACACTGGTTAATAACAGAACATAAAACACTCTAAACAGTTATAATACTGATTAAAACAAAAGTAGAACACTGCCGTTAAATGTGAAATTGTTACAGAAAAATAAGGTCTGATGTGATAGATCTTTACTACAGTCTCTCGAGTCTTTCAACAACAGTACTTTTATGGCTGCCCAGAAACAGCTTTCGGTACTCTATGACGACTTGCATAATGAACTGTGTCTGTTCTTTAGTCTTTGACAGGATTCCATTATACTCCTGGATAAGCGCTTTGCCTCTCTCTGCCGAGTCATTAATCACAGTCAGGCTCTTCGCAATCTCCTTTGTGGCGATGTATATTCTGTTGTGGGCCCAAGTACTGGGATCTACAGTTAAGAATTCCTGACTGGGATCTAGAATATCGAAGAACTTCCGAGTGTTCTATGTGACAAAATTGCTCAAATTCTTCATTCCGAGGGTTAGAAGATCCACAGTCACCTTCTTTAGTGACTCCTAGTCTCCTCCGTTGTCCATAACAGCGACCATCACTTTCTTCTCAGCCACAGTAGCAGCTGTATCAAAGAAGGCCATCGCCACCAGCTCTTACCTCAAGTATCAGAGGGGGTTGGACAGCTTCTTGAAGTCATCTTTTTCAGCTGTGTCATCAACACCATCCACTGACTTCAGGAGTTCCAGATATCTCGATTTTTGGCGCAGCTGTTGGGAAACGGCAGCAGAACCGAGACTTCACTTAGTGCTTCACTACAAAGACACAGAGTTCCTTAATGCCTTTCAGTTCGCGGGCTGTTAGATTGAATACACAACGGAAGACAAAAATCATCAGTGCATAAATTAGTCGTGCCATAAAGCGAGAGCGATGCATTGCCCTTGGTTTGGCAAAGTAAACTCCTCTAGTTGTAATTCCCACAGGAAAAATGATGGTCAGTACGAACAGCTCCCAGTAGTCCTCCCTAGGATTACCGGGAGGTAGTATTGTTGCGAGCAGAACTCAATGATGTTCCTTGGCAAATTAATCAAAGCACTGGCAACATCAGCGTCATTGATTCTGTTATTGATGGCGACTTGCCAAGTGCAGCAAGTTGCTTAAGATATTGCTTCCGCCATTGCTTGACCAGTTTCAGCTGGCAATTTGGGTACGCAAAGCAACTGCTCAACCCCTTTTTCATATACAATGATGGGGACCCTGTTCACTTTCTCGTTTCCGCTCAGTTTAGCTATCAGATTTCCGTCCCAGTGAATTATTAAAGGCTTTTAGCAAGAAAGCCCCCTGCTTTCAGAACGGTCCTTATGGTGTTGCTGACGAGCACGGAGGATGCAAAGTAGGCTGACTTTGAAGTCGTCCAGCAGTTGACCAGAAGAGAGTGTGTACTACGTGACGTTAACTGGTCTTGGTTCTATTCATGATTGAAATGACGTCTGGACTTAGAATGTTATTCTTTCCTCTTTTACGCTCCCCCTCTGTGTTTGGCCCTGCTTCTACACTGGATCCTTCTCTCTCACTTTCTCCGGCTAAGAAGCTACATGAAGTGCCCTCTAGGGTGAGACTTCTCTCATACTGACAAGCTCGCCCTGCTACTTTTCAATCCTCTGTAGCTTCCTATCTTCTTGTTTAGATTTCTTCTTTTCATTCTTTGCCAGCTTAATGTCAATTCCTGCCATGCCTTCCCGCCTTCCCTTGTTCTGCTATGCCTTCATAAATGGTTTATCCTCTGTGGTATTCATCATTTTTAGTGCATCTTGGTTGGCTATGTCGAAAAGATCATTCAAGGTGTCACAAAATTTCTCTTCGTTCTTCTCCTGTGTTTCACTCCTTCGCCCCTTATTCTTCTTCGATCCTTCCCATTCTGACACAAGGCCTTTAAGCTTCTTCGCAGAATGTTGGAAAAGCCAAATGGGAATGCGAGTCTTTACCCAAAAGCTTACGACCTCCTTCATAGTCTGCACTTCGGCTTCATTCTTAGCCATTCCTTTTTCGCCCATGCGATGCAGATGTATTCGGAGTACGTCGCTTTTGATAGAAGCTTGCAGCCCGACAGAGAATCCTCTTGTTTCACAGCAAATAAATGTTGTCCTGTTTCTACAAAGTAGTTATCTTATATCTGAAAAAGAAAAGTGTTTGTGACTTAACCTGATAGGGACCACCAATTTTTATCGACTCTAGCCTGGCAAAATTTGACTTTTAGCCTTTCATAATTAAAAAGTCTATTAAAACAGCATACTTTGTCCAAATTGCTTTTGTAATACAGCTTTGGAAAGAGTTAAAAAATGTTGATGGTTATATCTAGGAGGACATTGTGAGCAAATGTGAGCCATGTCAAAGGTTTCCTATATCATAAATCCATACAAATATTACTTTTTTGATACCAAAGGTTACAGCTGAATAAACATGGCCCTTCTGAAGATATACATACTTCACAGCAGACACTTTCCACTACAGCAATTGCCCAACAGAATAACTAACTATGTCTAAGCATTAGAACACTATGTTAAAGCATGGTGGATTAGTAAATTCTTTATCATGTCTAAGTGGTATAGAATTTCGTACTAATGTGCCAAATTAGCCACCTGCAGTAATCTCATAAGATATTTTTTCAAAACTGTATGAGTAGTATACTGTGTAAAAGTGCGTAAAATCCTTACCTTATAACGTTCTAATCGCGTCTCAGGAGTTCAGATTTGCCAAATATTTAAGAAACCGGCCAAAACCAATGTATTTAAGAGCACCTTTACTCCTCTGATGATGCTTGACGCCGTCTTTCTCACTCTCACTGAAAAAGCAGCTCTGATTTTATCAAGAAATAAGACTATTTTACATAGGAAACAGTATGGCGAAAGCCTGCGAACAGATCTTTTCACCCGTGGCAAGGCATAAGAAAAACACTTCTGCATTGAGCCCACCCTAAATGATAATATATCAGGCTGATATTTTTCATATTATATTAATTGCCACTGTGGGGAAATTCCACGTGGAATTTCTTTTCCAGCACGGAAGTGACGTCCATGCGTTAGGCTTAAATTGGTAAGCCCCCCCCTCATCCAAAAGCTGTAGCCTCGAACCGCGTCCACCCCAGACCACCTTTTTGCGGGTTAGAATCGCCTGGGCGTGAAGGTTCGAGGCCATTCGGGAGTAGCGCTGGGCAAACATTCCATGTTTCCCCCACCCCTGCGGGGGAGCCTCGGATATATAGGGCTCGTCTTCCAGGTGGGAGATACAGAGTTGAGGAGTCCCGCCAGGATCAAAGAAGCATTCCCCCTAGTTCTAAGTCAGATGCTTAAAAACGAAGCAAAGTGCAGGCTGAACTTTTCGTTTCGTTGGAATTAGCCCAGCTAGTGAGGCATTTCCATTTGACGATCGCCACCGAGCGATTTTTCCGACTCCACTCATCAACTCCTGTAGAAGCTTAGTGTAGTTGCAGCTTCTTTTCATTTGCTGGGGGGTTGGGGGGTGGGGGATTGATGTGATATTATTTTTCCCTGTTTGGTGATAGTGATGTATTTATACTCTTTTAGCACGGCTATTCACAAAGCCTTTCCATTCAACTCTGTCGTAAAATAATCGACACTTCTTTATTTCCTTAAGGCACAAATTTTAAATCTACTTTTCTCTACTTGTTTCGACATAATGAAAATTCAGTGGTAAAATATGAAATAAAACATAAACCAAAGATGTTGCGTAAGAGAGGTGTAATGAAAACAATAATCTGTTTTTGGTTTATGCAAGGGCTGCGGGATGCCAGATAGCCTACATCCAAAGAGTTGGCAATTAGAAAATGTCAACCTCTTTTAATAGCAAAAAATAACTTAAAAATCATATTAATTTCAAATTTTACTGATAAAATGAAAATCATCGATGAATGGATTAAAGTGAGTCAAGAATCTTCAATCCGAATGATAAATATATCAAAATAATCTTGTGTTAATAAACTATGAGTCTATTCTATAGTCCAATATAAAATATACTAAAACATAATTAAATTTTATCGTAACATTTGTTTACATAACCTTTCAATTAATTACATTGAAAGTTAAATCGATGGATATCTATAAAAGTGCTCTTATAGGGATCTATGTATTGTTAGTCACCAATTTATGAGGGTACCAAACTTATATGAAGGTAAATTAAGTATCTGACTCCAAAGATGATTTCTTCACTGTGTTTGTATTTTGGCTGGGCTTACCGAAGTTTTCTGGGTAAATCGAGGTAAGGAAGTACATTGAAAAAATATACTTTATTCTAATATTGGCCTATTAACGGGGCAAGCGGTACGTCACGAAATTATTTTGCAGGCGACTAGCAGTCTATATATATATTCAACGCGAATTATTAAATTCTGAGTGACAAGACTTAGTGAATTTAAAAGGGGGTGGGGGAACGTGAACAAGATAATCTTCTTAACGACAGTAATCTAATAATCTTAATACAATAATCATTCTAACTGAGCTGCTCCGACTATATATGTATTCTTATTTTCTATAGGTCGTGGCCTAGAATCGTCCGTGAGATGAGTTTCAGTTCTCGAGTTCATTCTTCTCTACCTCTAAGGCTGAGCTACCGAAAACTGTGTATGTCGAATTACTTACATATACCAAGTTTTATCTATATAACCGGATACGCTTGTCCAGGATTGTAGTGCAATTCCTTTTGGTCAAAGGGTGTACGTACCAGGTGCTTCGTAGGCTTCTGTCTTTTGATAAATCTATTCTGAAACGCGAATTGTTTGCGTATGCGTTGTCTTATTGATACAGGTGTCTTTGAAGTTTCGCGCGTTTGTACATTTGTGTGTCCCGCGCGCACTTCCAACGACCGCTTGCCTTCCATATATATATATATATACATTGACAAATATATTTACATTCCTTATTTTTGTGTTCAAATTCATAGATGCAAATTAATAGATACATTCTCATTTCCCCATTCTAATTTTAGACATATTATTTTATATGTGTGAAATATGCTGGGATTTAATAAGACCACCGTGCGTCCCTTCTGTGGAGGTTTTCGCTGGGCCTATTGAATCATGCAATTTGGTGCCAATAGCCTACCTATTTCATAATCCAATCACGACACTCTATCCGGCGACAATATTAATTAGCAACTTTATGTCAGATGATTCTGTCGTTGAGAACGAACTCTTCAAAAAATTAATCTTAGCTCAAAAACAAATATTTTTAATTTTTTAAACTACAAAAAATATCACTCATTAATAAAATATCAACTTCCACTAAATTAGTTGGTGTTCTATCTAAAATCGCCATTACTAAACAAATGCATAACATATTGCCTATTTTTAACGCAAATGAGTAACAATTCTCTTGCTTTAGCAGCTTAAAATTAAACTCACTCTCTACCTAAAATATGTCAATTCATTCCCAATTCAATGTTATAACCATGGAATTTAAAATGATGACTAAGAGTCACTATTTACAGTATATAACCAAATATATTTACATTCCTTATTTAATTAATTTTTCTTAAGCAAAGACCAAAAATTAGATAGGTCAAAAATATAAAGAGAGAGTACATTTATTGAACATAGTTACAGAGATCAACTCCCAATAGGATAGAAAGTAATCATATAATATACAATGCCCGCAAAAAAAATCCATACATTTTCACCGCAACAAAATTCTATATACGAAATTTGGCGCATAGATTTCATATGAGTTTCTGCTATCGAAAAAGTGGGAGAGCTAGTGATAATGGAGAATACGAGACTGTGACTCACTGCATAATTTCCCGACACAACACGCTTCAGTGAGTTGCCTGTGCTCAGTGGGTAATGATTTGATTTACGTTGCTCCTCAGTGACACTTTTTGCACTAAATAACTAAATAACCAAATTTTATGCCCTATATCATTGCTACAAATAGACGAAATGGTTCGAACTAAACTATCAATGGAAGAAAAGACCCACGCCCTCGCTCTATTAGAACAAGGCTTGTCTGTGATACATTTAGCCATAGAAATGAAAGTCACGAAGATGGCAATTTACAACCTCAAAAAAGCTGCTGAATTAGTACCAATCGGCACCGTACCATCCAGGAAACAGGGCTCTGGGGCCTTTAAAAAGACTTCTCTTGGCACAGACAATATCCTCAAGAAAGAAGTAATCTCAGTTCCTGCCATAACTGCCGTAGCCATCAATGAAAAGTATCCTGAACTCCTGAAAGACGTCTCAATACGAACCATTCAGCACCGCCTGCAGAAGACCTAAAAATGCCCACTCGTCGTGCCGCAAAGAAGTGCATGCTAACTGAAGCTGTGAAGAAGAAACGGTTACAGTTCTGCAACGGGTACAAGGATTTGATCTCAAATCAGTGGCAGAAGGTGATATTTATTGATGAGAGCACCTTCAGGCTGGTCATGGGCTCCTCCAAGTTCGTCTGTCGTCCGAGTAATGCGTCCCGTTATGACCTGCGGTACACAGTAAAGACATTAAAGCACACTTACAGTATTATTTTATGGGGTGTTTTTAGTATATATAAGGGCAAAGGGGGACTATACTTCCTTCCTAAGAATAAAACGATTAAAGGTAGTAATTATATCGAGGTGTTAAGGTAGCACATGCTCCAGTTTTAGGACATTCACGAGTGCGACTTTTTTATGCATGATGGTGCCCATGCCCATGAGTTAAAAGCAGTGAAAAAGTTCCTCAAATATAATAATATCAGTGTTTTGGAGTGGCCAGGCAATTCCTCTGCCCTATATCCCATCGAAAATGCCTGGAACGTCATGAAAAGTAAGCTTGAAAAAACTCGACCCACCAGCATCACACAACTGAAAGAGGTGCTGAAGAAGCCTTGGGTTATCATGGAGGATTCCCACTTCTCCAACCTCGTCACTTCGATGACCAAGCGACTTAAGATGGTGGTCAAGAGCAAAAGCAAGAGCAACATGATAAAGTACTAGTTGTAAGTTAAAAATGAAAATAAAATACATGAAAGTTGCATTTTTTCGTTTTATTATCCAAAAATTCTTAATGTATAGATTTTTTTGCGGGCACTGTATAATACCATCGAGGACAAACTTGATAAAAAATATATGACACCTGATAAATGAAAGGTAGCAAATCTCACTATCAAACAAGAAATCTAAAATGAGAAGAAAAAACAAATAAAAATTATCAGTAAACTGATTCATTATATCATGGGTAGTTTGACTGTTAAGGGAAAGCATAGATGAATAGATGAGGGAAATCGCGTCGGGAAATAAAGATAAAATTTCACACTGACTTAACAAATATCTAGAGGTGTTCACCAGTTTTCTTATAAAATATAAAATCAAAAGTAACAATTCATATATACTAACATACCAGTTATACTCTAATTCAGAAGAAAGAGAGAAAAAAGAAAGGAAATAATGCCAAACAGTTTTCCTTTAGTTACAAAATTAAAAGGTAAGAAACAGTATTGATTGTTTTAAAAATAATATAGAACTACAGAATAATTTCCTTGGATCCATTTAAAGCCAGCTTTCGAGGCAAGAAAGAGAAACTTATAACAAACAATATCAGAATACTAACCAGCTTAACCATATTTCAAATTTAGTAGATCATAAATATGATAAATCTAATGTTAGAAAGAGAAAGCCGATAAAAAAATATTCAACGTGTTTCAATTAAAATCATACATTTTACTATTTCTAAATCTACCAATGATTCATGCAAAGTTCTAATATAGCTCAAGATCATCTCCTAACCAGACAAAGGGAAGAAAGGACAGATTTTATTCTCACTCAGAGCCAATGGAACATCTGGTTATAGAAACACACTTACAATATATTAATTATTTATAAGGTCAGGTTATATTTCTTTTTGGTTTCCTCAAGTCAGGTTGCTCACAGCCTGCGTGGATAGAAAGGTTCTTGGAAGTTAAATGAAAGCTGGCACTTGGCGTGGAGCGAGGGTAGCAGCCAGCTTTGTGTAATTGACAATTGATTCCGGCTTCCCCGTGCCTACTAGCTAAGTAGGCCTCAAATAGCGTGAGGTTGCCAGATATCACCATCATGGGGGTACCAGGGATTTCTGGCTACGCCAATAATATATATTTGTGAATCTTTTAAACATTTTAAACACCTCAATCAGTTGCCCACGTAATTGCCTACTTGTAAGGAATAATAGGTAAAGGACTGAAGTATGTTTATAAGCTCAGAATTAGTTTAGTTGCCTTGCATTGCATCATTTCTCACAGCGACACGTTATTGTTAGGGTAAGGAGATAAAAATTGCAATGAGTACCCGAGATGTAGATGGACGAGTGATTTAAGCAAGGGTAAATTTATATCTATTCTCTTAAAGATCAAGTTCTGAGTAATGCATCTCAGCTTTCTATTTATTTTTCTTAGCATCTTAGATGCTATGCTTTGACACTTTGAGATTCTGCAAAATTTAAACCCCTAGAGCAGGTTTTCAACCTTTTTATAATAGTGGCACCATGATTGCAATCTGCAAGCAGCCCTGGCGCCCCAATATAAAATAATTTACATATAAATACTTAATTCAGTGGAAAGCATTTCCAAATTATATTCGACCTAATTTAATACAAATGAGACAAGAAAATTTTGAAAATAGATAAATCTTGCCTTTAAAAGTTTAAGGGAAATTTGAACATGATATCGCATAATTCTCGAATATTGGGACATATATTTGAGAAGGCATCTCTCATTTCTTTATTCAACCTCTGCAATCTTTCTCCTTTTGTTTTTATGTTGCACACTGCAAAAAAGCAAATTTCAAAATACTTTAATGTGTCATTAGATTTTTTTTAGAAATGTTTTAAATAATTTTTTCGACAATTTTAAAAATGATTTCTTGGTTGCTCCCACGGCACCCTTAGTTGGCTCTCGCAGGACCCCGGTTGAAAACCATTACTCTCGGATTTGGCCGTTTATTTTGTACTCTGTTTTAAGATTTCTAAATCCTAAGTGCAAGATCTTTCACTTACGTATGGAAAACTTTCAAGCTATTTATTCACCCACCTGACATATAAATATATCCAGGTCTCACCACAGCTCCGCAACATCGAATAAAAAAGCGACTCTTAATCCGAGGCTTGTGGTATCTGCGGATTTGAAGGTTTTACTAAGCAATCCATTATTAAAACCTCTAATATATACAATGAACAACAATTGGCCCAGTACTGACCCATGAAGTTTTCCGTGAGCTTTAAGTTTTCGCAAGAACTTATGTGGAACGGAGAGAAAAGTTCTTTGTCATCGTAAATCGTAACCATATAGGAGAGAATTCCAGGAGATTTGTTAAATACGACCGTCCTTGTCGAAATCCATGTTGGGTGTCTCTGAATAAGTTATTTGATTCAAGATGACCGACCTTCCTATTTTTATTCATGCCTTATATGAGGTTAACAATTATTGACCTCTAAATGATATCGTGGGAGATAATAGAATGGTATTTGTCTCATTTTGTGGAAGATTTATATAACATTAGCTCTTTTGAACTCTAAGAGGAATTCCCTACCTAAAAGACGAGTCGAAGCTCGTACACAAATGTTTTACTAATTCATATTTTAACTCCTTCAGGTGAGTTAAAATAACTTTTACCTCATTCTCGTGTAGGAGAGAATATGTTGTGCCACCATATTGATAATTTTTCTTGCCATGGGCTACATTGACAAGTCATTAGCAGTATAAACACGAATGAAGATTCATCTAATATTTTTAAAATTTGTTCATATTTTTCATGAGGAAGTTTCCTTCTACCCCTTCTATAGCCTCCACTGTTCCTCTAAATTTAGAATAGCTTGGGCATATGTTTAGTGGTACGCGCATATTTTTTATTTTTTTCGCATACCTAACGATACACGTAACTTCTCTACGATATACTATATATCTATCTTGATTCACTTCTGATTCGTCGTAAATTAATGTTTGCTAACGCCTATTACGCTATCGGAATTATTTTTTTATTTTGCTGCCTATCCAGGTGGCCCTCTTTGTATTGCCAGATTTTTTGGTTACGCATTTAACAAACTCGGAGCTATAGTTCATACCCATTTTGCTATAACCATGGATACATATCTAGAATGACCTTGTTATGAAAACAGCTTCCACAGTGATTAACCCTTATATGCTCCCGAAAAACATCGAAATTGCAGCTCACTAAATGGGAGATTAATTGATTCCTCGGATTTGCAGTTAAGCTTGATTTTATTTTGAATATTCGTTATTATCACTTGTCACCGGTGACACAACAACTTGAAAGTTTTCCACTGAATATTTGCCCGTGAAAAGAATTATATCCAGTATATTTAGCAACGCCTAGGTTCCTCAACCTTTAGAAAAAATTCGATGATGGGGAAATTAACATCTCCGTATATTATCATCAAAGAGGCGTTGGGAGGTGGTTCTTTAAACCTTTTTAATCCTTTTTTTGTTTGGCAGATTAAAACACTTCGATCTTTGTCACCACTTCACTCTCATTATGTCTACGATTGCAGAGTTGTTGTATTCGTCTTTCAATCGAAGCTTTACCCTGATTTATTTCGCATTCGGTCGCTTTGGAACATTTTGTAGCCATCGATATTAAATTCTCAAATAAAATACTATTAGCAGTGCCCAGCCTATTTTCATTTATAACAATTACGTTTTTTGTACTAACCAAGTCGTTAGATTCTGCTCATTTGTTTTAGTTATAGCGATTATGTCGAAGTTTGTTATACTAACCATGGCGTTAAATTCCGTTAATATGTTTCTTTACTGCGCGCATTTGCATAAAGGCAATTCATTTTCTAAGTTAAATAGACCTTTCTCTTCCTTGATTGTAATGGGCATATATATATGGTTACCCTCATTCTTCGCTTCGAGCGACACACAAATTATTACTACCTCGGTTGCTTCTTTGGCTATTTATGTTTCCTTTATAGTTCAGATTTTGTACCTACCCTGAAATATATAACTCTTCACTGCTCTTATCTAACAAAAAATTAAAACGAGCTTTTCCAAATTGATTTAAATCATGGTTTCTTAACCTTTTTTTTATCCTATCGCCCCCGTTTTCCAATTTTTAAAAGTTTTCGCCCATACTTATTTGTAATAATAATAAACAGTTAAACTACATTTAACTCACGCTGCTTGTTAATGTGATCCTTGTGGCTGATGTTTTGCTGCTAAAACTTTAATATTTGGCCTAAAATTTGTAAGTTTTAGTCTAATGTCCCCTCGAATAGATATATGAATTTTATTTATTTCATTAGTAAAAATTTTATTGACAGCACTAAATCCACATTCAACCAAATAAGGGGTTGCAAAGCATAGTAGTAGTTTAGTCATTTCAGACCACATGTTTGCATATAGCTGTTACGGGTCTTTTCTGTTTGGCGGCAGGCGAATCTTTTGTACCAAATTTCGACAATAATGCAGTTTTGAGTGCTGAATACGAATATAACATTTCTTTTTTGGAGAAAAAGAACGTTTAAAACACGTACCCAAGTGCGCAAGCTTTATAATTTACTTATCGCATAATGAGGTCCCTTAAAACACATTTGTTGTAGATAGGGGCCTCAAACTCCTCATATAATAATAATATGACTGCAAGTTCTCTGGCAAGTGAATGTTATAGCGCTTGCATCAGTATCGGAATATATTTTGTGCAATTAACTTGATAGTTGTCTATTAATTTCTGAGGGGCGCGATTTATCGCGCCCCTCATTTGAACATTCGCACACTGGAGGGGGAAGTGATATTGCCCCCGCTGATAATGCCTATTGGCGGGAAATCTTTTGGAGAAGTTGGAAACTATAATCCCATTATTTTCCACAGCAGTTTTTTACACTTGTTTGTGAAAATAGACTTTGATTGCATTCTTAAAATTACATAAATCTTAGGGATAATTCCGCTAATTGGTATATTATTTGCCTTTGCCTTCCCTGAATCTATTAGGCCGTAATAACGCTGAGCAATTTCTTGAAGACGTAGCAAACCTGTGGATGACGTTTCCATCCACAACTTTTACAATTGCAGCGGTTGAACTCTGAAGTTTTAAGGTATCAATTGATTGTAACATTTTTTCGATTCTGCCCCATCGCAGACAGATGAATTCGTTTGCACGGATTTCTTCCTTATTCTAATTTTTAAATAAGGACTTGTCATTTATAATCGCTCTTGGTTTATTTTAAACTAAGGTAAATTTTTTAAACGCATTACAACACTATGTACACCTCAAAACCTATTTAAAATTGCTCTGTATTTCTTCCCATTTTTAGAGTAGAACTTTAATATTCTTGATTGCTTCCAAATTCTGACTTATAATCTGAGTGGATTTACCCTCTGTTACCTCAGTGTCTGCTATTGTTTCCAGAGGTTGCCTCTATTCTACCGTGCTATTTATATCAATTGACGTATCTAATTTCTGTCTTAAGTCTGTTATCTGATGTTTCAGAGCTCTAAAATCACGAAAAATTCTCAATTCTCGTTTCTAGCATCGAGTTGAATATTTTAACTTCAAACGTTTGATCGACCTAAAAAACTATTATCACTAATAGGAAACTATATTTCCTTGTTAAAGTAAGATGCCGCAATTATAGCGTGTAAACATAATCAACAACAGCTTGGCCAATTAAAAGAAGCGTAGTATTTCTGAAATATTATCACTATTTAACGGATCCTCAGGAATGTTGTAGTAAAGATACCATTTTCTGTGAAAATGGATACTATTTTAGCGCACACTTTATATATTTTTATTTGTAATAATGAATAGATAATTTTATATATTTCAATTTGGGTAAAGATATTTATTATCACACTTGAATTAGAGTTTTCCAAAAGTATAAATAACACGTCATTTGACACAATTGTGATTTTTTAAGAGCAAAACCACTACGTAACTGACAACTTTAAAAACAGAAGCTACATTTTTAATATAACCTAAAACATAGAAAGTAGATAAGAACATATATAGCTGCAGCTGCTTGTATTTTCAGAAGAATAAAGCTTTAAAAGATAATTTGGATGACGTGTTTTAAGAAGAAGCGGTGAAAGATGAGAGGAAAGGTATCTTATACTGAAAGTCTTCTCGATGGCAGGTTTTGGTCTTCTTTTTGCCCTTTAGTCTTTAAATTTTCTTTCTCCCAAGTCGTTCGCGTTTTAACATCTGAATTAATGATTTATTTTTTTCAATATATCTTTGTTGAATAAGAAGTGTATATTCTGCGTTATATGATACTTTAAATTGTTTCTTATTAACTTTATTGGGTTCGGTGTATGCCAATTTCTGATTCTACTCGCGAAGCTAGCAACCACTGGTAACGCCATGATGGCGTTATCAGCGGTTGCTGATAACCTCATGCCACTCTTGGGCTACATATTTTGTGTTAATCTGGAGAGGAGCATTAATTGTCTTTCATACAACTCAAATTGCCCCACGCCAAGTGGCAGACTGCAATCAACCTCCATAAATTTTTCCATCAACGCGAGCTGCGAGCCACATCACTTGAAGCAACCAAGGACAATTCTAACCTGACCTTTTGAATAAATAATACACATTGTGAGTGTTTGTGTAACCAACCACTACACTACCACCCTTTCACACTTTTGGCCTTTAGAAAAAAGATTTTACTCAAACTCAATTATTTGCTCTGATAAAACCAATGGTTATTTGCTACTGTTGCACAGACTATCACTCTTGTCCATATATTTTTGCCTCATTATTTAATTAGGGCGTTAAATTTAATAATTATTAGGTACATTCACCTTGTTTTCTCACATAAAAGTTTATATTATTTCAGTTGCCATCTTTTCGGTCTTTTTCTCAATTTTATCTCTCGATAAATCTATCTTAATCTTTCTTCTGATTCGCCTACGATCACTAGTCATATTCAAACTTTGATAGCTTCTACTTATATATAACATCTTCTTAATCAAAAGATTTAATCAATTTGACCTTAGTTTTATTTTGCATCATTCAAATGAATCAATTGCTTTGTTTAATTTTAAATGGAACTCATCTCTCTGTTCATTTCCCTCGTCTGCTACGAACTTTCCTACTGATTTTTATTGTCTATTTGTGCGTCAATCTTTGAAATGAATTCTCTCAAACCCATATAAAAATGATACCTTCTGTGTAATAGGAGAACAATGGCTAACACTACCATTAAATTTTTTTTAGTACAAAACTAGTTTCCTTTCGCAGCATTAACTTTATCATCAGAAAAATAGGAATTTAGCTCTACCAGATAAAGTTCAAAATTTGCAGAGGTGTCGTTTAACCTTCTTGGAATCGCTTTTATTATGTTTATGTTTACTATAAAAATAAAAGTATGTCATATGTGTACAATAAATAATTTAATGTTCCATTTATAGTGGTTTCAGACCTCCTCACATTTCATCGTATAGCTGAAAGGTAAGGCAAGTATCCTCGAAGCACCTTTTGTACTGAGAAATAAATATCTTATCTTCTCACGTTGCTTTAATGGAGTCATTTTATTAGAATGAACAGTATGCTTCTACGAAGTTCTAAGGGAAATCTTTGCCCAGCAGGAGGTTATTTGATATATGCTGATATCATTATATACCAATAGTGGTTATTTATAGATGCATATGCTTCAATACTGGTAGGTTGAAATTAGTTTATGCGAGATTAATTGAGCAAAGGTCGCTTTGAGCACTATATTAAAATCGTTATTCCTTTGAGTTAAGTTTCAGATTATTTTGAGAGAAATGAAATGGTTTTTCGAAAGAAATCTCCTAAACCCCATTTTAGCATTTATTCACATTGTGGGATCAGTGTCGTAACGTATAATTTACATTTAACTATAACCCATCATGGAAATTTTCTTGTCTAACCGTTGCCAACAGATTAATAGTATATAATGGATATTTCCTTACCTAACCTGTGTTACTTTGTTTTAACATAATAAGTCCACATTTTAAATTTTCATACTCGCATCATTTGTTTAAATGATTTAATCCTCCGAGGCTTACATTTGGCTCGGCCTATTTTCGCTTATAGTGTTACAAAATTTCGCTCAATCTGCATTTCATTATGCTTCGTTCAAAATAATCTTTGCTCATTTTGTATAGCTCCTTCTGTCTTCGAAAACGAAATTTGCGGAAACGCCCACCCACCCATACATAGTCAATACTGAAACACATATTACTTCGCCTCTTATAATATATAAAATATTCGTAAACTTTGGGTCTTTCATTTGCCGAAATGTAAAATTATGGTCCTATTATTTTAAAAATTGAGATAAGGTTGGACAATTTTAATTTTAGATGCTCTTTTTCTATCCACAAGTATTAATATAGACTCCAAAATAATTGCAAACCTTATTTCGAAAGAATCTACCAAAATGTTTACAAGGTAATCTGGTGCCGAGACAAACAGAATGCCCTTCCGGCTCGGTGCCCACGGCAGTCTTAAACAAGATTACGATTCCTTCTAGATAGAAGTAACCGCAATCTCGCCACTAAGCTGGATCCGACCCTCGATCAACCTACCATGCTATGTGTAGGTCTGGTTTTGGCTACCGCGGCGAAACGATGAAAGCATACCTAACTCTTCTTAGTGGCAGTGGCGAGTATGAAAAAAAGGGGCTCAGTAGTTCCGTTCCTTTTTGGAGTCAATGTAGGATGCCACAGGCAAGGGTGTCGAATTTTATTTTAGGGGGCTATGGAGTCAGGTGATCAAAACCCCGAGACACAAGAGTAAGTACATTATAATTACATACCAAAAGGTTTCAGGGGCAGAACCTCGGAAATCGTCTCAAAAAATACCTAGCTAAAGTAGAAAATTAAACCACCAAACCAAAGCCTAATAAAATTAAAGTTTAAACACATATTTCGTCGTAAATTTTGGTCCAGATAAGCGATTATTAAAATTACACGAATAAACATTACTGAGCAATCAAGAACCGAAAAAGGCTTTAAGCCATTGCCAACGTAAGTCAACCCGAGTTCTCGATCAAGCCGACCCCCACGATGGAAATTGTAGGGAAAAATCAGAAAAAATCTAAAAGACACTCCCAGCCTTCACCTCTTTAGGTGAATACATAATCCAAGACACTAACAGAAGTGGCCTGAAAACCAGTCAGTACAACTCTGCTCATTGATTTTATGCCATTGCTCAATAAACCAGATATATTTTACAAAGGTATCCAAAGAATCTTCGAAGATGAAGAGTGCCATGTGGATTCGTTTACCATCTTCAGCAAATCATCCGACATTCAACAAACTATAGAATATTCAAACAACAAACAATACCTGACAAATTCTGATTCGCTGGGAATATGATTCGAGTTAGAGAAGCACCGCCCACTCCAATTGGGTCTCGAAAGTGCCTAATGCACGACCAGCAGTTAAAATACTGCATGCAAGAGAAATAACCCTTTTTAAATGCTGTCTAATGGAATACCGAAGTGAGTACTGCAAATAACAAGAAAGATGAAGAAAATGCGGTGGAAAAGACCACTCTATCTGAAAAACGTGCCCACACTACACATATAATCAGAAAGTACGATGACGTATGCTAGGTTTTGGCATACGCCGAAAGTTACTAGATATGGCAAATGAGGGAGTTAACTTGACGAGCCCCACATATGCTTTAATTTGGTCTGGGCCTAGACCAAGCCACCAAACCTATAGACAATCTAAGAACACTGCACAAAAGATAAACACTATCTCCAGAGGCCAAGCGAAGGAAAAAAAACGTAGTGGCTCTCTGTTACAAATAAGACCTATTTTTCAAAACCAAATAATCGATATGAAGTCTAAGCAGCTACCAAACCCTGACCCACAACCAACCTTTTCGTCCCGTTCATCTCCAACACAGCTTCTTGCATCGAAAGAGGAAAAAAAAGACGGTCTTCCACTTCGTCTGTCTCACCAAGGAATAGCTTAAATTCTTAATTTGCAAGAGTGGGTGGTATTCCTAGCCTTGAAATGATAACAAATGCATGAGGATAACATTCGAGGAGGACATACCCTTGCTACCAGTGAACTCTGGCCAATTGAAAGCAAGCCGGCAACAAATTGCTCATCTTATAAGGAAGAAGAGATATCCTCAAATCCAGAGGCTACGAGCATAAAACCACTCCACCCAAAGATGAACCAACTCCTTGGACAGATGAAAAACTTCCCTAAATGCAAAAGCTTCGAAGCTACGGAAAATGGAGCCCTCACAAAAACCAAAATTAAAACCAGGCTCTTAGGAATTAATTATACACTAAAAACACCATCAAAATCCTGTTATTTCTAGGACAGAATGTAAAGAAAACTTACCCGAAAATAAATAAACTACGAACAAAATAGAACCATCTAGGTTTTGCGATCATTAGATCGATAACACCTAACATACTCCCAAAGTTTGTTCTTTCAATGGAACTTTTTGGCCTCCTAGCAATCTTTGTCACTGCAAAATTAATAACTGAATGTTACCCGATATGCATATGCCTTAGGAAATCCATAAGTATTAATCCCCCAAATTACCTAGACCACCTATAGCGTTCCCACTCACTGCTGACGGCCTCAACCTAAGGCAATGTCATATACATTCGCCATGACACCCCTACCCCACCCTAAGCTAGCTGGGCCTGTAAATGCAATAGCGGTTTGAGTACAAAACGCAAATCTCACGAAAATCTGCTTAATATACCTCTACCCCAATCTGCCCCTAAACGACCAAGATCTATAACTACTAATCTAAAAGCTACCTGAACTATTCGTATTTTGAAGTGAATTCAATCTAGAAACTAGTACTGGTACGAGTCAAAAACAAATACTAGAGGCAGAGTCGAGACCGATGGTATCGGCTTCAAAGCCATGATCTCAATATTCTAAAATCACAATGCCGAAAATACTGACACCAACAAACCAACACCGTTTTTACATTCACCTAAGCCTCAGCTTTCCAAACCTTTTCACGAAGTTATACTTGATGTGCACATATCTTAATCTTTATGGCAGCAATCACTAGCGCATTATTTTGGAATGAATTCAATCGA
This sequence comes from Ceratothoa steindachneri, assembly GCA_963969495.1. Lineage (NCBI taxonomy): Eukaryota > Metazoa > Arthropoda > Malacostraca > Isopoda > Cymothoidae > Ceratothoa > Ceratothoa steindachneri. Next base: position 82,031,990 of record OZ018327.1, read on the forward strand.
GAAACTAATACTGGTACGAGTCAAAAACAAATACTAGAGGCAGAATCGAGACCGATGGTATCGGCTTCAAAGCCATGATCTCAATATCCTAAAATCGCAATGCCGAAAATACTGACACCAACAAACCAACACCGTTTTTACATTCACCTAAGCCTCAGCTTTCCAAACCATTCCACAAAACCATACTTGATGAGCAAATATCTTAATCTTTATGGCAGCAATCACTAGCGCATTATGATATAAGTCCACACCCAAAGCTCTCATGAAACTAAAGAGAAATTGGACTACAATCGAACAAACTAGACTGTCTTTGCAACCGAAACAAATGATAAGGAAACGACCAAAATGACGAGGAAATATCGCATCATTTACAAGGGCCCTCCAAGCAACTTCCATGGAAAGCATTTCAACCACTACCTCCACCATTCCACACCATGGTGGAACGAGGACTGCTGAGAAGCAAAAAGAAAACGTAATCGGACCAATAGGAAGTTTAGAGCTACACGGTCATCAGAAGATTACATCTATATACATCGACCATTAACTCCAACTCAACCATCCCTATAATAACACGGATGTTGGGGAAAAGCAGTCTAACACATCTTCCTATTCTGCTAGGCAAACTCTCTAAGATTATATCAAGAGTATTGAAAGAGAGTAATTTTGTTCTAAAAAATCACGAACAATCAAACCATATTATACTTCACTAACCATTTTCCACTTTATAATCTCCCTTTCTTCCCAATAGAACTAGAAGACTTTTGCTGAAAGCGCTAATACTGTATCGGTGATGACAACCTAACATACAACACTCTGAAGAAAAGCCGCCCAAAACTCCCCCAGTTACTTCTATGAACAATACAACCGAGTATGAAATAAAGGTTCAATTCCGGAAGACTGGCAAGAAGCGGTGATTTTGCCTTTCATAAACTAAGTAAGGACCTAATCCCAATAAATATTGACCTATATCACTGACATCATATTTGTATGAGTTGCCAGGAAAAGATAGTGAATTTCGTGGTATAGATAGGACCGAATGATGGAATGAGTTGGTCATTACGGGTTGTTTACGTACTACATAAAAAAATTACTCCTTGGTTAACGTTATCTCTCTCTAAGAGTGCTATATATGTTTGGTTATTATTATCTTGATTATTGACTTCTTTAAACTTTAAGGGTTCCTTGTGACATACATAGCGATTCAAGGATAGGTTAAAAAAATAGTTAAAACAAACTATAACTTTAATTTAAAAACAAAAACAAATTAACATGAACCACAGTAATATTACGAACTAAATACTTAGTAAGGAATTTAATAATTTTTAAGTAAGGCTTTCTAACTTAACCGACTTGACATTATAGTGATGGTTGACCCACCGCTCCCTACAATATAAAAAATTCTAACTGTCTCTACTGGAGTTTAAATACCTTTGTGCCTCTTGCAACGGGTTTTAGTCTGACCTTGAACTCAATGAGCCCAGACACCTCAGGAATCCTGTGGGCTGGTTGCCCCGTGCCGCCCGGCAAGATGGATGCTGCGGACGAATAACTTGAAAGCCACAAGGGACTTTGGCGAGTGTGGCAGATGGGGAGCCACACGCCTTCGGCAGGAAGGGATATCACTACGGGATAGTGAAAGAATGTTCCTTTCTCCTCTTCGGATTAATCTGGGGAGTAATTCGCACTGTCTAGCGAGGCGCTAAGATTTGAATACTTTGACTCAGGAGAGTACTGGAGGCTGTGGACTCGGGGGTCTTCTTCAAGGGTGAGGACTATCACTGTGCTTTAGGATGCACACGGATAGGAGGGGTCTCTCTGACGAGAATAAGTTGAACTTGGACAAGTTAAATTAAAGTTCGGTTTGGTAACCAGGAACTAACTCGAGGATGAGATGCTTCTTAGTCCCTTCTCTTAGTAGCCCGGCCTCTTGCCAGGGACTTCGTAGCCTTGTTGCCTCACGTATTATACCTCGTTGTTCCCAAGTTTTTGGTATATATACATCGTCACCCCACTGGGGTAGGGCAGGAGAGGGGAGCTTGTGGATGGGGTACATGAGCGTTCCCACTTCAATGGTTTTTCTTAGAACGTCTTACCTCTGGTCCTGCTGGGCATTTGAGCTTCAGGGAAACGCGTCTCCAACTTTGCACTTTAGGTGAATGGAATACCTGTTCTTAGGGGAGATCCTGGAGTTTTAACCGTGGCATCTACACAGCCTGGATGTTTGTGGTCACCGTCCCATGTCTTAACTGAGAGAGAGGAGGGAAAGGTCCGATCCAAACGAAACTCCCTGATGGCTGTATTTTTCTATCTGGCTAAACCATCAATACGATCTAGCGTCGTTATACGAGGGGCAGGCAATAAGTTGTGCAATTCGGATATAAGGAAACGAGATATGAGGAAAAGTGTTTTACTATTTTTCAATATAACTACCCTCGACTTCAATGCACTTGCGCCACTTGTCCCTGAGACTTCGAATTCCCGACAACCAGAGATCTCCCGACTGCTGTTCAATCCAATCGTAGACGGCGAGCTGGACATCTTCATCGTCCCTAGACCAGCGTCCACGCCGTGCAGCCTTGAGCAGCCGGAATAAAAAGTAGTCGGTAGGGGCCAGATCTGGAATGTAGGGGGGAGGGTTGAGCTCCTCGAATCCGCACTCGCGCAGGGTAGCTTGTGCAACTCTGGTCTTGTAGACAGGGGCATTGTCGTTTCTGAGCAGGGCACCGCATGTCAACTTGCCACGCCGCTTCTGACGGATGCACTTCTTCAACACAGCCAGTTCCTCGGATTAATATTGGCCTGTGATGGTCCTTCCACGAGGAGCATAATCCCTTATCAACACTCCCTCAGAATCCCAGAAGATGGTGGCCATTATCTTCCCGTTGAGGGTTAGGTCCGGAACTTGATGGGGTTCGAAGAGCCCCTGTGCTTCCAGGCCATGCTTTCTAGCTTGGTCTCGGGATCCCACTGATGGACCCATGCTTCATCACCTGTCACTATGCGTGACTCGAATCCCCCGGGTCTCAGTTGTACAGGAGAAGAAGCTTCTTCGAACTTTGACGACAGATCCAAGTCCGTGAATAGAATGGTGTGCGCAGTGGTTTTACACACTTCCGTACGAGCAACACGCTTACCTTGTGCAATCTGCCGAACATACAGAGATTTCTCTAGCGATTACTAAGCCCCTCTATATAACGATAAGGCCACGAACTTTGTGTTACGACTGAAATGGAAGATTACGTCAGTTAACGGCTGCTAACGTTGTCTGTTAGGACTGGAATAGGCACGATGATGGGAGCGTCGTCTAATACGTCTGGTGAGGAAGATTACGCAAGTTTACGGCTCGTAATGTCGTCTTATACGACTGGAGAAGGCACGATGCTCGACAGGGAGGAGACTACCAGTCGCTTGAAGATATAAATCGGTTATGTCGAATTACACGGGACAGAAGGTCGTAATGAGACAATTTTAAGGTGGTGGGTTTATGTCTGTCTCAGTCTCTTCTCTCTCACAAGAAGTCTTATAATTTTTTGCGCGCTCATTTCAGTGGGTGTGGTCACATAAAATATTAAACATAGTAGGAAGGGTTTTACAATAATGGTCTAGTTATATTTGATTTAGTTACTAATTTTTTAGATTTTTACAATTGAGCCAATAGGTATATAGAGCATTGAATAAGGTGGGATGGTTTTTTCAATAACTATCCAGTTAACATTTTCATAGGGTTAATGGGGCGTAAATTTCTTACAACTGAGCTAATGTGAATACATTTTGAAGATACAGGATACTCTTACCTTAGTATTAACCAATAGTATATAATTTAAGATGATAGAGGTGGAGCCCGACAGAGTTTAGCTAAGAATGTCTTTCGCAAAAAAGCAACAACAGTGAAACCACAGGAAATTAGCCGGCGTTAGTAAAGAATTTTGATACTTAAGAGGGAAGACTGCTTGTTGTCGCCGTGGGTGTTAGCTAAAGCAGGGAGGCTAGGTCAGCAAAAAGGGTGTTGGGAAAATGGAATGCCTGGGTCATTTACTGCACTTTTAGCTTTCGCAAGATAATGTACATTTGTGCGAATTTCTGAGCTCTTATTTCATGCCTACCTTATTATCTTTTATTTTTATTATTATCACTAGTGTTATTATTATTATCATCATTATTATTATAACTATTATTATCATCATTATCATTATTATTATCATTATTATTAGTAGTATAACAGTACAGATGGAGTTTGATCATGTGTAAGGATGTAATCCTAGCAACACCCTGTTGGTATCGAAAGCTGCAAAACAAAACAACTCTCTGGCAATAAAAACACAGAACCAACTGGCCTCGAGTCCCACTAGTATGACACTATGCTGGTGCTCTGCTCATGTGGGTATATTGAAGGGTACGATAAGGCAGCAGCTACTAATGTAATATCGCCTGCCAATCCCACATATTATAAAGATACTACTCACTCACTACTTTCAAGAGTAGTAAAAAACGGAAGGCTAACGCAAGGACACCAACATCTGCGCCATATAGAAAAGACTGTCCGAGAAATGGAAGACCTCCTGTAGAAAAGCTAGGAAAAAAGTCGTCTTAGGACGCCTACGTATGGGCCATACAAACCTTACCCATAGTTCCCGTCATCCCTTATCCCTCTACCTCAGTGGAAAATATATAATGCCCATCTCACCATTTCCAAAATCGTATTAAGTTTAAAGAAATACCAACTCCGTAGATCCGACTATATAGGTCTTAGAAAACAATATGACCTTAAAAGATTTTAGCTAATAATCCCCATGAGATAAACTGTCTCTTTAATACTTTAAGATACAAAAGTCTTTCAAAAACTTAATACCAGTGAAGCAAATATGAATCTTCTGAAAAGAATATGCCTTTTTATACCGGCCCAAGGGTGAAATAAGGCACTAAAGTTATTTTTAAAATATATAACTGCAGATGCCGCCCTCCATCAAATCGAAGATCACGACCCGTAACATTTTTATCGAAAAATTTACAAGAATGTGAAGGTCTTACTTCACCTCTGACAGAGATTTTTTTGCATGTTTTTTTGCCGTTTTACACTTCGGGCATCTTTTTGAGGGGTCGGTAATTCACCTAATTTTTAACCACAAAACACTGGACACGCATTTCCATCACCTACCAAGGCCAAATACAGACCACCACCAAAAACAATGGTCTATTATTAGGGAATAATTCCTAAGCTATCTGTACTTTCAGGGCGATAACATTATTGCAGATGATGTCTAGCAATATTAAAGCTGTAACTGCATCTGTTTGAATTTTGCCTATTGCCCTTGCCAAAAAAAAAGAGCTCAGAACTACAGGGTGCCCCCCAAAACTGGCCTGCACATACTTTTGGAAATATATGCTTAATTCATTCACTAATCACCCTTACTTTGCAGGGCATGACAGAAGCAACGCCTCTAAACACAACTAGATCTCAATGGGAGCTCCAGCAAAGAATATACTGCGTTAAACATTACTACAAGATAGGCTCGTTTAAGAAATTGAAGGACACTTTCCTGCATCAGTTCGAATTTGAAAAAGCCCACTCCAAGAGCAGAATTCAGGACTGGGTGGAGCAATTCGAGAACTATGGGACAATGAAGAACCTCAATGCAGTCAGTGACAACCGTCCAAGCCATTCAAGATGCCCCTGTAAGCGTACACCTGAGCTGGTTGAGAGCGTGAGAGAGTAAATTCAGCAGAGTCCAAAACGCTCTGTGCGCAACCGAAGTCAGCCCCTCGGTATATCCCGTGAGACTTGCAGGCGAGTGCTAATAATGGATCTAAAGGCCTATGCATACATAAAATAGAAGAAGCAGATCCTTACAGACTCAGACAAGGAACAGAGAAAGGCTATGGAAGTCAAGATACTGGAGAAGATTCAGGTGACCCAAATTTCCTTAACCTCCTTTGTACCTCAGATGAAGCTCAATTCCATCTTGAAGAAAAGGTAAACTCAAAGAAAAATGTCTTCCCGGGGACCTCCAGACCAAATGAGGTGGCTACCAAGTCCCTACACTGCCCTAAATGCACGATATGGACTGCAATCTCAGCCAGAGGCATCATCGGACCATTCTTCTTCCAGGAATCTGGCGCGACAGTGACAGTCACCAACGGGCGGTATGTTGAGGTCCCCAAAACCTTTCAAGAGGGAGCTACAGACCCAGTTCCAGTCGCTTATGGGAAAGGTCTGGTTCCAGCAAGATGAATCAAGCTCTCACACCTCAAATCTCTCTCGAGATTGGCTGAAAGAGAACCTTCGCTGGCTGTGTGATCAATCTCAAGACTGATTTTGAGTAGGCACCTTACAGCCCAGACCTTACCTCCCTAGATTTCTTTCTCTGAGGCTACCTTAAAAACAAAGTGTACGCAAGGAGACCCAGGACCATCACATAACTCAAGCAAGCCATCAGGGAGGAGATTAGAGCCATTAGTCGGTCGGTTTGTAAGGACGTCATGGACAACTTTGTGCTGCGCCTCAAGAAATACACAGAGCTAAATGGAGGTCATCTCGAACACGTGCTCTAGAATAAAGAAGAAAAGTCCAAAGAATCTCATGTTTTAATATGATGTTTTGAAACACATTAACCTAGTTATCACCAAAGTTTTATTCAATCCTTGCAGAAAATTAAGAAACGAGGTCTATCGAAATTTTGGGCCCGTTTTTTGGGGTGACCCTGTATACATGTATCACCAGCATGTGCATAAATACTCACTTTTTTAGTCTTTGTGACCTATCTGTGACCTCTTTATTTCTTAGCCCAAATTCTTTCTCCTAGCGCATATTCACCGTGCACCATTTTTGAATCCTTAGGCTTTTCCTATTCTGGTATTAAAGCAATCCTGTGATTAGTTAAGAATCACTATTTAGGGCCTCCATTGAGCTTTACCTAGATATCCTCCCCAGGTTTGACATAACATGCTCATTGTCGCTACCTTCTAATGTGTATTGAGTGAGCTCCAAGATAATAGAAGACCTATCCCATTGTGAAAGAATGGAGAATGTTATATCGATATAAGTTTCGTCCGCCTGCTTGCAGTGGATTAGAATACCACTGTACGTTTAGACCAAAAAAGGAACACATTTTAAAGATCCTTTCAAGAAACTTCTAAAGTAGAAAATTTTGATCGACCGCCTAGAGGGCTTAGACCTCTAGACTTGTTAACCGCTATACCAATGAAACTACACTCTAGTTTCTCATGATTATTATTGTGGATAAGTAAGTTTGCGTTAACTCATAATATATAGAAATCCAGCGCAATACCCGGCGTTGTTTGGGTGTAATTGCAGCTCTCTCGATGATACATCTATAAGGTGTAATTGTTGCTCTTTCGATGATAGATTTAGGTATTCTGAATAAATTTGTTGTGGTTCACAGGATAAGTTAGCTCGCTTAGGTATGTTGGTTTTATTTTCTAATTGAAAGCTGTTTGACGTGTGACGAAGCTAAGTCAGGTTGTTTGGGTGGGCTGTATTTCCCTATACACTTTGAGAAAAAATCCTTCGACCATTAAAAGATACCCATTCTCAAATCCATCAATCATTTGTCCTAACCTAGTCCAGAATCTCTTTTTCTCCTCCTCACTTCTTTAACTACAAGGCCCATAAACTACAACCACGCACACTTACAACCTTGCAAATCTCAACTTCGCCCACGTATCGAGTTCATAAACGACACGCCATACCTTTTACTTTTCTCGGATGGGCAGCATCTTCTCTCTGCGTCATCAAATGGCTCTAAATGAAGTCTTTTCTTCATGTTTTTCGGCAATTTAGACACTCGGTTTTATTTGCAAGTTCACTGTGCACAAAGACCTTTTTTATTTATCCGCGCGTTATTACCAACTTTTAGCTGATACAGTTTAAACTGAAGCATAGTGATAAAATCTTATGATATTAATTTATCTAATTAACTAATTTAGTAATTATAGATGTTTTCGCAGCAATAATAGTGCAAAAAACATTCCGTGCAATAATACCAACGAAATCAGTTAATTTTTAAGTGTTACTATTCATCTTGCAATAATCGATCAATATCATTTACTGTTTGAAGCACTTTTATCAATCACTATCTTTGTAACCGTCCAGAGAGTAGAGTATATATTTAACGCCCTCAAATTTTGCTCCAAGTAGTTAATGCCCTTGTTCGTTTCTTAGTTGAAACTATCAAAAGCATATATGGCCTGATTACCAATAGTTGGTGTCAGCCTACATATTGCTGGCATGTGTGATTGTGTGCAGTGGAACCATTTATTATGCGCTTAATTGTGTGAAGAACGGTGTTTCATTCTGAACACTCATCAGTGCTGGTCATATCTATTCTCTTCTGCTAGCTTAGAAGGGCTGTGGATGTCCACATCTTAGCCTGTCCAAGTGCACCATATTCTCAAGAGCTCGAGATGATTTGGCCAGGTGGTTGTTAGGGAAGTTTGTTAATTAAAGTGGGTATGGATATGTTTCTGGAAGCTGGTTGTGGAAGAAAGAGTTGACAGTTTATCTCTAATGTAGTAGAAATTGGGTGCTGCTTTATTTGTTCTCTATGGGAAGGATAGTTATGTCATGTTTTGGTGGTGCGCTGGGATTGTGGAGGCTGCGTTTATTGTTTGGCGCATCTCATGTCAAGCTGATCCATGATCTAGATGACTTTGGTTTAAGAGTAGATGTTCTCTAGGTCTAGTAGCTGTGCAACGTGTGACTGTTTTAGGGTTGTGTCATATAAGGTCTTGAGAGTGTTGCAGTTGTTTTTGTAAAATGTTACGGGTGTGAGTAATTTGATATCTTTAAGTCTTGGTCTACATTTTTTTTATGTTTGTGAAGTGCTGTTCGGCTGTCATTGGCAAGAGTCCAATTATACTGAAATATTATTTGGAGCATGTTGGACCTACGAGGGGCGGTCAATAAGTTTTGCGAATCGGAGAGGCAAAACAAAGGAAGGGGGATGGCTGTTTGTGGGGGTGTTAGGACAAGTTATGGCAAGTCATGACCTGCAACACGCTCCTGCCTCGTCTATTTAAGAAGCAGTAGCTGATCGCTGATCGTCAGTCACAAATTCTTCAACAATGGGGAAGGTTGAGCACCGTGCAGTGATCAAATTTTTGACTAAGGAAGGCAAGAATGCAAAAGAGATCCATGAAAGCATGGTTGCAGTGTACACCGACACCGCCCCTTCCTATGCAACCATTGCTTGCTGGAATAGGGAGTTCCGCCATAGTCGTTAGTCCCTTGAAGATGGCCCCCGTCCAGGACGCCTGTCAGACGTGACCAACGAGGACAATGTGGCCCGTGTGGAGAGGATCATCCTCGAAAATCAACGGGTTAAGGTCGAAGAAATCGAGCAAAAACTTGGAATATCACATGAAAGTATTATCAACATAATCCACGACAATTTGGCTAAACCAAGATCTCTGTCTATTGAGTCTCTAGAAACCTCTCAAAACCTCGGGCCCCATGATCAACTTCAACGTCATCAAAGTTTGGAGGAGCTTCTGCTCCTATCCACCCAAGACCCGGCGGGATTCGAGTCACGCATAGTGACAGAGGATGCAACGTGGGTCCATCGCTGGGATCCCGAGACCAAGCTCTAAAGCATGGCCTGGAAAAAACAGGGGCTCTCCGACCCCCATCAAGTTCCGGACCCAACCCTCAGCCGGGAATATGATGGCAACCATCTTCTGGGATTCTGAGGAAGTGTTGATGGTGCACTATGCGCCTCGTGGAAGGACCGAGGAACTGGCGGAAGAAATGCATCTGTTTAAAGCGGCGCGGCAAGTTGACACGCGGTGTCCTGCTCAGAAACGACAATGCCCCTGTCCACAAGGCCAGAGTTGCACAAGCTGCCCTGCGCGAGTACGGATTCGAGGAGCTCAACCATCTCCCCTACAGTCCAGATCTGGTCCGTAGCGACTACTTTTTATTCTGCCAGCTCAAGGCTGCACTGCGTGGACGCCGGTTTGGGAACGGTGAAGATGTTCAGCTTGCCGTCCAGGAGTGGATTGAACAGCAGTCGGGATATTTCTGGTTGTTGGGAATTCGAAGCCTCAGGGACAAGTGGCGCAAGTGCATTGAAGTCGAGGGTAGCTATATTGAAAAATTATAAAACACTTTTCCTCATATCTCGTTTCCTTATATCCGAATTGCAAAACTTATTGACCAACCCTCGTATGTGTTTGTGGGAGGGTCCAGGATTTCTCTCAATGCCGTTAAATAGAAAGACAATTCTAGAAATGAGTATTGGAGTCATTTTTCGGTGTCAAAAAACGTGTAGTGTGTAGGTTGTATTGAGTGGTGTATATCTTGCCGGAGGACCATTGCCAGTCTCATGGTCTCCTAATTTGTGGTGAGCAGAGTGATTTTGTGGAGATTTTTCCTCCATGACTTACCAGATTTTTCTTACAATTTACGGCACATCAACGGGCTGGAGGCTCACACCGACGAACACACATACTTGTAAGGTACAACTTACCAGGGTGATATACTATACTCTCAACTTGCCGGGCTGTAAGTCGAAACTTACATAGTTACAGGGAGCTAGCAAGGACTACTTAGTCCACTGAAATGCAAGTCCCCTTCTATACTAATAGGAAAGGAGTCCTCTTTTGGATATTGTCGTTACGATGTTTACTCATGTGATATTTAATCCACAACTGGGCTCCGTATTTAACCAATATTATTATTCGTAAAACAACTGTCAATTTTGTTTTTAAAACTATTCACTCTACTAGCATTTACTACCTCTGAGGGGAGTATGCTCCATTTATCGATGATTTTGAAGGGGAATTTTTTTTTTAACTATGTTCGTTTCAAACCTCCTTCCGTTCAGTTTAAAACCCTTGTTACGTGTGATACCATAGTCGTAATTAAAAAGAAATTCATAATTTAAGTGTTCAAATTCATTTAGAATTTTGAATACCTCGATAAAGTCGCCTCGCAATCGTCTAGTTTCGAGAGTTGGTCGTTTTAATATATTTAATCTTTCGATATATGACTTATTTATAATCGAGGGAATTAGTTAAGTTGCCCGTCGTTTAATTCTTTCCATTTTATTAATGTTTGCATGTATGTCTCTAAGATGACCAAATTTGTATCGCGTATTCCAGGTGTGGTTTTAATAAACTTTTATATAGAGCAGTGTTGTGTAGTACATGGAAGAAAGGGAAGCATTGCTTCCCTTATTTAAAAGGAAAATAAATTACACCCCAACAATTAATATCACAGAAGAATGAATTTTATTTTCACATTTATGCTAGCCTATACCTGTATACGCCATACGGTACCGTTCACTTTCAATCGAATTGGCGTTAGACCATGATACAAGTAAGCCGGACTTCAATTGAAGAAATGCATCCATCCTTTTCGTCGGGATTTCTACTCTCTTTTTTCCTCTTAATTTCAATAATAATTTTACTTTTTGGTACTTTGGAATTAATAGTTTAAAAGATGTTTTGCTTTTCTTAGCAATAATATCGGTTCATTAGAGTTATATTATTTTTATCTTGATATTTCACCGCCGTGTTAGAATTAAGAAAAATACCTTATTTGTATATGAAAAAGGAAGCAAATTTTGCTTTGCAGTCATTACCTTGCATCTCGCAACCCTGCAAAGTGGATATCCAAGCCACATTGACGTAACTATTATTATGTTCTGAAGCTTAAACCAATTTTTAGGTTATATTTAAATACTGGTTCTGAGAAAGAAAGCAGGTAAATAGCGAAAACTCTATTATGGTTAAGCTCTTATATCTTAACCATTTTGTTAGTATTTCCGGAATTCTGGCAGACCTACTCTTGTCGCGCTTCTTATCTTTGAGATTAGTGACACTGAGGCAATATCTAGATAAGTGTGAAGTATTGTTTATTCATTTTTTAAGTTATATCTCCCCCCTTTAAACAAAATGGATGCAAATGAAATTGGGAGAAAATGCGATTAAATTATTGAAAAAATATTAAAAAGGAAGTTCAGTGCGATGACTTATAATGAAAGAGAAACTATTATTAAAACAAATTGGCCTACACCAATACTAGATCTGTCATTCAAAACAGTGTTGCACTCGCAAATACAATGTAGCCAATATGATAGAACATCTTGGCTAGCTAGTTGTACATACTTACAGAGGCTATTTTAAAATATAAATAAAGTTTGAAAAAAATAACATTTAAATAATGTAAGTAGCTTACAATTTTATAGTTAATTTTAATGAACAACATATTTTCTTCAATTAACATATTTATTTTTGTAAAAAAAACTTGAATCGCTTTCTCATCTTCAAAAGTCACCGCACGCGACTGATATAGAGGTACGAGTATGATTATATCTTGCGTTGTACTGAAAACTTCTGGCAATAAATTCAAGCATTTAGTTGTTCGCCTTCTGAGACGCTTCGTGACACTGATTATTAAACTTAAAATCATTTTAAAATCGCACCTCTAAAACTTTTTCTTCTTCCAAGGAGATAAGATTTTTACCACCCATTTCATAGTTTAAACTTGGGTTATTTCGACTTACGTGCAAAACTCTACACTTATCCTAATTGAATTTCATGTTCCATTTATTAGACCATTCGAAGGTTTGATCTAGATTTCGCTGAATTAAATTGCTATCCTTTTTATTTAAATTTTTCCCCCAATTTTTTGTTTCGTCGCAAATTTGGATAATTTACCAAGTAAGCCGGTGTCCAAGTCGTTTAATTAAATAAGGAACAATAATGGCCACAACACAGACTCCTGGGGTAGGCCACTAGCTATATCTTTCCACTCCAAAGATTTATCGTTTAAAACCACTATCTGCTAACGATTACTAAGCTACGACTCTATCCATTATGGGAGGTTTCCTTTAATTCCATGAAAAAAGGTTTATTTAGTAATCGCCTATCAGGAACGGTGTCGAATGCCTTCGCGAAGTTTGAGTAAACTATGCCCAAAGATCTACTTTCGTCATAGCTTTTAATCAACGCTGTCATGAAATTCCCAAAGTTTAGTTAAACATGAACGTCTCTATCTATAGCCGTGTTGACTATCATTTATGTTATTATGTGCTTCCAAATGATCGATCACCCTATCTCGAATGACGAATTCCATTAATTTACAAACGATGGATGTTAAATTTACGGGTCGATAATTGGTCGGAAGTTTTTTTTTTTCCTCCCTAAAAATAGGAGTTATATTCGCTAGCTTAAAATCTGATAGCACGACACCTTCTTCTAAAGATGTGTTAAGAAATTTTGCTATCAGTCCCAATAACACGTTGTGAATTTCTTTTAAATGCGCCAGATAGATTAAATCAGGACCCGGAGCTTTATGGATTTTAACTTACTGATATAAAAATCTATTCCTGCTTCGAACAATGCGATATTAGTTAAAAGTTTATGCTCGTTAAAGTTTATCTCGTCGTTCGTTCGTGGTATATTATGTTCGTCTTCGTTTATAATTACCGATGCAAAAGAGTTATATAATATATTGGCCACCATTTCTGCATCCGAAACTAATTCCTTATTGTCATATTTAATAGCTCCTATCGTTTCCTTTATCGGGTTTCTACTCGATACATAATCGAAAAACTTCTTAGGGTTATGCTTACTTTCTTTAGCAAGTGGTATTTCATATTTTCTTTTAGCGCTTCGTATTTCCTTCTAACATTCCCTTCGTTGGGATACGTAAATTTGATTATTTTCTTCGCATGCGTTACGCTTGTGACGTTTGTATGCACAGTTCCTATCCTTCAATTTGACTTCGATATCATAATTCCACCATTTTGGTTTACTTGAGGCCTTTCTTTTGTTTTTTTTTCGCGGAATGAATTGCTCATCTAATTCTCAATAATGCTCAGTGAAAAAGGACCAGCACTGATTAACATTTCCTAACGTTGGATCCCACTTGATCTCTTTAAACTTGAGGTTGAAGCCATTAAATTCTCCACATTTAAAATTTGGTACTTTAATATCATTATTATCCTTGTTACGCTTTATATTAATATTGAACTCTATTTATTTGTGATCGCTGGATCCTATACCTTCCCCAATACTAACTCCCGAGATAAGATTACCGTTGTTAGTTAGAATTACGTCTAGGATATTTTCCCCTCAGATTGGTTCGTTGACACATTGTGTTAAGTAGTTGTCTTCCATAAACTCCAATAGTCTCTGCCCCTCTTCGTTCGCATTTAACGGTTCATGGTTAATATTTCTATAAGTTAAATCCCTAATTAATAAGGTACAATTATTTTTAATATTACTTCCAATAATGTTATATAATTCCGTGTCAATCTCAATTTGTTGTGGTGCGGGTCTATACACGACTAAGATATTTTTTGGAAAATCATTTCATTTTATTTCGGTGCATATTACTTCAACATCTCTAGGAAATTTAATTTTAATTTCAGTTAAACTTATATGATTTTTTGTATAGAGTAGTACTCCTCCATCCTGTTTATGCGTACGATCTTTATTGATTAATTTATCCCCTGGTAGTTGCATCCGCCGATATAGTCTCTCCTAGATGTCTCCGCCCATGGTTCCGTTATTGCTGTAATATTCAAGATGCGTAAATTCATTTAACATTTAAATTCGTCGAGCTGCTTTCAAATACTACGTGTATTGCAGTAGTAGGCATATGAGAGAGTAGTGAGCCACTCTATCCTATGTGCTCTCTACTTTCCGATGCTCTTCTGTCTGAAAATTTACAAAAAGAATTGTTAATTATTTTTTCCTGCTTTGCCGCTACCACCCAGTTCAGATGAAGCCCGTCTCACCAGAATAGCTCCATTTGTTTGTAAAAATTATCCTATAAATCGATAATGTATACTCCTCTTCTTGGCAAAGAACTTTAAAAGAGTTATTAATATACGATGCTCTTCCATAGAAAACATTCGCCCCAAATATTCTCGAAAGGATACTAGTAAACGCTACGTTCCCACTCCTTTCTTACAGCTTCCTCATGAGTTGGCAGGACTTTGCCCTTTTTTCCTCGGAACTTATAGATGATAGGTTATTAGTATCGACGTGCATGATACAAGCTGTGTCTTGGGTATCACTACTTGTAACCTTCCAACGAATCGACAACATCCTCAACTCTTCTTCCAGGATAACAGTACTTCCTGCGTTGGCTGATTTTCTATCACAGAATTTCTCAAGCTGGTCCCTAATAATAGAATCCCCTAGAAGTCGAACTTCGGATTCATCGTCTTGTTCACTACCCAAAACGGAAAATTTGTGGGTCGCGATCACCGGCAGTCTCTGCTTAGGCCGACTTAGAAGGGCTCCTCCTCGAACCTTGACGAACCCATTACCCCTAGTTTCAGATAGCCGGCCAGGTAAAGTATCTCGAGGGGCTGGATCAGCTGCAGTGGAAGATCATCTCACATTGCACCTTCCATTACCTGAGTATCGGAAACAACCAAAGCTGAGGGTCGCTAGTCATCCGCGCGGTCATCTCCAGACGGACTCTCAGCTACTTGACTGTCCAGCTGCCTCCTCAAGGACTGCACATCAAATCGCAATGCCTTCCTTTCCTGTTCGAGAGACATAATTTTGATTTCAAAATCCTTCCTCATTTCGCAGCCCCTGCAGCTTCCACTCGTTCCGATGAAGTGTGCAACCAGGAAAACTCCATTACAGACGGAGCAAGTTTGCTCTTCTGGCAACATTCATGCAGAGAATTACACCCTAAAAGAGAGCAAGAGGCGTGATGGGAATGATCCGTTAATCCATGCAGCAGAAACTAAATTAATTTAGTGACTATTCTCGAAGAATTTGGGTATCGGAATTAGGCTATTAACATGGTCAACGAAACTGAAATCTTTCCTCAGATTATCAAGAGGGATGGCCGAAAATATATGTGTGTGTGCGTGATTGGTTATTTCTCTCACAAATGTGAGTGTGAGGAGTGTGTTTGTAAATAGGAATACATAGATGTGTATCTGAATGATGTGGGTGTACAAAAATGATACAGAGGAGGAATGAAATGCAAATTTCAAGGTGGAATATCGAGTAGACAAGATAAAGATTGTAAAAAATGTCTAAAAAGAGAAGCAGTGCAGAAATAAATCCACGCACACTAAACAGCTCAGTCAATGGTATAACAATGGGATCAAATTCAATTCGATTAAGTATGGAATGAGGTAAAAGAAAAAAGAAAGAAAAAAGAGGAGATACACTTAGCTTTGCAGGCAAACTCAACCGTGTTAACACTGTGTGACAATGTAACTGACCACTTTAAAAACACTCAGTCCTATTTATCTCTGTATGACAATGTAACTAACCAATTTATAAATACTTGGTGGGGCAGTAGAAACAACTATTCAAGAAAAAATATATATAAACCAATTGAAGCAAATAAAATTTATTCTAGACAGCTACTATCGGAAATATAAAACAGGGTAACGGCACAATCAACTGCTGAATATATTCAGGAGAGGTAAGCGACGGGCAAATACGTCTGATCACCACGGTATGGAAGCAGAGCAGAGACTCGGATGATACATGGTCATTTTGCACTACAATTCGTCTGAGCTACCTGTCGTACCATTTTCACCTGGACGCTTTTTCTCTGGCAAGGTTCACCATATCAACAATTTCTATAATGCAGATTCTTTAATCACCTCTCAGGCTTAAAGACCTTTTTCCTCGCAACGTCTTTGCATGGCAGTTACCTTCGTCTGCCTAACGTTTACGGCTCTCATTCATGTGAGTCACTAACTCATCTTTTTTCCCGTAAGCGGTAACGTCTAGTCCCTTTCTCGACTTGTGTGAGATTAAGTTTAATCATATTAAGTTAACTCTTCATTCTTTGAGTTAGGTGCATTTGTCTTTAGCTCATTCTGTTAAATACTTGAGATTATGTTTTTATTGAAATCAAATTTAGACGTTAATTTTACGCTTCATTAATCCATTTTATTTTTAACCGTAATATGGCATTAATTCCTTTATTGCCTGTCTATGCTACAAGCTTAATTAATAATTAGTTTAAGATATTTTTTCTTTGCAAATAAAACTAATAAAAAACAACTTTTCTAATACATTTAGATGGAAAGAGTGATTAAATTACATACTGAAATATCCTCCTTTATAAATATCTTTCAATAAAATTAATTTGATTGCACAAGTTTTCTTCTCCCTTTCACTAATGGAGAAAGATTGATACGACATTGTAAAAATCTGGAAAAAGGTGGATAAATAACAAATAATAGTTTAAATGGTTAAGGATGAGAAACACTCAAGAACAAACTTCAACACTATAATAATGCAGACAGGAAGACTTTTATATACGAGGGGCGGTCAATAAGTTATAAGGAAAAGTGTTTTATTATTTTTCAATATAACTACCCTCGACTTGAATGCACTTGCGCCACTTGCTCCTGAGACTTCGAATTCCCAACAACCAGCAATCTCCCGACTGCTGTTCAATCCATTCCTGGACGGCTAGCTGGACATCTTCATCGTCTCCAAACCGCCGTCCACGCAGCTTTGAGCTGGCGGAATAAAAAGTATTCGCTGGGGGCCAGATCTGGACTGTAGGGGGGATGGTTGAGCTCCTCGAATCCGCACTCTCGCAGGGCAGCTTGTGCAACTCTGGCTTTGTTGACTCATGGGGCGTGAGTTTTCTAGGGACCCAACGGGCAGAGACCTTGGTCATGGACACATTGTCGTGGATGAAGTTGATAACACTTCCATGTTATATTCCAAGTTTTTGCTCGATTTCTTCGACCTTCATCCGTCGATTTTCGAGGATCCTCCTCTCTACACGGGCCACATTGTCCTCGTTGGTCACGTCTGACGGGCGTCCTGGACGGGAATCATCTTCAAAGGACTCACGTCCATGACGAAATTCCCTATTCTAGCGAGCAATGGTTGCATAGGAAGGGGCAGTGTCGGTGTACACTGCAACCATGCGTTCATGGATCTCTTTTGCATTCTTGCCTTCTTGGTCAAATATTTGATCACTGCGCGGTGCTCAACTTTCTCCATTGTTGAAAATTTGTGACTGACGATCTGCGATCAGCTACTGCTTCTTAAATAGACGAGGCAGGAGCGTGGAACTGCAGGTCCTGACTTGTCATAACTTGTCCTAACATCCCCACAAACAGCCATCCCCCTTTCTCTGTTTTGCCCTACCGATTCGCAAAACTTATTGACCGCCCCTCGTAGTTTGCATTAAATATGAAATACGCAGTCAAATTGTTAATTGACATTGCATCATATTGTATTTTATATCATTTTAAGGAACTTTTGTCTTAATTAAAATATGATATGGACAGTTTATATTACTCAATATTAAAGAAAATATGATTGATTTAATTAGTATTCGGGAACGTGGCTTATATAATAACTATTGTCAAAAATTGGGTGTAACGACGTCTGGCAACAGCCTTTGAATTTGAGCCTAATGCTGTGCTTAACGAATTGTGTATACTACGAGCTAATTTAAAAAAACACGGGTTCAATCCCCCTGCATTAAAATTGGGTATGGAAGATAATAACCTAATGGTTTGAATTTAAAGGCGGTTAGCAGACATAGTTAGACGATGCAGTTTTTTTATGCTGTCTTGAGGGAGGTGACTGTGTATTTTATAATGTCTCTATTTACTTGAAGCGGATCTAGTGGAGCAGTCGCCTTCCTTTGAAGTTATGACTATTTTTAGATAAAAATGGAGTCATTAAATTTTCTTTAGCCAGGTGACTGAGTATTTTATTAAGATCTATTTCTACCTTCACCCTGAATGGTGGGAGCTAGAAATGGAGTCATTAATTTTCCTTGAAGTTGGTGAATGGCTATTCCAAATTTACCTAATCTTCAATGCAGGATTTCTGCATCTTTTTTCAGCCTTCAACTATGTTTTTGAAAGTAGGAAATTAAATATGGCGAAGCCTTGTGGTGGTTATTAGCACTCGCACACATTATTTTTGCCATTTATATATCATCATCATTTCAGACATTTGCCTTCCACTGCTGAGAGAAGCCTTTTTTCAGATTTCTGGATTTGTTTCATCATGAGAAGTTTTGGGCCATAAGCTACCATACTGGATCAATGCAAGTTGGTAGCTACGGGTCGTTGACGAAAGTAGTCAACATTGAATTTGTTTTTTGCTGCTTCGTGAATCCAACCCACGACCTTTTGTTTCAGAATACAGGACATTAATCATTTCACCCCTTTGAAAATCTTACTTCATACAAAATCTACGGGTTCTTAAAAGTAGGAACGTGAGCGCTTTTACGAGATTAGGGCTGAGGTGTCCGCCTTTTCAGTAGCTAAGGAATTGAAAACTATTTTGGTTCATTTATGAGCTATTTCATTAAAAGATATGTGAGCTTACTTCTCATTTTGCTCTCTTTATCCGGTTTACGCTATTTTGCACTGTGTGCTTTGCAGTTGTGGTCATTGTGTTTGCTTTAGATTCGGGCTCTCTAACTGCTTCGGGGTTTACACACTATCTCCACTTGACCTTCGTGGTAACTATATCTGCTCATGGTATGGTATCTATTCTCTACGAAGGACTTTGAATTACAGTCATTACAGCCTCCTCGAACCATAAGATTATTTTAGGAGTTAATTTTGCCTATGCCATAACAGGCACTTTTCCACTTTAGTCTCCTACACTACTCATGTCTTTTCTTTCTTTTTCTCAATTTCTCTTTCCTTGTTTTATTCAATTCTTTTTCTTTTATTTTTTCTATATATTAATACAATAATAATACCAAATGTGGGAGAGAGTACTTTTGACGGATCTTCTGGCTGAAGATCTGGTGGGAAATGTTTGTTTGATTCACGGATTAACTTTCGTATGGAAACATCGAATCGCCGGGAACTTCACGAAACCATATAATGAGGAGCATCACTTATTTACATTACAAATGTCTTCTTCGGGAGGAGATTGTCGTGTTATTACCCTCACTGAGTTCGAAATATATTTGTAATATTTAAGAATTATTCCCTTGTGTTTGTGTGTATGAGAGAGTATTTTTATGTATGAGTTAGAGAGGGAGAAGAAAGTGAATTCTTACATGAATTATATACGTGCTGTGGTGATTCAACGTTGGTGGATCAGCCCTCGAAATCAGGGCTATTTTAGTACGAATGATAATAAAGGGGGTCATTTTAGATAGAGAAAAAGTTAGTAAATGCAACGGGAAGGAAAGAGACAAGGTAAATTGCATTATGGCAATTGTTTCTATCATCAATTTACTCCCCTACAATTCTTTGAGAATAAAAAGGGCTGTATGGCGAGAATTTGGGTGATGCATAATTCCCTAACAGCCTTAGAGAGCCGATGTTACTCTTTAGAATTTTTAAAGGGGAAAACTAGGGTAATATCTCACAGACTCAAACTCAATAAGGAAAAAAGTGTGAAGGGACATCAATAGAACCTTAAAATCATGCATACTTTTATAAACCTCAAGTTACTTCGTGTACACCTTATAAATAGCACGTAAGACTAAATTTATAAAATTCTAAGCAATTAAATATATTAATATTTATAACAAGGAATCAACTCTGAACACAAAAGCGTTGAAATTGGAACAGATGAGCTATGTAAAGCCTCCAAAATGGGAAAGGTAAAATTAATCAAATAAGATAAACAACCGAGGGCGGGGAAATAGAATCGCTAATGCATGGATAACTTGGTGGAACAAAGATACACAATAGAATTAAACAAATCAATCAAACGACCGAGCGTAGGTAAATAGGATCGCTAATGCGTGAATAACCGGCTGGAGCAAAGATACACAATACAACGATAGGCCTCCTGAATGCTCCATTTCTCGTCCCGTCCCAAGAGGGAAATACTCGTATGATGGTTGGTGTGTCCTGAGCAAACAGGATAGCTAAATTGTCGCATACATTGAGTTCAATATCATTGCCAGCAGCCTAAATGTTCTGATGTCACTCTTAAGATTTTTTTTGGTTCCAGACATAAATAAGGCTTGAAAGGAAAAAGATTTCACTCAATAAATGAAACCAAAATAAAGATAGGATGTGATGTTCTTCAAGCAGTGCAAAATTCTTCAGCGACGGGCTCGACAAATGAAAACACCGTCTTCAGAAGTGGGTTGATTTAGAAGGGAAAAATGCTGAGAAGGAATAATAGCTTCATATTTATTTCAGATTAATAAAGTTAATCTCATTTTTCACCAGCATTTTTTTTACTATCCCTCGTAATGTCAAATGTATAGATTGAAAATAAGATCTCTTTTTATTTTTTTAAAGACAAACATTGAAAACGGCAAATGGCTCTGAAAGCGATTCGGTAGATTTG
Source organism: Ceratothoa steindachneri (assembly GCA_963969495.1). Taxonomy (NCBI): domain Eukaryota; kingdom Metazoa; phylum Arthropoda; class Malacostraca; order Isopoda; family Cymothoidae; genus Ceratothoa; species Ceratothoa steindachneri. The sequence goes on from OZ018327.1 coordinate 82,053,257, forward strand.
GACACCCTCCTGGTCCTTTCCAGCTCACTATTTGCGCTCTACTATCCACCCATTTTTATTCTAAGTTAGTCTTAAACCTCTTGACAGAAAATTCTAATCGAGATAGCTTTGTTTGTCACCGCTTTATTTAGTCTTCTAAATAAAAATAAATAGACTTATAATATATAAGTGCAAGACTAAAAAAAGTTAGAATACACCACTGTGAACGGTGAAGAACAAGTGCAAAAATGCAAGCCAAAAGATGTGACTTGTGCCGGAAAGTAAGCTGGACTCATTTGGCGTGGAAAAGAGTAAACAAGGAATTTTAATCACAGAATGCTGGCAAACGAACCAACTGAAGACTGGTGATTTGTGAAAGTTCGCGATAAATGGTCAGATGAACGTAGGAAAAATATAAAAAACTATAATTATATAATAGTTAGCCGAAATTTTATTTTTACTAAGATTTCGAGGAGATTTGAGGAAAAAAATTGGAAATTAACTATAAACTGGTATCATAATTCAGATATGCATATTTCTTTTCCAACTTGTGTAGTTAGACTGATAGATATCGAAATACAGTGACAGACAAGTGTTCAGACAAAGAAAAAAATCGGCAGTCGCACACAAACAAAAGAAAACAAATAAACTAACAATATCCCGAAAGAAAATACTAAACTGTTATCCTCCCCCCCTTGATTCTAACGCTAGCGCAACCTCTTAGCCTTCCCCTTTCCCCCAAGGGCGCCATGAGTGGAGAGGTAACTCGCTAAACAATCAATTTGTATTCCATTGTTGTTTAATGATTTAATTAAGGATTGTATGAAGATCTTTTATGATCGATCAAAGAACGGGGCGAGGACAAATATAAAAGACCAAAGCAATTCTCTATGTGGGCAGATGGAAGCCACGCATATGTATATTTCATGGTAGATTTGGCTCATGCAAAGACCTTTGCGAAAAGTAATGATTAAAAAACTCAGCGTAGATGTAGTTTTTAGTATGGTGATGGAGGAAATGAGGTATTAAAGTTCGTATATGGTGTTTAAGGAGAAGAAGCGCCGTTTCTTTGAACGATAGACGAGAGGAGGAGGGAATTGTATTGGTATGAAACCACTCTATTAAGAGTGTATCTCCTTCATGTGAGTCTGCATAATCTTTTTTTCTGAGAGGACTAGGTTGGATGGAGTATGAAGCATAACTAAACCATACAGGGAGTTAAGACGTCCATATTGGTCGAGTAAGAGGGATAGAAGAGTATTTACTGAGGTAATGCCACGGGTTCGCGTGATTCGTCTATGGATGTGAGGGGTGACTGAGGTTGGATGATAATAAACTATTAATGGTCTTATTGGATTTAAATGAGTCGGGTTTGGAGGTAGGGGTTCCAAGATGAGTCATAGTTCTCAGCGGTGAGAGCAATAATGTGGAAAAATAATTAAAAATTTGCAAGAGGGTTTATTTAGTTATAAACTTGGAGATAATTTATTTAAGGAATAAAAGAGAACATGTATGGAGTATGGAGTATATACAATAATTTTGAGCGCATTATAAAGTTTCTTCAACCTTTTGTTAATCGATTAAACAAATAAAAAAACGTCTCAAATATTTGCTTTTTCTAGTCCCTCACGCCATAATTAGAGGTTATTAATTAATAAAGGCTAATAGATAAAGACAACTGGGATTATATAGTCAAATCCTCTAAGCCCAAATTAAGCTTATTTCTTCGAACTGAGTATGTTCGTTAGTTCCTTTTCAAAAAAGGATAAACGAGGATAAATAAAATTTGTTTTTACGAACAGGAAGGTAACATAATCCTCCAAACCCGATAAAAAAGACCAAGATTAAACATTTATGACGTCTCATGTGATACATGAGTTTGGTGCTTTTCAGCAAGATTTATGATATCAAGATCCAACTAAGTCCAGAACAGTAGGAGGTAACTTATTGTTGTAACTTTTCCAATGAAACTACTTTATTAAACTGTAATAGACAGTTTACGCTGAGACAGACACCATAAAATTAAATGTTTTTCCCTCAATATGTGAAATTTACTAGAGCAAACTTGATAAAAAATGTTTTGGAAACTGACTTCCCTGAATGAATCTTGTTGAATATGTAATTCATCTATTCGGTTTAGGTTTACAGAGCCTATGGGGATCATCTTCCACGGTTTTTAGTTTGTGGCAATCTTTAAAGAGATTCTTCTTATTATGTTTGTCTGGTTTAGGCAATATCAGAGCTGAATATACAACAGGCGGACACCTCAGCTAAAACGAAAGTGGGTTTTAGCTTGTGTCGGAGATTCAAACGTAGATATAATATTATTGAGAAATTAAAGTGCCCTAGTGCCTTGTTTGGTTATGAATGTCTAAGCTATAGGGACCTCGGCGTAATTACTCGCTTGCAGAAATTAGTTCACAAGGAAACTATTTTCCGGAGAAGGCAAAAAGTTATTCTAATACTATCAGTCAGCTCACAAATGAAGTTTGCCTCTTTCTTCGCCTAACGGCGACAACATGGTACTGGAACAGAAGTGTTTTTGTGATCACTCGATGAAATTTGTATGTGTATGGTTAGTATATAGAAAAAGTGAAGTATTTCAAAGGTTAAGGAAGGTTCTACAGTTCGGCTTTATTTCATCTAAATAAACAATTACAGAACATATGTATACAAAGAAAATAATACATGTAATGAATGCACTCACATAAGCACACACAAATATAGGCACATGTACATTTCACAAACAAATAATTAATATAATTGGCATAATGTTGGTTTCACAAACCTAGGAGTTCAGTTAGTAGAGGAACTGCAAACTCTTCATCTCCATACATTATGCATTCCCTCGCACCTTACGACACACTACATATCTGTTTTAATTTTATTTAATATTCACCCTAAAGAAACAGGTTAGTTATGAACATAATTAATTACCTACAACTTAATAAATTATAACAAAAGGTTAACATCCCACACTGCACTAATTCAACCTCCCATGTAGATCGCTCATCGTGCGCTCCATTTAAAGTTAAGCTTCATAGAGTTTCTCAAACAATCCCAAAAGGAAGTCTATCCATTGACATTTTTAATCCATACATGTTGCTGTATCGGAAAACTTATTTTTTTAAATTATTTCCATTGGTGTTTATGCTAAAATTAAATAACAGGTAGAAGAAATCAAGAACCAAAATAGAATTGGATCAATTGAACCTTTCAAAACGAACGTAAATCTTTCTAATTGTATTGGTCTGTGTCTATGCTAAATAATTTTAACAGATTGTAAAATCAAGAAATCTTGATTTATTCCATCTATAAAATTAACTTAGCCAAGACACCGATAGAAATAATTATAAAAATTTTCGTTCTCTTTGAAAGCAAGACGTGTGTTAAAAATGGCTAATTGATATAACTCTTTTGGGAATGTTAGAGAAGCTTTTTGAATCCTACCCTTACTTAGAGGAAAAGAGGAGCCTCCCACATAGGGTACAAGTAGTGTTGTGAGTTATATTTTGCGATATAGTAACCACACTAACTGTTTTTTAATACTTCCATATATATGTATTTAAGTCCTTAGAGGGCTGGGGGATGGGGCAAACAAACACAATATAAACTTCACGAGGGAGTTTGTGAGGAAAACCTCAGTATTTCGGGATCATTCGACCAGATAGTTTGATGAGTATCAGCAACAACGACTGACTCCTTAGAACGGTCTTGCTCCATGAAAATGGTTGACTACGTATTACAAAAAGCTTTTGTTGTCAACCTTTAGATGATCCGTGAAAGGTGGTTTAAATGCAACATAGAAAAAGGGATTGATTAACTTGCTGAGTTCTTAAGTGATGCTTGCCCAATGTAGAAATAGGTTCTTTCTTTAGCAACAAGGGCATAGCTTCTGCCTAGTAGGCAATACTAGTGGTTGGATCAATGAGATGTATTTTTTAACCTTAGATGTCATTTTGTAAATCTTAATGTGAATTTGTCCGCGTCTATTTATATAACTAGCAAGAATGGAAAAACACTACATGCTCCATTGCTATCTTCGAAATTCAGTGGGCATCCCGTCTTGCACACGGAGCTGTGGTCTCAGTTATACAAAGCTTTGGAAAAGTAAACTTCCAATGGACCTGGTTCAAAACCTTTAAAATGGATATGTGTATAAGGTACAGAACACTCATTACCGAAAATGACAGAGACTTTAATAAGAAAAATAAGGAAGAATTTCCAATTCAATGAGAAAAGGAAGTTTTGTAATCCAACATGAGAATATTTCGTGAATGGGAAAAAGGACGGAGCGTTATAGAGAAAAGAATTCTTCTGAATTAGCAAGGTTAGAAGTGGTAAAAATTATTAGAAATTAGGACTCGATTCTTTCTAATCACAAATATTAGATCAGAATAAAAATACTATGGAGACAAGGTCAACTCATAAATTTGCTTCTTAAGTCGAAGATCTTTACGTATTTTTCCTAAATATCTAATGACAAAATCTAGTAAAACTCCGGGATATAAAATATGTTTCCTATTCAAATCGACTTCTTTTGAGAGAGTTAATCTTGTATATTCAAACCAAAGCAAGAGCAGGAAATAGACATATAAATATGCGAACTAATAAATTCCACGAAGCATATTTACATCAGTTAATCTACCTTGAACCGCCCTACACTTTTAAAAGTTATGGCTTTTTCTTCCTTCAATCCTACTTAATTAACGCATTCTCCTTTCATGGCGAAGAAATAATCATCATAACATAGTACCCACAAAATCTTACCTTCACATATACCATATCCACAACTACAATGGCTTTAGAATATATGTCTGTAATACATTAAAATGTTTATATTCATACAATCCTGCTTTTCTCTGCATCCTCCCTACAGCGTATGTCCACTATTTAAAATATGTTACTTCGAAGAATAATAATGAATGAATCTATTTTATATAAGCATCAATATCCCAATTTAGGATGAAAATTTGATAATGTCCATTTTTATACCTCTTTCGAGCATTATATTAAAATTGACCATATGTTTGGTTCTTTCAGTTAGAATCTCGGTATGTCTCGTTTGAACAACATAAGCATCTGGTTGAAATCGGTGGTCGAAATTTGTAACTAGTTAAAAATATACAACAATTAGGTAGAAAGATTCACGATATCAAAGTATAGCCATTTGTTTACGTAATTAACTTATAGCTCTCCTTCTCACTTCTTCCAGATTATTATTTTTTCAACATATTTTGGTTGTTTTGTATAGGTAAATGCTTCTGTATTCGTTTAATCAATAAATCATACCAATAAACCTTTGTCTGGTTGTCTATCGATAAAGATAAGAAAATAGATCAAAGAAAAAAAAACGTAAATAAATGTTTGATGTTGAGAGAGTGATAAAAGAGAATATACGCATATGTGAACACATGATGAAAATAAATACCTAATTCCCCTCCCATATATATATGGCCGAGTTCTCTTCTAGAGCACTTCGCTATTCTCGATTACATTCAGGAAAATCAAACTTTTATTCTTCCAAAAATAAATTAGCAGGATCTTTTTAGGTTTAAAATATCGTCTGCCGCGTACCAGCAAGGGAATAATCGTCTAGATGATTAAATAGGGTTATTTATTTTCAAAATATGAAGGGCAGTAACAAGAAACCATAAAAAAAATAATCAAAACCCAGCTCCACCAGAGGGAGGCTCGTCTACCTTGGGCGCCTGATCATGCAGCGAAAAAAATGACTAGTTGCTATGGATGAGGTCCTACTCGTGCGAAAACTTAACAATGCCACAATCCAGAGTATAAGGGACACGCACCAGAGACCATTCTCCACCCGGTAATGAGACAAATATCGTGCGGAAAGATCCGGAAGACTGAAACATTCTTCTGCAAATTATCGGACAGTCTGTGAGATGAAGTACTCGTAACCCTAAAGTCCAGATGAGCGCTCCATCAAATGGTGCGATGCCCATGAGTATGCCCGATTCGAAGATGACCAAAAACGACTTAAAGCCTTAAAAGTATTAGAGTATAGATCCACGGGAACAATCACGGGGCAACTTAGGATTTATGTCAGCCATGTGCCATCTTTTTTGTTGTGCACTCAGAAGTTCTGAATTAATTCTTGCCATGTAGTCAGAGAAGAAAAAGATGCTGGGAGTGACCCGCTGCGGGCAGACTATTTGGCGCCTCATTTGCTCACTAACTCTATATTTGTAGGACCTAAGAAGAAGATAACCAACAAACGTGTCTTCGCGTATTCTGCGGACCAGAGGGTGGCGAAGATTCCAATGCCTCGGGGGAACTCAATGTTCTCTATGAGTAGCTATAGATCCCAATTTACTATCCAAACTAGACTTGGTTGTGATCTTCCTTACAATGCAATGTATTGCCATCACCTTGGTCGTAAGATAGATGCAGTAATCGAACGAGCGCCGCTAACTTTAAACGGGAAAAGGATGCGTAGAAACCCCTTCCTTCTTCATATTTATAGCCAACGTTGTACACCGACGAAGCTACAACGTGACAAAATGTGTATTCCAAGAAGTACGATCGCCGTACTTTTGGTAATATAGAACTTATTGATGAGCGGCGTGGCAGGAAATTATCAACAGTGGTGCCCTCCTTGGTAATGTTCTATGTAATGTCTAGCCCCAAAAGTTTTATGGTATGATTCGCCCCTAAATATGTTATATCCACTATTAGATCAGTTGCTAATCGAGAGAAAAGCTGGGCTCGCTCTTGACGTGCATAATTCACTTTACAAGCTGCTAAACGAGCGCCATCTCCCTAAACATTGACAAGCAGACTCTCTACAGTGGATGTGATTAAGGCGTTGGTCACCACAGGGAGATCAGTGTGTTGAATCGAGTTCAATATCGGTAATTCACGTTCAGGTAAGGATTCATAAACCTGAATTCTAAGTATAACTTTAAGCGAGCAACTGTGCGGTAAAAATTAAAATGTAGACCTATCAACAACTCAAGTGATAAAGCCACGTAAAGAAAAAGGTCCAGTAAGCGTGTACAAGAGATCCTAAGATCATAAGTACTCATGCAACCTAGGAAGCCTTAATTCCACTCACATTCATTTAAAATTAATGGATGAAGTAAAGTTTACAGAAGAAAAACATACACAAAAACAAGGCGCACCTATAATACAAAAGTATTGTGCCCTTCTTGATAGGAGAAGGATTGAGGAAAACGATAAAAATAAACCTTCCCAATCGGTGTTGATTATTCTTTCTTGAAGTCATCTATACAAATGAAAAGCAGTAAAATTTGAACATAAAATTTAAAACCTAAGAAATATTCCCGACTAAAGGAATACGTAACATAGAGGCACAATGGACTTGAAATCTATACCTATTTGACCATCAGGAGGCCGTAGGACACAAGGGTCCACTATTCTTGAACTTAGATTCAGGTATGACTGTTTTTTACTAGGTATGTACCCATATATTCAGCTATATGAACCATTTTTTCATGTGCTATAAAAAATTATTCTGAGCATAAAAAAGAAATCATCAATAAAAAATTAGACGTCGCTTTAAAAAAAACGTATAATTATATATTTTTCCACCTAAAGCAGGTTCTTTTTATTGATCCCTTTGCTAATAAAGGATCCAGTTGAGGATTTATTTCATTTATCTTCTGCGTTTCATCTAAATATTTTCCCGCTAATTTGCACTTCAGAATATATTTCTTTTTACAATATCTATTATACATTTCCATGTTTTTTTATGGGTGGAGGGAGGGTTAACCTTAAGGTTAACCCTTAAGGTGTTCGCGGAACTCAGCGTCATGTGTGGCCAAAGCTTACCCTACCTCTCCTTATTCCTCTAACTCTCTACCTCATCTTTTTGTATTAACTCACTTTCACCCTGCCTCCATCTTTCCATCCACCCTTTTGCTCCCTTCTTCTACTGCTTATGGATCTACTCGATCATGCCTCAGAGACCAAAAGAAACTGCACATGAATAACTCCTACAACCCAATGTTAGGTGTGATCACCCTAAACGCACTCAAGTCACTCATGAAGCCGGATCTTGCCTACCGAGTTTTTCGAAAGGGTAGTGGAGAAGGCGCATCACAACCTACCGAGTTTTTCGAAAGGGTAGCGGAGAAGGCGCATCACAACCTACCAAGTGATAACAGCTGTATCTATTTAAAATACTGTCACAGTCAGAAATGGCGAATCTTTTTCTTACGACCATATATACACACTCTCTAACAAAAAATATATATAATGAAAGCTCGTCAAACTACAACAGAGCAAATAACCTAAAACATCTACCAGTCCAGCATGATGATCAAGCTAAGTAACGCTGAAACGAATGAAAGCAACCGAAGCTGCGCCATATACTTCCGCGAGTGCCTGCCGTCCTTGAAAGGAGAGGCTCAACTAAAATTCAATCTAAACCAAAGCCGAAGCAAAGCCGTCGTCAAACCTAAAACAGAAAGGACATAAAAGTTCTACATATATTAACAATCCAACCATTACATCTGAAAAAGCCTTCATAACACCTACGGTAAACGTTCCTAAGTTTAAACCACTAAGCAAAGAACTATCTAACGTAGCCTTCGATTACACGACCATCTCTATTAGATTTCTCCAATAAAATATACGCGTCCTAAGCGCTAACTACGAAAATCTACAAGACATCGTCCAAAAATTCCAATAAATATGCAAAGAAGCCAAAACTAGCTCCTTCAATCAAACTACAGTTGCTACTTTCAGCCTGATGACTCGGTCAAAGGTAAACCATGTTTTGTAAAGAAAATTACTCCCCCTTACACCCCCAACAACTTTCTATTTCAGTCAACGCCCTCGCAGCCAATGCAGAAAACCTCTGACTATTCATTGGATTTGTTTTTCCCCAAAACCCCCTTCTCACCGGGAGACTTCGAACAACTCATCGAACAACTTCGAAATACCTTTTGTCATGACACCAGAAAATAACAGACGAGACAATACAATCTTATATCTCGTAGAACGTCACTATCTATAAGTTTTCAATATTACAGAAGCACTCCATTACAATCAGCAAAGTAACAGCTTCTGCCATATAGACCTCTGTTCTTTCAACCAGTTTTCCAACAGAATTGTTCTTGTCTGTTCATAAAAAGCTTTGCAGGAGCTTTCACTAACCCTACTAGTAGTGCACCGACGTTTGATCTAAAACAAAGCAAACTGGTTAGCTTTTGGATCAGCCACCCTCAATATTATCAACATCCTTGACACACCTATTAACCAAGCAGATATCCAGCGCTTCATCCAAAAGCTATACGCAATCACTGCTCAACATATCGCATCCTTCAAGCCAACGGAACCCCACCCAATGCTGGAACAAAAAATGGGAAAAAGCCAAAACAGAGCGCAACAGAAAAAATATTTACTCAAGACTTAATCACCCAATCTCCTCTCCCCGAGCCAATATGGATATAAACGCCACCATTCAACCCTTGACCCTTTAACTATTTTGAAAAACAATATTTGCCTGGCAATCTCGGAGAGAAAAATATTAACTGCAGTCTTGTTTGATCTAAAAAAGCTTACGAGTCTGTGTGTCAACGGCACATCTTAGAACAATTACACAGACTACGCTTTTAAGGCTACCTGCCTATTTTTATCCGCAACTTTCTATCCAAACTACGGTTTTAAATATTTCACTCTCCAACTTCTCACACCCATTAGATATTCATTCTATGTAAACGATTTTATCATCTGGCTCTCATATACAAATGCAATCGCGGTCATCGAACTAATCCAAACCACCATCAACGTAATAGCAGACTACACCACCAACCGTGGATTCATGGTATTGCCCGAAAAGACTACAGCAATAACATTCTCCATGAAAAACGGAACCACACTCTTCCACTCAAAATACAAGCAGAGTTAATCTTACTGAAACACAAGTCAGATTCCTAGGCTTGACCTTTGACAGAAAAATGAAATAGGGGCCACATATTACAGACCAGCGAAGACGCTCTAGCTCAAAAATACACCTCTTGTCGAAATATTGGAAATATTGATTTTTCATGACTCCTATTACACTATTGTTTTTTTTTAGCATTTTTGGCTTGAAAAAAAAACAAAAAACGTACGCGGTTCTTATTAATAATTGCCCTAACTTTTGAAGTGTAATGTCTAAAGCTATGAAAATCGGTATTTCGGAAATATAATGCGGCTAAAATAGCAACGGTTTGCCAATTAATATTTTGGAATTAAAATCACCAAATGTTAGGGCAATTTTTCTTATGAATTTGATCAGTAATTTCACTATAGAGCTCGGCATCTACCTCTGTATTAAAAGAAGAGCCTCTATATACCAGAATAATGTTAAGATTTTGATTATTTAATTGTAATGTGACTCCGAGTAATTCAAACTTTAAATTGATTTGTACTTCGGTAGGAAACAAACTCATTCCTAAAATACATAATTACCTTCCATCCAATTGTGCCCCCAATTATTCTATATTGTTTAAACATTTTGAAATCTACAACTTCAAATTCTGAAACGTAATCTCTCGTGTCACTATGAATCCATGTTTCCTAAATTCCTATTATATCATGGTGTTATGTAATAATAATGGATAAAAAATCATTAAACTTATTAAGTATGGACCTAGCATTGAGAAGGCCTTTTAGGGTTTTGAGGTCTTTGAGTGTTATATCTTGTCTCTGGCGTTTTTCCGAATGCTCTTTTTTCATAATTAATTGCATTTTTTTAAATAAATTATTTTCTTTATGGTGTCAAAATTAGGTTTCTAAGCTTCATTACTTTCATTTAGTCAGTTTATTTCGTTTTAGTTTTATTTTAAATTATACAGAAGTGATAAACACACTGGTTTATGTATTTTACATTACTTACGAGGAATATAGTTTACCACTAGCTGATACCACAGTTCGTACAAATGGATTTTAATTTAAGCTTGGGTGCCATTTGAGTTTTGAGCGATATACTTATCAGCGATGGGAAATGTGCTTGTCATTGAAAGTAGGGTCGAATGCACGGGACCGCTGTACAGAGTTAAAGGAAACTAATAAAAATTGAATAAATTATAATAGAGGTTAATTAAATATTTAGCACTGAGAATAAGAGTCGAAAATGGAGGAAGATGAGTGTTCTTTTGGTTTGTTTATTTAAAAAAATGTTTGCAAGTAGCGACTAAATTGAAAATCTGAAAACGGCTGCAGTCGTTGTGAAATAGTATAAATATAGACTTTAGAAATAGGCCTGGGAAAGAAGGAAATAAAATAAAACGAAATGCAGAGATCAAAATAAAATAAACTCCACTTCTCTTTATTCAATGAAGGAAGCACAAATTGGGTGTTTAAAGAGCAGAAGAAAATAGTTTTAGAAGAATACAAGGATAATAGACAATATATACCTCTCATTGTATATCCTTAAATGAGTAATAACTAAATTTACAGCATAAATTAATACACAAATTAGGGCTTCACATATTTTTTTCTTTTAGAATGGGTGAAAGGAAGCACGTGTTTTGACAGACACAGGAAGACGGAGGCAATTAAAAATAGATTAGCACAGAGAAAAAACTATATTAATTCACTATTTATTTTCTTAAAACTCATGATTAATTGCACTAATTATATGCACTTATAAATAAAACACTGCACTGCACTGCACAAGTTAGGAAGGTAATATTATTTTGGCTGAGAGCAAGACTTACCACATCTGTCTGCCATAACTTAACATAATTAAGCGTATGACAAATACAGCAAAGGCCTATCAGAGTTCTTCCGAGCCAACACCTACCCTATAATATAATATATACAATATATACAAAAATCCTTCTGCATCCACAGGAATGTGTTCCGAAGATCACTCCCAAAACGATATCGATAGGAGCTGCCTCGTATAGGCTATTTATTGATTAGCTTTTTGAGACTCCTTCGTTTCTTATGTTCTTATTATAATATGTAATTTGCCCCAAGTATTCATAAACCATAATAACCTACTCTCCTCATATACCCATCTAACCTGTGCTTGAAAACATTTTAATTCTGACTGGTTATTTTCTCCTCTTGTCATCCATTCCAGTAATTACTTTCTCACAACAAACTTACACATCTGGTTTGTTTTTTAATTTTCAAGTAATGGTCCCTGTCGAAGTATAGCCAAGTGTACGGGAATATGCGCAAACAGTCTCTAAGGTAGGCTAAGCAAGGCGATAACTGTTATTGTTCTAAGAGTGCAAATTGAATAAATAGCTGTAGCCTTGTGACCAAGAAATATTCCAAACACAACGACAAAAATAGATTTTAATACACACTAAATAAAAAGCACAACAATAAATATAGATATACTCGTATATGGGTACATGAATAAGACGAAATTAGGTTCCAAATACTAATTAGATAACCAGGGTTATTGAATGGTTATAAGGGGAGGTTTAGGGTACTGCGTGATTTAATTCCTTTAAACCTCGAAAGTAAAGCGGGGCAAACTTGGGGTGAGGTCTTGGTGACCTTGATTACTCACGGGGGAAGCCGAAAACAAGCAGCGGGTGGGGCTACTTTCTCGAAACTTTTTTTTGCCAGATGTCAAGATGTCACCGGACAAACTTCGATTGGGGAGGGGAGGTGACTTCTCCAAACTTGGGTCAAGCGAGCTATCGGGCCTCTTGTCATCAAGAGGTCACCGGTCGAACTTCGAAAAGAGGCGTAGAAGATGATTTCTCCACACTTGGCTTGAGCGAGCTAACGGGCCTCTTGTCATCAAGAGGTCACCAGAAGAAATTCGGAGGACGGTTTCTCCAATCCTTGATCCGATGGTGGTTGATAAAGGCTGACGTTGCCTCACGAGCCTCTTCTCCCTGACCCGAAGATACGGGTGTGATATCAAGCTCTTCCGTGGCTTGCGACCGTTACTCACACTTCTGGAGAGAGAGCTTCGTTGAATCGAACTCCTTCCGGGGAAGTGTCGTCTAACCAAATATATCTGTACTCTTGGGGAGGGTACATATATACCCGGAGTTCTCCAAATAAGGGAAAGAGATTGAAGCCTTCTCGAACCCTCGTTATCGGCCGTGAGAACCGAGCGTCTCCTTGCGGGAAAAAGTAAAAGACAGCGATCAGCGGCTGGAGCCATAAAAGCTGTTCGCGGCGAACCTACAAAATAGATGAGTAATCTCCCGACCCGAGGGGGGGGGGGCAGGGGAGAGAAGATTGAGACGGCGGTGAGGTAGTCTTCAATTTCAGCGTCATGCCTCGGTGAGAACTTTTTCGGTGACCTGGCGGCAAGTCCCAAAAGGATGAATTCGGAGGGCGGGGGGAGTAACGGCTAGCTTTCTCTCCCGAAGTAATATCTTAGGAGGTGGAGAAATACTATTATTCTAGCGGATCCCTAAACAGACCCAAGTCCTATTACTACCTTCAAACTCAAAGAACTTGCTAAAATCCAACTTATCCATCCCAGAACACATTTTAAATAGCTCAATCGTATCGCCTCTCATGCACCTTATTTCAAATGAGAACATATTTAGTACCCACAAGGTGTTTCAGGAAAGGTATCATCTTTCTTGCCCTCCTTTGCACTGAATCTAGAAGGTTGCTTTCATGTCTAAAGTAGGGTGACCATGCTTTTCTACAATATTCTAAATTTAGCCTGCAAATATGAGTTATATACTTGTAGTTTAAAGATAACCTTACTCTTGTAACCAAAATTTCTCTTAATGAAGCCCAACACGCTATTTGCTCTATTTTTTGCCTCATTATACCGTTTAGAAAACCTTAGCGATCTATCTATCTATCTATAACGTCCTTTTCTCATCTACTACATTCAACTAAATTCTCTATTCTCTCTTCCCATGCAAATAGCTTTACATGAGATACATTGACATGCCATAAAATGTATCAAAGTTTCTATTGACAAAAACCAACACGCTTGAAGGGAATAAAAGAGCAGGAACAGAATACCGACAGCGAGAGATAAAGCGCCGGTCTTGTTACATAAAAATGTGTTTGACTTGACACAAATCTCCTGTTGTTGATCTTAAGATGGCCAGTGAAAGATGGTCCTTCTGAAAAACCAAAAATAAATGATTGATGAATTTTTTGAGTTCTTGAGTGATGCCTTACCGAAGAAAAAAAAAAGGTTTGATTTTCAGTTACAAGAGAAAAGTTACCGCCTAGTTAAAAGGGTATGGTTACCGGATGTATGGGAGGACAGCGGGAGGTTTGTCGTTTCTGAGCATAATTTTTCTCTTGTATTTATTTCCTTTTCCATACTCTCATTAAAAGTTCCAAGCTTTATTAAGTATACGTTTTCACGTACGTTCTAAATTGGCTCGTCATTTTAATTGCTTTATCTTCTGTAAAAGTCTTCATGATAACTTTGATTTACTCTTGTTTTTGATTAATTTTATCTTGCTCGTGAGTAATCTGTGATAAAAGAGCTAAGAACTTATATTTTATTAAAGAAACTGTCCTTGTTGAAGTCTAGGCATCTTCCTAATATTACGTTTTGGAAAAGTAATTTCGCTTCTCTCCCACTTCTCTTTCCTTGTCAGCTCTCACGTTATTTTACCTTGCCTGTTCACATGTTCTCTTTCCTCCTCTGCTCCTAACTTCTCTTCCCTCAACAGCTTCGACATTCTCTTTCCTATTCTGCTCCGACCTTTTTTCCCTTTTCTGCTCCCACGTTCTCTTCTCTCGTCTGCTCCCACGTTCTCTTCCCTCATCTGTTCTCACGTTTTCTTCTCTTATCTTCTTCCACTTTCTTTTCCCTCATCTGCTCCTACGTTCTCTTCCCTCGTCTAGGCCCACGTTCTCTTACCTCATCTGCTCTTAAGTCCTCTTCCCTTATCTGCCCTCAAGTCTTTTTCACTCATATGCTTCTAAGGTTTTCTTCCCTAGTGTGTTCCCAAGTTCTCTTTCCTTATCTTCTTCCATTTTCTCTTCCCTCATCTGCTCCTACATTTTCTTTCCTCTTTTGTTCCCAGGTTCTCTATCCTCGTTTGCTCCCACATTCTTTTACCTCGTCTGCTTTAAATAATTGTAATGCAATTTAGTGGTTTGTTCAACCCAATTTTTGAGGCGCATTCAGCCATTGCGGCAGCAAGTGAAATGTGTGCGTGTACGGAACAACGAAACCTCGTTCGGGTAACTCAATAAAATACATAGTAATAGTGATTCTAGTGCAGGGTTTCTCAACCTTTCCTCTCCTATCTTCCCGTTTGCTATTTTCAAGCGCAATCTCCACAGCTCCACCGAGCTGCAAACATATCAAAAAGATTCTCTACTTAAGTTCTTTATTTAATATTATCATTGTGGCTGATGGTTTGCTACTAGGTATTTAATATTTGGATTGAAATTATAAGTTTTATTCTTGTCTCTTTAAATTCATTTATAATTTGTTATTTTTTCTTTTGTCAAGAATTTATTGGCTGCACTCTATCCACATTTAAAAAAATTCAAAGTTGGAAAATAATTTTATAACCATTTCACATATGTTCGGAAACAGCTGTTGGCTACATTTGACAGCCATAATTCAGTTATTTCACCTCTTTTTACTTGCATTAATCATTTTATTTTAGTTAAAAACATTCATCTTGGATGTTCTCCCTGTTTGATTCTAGATAACAGCTGAAAAAATATATCATCCATGGCTGATTTTCGAAAGGAAATAAATCTGAAAATTGGATATGTATTCTGAATATCAGTTTGTTCTGAGAGATGAACCATTATTTCTGTTAACTAAGCTTTGCTATTCCAATACTTTTCTGAGAAGAAAAGTAGTTTTTAGGAAATATTCCATATATAATTTTTACTTTGGGATACATATTTCGAAAGGAATTGTTTTTCATCCTAAATCCTAAAAACTGCGTCTTTATTTTGATTTTAAAGCTCCATACGTCTACAATCAAGTGATGTGCATAATTTAACTTAAAGCTGGAGTGAAACTTCATTGAACTTTCGAAAAATCCATGCTAAAAAGTTGATGCCAAAGTTTTGGTTCCTCCCCACCCCCTCCCTTCACTTTGCAATAATTTAACTATTGTATCACATAGGCTTACAAATTTGGCCAATGAGTTTCCTTTTGAAAGCAATTGCAGAATGTCTCATGAGCTGCTCTTTGCTATTTGGGTCAAACTTTCAAAAAAGTCAGTTATATTTACTGTGGTTTAATTTTATTAACTATTTTAATAATTATTTTTAATGACTCATGAAGATCAAAACTAATATTTTTTGCTCCTAAATGATGATGATATAGCAACTTTTCCCTCTAATAGCCATTTGGCTACATAAGATTTGCCTCCTCTTTTTCACTCGTTTAATTGAGATATTGGTAAGTAAACATTGTTTCTTTATTATTATTATCTTTGCATTTATAAGTCAATTATAATATAGAATAGGTATTTTGTTCAAACTGCGAAAAGTATGATATAATACAAGAATTTTGATTAGAGGCCAACAATTTTATTGAGTGGCACAGTTAAGACGAATAGAGAGCAGGATGAATGCAAAATTATTCTTTTGGACATTACCCATTCCTAGACAACGAAATTATGCTGAGGAATGAGATTATGGTTTGGACAATGACGACGATATGAATGATCCAGACTTTCGTTATTTTATGGATAGGAACAATACAAATGAAAGCGATGACGGGGACGTTGATGACTCAAATAATTATATCCAAAAACAAATCAAGTGCTTCTAGTCAACAGGCAAAGAATCCACGTGTCAAATCTGGTAGAGTCGGTGGCCCAATACGAGTCCCTCCCAAGAACACCTTGGAGAAATTGAGTTTTTGATAAACTCTATCCACCAAAGCCTTTTATACCTAGCCAGCTGTTATTATCGTTAATTTGTGTTTTTACACCTGGAATTGATATCCACATTGAGCTTCAGACAAAGTGGACTTAGTTCAATAGTTGATCATGACAGAGGAAGCTGGAAGCTAAATATTTGTTGCAATGTTAAATTATATGTGGATATGGCAATTACCATTAGTTAATGTTTAGTGGACCGTGTAACTGCGTTACCCATAGTAATTTAACTTACTAGTATTAAGAGGTTTAAATGCCTCAAAATTAGGCCACTATTTGAAATGTTTCGTGAACAGTGTAATAAGATAGAAATCAGCAAATAGCATAGTATAGATGAAGAAATGGTGCTATACAAAGGTACTAGGACAGAATAACTACGGAAATATGTGAAGAGTAAGTAAGCCCCGCAAATAGGGATACAAAATACTTTGCTAGTCCATCTAGTGTGGAATCACACGTGATCTCTTATACCACGGAGAAACACCATTTTGTAATAAAAATGAGAAAAACCTTTTGCCTGAAGATTTTTTTTATTTCTGTTCTGTTCTGTTCCTTGACAACTTTCCTACTAGTTGCAATCTCTTCACAAAGATTCTAACATATCAAAACACTTAGTAGAGTGAGAAAAACAATAAATGGTGTAGAAATTTGTAGTCAGAAAATAATTAAGATTAAATGATCGATGTCATTTTGATTTCCGCTCCTCAGAACACGTAATTACAATTAAATGACATGGCAAAAATCTGTACCTCTACCAAGAACTGCAATAGGAGGTGAACCTGTTGGATTTGTAAAATAGTATGGCAATGAAACTAAATGCAAAGTAAACATGTCGTCCCTTTATTGTCTTAACTTACTGCAAACATAGCGAAACAAAATACAGCAAAAAATACAGCAAATGGAGCGCTAAGATACATTAAGAGGAATGTTAGCCACAAGAGTAAAGAAGTAATCCTTAAACTCTACAACTCATGCCAGGCTACATTCAGAGTACTTCATACAAGCATGGTTACTACATTTTGTACGTGATATCAACCTGGTAGATTCAGTACAAAGGAGAGCAATAAGAAATAATACCTTCCCTGAAGCACCTTGAATATGGAGATAGACTGAGGGTACTAAATAGGTTTTCATTTGAAAGAAAGTTTGTGAGAGATATGATCGAGCTTTTTAAAATCTGTTCTAAGTTTGATTTTAAATAGTAGTAATAGGCCTTGGGATTAATATTTGAAAACTAAAAAAACAGAGGTGCCGGTTGGATGTTAGAAAATATTTTTTCACCAACAGAGTAATAAATTACTGGAATAGTTTGCCACTCGAGAGAGTAGACAGTCCAAACTTAAATGATTTCAAGGCCAGATTGGATAATTATATGAGGAGGGAGGGTTGATTTTGGGGGGATGGGGGTGTTATTCTGGACAGATTCCTGAGGATGCAGTTTTGTATTATTGTATATTATGATTGATTTGGATTTTGACAATTCTTGATGATGATGCCTTTGGTTTTTGACACATTCCTGTGGATGGTTCAAATTATATATGGATGCAGTTTGTGATAGGGATTTGATGGATTCGGATGACCTTTGGTAGTCCATTGTGGCTTTTGTCATCCGTGTAATTATGTTATGTTATTTATTAACATTTCGTATAAGCTAATAGCTTTGTATGACACCCAAAAAATCACACCAATAATATCTCTTACTCTTGTCTTAGCTTACTACAAACATATCGGGGGTATTAACCTTTCTGCTAAGCTAGTAGCTTTGTATGACACCAAAAACGTCACACCTATCTTTCTTCCACTGTTCGAAAATATTTTAGATACTTCTGTAACTAATAGTTGTCTTTTGTACCAGCGGCAAGCCTCAATCCTGAATGAAATATTCATGAAGTGACGAACATTCACTGTGAAAATGATACTACCTCGATCAAGGTGAACATAACGTGAGTGTTGGAAGACATTTGTTAAAAGTATCACTTCCAAAGGCATATACTAAAAGACTCTCAACAAAAGAGTCCTATCAACTGAAGCTTTGTGTGACTGCATTGATCATTGTACAATGCTCATAGGATCAGGAGCTCAGTCAATGGTGCAATATGCTCACTGGCACAAAGGGGTATCTGGAATTAAATGCGCAAAATGAGATGTGTTTCTGTTTAATATATAGAAGAGAAAATGTTTTGCAGAATATCATAAATATAAAAACATTTTTAAAAAAGTACTATTTAATTTGTAAGGAATGGTCTTTAGCCAGATGAGACTCAGTTTTATTTGTAAGCAGTGTTCTAAGGATATTTTAATCTTTTCTTGTATTTATATTAAATAAGCTTAGATTGTTATATATTGTCAATACATCATATACACATTGCTAAAATGATAAGGTAAATAAAATTTTGGTGCAGCTAGCAAGCTCTGGCAACCCCATGATGGAGAGTACTGGCAACCTCTAGCCATTCGTAGCCTAGTAATTCTTGACCTCTAGGGAGAAGCAGATTATTGCCATTCACAAAACCCTTTTGCTCGGCTGCCACCTTCGCTCCACGCCAAGTGCCAGCTTTCATATCAACCTACAAGAAAGCTCTCCATTTACGTAAGCTACAAGGCACCTGACTTGAGGAAAACAAGAAGAATTCCAACCATACACTGTGTTAATAAAGACAAATTATGACTGTGTGTACATAATTAGTCGCTTTATTTGAGCGGTTGATGACGCAATGAAATAAGAAGGAGATTTTGATGTTATTGTTAATTTCACCCCAGAAGCTGATGACCTATGCTACTTCCAAACACTCGGGAGATTAAAGGAGAAGGCTTTGGTCCTACATTCTTTGATGTAGTCTCCAACGTTACTACAATTTTAGTGGTGTTAATTACATGTAGGAGAGCTGAAGCAGCAATCTGAACAACCATTAACCCAGTCTGGAGGGTTGTGTCAATGTTGGAATAAGATCTGTGATCCAGAACCTGGGAAAATACCAACCTTTCAAGTTCTTTATAAAGGGACGGGAGTTGTGAGATTTTGCGATACCTTACTAGCTCATTTGAGTTCAGGTTATTTTTCTTAAGGATTGGTCGAAAGCAGATAGTAACACACCTAAAGATTATGGGAGTTTACCCTCTGGCGGCAGCTAGCAAGGAAACAACCACAAAAATTATAAAGAAGTCTATCTTTAGGCTAAAAAATTCAACGAGAGAAAGGGGACAAATCAACAAAGTAAAACTGACATAATTTATAAAAAAATAAGCACTTTCAGGTACCGAGGGAGTCCCTCCTCTCTCGGAACCTGAGCATGCACCTAATAACTAAAATGATTAAGATGAGACCAGACTCCTCCCAAAGCTCCAATACATCACAATCAGTGGTGCAGGAAACGCGCTCCCCACACAATGGACAAGTGATCACGACTCTACCACACCTACCGATACCGAATTGTTAAATTTACCACTGGGAGATGTAGAAAAATAGGGAGTTTAGGAATTAGAGGGAGTTTAAAGACTTAGAGGAAAAGAGTTGAAAAGAGACCCGGCCTTTTTTCAGTGTGAAGGAGAGAGGTTAGTCCCTCCTCGGGGAATACTGGGAATAGAGGACTGATTTCAGTTGAGTGGAAAAGGTCAATTACCTTCTATCGAAGAAAAGTGTCCAGAAGAATCACAGAGCGGATATAAACTATCTTCTCTGATAATACTGAGGCGTCGGGTGGTCGATCAGCAAGAAGTTTGAACAGTATATTTGGATTTTTTCCTTATCAGCGTGGATACGGCAGGTGCTGGTCTTACGGGTAGACTTCGATTGGTTAGTGTAATAGTGAGTAGGAAGGAAAGCTGTCTGTGTATCATCATCTCGAGCTCACGCAAATTTAATCGGACTCTAAAGGTGAGACGAAGTGCGAGGAAGTAGAGCATAGATATCAAGGCCAGAGGAGAGGGTCCGGGGAAAGAAAAGTAGGGACTCTTTAAGATCAGAAGTAGAGAGCTGCTGTTTACCAATGAAAGAATCGTGGCAACATCTCTGACATCAATTTATGATCATATAGTAGAGCTGATAACGATTATAACACTTGAAGACAGGAGGTATACGAAGGTTTGTTGGTGGAGGAAAACTGAAAGAGAACTAGATGCAAAGAGTCAGAAATTGATATATTCGTATGATTTCTCTCATGAATGATAGTACTATGTAGTGGTAGGTTGTTCCACCCGTATAAGGGTTAGATTTTTTTTAAGTCACACTCTCTCAAAATATTCATTTAGTTCTGAAAAATGATTTTATGGAAATTTGTGAAGTTTATTGAACATCTTAATGTGCCTCAAGCCTTGCAAAGTTTGGCTTTCTTGTGTAAAATCAATAAATGACGTTTATTTTATATTCTGACAAACTTAAGAAAATTATAACCATTTTTTCGGCATTATATGCCGTTGTTTAATAGTTTATATTCAAATTCTTTATTTATAAACGTAATATTATACCGGCATTTAAAGCTTATGGATAATTTCGAAAGTTCCATAAAAACGACATTTCTCGAACATTCACACAAAACAGAGACAATACCTCTGTGATATAACAATTGTGGTTGAAATATTTTTTTTAAACTAGAAGTTCTACTACAGAAAACAAGAGTAGATAAGATTTTATCAGCACTTTCCCAAACCTTTTGGATTTAGCTTACGCTGCCGCAGAAAAATTGATCCAGAAGTCCGAAGATCTTTAACTCTAGCAAGCTCAACGAGAGCCTGAATGAGGGCAAACTATGGCTAGAATAGGCAATGTAACAATGGAGAAAAAAATTGACGTTATGAAAGAGTAGAAAATGAAGAAAAGTGAAAACAAATATGAAAGAAAAAATAACAAGCATATTAAACTTTCTTTTACACTAAAACAAGTGATTGTATTAAATCAGATAGAGATTGTTCCTCCTCTTTTCATGATTCTTATTTCTTGCCAACTTTTCAAGGCAAAACTAAGGGGACTTTAATTGCCCTTAAAAGTCTATCCTGGCAACAGATAGAACCTTCATGAGCAATAGGAAAGCTGTTCATCCACTAAGTCACTAATCAGGAGCCGAGCGATTCAGCATTCTGCTATTCCTGTCAGCTATTAAGCGGCATGATAGCCAGAAAGCAGCACCACCTAAATTCTGCAGTAGCGCATCATAATAAAATTAAAGAATCCCTAGTCAATAAAGTGTTGTTGTTCACGGAGATTGAAAAAATATGCTTGATTTGAATGGTAAGAAAAATGTAACGAGACTGTCAATAATTTTACAAGTATCTGGTCATCGTGTCGAAGAAATTATAGCTTTCCCCCAAAATTCACTTTAAACTGGTGTTCCTCAAGCTGATGTGATCGTTTCTACATTAGGAAATGTCAATCTTCAAGTCTCGGTGAATGCAAGAAACTTTAATACAATATTTGATGTGTATGTTTCTTTATCGAAAATAACCTTAGAAGGGAATTTTTTCTTGTATGCCTCAAAATATATTCGAACTTCAAGTCAAAAGTCTTGCACTTTCCTAATAGAGTTATTATCTATAAGGAAAGAAATCTTGTTGTTTAAGAGATTTCAAGAAAGCTGGAAATCGTTTACTTTTTCATCTTTTGTACCCCTTCAAGAGGAGATGGAAGATGCAAATGTCACTCAGTTGATTTTTTTGGCTACAACAATACATAAAGATGAGCAACCAAGATAAGCTTAACGGGGACTGCTGGAGTGGTGTATTATAGTTCTAGGTGAAATTCCTCCATAAGGTATTAAATTTAAAAGGTATGGAGCAATACAGAGCAAAATGGGTGTCAAAGCTGATCTATGCCATTAAATTATTTCTTTTCTGCCATCATAAGAATATCTCGAACGCTGGTTTATCTTTTCATTGGGAATCTCCTATACCTACTAGATCTAGAATATATAACAAAGCCCAATGAATTACCTTGATCGGGAGCTTGCGGAGGCAGTTCTGAATTTTTTCAAAAGGCATTTGTTGTATTTAGAGGAGAGTTAGTTGCTTTCGGCTTCTTTATTGATGAGGTAAGCATTCACGAGAAAAAAGGAAATGGTAATTGAATTAGAAAAACATGAACATTGTAGGCGTCCTCAGGTATCTAATAATAGAAGAAAGAAACCCTTACATCATTACATTGCAAAAGCAGCAAAAACTTCTCTAGCATACTAAACTGTGGTCTAACCTTTCTAAAGAACGATCTAGTTTCATGGGAAGAGGATAAAAATTACAAAGTAGCAAAACCAATTGTTGGTTCTTTACAAGGCTTGAAAGATACAGCGGAGACAGATGTAGCTATAGGTGAGCTCTCCTCGGGGAATTTGACAAAATATAAGAAACAATACAAATGTCTCATCCAATGTTTCAAGCAAAGAAGGAACTTTTTTCTAAACGTCAAGAAGTTAACTGTACTGTTATAATCATTAAATTTAAGAAATTCAATTATCTGAGATATCTTGAGTAAAACGATCAACAAATTTCACTTTCATGAATAATGTGTTGGGGGAAAAAAAACTGGCTCTTTTGAGGCACCTTTTATTTCTGTTGTATTTTGATGAAAGTTTTAATTTTAGTTTTCTAATAAATGCAATAATTTTAAATGATGAGATAATAAAATTTTACATTTCCTCGCTTGAATGTGCGTCGTTTCTAATTTCATAAAAGAATATATGACAGTTTTTTTTCCATTAAATTATTCCTGTTCAATTCCGTTCGGTAATGTTTTTTTGGTTTTTTTCAGGGAGCTTCCTGTCTTTAGGGAGTGTTCGAATTTTGCTCGTAGTGGTTAAGGGTAATTAATCTTGAACAGGTAACATTTCGAAAACATTGTGATTTAATCGTGAAGGTAAAAGAACTAATCTAATGATAATAATTCGATGTTATGGAAACGTGGAAATAAATTTTGAACATGAATCACTCCTCTCTGTTGGGAGCCATTGGAGTTTTGTTTGATTCAGGTTTCTTGCCTGTTTCCATTTCATTATATTTAAATGTACGTAGACGATCACAAGAGACTACCTATGGTGTCTCAATACTGGGAAACGGCCTAATCAAATAGCTCTCATTGATCATGGTCTAGCAATGAATTTATTATTTCTACTAAATCTAAGGGTGTCTTCTGTTTCTCTTTATATATAAATGTGCACTGCCCACTTATATTCCAAAAGCTTTATTAATACAAGTGCATGTGCTGGTATTGGCTCTTCCAGCTCTCTAGGTGCGTCTAAGTGTTTGTTCTCTCAGATCATTGCTTAGTCTTTGAAAGAGCGCTCTGTGATTTCCCATGACCTTCCATGACGCCATAAAAAACTATAATTATTACTATTATTTCATGTTCCCTACAGGCTATTCTAAGATATATCGTTCTATTTCTTTGTGTTTTTTTCAGTGTAAATGCTGTTCTTATATAGTATCTAAGTTTCACCTATGGATTATTTTAATATTTCTAGTTTTAAGCATAAATATGTTGCTTAATAAGCTCTCATTTTCAGTCTAACCTGTAAGATGTTGGCCATGAATTTGGCCATAGTTAGTAGACCGGTAGTTTTAAAAAATATATATTCTATTTTTTTATATATCTCGATCGGTTAGTTATACAAACACGCTCACAATTTATAAAATTCATCAGCAAAGTCAGGTTTGAATTCTTCTTGGTCGCCTCAAGTCAGATAGCTCGCAGCTCACGTGAATGGAGGGCTTCTTGGAGGTTAATATCACTGCTGGAACTTGGCGTGTAACGATGAAAGTTGTGTGTGAATTACAGTAGAATTGCATCACCCGTGCGTGCAAGAATAAGTATGACTCGAACGAAGTGAAGTTGCCAAGTGTCGCAATCTTAGGGTTGCTAGCGGTCGATGTCTGTGTCATATCGCTGTTTAGCATTAAAGCAGAAAGGCGATGGTTAGTGCATCCATTTACGACCATATTCCTTTTACCCCCTTGTGAGCCATCGTAGGTCGACTCATTAAACCATTCTACGGGTTTTGTTTCCTATGCTTCCAGTATGAGTAACATAACATAACCTAACATAATTACACGGATGACAAAAGCCACAAGGGCCTATCAAAGGTCATCCGCCCCCCGTCAAAACCCACCCACAAAAAGCACCATCACCAGGGGAAAACAAAATCAAAGTCCCCCACAATATAATATAACAGATGACAAGAGCCACAAGGGCTCATCATAGGTCATCCGAGTCAAACGGCCTCTTTTTTAAGGCACCCAAACTCCCAGGAAAACTACATCTAGAGGATTGCATCAGAAACAAGGGTATCACCGATCAAGGCTTGTCAAGAACTAAATCATGCAGCTATAGATATATACAAACAATATTAATATATACAAAACTTAGGAACCATCACAACCTTCCCTTCCCATAAACTCATCCAACCTACTCTTAAATACATTTAGATTTGGACTACCTACTACCCTCTGCAGCAATTTGTTCCAGAAGTCTACCACTCTATTGGTGAAAAAATATTTTCTTAAATCCATCTACACCCTTGCTTTTTAATTTTCAAGTGGTGACCTCTAGTCCGATTTCCATCATCTAACTCAAAAAACTTACTAACATCCAATTTATCTATCCCGGAAAAAATTTAAAAGAGCTCAATCATATCCCCTCTCACACACCTCCTTCGAACGAGAACATATTTAATACCCTCAGTCTATCTACATATATATTCAAGGTGCCTCAGGGAAGAAATAATCTTTGTTGCCCTCCGTTGAACTGACTCAAGAAGGTTAATATCGTGTCTAAAATGTGGGGACCATGCCTGTATACAGTACTCTAGATGTGGCCTAACATAAGAGTTATAGAGTTTAAGAATAACCTCCTTACCTTTGTAACTGACATTTCTCTTAATAAAACCCAGCACTCTATTTGCCCTATTTCTTGCTTAAATACACTGCTTAGAAAACCTTAATGACTTATCTATTACTACTCCTAGATCTTTCTCATCCTCTACTGAGCTCAGCCAATGCCCATCCATTTCCTAGTTTAATTCTCTATTATCTTTTCCCATGTTAATAACTTTGCACTTTTCAAGGTTGAAAGTCATTTGCCACTTATGTGCCTAGGATAACAATTTATTTAAATGCCCCTGCACTTTAAAATTATCATCAATATCTTTAACTACAGCTGCTAATTTGGTATCATCCGCAAAAATTGACACTTTATTATTAACTGCCTCCCCAAAATCGTTTATATAGATGACAAATAATAATGGACCGAGAACTGATCCCTGAGGAACCCCACTGATAACATCCCTCCACTCTGACTTTACACCATTTAGCACTACCCTTTGCTTTCTGTCTTTCAGCCACTCAGCTATCCAATTCGAAACACCCCCACATATCCCAATTATTTTTAATTTATGAACTAGTCTCCTATGTGGTACCTTATCAAATGCTTTACTAAAATCTAAGTAAATTATATCTACATTCTCTCCCTTATCTACTTGATCTGTTACAAACTCCAGGAAGTCTAGTAAGTTAGTCAAACATGATCTACCTGATCTAAACCCATGCTGAGCATCGCTGATTAACCCCTCCCTCTTTAGATGTTGGCAAATCCCTTTTGTAACTATTTTCTCAAGAATTTTACAGACTACAGGAGTTAGGCTAACTGGTCTAAAGTTATTTGGATCCTCTTTACTACCCTTCTTGAAAATGGGGACTACATTCGCTTTCTTCCAATCATCGGGTATTTCTCCATATTCCAGTGACCTAGTATATAACTTGTCCAGAGCAATTGAGATACTTTCTACACCTTCTTTAAGTATCCTAGAATGAATATTATCAGGGCCGGAGGCCTTGGTAGTATCTAACTCACCTATTAGTCCTTTTATCATCCTCCGATCCACACTAATGTTAGTTAACACCTCTTTCCCTGACCCATGAGTACTATACATAAGACTATTTAGTTTCTCCTTTGTAAATACTGATGCAAAATGACCATTTAGTACCTCAACTATTTCCTCATCAGTTTCTCTCACAACCCCTTCATATTTGATAGGTCCTATTTTAACTCTGCCAGACTTGTTATTAATTTTATAGTAACTAAAGAACTTTCTAGGATCTTTGTTGCTATCCTGAGCTAATTTAATTTCTGACACCCTTTTGTTCTTCTTTTTCATCTTATTTAACTCATTCCTAGCCATTCTATAATCACTTAAATTTTGAATATTATTTTCTACCTGTAATTTTTTGTATGCCCTTTTCTTCTCTGAAATTTTTCTAGCTATCTCCTGATTCCACCATAATGGTTTCCTACTTTTGTTCCTAATGGCCTTCATTGGGATACATTGCTCTTGGACTACATTTATTATATGCTTGAAAGTATCCCACATCCCATAAGCATTTTTACCTCTGAATTCTACATCCCAGTCTACCAAATTTAGCAAGCTTCGAAGTTTTACATAATCTCCCTTATGAAAATTTGGAACTTTTACAGCATTCTCGGTTATTTTACCCTTCTCAATTCCCGAGTTAAAACGAACTATCTGATGGTCACTATTTCCCAATGCTTCCGCAACAGTCAATTCTTGAACTAAATGATCACTGTTAGAAAGTACCAAATCTAATATATTGTTTCCCCTCGTTGGCTCATCAACAAATTGATTAAAAAAATTATCCTCAAAGCATTCTATGAACCTGCCACTTGTTCTATCCCTACCTATCATATTTTCCCAGTCCACAGAGTTTAAGTTGAAGTCCCCAATAATAACTGCATCTGTTTCACATCCCTTACTTATTGCCCTTATCATTAGTTCATCCATAAAATCAGTCTGCCCAGGTGGCCTGTAAAAAGCTCCCAAATGCACCATTCTATTTTTACTGACCCTAATATCTATCCAAAGTGACTCAACTCCATCCTGCTTTATTTAAGTATTTAAACTTGAAACAATGTTGTTTTTTATATAGATAATTATTCCTCCACCAATCCTACCTGTCCTTTGACTAATGTACATATTATAGCCCTGTAAATCAAATTCACTTATAGTGTCACTAAATTCTATTTCATTGACCCATGATTCAGTAACGCATAATATATCTATATCCTCATTGCTAATATAACTAAATAGCTCATCCTTCTTGTTTCTAAGACTATGAGCATTTTTATAGAAACAATTTAAACCCCCTATCCCTGAAGCACCTCTTGAAACTTAAATGTCCTCACCTCTATCGCCTTGGATCCTATTTCTGTTATCTGCCAAGTCCATTCTACTTTCAGTACTATAATGTCCTCTCATAATTCCCTGATCACTGTTAGTATCTAGTTTCCCGCCCGCAGAGACCTAATAACACGATCATACTCCTCCCACAACACATCTACCCCCCTCCTACTCGAATGCAGTCCATCCATCGCATACATTTCTTTCATTCCAACAAACCTATCCCACACATCCACAAACATGACACCTTCAATCTCACACATCCTCCTCACATAATCATTCAGCCCAATTGCACGAGACATCCATTCTACCCCAACATCCATTTTTGGAAGCACACCTGTCACAACACCTTTCATTCTACTTTCTTTCACCTTTTTAATCAACCTCTTGTACCTCTCACGTAACTCACATGCCGCCACTTTCTTCACATCATTTACTCCTACATGTGTAATCACAACCGCATCCCCCCTTGCACAGCCAGACACCAGCTCCTCATACCTATTAGACAGATCTCTCACTCCAGCACCCGGCAAACACACCCTCAAACCATTCAATCTACTTGCATTCAACTTCCTATCTAAATATCTAACTCGCGAATCACACATCACAAGCACTTCAGTCAGATTCCTATTCCTAACCCCCACAGACCTAACTCTATCCCCACTCCTATTCTCATTCAAACTACCAGTCACTCTACTTCCACCACTACCCCCATCAGTCATATCACTTCCAGTTACTTCCTCTCTTAGGGCACTGAATCTATTAGTCAAGCTAATAGGTTCTGTGTCCCTCTGACTCACACACCTATTCTCCCCTTGGCTAACAACCTCAACAGAGGCAACCCTATTCTCACAAAGAACAGGAGAAGCCTCCCTAGCTTCATGTTTCCTAACCACTCTCCACTGTCCCCTATCCTCACTAGGCCTATTTCTAACTAATCTAAGGGGGCTAACTTCACTATCACTAGAACTATCATATCATACCTCCTCCACCGGCCCCGTACCTTCACCTGAAACATCTCACTGGCCTACCTCACCACCTAACCTATTCCGAGCTCTAGGCCTAACACTAAGTTCCCTCCTGAGCTCAACAACTAACCCCTCCAGCATACATATCCTGTCTAAATCCTGCCTTCTCATCCCCTCTAAATCTACAATGCATTCACGCAGCCCACATACAACACATGTATACCCCTCACCTAATACACCACAACCAATGCATACATTCCGACACTCATGCTCACTTTCATCCCCAAACTCCATCACTTATTCAAACAAAGAAAGAACTTAAGTAGTAATAAGAAAAAAAAGAAGAGCAACTTAGCTTTCGCTGATTGTGGTGAGAAAAAACAAAAAAAACAAAAAACAAACAAACTGTAGAAAAATCTGAAAAATAGATCAACAGACTGAGAGCTCTATGAAACACATGCTACCTGTTCGAAGGTCAGTCAAAGGCTGTATTAAGTAATTTTCTATTTGCTTTACAATTTTACCAATTTTTATATCTCTATCACAAATAAAACTCCAGTTCATTATTTTTGTTAATGAAAAGTAATGTTTAATGATCGTTCCTGAGTAGTTTCCCAGCATGTTGGATTCTAGATATTCATTTCTTTTCGAGATGTTACATCCCATCAAATTTTCGTCTCTTATCTAAAGCTATTTTAGTTTTAGTCTTATGTAAAGGTATTTTAGTTTTAAGCTTACCTAGATGTATTTTAGTTTCAGTCTGATCTAGTTATTTTGTTTTAGGTTCATCTAGAGTTATTTAATTTAACGCTTATCTAGAGGTATTTGAGGTTTACTTTTACCTATATGTATTTTAGTAGTCTTATCTAGGAGGATTTTAGCTTTAGTCTGATCATGTTATTTTAGTTTCATCTAGAGGTATTTTAGTTTTAGCCACATCTAAAGGTATTTTAGTTTTAGTCTCAACTTAAGGTATTTTTGTTTTAGTTTTAACTACAGGTTTTTTAACTTTAGCTTTATATAGAGGTATTTTAGTTCTGACATTATCTAGAGATATTTTAGCTTTAGTCTTAACTACAGGGTTTAATAATAGCCATATTTAGAGGTATTTTAGTTTTAAGCTTATCTAGAGGTATTTTAGTTTTATTCTTAGTTAGAGATATTTTAGTTTCAGTCTTATCTGTAGTAATTTAATTTTTAGTTTTATCTAGTGGTGATTTAGTTTTAATCTTATCTAGAGTTATTTTAATTTTTTCGGAAGTAGACGTATTATAGTTTGTAGTCTTAAAAAAAGGTATTTTAGTTTTCTTTCTTAAGGTTGGATTTGATGACGTTCATCATTTATTGTAATAACTTATAATTATTTTATTATATGAAATTTGTATCATTTGAAAATTACGTACAAGGGAGAAAGAATATATATATATATATATATATATATATATATATATATATATATATATATATATAGTATGTGCATGTGTGCACACGCGCAAAGCATGATCTAAAGCGATTATGAGAGCCCTACCCCTGTGCAGTTAAGCGTAAAACCAGAGAAGAGTGAATTGATCCGAGTGCAAAACTGTAAGCTTTAATCCTCCACCTCCTCACGGTTCATTGGTTACCATCATAACAGTTGAAACGGAGCTTCATCCCAATATACATACATACACCCTTGGCAATAAGTATATAGCATCCTATGTGTATTGTTTATAGTTATTATTAATATATATATATATACTATTTAAATTTGGTATCAGGTGTGTAAGGTTTAACGCTATATCTTTGCAAACACTGGTCTCAGTCGAGTAAAGCATAGTGTTATTCGTTATAATAATAGAATATAGTAGTTCCCTTTTGTTTTAACGATTGCTATCCCCTTTTTTTTGAAACTTAAGAAGCTGGAGTAGCTCAAGGAACTGTTATAATAATTTGTTTGTGTTTTTTTTGTGTGATTTTAGTCAGTGGTTATTTAGATTGAGAAACCAAGTACGAATAGGTCAGTGCCCATATTTAGGTAGGCTAATTCTATAGAGGCATAATTCTTGTTGCAAGGAATTTTAGTTGGTTGACTAGTGCGCCCCCAAGTGCAAAGATGACTCAGTTTGAAATCTTTAAATCGCAAGGAGAGTCCTGTGGACTTTCCGGAAAAGAACTAACTGAGTACATTCAAGAGGAGCAAAGAAAAGAGGAAGAAAGAGAAAGAAAAAAGGAAGAAAGAGAAATACAACGAGAAGAAAGAGTAAGAGAGGAACGGATAAGACAAGCTGACCATCAGATTGAATTAGCTCGGATTGAAGCAGAATTTCAAATAAAAATGGAAGTAATAGAAAGGGAAAGAGTAATCCGACGAGGGGAACGAGAAAGAGAATTACAACGAGAAGAACGAGAAAGAGAAATCCAACGAGAAGAAAGAAGGAAGAATTCGCGCCCCTTCCCAGGAAAGCTGACAAAGATTCCGAGCCCCGTAAAACCCCCAAACTTCTTTCCCCAAAACCAACAACGGGACTCCAAACCTCCCGTTAAGACTTCTCCTCCATCTCTCTTCCCGAAGCGTCCAACCATATGCTTCACCTGTGGTGTAGAAAACCACATGAGCTGGAATTGCCCTCAAAATTCTAGGCTTAAAAGCGGACCAGCCCACCAAGTTCACCAGATTAATGCAACCCCGGCTCCCCCGGTGGCGCAGACCCAAGCAGAAACTTCTCCCCCTCCGTCAGGCCACCAGGTAAATTTTGTTTTTGGTAAAAGTTCATCGGGAACTTTGAAATATTAGGAGGGCAGCGTGGACAGCTGCCGAGTATTGACTCTCGTCAGGGACACAGGATGTACGTGTTTCATCGTGTCCGACGAACTCCTCCCAGTGGCCTCTAACCACGAAAAATTTGCGGTGGTACATGACCAACTTGGGCGGGCGAACCGATTCCCCGTCGCTAGATGTTACCTGCAGTGTCAATATTATAATGGCTGGGCTGAAGTCATTGTAGCACCCATACAATTCTGTTCCGTACTTATAGGACAGAGCCCCCAAGTAAGTTTCGACCCTGTGTTTCAGGCCGCCCTTCCTCAAGGCCGAGATAAGAAAGAAGCCCAGGAGCCCGTCCCCATCAGAACCCCGATACCGTCCGATTTCTCGGAGACCCCTAACCAGGACTTTAGGACGGCAAAAGAGGAGTGTGAATCACTAAAACCCTTAGGTGATAAGGCCCCAGACAAGGACACGGAGACTGTCCCTGGACCCCAAGAAAAAAAGAACCCCCAACGCGCCCATGGAGATACCTTCGTAGAACTGGACGAAGCATCGGCGCTTGAAGAGGATTGCCCCGCGGAGTCCCTTAATGTAATCCAGACAGTGTGCATCCAACCTGATGCCGATTACCCTCCTCCTTCTCTACCAGGCGAGTCTTTAGAACCCTCTGACCTGGATAGTGACGCGCAGCTGACTCCACGTCCGAAGAGCCAGCTACAAGAACTAATTAAATGGAATCAACATTTACCCGCCCTATTAGCTCTTTTCGAGCGACTGCGTGAAAATGGCCTCACCATTGGCCACGAAACCATCAAATATTTGGGTTTCAAAATAGGACAAAGCAAGTTAGGTCCCCACGAGAACAAGATTAAGGCAATCGCCGACATGCCCCTCCCGATTACAAAGAAGCCATTAAGATCGTTCCTAGGATCAGCTTCTCCCTATCAGCGATTTGTTCCGAATTTCGCTGCAATTTTGGCCCCCCTATGCCCCCTTCAGGAAAAGAATTTCCCCGATCGTTTACGTTGGAACGATGTCGCTGTTTCCCTTTTTAATCAGCTCAAGAGTAAGTTCATTTCTGCCCCCATAATAAAGTTGCCCAACCCGGAAAAATCCTTTGGGATTAAGACCGACGTGATCAACGAGGGCATTGGAGGTGTACTCCTTCAATACGTGGATGACGGTACGAGTCATCCAGTTGCATATGCTAGTCGTCAACTATTACCACGCGAAAAGAGATATGCCACTAGAGAAAAGATAGCTCTATCAATTATCTGGGTCATAGACAAATTCATGCTGTACTTGATATGTAAAGAATTTCAAATAGGAACCGACCACCGTCCGTTAGCCTATATTAGGAATGTGAGACACTCAAACGGCCGCATCATGCGCTGGAGTTTACTCTTGCAAGAGTATCAGTTTAAAATAAATTAGATAAAAGGTTCCGATAACCAGGTCGCTGACGCACTCAGTAGGAAGTCGTTACCGAATAGCGTAGAATAATTGTATTCATAGGATTAGTATCTCCATGTAGGTATATACTGTCTTGTACGACTTAATTTAAGATTCTTTTGTAATATAATTAATTAATGTATATGTCTGAATTTTGTAACGCTCAATGTCTAATTTTTGGTATGTCTATATATTTGTTCTTATTAATTTACGTATAAATTATTTTTTCCCGTATGTACTAAGTTTATATCATTTCATTGTTCCATGCCCTTTTTTTTTCTTTGATTAAGTTGTATTAAAGGTTGTTTTCCCCTGTAATTTAAAGATCAAAATAATCATATGTATTGAGGTAATACTAGTTAGGTGCAGGAAGGTACGGTTGGTACAAGAAAACGAGTTCCCCACAACGGAGCTCTATCGTTGTCCCTTCTCTCTTTTTTTTTCGAAGTGACAACTTCCCCTGGAATGGAGGGGTGTGATAGAACGTGTTGAAGCTGCGTTTAATTTCAACTCCTATCCCGTATTATTTAAAACCACGATGCTGCCCACGTGCATCTTCGATTCGAGGCTTGGAGTCTTATCTCAGCTACCGGATGCCAATGTTTAAACAAGGAGGTTATCGTCCCCCCCGTTCGCCCCCATACGCCGACCTCGCCAGATCGAGTTAGGCTTATGAACAGATAAGGCATTGTTCCCCGGCCCGGCTGTGCGTTCCCTCCAAGCTTCCACTCCATTTTCCCCCACGCCAAGGAGATGTCCTGGCTATTTATATGGAAACTTTACGACTAAGATCAGATTGGAGATCCAGATTTTCGTCGCGAAACATCACCACGACCCTCTCTCCCTTTGTGCGCCAAGGGACCTCGACCTCGAGATTCACCATCACTTGTCCAGAAGGAGGACAATATTCCTTGAGTGCCAAAGGTTCGAGCCTTTCCAACGCCAAGTCCCCAAGGCTTCCCCCCCTGTTGTTCAAAGGAGAACAGCATTAGAACAGCCATTGTTCGTTTTGAGCCCTTCGCCAAGAAACGGTTCTCATCCCCCCCTGTTGTTCAAGGAGAACAGCATTAGAACAGCCATTGTTCGTTTTGAGCCCTTCGCCAAGAAACGGTTCTCATCCCCCCTGTTGTTCAAGGAGAACAGCATTAGAACAGCCATTGTTCGTTTTGAGCCCTTCGCCAAGAAACGGTTCTCACCCCCCCCCCTGTTGTTCAGAGGAGAACAACATTAGAACAGCCATTGTTCTTGAGCCCGTAGACAAGAGACGGTTCTCATCCCCCCCTTTGTTCAGAAGAGAACAACCTAGAACAGCCATTGTTCGTTTTGAGCCCTTCGCCAAGAAACGGTTCTCACCCGCCCTGTTGTTCAAAGGAGAACAACATTAGAACAGCCATTGTTCTTGAGCCCGTAGACAAGAGACGGTTCTCATCCCCCCTTTGTTCAGAAGAGAACAACCTAGAACAGCCATTGTTCTTCAAGCCGTTCGTCGAGAAACGGTTCTCCTTCCCAAGACGCCTCGTCAGGATCCTTTTATTCCCCCCCCCCCTTCGGCTGGAGCTCGCCAGCGGACCGAAACTCCTTTGCGCCACCTTCCACTGCACCACTAGTGCCAAAGTTACGTAAGCCAAACTTCACCTTTGAGTATTGATCCCTTTTGTCAATTCTATCCTGTGCTTTAAATGGTTTATCGAACCATCCCATCTCTTTAACTCTATATTTGTTTTACCTTTTTTTAATCCTTTAAATCCTCGGATTAGCCCGAGTCTCCATGACCCTTTTCATTCTCTGTTTATGTCAATATTTTCCGTCTTGTGTTTATTGATAGTTATTGTTAATAAAACTCTATTTTATTAATGATAGCAATATTATTATCCTTGAGCTCAGTTCCACTTCTTAAGCATATCGAAGATACATAATATCGGCCGCCAGACAGTAACGCACTCTAAAGATAATTAAGGAAGTTCCCTCAACGAATAGTGTTATATATATGGTATCGTCGGGAGTCATTCTACGACACATTCGTATAATATAATTAGACATTTGGAGTAAATAAATTAGGTATATATAATTATGTATTTATTTATTTTTAAATATTTAAATATTTACTTGGACCCCCTTTTGCCTTAATTACAGCTATAATTCATCGTGGTATGGATTCATCTCTCCCCACTCAGAATGTAACTTTTCATACAGTTCTGTTTTGTATGTATTGGTGGCAATTCTTATTTTTCTCCATGCACTTTTAACTAATGTTCTATTGGATTTAAGTTTGTGCTCTGTGTGACCACTCCATAAGGGTGATCCCCATTTATCCCAATTTTTGTGTTTGGATTTTCGACATGGGACATTTTCCTGCTGGAATATAACTTCATTTTTCTAGTTGTTGGGATGCAAGTTGTAGATAGATAGCTAAAAAATTTAGGGAGTTCATTCATCCCTGGCAGCAAAATGATTAAAAAAAGGTAATTTTTTAACTATTTTTAATCACATATATGTATATTGAAATGGAATTACATTAATAAAATGGAAAACAACAATACTATAGTTTTTATTATACACCTGCTAATCACTTTCATCTTACCAAATAACTTCAGACCCTTTTTCATGTTTTCAATTTTTGTCATCTTTGGCCCATTGAAGACCTCGCCTTTGTCCTTTTAGCCCTTGAACTTTAATTCTCCTTCTAACTGCTCTGGGGATATTTTAGAACTTAAATCTTCGTACAGTTCAGATATTTTTCTTCGATTCTCTAGTTAGGCTAGAATGATACAATGCCTTCTCTAAGTGTTGGCAGACGTTTTTGTACCACGTTTCTGCCTGAAAGCCAGAATGATCGAATGTCTTCTTTGTATTGGTACACGTTTTTGTATCACGTTTCTGCCTGAAAACCAGAATGATAGAATGTCTTATCTAAGTGTTGGCAGACGTTTTTGTACTACGTTCCTGCCTGAATACAATGCTCGTGTTCTCTTGATATCCTTTTATTGGGGTTTGGAAGCCATAGTTTGTTTTCTAGCAATTTCTACTTATGATAATCCTTGGTTGTGGAGAAGTTGGATTTGTTCTTTGTGTTTTTGTAGGTTCTTTATTTTAGTCATGTTACTTATTTTGAACGATATTAAATACACAATAGTTATAAATTTAAGCTGAATTATAAATAATTCAAACATATTTTCAAAATATTCAAATAAATGAACAAAATACACATTATTATCATAAATATTTATGAATAATAAGATATATTGTACAACTTGGGTTAAATATGTTAAATATATAAATTTTCTAGGCGTGCTGTATATTTTTTAACTTAGGTTCAACATCATGTAATGGATGATGCTGTCTCGACCGATAATACCACAAAATATTTCGAATAATCAACGAAGTAGGGCGGGTTTTGAGGATTTCTTTCGTTTACTAGGTTATTATACTTATTTCTTTTCTTGTACTAGTGATACTATTAGTGCTAGTAGCATCTGTAAGAACTATCAAGCGTTTTTACCTTATTTTCTTCTACTACTAACATGAATATCGTGAGGAAATAACTGACTAAATCGGTTCCCCGTGGTTCCCCGTGATTTTCGGACTCAATAATGGCTACAGATGCCACACAACCTCTCATCGATCGAGGCTGATGGACAGAAAACAAATTTATTTATCAAAGAAAGTTTAACACCCTCTTTCACTCATCGCAGGGTCCAAACAGGCGCGAGAAGGTTCCCATGGGGCGCTGGGTTCGGAAGGGCACGCTATTCGTCTTATTGAGTTGCATTAGGGACATTAATACTGGTACCCCTTCCACCCCCTTTGTGCGGGCAGAAAACTGATACAGATAGG
Organism: Ceratothoa steindachneri; assembly: GCA_963969495.1. Classification (NCBI taxonomy): domain Eukaryota; kingdom Metazoa; phylum Arthropoda; class Malacostraca; order Isopoda; family Cymothoidae; genus Ceratothoa; species Ceratothoa steindachneri. The sequence continues at coordinate 82,090,203 of OZ018327.1, forward strand.
TCTCACAGTGTGGAGAACATCTCCTACCCTGTGAAATGCACATAAAGATCGGAATGACGCAACAAGCAACTGCTTGTTGTTGAGGGGTGAGGTCGGATATATTGGGTTTTGATACATACTAGGAATCATGGAACCCCTCGTGGTCCCCCTTAGGGGGCATACCATAGGAGATAGTAAAGGTAGTATGTGTGAAGAAAGCGGGAATGGAATGACAAAGGTGTTTTGATTGGCTTTGTGCTTATACATCTGTCGGACTAAGATCAGCATACCCGCCAATGGGCGGTCAACTGTGAACGCGGTTGCTGGAGGCGAGCCCAAGGTTCGACGAAATCCAACGCCGTACCACACAGCTAACGGAAGCTCCTCTCGTGTCTTTACTAAGGCCATTTAGTCAATAAGACAGGACTCGTTGGGTCAAATCTCGTTAACCATTTTAGCTGTAACGTCACAATCAAATCACGGTGGACACTTTGGCTGTGATGTCACATTACGTCCCTGTATACACTTTGTCTGTGACATCAAAACCAAACCTCGGTAGACATATTTATGTAACGTCACCATCAAATCTCGGTGGACACTTTGGCTGTGACGTCACAATTAAGTTTTGGAAGACACTTTGACTGTAACGTCACAATCAAATCTCAGTATACACGTTGGATGTTGCATCACGATCAAGTCTGTGTATACACTTCGGCTGTGACATCAGAAACAAATCTCAGTAGACATATTGCTCTAACGTTACAATCAAATCTCGGTAGGTACTTTGGCTGTGATGTCACAAGCAAATATTCCTAGACCCTTCGGCTGTAACATCACAATCACTTTTCTAATTTGCATAGAAAATTGGTCGAACTTGACTTTAAGCCACGAGTCCCCTTTGTCCTAAAATGAAAAGTAGCCCATAAATTGGAGTATGTGGCGTCACCATTTCTGCAATCGTCTGTCAAACTGGAATCGTAAATTATGGTTTATCACCAATTTATTAGAGGTTCTCTACTGATAAGTGTAGGAATAAATGAGGACAAGCTGTAGAGTCGCCCTATGTGATGGCTTTAGTGTTAGTAGCTATAAAACTTTGTTTTCCATGGCTATATTTATTATATCTTCTTTCTTGTATATTTTCTCTCAAGGAAAAGGAAACGGAGATCATGGATAACAACCATGTTCAATAACTATTAAGCCCATTGAAATTGTTACTTTCGAGTTCATCTTCTACTTCACTATTTACTTTGTTTAATCTTACTTTTTTTGTTAATGATATTGTTTTTATTCTCCTTTATCTTCTGTTAGTAGCCCCCCTCCTCCTCATCAAAGAGAAATTTGATGCAGTCTCGCTTTTGATCTCCTAGTCAGCAGTCGTTTTCTAAAAGTTCTCTCTTAAGTCTCGATGTAAATCGTAAATTGCGAACTGTAATGTACCAGTGAATGTGAAGTTTTCATTTGTGTACGAATAACATTGTTTTTGTTTGTTTAACGATTTTAAAAGTGGTTGTTTTCTGTGTTTGGTGATTGATTTTTTACATCAGTATGTTTGAAATGTCCGAAAGTTAAGATTATGTACTTTTTGCCGCGTTTAGGTTTTACCTCGACTTTATTCTTCTTACACTTTATTATTGTAGCTTATAACAATATTTAGTTAATGGTAAACTGAATTTTATTTGAAATTTAGTGAAAACGCAGTCGGCATAACTTATTGACGTCAAATTATGTAAGGTAATCAGAACGTCTAATTCTAAAGTCGCAAATGACCTCAGTTTCTGACCTATCATCACTTGTTAAAAAGCTAGCGCCATCTTAATTTAGGAGGAGATTTATGTTTTTCTGTGAATTAACCATTTTTTTCGTATCAAGTAAAGATAACCATCCCACTAAGCTCTAGTAAAGATAAGCTATCCCGAAATGTACTTGGTAAAGATAAGTGATCCTGAAATTTACTTGGTAAAGATAAGACATCCCTAAAAGAAGAAGTAATGTGAATGAAATCCAAAAACATTTAAAAAAAATTATATAATAAACTTAATTTAAAACTTGTAATTGCTTCGCAAACTTTTTGATTAATTAATGAATAAAATGACATTAAAAAAGTTAATGACTAGCAATTTTTACACAAAATTTAGGAATAAATTTGCTGCGTTTCGTTCACGCCACACGAACTCTTGTAAATATGAATAGAGAAAATCGCGTTGATAGCCAACCATTTTTAGTTGTTTTTGTAATAGCATTGTAACTATTTGGCCGATTCTAAAGGAACTTTAACACTTATATCGTTTTACATTCTCTTTCGAATGATATAATTGCCAAAGTCCTCCCAAGGTTAGCCGGGGAATGATTTTGTTTCGGCCAAAACATCATAACTATTCGGCAGATTCTAACGAAATTTGAAACACTTACGTTGTATCGCTCATACAATTGCCAATGTCATCTCAAGGTTAGTTTAGTTTTCAGGGTTAAAGGTCATAAATCAGTATAAGTGAGAGCACGCGACTTTTTGGTCACCAGACCTTGTTTTTTTACTCTCAGCTTATACTTATTCCAATAACTTTCTATGGCTTCTGTGTGAACACCACTTGCTTTGTGCACAAAATGTAGAGAATGGTTCACGGTATGATGTGTAAAACCAAGATTCCTTTGAATTGGGAAATAAGCTCTCGCTTGCTCGCTATGAATAACTGTGTGGGGAATAACATTTTGTTCAATTATAGGTAATAATGTGTCTGCATTCCGTGACTCAACAATTTCCATATACCCTTGGAAAGGAGAGGATAGATAAATGAAGAGAACTGTCTGTCTCAATCAATTTTTAAAACTTAACTTATGTTTAAAAATAAGTAACCTCGGAATGTCGTATTTTCGAATTTCGCCGTAAGAAAATTATCTTTTAATTACTAAAGTTAACCGATCCCGAAATATACCTGGTAAAGATAGGCCATCCAGAAATTCATTTCGTAAAGATAAGCCATCCTTTTATTGGTAGGAATGGCTTATCTTTTCCTACACAATCCAGAGAAATTCATTCCCTTTGCTCTTTTTAATTCATTTCCCTGCGTAATACGAGGGGCGGTCAATAAGTTTTGCGAATCGGTAGAGTAAAACAGAGGAAAGGGGATGGCTCTTTGTGGGGATGTTAGGACAAGTTATGACAAGTCAGTACCTGCAGCCGCCCGCTCCTGCCTCGTCTATTTAGGAAGCAGTAGCTGATCTCAGATCATCAGTCACAAATTTTTCCACAATGGAGAAGGTTGAGCACCGCGCAGTAATCAGATTTTTGACCAAGGAAGGCAAAAATGCAAAAGAGATTGATGAACGCATGATTGCAGTGTACACCGACAACGCCCCTTCCTATGCAACCAATGGTCGCTGGAATAGGGAGTTCCGCCATGGTTGTGAGTCCCTTGAAGATGATCCCCATCCAGGACGCCCGTCAGACGTGAACAAAGAGGACAATGTGGCCCATGTGGAGAGGAGGATCCTCGAAAATCGACAAGTCAAGGTCGAAGAAATCAAGCAAGAACTTGGAATATCACTTGGAAGTGTTATCAACATCATCCACGACAATTTGGCCATGACCAAGGTCTCTGCCCGTTGGATCCCTAGAAACCTGACGCCCCATGATCGACTTCAACGTCGTCAAAGTTCACAACGCCAGAGTTGCACAAGCTGCCCTACATGAGTGCGGTTTTAAGGAGCTCAACCATCCCCTCTACAGTCCAGATCTGGCCCCTAGCAACTACTTTTTATTCCGCCAGCTCAAGGCTGCACTGCGTGGGCGCCGGTTTGGGGACGATGAATATGTCTAGCTCGTCGTCCAGGAGATGATTGAACAGCAGTCGGGAGAATTCTGGTTGTCGGTAATTCGAAGCCTCAGGGACAAGTGGCGCAAGTGCATTGAAGTCGAGGGTAGTTATATTGAAAAATAATAAAACACTGTTCCTCATATCTCGTTTCCTTATATCTGAATTTCAAAACTTATTGACCGCCCGTCGTATGTGATCATGCATAATTTTACTTAAAAAATATACTTTCCCCACTAGATACACTGTACAGTCTTTTTTGTGGTCTCGTTCTTATTTTTCAAATTCCTTTTCATGTGTAATATTTTGCTTATTTAATTTACTGATAAATACTCTTCCATTATTTTATACACTGCTAAGTGTTTTTTGGGGGGTGAGGGGGTGAAAAGGGCATTTTTTCTCCTTAAACAGAATCAATCAATTTTCTATTTGCTCACTTTCACGGGAGTTTAACACAAGGTCGCTGCTGTTAAACCATTCTCTACATTTTGTGGACACGGCAAGTGGTGTTCACACAAAAGCCATAGAAAGTTACTGGAATAAGCAAGTAATAAGTCTCATAAAATAAGATTTAACAGTCTACGGGTTTCTCAAAGGATTTAGAGCCACGCCTCCAACTTTGTATTAATTTCCAAGGTCCTTGGAATTTATGTACTAAATACAATTTAACGACCATAAAAGCAAAATGGCGAAGAGGAAAAACTTTATAAGCACACTAGTGAAATTTTACGACGCAAAAGCCTACAACACATTCTTATTAAAACGATTTTAGTACTTGTTTGCATAACGCTTAATGTCAACTACAGCGTGCAGGCACTTTGAGTAGACTCCTATAATGTTTCATGGGTTGATTTTGTTCCATATCTCAAAACATTTTTTCTTCAAACCAGATAGGTTACGTGGATCTTGTTTCTTGACTATGAGTTTCAATTCCCTCCACCGATTTTCGATTGGATTCAGGTCAAGAGATAAAGGTGACCATTCCCAAACATTAGTTCGAATTTTATGCAGCCAATTCTGTTTGTTTTGCTTTATGCTTGTTTTGAAATGCCCATCCTGGTTTTAAGTTCAGAGAGCCAATGCTAGATAACAAATTTCTTTCCAAAATTACCCTGTACATTTCGCCGTTCATTTATTATTCCACTACCTTCATTCTTCCAACTCTTGATGAGAAAATACAAGCTCATACCATGATCGATCCAGCAAAGAATTTGCCTTTAGAATCGTATTCTATGGCGAGTAAGCTGCAATATTTTTCTCCAAACCTGTTGAATGAATTCCAATCGAAAAGTTCTAGATCTTGTAGCCCCTCTGCATTATTCCCTGCTCTGGGCACTATTGTAGATTGCGGGGGATAGAAAAACGGGCGAATAAAGTAGCGTAGGCAAGATACGAACAGCTTCCTGCATCGCCGGACTACTGTTCATGAGCTGCAAATCAACTGCTCTTACTGAGTCTCAAAAAAGACCCATTTTTGCAAAACTTTTTAACCGTTCACTTGCACTTCTCGGCGCGCTACACATCTGACCAAATAATTTGTTTCCAGAACGTTGCCAGTTTATTTGCAAACGCCAAGCAAGCTTTACAGTGGGCTTTCTTAAGGAGTGTGGTCTTTCTTGGTGTAAGATAAAATAAATCCTAATGGCGCAGTGTTCTATTTATTGTATCCTTGCTAACTTCAACTTAACTTCTATCTAAATTTTCCTGCAGCTCTCTAAGAGTAGTTTTTGGTTCATCACATACTATTTTAGCAAGTCTTTGAGCTGCACGTCCCGTCTACATCCGAGGTCTACCTGAACGATCCGATCCAAAGGGTGAATTCAATTATGCGACTTCCAGTTGTGTATTATGATTACAACTGAATTTAGAGCTACTTTAAACTGTATGGAGATAACTCTGAACTCAAGCCAACTCCTATGAATGCTTGGAATGCATTCACGAAGATCTTGACTGATTTGCCTTTTTTACCTCATCGTGAAGATGTTGACGGTACGACTATCTTGTGAGGAATGACGCATTAGATTTACACTGACGAAAGAAACCTCGCATTTAGTTTAGAATATTCTAGATATTCGGTTTTAAATGTGGATTAGTTTTTAAAAAGATATTTTGCAGATCTAACCTAATTTGACGAATGTGTTATTAACATTTGCGTTGTAAAATTACACTCTTGTCCTTATAGAGTTTTTCCTATTCATCACTTTGATTTTCTCATTACATTGTGGTCAAGGGACTGAAATGACTGAAGAGCTTGCTGCATCCAGCAGGCAAACAATCATCTTCACAAACTTCCTGGTGATGAGATACTCATGTGTTTTAACCTTAATATTAGTTGATAAAAAATAAACTGATGGGTATTTCTGTATGCTTTAAGGAAATGCTTGATATGGTCGCTAATCCTGTGAAGGGAGGATTTCGTTTGTTGTATAAACTGGAATACGGTTTATGCGGTGGAGTGTCTCTTTTGTAGGTTAGTCGTAGTAGTTATTGGTGGTCTGCAGGAGAGACGAGTGGGCTGTTGAAAATTTTATTTTGTCCTCCCCCACATTGTCACAGTTGAAGAACGGCCACTGATAGATCCTACAATTTATCGTTGACAAGAAAGGTTTGTCGGCGTCGTTGTTATTGTTGATTGATGAATCAGTAACGGAATGTTTTTTATTACTACCAGCGTTATTTTTTCAGCATATCACTCTCAGTCTGTGTATCTGTTTCTTCTTTTCTCTTTATACCTCATCCCTATTCCTCATTCTTTCTATTAGTAAGGACGGTATGAACTTTGTGCAGAAAAGGTTTGTGTGTATGCACTTGCGTTTTATTTCTATTACTTTATCTGTCTTTGTTTCCTTTTCTTTCCTTCGTTTCACTGTCTTTATTCTTTCTTTCTTTATTCATGACTTTATTTCTTTTATTATTTCTTTCCTTCTTTATTTCTCTTATTTTGTTGCCTCACTTCACACTCATGCGTGTGTGATCATATATGTGTGATATATTGTGTTTCTCTTCCCCTATCTATTTCTTGTTAGTCTTTTCTATTCCTCTACCTCCTTTTCTCTTTCTTTTGGTCTTTCTAGTTTAACTTGCCCATTCATCTTCCTAGGTGTACAGAAACGTGCAAGAATGAAGAGGCATCCCAAGTTTTAACATAAAATCCTTTCATTCCGATTGTTTGCCTTTATCATAACTTTTATTTGTTCCATTTTTTAGATTTTAATAGTGTAAGTATTAAACATACCTAGAAAGTATAATTGAAAGGTAATTTTAGTTTTTTTATAATTGAACAGATTGAGAGCCAATCTGAGGATGGTCTGGCTCCAGAGACAAATTGCTAGGAATCTTTGAATACCCCTTTTTTTCCATCAGACGAATTATTGTTTAATTTAAAATAAAATGTAAAACATCACTGGAGTCAAGACTTAGCTACCCTGTGCCTTCTGAAACATGTTTTCATGCTTTCGAAATATCCAGTGGCGACAAACGTTAGTTAGAAGCTTCAGAAGTGGCAAAATGATTTCAAATTAACCCAGGGAACAGCAGTAAATTTGGGGCACTCTTAGGTATTCTGGAGAGGCAACCTAACGGCGTCCTCTTTTAAACTTGATCATTATTAATAAGAAGAATGTTTTGGCTGAAGAAATGAAGGAAAGGGATTTCTAAAATTCTCAGAGCATAATTTTCTTGGACGACTAAAGGAATTCTCAATTTTCAGACATTGGACGGATATTGCTCTGTATATTAACCAACGAAAAATTTAACAAACTGGTTGCAGCCAACCCTTAAACAAAGTGTATTTTTATTATGGTGTGGTGATTAATTTTAAATAAGGTAGGATTATAGTTGTTGAATGATTTGGCCATATCAACTCGGAAAGATACCTTTTCATTTTTTAAGAGGGACTTCTAGCAAAGTTTCTAAATATTCAGCTTGAAAAAGAAAGTAAGGTGTTTATTCATGGAGGATGAAGCTCTCTGTTATGTTGCAAAAGGAAACAAAAAGGACAAAACAATGGGAGGAAGAAATTAGCATCGAATAACTCTCTTGCCCTAGATAGTGTGTGACAGGAACCCAATAGAACTTGTGTAGGGAATACTAGACAGGACTTTACAAAAATGTAAAAGTAAACAGGAAAACTGTCAGAATTTCTTAATTTCATATGCTAAACATAATCTTAAATGCCACGAACTGTAATATCAGAACTTATTAATCTACACTTGGTCAAGAAAATATTCATACCACTACATAATTCCACAATTTTTCACAATAGTTCATGAATTATTTATTCTAATTTAACTCTATTTAGGGACATGTTTAATTATGTGGTTTAAACAATTACAGTTTTGAAGTCATACAAGATTCTTTAGCTGTGATATATTTAGAATTTGGTCTAGTCAGGAAGAGCCTTGGACGTTATAACAATCGTTTCTTCGGCATCAGAACCTCTACAGTCTTCTTCTACAAGAAATCATCGCGGAGAAATTTAGTGAGCTAGCTTCCAATTATCGCAAAATCTACAGGAAAGTGAGTAATAATAAAGTATAAACAATTGGAACAAGAGCAAATTTCCTTAGTCATGAGATCTCATAAAAAACGATTTCACCCGCTTCAGAGTTCAAAGGTTCTTTAGACATGTTAAAAATAACTAAATGATGAATTGAGGGAGATGGACGCTCGGGTAAGAGAGGGAGGCGCTGATATTAGTTTGAACAAAGTATCCAAGTGTTACGTAAAGCGGAAATGCATGGACGTCTTCCAAGGAAGACAACTTCATTGAAAAGTATTCACTTGAAAGCAAGTCTAAGTACTCCAAACATCACTTGGAGAAAGATTTTAAATTTGGGATCCATGTGTTATGGTCATATGAGTTATTTGGCACAAATATTCTCAATTATATTTGGTGTAAAAGTGGTAAGGCTAGTCTTATGGGATAGTGTTTTCAACAGGCGTTGAGAGACCATCGAATCAACCAAACAATGAAGTAAAAAATTACAGAAAGACTTTTCAAGATTATCTGAAGATGGGGTCTTTCAACACGACAATGACTCCTCAAAAACATTGAAATTGGTTTCTTCCTTGTTGTAGGATACGTAAATAAGCGTTTTGTAATGGCCGTCGCAATTGCCAGACCTGAACCCGACAACAAACCTATAGCAGGAACTGAAGGTCGATGTTCAAGCAAGATACCACCAAAACATCGATGAATTGGAGTAGTTTTGCAAAGGAATGTGGGTCAAAATTCCATCCAAAATTTGTTTAGACCTAGTCAAAACCTATAAAAAAATCGTTTGAGGAGTGTTATTTATCAAAAATATTATACTATTAACTATTAAATTGTATTGGGTTTTATTCCTTTTTATTTCAATTTTTCGTAGATATTATTTCTATATTTTTCTACCAACCACGGGATTTGGCGGAGTATGAAAGTTGTAGTAATACATTCCTCGCAATGTCTCCAGATTTCGTTTTGTGCAATAAACGGTTTATTAAATGTGGAGGAAAATTGTATGTAGTATTATGTCAAAGGATGAATACTTTCTAAAGAAAGCATATGTCTAGGCGAGTTGCAGCCCTAGAATCCACTAAATGGAATTCTATAGAGTATTAACAATGTACTTTCTTTGTTCAGAATCTATTTCATTCTTTAAATTTACAAGTAAATGTACTTCATGAATTAACTGGGGTTTTCTTCCTACATGTCTCTATGCTTTCTCATTTTCCATATGCCATATTGGTCCTTGCGTGTTTTTTTTGGCTCTCTGCATTGATGTTCTTGGTTCTGCATATCTATTTTATTGATTACGATCGATTATCCTGTCTATGGATTGCTCTTTTGTCTCTATTGCTCTTTGGTGTCACTTGCTCCTTTGTGTCTATTGTTCCTTTGTGCCTATTGCTTTTAGATGTTTTGTGTCTATTGATATTTTGTGTTTTTTGCCTATTGCTCTTTTGTATATAGTGCTTATTGCTCTTTTGTGTCCATTGCTTTTTTGTGTCTATTGCTCTTTTGTCTATTGATTTTTGGTATCAATTGCTCTTCGGTCTCTATTTATTTTAAGGTTTTGTGTCAATTGCTCCTTGTCTTTGGTGTCTATTACTCTTTTTTATTTAGTCCTTATTGTTATTTTGTGTGTTTTGCTCTTTTTTGTTTGTGTCTATTGCTGTTTTGTTTTTTGTGTCTCTTGTTCCTTTGTGTCCATTGCTTTTTTTCATTTAGTGTCTATTGCTCTTTTGTGTTTATTGATTTTGTGTTTTGCGTCTATTGCTCTTTTGTGTCTATTGATATTTTGTATTTTTTACCTATGGCTCTTTTGTGTTTTGTATATATTGCGCTTTTGTGCTTGTACCTAATGCTCTAATGAGCTATTGCGTTTTGTGTCTATTGCTCTTTTTTACTTTGTGTCTATTGCCTTTTGTGTTTTGTTTCTATTGTTTTTTTTGTTTTGTGTCTATTGCTAGTTTGTGTTTTGTTCCTACTGATCCTTTGTATTTTGTGTTTATTGCGCTTTCATATTTTGTGTCTATTCCTTTTTTGTGTCTTGTGTATATTACATTTTTGTTTTGTCTCTATTGCTTTTTTGTGTTTTTGTCTATTGCCCTTATTATCATTATTATTATTATCATATTTATATAGAGTGTTGTTTCTATCTCCTACGCTCTGAGTTAGAAATATGTCTTGCACATTTTTTCACTTTCTATATATTTTCCATTTTCCCCAATAAAAAAACGGGACCTAACTTTCATAAGCTTCTTTTCTTAATGTTTTGTCAAATTAAGAAATGAGCACTATCGAATGTTGGGGCCAGGTTTTTTTTAGGGTGGGGCAACGATGGAACGTTAGTTGAGATCATGTTGAGTGCATGCAATTATGTTCCGAGCTTTGTACGTGTGCTGTCCTCCAGTTTAATGTGTACGTCTGGGAGGATAATACATGCGATTCGTGTATTATTTCTTTGTGCGTTTATGTACGTATGCGTGATATACATTGGGTAAATGCATAGGTATGTGTACATTTTTATTACTGTACTCACTCTTTCTTACTCACATTTTATATTAACGAATCTGATTTTCGGATGTCTAAGATTAGTTTTATTATTATCGCTTTTTTAGATCTAATCTCCAATTAGCAGAATATTTACCTATCATTTCATTTTAATTGGCTTAAAATGTCCTACGATAGAAATAAGCAACTGGATTTTAATTTATACTTATATTTATTTATTTGCACTAAAACTTCGTTATTGCACAAATAACATCGTCAAAGTGAAAATAATAACATTAAAACTAATAAAATTAAAAGTGAATATAAAAATTCTTATTATTAACATTATGATTATTATTCCTAACATAAATAATATTTGTATTTTAGTATTAAGATTATTTTTAATTATTATTAATATTAACATTATTATTATTTTTATATAATCAGCATTAATATCATTTCCGGTATTAATAATACCATTATTATTATTATCTGCCCGCCTATCCATGTAATTAATCTAATTTTCTTACTTAGTTAGTTTCTATCTTTCTCGTTCTTCTTTCTTGTCTCCATTCATCTTCTCCCTTTGTTGTCTTTATCTACTGTTCTTCTTCTTGGCCTCTTTTTTCCAGATGAATACAGATTTTATACTACATGAACCAAGATTACAAAGACTAGAATTACCTAAATTTTTATTATGTGGAGCAAGCAAGATTACGTGCCGCAGATTACAGAGGTTCAGATTACAAAAGCACAAAAAACATGAATTATAATGCACAGAGTCAGATTATGATTATATAAATCAGGATTGCATTGCCCAATATTACGTAGAATAAAATTATATAAATGGAGAACAGGAAAAATTAATCAATGTCTTGGGATGCCGGGCTTAGCTTTTTCCACACCATTTGACGCATGCACACTGCAAGCCCGAGCTATCATGGATAATTCCGGCCAGGTTCCCGGATGCATCTGGGAGCGAGAGAGAAACGATCTCCCTCCGTGCTTCACAAGATAAGATTCTTTTTATCTCACTTCCGGTCGATACGGAAGTATACTTTCCATGGGAAGACATTTCCCTCCAAGCAGGGAACACGCCAGGCCCTAAATTTGGAGCTCATAAAATCAATATGTCAAACTCCTCGAAATTGAGTTAATCAGTTCATTTCAAGTTCCTTCAGGTGCTGAGAAGATAGGTAACAATGCCTGCCTCAAGAGAGGTCTCCATCTGTTATGGAATCCAAAATGATGGTGACCGCTAAACGTGCCACGCTCCCTTCAACGACGCACGCTACGCATCGAAGCCTACTATCTCCATTTCCTGGATAGATTGCACGCGGTTTCTCTTAACTTCACCGAACGCAAAGAACATGTAATTAACTCTGCGCGTTATCACTGACTTTAGTAAACGTGGGAAAGCATATTTATCAACTCTTTTTTAATTACAGTGTTTTCCAAAGCGGCTAAAGTGATTCGATATATTATGTGCAATAATATTTGATTAATTCTCTTAAAGAAATTTCGTTGAAGTGAATAATTCCAACTTTTATGCGGTAAAACCGCCTGTTTCATATTCATTTAATATCGTTTAATTATTATTTATTGTCTAAGTTAATAATTCGAAATTTCTTGTTTCTTTGTAACGATCCAGTATAATGATTATAAAAGGTCTTTCAACAAGGACGCTTGAGCTTTGTCAGGCGATAGTCACAATGTTGTTAAAGCAAAATCTGGTAACCTTACTGTGAACTGTTCAATAGTACTTGGCAAGTCATGATGAAAAGTTATAGCGTTGAACAGTGTGTGCAAATCATCAAATGTTATTATCAAAATCAGTGCTCCGTTCGACAAACATTCCGCGCATTACGTTATTTCTATCCTCACCACAATCGTCTTGCCGAGTCCACTGTTCGACGCTTGGTGAACAAACTCGAGGCAAAAGGGTCGATCAACAATCAGTCAACATCCGTACGTCGCCGAAACGCAAGGTCTGCTAAAAACATCGCTGCCGTAAATGAGAGTGTACGGGAAAATCCCCGGCGGTCAATTTCTCGTCGTTCACAAAAACTTGGCTTTTCTGCGACTTTACTTTGGCGAATTATGAGTAGGGACTTGGGTCTGCACCAGTACAAAATCGAACTTATCCAGGAACTTAAGGTAAACGACCATAAACAATGTCGTGTGTTCGCTGATTGAGGACTAGAGCAGTTGGAAGTTGCACAAATTTCCCCAAAGAGATCAACTTCAGCGACGAGGCCCATTTTTGGATGAATGGATTTGTGAACAAGCAAAATTGTCGGATTTGGGACGAAAACAATCCATATTAGATACACCAGCACCAATTGCATCCCAACAAAGTCACTGTTTGGTGCGGATTTTCGTCTAACTGAATCATCGGTCCGTATTTTTTTGAGAACGAAGATGGGATTGCCATAACCGTCAACGGCGAGACCTACAGATCGATGATAAGCAACTTCTTGTAGCCTCAACTGGATTATATGCTTGATACGGATACTGACGACGTGTGGTTCCAACACTACGGCGCTCCGTAGCACCAGCGATTTCAGGGCAGGGTCATCTCGCGCGGCGGCGACGTCCAGTGGCCACCGAGATCATGCGATTTAACGCCATTAGACTATTTTCTTTGAGGTTACCTTAAATCGCATGTCTATGCGAATAATCCACCTACAGTTGATGTCCTCAAAGTCAACCTAACGAACACCATCCAGCAAATTCAGCCAGATTTATGCGACAAAGTTATCGAAAATTGGGCCGAACGAATACGTTCCACCAAGTGAAGCATTGGCGGACATTTAAATGACATCATATTCCCCACTTAATGCCATAAAATGTACTTTAAAATTTAAAATAAATTGAGTGCATATATCACACACAACTTGTTTTATTTTTATTTAAAAATCGAGTGACCTTATTGAAAGACCCTATACATTTAATGTTCCCTAAATTTACTCAGAGTAGTCTATGGTTTCGGAGGTAAGTCAAAGTAAAAGCAGTATTTCCAATTAGCATGTAATTCCGTATGAGTCTTGCTTATAGAATTATTAGCCAAATTGAGCTTAAAAAATGGTAAATGAATGGTGACCTGAAGATTACTGATCAATAGCTTAATTGCCGAAAAAGGAAAGATTCAGTGAGAGTTTCGTCTCCTTCTTTTGTGAGGAGAGCTCCAAGCAGTCCCATCTATGGTTATTCAGGTCAGGCACTTTGCAATTTCACAAAGAATAGATAATATAGTAAGGTCGACCTATGTCTGTCATCCACCTCCCACTCATCTATGTCTATGGATCCTCCTTTTTTTCTTCCTTTATCCTTCTGTAACCTTTTTCTCTCATACTACGGTGACTGAAAATTATCTCTTTTGTTTACCTATCTCTAGGTGTTTGTTTTTTGTCTCCAACATCTGTACTTGATGTTGTTTTTCTTCCTCTACAACATTGCATTCTAATTATTTTATTTTAATTGGTTGCTTTAGTTGTTCCTTTTACTGCTTTATTTGCTTGTTTCTTCCATATACCATATATGCCTCTCCCCATCTATCTATCTATCTTTTCTCTCTTTTTTCTCTTCCTCTTTTCTCTCTCCATCTTCCTCTGGCCCCTTGCCGCTCTTTCTCTCTATCCCTCTCTATCTGTCCCCTCCCTCTCTCTCTCACTCTCTCTTCCTCTTTCTCTCTCTTTCCCTCCTCTCTCTCTCTTTCTCTTCCTCTTCCTTCAGTCTTCGTGGAGAGTGTTTATATGTTACCAGGTGGTGATTACAGTATTGGAGGCGGGAAGCAACGCATGTGTGATTGATCATCTCAAAATTATTATTTAATGCGGAGAGAACATTTTTTTCGGATGTTATCAACATGTCTTTTGAAGAGACAATCGAGTATTAAACGTGACACCGAGATTAGTAATAGTGTTGGAAAAAGGGATCAGAAATGTACCAAAGAAATAGACGTTTTAAATTGTTTTACACTCCTCTAATGTCGTATACTTGCGAGGGCACGATCAGCGTTAAAAAATAAGGGGAAAATGCCTCGCAGACACCTTTATGAAAACAATAAAGAGCATCAAAAGGAGAAAACAATAACAATTATTATTGAAATAAATTTTACACCGAACTTAACAAGGAGTTTCCTATTCCTGAACGTCGGATGTTTGGGAAAAGGCGTCTTGCCGTAAGTGTCTGCTCTGGACGAAATAACGTAAACAGCGTTTACCAAGCAACATGTTTTATTAGATATAACTATTATTATTATCATCCATATTCTTATCCCTCTCATTCTCCTTAACATATCTATCCTATTACACAATATTTATAACTATTTCTTCCTACTTCATATAAACACATTTTGCCACTTAAATCATCGCAATCTCAAGCGACTTTCATCTCGCTCTTACCTACAAGAAAACTTTCAACATCCAAGGTACGGTATGCATCAGTTTCCAACCACAAACCAGGATGTTGGATCGAATCCACCAGTGAAAAAAGCTAAGCCCCCATAGTTAAAATTTGAACCAGAAAATGCACAACGGTAGCCTTATCATTACCCTAAGTGAGTGGTAGGTTAATACATGACAAAGGAATCGAGCGAGTCTACAATATCTAAGAGATCTCAAGTTACAAAAATTATGGAAAGGGGAGGTGCCCACGACGGGGACAGAATTGTACTAGCTTGGTCATAGCCAGAGAAAACTGAAATCCCGCAGTTTCAGCGTAATGAAAGAAGCAATTCAGGGAATGTCGGAGTTATCGCTTCAAGGCAGACGACTGAACTATCCTAAAAAAAATAGAAAAGTTCTTTGCAAAGCCCTTGGAGAGAAAATGGTCTTCCGTCAGAACAGAGGTTATACTGGATACTTTACCCCAAAAGAGAGACTGACACTAAAGACGCCCTTATAGGAGACCCTTTTTTCTACGTGTCTTGAGAATTCCCACCTTACTCAGAAGACCTCAGAATACTGAACTTACACAGAAGAACTAGAGAATCCCCAACTTACGCGGGAGACCTCGACAATCGCCACCATACGCGAAGGACCGAGAATGCCCAACTTACGCGGAAGAAATCGAGAATCCCCACCTTACCTGGAGCAGTGGTGGTGGTTCTTCAACCTTCCTTTATCGAGGAGGATCCCTATTGGATAATGAACTAAACATAAAGCTCAATATGACAATCACTGGTGAGCCCGAAGTCACCAGGGGCCGGTCGTCTTTGGGAAGAGATACCGGGAAGTATGTTTTGACACCAAACAGCGTTCAAGTGGAACCTTCGTCGCCCCGGGACAGAGGGACCTGTTACGCGTCAGAGCTATGTGAATATAGATACCCGTCGGCAGGATTCCTTGGAAAAGCAAGAGTGTGTGTGTTATGCTGCGAAGACGGGAGAGGAAAGAAAGCAGTTTGTAATTGGCTATGTAAGTGATGAGATGTGTAAGATCTACCCACCCCAATACAGGTCTGAGCCAGCGCGCCCACCAATTGGTAGACAGATCTTTACGCTCGCTGACGTTTATATCCACTTATGCCTGGATCAAACCCGGTACCACAACGTTGGGAGACCACTACGGTATTTACTCGGTTAGCAAGAGCTCTATGTTACATAAAAAACCTCGATAATGGCAACCTTACGGAGAAGACTTCAAGAATGCTCACCTTAGGTGGAAGAAATCGAGAATGCTCAACTTACGCGGGAGATCTCGAGAATGCCAACCTTAAGTGGAGCACCTAGGGAATCTCCAATCATCTTATGAGAAAAAAATCGAAAATGCCCACTCTACGCCGAACACCTAGAGAATGTCCACATTGCACGAAAGAAATCGAGAATGCCCATCCTACGTGGAAGACCTCGAGAATATCCACTATACGCGTAAGGCCTCGGGAATGCCCACATTACGCGAAAGAGCGCGAGAATGCCGGCCTTATGTAGAAGATCTAGAGAATGCCCACCTTACGTGGGAGATATCAACAATGCCCACCTGATGCGGAAGACCTTGAGAATGCCCACCTTATTGGGGAGACAATAAGAATGCCCACCTTAGGCCAAAGAACTTGTGAATGCTCACTTTACGCGGGAAATGTCTAGAATGCACACCTTACGCGGAAGATCTAGAGAATATCCAACTTAGGCAAAAAACATCGAGAATGCCTACCTTACGCGGAAGACCTCAATAATGCTCACCTTACGTGGTAGACATCGAAAATGCCCAGTTTATGCGTGAGACATCGACAATGTGGAAGGCCTTAATATGCCCACCTTGCGTGGGATACATCGACAATGCCTACCTTATGAGGAAGACCTTGAGAATGCCCACATAGCACGGGAAACCTCAAGGATGCTTACCTAATGGAGGAAACCTCGAGAATGTTACCTTGCGCGTAAGACTACGAGAATGCCCAACATACACGGGAACCCTCCAGAATCCTATCCTCACACATAATACCTAGTGAATGTGCAACTTACGCAGAAGACATCGAGAATGCCTACCTTCTTGCGAAAAGGCGCTAGAATGTCTACTTTACGCAAAAGACCTCGAGAAGGCCCAACTTATGCTGGAGACTTCGAGTATGCCAACCTTACGCATAAGAACTCGAGATTTCCCACCTTACGCGGGAGACCTTGAAAATGCCCTCCTTACGCGTAAGACTTCGAGAATGCCAAACTACGCGGGAGACGTCTAGAATGCCCACCTTACGCAGAAGTTCTAGGACATATCGACCTTAGGCCGCAAACATTGATAATGCCCACCTTAAGCGAAAGAGCGCAATAATGCCCCTTTACGCCTAAGACCTAAATAACGCCCACCTTACGTGGTAGACATCGACAATATCCACTGTATGCGGGAGACATCGAGAATGCTTACCTTACGCGCAAAACCTCGATAATTCCCAGGTTGCGCTTATGACCTCGAGAATGTCCAACTTACGTAGGACACCTCCAGAATCATCACCTTACGCGCAAGACCTAAGGGAATGTCCACCTTACGCGGAAGACATGGAGAATGCCAACCTTACGAGGGAGACATTGAGATTCCCAACAAATGCGGAAGACCTCGAGACTGCCCACCTTAGCATAAGTTCTCCAGAATGCCGACCTTACGCGAAAGATATCGAGAATGCCCACCTTACGCGGGAGACTTCGAGAATGCCCACTTTGCGTTGAAGATATCGAGAAAACCCACCTTACACAGAAAATCTAGGTAACATCTACCTTACGCGGGAAACCTACAGAATGCCCACCTTACACAACAGACCTTAATAATGTTCACCTTGTGTGTAAGACCTCGCGAATGCCTAACTTAGGCGGAAGACCTCAAGAATGCCCACCTTACGCGGGAGACCTTGATAATGCGCACCTTACGGAGAAGGCCTCAAGATTACCTAACTTACGCGGAAGAGCTCAATAATGCCCGTCCTACACGGAAGATCTCGAGAATGCCTTAAACAATGCGGAAAACCTCAATAATGCCCACATTACCCAGAAGACCTCGAAAATGCCCAACTTAAGCTGAAGCCCTTGGTAATACCCACCGTACGCGTGAGACCTCGAGAATGCCCAAATTACGTAAGAAACCTCAAGAATCCTCACCTTACGCGGAAGTCCTAGAAAAATTTCCTCGTTAAGCGGAAGATATCGAGAGAGCCAACCTTCTCGAAAAAGAGCAATAGAATGCCCACCTTACGTAGGAGACCTCAATTATGCCAACCTTACTCATAATAACTCAAGAATGCCCAGCCCACCTTACACGTAGAAGAACGAGAATACTCACCTTAGGCGTAAGAGGTCGAGAATGACCACCTTATGCGTAGGACCTTGAGAATGCCCACCTTAGGTGGGAGACCGTTAGAAGGCCGAACTTATGCGGAAAACGTCGAGAATGGCAACCTTAGGCGAAAAATCTAGGGAAAGTCCACCTTACATGGAAGACATCGAGAATGCCCACCTTACACGTAAGATCTCGAGAAGTCCTACCTTGCCCAGAAGACCTTGAGAAAGCCCACCTTACGCGGAAGGCATTGTTTATGCCCACATTACGCGAAAGAGCGCGATAATTCCCAATATACGCGAGAGAACTCGAGAATACCCAACTTAGGCAGAATACCTCCAGAATGCCTAAGTTACGTGGAAGACCTCAATAATGTCCACCATCGGCAGAGGAACTCAAGAATGCTCACCTTACGCAGAGGAACTCGAGAATGCCCACCTTACGTAGAAAAACTAGGGAATGTCAAACTTACGCGACAAAGATCGAGAATGCCCACATTACGCGGGAGACATCGAAAATGCCCACCTTACGCCTAAGAACTCGAGAAATCCCACCTTACGCAGAAGAGCTAGTGAATGTCAAACGTAGGCGGGAGACATCGAGAATCCTCAATATAGGCGGAAGACCTCAAGAATGCCCACCTAACGCGGAAGACTTGGCCCTGTCCACCTTAAACAGTAGACTTCGGGAATGCCTAACTTATGGGGAAACTTGAGAATTCCCACCTTATGCAAGAGAACTCAATAATGTCAAACATACGCGGAAGACCTCAAGAACGCCTAACACTTACGCGGGAGAGAATGCCCACCTTACGAGTAAGACCTCGAGAATGCCCAACTGACGCGGTAGACCTCTAGAAAGCCCAAATTACAGGAAAGACCTCGATAATATTCACCTAACTCGGAAGACCTAGGGAATGTCCATCTTACACGGGAAACCTTGAGAATGTCCACCTTTCGCGGAAGACCTCGAGAGTGCCTACTTTATGGGAAAGACCTAGGGAATTTTCATCTTACGCAGAAGACCTAGGAAATGTCCACCTTACTTGGAAGACCTGAAGAATGTCCGCCTTACGCGGAAGACTTAAAGAATTCCCACCTTGCGCAGAAGAACTCGAGAATGCCCACCTTACGGGGGAGAACTCTAGAATGCACAACCTCTGAGATAGAGTAATAGAGTGCGCACCTTGCGAAGAAGACCTAGAAAATGTCCACATTAGGTGAAAGAGGTCCATAATGCTTACGTTACGCGAAAGGAAAGAGAATACCGACCTTATGTAGAAGAGCGAGAAAATGTACACCTTGCACAGGAGATCAAGAGAATGCCGATATTACGCGCGAGACCTAGAGAATGCCCAGCTTGCTCGAAAGGCCTCGAGAATGCCCACTTTACGATGGAGACATCTAGAATCGCCCCCTTTCAAGTAACACCTTGAGAATGCTCACATTACACGGTAGACCTTGACAATGCTTACTTACGTGGAAAACCTCAAGAATGCCCACCTTATGGAGAATGCTCACCTTACGCCGAATTCCTCAAGACTGCCCATCTTATGTGGAAGACATCGAGAATGTCCACCTTACGCGTAAGACCTCGAGAATGCCCCCCTTACGTAGAAGACCTTAAGAATGCCCTGCTTAACAAGAAGAACTCGAGAATGTCCGAATTATGCGGTAGACCTCGCGAATGCCAACCTAACCCTAAATACTTTCAGAATTTTTCACCTTAGGCGGAAGAACTCAAGAATGCCCACCTTAGGCGGAAGAACTTAAGAATTCCCACCTTAGGCAGAATAACTCAAGAATGCCCACCTTACGCAGAATGCCTACCTTAGGCGTAAGAGCTCGATAATGCATTTCTTAGCCGTAAAACCTAGAGAAAGCCCACCCTACGCGTTTGAACTCGAGAATGCCCAGGGTACGCGGAAGATCTCGAGAATGACCTCCCTATGCGGAAGACATGGAGAATAGCCACATTACACGTAAGAACTTAACAATGCATTCCTTACGCGTAAGACCTTGATAATGCCATCCTTACGCAGAAGACCTCAAGAATGCCTTCCTTACGATGAAGACCTCGAGAATGCCCTCCTTACATGGAAGACTTCGCGACTGCCAACATTACACTAATGACCTTAACAATTCCCTGCTTACGCGTAACACCTAGAGAATGCCCACCTTACACAGTTGATCTCGAGAATGCCCACCTTACGCGGAAGACATCGAGAATTCCCACCTTACGTGTAAGACCCTAAGAGTGCCGTACTTACGCGGAATACTTTGAGAATGTCCTTCCTATCTGGGAGATCTAGAGAGTGCCCCCATTGCGCGGTAGACCTCAAGAATGCCCTCTTTACCCGGAAGACCTCAAGAATGCACACCTTACGCATCAAACATTGAGAATGCCCTCCAAACGCGGAAGACCACGAGAATGCTCACCTTATGCGCTAAAATTCGAGAATGCTCACATTACGTTTATGACCTCAGGAATGAGCTCTTTAGGCGGAAAACATCCAAAATGACCACCTTACACGTATGACCTCAGGAATGCCCTTCTTACGCGAAAGATCTCGAGAATGCACACGTTATGCGTAAGACGTGGAGAATTCCCCCTTTATGCGTAAGACCTCAAGAATGCCCTCCTTCGCGGGACACATCGAGAATGCGTACCTTACGCACAAGACCTTAAGAATGCCCTGCTTACGCGAAAGACCTCGAGAATGCCCTCCTTACGCATAAACCTCAAGAATGCTATCCTAACGCGGAACAAATCGAGAATGCCCAACTTACGCGCAAGACCTCTAGAATGCCCACCTTCCGCGTAAGACTTCAAGAATGCCCACCTTACGCGGTAGACCTCGAGAATGCCCACTTTACGCGTAACACCTCAAGAATGCTCGACTTACGCGCAGACCTCTAGAATGCCCACCCTCCGATTAAGATCTCGAGAATGCCCTCCTTACCCTGGAGAACTCGAGAATGCCCACCTTACGCGTTACACCTCATTAATGCTCTCCTTACGTGGAAGACCTCGAGAATGCCTACCTTACAATTATGACCTTGAGGATGCCCTCCTTACGCGGATGACTGCGAGAATTCCCACTTTACGCGTAACACCTCAAGAATGCTTGAATTACGCGCAAGACCTCTAGAATGCCCACCTTCTGTTAAGACCTCGAAAATGCCCTCCTTACCCTGGAGAACTCTAGAATGTCCACCTTACGCGGTAGACCTCGAGAATACACACCTTATGCGGAATAACTCCAGAATGCTCACCTTACGCGGAACACATCGAGAATACCCAACTTACGCGCAAGACCTTGCGATTGCCTCCTTACTTGGAAGACCTCGAGAATGCTCACCTTATGAGCAAGACATTGAGAATGCCATCCTTACGCCTAAGACTTTGAGAATGTGCTGCTTACACTGAAGACCTCAAGAATGCCCTCCTTAAGCGGGAGTCCTCAAAAATGCCCGTTTTATGCGGAAGACCTCAAGAATGACTCATTACGCTTAAGAGCTTAAGAATACATTCCTTACCCGTAAAACCTCGAGAATGTCTACCTTCCTCTTAAGTTCTAGAGAATTCCCTTTCATACAGAAGACCTCGAGAATGCCCTTTTTACTTGGAGGACCTTGCGAATGACCCCCCTTTCTGCGTACGACCTCAAGAATGCCCTCCTTACGCAGAAGTCTTCGAGAATGCCCAACTTATCTGGGAGACTGACAGAATGCTCACATTACACGAAAGACCTCAAGAATGCCACCTTGCATTAAGACCTCGAAAATGCCCTCTTTATGCGTAAGATCTCGAGCCGCCTCCTTACGCGAAATCCTCAAGAATGCCCTCTTCACTCGTAAAACCTTGAGAATGCCCTTCTCACTTGCAAGACCACGAGAATGCCCTCCTTATGCAGAAGCCTTCGAGAATGCCCTCATTACGCGTAGGACCATGAAAATGCCCACCTTTCGCTTAAGACCTCGAGAATGCCCTCCTTACACGTAAACCTCTAAAATACTCTCCTTACCCGGGAGAACTAAAAAATGCCAACTTTTCGCGTAAGCCCTTGAGAATGCCTGACTTACACGTAAGACCTCTAGATGCCCACCTTCCGCTTGGGCCCGCAAGAATGCCCTCTTTATGTGGAAGACGTCTAGAAGGCACTCTTTACCCAGGAGGCCCCAAGAATGCCATGCTTACCCTGGAGAACACGAGAATGCCCACTTTACGCTTAAGACATTGAGAATGCCCTCCTTACGCGGAAAACTTCGAGAATGTCCTCCCTATCTGCAAGACCTATGGAATGTCCTCCCTATCTGCAAGACCTAGAGAATGCCCGGCCTACTCGGTACACCTCAAGAATGCCCTCCTTACTTGGAGGACCTCGAGAATGCCTAACTTACACTTATGACCTTAAGAATGCCCTCCTTACGCGGATGACCTCGAGAATTCCCACCTTACGCGTAACACCTCGAGAATGCTCAACTTACGCGCAGGACCTCTAGAATGCCCACGTTTAGCTTAAGACCTCGAGAATGCCCTCCTTAACCTGGAGAACTCGAGAAGGCCTACCTTACGCCTTAGACTTCGAAAATACCCACCTCATGCGGAATAACTCTAGAATGCTCACCTTAAGCGGAAAACATCGAGAATTACCACTTTACGTGTAAGACCTTGAGAATGCCCTCCTTACGCGGAAGACTTCGAGAATATCCTCCCTATCTGCAACACCTATAAAATTTCCTCCCTATCTGCAAGAGCTAGAGAATGCCTGGCCTACGCGGTACAACTCAAGAATGCCCTCCTTACTTGGAAGACCTCGAGAATGCCTACCTTACACTTATGACCTCGAGAATTCCCACCTTACGCGTAACACCTCGAGAATGCTCGACTTACGCCCAAGACCTCTAGAATGCCCACCTTCCGCTTAAGACCTCGACAATGCCCTCCTCATCCTTGGGAGCTCGAGAATGCCCACCTTACGCGTTAGACCTCGAGAATACCCACCTCATGCGGAATAACTCTAGAATGCTCACTTTAAGCGGAAAAAATCGAGAATTCCCACATTACGCGTAAGACGTTGAGAATGCCCTACTTACGCGAAAGACTTTGAGGACGTGCTCTCTATCTGTGAGCCCTAGAGAATGCCCGCATTACGTGGTACACCTCAAGAATGCCCTCCTTACGCGCAAGACCTCTAGAATGCCCACCTTCCGCTTAAGACCTGGAGAATGCCCTCCTTACACGGAAGACCTCTAGAATGCTCTTTTTAACCGGGAGACCTCGAGAATGCCTTCCTTACCCTGGAAAACTTGAGAATGCACACCTTACGCGGTAGACCTCGAGAATGCCCACCTTAAGCGTAACACTTGGAAAATGCTCGACTTACGCGCAAGACCTTTAGAATGCCAACCTTCCGCTTAAGACCTCAAGAATGCCCTCCTTAGCCTGGCGAACTCGAGAATGCCCGCCTCACGTGATACAGCTCAAGAATGCTCTCCTTACGTGGAAGACCTCAAGAATGCCTACCTTACACTTATGACCTTGGGAATGCCCGCCTATCGCGGATGACTTCGAGAATTCTAACCTTACGCGTAACACCTCGAGAATGCTCGACTTACGCGCAAGACCTCTAGAATGCCCACCTTCCGCTTAAGACCTCGAGAATTCCCTCCTTACCCTGGAGACCTCGAGAATGCCCACCTTACGCGGTGGACCTTAAGAATACCCACCTCATGCGGAATAACTCTAGAATGCTCACCTTACACGGAAAACATCGAGAATTACCACTTTACGTGTAAGACCTTGAGAATGCCCTCCTTACGCGGAAGACTTCGCGAATGTTGTCCCTATCTGCAAGACCTAAAGAATATCCTGCATTTCTTCAAGACCTAGAGAATGCCTGCCTTACGCGGTACACCTCAAGAATGCCCTCCTTACTTGGAAGACCTCGAGAATGCCTACCTTACGCTTATGACCTTGAGAATGCCCTCCTTACGCGGATGACCTCGAGAATTCCCACCTTATGCGTAACACCTCGAGAATTCTCGACTTACGCGCAAGACCTCTAGAATGCCCATCTTCCTCTTAAGACCTCGAGAATGCCCTCCTTATCCTGGAGAACTCGAGAATGCCCACCTTACGTGGTAGACCTCGAGAATACCCACCTCATGTGGAATAACTCTAGAATGCTCACCTTACGCGGAAAACATCGAGAATTACCACTTTACGTGTAAACCTTGAGAATGCCCTATTCACGCCAAAGACTTCGAGAATGTCCTTCCTATATGCGAGCCCTAGAGAATGCCCGCCTTGCGTGGTACACCTCAAGAATGCCCTCCTTACGCGCAAGACCTCTAGAATGCTTACCTTCCGCTTAAGACCTCGAGAATGCCCTCCTTACGCGGAAGGCCTCTAGAATGCTCTCCTTACCTGGGAGACCTCGAGATCGCCCTCCTTACCCTGGACAACTCGAGAATGCCCACCTTACGCGGTAGACCTCGAGAATACCCACCTTACGCGTAATACATTGAGAATGCCCTCCTTACGCGTAAGACTTCGAGAATGTCCTCCCTATCTGCGAGCCTCAGAGAATGCCCACATTACAGGGAAAACCTCAAGAATGCCCTCCTTACGTGGAAGACCTCAAGAATGCTTAACTTACAATTATGACCTTGAGAATGCCCTCCTTACGCGGAAGACCTTGAGAATTCCTACCTTACGCGCAACACATCGAGAATGCTCGACTTACGCGCAAGACCTCTAGAATGCCCACCTTCCGCTTAAGACCTCGACAATGCCCTCCTCATCCTAGGGAGCTCGAGAATGCCCACCTTACGCGTTAGACCTCGAGAATACCCACCTTACGCGGAATAAATCTTGAATGCCCACCTTACGAGGAAGACATCGAGAATTCCCACTTTACGCGTAAGACCTTGAGAATGTCTTCCTTATGCGGAAAACTTTGAGAATGTCCTCCTTATCTGCGAGGCCTAGAGAATGAGCGCCTTACGCAGTACACCTCAAGAATGACCTTTTTACATGGAAAACCTCGCTAACGCCCACCTTACACTTATGCCTTTAAGAATGCCCTCCTTACGCGGAAGACCTCGAGAATTTCCACCTTACACGTAACACCTCGAGAATGCTATCCTTACGGAGAAGACTTCAAGAATGTCCTCCCCCCTCTTCAGGAGACCACGAGAATGCCCACCTTACCCGGTAGACCACAAGAATGCCATCCTTATGTGGAAGACCTCGAGAATGCACATCTTACGTATCAAACCTTGGAATGCCCTCCTTAGGCGAATGACCTTGATAAGCTTATGACCTTGAGAATTCCCTCCTTACTCTTAAGACCTCGAGAATGCCCACCTTAGGCGGAAGACCTTACATAGGGATTCTTTGTGCATAATATTACATATAGTACCTGTAGGAAAGTTACTTCTCCGACCGAAGTGCCTCGTCAATTTCCAGAGACATTGAGATTACCTGGGCTTTATCCATTCTAAAATCTACATTTACTTCTTTTTTTGTCCTTTCTTTACAATTCTTTGTTCATCTATTTCCATGGTAGGCGGCTAATTTCAAAGACTAGTCGCTGACTAGCTTTGGTCCATTTATAACTGGTCGTGTCTCCGTTTGGATTGGTGACCTTTAATATGCTTGTATTCCTCTTATACTTTTCCGCTTTCTCTTTACCTCATATTTATCTTCCTTATCACTTCCTGGTTGGCCTTCTCTTCAGTAGTTGAGCAACTAGTTAACATATGTTACTAGTGTGGGGTTGCCGGTAGATGTTTGGCAAAGAGTGTCTGAAGAGCACTAAATTTTGCACCCAGGTCGTATTGGATACATTGTCATAAGGCTTCCGATTGAAAGCGAGATACATTTGGTTGTCTATCTAGAAAATATGCGAGATCCCTACTGTGACGGAAGATGTTTCCGTCGGATGCAATGCTCCTTCGGTCGAGTAGTAGTAGTTAGTTGTCCGTCGATTTCGGCGATTACGTGACTTCCTACCCTTAAAAAGAATAAGTTGGGCAAAAGAGAAACTTGCACAAAAGATGCTTAGAGTGGGAAGGGAGTGTGCATTTCTCAGTCTACCATATTGCAACTCCATAGATGGGCTGGTGGCAAGGTGGTCCAAGACGACCAGCCATTGTGGGGTGTTGCAGGAGACTACCGAGTCTTTGGTCTAATAAGGCTAGCCTAGTGTGGGTCACCACAGCAGGTTTTGCATTAGGGGTTGACTTCCGTAGTCGTTTTCCAATCAATCACATCCACAAGACACTGGGTCAGGAGTTGGCGAAGGAGCCGTGCGTGTCCACACGTTAGTGGGTCAAGGTCCAAATGCTTTGGGGCCTCTTGCTGCTTTGAGATCCTCTAAATTCAAGAAACACTGAATGAAGACTATCTAGCATTCCACAAGTATTCTCTCATAGATGCACTTAACGTCCTCGAGCTTTCTTTCTCTCCATATTCTTCTTAGTACGTGAGGAGTGTCTACCTTTCCCCCTTATTTCCTCTTCTCAAGGGGCATTCAAGGTCGGACAGACCCGCCTCGCCCTAGTCCTTTGCTGAAAAGTGAAAGAAATAAGGACCCTCCAGTCTCCAAAGCCTCGACTCTACACACACCATTCAGTTGTTGCACTTTTTCCTTTTTTTTTTCTTTTGCGGCCTCGAACCACTTGCGAGGTCCTTTCCAGTTGTAATTTCCTCCATAGGGTTTGGTTTCATCCTACCATGATACCCCACCTGTGAGGACTTTGCCTGCCTTTGGTTTAATATCAGGGTCTCCGCTCACCTGGTGTGGAGGCTTACATCTCGATATCTCCCCCAGTCGTTAAGATGCGCCCCCTCGCGACAAGTTCTGGGTCTGGTTACCAATGACTTGCATACTATAATTAGTTAGTAGGAGTATCAAAATTAACGCGCACCGGAACTAGAAGGGGCGCTTTGGGAACTAGTGCCCAGACTCCCAGGAAAGGTAAAATTTGGGGGTAAATATCGTGCAAGTCCCAGAGAGGTCTGATACCATAGGTCACTATCGGGGTATTTGTACAGGTCTCGAGCTGGGATCGGGAGCTGAGGTAACGTCACCGCCTCCTTCTTGTTTTGGTGAAAGGGCCCCTGAGAAGCGAAAGGAGGGGGGCCATCCACGTAAGAAGGAAGCTTCTTTGGAGTCGCCTCCCAGAGTGGAGGAACCGATAGAGGGGGAACGTCTTTAGCAGAAGGGACAGGGAGGATGGAAAAGCCCTGCCCCACGGGGCGTAGTTTTTGGGTCTGTGGGAGTAATCCGGTCCTTAACTTTAATATCGGTATCATTATTAGTAGTAGTAGTAGTATTTTAATATCATTATTATTATCATTATTATTATTATAATCATTATTGCATTTTTGTTTTGTTTTTATTCTTCGAGTGTATGAAGACCCTTTGTTTTCGAGGGCGTCAAACGCTAAACGCCCACCTGTGCCCACCGAACCACACCGCTCGGGGTACACTTCTTCTTCCCGATCACCAAACGTCCCGCGAGGCACTAGACAAAAAGAAAAAAAAATGGTGGTCGGGGGGACGAGTCTGAACGGGTGAAGTCTCACTGCCTCGGGCCCCCTAAGGATAGGGGATTCGACTGGGTCGGCAACTCGCCTGTGAAATTTGCACCAGAACAAGAAAATAGGTCACAGAGGGATCTTAAATGAACTAAATAAAAAAAGGGGGAAAGGAGGGTGTCTAGGAGGAATAAAGCTCTAGGAGTAGGATAGTACCCCGGGGAACTGAGACGAAGAAGGGGTGCTTTCCTCCAGGTTTAGGGTGCAACAGGAACTTTATACCTACTTCATAATCTATCCTATTTGAGAGTTCAGCAGTGATATATATATATATATATATATATATATATATATATATATATATATATATATATATATATATATATATATATATATATATATATATATATATATATATATATATATGTATATATATATTATATATATATATATATATATATATATATATATATATATATATATATATATATATATGTATATATATATATATATATATATATATATATATATATATATATATATATATATATATATATATATATATATATATATATATATATATTGGAAGGCTTGCACATAAAGATAGAAATCAAAAATGCAGTTTATTGAATTTATAGCCTTTGGACTGTTATCAAATTTCAAGTCCTGAAGTCGTTGCTAATTCTGCGAACACATTAAAGTGTGAAGTTGGCTCCAGGAATCCCTTTAACCTGTCCACTTCTTTGGGTCACATGGGCTTTAAAAGCGAGCCGGGGCTGAGGAGGGATTCGGTAGTTTCCCTCCGCCATCTTGATTGCAATCCCGTCTTTTCGCTACTGGAGACAAGTTTGGGCTTTGTGGCTTGATTTGGAAGGCTCAGATAGCGGAATTGGGGGGGGGGGGGGGGTCCACGAGCTACTGACTTGATTTGGCTTTATCGCGGCTTGTTTGACCTCAGTTCAAGTATAATTAGTTGACTTGAATTGATTTTAATTGATCTAGGTTCTGTCAGAATTGAGTTGCCATCAATGGGATGGATTGAAATAAGTTGATATGGGTTAGATTGTATTAAGTGGGGGCTGACTTGGTAGCTGGTTAATTAAGTTGAATCATGAGTTGATTCGAAATGAGTGAAATTATTAATAAATGTTTTTACTTAAGTGGGGTTGAATGATTAAAAGGGGGGAAGGTACATGCAATCGAATCACTGAATCGGGATTTAACCTCAAACTTTGAGGGAAAAGAGGGCTCCAAGGACGTGATGGACAACATCACCCCCATTGTTACCAGCAAGGTTGTGTCTGGTTTATTAATGACTCCATGCTGTAGCTGTCATTTGAAGGATTGCGTGCCCTCCTAGTCCTAACACTCTCGATTGCGTGCTCACCCTGCTTCAATATTTAGAGGAGGATGTGAGGCTACCAATATTCCGCATTTCGTAATTCTTAAATCAGAACAACTTCCTTTACAGATGACAATATTTACAAAATTTATTTGGGAGATGCACTTGTTGGTTTTTTCTTTGAATTTTAATAAATTAATCGTTCATTGATAGGTAACAGGTGGTAATAAATCGTAGGAAATATGGTTGACCTCCAGTTACCTGACTTTGGATTGATTTGAACCCAAAGAATCACCGGAATTCGCCGCGATGCCTCTTTGACCCATTCATTGACTTGATCATAATATTGGTAAAGAAAATTCCCCCTAAATTAGGACTATTTATCCCGCCCATGGACTTAATGTTAACAGCATTTGTAAGGAAAATTCCCTCAAATTAGGACTATTTATTCCTAACGTTGATTTGATGTTAACAGCATTTGTAAGGAAAATTCCCTTAAATTAGTACTATTTATCCCTAACGTGAATTTGATGTTAACAGCATTTGTAAGAAAAATTCCCTCAAATTAGGACTATTTATCCCTAACGTGGATTTGATGTTAATAGCATTTGTAAGGAAAATTACCTAAAATAGGACTATTTCTCCCAAACGTGGATTTGATGTTAATAGCATTTGTAAGGAAAATTCCCTCAAATTAGGACTATTTCTCCCAAACGTGGATTTGATATTAACAGAATTTGTAAGGAAAATTCTCTCAAATTAGGACTAGTTATCCCTCCTGTGAATTTGATGTTAACAGCATTTGTAAGGAAAATTCCCTCAAATTAGGACTATTTATACCTAACGTGAATTTGCTGTTAACAGCATTTGTAATGAAAAGTCCCTCAAATCAGGACTATTTATCGCTACCGTGGATTTGATGTTAACAGCATTAGTAAGGAAAATTCCCCCAAATCAAGACTATTTATCCCAACCATGGATTTGATGTTAACAGCCTTTGCAGAGGAAAATTTCCCTCAAATTAGACTTAATCAACCGGATTAGGGACATGCATTCATTGACAAACGTGGGAAAGTTCAAACGGGTTGCTCGTTTTTGTGGTCATCCTCTCACTTAAAGGATAGTCTCTCTTTTTGCCTATTTGAGTATCAGTATCAACGAATTTTACCTCATTTACTTTTGCATTTTTCCTTAAATGTTGGGAACCTCTCTTCCTTGTTTTAATTTTTAATTGTTCACTACAGAATTTGGAATGTAGCATTAAAACCAATTCCGGAGCATCTGACCATAACACATACATCATTAATCTGCATTCATATTTCAGAGGATTATATTCATTTATGCGATTAATCAATATCTCGTGACTAATATGTCTATATTACTCTACTAAAGGGAAAGAGATTAGAATGATCCTCATGCAACCTAGCAAACCATGCAAACTTTCTAATTCCTTCAACTCCTACCTACATTTTTTCTACTATCCTTCACCTTATACGGGCCGAACAAATTATACGTGGGTGAGGACAAATAAAAATAGGAAAGGACATAATACATACCGTGGTATGGATCCCACGTAAGGCTGTATGTCCAACAAACACCGAGTTCACCTGTCAAATTTACTCCAGTATTTCCAGCTTTGCTATAATAATAATAATAGAGGATTTATATGTCGTTTTTAAGACTTTGTAGCCCTCGCAGGGTACCCGTTCATCGAGTAGACAAAAACCTAGAAGGTAGGTTTTCAGAACCCGTTTGAAAGAGCTGAGCGAGGGAGAGCAGCGTAGGCCAGGAGGCAGACCATTCCACACCTATGGGGCAACTACAAAGTAGGCACGATCGACCATGCAGCAGAGGCGAGTGCGAGGAACCGAAAGCAGGATGACATTTCCCATGCGAAAGGCTCTTTGTTGTCCGGACACAGCCAGTGAGAAGGATAAGTAAGGAAGTGGTTCAGTGTTTAGGCTTTTAAATGCGAGAAAAGGGGCTTTAAAAGGAATCCGAAACTTTATGGGCAGCCAGGTGAGTTCAGGGAGCAGGGACGTAGAATGATCTCGACACAGGAGAAGTCCTGGACAAGTTCTGGACAAGTAGAAGGGATGGAATATAGTTTTGATGGCTCCAGTGAGAAGAGCTACAGTAATCAAGGCGATGGAGAGGTTAGAGGTTAGGCCAAAGACCAAACTTTCTATGTCTTGCCAACCACCTTTCATTTCATTTCATCTCTGCTAAATCTGAACATACGCGATCCTAAATTGGTTTAATTTGGAGATTCATTAGTTCGCGTTCGCAGAAATTATGGGCTTAAAATTTGCCCCTGGTACTGAATAGGTCCCCACTCATGTAGTAAACTTTTCATTGTTTTAACATAATGAAATAGTTAATCTCTCACTCATCCTTTTTATACCCATTGAAAACGATTATCTTTGTTATATTTCATAAGATTTGCGATATAAGCAAGAGCTCTTTTGGTTGTCGCAACCCTGGTCATTTCTTAACCATCATTATTTTTTTTCTCGTTTTGGTGCGACAGTTCTGCGCTATACTTTTTATCTGATGATAATTAGCTAATTAAACCAACCATCACTTTTAAATAGTGAACTCTGTCCCCTGACCAGTTAATGAAATACACATATAATCAAAATGACAATTAGTAGCGAGGCTTAGGGCAACAAAATCGGTTATCAAGGGCGGGAGATGCAGAGAGAGTTGTGCTGCAACGAACCAGCAATCAGTAAACTCTCTCGTGGGGCAGAGGAGGACCACCCTTTCCGCATCTGTGAGGGGAGGAACGTATTGTGTGTGTGAAGACGTGTATGAAGGGACAGTGGGGATCACCTTTTTATATGATAAAAGATGTGGATGGAGTTGCCTGCACTCACGCATCAGACTCAAAGCCCTGCAAAAAGATCATTGGTTTTGGCTTCAGAATTATCGAATAGAAATGAACCAATTTGAGTAGAATTTCCTCTAGATTTTCCGAAATCCGTCGAGTTTTCTCAAATCCTCTTGACTAAAATATCTATTTCAATTGGCAAGACTTTTGGAAAAAGAAATTCCTTCAATTCCTGACTGGGGTATCGGGGGGGAAAGGGGGGGTAGTCAAGAGGGAAAGAATAAGAAAAAGAAGAGATTTCTGACAGCAAATAGAACAGAGAAAAACTCGAATAATGGAAAGAGAATGAGTAGCCAAGATGAAACATCATGGCGCAGCGTTAGTTCTAGTGGTCTGGTTATCGAGAACGATAGTGACTAAATGGCCTGGTACACAATGACTTTCTTGTTAGATATTCAATTTCCTGGTACACACTGAATATCCTGCTATACAATCAACTTCCCGGCATACACAAAATTTCCTGGTAGACAATGAATTTCCCGAAACACACTGAATTTGCTGGTAGAGAATGAATTTCCTGGTAGACTTAACTTCCTGGTACAGAGTGACTTTCGGGGTGATATTCAATTTCCTGGTACAGACTGAATAGCCTGCTATATAATGAATTTCCCGGTACACACTGAATCTCCTAGTAGAGAATGAATTTCCTGGTACACACTCAATATCCTGCTATACAACTAATTTCCCGCTACACACTGAATGAATTTCCTGGTACACACTGAATATCCTGCTATACAATGAATTTCCCAGTACACACTGAATTTCATGGTAGATAATTAATTTCCTGGTAGACTGAATTTCCTGGTACACATCGAATTTCCTGGTAAATATTGAATTTACTGGTACACACTGAATATCCTGCTATACAATTTATTTCCCGGTACAAGCTGAATTTCAACGAACACACTGAATTTCCTGGTAGACTTAATTTCCTGGTACACATTTACTTTCAGGGTAGATATTCAATTTCCTGGTAGAAACTGAATATCCAGCTATACAATGAATTTCATGCTACACATTAAATTTCCTGGTAAATATTGAATTTCCTGGTAGACACTGAATATCCTTCTATAAAATGAATTTCCAGTTACACACAGAATTTCATAGTACACACTGAATTTCCTGGTACATAATAAATTTCCTGGTACACATTTACTTTCCTGTTACACATTGAATTTACAGATACACACTGAATTTCCTGGTATATATTGAATTTCCTGCTACACACTGAATTTCCTGATACATATTGAATTTCCTGCTATACACTGAATTTCCTAGTACATATATACTTTCATAGTACATAATTAATTTCCTGATATTCACTACATTTCCTGCTACAGTTGAAATTCCTAGTACACTGAATTTCATGGTACACAGTGACTTTCCTACTTAATATTTAGTTTCCTGGTATACATTGAATTTCCTGCTCCACACCTAATTTTCTGGTACATATGAATTGCCTGTTGCACACTGAATTACCTGCTACGTACTGAGTTTCTGGTACTCACTCAATTTCCTGTTACACATTGACGTTCCTGGTACATATCTTATTTCTTGCTACACACCGAAATTCCTGGTGAACACTGAATTTTCATGCAACAAACGGAATTTCCTGTTACACACTGAATTTCCTGGTACATATTTAAAATACTATATACAGTAAATTGCCTGGTAAAATAACTTTCCTGCCAATCACTGAATTTCCTGATTAACACGAACTTTTCTGGTACCTATTGAATTTACTGATACACACTGAACTTCCTGTTACACACTGAATTACGTGCTACGCATTAAATTTCCTGGTACAGACGGTATTTCCAGGTATATATTGACTTTCCTGGTATATATTGAATTTCCTGGTACACACTGAATTTCATGGTACACATTGACTTTCCTAGTCTATATTGAATTTTATGGTAGATAATGAATTTTCTGGTATGCACTAAATTACTTACTTCACACTGTATTTCCCCGTACCTACTGAATTTTCTGGTACTTCTTGACTTTACTGGTACATTTTGAATTTCCTGGTACATATTGTTTTTGATGAAACAGATTGATTTTCCTGGTACATATTTACATTCTTGGTACATATTGAATTTCCTGGTACACACTGAATTTCTCGATACACATTAACTTTCCTAATATATATTAAGTTTCCTGGCACACACCGAATTTTCCGATGCACAATAAATTTTCTGGTACACACTGAATTTCCTGATACACACTGAATTCCTTGGTACACAATGAATTTCTTGTAACACATTGAATTTTCTGATACACACTAAATTTCTAAATACACATTGAATTTCCTGTTACATCCTGAATTTTTTGGCACACATTGAATTTCCTGGAGTACACTGAATTTCCTTATACACCGTGAAATTACGGGCACACCTTGACTTTACTGGTACATATTTAATTTCCTAGTAAAAAACACTAACAAACGAGCAAAAAGACGCAATGCAAATGCAATGTCGCCTTTGAAAACATCTTTTCTCAACCTGTCCATCACAGCCACCCGTGTGTGTGTATCGATATAAATCGACATGTGCATGTGTAAGCGTTTCTTTCAATTACCTACATATGTAAGTACATGCGATGTATATCAATAAGAAAGACTATTTTCAAGCCCTCTTTCTTTCAAGACCGGCGCTCAAAAGGTGGAGATAAGCCGTACCATATAATATGGTATGTTTATCCAATATTAAGCTATCGTCCTCCACCTACTCCTCTTCAAAATGGATGGCAATGGACTTTCTCCTTCAACATCAGTCACGCCCGCGAGTCTTCGGATGTTTAGTAAGCGAGGCAGTAATTTCAGGTCTGCGCTGGAGATAAAGGCTCTAAGATTCTGAATTTATGGATTCCGAGCAACTGTCTCATGAATATATTTCACTTTAAATCAAATCGAGGCAGTTTATTTCACAACTTTTAGCTGCGCTCGTGATTGCGAGATTCTTCCTTGGACCAAAATACGAGAACCATCGAAATATAAATTTTTCTATTTTATCTAAAGTCTCTTCCTACGTGCGAAAAACGACAAATTTATGCATCCGCTGGAGAACTGGATCAACATCGGAACCAATATATATATATATATATATATATATATATACTCGCTCAACCTGAAACCTCAAATTGACTGTTAAAATGGTGAGCAGAGGTGGGCCAAATTAGAGGAGAAGGATGAAATTCGAGATTCTATAGCTATGGTTACTGTAGTTTGAAGGTGGATAATCATTGTTATGGTAATCGTGTACCACCGGTAAATCATTGTTATGTTAACTGCGTACCATAGGCAAATCATTGTTATGGTAATTGCGTACCACAGCTAAATTATTGTTATGGTAACTGTGTACCACCAGTAAATCATTGTTATGGCGACTGTCTACCACCACTAAATTATTGTTTGGTAACTGCGTACCATAGGCAAATCATTTTTATGATAAATGTGTACTACAGCTAAATTATTGTTATGGTAACTGTGTACTACCAGTAAATCATTGTTATGGTGACTGTACTACCGCTAAATCATTGCTATAGTAACTGCGTACCATAGGCAAATCATTGTTATTATAACTGCGTATCATAGGTAAATCATTGTTATGGTAACTGCGTACCATATGTAAATCATTGTTATGGTAACTGCGTACCATAGGGAAATCATTGTTATTGAAACTCTGTACCACAGCTAAATATTTGTTATTGTAATCATGGTAATGGCGACTGTGTACCACCGCTAAATCATTGTTATGGTAATTGTGTACCACAGGCAAATCATTATTATTGTAACTGCGTACCACAGCTAAATTATATGTCGAATGTGTACCAACTCTAAATTAATGACAATTCTTGACATGGACCAAGGCACCAGCGGCCGGTCCTTGTTTGTGGTGGTAACCTGCTGAACGAGTGACTCCCATTCTCCCTTGTTCCGGGATGGGAAAGAGTGATTTGTGTTTGATCGAAGAAGTGGACGAGGAAAGAGACCCGAGTTGTGATTGGCTATGTTGATATGTGGTAACGTATGTAAGATTAACCTACCCTCCCCGCGGGCGTAAGTACAGCGCGTCCCCCAATTAGTGGCCAGACCTTGACCTACGCGGTCGTTTGTGTCTACTCTCAAATGGCATTGAATCCGGTCCCTTGGCCATGGAAAGCCAACGCCGTATTCTCTAGGCTAGCGAGAGTCCCATTAGCAATGCGTTGACTCAGTTTGGGCCTCACACTGTTTGAGAAAGTGACATCAGTGATAATACATTGTATAGAAAGTTATGCTGATAAATTAAATTTATTCAAGAAAAACAAACTTTAAGCTGGGGAAGTTCATTTATACACTGTTTTGCATAAGAATAGCCGAACTTATGTAGGTATAGAGATCGATACGCAATCATTTTAAATACCCTTTTTTTGTGGACTTACTAATTAGCGTGTGATCCGAACCACGGGGGTATCTATCGCCGTCGTGAGGGCGACCCGAAATAAGATTCCATCTCCATCCAGGGACTAACCAAACCCGATTTGGCTTAAATTCTTTGAATTTGAGGCAATGTTTCCACTCGGCCTAGCAGTAGAACCGTAACACTGGGGAACACGCATTTTATAGAATGATATCTGACACTTGATTGTAAGTAATTTTTGTGCGCTGAAAATGAATTTCACCTTAGTTTGGCTCTATCAGGTCCTGATTCTTGTAATCATCCCATGCGCCATTTTCCAGCTTTTTCAAAATTAGGACTAAAATGAAGTCTGCGTTAACATTTATTTCCAATTTTCATGAAAAGATTCAGTTCAAACTATTGTAAAATTACATTATAACGATAGAAATGACTTAACATAAAACAAAACAAAGAGATATGAAGCTTTCACTTTGGTAAAATTTTCTTTTATAAGACTTTCTAGAGTATTTATTTGTTGACGGCAGGTCTCTTTTCGAGCACCAGCAATAATCAGCGATCATGTGGCAATCCCAGCGTCCTTGATAACGTTCCTCCATAATTTTAATATCTTGTTGGAATCTCTCCTCTTGTTCCTCACTTACAGCACCTAAATTACTTGTAAATTGGTCAAGATGACTATTCAAAAGAGGCATTTTTATGCTCATGTTGCAACCTAGCTCTTTGTAGTCCCTTAAAAGTTTTCTTACGGCTTCTTTGTAGTTATCTGCCCTATAATTTCCTAAAATCTTTTTATCAAGTCCGCGAATAAGAACCAGGCATTTCTTTCGTGTTTATTCATGACATTAGGGAAACTGCTGTCATTAATTAATGTTCTTATTTCTGGGCCGTCTAAAATTCCAGCTTTGAGTTTTTCATAACTTAAACTTGGGTATTTTGAAATTATGTGTTGGAAACACTTGTCGTTTATCTAAAGATTTTACATATTGTTTCATGAGACCTAGTTTGATATGCAAAGAAGTAAATATGATTTTAACTCTGCTCACTAAAGGTGGATTAATTACATTTCTTTCTCCGACAGTAAGTGATGTTCGTGCTGGTCAGATTTGTTTGGAATAATGTTCTTCCTTAGCTCGGCTGTCCCATGAGCTAAGGAAGCCTGGATATTTAGTATACCCTGCTTGTTGCCCTAGCAGAAAATTGACCATTTTTAAGTCAACAGATATGATCCACTCTTGCTCTCTATATTTGATCCGTTTTAAAACAGTTTTTATATGCTCATACTTTTCTTCTGATGTTGTTGAGTGTCCAATTGGTATCAAGCTGTATAGATTGCCATTATGCAGCATAAGAGGGGGAAAGATGGATGTCCCTGGTGAAGGATAGGTCATAAGAAGGGAAAAGATGTATGTCCCTGGTGAAGGACAGGTCACAAGAAGGGAAAGGATCTATGTCCCTGGTGAAGGATATATTATAAGAGGGGAAAGGATGTATTTCCCTGGTGAAAGATAGGTCATAAGAGGCAAAAAGATGGATTGCCCTGGTGAAGGATTAGCATAAGAGGCCAAGTGATAGATGGCCCTGAAGAAAGTTTTGTGATATGAGGGGAAAGGATGGATGGACCTGGTGAAAGATAGATCATAAGATAGGAAAGAATGTATGTCCCTGGTGAAGGATAGATTATAAGAGAGGAAAGGATGTATGTCCCTGGTGAAGGATAGATTATAAGAGAGGAAAGGATGTATGTCTCTGGTGGAGAAAGATAGGTTATAAGAGGGAAAAGGATGTATGTCTTTATGGAAGGATAAGTTATAAGAAGTGCAGGATGTATGACTATGGTGAAGGATGAGTCACAATAGAGAAAAGGATGCATGTCCCTGGTGAAAGATCGGTCATAAGAGGGAAAATATGGATGGCCTCGGTAAAGGATTGGACATAAGAGGATAAAGGATAAATGGACTGGGGAAAGATATGTTATAAGAGGTGAAAGTATGTATGTCCCAGGTGAAGGATAGGCTATAAGAGGAGAAAGGATGTATGTCCTTGGTAAAAGATAAGTAATACTAGGGAAAAAGATGGATGGCCTCGGTTAAGGATTGAGCATAAAAGGCGAACAGATAGATGGCCCTAGGTAAAGATAGGTGATTTGAGGGGAAATGATGGAAGGCCTTGGTGATGGATATGTCATAAGAACCGAAAGGATGGATGGCCCTGGTAAAGTATAGATCATAAGAGAGGAAAGATAGATGTCCCTAGTGAAGGATAGGTCATAAGAGGAAAAGGATGCATGTCCCTGGTGAAGGATAGGTCTTAAGTAGGGTAAGAATGGATGTCCCTGGTGAAGGATAGGTCATAATATAATAGAGGTCGTACGTCCCTTGTAAAGGATAGCTCATATTTTAAAGTAATATTTAATATTTCAATTACATTCTAAGTCAAGATATTCCATGTTTGTGTTTGTAATAGAACGTGTTGAAGCTGCGTTTAATTTCAACTCCTACCCCGTATTATTTAAAACCACGATGCTGCCCACGTGCATCTTCGATTCGAGGCTTGGAGTCTTATCTCAGCTACCGGATGCCAATGTTTAAACAAGGAGGTTCACGTCCCCCCGTTCGCCCCCATACGCCGACCTCGCCAGATTGAGTTAGGCTGAGGAACAGATAAGGCATTGTTCCCCGGCCCGGCTGTGCGTTCCCTCCAAGCTTCCACTCCATTTTCCCCCACGCCAAGGAGATGTCCTGGCTATTTATATGGAAACTTTACCACTAAGATCAGATTGGAGATCCAGATTTTCGTCGCGAAACATCACCACGACCCTCTCTCCCTTTGTGCGCCAAGGGACCTCGACCTCGAGATTCACCATCACTTGTCCAGAAGGAGGACAATATTCCTTGAGTGCCAAAGGTTCGAGCCTTTCCGACGCCAAGTC
Organism: Ceratothoa steindachneri; assembly: GCA_963969495.1. Taxonomy (NCBI): domain Eukaryota; kingdom Metazoa; phylum Arthropoda; class Malacostraca; order Isopoda; family Cymothoidae; genus Ceratothoa; species Ceratothoa steindachneri. The sequence continues at coordinate 82,129,858 of OZ018327.1, forward strand.
CCCAAGGCCCCCTCCCTGTTGTTCAAGGAGAACAGCATTAGAAGAGCCATTGTTCGTTTTGAGCCCTTCGCCAAGAAACGGTTCTCATCCCCCCCCCTGTTGTTCAAGGAGAACAGCATTAGAACAGCCATTGTTCGTTTTGAGCCCTTCGCCAAGAAACGGTTCTCACCCCCCCTGTTGTTCAAGGAGAACAACATTAGAACAGCCATTGTTCTTGAGCCCGTAGACAAGAGACGGTTCTTATCCCCCCCCTTTGTTCAGAAGAGAACAACCTAGAACAGCCATTGTTCGTTTTGAGCCCTTCGCCAAGAAACGGTTCTCACCCCCCCTGTTGTTCAAAGAGAACAACATTAGAACAGCCATTGTTCTTGAGCCCGTAGACAAGAGACGGTTCTCATCCCCCCCCCCTTTGTTCAGAAGAGAACAAAGTAGAACAGCCATTGTTCTTCAAGCCGTTCGTCGAGAAACGGTTCTCCTTCCCAAGACGCCTCGTCAGGATCCTTTTATTCCCCCCCCCCCCTTCGGCTGGAACTCGCCAGCGGACCGAAACTCCTTTGCGCCACCTTCCTCTGCACCACTAGTGCCAAAAGTTACGTAAGCCAAACTTCACCTTTGAGTATTGATCCCTTTTGTCAATTCTATCCTGTGCTTTAAATTGTTTATCGAACCATCCCATCTCTTTAACTCGATATTTGTTTTACCTTTTTTTAATCCTTTAAATCCTCGGATTAGCCCGAGTCTCCACGACCCTTTCCATTCTGTTTATGTCAATATTTTCCGTTTTTGTGTATTTTTTATAGTTATTATTAATAAAACTCTATTTTATTAATGATAGCAATATTATTATCCTTGAGCTCAGTTCCACTTCTTAAGCATATCAAAGATACATAATATCGGCCGCCAGACAGTAACGCACTCTAAAGATAATTAAGGAAGTTCCCTCAACGAATAGTGTAATATATGGTATCGCCGGGAGTCATTCTACGACATATATATATATATACTATTTAAATTTGGTATCAGGTGTGTAAGGTTTAACGCTATATCTTTGCAAACACTAGTCTCAGTCGAGTAAAGCATAGTGTTATTCGTTATAATAATAGAATATAGTAGTTCCCTTTTGTTTTAACGATTGCTATCCCCCTTTTTTTTTAACTTAAGAAGCTGGAGTAGCTCAAGGAACGGTTATAATAATTTGTTTGTGTTTTTTTTGTTTTTTTTAGTCAGTGGTTATTTAGATTGAGAAACCAAGTACGAATAGGTCAGTGCCCATATTTAGGTAGGCTAATTCTATAGAGGCATAATTCTTGTTGCAAGGAATTTTAGTTGGTTGACTAGTGCGCCCCCAAGTGGAAAGATGACTCAGTTCGAAATCTTTAAAGCGCAAGGAGAGTCCTGTGGACTCTCCGGAAAAGAACTAACTGAGTACATTCAAGAGGAGCAAAGAAAAGAGGAAGAAAGAGAAAGAAAAAAACGGATAAGACAAGCTGACCATCAGATTGAATTAGCTCGGATTGAAGCAGAATTTCAAAGAAAAATGGAAGTAATAGAAAGGGAAAGAGTAATCCGACGAGAAGAACGAGAAAGAAAATACAACGAGAAGAACGAGAAAGAGAAATCCAACGAGAAGAAAGAAGGAAGGATTCGCGCCCCTTCCCAGGAAAGCTGACAAAGTTTCCGAGCCCCGTAAAACCCCAAAACTTCTTTCCCCAAAACCAACAACGGGACTCCAAACCTCCCGTTAAGACTTCTCCTCCATCTCTCTTCCCGAAGCGACCAACCATATGCTTCACCTGTGGTGTAGAAAACCACATGAGCTGGAATTGCCCCCAAAATTCTAGGCTTAAAAGCGGACCAGCCCACCAAGTTCACCAGATTAATGCAACCCCGGCTCCCCCGGTGGTGCAGACCCAAGCAGAAACTTCTCCCCCTCCGTCAGGCCACCAGGTAAATTTTGTTTTTGGTAAAAGTTCATCGGGAACTTTGAAATATGAGGAGGGCAGCGTGGACAGCTGTCGAGTATCGACTCTCGTCAGGGACACAGGATGTACGTGCTTCATCATGTCCGACGAACTCCTCCCAGTGGCCTCTAACCACGAAAAATTTGCGGTGGTACATGACCAACTTGGGCGGGCGAACCGATTCCCTGTCGCTAGATGTTACCTGCAGTGTCAATATTATAATGGCTGGGCTGAAGTCATTGTAGCACCCATACAATTCTGTTCCGTACTTATAGGACAGAGCCCCCAAGTAAGATTCGACCCTGTGTTTCAGGCCGCCCTTCCTCAAGGCCGAGATAAGAAAGAAGCCCAGGAGCCCGTCCCCATCAGAACCCCGATACCGTCCGATTTCTCGGAGACCCCTAACCAGGACTTTAGGACGGCAAAAGAGGAGTGTGAATCACTAACACCCTTAGGTGATAAGGCCCAAGACAAGGACACGGAGACTGTCCCTGGACCCCAAGAAAAAAAGAACCCCCAACGCGCCCATGTAGATACCTTTCGTAGAACTGGACGAAGCATCGGCGCTTGAATAGGATTGCCCCGCGGAGTCCCTTAATGTAATCCAGACAGTGTGCATCCAACCTGATGCCGATTACCCTCCTCCTACCCTACCAGGCGAGTCTTTAGAACCCTCTGACCTGGATAGTGACGCGCAGCTGACACCACGTCCGAAGAGCCAGCTACAAGAACTAATTAAATGGAATCACCATTTACCGCCCTATTAGCTCTTTTCGAGCGACTGCGTAAAAATGGCCTCAGCATTGGCCCCAGCAAATGCCATTTTGCCCACGAAACCATCAAATATTGGGGTTTCAAAATAGGACAAAGCAAGTTAGGTCCCCACGAGAACAAGATTAAGGCAATCGCCCACATGCCCCTCCCGATTACAAAGAAGCCATTAAGATCGTTCCTAGGATCAGCTTCTCCCTATCAGCGATTTGTTCCGAATTTCGCTGCAATTTTGGCCCCCCTATGCCCCCTTCAGGAAAAGAATTTTCCCGATCGTTTACGTTGGAATGATGTCGCTGTTTCCCATTTTAATCAGCTCAAAAGTAAGTTCATTTCTGCCCCCATTTTAAAGTTGCCAAACCCGGAAAAATCCTTTGGGATTAAGACCGACGTGATCAACGAGGGCATTGGAGGTGTACTCCTTCAATACGTGGATGACAGAACGAGTCATCCAGTTGCATATGCTAGTCGTCAATTATTACCACGCGGAAAGAAATATGCCACTAGAGAAAAGATAGCTCTATCAATTATCTGGGTCATAGACAAATTCAAGCTGTAATTGATATGTAAAGAATTTCAAATAGGAACCGACCACCGTCCGTTAGCCTATATTAGGAATTTGAGACACTCAAACGGCCGCATCATGCGCTGGAGTTTACTCTTGCAAGAGTATCAGTTTAAAATAAATTAGATAAAAGGTTCCGATAACCAGGTCGCTGACGCACTCAATAGGAATGCGTTACCGAATAGCGTAGAATAATTGTATTCATAGGATTAGTATCTCCATGTAGGTATATACCGTCTTGTACGACTTAATTTAAGATTCTTTTGTAATATAATTAATTAATGTATATGTCTGAATTTTGTAACGCTCAATGTCTAATTTTTTGTATGTCTATATATTTGTTCTTATTAATTTACGTATAAATTATTTTGTCCCGTATGTACTAAGTTTATATCATTTCATTGTTCCATGCCCTTTTTTTTTCTCTCTGATTAAGTTGTATTAAAGGTTATTTTCCCCTGTAATCTAAAGATCAAAATGATCATATGTATTGAGGTAATACTAGTTAGGTGCAGGAAGGTACGGTTCGTACAGGAAACGAGTTCCCCACAACGGAGCTCTATCGTTGTCCCTTCTCTCTTTTTTTCGAAGTGACAACTTCCCCTGGAATGGAGGGGTGTAATAGAACGTGTTGAAGCTGCGTTTAATTTCAACTCCTACCCCGTATTATTTAAAACCACGATGCTGCCCACGTGCATCTTCGATTCGAGGCTTGGAGTCTTATCTCAGCTACCGGATGCCAATGTTTAAGCAAGGAGGTTATCGTCCCCCCGTTCGCCCCCATACGCCGACCTCGCCAGATTGAGTTAGTCTTATGAACAGATAAGGCATTGTTCCCCGGCCCGGCTGTGCGTTCCCTCCAAGCTTCCACTCCATTTTCTCCCACGCCAAGGAGATGTCCTGGCTATTTATATGGAAACTTTACCACTAAGATCAGATTGGAGATCCAGATTTTCGTCGCGAAACATCACCACGACCCTCTCTCCCTTTGTGCGCCAAGGGACCTTGACCTCGAGATTCACCATCACTTGTCCAGAAGGAGGACAATATTCCTTGAGTGCCAAAGGTTCGAGCCTTTCCGACGCCAAGTCCCCAAGGCCCCCCCCCCCCCCTGTTGTTCAAGGAGAACAGCATTAGAACAGCCATTGTTCGTTTTGAGCCCTTCGCCAAGAAACGGTTCTCATCCCCCCCATCCCTGTTGTTCAAGGAGAACAGCATTAGAACAGCCATTGTTCGTTTTGAGCCCTTCGCCAAGAAACGGTTCTCACCCCCCCTGTTGTTCAAGGAGAACAACATTAGAACAGCCATTGTTCTTGAGCCTGTAGACAAGAGACGGTTCTCATCCCCCCCCCTTTGTTCAGAAGAGAACAACCTAGAACAGCCATTGTTCGTTTTGAGCCCTTCGCCAAGAAACGGTTCTCACCCCCCCTGTTGTTCAAGGAGAACAGCATTAGAACAGCCATTGTTCGTTTTGAGCCCTTCGCCAAGAAACGGTTCTCACCCCCCCTGTTGTTCAAGGAGAACAACATTAGAACAGCCATTGTTCTTGAGCCCGTAGACAAGAGACGGTTCTCATCCCCCCCCCTTTGTTCAGAAGAGAACAAAGTAGAACAGCCATTGTTTTTCAAGCCGTTCGTCGAGAAACGGTTCTCCTTCCCAAGACGCCTCGTCAGGATCCTTTTATTCCCCCCCTCCCTTCGGCTGGAACTCGCCAGCGGACCGAAACTCCTTTGCGCCACCTTCCTCTGCACCACTAGTGCCAAAAGTTACGTAAGCCAAACTTCACCTTTGAGTATTGATCCCTTTTGTCAATTCTATCCTGTGCTTTAAATTGTTTATCGAACTATCCCATCTCTTTAACTCGATATTTGTTTTACCTTTTTTTAATCCTTTAAATCCTCGGATTAGCCCGAGTCTCCACAACCCTTTCCATTCTGTTTATGTCAATATTTTCCGTTTTTGTGTATTGTTTATAGTTATTATTAATAAAACTCTATTTTATTAATGATAGCAATATTATTATCCTTGAGCTCAGTTCCACTTCTTAAGCATATCAAAGATACATAATATTGGCCGCCAGACAGTAACGCACTCTAAAGATAATTAAGGAAGTTCCCTCCACGAATAGTGTAATATATGGTATCGTCGGGAGTCATTCTACGACAGTGTTATTTTATAAGAAAAGAACTTTTGTTATATTGTAATACCATATTTTTGGTTAGTTTATTTCTAGTTATCGCTTTGTTATCTATTTGAAATATTGTAATATTTTTTATTAAGACTTCAATAATTTAGGCACGTACATATAAAAATTTTAGTTAAAGTAAGTTGAGGTGTGTGGGACTTTCTGCGTCCGATCAATTTCTAAGTCGAAGAAATAAGTTGGTCTCTCGACGCTGAACATGTTGCAATATTGCAATGTCTACACTAAATTCGTATCAGGTTCATATATACATACATATATATTATATCAAGTGTCCCAAGAAGACATCTCTGGCGAACGCTGCTATTCCGTTCAATTTTAACTTTATTAAATCAATAACGTTTTTAAAATCAAATCAAACTATATTTGCAGCTCTCCCTCTTGGTCAAGCGTTTTGATTTTCGTGAAAAAATTAAGTAAATTAGTTAAACATGAGCGTATGTGTTGTAATCCGGGCTGCTTGTCATTTATTAATTTATTGACATCTAGATGGTCTGTAATCCTATTTGTAAATGCACTCTATGAATTTAGCCATGGCACATGTAGTCAAAGGCACAAAATGTTTCTAAGATCAGTCTTTATCCCTTTTATTTTTATTATTGTTATTCGATTCTATGGATTCCTCAAGAACAATTCCATCGCTGATGGATATTTTTAAAAAGTTATACAAAGGGATTTAAATAGTTAACTTTCTTTAATATTTAGGGTGAAATGGATTTATTTTATTGGGACTTATCGTTTTGAAAATTTTTGTTTATGTCACTATTTTTAGTAGTGTCTTCGCCAAAATTTATTCCGTCATGTAACGTAAGTTATTTTTATCTGTAACAGATAAAACATTTGCTTTGTGAATGTTCATTAAATACCTTGACTACGAGAGAGGGATCATTTATTAGGACACCTTCAGTATCCTGAAGGATCTCGATGCACTGATTAGAGTCCTATTATTTACTTATCTATAAAAATGTTTTGGTTTCTTTCTTACCAAAGATCCGAGCTTGTTTTCGCAGTTATTTTTAGTTCTTATTTTACCTGTGAAAGGTGACGATAATATAGGTAATGTTTTGATTCTCGATACCTTTGCTGGTATTTAGTCGCATGCACCAGACTCTATAAAGTACCATGTCGCTCCTTACGTCGGTCGTTCGGATGGTAACCATTTCATTTTTCAGTAGTTTTTTCTTTGGCAATAACATCGTAACTCTTCGACCACATTCTAACGAAATTTTAAACTTTTCTTGTTCTTTTACATTCTTTTTCAAATTATATAATTGTCTATGTCCTCCCAAGGTTAGTCCAGGATTTATTGTAAGAAAACTAATTATGGGTCGGATTGCCTTATTTGTTGAAAGTTTTGAAGATGTTAAGGTCATATGGTCACAAGGTCATAGGTCAGAATAGTTAAGAGCACGCTACTTATGTCTGTTGACCTTGTTTAACAAGGAATTATAATTATACAGTTAGTTAGGGTCGACTATTTTTTTTAATTTCACTATTTATCCTCGGCGCCTGATTTGATCGATTAGATCCTTCAATATTTATGGTGAAAACTTAAAATTATACAGTTAGTTACGTTCTACTATGCGTTATTTAATTTCGCTACATATCCACGGCACCCAGTTTGATCTTAGGATCATCTTTAGGATTTTCAACGTTTAAAATTTCATCTTCTAAAATATTAAAATTACCAAATTTAAAATTCGAAATGTGATGAAATGAGTCGTGAAGCTTTTTAGGAATATTAAAATTGAATCGAAATATATTATAATCGCTGTTGCCAAGTATTTAGCCGCCAACGTGTATATTCTCAACTAATTTCTCTTCATTTATCAAAATTAAATCAAAGATAGTCTATTCGTTTTTTCAGCTAGTTTCTTTTTGCTGCAGGTCATTATCATTTATAAATTATATTCATTTATTTTAAATTATATTTCCCCTTTAATTACGAGTATCATAAGATCTTTAGCTACAACTTCAGATGTAATATACATGTATATCTGTGTCCTTCATTATCTCGAGTAGTTTGTTTTATATATGTAAAATAACGCATCCATATTTTGCTCTAGATGTATCCTCATTAAAAATGTTTAAGCCAAATAAGTTAAATCCTGCATTAGGATCCCTTTCAGCACTTTATATTCATATTTTCCTAACTGTAATATTATCAAAATCTTATGACGCAACTAAGCCTTTCAATTCTTCCTTCTTATTTCAAAACTGCGCGCATTTGTGTAAAGACAGGACAAATTTTGTGTCTAATTTCTCAAACTTTGGTAATGTGCATGTTTATTACGTTGTTGCAACCAACAGTCTCCTATGTGTTTTTCAGTCTCTGATGCAGACTATCGGAAAATCAATCAAATACCCAAACAGAATAGCTCACTACGCTCGTAAACTTTGGCATCATAGATTAATACATTGCAGCTCTATCTGCCACACAACGCAAAGTGTTGTTAATTCTTCCATTGTATACATTGCCAATCTTATGCTCGGAATAATATTTGTAGACGCTAAGTTCCTATTTTTTCATTCAGCTTTCTGATCAGTTTGCAGTACCTAGCCAGAGGTTCCTCTGACCTTGTAAATAAGACATTATTAGTACATACATGTATTTTATAAATTTTGTTCCTCCAGGATAGCAATATATCCTCCGTCACGTTGGTTTCCTTAGGCCAAATTTTCCTAGTTGGCCTCTTTTAAATTCCTTTTAAGATCAACCTCGGAATAATCCCAAACCTGATTCGGAGATAAAACTGAACTCCTAATAATCATTATTACTGGCAATCTTGGTGGAGCTCTACTGTGAGACGGAATAAATGCTTCGCCTTCTGCTGCTGAATGCATCACTGGCAGGCTTTTTTAAGTAATTAGATCAGCCGCTGGTGAGAGTCCATGGTCAACCGTCTCGTCAACCATAAGTGCGCATCCTGTCACCATGGAACCAAACTACTCCCTCAAAGCCATTATGTCAAAATGCAGCAGCAACAATTTTTGTTATAGTGGAGATTTTAACCTCTAATGCTCTTCGCATCACGTACCCCCTGCAGCTATCATCCAAATCATCAAAGTGATCTAGTAAAAAATCAACCATTAAAAGAGTGGCAAGTTTGTTGCTGCAGAGCTATTCTTGCAAAGATGTAAACTCCCATTTAAGAGAGAAAACACTAGAGAGAGAGAAATTAATATATATATATATATATATATATATATATATATATATATATATATATATATAAGGTAATCCAGAAAGTGATGGCATTTTATATGGTACAAGTTATAAAATAAACAAATAAGTAAATAATAAATTTATTTTTAATCAAACTAGATTCCATGTGATTGAATCCACTTTTACCAACGTGTTGCAATACCATTTTTGCCTTTACAATAGAAGTTTTCACGTCTCGAGTTAAGAAAGTAATAGCGTTTGGTTTCACAAACTATGAAAGAGAGAGAAATAAATAAGGAATTCAGAGGATGAACGACGAATGAGTTAAGCAGCAAGTTCCCTATTATTTTCTATATCTCCTTCTTTCTTTCTCTCTCTCTCTCTCTTTCATATTTCTTCCGATTGGCCCAGCAAATCATGTCTTAAAAAGCCTGTCTATTCTGTCTATTCCTAAAGGATTTTGTTTCTCACGTGTAGCCAAGTCGTCTAAGGCTTTGCTTTTACTGAGATCACCATACACAGTCACAAATACATTTGATAAACATAAGCTCAAATTATATAATTTTTATACCTATTCACAAAAAAAAACACAAAACACTTTTACAACTTAAAAACAAATAATACCGAAAATCATGATTATTCAAAATAGAGCTGAATGAAAGAACTGTTGATCGAACCTGTATGGAAGAGGCATTATGTGAGTAGCAAAAGTGAGAATAATATTGAGTGCTTGGTGCCCGATAGGTCACGCAACTTCCCTGAACATGACCACCCAACTCTGCTTTACTACCAAGGTGAGTCTCTTTACTGTGTATTGCAGATATACAAGTCAATATAAACCACAATTTTAGCCAAAGAACATCATTGTGTCCGCTTGATTGCGGTCTTCCGAATCATTCCCAGACTCTCGAAAGTGATGCTTCTTCCCTTTAATTTTAATCTCCTCTGGTATTTTCTATGATCGCGACTTCTTTTTTATTCTATTTCTCTACACTCGCTTTCTTTCAGGTTGTGTCTGTAATACCATTATATCTGAGTATTGATTTTAATCATCGTTCTTTTTCTTTCTCTTTATACGTTTATTTCTTATGTCTCTAAGCTTTCTTAATCATTTTTGCTGTGTACGTCACCTCTTTGGACTACACCCATTTTTAGTTTTTTTCTCGATAACTCCATTTTAAGGATTTCAATACTTTAATCATTACCCGAGCATTGTATTATTTAAATTAAAATAAACATAAGTATAGATATACACAGGGTACATACAGAAATCTGCCATTATTATAATGACGGAAAAGCCATTAAATACCCTTTTCTGACTATAATTGCCGTTGATGATATCCTTAGTTCTTTTAAACCATCGGTAATGTATGATGTGGTTCTGAGACCTAAAATTATGTCGATTCGTCCATGTGATTTGAAAGATATCCTTATAATTGGGCTTCATTAATTTCCTAATCAAACGATTTCTTATAGCAGCTGATTTTATGTATGGGTACTTATGTATAATCAGCTTGTGTATGTTTAGATAAATTTTAGGATAGATCCCTTATGCGTAGGTATTATGCATACCCTTTTATTTACTACAAAACCCATGGCAGATAAGTTATAAAACAAAGGAAAGTATCTGATGCTTTTCATAAAACCAGAGGTTGGTTTTATTCGGGAAAAATAAACAAGTGTTTTCGAGTTATCAAATTCGACCTAATTCCTTCAAAATAGGGAATGAGATACCAACAAATAGTAAGACGGACGACTAAACAAAGATATACATCTGGCTCGCTACTTAAATATATACACAAACTCACCTGTTTCGAAGCATATGATTAGAGTAGGGCTATTATCGAAGTATTTGCAAAAAGTATAATTGAGTGTCGGCAGGTGGGGAACTTTGATTGACTCCATCAATAAGAGCTTCAAAATAAGATGCTCTCATTAATGAGATAATTTCCCAAAGCTTGAATGGTTACAGCCTTTCTTCGGTCTAATTATGATAAGGTTGATAATAAGAATGATAGACATAATAATGATGAAGAGTTTGATGATAAAGATGATAACAAATGTGAATGAAAATACAAGCTCTCATGTGTTAAACCCCTAATCTCTTTATGAAGTTATTATAATTCATGGCAAATTTACAATTTAATGCCTATTCTCTTTTTCTCGCAAACGGACTCAGGATATTGTCAATTTAACATACGATTTATTTACTTAAACCCGAAGAATATTTTCTCAGTAAAAATGTATCTCACAGGAAATGAACGTTTACTAAACCTTAAAATTAGGAAGTCATAATTTAAAAGCTAAATTGGGTATAACATTTTTCTATAACCGTTTATATGCGATAAATTCAGCATATGTACATAATAAGGCAAGGGTTAGGCCTCTTCTTCTTCTATCATTACTATTTGGATATACATAGAAATGGAAACCCTTTGCTTCTTACTTATAAACAAATATACAGGAGGACAATATTAATAGTACATGTAGAACTAAATCTTTGTAAATTGCATGTATATCACTTGTTGATATTAATCGCGAAAATTGTTCGAGCGCAAATAAACACATCCTAATTTTTCAATTAGATATTTTATAATTTACCTTGCTAATTCTCCTTAACAAAAAAAACCAAATTTTTAGAAAAATACAAGCAAGTCTAAAATCCTCCCATAACCGTTCAATGTTTCTAAAAAAAATATGTACTAAATCCTGATTTTAATAACATAGCTAGACTAAGTAACTCCCAGATATTGCACTAAAAATATATTTTGTATTCAGTGCTACATTAGTGAAATTAAGTTTATGATTCATTTAATACTTTTTTGTTCTTTAAGTTCTTTACCGACAAAAGCATTTATCACTGTTATCGCAGAAGACATGCATTTATTTAGCTTTATATCCATTGACACCCCAATAAATGTTTAAATAATAGACAATTAGCCCATAAAAGGAAATTGAATGCAAGAGTAGCCTAATTCTAAATCAAATATAATCTAAACATAAATAACATAAATAAAGATACAGATTTTCAAACAAGTAAAAGACTTTTGACTTATAAAAATATTCGCATTTTGATTTTATAATTGCCCAGCATATTCTTCGCATCGTATTTACCAAAGAAACTAAATATTCTTGCAAAATTTCATTACAATATTTAATAAAACAGTACCATAGCATTTTTCTAGTTTGTTGGTTGCTTCTTTTTTCTTTGTCTGACCAGATAATCTCACGAGAGTTCGAGAGGATTGCAATCAAGAGACTGGGAAGGGGATTCATGATACTAAGCTGTTCTTTTTCTCCAAATAACTATAACACGTTGCTCATTTGCTTAGAATCATATTTGTACTGTAAAATAAAATTATGATAGAAAAGATGGCATCCAGATAGGATAGGATCAGGTGTCGAGGCAACATTGAATGGCAGCCCTGTTTACTCGCACCTTTCCTCCAATGCTTTATTTCTAGGTCATGTCACCTGTAGCCCAGCGCTAGACAAGTTCCAAGGGAAGGAGCAAGCCTAACTTTAGACTTTGTTAACAAAGGATGCTGCGACGCTCTTCAGTCTCAAGCACTTGAAGTCAATATACTTTGCCTGCTGAAGCCATTGGTGGACTCAGTTTGAGTTGGCATCGACAATAGGTTTCAGAACCTCCTGCAGGATGATGAATGTCAGCTGGTGTTGCCTTCTATCCCAGGTTTCACCATTTGTGGTTGTACAAGTATAACAAAACCAAGGTATCCATCGTGAGGAAAAGCAGTGAGAAAAGGCATTGAGGCAGCACATGGACGAGTTAAGCAGCAATAGTAAAAGCACAAAATTGAAAAAGGGGAGTATGACTTCTTCATTACGAATTAACAGATTTACGAATTTAGCACTATTACTCGTAGTGGCAGCAGCAACAACGAATATGAGGATGTCACAGAGAGAGAGAGGAAGATACGCGCCGCCTCGCCCTTCAATAGAGAGAGAGACAATAGACTGCTATGTGACCCTATTTGTTTGCGCTAATGGAGGTTAGAACTTATGAAAAGCCGTGACACGCCGCGATGACCTTAACTGCGGATATCACAGAAAGCTGCCACAAGTGTGAGAGCCCAGTAGGTCCCATCTAAGGTCGAACAAAGTTCGCCTCGCCGGCTTAAGAACCTCGCGGTCGTGCTAAAAGGCCGAGTCTATTCTCGTCTGCCGATGCGTCTAACCCTAGAACCATCCCTTTCGGATGGAGGGGAAAACCCCCATTCAACCCCTATAAATCCTCCGGTTTCAGATTTAGAAGGCAGTATCCGCCGTCCTTCCTGCCCCGTCAATATCCTCTGTCCGCTCCCGTCAATACCCGATATTTGAGTCCCGTTGGACTCAGCACATTTCTCGCAGAATCCCTCAAGCTCCCAGTATTCTCGTTAATTCACCTGAGTCTACCTCGACTCGCTTCCCCCGCTCCTCGAACGCAGCTCGCTTAATCTCGATTCGTGTTACTCGAAAGCAAGATTTAATTTCACCCCCCGTAATAGTCATTATCCAGAGAATATTGTTTGAACTTTGCGCCAAAAAGGATTGCTCCCTCGAACCAAATCTTCGAGGTAACGCAACGCGCAACTCTTCTGTGCAAGTGATTTCTCTGCCACCCCCACCCCTCCACCCCAGTGTAAGCTTCATCATCGGCTTAGTTTACGCTCAAGGTCGTTCGAGCATCTCTTGGTTAATATTGTCCGTTTGTTTTTCGCACAGGTACATCGAGATTGGCCTTGACTGAAATGATGGTGTTTAAAAGACAATAAGGACCCCGCAGGTGTAGCGTCGTTCGAAAATAGTCCACAAAATATTGTGCATTCCTAGCAATTCCAAGCGAACCCCCTTTAGGAACTAGTCCGGTTCAGGTTAAAGCTGATTTGATATAAATTGATTCCAAGATTCTAAGGTTTGTCTCGCCCTGGAAATTGTATAAACTTTTAAAGTTATAGAAGGTAGCTACAGTATGGCAGCTGATAATGTTATCTCGAATAGGAGGATATTCTTTCCAATTGAGAGGTTTGTTTGTTTCGCTGTTGCTACTAGAGTGAGAATAAGCTTGGAACAACTGCAGTGTAGTGCAGACATAAGTGCCTCTTTGATCCTGAGGACATGTTAATAAGTTTACCGCACCACTACGCTAGCTGAGAAGGAGCGAGTCAATCACATTACATACTTTTTTATATAGTGAGTCCAGATATGTGTATTGTAAGAGCACCATTCTTGTCACTTACTTAAATCTACAGAACTCTTGTGGCATGGCCCGTAGCCGTTTGAGGTTAAAGGAGAAGAGATCTTTTAGTTTTCTTTGTCGGTTTGTCGAAGCCATGACAATTATATTTTTGTAAAGATTCATAGTAATTGAATTTAATATTAGTATCTGAAACAGGATCTACCGATAAATTTTGAGTGACTCTCACTCGAGTTTAGAAGCCCTGATCTAATGTGTTAAGATTGGTGTGTTCTTTAAACCGTGAAAAAGTTTCAAAATTTAATGACTCACGTTCTACTATTGGTAGAAAAATTTAATAAAATCTTTATAAAAGTTCAACTTAATGTCTTTTTTAATTTAATAACTCACGTTCTACTATTGGTAGAGAAATTTAATAAAATCTTTATGAAAGTTCAACTCAATGTCCTTTTTAGATAATAATTTCATAAAAGTAAATCTTATCTTTCTTATTTTTCTGATTTGGAATAAAAAATTCACTGCCTGTTTTGGTTTGCCGAATTTAAATCAATAACAGCCGTAAGAAGACAATTCACAACCCATTATAAAATAATGTTCATTAATAAGTAGATAGATCGGTTACGGTGAAAACCAAAATATGGTTTAAAAACAAGGTCTACAAGTATATGTGCACGAAGATTACCCTGACTGGAAAATTCAACAAGAACGTGACGAACAGTCTGGGGGATCGCTTCATTAAATGGCGGCACGTTCTGCCATTGCTTTGAAACGACCTGAAGCCACCGCAACATTATGCGGTAGGGCCAAGGAAACGGTCGTGCATGATGGCATGTAACTTTAAGTTCCCATCATGATCACCTTGTAGACAATGTGAAAATAGTGAAATGCTGGTCTGGTCACACAAACCCAGAAGATCTTATATTTCCTCATCAGCTCACTCACTCACTGCAATTTCCACATGTCTAAGAATCTAGCAAAATATAATCTTCACCATTACATGCGTCTCGGAAATCGAGGTCTCACGGATACCGAGAACTAGAGGTGCAGAAATTCAAATGTAACTAGAGCACTCAAGGCACTGTGTGAGTCGCTTATAATCATGACGCATAGTAGAAACCAGCTAACTTCAAATAGAGGGGATACGGCGTGGAAACCATTGTGAATTCGAGCTATCCTTGTATGCCCGCACGGATCCAGCATGGCAGGAAGTGTGCTCTTAAAAGGTTGAAAACAGTATTCCCTGCGCTGTGGAATATTTGGGAGCAGAGACGTGGAAACAAATAGTCAACAATAGTCGTTAGAATTAAAATTCTTTTGTTTGAAGTAGCAACATTTGCAGGCAATTTAATATGAATAGTTTCGCTATGATCGACATTCATTCACATTTTTGAACGCACTGAAAATATTATGCGAACAAATGTCCATAAATTAAAATTAAAGCATTTTCAGACGAAAATCTTAGGAATCTTTTTTACTTATAAAATAGTCTCACTTTTGAATTCTCTGCTAGAATTGAGGTCAAAAAAAATTTTCATTAGTTTATTTAGTATTATTTCTTGAATATACGATTGTATTATATGAGGCCTTCATACAATACATTAAATGCATATCTGTATGTACCATGGGAATTTCATCTACGTAATAATCATATATCTTTTAATATTTTAAAGGACCAATCTATTGCGAAACTAGATTCGACCAAGATATACGTCATCTTCAGTCGCTAACAAACTAATGAGTACACAAAGATCCTAAACTTAACGTTACACAAATTTACAATTCAGAATTTAATCGAGCACTTCGCTTTTAAGGCCACTACGTGAACCACTAGTAGT